>JAQPPZ010016414.1:0-1459166 GCA_028583015.1 Wollemia nobilis
TAGTTAGTTAAAACTATCTGCATCTCAGAAAAGCTTAACTACATTTTCAAACAACCGATACATTTCATTTCATACATCACCATCTAAAAAAAATTGACAAAATACAAAAACAAAGTTTCCACATGCACAAGCATTCCAAAAAGTTATCCCATTACTATAGCAAGTCAATCCAATCTTGTACAGTCTATGGTGCATTGACAAATCATTAATAATTTATTTCATTCATTCCATATGCATACATCATACAAATTAGAACCATTGCATTCATAATTGCATATGCATACATCAAAGCAACAACATGTACCTTAAATTGCCCGCAGGCTACAGTGCACTGGTCCTCAAACCTCACTCTCATCATCCAAAATCTCAAAAACCCCCAGCCTAGGGCGTCGACCACCATGATCACGCAAGATCGGTGTGATGTGAACTACCCCCTGCAGTATCCATCCTTTGAGATCTCTCAGGGCGACTGCTCACCCCTGCATCCCAACCACTCGTGCCTCCCTCATCTCGTCGCCGACAACGGGATGATGTTGACTGCTCTGTCCCACTATCTCTCGTCCGGTACAACTATCTTCAAGACGACCAAAATTACCACATCTAAAACATTGAGGATTATTGGTGACCTTTACCTAACCACTTTGTTTTCTTTTTCCATAAATAGAACTTAATCTCTATCATTATCTAAGAAAATATAATCACTATAACTTGAGCTTCTACCTACCTTATCTACATAGAAAATCTTCTTATGCCTTTGGAAAAACTTCTTTCCTTATGTGCCTTGTCTATCCTTGCTTTTATTTTGGTACTTGTGATTTCTTGTTTCCTTGTTCTTATGATCCTATTTTTATTCATCATTGTTATTTCTAGCCTCTAGACAATTAGATGCATAGTGACCATATTTTCCACAATTGAAACATCTAACTGATTTCATACATTTATATTTTCTTAATTCCTTATTCCTCCTGCCATAGTTTACTTCTTCATCACTGGATGACTCATTAATCAAATCTCACTTCTTACCCTTTGTCTTCTTAGTAACTTTGAATGTTGATTCCTTTTGGGGAATAGGTTTCTCTTTTGTTATTATCTCAAATGTTATGAGAATGCCATGTAATACGTCCCTTGTCAAAATATCAATATCCTTTGACTCTTCTATTGATGAAATATTTTAACTAAACCTTTTTGGAAGTGACCTTAGAATTTTATCACACACATCAAATTCTGTAACTTCAAGCCCAAGTACTTGCATGGAGTTAATAACCTCATCCACATGAAGTAGATATCCCACAATTTTTTCCTCATACTTCATTTTTAGGTCTTCAAATGCTCTCTTAAAATTTTACAATTTTGCCCTTTTGACCTTTTTATCTCCTTCATATATGCCTTGCAACTTACCCCAATTTTCCTTTTTTGATTTGCAATTCATAATATTTATAAACTCGGTTTCACGTAATCCCTTTTTAATTACAATCATTGCTATTGAATTGTAATGATATAGAATCTTACCATATTTATCTGTATGTGGAGTTTTTTGTGGTGTGTTTCCCATACTTCATTTTCAAGTGCTATTAGATGAAACTTCATCCTTGTGCTCCATAGTGTATAATTGTTCCCAACGAATAATGGTGTTGAATTTCCTGAGGATCCACTCTGAGAACCCATATGTGTTCTTGTAAGCTTTTTATTCAAGCTATTAAACTATTCTAAAGGAACCCACTCTGATACCAATTGAAGAACACACGCTTATATTGAGAGGGGTGTGAACAATATAAGACCACTTTTTACTTTTCTTTTCCAATGAATATTATGCAATATATCAATAGAAATATCAAAAATAGTAATCAAAGCAATACAAAAATCACCACAAACAATAGAGACATGAATTTAACATGGTTCACCAATGTGGGCTACTCCATAGAGAAAATATTTCACTAAAATTTTCTCAACAAATATCTTGGGAATCCTTTCTCTTTTATAATGTTTATGGACATCTGTCCAAAGGATGCACAAATCCTCTAATCATGTTCGTGGAACTCTATCCACATGAGAACTCCTCCTCTGCTCTAGTTTGTGATCTTATAGAAGAATTGTTGCATCCATTGCACTAGCTTATGGATCTCTATCCACTAAAGACTACTACCCTCACTTAGAAGACCTGTATTCATTGCCTTCACTAATGGACATCTCTCCACTAGAGATTATCATCCTCTATTCTCTATCACCTTAAAATCTTACTCTCAGCTCTATCTCAAATCTGCACTAAATACAGTCCTTAGGTCTAGCATGAATTTGCTCAATATCTATCACTGATCTGCACTAAACATAGTCCCTCAGTCTAGCACAAATATGCATAATATCTATCTTCAAATCTACACTAAACACAATCCTTCAATCTAGCACAAATATGATCAATATTTATCCTCAAATCTTTCCTCAAGTCTTAACACAAATATTGACTCAATCACAAACCAACTTTGCTATATTTTTCCCAAACCTTAACCCAATATTTGAATTAATAAATCAATAGCTGCTCTCAAGTCTTCTCAAAGACTTGTCTCAAATCTGCCTTGTAAGCTTCTACAAAAGCTCACATTAATTTGTACACAAGTCCTTTATAGAACTTGTCCAATCTGCTCAATAAGTCTTCACCAAGACTTACCTCAAATTTTCTCAACAAGTCCTCACTAGAACTTGTTGAATCTACTCAACAAGTCTTCACCAATACTTACCTTAAATTTTTTCAACAAGTTCTCACTAGAACTTCTCCAATCTTCTCAATAAGTCTTCACCAAGATTTATCTCAAATATGGTCAACAAGTCCTCACTAGAACTTGTTCAATCTCACAAAAACATATAGAGAATTATTATAGACTCAATATGCTTCACACTCACAACAATGCTCAATCACTTTCAATCTCTCTTTTTACCATAGAAAAATATAGAGAATATCTAGAGAATCAATATGCTTCACACTCACAACAATGCTCAATCACTTTCAATATCTCTTTTAACTCAATCCATAATTTAAAGAACAATTTGTTTCATTCAAATTGAACTATCACTTCAACACTTCCAATCAACTAGGCTCAATAAACTCCACTCAACCAATCACTCAATGAAATATTTTTCAACAATACTTATTAAACAAAACTCACATAAGAATTATACTCATGATCTCTCACAAGCCCTAGTTCAATATAGTTCTCAACTTTACATAACAATGTGTAGACACCAAAACAGCACCAATCCGATTATGTGACAACAAGCACTGATCGCACTAACACACACAACCCCCAAGGCAGCCCTCAGAGGTTAAACAGTGGTTCTAACCACTCACATAGTAGTTTTGCAAGTCAAAAACCAATTTGGCACCTTTTAAACACTTTATTGCTTATTCGTCCCACCCAAGGACGAGTGCGGGTTTGTACTCGTCCTACCCAGGGACGAGTGTGGACTGATACTCGTCTCACCCAGGGACGATTACCAGCGCTCGCTTCGGGGTGGGACGAATGCCAGGTTTGACCGACAAAAAGTTATATCTCGACATATAACAACTTAGAACCGCCACTTAGCTTTTCCTGCATAACATAGGAGTGCGAGTGAGTTCTTTTGAAAACTCATATCTGCTAATTGACTTTCCCTTCATTGCATGGGAGTGCAAGTGAGCTTTTCTAAAACACACAAAGACATGCACAGAGACAGTTAAGAAGCCCTTGATCAAGAAGAAGTCTTCTTTTCACACAAAAACATTCATGCAAAGAAACACTTTTGCATGTTAATTCGAAGAGACCCCTTGGGTCTATAAAATGGTGAGTTTCTTCACCCAAAAGATATACAGAGAAGGAGCATTTTGAGCGACGAAGTGCTGCTAATTCACTTACTTGTGATTTGTGCTTTCAACATCCATAATCTCTTAATCGAAAGAGAGGTTATTGTGTGACTTTTGAAGGCACGGATCAAAGACCAACACCGATTTTTCTGACCACAATATCCTACCAATTTTCCGACAACACATCACATCAGGTTTCGAACCCATCCCAAGTGGATTGGTGTCGAAACAAAGTTTCACCCGCGGGTGGTTTGCCTTCGGGCACCCCTCGCTTTATTTCTTTTATAGTATTTAGCTAGTTTCATGTTTATGCCTTTGTCAAGTTTTCATTTTATTTAGATTCATTTTAGCTATAGTTAGATTTATCTTTTATTTTTCATACACAGGTGCTACTGATTCTTTGTTTGTTTCTTTGAACGTAGATTTGTAGCATTAGAGGAGCAGCGAGGAATCTACCTTTACCAACGCAAGCGACGATGACGTTTTGGTTCGCCCATCTTACGTGGGCACGCGGAAGAAGGAATTCTGAAACAAGTTGTAAAAGAGCAACAATTAATGCTCCTATCCCCTAAAAAGGAAGGAGACGCATTGTAACACGAATTTGAGAATCATATCAATAAAAGGGCCGATTTTTATATTGCTTTAATATCTTGTGTTCACGTTCTTCCTTTTTATGCAATTTTCAATAACATAGGGTTTAAGCATTATTTTAGTTTCATTTACATTGCAATTTTAGTTTATCCTTTTTGTTTTCGGAATCTCGTGTTTTCAATGGCGATCACAATGGGACCTCTATCCTCTCTTTTTTTTTTAGGTTAAATTATTGATCTAAAATTGCTTGTTTTTTTACGAGTACCTATTTTTCAACATCAGACTGTTATTTGCTTCTACAAGTGACGATTACAGAATTGGTATTCGTTCCACCCTAGGACAAATAAATTATTCATCTCACCCTGGGACGATTACTATTCTGATATTCGCCTCACCCAAGGATGAGTATAAATCTGTGCATTTTTTAGAGGAAATCAGAAACATCCTGTCAGGCAGAGAAGAGGTAGGGGTTTTTATAGCTTCTGTCAAATTTATGTTTTTTTGTTTTCTAGTTTTCAGTTTTGTATGGCTGAGGTAAAAATTTCTTTTTCGTTTTCCTGTTTCAATTTTTGCAAAATTAAAATGAACCCCACACATCACATGGTATTTTAACCAAGGCGTTGGTCGTAAAACCCCAACCCTTGAGCAAGACCAAAGGTGGATTCCATTATCACTTTGGCTTGAGATATTGCATCCATTACCTCGATCGTGATCGTTGCTAGATGTAAATCCTGACGAAAGCTGACCGAGTGTAGCTTGGGGTGATTCCTAGCACGCGAGGATAAGTCTTCTATGGTAGGTGTCATAAACGGAGTGATTCCCCTTCCGTATCGCCTATGTTCCACGTATCATCTGCTCTCACGTACCTATAGTCTCCCTCACATAAGGGCGGGTATATAGAGAGGTTGGTATATCAGTCCGACAATGGTATATTGAAGGGGCAACCATTTTGGGAGTCATAAGAGCCTTCATAATTACATTTAAACATTTCACAAAATTTTCAAAAACAAAACAAACAACAAAAACACACTAAACCGGATTTAGGGCACACTATTAATCTTTAAAAGAGATAATCATTGCTTGTGTGTGTGTATGCTATTTTCTGTTTAGACAAAAAAAATCATAAAAAGAATTTTTGCATTTTTAGGTTAGCATTACCATGGTGAATACTCGTAGCCAAGCCCAATCACGGGTAGAAGCTACATAAAATGCACCAAGAGAGACAAATCATCTCCGATATAGCCTTGAAGACTTAGTCATCCCACCTCGACGACAAGGTATACCAGTTAGTTCACACCATGCAGAACATGGCTCTAGAGGCCCATCATTGAGGGGCACTCCAACCCATACAGTTATAAAACATGGTTCTAGAGGCCCCTCCTTGAGGGGATCTCCAAGTCAGGCCTTCAATAGACGAGAATTTAGAACCCCTTCCCTAAGGGAAACTCATGAGCAACAAGAATCTTTTCAAGACAATAACATATATATACCACCTGGTCTAAGCACGAGGCCTCCTTTGGAAGTTCATTTTGGATGGCCTAGTGATGACACATTGTGTACTACTATGGAACAACAAAGGGTCCAAAAGGAAGAACCATATGATTTTCTGGTTCCTAATTTACCCCCAATTAATGTCGGACACAATAAACCATATCTAGAACATCAGGTTCTCCCTACAGGGCAAGACAATTCTGCCCACAATTTTTATGCATATCACAGAGAGAATGAGGAAGATCACTACATTCCTCAAGAACAATATCCAGTGTGGAAATGATGCACGTCTGCACCTGCTTTATATCTTGATCGCTTATTGAGACCAAAGTTTCAAGTTAAGGCGACCAACCTCGATAGAGGGAAGCAACATATAGTGGTCTTAGAGCACCATGATCGAAATAGATATGTAGGAGAGACGTCTAGGCCTATTAAACAAGATAAAACAAAAAAAAATGACTTGGAATTTACACAACTAGCTACCTGTCAAGCACAAATCACGCGGCTTAGGCAAGAACAACAGGAATTAGAACGTTTGTGTCGTCTTGATCAAGAACACATTCAATGTCAGACAGCTAAATTATTTCACACCCATGCACCTGAGAAGGCCCCAGTCCCTCGCGCATAGCAATCTGAGATGTATGTGAGGCACAACCCCTTAGTGCGAGACGAGGTCTCTGTGACTTCGATAAGCACTCGCCTCCAAGACCTCTTAGACCTGAGTTGGAGGCCATTCCCCGCAACCATGATGGGCATCCTCTGCGGGCACCCGTTCATGTTTATAGGCCTAGGCCAAACACTCCTCAAGAAGATTATGAGGATTATTACCAAGAAGAAGAGCGGGCTGAAATGCCCTATCAAGGTAGAAGGGATGCTACCCATTTATCCATTCAAATGCCTCAAGTTACTCGCAACCCATAGCAAGAACAAACTAAGGAGGAGGAGATTACGTCCTCCAATGCATACAAAGTGTTGTTAGAATGCTTAGAGACTATGGAACTCAAGATTGGTGGGCCCCAAAAGCCTACCTTATGCCAACTCCGTAGTCATCTGGTGCATCCATCAGTGCCAACACATCCATACCCCGAACATTTCAAGTTGCCCCAGTTAGCACTCTTTAAAGGGGATGAGGATGCTCAAGAGCATGTGACACAATTTTTGAGCCAATGCTTTGGTATACAAGACAATGATGCATTGCTATTGAGAACATTCATAACCACATTTGCAGGATCTGCCTCGGATTGGTTTACCCATCTACCAAAGTATAACATTTACAACTTGTATTAGCTAGTGGATGCGTTCCTAGAACATTTTGCTTTCAATACAAAGAAAAAGGCGTCACTCAGTGATTTAGCTAGCCTCAAACAGTATGAGGAGGAGTCTATGGTAGCATATGGGAATCGATGGAGGACGGTGCTTTCAAAGTTGTCCTACCTCCCTCCTATGTCCGACCTAACTCAAATGTTTGCAAAGAGTTGTTTGCGATCGATCTCTATGCTATTGCAGCTACAACAATATGCCACTTTAGAAGAAGCTCTGGCACAAGCTAGACGTATTGAAGAGATCAAGATACAGGATGGCAAAATTGCCAAGCCTAAGAAAAAATATTGGAACAAGAGCACCAAAACAAGGAATATGCAATAGAAACCCACCGCGGTCAATCAAGTTGCTATCAATGCCCCTACGCCTGCCCAAGCAACACAACCTCCAAAGGCTAATTATCAGGCGGTGCCTCAAAATAATTATGAGAAAGATATCAAAAAGCAGGATCAAAATCAGTAGCGTCACCCTAAGCGACAATTTACACCATACACTGAGTCTAGGGAATCCTTGTTTGACCGTTTGTCAGCGACAAACTTGATTAATCTACCAGATATTCCAACAATTGATCCTAATGTGCCAAAGCCTAAGGGCTATAGAGAAGATATTTTCTTTAAATTCCACAGAAGGAAAGGGCATGACCTTAATGTCTGTTGGATGTTTAAAGGTTTAGTGCAAGATCTCATTGACAATCACACATTGGTAGTGGATAACCCCATCGCACCCAACAACCAACAAATGGGTGTTTTCAAAGATCCTTTACCCACACATGATGCACAAACAAAACCTCTGCATGTCAATGAAGTGCAACAGATTTTCCCCATGGAGGGATATGTTGGGATGATTAGCATTGTGACAAGAAACAAGAGACACCCAGGAGTTGTCCTAGTGACAGCCACTAGGGAAGTTCCATCCACGTCACAAAATCAACCGAATCCTACATAGTTGCCTCTACCTAGACCAGTGGCCATGATTCGAACTAGACTTACTCAAAGTCTATGGAACACATCGGCTAGGCTCTCCATTTATGAGCTTATTCAACAATCGGTGCCCCATCGGGAAGCTCTTATGGAGATATTAAAGGCAATTGAATTGCAACCCCATGAAGCGGATTCGTTCAACAATTTTGTGGGGCATGTCAAATAGTGTACTGAACCAGTCATTACCTTTAGGGAAGATGAGCTAAAAATAGTGACTAGAGATGTAGCGGATCCACCCTTGCACGTTATTGCACGAGTCAACGAGACTCCATACAAACGGGTGTTGATAGACACTGGTTCGTCCAGATAACCTTTTTACAACATCGCCGCATTGAAACATTTGAAACCGCCAGACCTCTCACGTTGCACCTTCCACTTATACCCTTCGAGGATTTAATGATGCGATATGCTCGACGGTTGGCACAATTGTCCTCGCCCATACAAGTGGGACAAAAGTCCATTCATACATTGTGCCACATTTTAGAAGGTGAGATGGCTTACAATATCTTGCTTGGGCGGCCTTGGATCCGGGATATGAAGTGTGTCCCTTCAATTGCTCATCAATGTTTGAAGTATACATTTGAAGGACAAGTGCACATGGTCCCCGTAGATTTGGAACCTTTTAAGTATTGCAACTCAGTGCAAATCATGCCACGATCGACCCTTCCTTCAACGCATGTGGATTTCTAGTTAAATCCATCTAAACGAGGTCTGACTAAGCAAGAATCTATATTACCAAGTCAATCAAATTCTCAGGTGGGTTCATATTCTTCATCCAGTCCTCCCACAACGATGCCACCTACGGTGGCCACACCAATGGACAAAGGAAAGAAGCCCCTAGAAACGGAACCACCTTTAGTCTCCAACATCTCTACAAAAGAGACGCATAATAGAATGGAAGTTGAGATGCCTAGTTCACCCCACATGGAGTGGACTCAAGGAGAAATCCCATTCGCTTCCCCTCAATCGCCAACAATTACTATTGAGATGTCTAACACAGGCATGGGGGAGTATATAGTGTGCAATGTTGTTGCAACGCCCACACTTCAATCTATGCAAGACATGGGAAGACCTCGACTCCCCATAGGCTCCGTGGTTCCTTTAGGCTACCCACCTAATCAAAAAAAAATTATTTTTGGGGGCCTGGATCATGGCGTTGAACCTTCCTGAAAAGAAGAGGAATATGAAGATCCCTTTGTGGAATATGTGAACTATCTGGCTAACCCCGACTTCACATTACGATATCTTAGCCAATGCAATTGGCATGGATATGGGTTAGGCGGTATGAACAAGGAATGCATGTTTTGTGCCAACCAAGATATCAAATTCCTTATGACAAGTCAGGAGTAGGGTTTAATCATCCTTTTCCCCTCGACATCTTGGTCAAAAACATGCAAGGCCTAGGGATAGGCAACAAGGATGGGTTGGCATAAGATCCATATGTCAATCCAAATACAACTTATACATTGGGGGATTATTTCCCATTACAAACAAATAACCTTTTTGACCTCAACAACCCTTTCCCTACGGTTGAACAAGGAGAAACCTCATGGACTCACCCAAAAGAAGAAAATGGACAAGACCACGAAGGGTCTTTTGAAGATGAGTCAGAGTACGATCATTCGCATGAATATCCAATGAATGACGATCAGGACAACTTCTTGATGATGTTCCCATTGAATGATCCTAGTGAGCATAGGCTACCTCAACAACAACAAAATCCTTTGGACATAGATGACATGTTTGAACACTTACACATTGGTCCAAGACACAGGCGGCATTTCAACCTTGCGTAGTTATAGCAATTACTGCACCCGCAACTCCAGGAATATAGTGAGCATATTTCACCTAGAGACCCTATCAAACCATCAGTACCTAGGGCAGACCCTCTTTGTAGGTCCTCGCATAGGGCTGATCCCTTTGTGCCAGTGCCTAATGAGCCAGATCCAAAGCACCAAGAGCATCTTGAATGTTAGAGTTGTCACATTTGCGGTAATGGAGATTACACTCATTTCATCAACATGGTCTCCATTGACTTGACCGCCCCTATCCATGATCCAACCAATCCAACACGATTATTGCATCTAGACATAGAGGCTATTGATTGGGATCGCACTGACACACCACCATCTCCATCAGAGTATTGGTCTTGCGGTGGGATGTTTCATTTCACTCTAGGAAAGACTCAGGATGTCTTCCATGCTGAAGAGGAACTTGACGTTCCTAATGATAATCTTAATTCAGCAAACGATATCCATCTAATCCCAATTCCACACCAGTTGGAAGACGGATACCATATGTCAATTGAAGCAACGACTAATGTAGACATCGGCATAGATCCAATGAATCCATGGATTCTCAAGCTGGGGGTAAGTATTTCCCTTGAAGAGCGAGCCGATTATGTTACCCTTCTTAAGGAAAAGAAGGAGGTTTTTGCATGGTCATACAAGGATATGCCTGGGCTAGACCCACAACTAGTCATGCACAATTTAACGCTTGATCCGACAATCAAGCTAGTCAAGCAAAAACTATGCAAGATGCATCCAACAATGGCCTTAATGGTAAAATATGAGTTACAAAAGTTGTTGGATGCCCAGTTTGTCATCTGTGTGGATTATCTGCCATGGTTTTCTAACATGGTTCCTATCAAGAAGCCCGACGGGAGGATTCGCATATGCACTAATTTTTGAGATCTTAACAAAGCAAGTCCTAAGGATGATTTTCCCTTGTCGAGCATTGACGCGTTGGTAGACGCTATAGCAGGCCACGAAATGCTTTCCCTTATGGATGGTTTCTCAGGATACAATCAGATTCGTATTAATCTTGAGGACAAACTAAAAATGGCATTCACAATGCCTTGGGGGACATTTTGCTATAAGTTCATGCCTTTTGGCCTTAAAAATGTCGGAGCCACCTACCAACATGCCATGACATACATCTTTCACGATTACATGCACAAAACTTTGGAAGATTACATGGATGATTTGTTGGCCAAATCTCTTTTGTGCCCAGATCATATCAATGACTTGAGCAAGGTCCTTGATCGCCTCATTGAGCATAAAGTCAGACTAAACCCCAAGAAGTGCATCTTTGGCGTCACCTCTGGAAAGCTCTTGGGTTTCATAGTCTCCAAATGAGGAATTGAGATTGATCCAAACAAAGTCAAGGCAATCCTTGAAATGCATCCCCCAACCACCATCAAGCAGCTCGAGAGTCTACAGGGAAAGGTTGCGTTGATCAAGCGCTTCACGAGTGCAGTTATCTGACAAATGTTGACCCATGAATAAATTATTGCATAAGGGGGTCACATTTCATTGGGATGACGAGTGCTAGTCAGCCTTTGACGACATTAAATAGTACTTGGCTTTGTCGCCAGTATTGGCACCACCCAGACCAGGAGTGTCGTTCTATTTATACATCTCAGCCACTGAGGTGGCACTGGGTGCGATGCTGTCCCAAAAAAATGAACTTCACAGAGAACAAGGCTACATACTATCTTAGTTGCACCCTGGTCAGTTATGAACTTAACTATGCATATGTTGAAAAACTCTGCTTGGAAGTGGTGTTTGCTACCAAAAATCTATGCCACTACATGCTCAGTAATAAGACGTATGTTGTGTCTAAGGAGAATCCATTGCGATACATGATGAGTCATACTTATCATAGTAGCCGCACAACGAAATGGATCATGTTGTTGACGGAGTTTGACATAGAGTTCATTGGACAGAAATCTATAAAAGGTCAAGTCATCGCCGATCAACTAGCTGAGGCTCCTCTTGAAGATGATCAACCTCTGAATTTTGAACTACCTGATGATGGGGTCTTCCATGTTTCGGAATCGCCAGATTCCGATGAGCTCGAGTCACGAGTCGACATAACCCTATTCTTCGATGATTCTAAATGTGAGAAAGGGGGTGGTGTTGGAATTGTATTCTTCACTCTGTAATGTGCTCCAATGCCCTTGTCATTTAAATTAGACTTCTCGTGCACCAATAATAATGCAGAATACGAAGCCTTGCTCATAGGTCTTCAGACAACAATCACCATGAACATTAAACAATTGAACATCTTTGGTGATTTGCTATTAATTTTCAATCAAGTAAAGGGGATATACCAATGTAAATGTCCAGTTTTGTGGGCCTATAAATCCCTTGTGGACAAATTCCTAGCACAACTTGAATGGTATGACATTGAGGCACTCCCTCGATCATCAAATCATTTTGCAGATACTATGGCCTCCTTAGGGTCACTCATCCTACATGACCCTTCTGATGAAATGACAACCATTTAGGTTACAACATTATCGCAATCTGCAATGGAGCGTGCAAGCTCTGATCTGACGCCAGCAATCCACATGATCTAGATTGAACCATCTCTGGATAAGTTCTCTTGAATTCGAGATTGTTTGATTCAAGCCAACTGGGGGTCCTTGTTCTCCCCAACCCCTCTTACTAGCAACACCATGTTGTTTTTACATGTTATTTCCTGCTCAGCTTTTGTTCGGGATAGACTTCAAGAGGGATTGGCCGTTCATACTATCAAGGTTTTTGATCAGCAAGATTGGTACACACCCATTCGGGATTACCTCAAGCTAGGTAATCTCCCACTTGGATTGACATAAGTCGTGAAAATATCATTCAAATAGAAAGTGGCAAAGCATGTCTTATTAGGAGACATTTTGTATCATCAAAATTATGAAGGAATCCTCCTTCGTTGTTTGGACCAGCAAGAGTCCACTTGGGCGATCACCCAAGCTCACGATGGTACATGTGGTGGCCACTTCAGTAGTATGGCCATTGCAAAGTGCATTCTTCGCATGGGTTATTATTGTCCATCTTTAGAGCAAGATTGTTGCGCATATGTGAAGAAGTGTGTGAAGTGTCAACACAATGCTAATTTGACACACGTACCTTCTCAGGCCTTGTAGCCGATCCAATTGGTTTGGCATTTTTTACAGTGGGGCTTTGATCTAATTGGAAAGATCTCTCCTGTGTCATCAGGTCGTCACATGTTTATTTTAACGGCCACAGAGTACTTTACCAAATGGGTGGAAGCAATTCCGTTGACCACTACGACTGGAGCCTGCATTGTGGAGTTTATTTTGCATAAAATCATGTCATTTTGATATTCCATCCAAAATAGTCTCGGATAATGGTACACCATTCAAGAATAAATATGTGCATGCTTTGACCACAAAGTACAAGATTCAGCATAGCTTTTCAACACCCTATTATCCGTAGGCAAATGGGCAAGCAAAGGCATCCAACAAAACGCTAGTCGCCATTCTCAAAAAGACAGTTGCAGACAATCATAAATACTGGCACATTCAGATCTCGCTTGCCCTATGGGCTTATCACACCAATATTCGATCACCCACTAGGGCAACTCCATTTTCACTGGTGTATGGCTCCGAGGCAGTCATACCTTTTGAGTTGGAAATTCCTTCTCTGCGCATTTCAATGCAAGAGTTCATTGATGATGACACTGCACGGTAGGCCTGGTTAGATCAACTGACATTGCTCGATGAACGACGCGTTAATGCTCTCGAGCATTTGTGTATCTATCAAGAGCAACTTAAGAAAGCATACAACATAAAAGTCCACTTTAGGGAATTTCAGGTTGGTGACTTGGTCTTAAAAGAGAACCAGTAGAATTCTAATTTGCCATCCCATCTACGGGACAAGTTCATGGCAAACTGGTTAGGTCCTTACATCATTGATAGTAAAATAGGACCTGGAACATACCGGCTTGCCTCTCTTGAAGGAATCAAGGAAACAGAACCCTTGAACATCATTCATTTGAGGCCATTCCATAGCTAGAGAGCCATAGTCCAACAAAAAGCTCCAAGGATTCTCACAATCGCTTGGTCAACCCAAAAGCTACAAGGATTATCACAATCGCTTGGTCAACCCAAAATGCTCCAAGGATTCCTACAATCACTTGGTCAACCCAAAAGCTCCAAGGATTATCACAATCGCTTGGTCAACCCTAAAAGCCCTAAAGGTATCTATAAACCCTTTGGTCAAACCAAAAGCTCCAAGGATTACCATAATCGCTTGGTCAACCCTAAAAGCCCCAAAGGTATCTATAAACCCTTTGGTCAAACCAAAAGCTCCAAGCATTACCATAACTGCTTGGTCAACATAAATATTCAAAAATCAACAAAAACAACACAAAAATCAAAATCACAAAAACAATTGCATTTCAATTCCAAAAAAAAAAAAAAAATTTACACAACCATTTGCATTTCAATTTCATGCATTCTCATAAAAATCAAAATCACAAAAACAATTGCATTTCAATTCCATGCATAAAAAAAAAAAAAAATCAAAATTACAAAAACATTTGCATTTCAATTTCATGCATTCTCATAACAATCAAACTTACAAAACCAATTGCATTCCAATTCCATGCATTCTCATAAAAATCAAAATACAAAAATATAGGTCACATTAAGCATTACATCCATACATTGCATATTTCGATAGATAATACAAGTCAAAAGCACCATAGGCTGTCATTACTTGGCAATTCCATCATTTCCACATCAAATCCATAAACGCCTACATCCAGCATATCACCCTTTTATTTTAGCATCGTCAGTTGTCGCCTAATGTATATAGGGTTTTTGTCATTCAAATGTCTTTAAATTTCTAGCCATAAACTGTACATAGTTAAACATATTTTACATGGGAAAGTTTACTTGGATCATGCCTTGTTACGTAGCATCCCAATACAAATTAACACACATAAAAATTCCTAAGTTGTGTGAAGGAAAGATGAAACCTGCACCGTAATCCAGGTCACCATAAGCGAAACGGTTATCTTGCTTATCCCCCTATGCGAATGACCCTAGGAATGCTGAGAGTTGGCAAAAGGACAAGCATCCTCCCTACCCAATTCCCCATGAATCCCAAGTTCTCATAAGTTGCAAAACATCAAAAATTTGCAAAACGTCAAAACACTAAAATTTGACATCCTACAGTGCACACATCAAAAGGCACAAACAATAGTGATTTTATCACTATAAAACAAAAATAAAACAGTGATTTTATCACTATAAATAGCAAGTATCTCAATACACTTGAATAAAAGAAGGGAGTCAAACTTGGATCCCTGAAACTCTCAGCATTTCGACAGGTCATGAGGCAAGCTTCAGTAGCAGTTTGGTTGATTGCCTATCGGTCACTGGCGGTAAAACCTCCCGCATGACGATATATCTGTCACATTAACTTGTGTGCGAGATCAATGTTTGCATGTGGATGAGCTAGCTTATGGTATCCTAGATAGCACTGCAGATTAATCCGACTAAATACAATAAAGGAGTTAGTGGAGCTAATTAGGTGATCCTCAGTACAGGTTCGATTGAAAGCCCATCTGGCACTGGCGGTATCCTGACAAATACCACATAAACGAATTCAATTGCACACACTGGGATGTGAAATAACTTGGTTAAATTCAAGTCGAATTTAGACCTAGCTTAAAAGTCTTGCGAGATAAATGTACAGTCTTGCCTAGTTAGTTAAAACTATCTGCATCTCAGAAAAGCTTAACTACATTTTCAAACAACCGATACATTTCATTTCATACATCACCATCTAAAAAAAATTGACAAAATACACAAACAAAGTTTCCACATGCACAAGCATTCCACAAATTTATCCCATTACTATAGCAAGTCAATCCAATCTTGTACAGTCTATGGTGCATTGACAAATCATTAATAATTTATTTCATTCATTCCATATGCATACATCATACAAATTAGAACCATTGCATTCATAATTGCATATGCATACATCAAAGCAACAACATGTACATTAAAATAAATCATAAAAAGAAAACAAAAAAACATCTCATATATATCATAACAAAAATTGCCCGCAGGCTACAGTGCACTGGTCCTCAGACCTCACTCTCATCATCCAAAATCTCAAAAACCCCCAGCCTAGGGCGTCGACCACCATGATCACATAGGATCGGTGTGATGCGAACTACCCCCTGCAGTATCCATCCTCTGAGATCTCTCAGGGCGACTGCTCACCCCTGCATCCCGACCACTCGTGCCTCTCTCATCTCGTCGTCGACGACGGGATGATGCTGACTGCTCTGTCCCACTATCTCTCGTCCGGTACAACTATCTTCAAGATGGCCAAATTTACCACATCCAAAACACTTGAGGATTATTGGTGACCTTTACCTAACCACTTTGTTTTCTTTTTCCATAAATAGAACTTAATCTCTATCATTATCTAAGAAACTATAATCACTATAACTTGAGCTTCTACCTACCTTATCTACATAGAAAATCTTCTTATGCCTTTGGAAAAACTTCTTTCCTTATGTGCCTTGTCTATCCTTGCTTTTATTTTGGTACTTGTGATTTCTTGTTTCCCTGTTCTTATGATCCTATTTTTATTCATCATTGTTATTTCTAGCCTCTAGACAATTAGATGCATAGTGACCATATTTTCCACAATTGAAACATCTAACTGATTTCATACATTTATATTTTCTTAATTCCTTGTTCCTCCTGCCATAGTTTACTTCTTCATCACTGGATGACTCATTAATCAAATCTCACTTCTTACCCTTTGTCTTCTTAGTAACTTTGAATGTTGATTCCTTTTGGGGAATAGGTTTCTCTTTTGTTCTTATCTCAAATGTTATGAGAATGCCATGTAATTCGTCCCTTGTCAAAATATCAATATCCTTTGACTCTTCTATTGATGAAATATTTTAACTAAACCTTTTTGGAAGTGACCTTAGAATTTTATCACACACATCAAATTCTGTAACTTCAAGCCCAAGTACTTGCATGGAGTTAATAACCTCATCCACACGAAGTAGATATCCCACAATGTTTTCCTCATCCTTCATTTTTAGGTCTTCAAATGCTCTCTTAAAATTTTACAATTTTTCCCTTTTGACCTTTTTATCTCCTTCATATATGCCTTGCAACTTACCCCAATTTTCATTTTTTGATTTGCAATTCATAATATTTATAAACTCGGTTTCACGTAAGCCCTTTTTAATTACATTCATTGCTATTGAATTGTAATGATATAGAATCTTACCATATTTATCTGTATGTGGAGTTTTTTGTGGTGTGTTTCCCATACTTCATTTCCAAGTGCTATTAGATGAAACTTCATCCTTGTGCTCCATAGTGTATAATTGTTCCCAATGAATAATGGTGTTGAATTTCCTGAGGATCCACTCTGAGAACCCATATGTGTTCTTGTAAGCTTTTTATTCAAGCTATTAAACTATTCTAAAGGAACCCACTCTGATACCAATTGAAGAACACACGCTTATACTGAGAGGGGTGTGAACAATATAAGACCACTTTTTACTTTTCTTTCCCAATGAATATTATGCAATATATCAATAGAAATATCAAAAATAGTAATCAAAGCAATACATAAATCACCACAAACAATAGAGACACGAATTTAACATGGTTCACCAATGTGGGCTACTCCATAGAGAAAATATTTCACTAAAATTTTCTCAACAAATATCTTGGGAATCCTTTCTCTTTTATAATGTTTATGGACATCTGTCCAAAGGATGCACCAATCCTCTAATCATGTTCGTGGAACTCTATCCACATGAGAACTCCTCCTCTGCTCTAGTTTGTGATCTTATAGAAGAATTGTTGCATCCATTGCACTAGCTTATGGATCTCTATCCACTAAAGACTACTACCCTCACTTAGAAGACCTTTCTTCACTGCCTTCGCTAATGGACATCTCTCCACTAGAGATTATCATCCTCTATACTCTATCACCTTCAAATCTTACTCTCAGCTCTATCTCAAATCTGCACTAAATACAGTCCTTAGGTCTAGCATGAATTTGCTCAATATCTATCACTGATCTGCACTAAACATAGTCCTTCAGTCTAGCACAAATATGCATAATATCTATCTTCAAATCTACACTAAACACAATCCTTCAATCTAGCACAAATATGATCAATATTTATCCTCAAATCTTTCCTCAAGTCTTAACACAAATATTGACTCAATCACAAACCAACTTTGCTATATTTGTCCCAAACCTTAACCCAATATTTGAATTAATAAATCAATAGCTGCTCTCAAGTCTTCTCAAAGACTTGTCTCAAATCTGCCTTGTAAGCTTCTACAAAAGCTCACACTAATTTGTACACAAGTCCTTTATAGAACTTGTCCAATCTGCTCAATAAGTCTTCACCAAGACTTACCTCAAATTTTCTCAACAAGTCCTCACTAAAACTTGTTGAATCTACTCAAAAAGTCTTCACCAATACTTACCTTAAATTTTTTCAACAAGTTCTCACTAGAACTTCTCCAATCTTCTCAATAAGTCTTCACCAAGATTTATCTCAAATATGGTCAACAAGTCCTCACTAGAACTTGTTCAATCTCACAAAAACATATAGAGAATTATTATAGACTCAATATGCTTCACACTCACAACAATGCTCAATCACTTTCAATCTCTCTTTTTACCATAGAAACATATAGATAATTTTTAGAGACTCAATATGCTTCACACTCACAACAATGCTCAATCACTTTCAATATCTCTTTTAACTCAATCCATAATTTAAAGAACAATTTGTTTCATTCAAATTGAACTATCACTTCAACACTTCCAATCAACTATGCTCAATCAACTCCACTCAACCAATCACTCAATGAAATATTTTTCAACAATACTTATTAAACAAAACTCACATAATAATTATACTCATGATCTCTCACAAGCCCTAGTTCAATATAGTTCTCAACTTTACATAACAATGTGTAGACACCAAAACAGCACCAATCCGATTATGTGACAACAAGCACTAATCGCACTAACACACACAACCCCCAAGGCAGCCCTTAGAGGTTAAACAGTGGTTCTAACCACTCACACAGCAGTTTTGCAAGTCAAAAACCAATTTGGCACCTTTTAGACACTTTATTGCTTATTCGTCCCACCCAAGGACGAGTGCGGGTTTGTACTCGTCCTACCCAGGGACGAGTGCGGACTGATACTTGTCTCACCTAGGGACGATTACCAGCGCTCGCTTCGGGGTGGGATGAATGCCAGGTTTGACCGACAAAAAGTTAGATCTCGACATATAACAACTTAGAACTGCCACTTAGCTTTTCCTGCATAACATAGGAGTGCGAGTGAGTTCTTTTGAAAACTCATATCTGCTAATTGAATTTCCCTTCATTGCATGGGAGTGCAAGTGAGCATTTCTAAAACACACAAAGACATGCACAGAGACAGTTAAGAAGCCCTTGATCAAGAAGAAGTCTTCTTTTCACACAAAAACATTCATGCAAAGAAACACTTTTGCATGTTAATTCGAAGAGACCCCTTGGGTCTATAAAATGGTGAGTTTCTTCACCCAAAAGATATACAGAGAAGGAGCATTTTGAGCGACGAAGTGCTGCTAATTCACTTACTTGTGATTTGTGCTTTCAACATCCATAATCTCTTAATCGAAAGAGAGGTTATTGGGTGACTTTTGAAGGCGTGGATCAAAGACCAACACCGATTTTTCTGACCACAATATCCTACCAATTTTCCGACAACACATCACATTAGGTTTCGGACCCATCCCAAGTGGATTGGTGTCGAAACAAAGTTTCACCCGCGGGTGGTTTGCCTTCGGGCACCCCCCGCTTTATTTCTTTTATAGTATTTAGCTAGTTTCATGTTTATGCTTTTGTCAAGTTTTCATTTTATTTAGATTCATTTTAGCTATAGTTAGATTTATCTTTTATTTTTCATACACAGGTGCTACTGATTCTTTGTTTGTTTCTTTGAACGCAGATTTGCAGCATTAGAGGAGCAGCGAGGAATCTACCTTTACCAACGCAAGCGACGACGACGTTTTGGTTCGCCCATCTTACGTGGGCACGCGGAAGAAGGAATTCTGAAACAAGTTGTAAAAGAGCAACAATTAATGCTCCTATCCCCTAAAAAGGAAGGAGACGCATTATAACACGAATTTGAGAATCATATCAATAAAAGGGCCGATTTTTATATTGCTTTAATATCTTGTGTTCACGTTCTTCCTTTTTATGCAATTTTCAATAACATAGGGTTTAAGCATTATTTTAGTTTAATTTACATTGCAATTTTAGTTTATCCTTTTTGTTTTTGAAATCTCGTGTTTTCAATGGCGATCACAATGGGACCTCTATCCTCTATTTTTTTTAGGTTAAATTATTGATCTAAAATTTCTTGTTTTTTTACAGGTACCTATTTTTCAACATCAGACTGTTATTCGCTTCTACAAGTGACGTTTACAGAATTGGTATTCGTTCCACCCTAGGACGAATAAACTATTCCTCTCACCCTGGGACGATTACTATTCTGATATTTGCCTCACCCAAGGATGAGTATAAATCTGTGCATTTTTTAGAGGAAATCAGAAACATCCTGTCAGGCAGAGAAGAGGTAGGGGTTTTTACATCTTCTGTCAAATTTATGTTTTTTTGTTTTCTGGTTTTCAGTTTTGTATGGCTTAGGTAAATATTTCTTTTTCGTTTTCCTGTTTCAATTTTTGCAAAATTAAAACGAACCCCACACATCACATGGTATTTTAACCAAGGCGTTGGTCGTAAAACCCCAACCCTTGAGCAAGACCAAAGGTGGATTCCATTATCACTTTGGCTTGAGATATTGCATCCATTACCTCGATCGTGACTATTGCTAGATGTAAATCCTAATGAAAGCTGACCGAGTGTAGCTTGGGGTGATTCCTAGCACGCGAGGATAAGTCTTCTATGGTAGGTGTCATAAACAGAGTGATTCCCCTTCCGTATCGCCTATGTTCCACGTATCATCTGCTCTCACATACCTATAGTCTCCCTCACGTAAGGGCGGGTATATAGAGAGGTTGGTATATCAGTCCGGCAATGGTATATTGAAGGGGCGACCATTTTGGGAGTCATAAGAGCCTTCATAATTGCATTTAAACATTTCACAAAATTTTCAAAAACAAAACAAACAACAAAAACACACTAAACCAGATTTAGGGCACACTATTAATCTTTAAAAGAGATAATCATTGCTTGTGTGTGTGTATGCTATTTTCTATTTAGACAAAAAAAATCATAAAAAGAATTTTTGCATTTTTAGGTTAGCATTACCATGGTGAATACTCGTAGCCAAGCCCAATCACGGGCAGAAGCTACAGAAAATGCACCAAGAGAGACAAATCATCTCCGATATAGCCTTGAAGACTTAGTCATCCCGCCTCGACGGCAGGGTATACCAGTTAGTTCACACCATGCAGAACATGGCTCTAGAGGCCCATCATTGAGGGGCACTCCAACCCATACAGTTATAGAACATGGTTCTAGAGGCCCCTCCTTGAGGGGATCTCCAAGTCAGGCCTTCAATAGACGAGAATTTAGAACCCCTTCCCTAAGGGAAACTCATGAGCAACAAGAATCTTTTCAAGACAATAACATATATATACCACCTGGTCTAAGCACGAGGCCTCCTTTGGAAGTTCATTTTGGATGGCCTAGTGATGACACATTGTGTACTACTATGGAACAACAAAGGGTCCAAAAGGAAGAACCATATGATTTTCTGGTTCCTAATTTACCCCCAATTAATGTCGGACACAATAAACCATATCTAGAACATCAGGTTCTCCCTACAGGGCAAGACAATTCTGCCCACAATTTTTATGCATATCACAGAGAGAATGAGGAAGATCACTACATTCCTCAAGAACAATATCCAGTGTGGAAATGATGCACGTCTGCACCTGCTTTATATCTTGATCGCTTATTGAGACCAAGTTTCAAGTTAAGGCGACCAACCTCGATAGAGGGAAGCAACATATAGTGGTCTTAGAGCACCATGATCGAAATAGATATGTAGGAGAGACGTCTAGGCCTATTAAACAAGAGACAACAAAAAAAAATGACTTGGAATTTACACAACTAGCTACCTGTCAAGCACAAATCACGCGGCTTAGGCAAGAACAACAAGAATTAGAACGTTTGTGTCGTCTTGATCAAGAACGCATTCAGCGTCAGACAGCTAAATTGCTTCACACCCATGCACCTGAGAATGCCCCAGTCCCTCGCGCATAGCAATCTGAGATGTATGTGAGGCACAACCCCTTAGTGCGAGACAGGTCTCTGTGACTTCAGCAAGCACTGCCTCCAAGACCTCTTAGACCTGAGTGGGAGGCCATTCCTCGCAACCATGATGGGCATCCTCTGCGGGCACCTGTCCATGTTTATAGGCCTAGGCCAAACACTCCTCAAGAAGATTATGAGGATTATTACCAAGAAGAAGAGCGGGCTGAAATGCCCTATCAAGGTAGAAGGGATGCTACCCATTTATCCATTCAAATGCCTCAAGTTACTCGCAACCCATAGCAAGAACAAACTAAGGAGGAGGAGATTACGTCCTCCAATGCATACAAAGTGTTGTTAGAATGCTTAGAGACTATGGAACTCAAGATTGGTGGGCCCCAAAAGCCTACCTTATGCCAACTCCGTAGTCATCTGGTGCATCCATCAGTGCCAACACATCCATACCCCGAACATTTCAAGTTGCCCCAGTTAGCACTCTTTAAAGGGGATGAGGATGCTCAAGAGCATGTGACACAATTTTTTGAGCCAATGTTTTGGTATACAAGACAATGATGCATTGCTATTGAGAACATTCATAACCACATTTGCAGGATCTGCCTCGGATTGGTTTACCCATCTACCAAAGTATAACATTTACAACTTGTATTAGCTAGTGGATGCGTTCCTAGAACATTTTGCTTTCAATACAAAGAAAAAGGCGTCACTCAGTGATTTAGCTAGCCTCAAACAGTATGAGGAGGAGTCTATGGTAGCATATGGGAATCGATGGAGGACGGTGCTTTCAAAGTTGTCCTACCTCCCTCCTATGTCCGACCTAACTCAAATGTTTGCAAAGAGCTGTTTGTGATCGATCTCTATGCTATTGCGGCTGCAACAATATGCCACTTTAGAAGAAGCTCTGGCACAAGCTAGACGTATTGAAGAGATCAAGATACAGGATGGCAAAATTGTCAAGCCTAAGAAAAAATATTGGAACAAGAGCACCAAAACAAGGAATAAGCAATAGAAACCCACCGCGGTCAATCAAGTTGCTATCAATGCCCCTACGCCTGCCCAAGCAACACAACCTCCAAAGGCTAATTATCAGGCGGTGCCTCAAAATAATTATGAGAAAGATATCAAAAAGCAGGATCAAAATCAGTAGCGTCACCCTAAGCGACAATTTACACCATACACTGAGTCTAGGGAATCCTTGTTTGACCGTTTGTCAGCGACAAACTTGATTAATCTGCCAGATATTCCAACAATTGATCCTAATGTGCCAAAGCCTAAGGGCTATAGAGAAGATATTTTCTTTAAATTCCACAGAAGGAAAGGGCATGACCTTAATGTCTGTTGGATGTTTAAAGGTTTAGTGCAAGATCTCATTGACAATCACACATTGGTAGTGGATAACCCCATCGCACCCAACAACCAACAAATGGGTGTTTTCAAAGATCCTTTACCCACACATGATGCACAAACAAAACCTCTGCATGTCAATGAAGTGCAACAGATTTTCTCCATGGAGGGATATGTTGGGATGATTAGCATTGTGACAAGAAACAAGAGACACCCAGGAGTTGTCCTAGCGACAGCCACTAGGGAAGTTCCATCCACGTCACAACATCAACCAAATCCTACACAGTTGCCTCTACCTAGACCAGTGGCCATGATTCGAACTAGACTTACTCAAAGTCTATGGAACACATCGGCTAGGCTCTCCATTTATGAGCTTATTCAACAATCGGTGCCCCATCGGGAAGCTCTTATGGAGATATTAAAGGCAATTGAATTGCAACCCCACGAAGCGGATTCGTTTAACAATTTTTTGGGGCATGTCAAATAGTGTACTTGAACCGGTCATTACCTTTAGGGAAGATGAGATAAAAATAGTGACTAGAGATGTAGCGGATCCACCCTTGCACGTTATTGCACAGGTCAATGAGACTCCATACAAACGGGTGTTGATAGACACTGGTTCGTCCAGTAACCTTTTTACAACCGCTGCACTGAAACATTTGAAACTGCAAGCCTCTCACGTTGCACCTTCCACTTATACCCTTCGAGGATTTAATGATGCGATATGCTCGACAGTTGGCACAATTGTCCTGCCCATACAAGTGGGACAAAAGACCATTCATACGTTGTGCCACATTTTAGAATGTGAGATGGCTTACAATATCTTGCTTGGGCGGCCTTGGATCCGGGATATGAAGTGTGTCCCTTCAATTGCTCATCAATGTTTGAAGTATACATTTGAAGGACAAGTGCACATGGTCCCCGTAGATTTGGAACCTTTTAAGTATTGCAACTCAGTGCAAATCATGCCGCAGTCGGCCCTTCCTTCAACGCATGTGGATTTCTAGTTAAATCCATCTAAACGAGGTCTGACTAAGCAAGAATCTCCATCACCAAGTCAATAAAATTCTCAGGCAGGTTCATCTTCTTCATCCAGTCCTCCCACAACGATGCCACCTACGGTGGCCACACCAATGGACAAAGGAAAGAAGCCCCTAGAAACGGAACCACCTTTAGTCTCCAACATCTCTACAAAAGAGACGCATAATAGAATGGAAGTTGAGATGCCTAGTTCACCCCACATGGAGTGGATTAGAGGAGAACTTCCATTCGCTTCCCCTCAATCGCCAACAATTACTATTGAGATGTCTAACACGGGCATGGGGGAGTATATAGTGTGCAATGTTGTTGCAACGCCCACACTTCAATCTATGCAAGACATGGGAAGACCTCGAATCCCCATAGGCTCCGTGGTTCCTTTAGGCTACCCACCTAATCAGAAAAAAATTATTTTTGGGGGCCTGGATCATGGCGTTGAACCTTCCCGAAAAGAAGAGGAATATGAAGATCCCTTTGTGGAATATGTGAACTATCTGGCTAACCCCGACTTCACATTACGATATCTTAGCCAATGCAATTGGCATGGATATGGGTTAGGCAGGTATGAACAAGGAATGCATGTTTTGTGCCAACCAAGATATCAAATTCCTTATGACAAGTCAGGAGTAGGGTTTAATCATCCTTTTCCCCTCGACATCTTGGTCAAAAACATGCAAGGCCTAGGGATAGGCAACAAGGATGGGTTGGCATAAGATCCATATGTCAATCCAAATACAACTTATACATTGGGGGATTATTTCCCATTACAAACAAATAACCTTTTTGACCTCAACAACCCTTTCCCTACGGTTGAACAAGGAGAAACCTCATGGACTCACCCAAAAGAAGAAAATGGACAAGACCACGAAGGGTCTTTCGAAGATGAGTCGAGTACGATCATTCGCATGAATATCCAATGAATGACGATCAGGACAACTTCTTGATGATGTTCCCATTGAATGATCCTAGTGAGCATAGGCTACCTCAACAACAACAAAATCCTTTGGACATAGATGACATGTTTGAACACTTACACATTGGTCCAAGACACAGGCGGCATTTCAACCTTGCGTAGTTATAGCAATTACTGCACCCGCCACTCCAGGAATATAGTGAGCATATTTCACCTAGAGACCCTATCAAACCATCAGTACCTAGGGCAGACCCTCTTTGTAGGTCCTCGCATAGGGCTGATCCCTTTGTGCCAGTGCCTAATGAGCCAGATCCAAAGCACCAAGAGCATCTTGAATGTTAGAGTTGTCACATTTGCGGTAATGGAGATTACACTCATTTCATCAACATGGTCTCCATTGACTTGACCGCCCCTATCCATGATCCAACCAATCCAACACGATTATTGCATCTAGACATAGAGGCTATTGATTGGGATCGCACTAAAACACCACCATCTCCATCAGAGTATTGGTCTTGCGGTGGGATGTTTCATTTCACTCCAGGACAGACTCAGGATGTCTTCCATGCTGAAGAGGAACTTGACGTTCCTAATGATAATCTTAATTCAGCAAACGATATCCATCTAATCCCAATTCCACACCAGTTGGAAGACGGATACCATATGTCAATTGAAGCAACGACTAATGTAGACATCGGCATAGATCCAATGAATCCATGGATTCTCAAGCTGGGGGTAAGTATTTCCCCTGAAGAGCGAGCCGATTATGTTACCCTTCTTAAGGAAAAGAAGGAGGTTTTTGCATGGTCATACAAGGATATGCCTGGGCTAGACCCACAACTAGTCACGCACAATTTAACGCTTGATCCGACAATCAAGCTAGTCAAGCAAAAACTACGCAAGATGCATCCAACAATGGCCTTAATGGTAAAATATGAGTTACAAAAGTTGTTGGATGCCCAGTTTGTCATCTGTGTGGATTATCTGCCATGGTTGTCTAACATGGTTCCTATCAAGAAGCCCGTCGGGAGGATTCGCATATGCACTAATTTTTGAGATCTTAACAAAGCAAGTCCTAAGGATGATTTTCCCTTGTCGAGCATTGACGCGTTGGTAGACGCTATAGCAGGCCACGAAATGCTTTCCCTTATGTATGGTTTCTCGGGATACAATCAGATTCGTATTAATCCTGAGGACCAACTAAAAATGGCATTCACAATGCCTTGGGGAACATTTTGCTATAAGTTCATGCCTTTTGGCCTTAAAAATGTCGGAGCCACCTACCAACATGCCATGACATACATCTTTCACGATTACATGCACAAAACTTTGGAAGATTACATGGATGATTTGTTGGCCAAATCTCTTTTGTGCCCAGATCATATCAATGACTTGAGCAAGGTCCTTGATCGCCTCATTGAGCATAAAGTCAGACTAAACCCCAAGAAGTGCATCTTTGGCGTCACCTCTGGAAAGCTCTTGGATTTCATAGTCTCCAAATGAGGAATTGAGATTGATCCAAACAAAGTCAAGGCAATCCTTGAAATGCGTCCCCCAACCACCATCAAGCAGCTCAGGAGTCTACAGGGAAAGGTTGCGTCGATCAAGCGTTCACAGTGCATTTATCTGACAAATGTTGACCCATGAATAAATTATTGCATAAGGGGGTCACATTTCATTGGGATGACGAGTGCTAGTCAGCCTTTGACGACATTAAATAGTACTTGGCTTTGTTGCCAGTATTGGCACCACCCAGACCAGGAGTGTCGTTCTATTTATACATCTCAGCCACTGAGGTGGCACTGGGTGCGATGCTGTCCCAAAAAAATGAACTTCACAGAGAACGAGGCTACATACTATCTTAGTCTGCACCCCGGTCAGTTATGAACTTAACTATGCATATGTTGAAAAACTCTGCTTGGCAGTGGTGTTTGCTACCAAAAATCTATGCCACTACATGCTCAGTAATAAGACGTATGTTGTGTCTAAGGAGAATCCACTGCGATACATGATGAGTCATACTTATCATAGTAGCCGCACAACGAAATGGATCATGTTGTTTACGGAGTTTGACATAGAGTTCATTGGACAGAAATCAATAAAAGGTCAAGTCATCGCCGATCAACTAGCTAAGGCTCCTCTTGAAGACGATCAACCTCTGAATTTTGAACTACCTGATGATGGGGTCTTCCATGTTTCAGAGTCGCCAGATTCTGATGAGCCTGATTCACAGGCTGACATAACCCTATTCTTTGATGGTTCTAAATGTGAGAAAGGGGGTGGTGTTGGAATTGTATTATTCACTCTGTAATGTGCTCCAATGCCCTTGTCATTTAAATTAGACTTCTCGTGCACCAATAATAATGCAGAATACGAAGCCTTGCTCATAGGTCTTCAGACAACAATCACCATGAACATTAAACAATTGAACATCTTTGGTGATTTGCTATTAATTTTCAATCAAGTAAAGGGGATATACCAATGTAAATGTCCAGTTTTGTGGGCCTATAAATCCCTTGTGGACAAATTCCTAGCACAACTTGAATGGTATGACATTGAGGCACTCCCTCGATCATCAAATCATTTTGCAGATACTATGGCCTCCTTAGGGTCACTCATCCTATATGGTCAACAAGTCCTCACTAGAACTTGTTCAATCTCACAAAAACATATAGAGAATTATTATAGACTCAATATGCTTCACACTCACAACAATGCTCAATCACTTTCAATCTCTCTTTTTACCATAGAAAAATATAGAGAATTTCTAGAGAATCAATATGCTTCACACTCACAACAATGCTCAATCACTTTCAATATCTCTTTTAACTCAATCCATAATTTAAAGAACAATTTGTTTCATTCAAATTGAACTATCACTTCAACACTTCCAATCAACTAGGCTCAATAAACTCCACTCAACCAATCACTCAATGAAATATTTTTCAACAATACTTATTAAACAAAACTCACATAAGAATTATACTCATGATCTCTCACAAGCCCTAGTTCAATATAGTTCTCAACTTTACATAACAATGTGTAGACACAAAAACAGCACCAATCCGATTATGTGACAACAAGCACTGATCGCACTAACACACACAGCCCTCAAGGCAGCCCTCAGAGGTTAAACAGTGGTTCTAACCACTCACACAGCAGTTTTGCAAGTCAAAAACCAATTTGGCACCTTTTAAACACTTTATTGCTTATTCGTCCCACCCAAGGACGAGTGCGGGTTTGTACTCGTCCTACCCAGGGACGAGTGTGGACTGATACTCGTCTCACCCAGGGACGATTACCAGCGCTCGCTTCGGGGTGGGACGAATGCCAGGTTTGACCGACAAAAAGTTATATCTCGACATATAACAACTTAGAACCGCCACTTAGCTTTTCCTGCATAACATAGGAGTGCGAGTGAGTTCTTTTGAAAACTCATATCTGCTAATTGACTTTCCCTTCATTGCATGGGAGTGCAAGTGAGCTTTTCTAAAACACACAAAGACATGCACAGAGACAGTTAAGAAGCCCTTGATCAAGAAGAAGTCTTCTTTTCACACAAAAACATTCATGCAAAGAAACACTTTTGCATGTTAATTCAGAGAGACCCCTTGGGTCTATAAAATGGTGAGTTTCTTCACCCAAAAGATATACAGAGAAGGAGCATTTTGAGCGACGAAGTGCTGCTAATTCACTTACTTGTGATTTGTGCTTTCTACATCCATAATCTCTTAATCGAAAGAGAGGTTATTGTGTGACTTTTGAAGGCACGGATCAAAGACCAACACCGATTTTTCTGACCACAATATCCTACCAATTTTCCGACAACACATCACATCAGGTTTCGAACCCATCCCAAGTGGATTGGTGTCGAAACAAAGTTTCACCCGCGGGTGGTTTGCCTTCGGGCACCCCCCGCTTTATTTCTTTTATAGTATTTAGCTAGTTTCATGTTTATGCTTTTGTCAAGTTTTCATTTTATTTAGATTCATTTTAGCTATAGTTAGATTTATCTTTTATTTTTCATACACAGGTGCTACTGATTCTTTGTTTGTTTCTTTGAACGTAGATTTGTAGCATTAGAGGAGCAGCGAGGAATCTACCTTTACCAACGCAAACGACGATGACGTTTTGGTTCGCCTATCTTACGTGGGCACGCGGAAGAAGGAATTCTGAAACAAGTTGTAAAAGAGCAACAATTAATGCTCCTATCCCCTAAAAAGGAAGGAGACGCATTGTAACACGAATTTGAGAATCATATCAATAAAAAGGCCGATTTTTATATTGCTTTAATATCTTGTGTTCACGTTCTTCGTTTTTATGCAATTTTCAATAACATAGGGTTTAAGCATTATTTTAGTTTCATTTACATTGCAATTTTAGTTTATCCTTTTTGTTTTCGGAATCTCGTGTTTTCAATGGCGATCACAATGGGACCTCTATCCTCTCTTTTTTTTTAGGTTAAATTATTGATCTAAAATTGCTTGTTTTTTTACAGGTACCTATTTTTCAACATCAGACTGTTATTTGCTTCTACAAGTGACGATTACAGAATTGGTATTCGTTCCACCCTAGGACAAATAAATTATTCATCTCACCCTGGGACGATTACTATTCTGATATTCGCCTCACCCAAGGATGAGTATAAATCTGTGCATTTTTTAGAGGAAATCAGAAACATCCTGTCAGGCAGAGAAGAGGTAGGGGTTTTTATAGCTTCTGTCAAATTTATGTTTTTTTGTTTTCTAGTTTTCAGTTTTGTATGGCTGAGGTAAAAATTTCTTTTTCGTTTTCCTGTTTCAATTTTTGCAAAATTAAAATGAACCCCACACATCACATGGTATTTTAACCAAGGCGTTGGTCGTAAAACCCCAACCCTTGAGCAAGACCAAAGGTGGATTCCATTATCACTTTGGCTTGAGATATTGCATCCATTACCTCGATCGCAACTGTTGCTAGATGTAAATCCTGACGAAAGCTGACCGAGTGTAGCTTGGGGTGATTCCTAGCACGCGAGGATAAGTATTCTATGGTAGGTGTCATAAACAGAGTGATTCCCCTTCCGTATCGCCTATGTTCCACGTATCATCTGCTCTCACGTACCTATAGTCTCCCTCACATAAGGGCGGGTATATAGAGAGGTTGGTATATCAGTCCGACAATGGTATATTGAAGGGGCAACCATTTTGGGAGTCATAAGAGCCTTCATAATTACATTTAAACATTTCACAAAATTTTCAAAAACAAAACAAACAACAAAAACACACTAAACCAGATTTAGGGCACACTATTAATCTTTAAAAGAGATAATCATTGCTTGTGTGTGTGTATGCTATTTTCTATTTAGACAAAAAAAATCATAAAAAGAATTTTTGCATTTTTAGGTTAGCATTACCATGGTGAATACTCGTAGCCAAGCCCAATCACGGGCAGAAGCTACATAAAATGCACCAAGAGAGACAAATCATCTCCGATATAGCCTTGAAGACTTAGTCATCCCACCTCGACGACAAGGTATACCAGTTAGTTCACACCATGCAGGAACATGGCTCTAGAGGCCCATCATTGAGGGGCACTCCAACCCATACAGATTATAAAACATGGTTCTAGAGGCCCCTCTTTGAGAGGCTCTCTAAGTCAAGCCTTCAATAGACGAGAATTTAGAATCCCTTCCCTAAGGGAAACTCATGAGCAACAAGAATCTTTTCAAGACAATAACATATATATACCACCTGGTCTAAGCACGAGGCCTCCTTTGGAAGTTCATTTTGGATGGCCTAGTGATGACACATTGTGTACTACTATGGAACAACAAAGGGTCCAAAAGGAAGAACCATATGATTTTCTGGTTCCTAATTTACCCCCAATTAATGTCGGACACAATAAACCATATCTAGAACATCAGGTTCTCCCTACAGGGCAAGACAATTCTGCCCACAATTTTTATGCATATCACAGAGAGAATGAGGAAGATCACTACATTACTCAAGAACAATATCCAGTGTGGAAATGATGCACGTCTGCACCTGCTTTATATCTTGATCGCTTATTGAGACCAAAGTTTCAAGTTAAGGCGACCAACCTCGATAGAGGGAAGCAACATATAGTGGTCTTAGAGCACCATGATCGAAATAGATATGTAGGAGAGACGTCTAGGCCTATTAAACAAGAGAAAACAAAAAAAAATGACTTGGAATTTACACAACTAGCTGCCTGTCAAGCACAAATCACGCGGCTTAGGCAAGAACAACAAGAATTAGAACGTTTGTGTCGTCTTGATCAAGAACGCATTCAGCGTCAGACAGCTAAATTGCTTCACACCCATGCACCTGAGAATGCCCCAGTCCCTCGCGCATAGCAATCCGAGATGTATGTGAGGCACAACCCCTTAGTGCGAGACAGGTCTCTGTGACTTCAGCAAGCACTGCCTCCAAGACCTCTTAGACCTGAGTGGGAGGCCATTCCTCGCAACCATGATGGGCATCCTCTGTGGGCACCTGTTCATGTTTATAGGCCTAGTCCAAACACTCCTCAAGAAGATTATGAGGATTATTACCAAGAAGAAGAGCGGGCTGAAATGCCCTATCAAGGTAGAAGGGATGCTACCCATTTATCCATTCAAATGCCTCAAGTTACTCGCAACCCATAGCAAGAACAAACTAAGGAGGAGGAGATTACGTCCTCCAATGCATACAAAGTGTTGTTAGAATGCTTAGAGACTATGGAACTCAAGATTGGTGGGCCCAAAAGCCTACCTTATGCCAACTCCGTAGTCATCCGGTGCATCCATCAGTGCCAACACATCCATACCCCGAACATTTCAAGTTGCCCCAGTTAGCACTCTTTAAAGGGGATGAGGATGCTCAAGAGCATGTGACACAATTTTTGAGCCAATGCTTTGGTATACAAGACAATGATGCATTGCTATTGAGAACATTCATAACCACATTTGCAGGATCTGCCTCGGATTGGTTTACCCATCTACCAAAGTATAACATTTACAACTTGTATTAGCTAGTGGATGCGTTCCTAGAACATTTTGCTTTCAATACAAAGAAAAAGGCGTCACTCAGTGATTTAGCTAGCCTCAAACAGTATGAGGAGGAGTCTATGGTAGCATATGGGAATCGATGGAGGACGGTGCTTTCAAAGTTGTCCTACCTCCCTCCTATGTCCGACCTAACTCAAATGTTTGCAAAGAGTTGTTTGTGATCGATCTCTATGCTATTGCGGCTGCAGCAATATGCCACTTTAGAAGAAGCTCTGGCACAAGCTAGACGTATTGAAGAGATCAAGATACAGGATGGCAAAATTGTCAAGCCTAAGAAAAAATATTGGAACAAGAGCACCAAAACAAGGAATAAGCAATAGAAACCCACCGCGGTCAATCAAGTTGCTATCAATGCCCCTACGCCTGCCCAAGCAACACAACCTCCAAAGGCTAATTATCGAGCGGTGCCTCACAATAATTATGAGAAAGATAACAAAAAGCAAGATCAAAATCAGTAGCGTCACCCTAAGCAACAATTTACACCATACACTGAGTCTAGGGATTCCTTGTTTGACTGTTTGTCAACGACAAACTTGATTAATCTGCCAGAGATTCCAATAATTGATCCTAATGCACCAAAGCCTAAGGGTTATAGAGAAGATATTTTCTTTAAATTCCACGAATGAAAGGGCATGACCTTAATGTCTGTTGGATGTTTAAAGGTTTAGTGCAAGATCTCATTGACAATCACACATTGGTAGTGGATAACCCCATCGCACCCAACAACCAACAAATGGGTGTTTTCAAAGATCCTTTACCCACACATGATGCACAAACAAAACCTCTGCATGTCAATGAAGTGCAACAGATTTTCTCCATGGAGGGATATGTTGGGATGATTAGCATTGTGACAAGAAACAAGAGACACCCAGGAGTTGTCCTAGCGACAGCCACTAGGGAAGTTCCATCCACGTCACAACATCAACCAAATCCTACACAGTTGCCTCTACCTAGACCAGTGGCCATGATTCGAACTAGACTTACTCAAAGTCTATGGAACACATCGGCTAGGCTCTCCATTTATGAGCTTATTCAACAATCGGTGCCCCATCGGGAAGCTCTTATGGAGATATTAAAGGCAATTGAATTGCAACCCCACGAAGCGGATTCGTTTAACAATTTTTTGGGGCATGTCAAATAGTGTACTGAACCAGTCATTACCTTTAGGGAAGATGAGATAAAAATAGTGACTAGAGATGTAGCGGATCCACCCTTGCACGTTATTGCACAGGTCAATGAGACTCCATACAAACGGGTGTTGATAGACACTGGTTCGTCCAGTAACCTTTTTACAACCGCTGCACTGAAACATTTGAAACTGCAAGCCTCTCACGTTGCACCTTCCACTTATACCCTTCGAGGATTTAATGATGCGATATGCTCGATAGTTGGCACAATTGTCCTGCCCATACAAGTGGGACAAAAGACCATTCATACGTTGTGCCACATTTTAGAATGTGAGATGGCTTACAATATCTTGCTTGGGCGGCCTTGGATCCGGGATATGAAGTGTGTCCCTTCAATTGCTCATCAATGTTTGAAGTATACATTTGAAGGACAAGTGCACGTGGTCCCCGTAGATTTGGAACCTTTTAAGTATTGCAACTCAGTGCAAATCATGCCGCAGTCGGCCCTTCCTTCAACGCATGTGGATTTCTAGTTAAATCCATCTAAACGAGGTCTGACTAAGCAAGAATCTCCATCACCAAGTCAATAAAATTCTCAGGCAGGTTCATCTTCTTCATCCAGTCCTCCCACAACGATGCCACCTACGGTGGCCACACCAATGGACAAAGGAAAGAAGCCCCTAGAAACGGAACCACCTTTAGTCTCCAACATCTCTACAAAAGAGACGCATAATAGAATGGAAGTTGAGATGCCTAGTTCACCCCACATGGAGTGGATTAGAGGAGAACTTCCATTCGCTTCCCCTCAATCGCCAAAAATTACTATTGAGATGTCTAACACAGGCATGGGGGAGTATATAGTGTGCAATGTTGTTGCAACGCCCACACTTCAGTCTATGCAAGACATGGGAAGACCTCGAATCCCCATAGGCTCCGTGGTTCCTTTAGGCTACCCACCTAATCAGAAAAAAATTATTTTTGGGGGCCTGGATCATGGCGTTGAACCTTCCCGAAAAGAAGAGGAATATGAAGATCCCTTTGTGGAATATGTGAACTATCTGGCTAACCCCGACTTCACATTACGATATCTTAGCCAATGCAATTGGCATGGATATGGGTTAGGCAGGTATGAACAAGGAATGCATGTTTTGTGCCAACCAAGATATCAAATTCCTTATGACAAGTCAGGAGTAGGGTTTAATCATCCTTTTCCCCTCGACATCTTGGTCAAAAACATGCAAGGCCTAGGGATAGGCAACAAGGATGGGTTGGCATAAGATCCATATGTCAATCCAAATACAACTTATACATTGGGGGATTATTTCCCATTACAAACAAATAACCTTTTTGACCTCAACAACCCTTTCCCTACGGTTGAACAAGGAGAAACCTCATGGACTCACCCACAAGAAGAAAATGGACAAGACCACGAAGGGTCTTCTGAAGATGAGTCAGAGTACGATCATTCGCATGAATATCCAATGAATGACGATCAGGACAACTTCTTGATGATGTTCCCATTGAATGATCCTAGTGAGCATAGGCTACCTCAACAACAACAAAATCCTTTGGACATAGATGACATGTTTGAACACTTACACATTGGTCCAAGACACAGGCGGCATTTCAACCTTGCGTAGTTATAGCAATTACTGCACCCGCCACTCCAGGAATATAGTGAGCATATTTCACCTAGAGACCCTATCAAACCATCAGTACCTAGGGCAGACCCTCTTTGTAGGTCCTCGCATAGGGCTGATCCCTTTGTGCCAGTGCCTAATGAGCCAGATCCAAAGCACCAAGAGCATCTTGAATGTTAGAGTTGTCACATTTGCGGTAATGGAGATTACACTCATTTCATCAACATGGTCTCCATTGACTTGACCGCCCCTATCCATGATCCAACCAATCCAACACGATTATTGCATCTAGACATAGAGGCTATTGATTGGGATCGCACTAAAACACCACCATCTCCATCAGAGTATTGGTCTTGCGGTGGGATGTTTCATTTCACTCCAGGACAGACTCAGGATGTCTTCCATGCTGAAGAGGAACTTGACGTTCCTAATGATAATCTTAATTCAACAAATGATATCCATCTAATCCCAATTCCACACCAGTTGGAAGATGGATCCCATATGTCAATTGAAGCAACGACTAATGTAGACATTGGCATAGATCCAATGAATCCACGGATTCTCAAGCTGGGGGTAAGTATTTCCCCTGAAGAGCGAGTCGATTATGTTACCCTTCTTAAGGAAAAGAAGGAGGTTTTTGCATGGTCATACAAGGATATGCCTGGGCTAGAACCACAACTAGTCACGCACAATTTAACGCTTGATCCGACAATCAAGCTAGTCAAGCAAAAACTACGCAAGATGCATCCAACAATGGCCTTAATGGTAAAATATGAGTTACAAAAGTTGTTGGATGCCCAGTTTGTCATCTGTGTGGATTATCTGCCATGGTTGTCTAACATGGTTCCTGTCAAGAAGCCCGACGGGAGGATTCGCATATGCACTAATTTTTGAGATCTTAACAAAGCAAGTCCTAAGGATGATTTTCCCTTGTCGAGCATTGACGCGTTGGTAGACGCTATAGCAGGCCACGAAATGCTTTCCATTATGGATGGTTTCTCAGGATACAATCAGATTCGTATTAATCCTGAGGACCAACTAAAAATGGCATTCACAATGCCTTGGGGGACATTTTGCTATAAGGTCATGCCTTTTGGCCTTAAAAATGTCGAAGCCACCTACCAACATGCCATGACATACATATTTCACGATTACATGCACAAAACTTTGGAAGATTACATGGATGATTTGTTGGCCAAATCTCTTTTGCACCCAGATCATATCAATGACTTGAGCAAGGTCCTTGATCACCTCATTGAGCATAAAGTCAGAATAAACCCCAAGAAGTGCATCTTTGGCGTCACCTCTGGAAAGCTCTTGGGTTTCATAGTCTCCAAATGAGGAATTGAGATTGATCCAAACAAATTCAAGGCAATCCTTGAAATGCGTCCCCCAACCACCATCAAGCAGCTCAGGAGTCTACAGGGAAAGGTTGCATCGATCAAGCGCTTCACAGCGCATTTATCTGACAAATGTCGACCCATGAATAAATTATTGCATAAGGGGGTCACATTTCATTGGGATGATGAGTGCTAGTCAGCCTTTGACGACATTAAACAGTACTTGGCTTTGTCACCAGTATTGGCACCACCCAGACCAGGAGTGTCGTTCTATTTATACATCTTAGCCACTGAGGTGGCACTGGGTGCGATGCTATCCCAAAAAAATGAACTTCATAGAGAACAGGCTACATACTATCTTAGCTGCACCCTGGTCAGTTATGAACTTAACTATGCATATGTTGAAAAACTCTGCTTGGCAGTGGTGTTTGCTACCAAAAATCTATGCCACTACATGCTCAGTAATAAGACGTATGTTGTGTCTAAGGAGAATCCATTGCGATACATGATGAGTCATACTTATCATAGTAGCCGCATGACGAAATGGATCATGTTGTTGACGGAGTTTGACATAGAGTTCATTGGATAGAAATCTATAAAAGGTCAAGTCATCGCCGATCAACTAGCTAAGGCTCCTCTTGAAGATGATCAACCTCTGACTTTTGAACTACCTGATGATGGGGTCTTCCATGTTTCAGAGTCGCCAGATTCTGATGAGCCTGATTCACAGGCTGACATAACCCTATTCTTTGATGGTTCTAAATGTGAGCAAGGGGGTGGTGTGGGAATTGTATTCTTCACTCTGTAAGGTGCTCCAATGCACTTGTCATTTAAATTAGACTTCCCGTGCACCAATAATAATGCAGAATACGAAGCCTTGCTCATAGGTCTTCAGACAGCAATCACCATGAACATTAAACAATTGAACATCTTTGGTGATTTGCTATTAATTGTCAATCAAGTAAAGGGGATATACCAATGTAAATGTCCAGTTTTGTGGGCCTATAAAGCCCTTGTGGACAAATTCCTAGCACAACTTGAATGGTATGACATTGAGGCACTCCCTCGATCATCAAATCATTTTGCAAATACTATGGACTCCTTAGGGTCACTCATCCTACATGACCCTTCTGATGAAATGACAACCATTTAGGTTACAACATTATCGCAATCTGCAATGGAGCATGCAAGCTCTGATCTAACGCCAGGAATCCACATGATCCAGATTGAACCATCTCTGGATAAGTTCTCTTGAATTCGAGATTGTTTGATTCAAGCCAACTGGGGGTCCTTGTTCTCCCCAACCCCTCTTACTAGCAACACCACGTTGTTTTTACATGTTCTTTCCTGCTCAGCTTTTGTTCGGGATAGACTTCAAGAGGGATTGGCCATTCATACTATCAAGGTTTTTGATCAGCAAGATTGGTACACACCCATTCGGGATTACCTCAAGCTAGGTAATCTCCCACTTGGATTGACACAAGCCATGAAAAGATCATTCAAATAGAAAGTGGCAAAGCATGTCTTATTAGGAGACATTTTGTATCATCAAAATTATGAAGGAATCCTCCTTCGTTGTTTGGACCAACAAGAGTCCGCTTGGGCGATCACCCAAGCTCACGATGGTACATGTGGTGGCCACTTCAGCAGTATGGCCATCACAAAGTGCATTCTTCACATGGGTTATTATTGTCCATCTTTAGAGCAAGATTGTTGCGCATATGTGAAGAAGTGCGTGAAGTGTCAGCACAATGCTAATTTGACACACGTACCTTCTCAGGCCTTGTAGCCGATCCAATTGTTTTGGCATTTTTTGCAGTGGGGCTTTGATCTAATTGGAAAGATCTCTCCTGTGTCATATGGTCATCACATGTTTATTTTAACGGCCACAGAGTACTTTACCAAATGGGTGGAAGCAATTCCGTTGACCACTACGACTGGAGACTACATTGCGGAGTTTATTTTGCATAACATCATATGTTGTTTTGGTATTCCATCCAAAATAGTCTCGGATAATGGTACACCATTATAAATATGTGCATGCTTTGACCACAAAGTACAAGATTCAGCATAGCTTTTCAACACCCTATTATCCGCAGGCAAATGGGCAAGCAAAGGTGTCCAACAAAACGCTAGTCGCCATTCTCAAAAAGATAGTTGCAGACAATTATAAATACTGGCACATTCAGATCTCACTTGCCCTATGGGCTTATCACACCAGCATTCGAACGCCCACTAGGGCAACTCCATTTTCACTGGTGTATGGCTCCGAGGTAGTCATACCTATTGAGTTGGAAATTCCTTCCCTGCGCATTTCAATGCAAGAGTTCATTGATGATGAAACTACACGGTAGGCTCGGTTAGATCAACTGACATTTCTCGATGAATGACGCGTTAATGCTCTCGAGAATTTGCGTATCTATCAAGAGCGACTTAAGAAAGCATACAACATAAAAGTCCACTTTAGGGAATTTTAGGTTGGTGACTTGGTCTTAAAAGAGAACCAGTAGAATTCTAATTTGCCGTCCCATCTACGGGACAAGTTCGTGGCAAACTGGTTAGGTCCTTACATCAATGACAGTAAAATAGGACCTGGAACATACCGGCTTGCCTCTCTTGAAGGAATCAAGGAAACAGAACCCTTGAACATCATTCATTTGAGGCCATTCCACAGCTAGAGAGCCATAGTCCAAAAAAAAGCTCCAAGGATTCTCACAATCGCTTGGTCAACCCAAAATCTACAAGGATTATCACAATCGCTTGGTCAACCCAAAATGCTCCAAGGATTCCTACAATCACTTGGTCAACCCAAAAGCTCCAAGGATTATCACAATCGCTTGGTCAACCCTAAAAGCCCTAAAGGTATCTATAAACCCTTTGGTCAAACCAAAAGCTCCAAGGATTACCATAATCGCTTGGTCAACCCTAAAAGCCCCAAAGGTATCTATAAACCCTTTGGTCAAACCAAAAGCTCCAAGCATTACCATAACTGCTTGGTCAACATAAACATTCAAAAATCAACAAAAACAACACAAAAATAAAAATCACAAAAACAATTGCATTTCAATTCCAAAAAAAAAAAAAATTTTACACAACCATTTGCATTTCAATTTCATGCATTCTCATAAAAATCAAAATCACAAAAACAATTGCATTTCAATTCCATGCATAAAAAAAAAAAAAAATCAAAATTACAAAAACATTTGCATTTCAATTTCATGCATTCTCATAACAATCAAACTTACAAAACCAATTGCATTCCAATTCCATGCATTCTCATAAAAATCAAAATACAAAAATATAGGTCACATTAAGCATTACATCCATACATTGCATATTTCGATAGATAATACAAGTCAAAAGCACCATAGGCTGTCATTACTTGGAAATTCCATCATTTCCACATCAAATCCATAAACGCCTACATCCAGCATATCACCCTTTTATTTTAGCATCGTCAGTTGTCGCCTAATGTATATAGGGTTTTCGTCATTCAAATGTCTTTAAATTTCTAGCCATAAACTGTACATAGCTAAACAGATTTTACACGGGAAAGTTTACTTGGATCATGCCTTGTTACGTAGCATCCCAATACAAATTAACACACATAAAAATTCCTAAGTTGTGTGAAGGAAAGATGAAACCTGCATCGTAATCCAGGTCACCATAAGCGAAACGGTTATCTTGCTTATCCCCCTATGCGAATGACCCTAGGAATGTTGAGAGTTGGCAAAAGGACAAGCATCCTCCCTACCCAATTCCCCATGAATCCCAAGTTCTCATCAGTTGCAAAACATCAAAAATTTGCAAAACGTCAAAACACTAAAATTTGACATCCTACAGTGCACACATCAAAAGGCACAAACAATAGTGATTCTCGTCACTTCATATTCAAAATATTTTGCTCAAAAAAAAAAAAAACAAAAAAAACAAAAATAAACAGTGATTTTATCACTATAAAGAGCAAGTATCTCAATACACTTGAAGAAAAGAAGGGATTCAAACTTGGATCCCTGAAACTCTCAGCATTTCGACAGGTCATGAGGCAAGCTTCAGTACCGGTTTGGTTGATCGCCTATCGGTCACTGGCAGTAAAACCTCCCGCATGACAATATATCTGTCACATTAACTTGTGTGCAGATCAATGTTTGCATGTGGATGAGCTAGCTTATGGTATCCTAGATAGCACTACAGATTAATCTGACTAAATAAAATAAAGGAGTTAGTAGAGCTAATTAGGTGATCCTCAGTATAGGTTCTATTGAAAGCCCATCTGGCACTGGCGGTATCCTGAAAAATACCACATAAACGAATTCAATTGCACACACTGGGATGTGAAATAACTTGGTTAAATTCAAGTCGAATTTAGACCTGGCTTAAAAGTCTTGCGAGATAAATGTACAGTCTTGGCTAGTTAGTTAAAACTATCTGCATCTCAGAAAAGCTTAACTACATTTTCAAACAACCGATACATTTCATTTCATACATCACCATCTAAAAAAAATTGACAAAATACAAAAACAAAGTTTCCACATGCACAAGCATTCCACAAAGTTATCCCATTACTATAGCAAGTCAATCCAATCTTGTACAGTCTATGGTGCATTGACAAATCATTAATAATTTATTTCATTCATTCCATATGCATACATCATACAAATTAGAACCATTGCATTCATAATTGCATATGCATACATCAAAGCAACAACATGTACCTTAAAATAAATCACGAAAAATGATAAACACCAAAAAGAATCATCTGTATATATATCATAACAAAAATTGCCCGTAGGCTACAGTGCACTGGTCCTCAGACCTCACTCTCATCATCCAAAATATCAAAAACCCCCAGCATAGGGCGTCGACCACCATGATCACATAGGATCGGTGTGATGTGAACTACCCCCTGCAGTATCCATCCTCTGAGATCTCTCAGGGTGACTGCTTACCCCTGCATCCCAACCACTCGTGCCTCCATCATCTCGTCGCCGATGACGGGATGATGCTGACTGCTCTGTCCCACTATCTCTCATCCGGTACAACTATCTTCAAGATGACCAAAGTTACCACATATAAAACACTTGAGGATTATTGGTGACCTTTACCTAACCACTTTGTTTTCTTTTTCCATAAATAGAACTTAATCTCTATCATTATCTAAGAAACTATAATCACTATAACTTGAGCTTCTACCTACCTTATCTACATAGAAAATATTCTTATGCCTTTGGAAAAACTTCTTTCCTTATGTGCCTTGTCTATCCTTGCTTTTATTTTGGTACTTGTGATTTCTTGTTTCCCTATTCTTATGATCCTATTTTTATTCATCATTGTTATTTCTAGCCTCTAGACAATTAGATGCATAGTGACCATATTTTCCACAATTGAAACATCTAACTGATTTCATACATTTATATTTTCTTAATTCCTTGTTCCTCCTGCCATAGTTTACTTCTTCATCACTGGATGACTCATTAATCAAATCTCACTTCTTACCCTTTGTCTTCTTAGTAACTTTGAATGTTGATACCTTTTGGGGAATAGGTTTCTCTTTTGTTCTTATCTCAAATGTTATGAGAATGCCATGTAATTCGTCCCTTGTCAAAATATCAATATCCTTTGACTCTTCTATTGATGAAATATTTTAACTAAACCTTTTTGGAAGTGACCTTAGAATTTTATCACACACATCAAATTCTGTAACTTCAAGCCCAAGTACTTGCATAGAGTTAATAAACTCATCCACACGAAGTAGATATCCCACAATGTTTTCCTCATCCTTCATTTTTAGGTCTTCAAATGCTCTCTTAAAATTTTACAATTTTGCCCTTTTGACCTTTTTATCTCCTTCATATATGCCTTGCAACTTACCCCAATTTTCCTTTTTTGATTTGCAATTCATAATATTTATAAACTCGGTTTCACGTAAGCCCTTTTTAATTACATTCATTGCTATTGAATTGTAATGATATAGAATCTTACCATATTTATCTGTATGTGGAGTTTTTTGTGGTGTGTTTCCCATACTTCATTTCCAAGTGCTATTAGATGAAACTTCATCCTTGTGCTCCATAGTGTATAATTGTTCCCAATGAATAATGGTGTTGAATTTCCTGAGGATCAACTCTGAGAACCCATATGTGTTCTTGTAAGCTTTTTATTCAAGCTATTAAACTATTCTGAAGGAACCCACTTTGATACCAATTGAAGAACACAAGCTTATACTGAGAGGGGTGTGAACAATATAAGACCACTTTTTACTTTTCTTTCCCAATGAATATTATGCAATATATCAATAGAAATATCAAAAATAGTAATCAAAGCAATACATAAATCACCACACACAATAGAGACACGAATTTAACATGGTTCACCAATGTCAGCTACTCCATAGAGAAAATATTTCACTAAAATTTTCTCAACAAATATCTTGGGAATCCTTTCTCTTTTATAATGTTTATGGACATCTGTCCAAAGGATGCACCAATCCTCTAATCATGTTCGTGGAAGTCTATCCACATGAGAACTCCTCCTCTGCTCTAGTTTGTGATCTTATAGAAGAATTGTTGCATCCATTGCACTAGCTTATGGATCTCTATCCACTAAAGACTACTACCCTCACTTAGAAGGCCTGTTTTCACTGCCTTCGCTAATGGACCTCTCTCCACTGGAGATTATCATCCTCTATACTCTATCACCTTCAAATATTACTCTCAGCTCTGTCTCAAATCTGCACTAAATATAGTCCTTAGGTCTATCATGAATTTGCTCAATATCTATTGTTGATTTGCACTAAACATAGTCCTTCAGTCTAGCACAAATATGCATAATATCTATCTTCAAATCTACACTAAACACAATCCTTCAATCTAGCACAAATATGATCAATATTTATCCTCAAATCTTTCCTCAAGTCTTAACACAAATATTGACTCAATCACAAACCAACTTTGCTATATTTGTCCCAAACCTTAACCCAATATTTGAATTAATAAATCAATAGCTGCTCTCAAGTCTTCTAAAAGACTTGTCTCAAATCTGCCTTGTAAGCTTCTACAAAAGCTCACACTAATTTGTACACAAGTCCTTTATAGAACTTGTCCAATCTGCTCAATAAGTCTTCACCAAGACTTACCTCAAATTTTCTCAACAAGTCCTCACTAGAACTTGTTGAATCTACTCAACAAGTCTTCACCAATACTTACCTTAAATTTTTTCAACAAGTTCTCACTAGAACTTCTCCAATCTTATCAATAAGTCTTCACCAAGATTTATCTCAAATATGGTCAACAAGTCCTCACTAGAACTTGTTCAATCTCACAAAAACATATAGAGAATTATTATAGACTCAATATGCTTCACACTCACAACAATGCTCAATCACTTTCAATCTCTATTTTTACCATAGAAACATATAGAGAATTTCTAGAGAATCAATATGCTTCACACTCACAACAATGCTCAATCACTTTCAATATCTCTTTTAACTCAATCCATAATTTAAAGAACAATTTGTTTCATTCAAATTGAACTATCACTTCAACACTTCCAATCAACTAGGCTCAATCAACTCCACTCAACCAATCACTCAATGAAATATTTTTGAACAATACTTATTAAACAAAACTCACATAAGAATTATACTCATGATCTCTCACAAGCCCTAGTTCAATATAGTTCTCAACTTTACATAACAATGTGTAGACACCAAAACAGCACCAATCCGATTATGTGACAACAAGCACTGATCGCACTAACACACATAGCCCCCAAGGAATCCCTTAGAGGTTAAACAGTGGTTCTAACCACTCACACAACAGTTTTGCAAGTCAGAAACCAATTTGGCACCTTTTAAACACTTTATTGATTTTTCGTCCCACCCAGGGACGAGTGCGGGTTTGTACTTGTCCTACCCAGAAATGAGTGCGGACTGATACTCGTCTCACCCAGGGACGATTACCAGCGCTTGCTTCGGGGTGGGACGAATGCCAGGTTTGACCGACAAAAAGTCAGATCTCGACATATAACAACTCAGAACTGCCACTTAGCTTTTCCTGCATGACATAGGAGTGCGAGTGAGTTCTTTTGACAACTCATATCTGCCAATTGAATTTCCCTTCATTGCATGGGAGTGCAAGTGAGCTTTTCTAAAACACACAAAGACATGCACAGAGACATTTAAGAAGCCCTTGATCAAGAAGAAGTCTTCTTTTCACACAAAAAGCATTCATGCAAAGAAACACTTTTGCATGTTAATTCAGAGAGACCCCTTGGGTCTATAAAATGGTGAGTTTCCTCACCCAAAAGATATACAGAGAAGGAGCATTTTGAGCGACGAAGTGCTACTAATTCACTTACTTGCGATTTGTGCTTTCAACATCCATAATCTCTTAATCGAAAGAGAGGTTATTGGGTGACTTTTGAAGGCACGGATCAAAGACCAACATCGATTTTTCTGACAACAATATCCTACCAATTTGCCAAAAATACATCACATCAAGTTTCGGACCCATCCCAAGCGGATTGGTGTCGAAACAAAGTTTCACCCACGGGTGGTTTGCCTTCAGGCACCCCCCACTTTATTTCTTTTATAGTATTTAGCTAGTTTCATGTTTATGCCTTTGTCAAGTTTTCATTTTATTTAGATTCATTTTAGCTATAGTTAGATTTATCTTTTATTTTTCATACACAGGTTCTACTGATTCTTTGTTTGTTTCTTTGAATGCAGATTTGTAGCATTAGAGGAGCAGCGAGGAATCTACCTTTACCAACGTAAGCGGCGATGACGTTTTGGTTCGCCCATCTTACATGTGGGCATGCGGAAGAAGGAATTTTGAAACAAGTTGTAAAAGAGCAACATTTAACGCTCCTATCCCCTAAAAAGGAAGGAGACGCATTGTAACATGAATTTGAGAATAATATCAATAAAAGGGCCGATTTTTATATTGCTTTAATATCTTGTGTTCATGTTCTTCCTTTTTATGCAATTTTCAATAACATAGGGTTTAAGCGTTATTTTAGTTTCATTTACATTGCAATTTTAGTTTATCCTTTTTGTTTTCGAAATCTCGTGTTTTCAATGGCGATCACGGTGGGACCTCTGTCCTCTATTTTTTTTAGGTTAAATTACTGATCTAAAATTGCTTGTTTTTTTACAGGTACCTATTTTTCAACATCAAACTGTTATTTGCTTCTGCAAGTGACGATTACAGAATTGGTATTCGTTCCACCCTAGGATGAATAAACTATTCATCTCACCCTGGGATGATTATTGTTCTGATATTCTCCTCACATAGGGATGAGTATAAATCTGTGCATTTTTCAGAGGAAATCAAAAACATCCTGTCAGGCAGAGAAGAGACAGGGGTTTTTACAGCTTCTGTCAAATTTCTATTTTTCTATTTTCTGGTTTTCGGTTTTGTATGGCTTAGGGAAATATTTCTTTTTCGTTTTCCTATTTCAATTTTTGCAAAATTAAAATGAACCCCACACATCACGTGGTATTTTAAACCAAGGCGTTGGTCGTAAAACCCCAACCCTTGAGCAAGACCAAAGGTGGATTCCATTATCACTTTGGCTTGAGATATTGCATCCATTACCTCGATCACGATTGTTGCTAGATGTAAATCATGACGAAAGCTGACCGAGTGTAGCTTGGGGTTATTCTCAGCACATGAGGATAAGTCTTCTATGGTAGGTGTCATAAAAAAAGCGATTCCCCTTCTGTATCGCCTATGTTCCACGTATCATCTGCTCTCACATACCTATAGTCTCCCTCACGTAAGGGCGGATATATAGAGAGGTTGGTATATCGGTCCGACAATGGTATATTGAAGGGGCGACCATTTTGGGAGTAAGAGCCTTCATAATTGCATTTAAACATTTCACAAAATTTTCAAAAACAAAAAAAACAACAAAAACACACTAAACCATATTTAGGGCACACTATTAATCTTTAAAAGATATAATCATTGCTTGTGTGTGTGTATGCTATTTTCTGTTTAAACAAAAAAAATCACAAAAAGAAAATCATAAAAAGAATTTTTGCATTTTTAGGTTAGCATTACCATGGTGAATACTCGTAGCCAAGCCCAATCATGGGTAGAAGCTGTAGAAAATGCACCAAGAGAGACAAATCATCTTCGATATAGCCTTGAAGACTTAGTCATCTCGCCTCGATGGTAGGGTATACCAGTTAGTTCACACCATGCAGAACATGGCTCTAGAGGCCCATCATTGAGGGGAACTCCAACCCATACAGTTATAAAACATGGTTCTAGAGGCCCCTCCTTGAGGGGCTCTCCAATTTAGGCCTTCAATAGACGAGAATTTAGAACTCCTTCCCTAAGGGAAACTCATGAGCAACAAGAATCTTTTCAAGACAATAACATATATATACCACCTGGTCTAAGCACGAGGCCTCCTTTGGAAGTTCATTTTGGATGGCCTAGTGATGATGCATTGTGTACTGCTATGGAACAAAAAAGGGTCCAAAAGGAAGAACCATATGATTTTGTGGTTCCTAATTTACCCCCAATTAATGTCGGACACAGTAGACCATATCCAGAACATCAGGTTCTACCTACAAGGCAAGACAATTTTGCCCGCACTTTTTATGCATATCACAAAGAGAATGAGGAAGATCACTACATTCATTAAACGTATCTTCATATTCATCATCACTTAAACTGAATCCATTCCTTGTACAACTATATTCAATATGACCAAAGTTACCACATCTAAAACACTTGAGTATTATTGACCTTTTTCTAACAACTTATTTTTATTTTTCCAAAAATAGAACTTCATCTCTATCACTATCTGAGAAACTATCATCACTATCACTTGAGCTTCTACCTACCTTATCTGCATAGAAACTCTTCTTATCCCTTTGGAAAAACTTCTTTCCTTGTGTGCCTTGTCTATCCTTACTTTTCTTTTGGCACCTGTTATTTCCTGTTTCCCTTGTCTATCCTTAATTTTTACTCATTTCCTTTTTTCTTTTGTACCTATTCAAAACCAAGATCTGTCTTGTTTGATGTTGGTTTTTGTGTCTTGATAATATTGACCAAGTTCTTTGAGCTTCTTCCAAATCTGTGTAACTTGTCCTTAGACTCTTTTACTTCCTTCCTTAGTGAAGCTACTTCATACTCTAATATTTCACAATATGAAACCTTAGCTTCTAACTTCTCTTTGAATGTCCTTGTCTTAGCTATTGAGTTATTTGGAATCCTTTATAATATTTCCTTTCTCTTCATAACATTCTTGAAATTTAAGCTTGAGTTTTGATTTTTGCTTTCTTACCTCCCTTAATGCATCAAGGGCATGAATAATATCACCATCAAGATCTATTTCTCATTTCTCTAATTCTTCCTCTATTTGTTTGCCTTTGGGATCACCTTCATTATTTTTGAATTATCTTCTATAGGATCAGCTCCTTCTTCTTCTAGTGCCCTATGAAGATTCACTTATGGTCCTTCAAACGTATCTTCATATTCATCATCACTAAAACCGAATCCATTCCTTGTACAACTATATTCAATATGACCAAAGTTACCACATCTAAAACACTTGAGGATTATTGGTGACCTTTTCCTAACCACTTATTTTTATTTTACCAAAAATAGAACTTCATATCTATCATTATCTCATAAACTATCATCACTATCATTTTAGCTTCTACCTACCTTATTTGCATAGAAACTCTTCTTATGCCTTCAAACAAATTTCTTTCCTTGTGTTCCTTGTCTATCCTTACTTTTCTTTTGGCACCTGTGATTTCCTGTTTCCCTATTCTTACGATCCTATTTTTCTTCATCATTGCTATTTCCAACCTCTAAAAAATAGATGCATAGTAACCATATTTTCCACAATTGAAACATCTAATTGATTCCATATCTTTATATTTTATTGGGTCCTTGTTCCTTCTGCCATAGTTTGCTTCTTCATCATTGGATGACTCATTGCTTAAATCTGACTTCTTACCCTTTATATTCTTAGTAAATTTTAAGGTTACTTCCTTCTGGGGAATAGGTTCCTATTTTTTATCATCTCAAATACTGTGATAATACCATGTAATTCATCCCTTGTCAAAATATCAATATCTTTCGACTCTTCTATTGCTGAAATATTTTCACTAAATATTTTTGGAAGTGACCTTAGAATTTTATCACACACATCAAGTTCTATAACTTCAATCCCAAGTCCTTGCATGGAGTTAACAAACTCATCCATACGAAATAGATATCACACAATGTTTTTCTCATCCTTCATTTTTAGATCTTCAAATGCTCTCTTGAAAATTTGTAATTTTACCCTTTTGAACTTTTTATCTCCTTCATATATGCCTTGCAACTTATCCCAAATTTCCTTTGCTGATTTCTAATGCATAATATTTATAAAATCTATTTCATGTAAGCCCTTTTGAATTGCATTCATTTCTCTTGAATTTTAATGATGTAGAAGCTTGACATCTTTATTTGTAGGTGGAGTTATTGGTGGTGTGTATGCATTTTCAACTACTTCCCATACTTCATTTCCATGTAACATTATATGAAACTTTATCCTTGTGCTCCATAATGTATAATTGTTCCCATCGAATAATGGTGTTGAATGTTTTGATGATCCACTCTGAGAATACATTTGTGTTATTGTAAGATTTTTCTTCAACCTGTTAAAATCTTCTGAAGGAACCTTCTTTGATTCCAATTGAAGAACACAATCTTATATTGAGAGGGGGGGTGAACAGTTTAATACCACTTTTTACTTTTCTTTATCAATCAATATTATGCAATATATCAATGGAAATATCAACAATAATAAAATCAATGCACAAATCACCACACACAATAGAGACACCAATTTAATGTGGTTCATGTTGGCAATTTTGGGTACCTTGGGTACATTGCCTTTGCTCAAGTGTAGATGTTGTCATTGATGTCAAGAAGCTTTTGAAGGAATTTGATTTGATGTCAAAAGGATCCAAGTTCAAGGAAGGGTTTTTGTGAAAACCAAGGCAGACAAAATAAAAGGTTTTATTTAAAACCATGGGCAACAGATTTGAAATGGGTTTTTCTTAAAACCCAAGTTGGCTCTTCGTTTCGTTGAAAAAGGTGCCCCGATGATGAAGATATTTAATTTTAAATATTTAGTTTAAATTTTATTTATTTAAAATTTAAATTAAAATTTTAAATTAAATTAAAAGGGCCGACGTGTTTGGATATGCATCAAAGTGCATATAAAATAAGGCAATCAAATTCATTAAGTTGGAGGAATGGTTTTTCGACATTAAGCGCAATCGATTCGATTTCGGAAGGAGCAGAGAAGAGGGTTAAGCATTTCGTTCGATCAGCGAAGGAAGGGAATAAATAAAAGCGGCGGTGGAAGTCTTTCCACGTGGGTGGCTAGCCCAACCGGTCGTGAGGCTAGCGCTAGAGCGTTGGTGGAAGGAAGATCTCGTGTTCGAGTCTCGCGGATGCTTTTTGCAGAGCAAGATAAAGTGAAACGCGTTTTCGACGGAGAGAAGGTATAAGATAAAGTGTGGGCAAGATTCTTTCCAAGTGGGTGGCTAGCCTAGCTGGTCGCCAGGCTAGCGCTAAGGCATTGGCAGGAAGAGAGTCGCGGGTTCAAACCTCGCGATCGCCGTTTTGCTAGATAAAAAGACAGGTTGTTCGGTTGAGCACGTTTGCAAGCGGAGAAGGAATTTTTCCAAGGTATGAGGACTTAATTTTTATTAGAAAAGGTTAAAAGGTTATATGGTACGGGAGATATAAGGTTTGCTTTTGAAAATGTATAAATTGTATGGTGTATGACTTGGGAGGCATAAGGGTTTGGTATTACTGTTTGCATAATTAAATATTGGGAGTTATAAGGGTTATGTGTATTTGTTTTAATTTGATTAAAACTTGGAATCTATAATATGTTATTTATGGAAAAGTATAAGGAAATCTATGCATGAGGTGTCTTGAAGAAAATTAATGTTATTTAACTTTGAAGATTGGCAAAAGAGAAATTAGTGATATTTGAACCAGGTTTTGAAGAGGTCATTCTCCATCAAAGAAAAAGGTATGAGCAAAATCTTCCTTGGCTGAGTTGTTTGATTGGTTTTATTGAAAATTAAGTTTGGAGTGAAAAGGTATTCAACTAGGTTTCCTTTGGTTGGGTGTAAATCCTATTTTCTGGTTTGTTGAAGACTACTTATGCATTGTTATCCTTGATGAGAGTTTTGGTGAATGCATAATTCTGGTTTGAGGTAGTGGAAGCATTGTGCACTAGGGTTTATGTTTGTAAGTCTTGTTACTTGCATTGAGATGGTGAAACCCTTAGTTGGCTGTTTTGATATTGATGGATGAGTTGCTTCCATAGTGGTTGTGTTGATCAAGTTAGTGCTTTACTTGATACATGATATTGGGCTTACTCCATTGAGTTGATTTGAACAAGTTATTCTTTGCATTTGGTGATATTGTGTTGGTGGCTGTTTTGTTCAAATATCTTTGGAGGGAAAAGGATTTCTACTTGTTTCCTTTTCTTGTGATGATTGGTTGAATGCTTCAAGGTTGATGTTGAGTTGAATGTTGTTGGTTAAACCTTGTCTATGAGCATTGTTGTTGAAGCCCTAATTGGTTGAGAAAAGATATTGGTTGTGGAAAGAACATGAGTAGCATTGTTATATGAGATATTGCATGTTTGGCAATTGTTGGGTTGTGTTTCATGTTCTTGAGAAAAGCATACTACATCTATCTTATTCTTATGAGATTTGAGATTGAGATTGGGAGTTAAGTATAGAACATATTGAGTCTCTAACAATTCTCTTTATGCTTCTATGAGGTTGATGAATCACATTGGGTCTCTAACAATTCTCTTTGTGGGTTCATGCCAAGCAAGTTTTTCTTGATGAACTTGTGAGCAGGTTTTGGACAGGTTCCATTGGGGACTTGTGAGCGTGGATAGGTTCTTGGGACTTGAGATAGGTTCCATTGGGGACTTGTGAGAAGATTTGGACAGGTCCTAGCAGAGGACTTGTGAAGCTGAGTTTGATAGTTCTATCAGAGAACTTGAGGACAGAGGTGCATTGGTTCTATGAGAAGAACCTGAGGACATATTTGTGCCATAAGGACTGTGTTTGGTGCATCAAAGAAGAGAAGAGGACATTTGTGCTAGATCGAAGGACTGTGTTTAGTGCAAATTCGAGGACCAGCTTTGAGGTGATAGAGTTGAGGACAGAGGTCTCCAGCCGGAGCAGGGAAGACAGGTGTCTTCTATGGATAGAGTTCCATTTGCTAAGGGCAGTGGAGGCAGAGGTCTTCTAGAGGATCACCGACCGGAGTAGAGGTAGGGGAAGGTATCTCCTTTGAGCGAGAGGCTCATAAATTTATATTGGGGGAAGGTATCTCCTTTGAGCCGAGGCTCATAAACATTGTAATTGGGAAGGTTTCCCAAAGAACTTTGAGATAACTTTTAGAGAAAAGTTTTATGGATGAACCACGTTAAAATTTGTGTCACTTTGTGGATGATCTTGTGCATTGCTTTGATATTGCTTTGGATATATTGCTTTACTATTTTGAAGTATAAAGGAAAAGTAAAAAGAGGTCTTATACTGTTCACCCCCCCCTCTCAGTATAAGCTTGTGTTCTTCAATTGGTATCAGAGCCGGTGCCTTCGAAAAGTTTAAACAGCTTGAAGGAAGATCTTACAAGAACACAAATGGCAAGGAAAGGCAAAAGCAAAACCATTAGACACAAGAAAAAGAAATCTCACAGGGTCATGAAAGAAAATGAAGATGATCTCAATGTTGCTACTTTGGGAATGGAAATAGATTCAAGAGATGAATCAAACAATGGAGAACAAGCCAGATTAATAAAGTTTTGCACCAGATGTGGGAAGACCGGTCACTTTGTAGCTGATTGCTCACAAGGAAGAGAATGTTTTGTTTGTGGTCAACTCTATCACAATGATCATCATTGCCATGGGTTTAGTAGCAGTGAAGATGAAGATGATCCGTTCAAAATTGGTGAAGAAACAGATTCAGAACAAGAGTGTGATGAAGAAGGAAGTGATGCAGAAGCAAATTGGAAACAGAAACTGATTTCAGACCTGAGTAAAAAGGTTGAGGATGCAGAAGATATAATCACCAACTTGAAAGTACAAGCAGAAGATTACAAGAAAATTTTTGAAGATCTCGAAATGCAATCATCCAAGAAAATAGAGTATTACAGCAAGCTAGAAAAAGAAATTGACGGTTTAAGAATGCAGACAGAAGAAATGAGTAATAAAGTCGGTATATACAACAAACATGAAGAGGAATCTAACAAAGTTGTTAGCAATCTGAAGCTGAAAATAGAAGAGTTCAAAAAGAGTGAAGAAACTCTCAGGTCTCAGATCAATGAGAAAGAGACTGTTTGCTGCAAACAAAAAGAAGAGATTGTTTCATTGAAGAAACAACTAGAAGAGGCCAATACAAATCTTAAAATCAAATATGAGCATAGCAATCAAGAAAAGAAGAGCGTCTACCTTGACAAAGCAAGTAAGTGTTCTAGTAGTGATAGTGAAAGTTCTTCAAGTGATTATAAAAATGAGATATTGTTCATATCAGAAAAGGAGGAAGAACCGAAATGTCTTAGATATGGAAATTTTGGGCACCTTGAGGATAATTGCAAAAATAATGATTTGGTTGCTAGTATGTATGAGGATGCTTCAAAAAATGATAAGGAAGATGCATGTATGGTTTTTGAAAAGGGTAGCACCTCTAGTGATAAGAAATCTGAAAAAGGCCTTGATAATTCAAAGTGCAATCAAATAGAGGATCTTGAATGTGAACTTACTAATGCTCTTAGTGTTTTGAAAAAGGAAAGAAAGAAGAATGCTAGACTCAAGGATAAGTTAGATGAATGTTGCATGGAGAGAGATAAACTTATAGAAAGTCTTGACGTCTCTATGGCTAAGGCACAAGAACTCAAGAATGAGTTAGAATCTAAGGTGCTTGAGTATAGTGAATTAGAACAGAAAATGGCTTCTTTGAAAGAGGAAAATAAAGAGTACAAGGATAAGCTATACAGGTTTCAAGAAAGCTCCAAAAAGGTTAAATCTCTTATCAAAGGTCAAAGAAAGACAACAGATAAAACAGGTCTTGGTTTTGTTAAGCCTCACAAGGAACAAGTTGGAGAGTCTAGTAAGAGACTCCAAAAGGAAGAGAGTTCTGATGAGGAAAGTATTTCAGATCATGAGTCCTTGAATGATAGATGCACATAAATAGAAAATAGAATTCAGAATGAGAAGAAGAAGAAGTTTTTAGGACCCAAGAGGTCAAATAAAGGAAAGTTTCAAGGCAGATGTTTTGCTTGTCACAGATTTGGTCACATGGTTGTACATTGCATGGCTCAAGTGAAGAAGGTAAATGACAGTTTCAGAAGTGGTAATTTCTTTCATGGGTATTGCTACTCTTGCAATCAGTTTGGGCATAAGGCAGTTTATTGCAAGGCAAATATCAGGAACTGGGTTAGTCAGAACAGGTTTGGTCAAAACAGGTTTGGTGAGAACTGGTTTGGTCAGAACTTGTGGATTCAAAGAACAGGTATGCCTAAAAGAAATAACATTGTTACTTGTTATAAGTGCAACAATGAAGGTCACACAATCAGACAGTGTAGAGCTGAAATTCTAGAATATAGGAACAAGAACAGTGGCATGATCAGGTCCAAGGATCAAGGCATTGAAAAGAACAGGGATGAGAAAAAGAACAAGAACAATGACGAGAACAGGAATATGGACAAAGAGTTCAAGAGAAGGCCCGACAAGGAAGTTATAGATGTTGATGATGATCAGTGCCTAATGGGAGTTTTACTCCCACCCCAGAATTAATCACCTCAACAGGAGGTGGGGGAGGGACTAAGCTAAGAGGCTCATTCTTAGTCCCGAGCCCCAAAGGTGGCCCTTTGCCATTGATGACAAAGGGGGAGAGATATGAGTAAGGGGGAGAGCTTCAAGTGAAGAGGAAAGCTTCAAGTCAGGGGGAGCAAAACTTCAAAAGAAGATTCTCAGTTGTGGGCTCAGTTAGTTTCAGTTTTGGCTCTTAAGAAGTGTTTTTCAGTAAAGGTTTGCCATCAATGACAAAGGGGGAGATTGTTGGCAATTTTGGGTACCTTGGGTACATTGCCTTTGCTCAAGTGTAGATGTTGTCATTGATGTCAAGAAGCGTTTGAAGGAATTTGATTTGAGGTCAAAAGGATCCAAGTTCAAGGAAGGGTTTTTGTGAAAACCAAGGCAGACAAAATAAAAGGTTTTATTTAAAACCATGGACAATAGATTTGAAATGGGTTTTTCTTAAAACCCAAGTTGGCTCTTCGTTTCGTTGAAAAAGGTGCCCCGGTGATGAAGATATTTAATTTTAAATATTTAGTTTAAATTTTATTTATTTAAAATTTAAATTAAAATTTTAAAATTAAATTAAAAGTGTCGACGTGTTTGGATCAATGCATCAAAGTGCATATAAAATAAGGCAATTAAATTCATTAAGTTGGAGGAATGGTTTTTCGACATTAAGCGCAATCGATTCGATTTCGGAAGGAGCAGAGAAGAGTGTTAAGCATTTCGTTCGATCAGCGAAGGAAGGGAATAAATAAAAGCGGTGGTGGAAGTCTTTCCACGTGGGTGGCTAGCCCAACCGGTCGTGAGGCTAGCGCTAGAGCGTTGGTGGAAGGAAGATCTCGTGTTCGAATCTCGTGGATGCTTTTTGCAGAGCAAGATAAAGTGAAACGCATTTTCGGCGGAGAGAAGGTATAAGATAAAGTGTGGGCAAGATTCTTTCCAAGTGGGTGGCTAGCCTAGCTGGTCACCAGGCTAGCGCTAAGGCGTTGGTAGGAAGAGAGTCACGGGTTCAAACCTCGCGATCGCCATTTTGCTAGATAAAAAGATAGGCTGTTCGGTTGAGCACATTTGCAAGCGGAGAAGGAATTTTTCCAAGGTATGAGGACTTAATTTTTATTAGAAAAGGTTAAAAGGTTATATGGTATGGGAGATATAAGGTTTGCTTTTGAAAATGTATAAATTGTATGGTGTATGACTTGGGAGGCATAAGGGTTTGGTATTACTATTTGCATAATTAAATATTGGGAGTTATAAGGGTTATGTGTATTTGTTTTAATTTGATTAAAACTTGGAATCTATAATATGTTATTTATGGAAAAGTATAAGGAAATCTATGCATGAGGTGTCTTGAAGAAAATTAATGTTATTTAACTTTGAAGATTGGCAAAAGAGAAATTAGTGATATTTGAACCAGGTTTTGAAGAGGTCATTCTCCATCAAAGAAAAAGGTATGAGCAAAATCTTCCTTGGCTGAGTTGTTTGATTGGTTTTATTGAAAATTAATTTTGGAGTGAAAATGTATTCAACTAGGTTTCCTTTGGTTGGGTGTAAATCCTATTTTCTGGTTTGTTGAAGACTACTTATGCATTGTTATCCTTGATGAGAGTTTTGGTGAATGCATAATTCTGGTTTGAGGTAGTGGAAGCATTGTGCACTAGGGTTTATGTTTGTAAGTCTTGTTACTTGCATTGAGATGGTGAAACCCTTAGTTGGCTGTTTTGATATTGATGGATGAGTTGCTTCCATAGTGGTTGTGTTGATCAAGTTAGTGCTTTACTTGATACATGATATTGGGCTTACTCCATTGAGTTGATTTGAACAAGTTATTCTTTGCATTTGGTGATATTGTGTTGGTGGCTGTTTTGTTCAAATATCTTTGGAGGGAAAAGGATTTCTACTTGTTTCCTTTTCTTGTGATGATTGGTTGAATGCTTCAAGGTTGATGTTGAGTTGAATGTTGTTGGTTAAACCTTGTCTATGAGCATTGTTGTTGAAGCCCTAATTGGTTGAGAAAAGATATTGGTTGTGGAAAGAACATGAGTAGCATTGTTATATGAGATATTGCATGTTTGGCAATTGTTGGGTTGTGTTTCATGTTCTTGAGAAAAGCATACTACATCTATCTTATTCTATGAGATTTGAGATTGAGATTGGGAGTTAAGTATAGAACATATTGAGTCTCTAACAATTCTCTTTATGCTTCTATGAGGGTGATGAATCACATTGGGTCTCTAACAATTCTCTTTGTGGGTTCATGCCAAGCAAGTTTTTCTTGATGAACTTGTGAGCAGGTTTTGGACAGGTTCCGTTGGGGACTTGTGAGCAGGTTTTGGACAGGTTCCATTGGGGACTTGTGAGCAGGTTTTGGACAGGTTCCATTGGGGACTTGTGAGCAGATTTGGACAGGTCCTAGCAGAGGACTTGTGAAGCTGAGTTTGATAGTTCTATCAGAGAACTTGAGGACAGAGGTGCATTGGTTCTATGAGAAGAACCTGAGGACATATTTGTGCCAGACCGAAGGACTGTGTTTGGTGCAGATCAAAGACAGAGGAAGAGGACATTTGTGCTAGACCGAAGGACTGTGTTTAGTGCAAATTCGAGGACCAGCTTTGAGGTGATAGAGTTGAGGACAGAGGTCTCCGACGGAGTAGGGAAGACAGGTGTCTTCCGTGGATAGAGTTCCATTTGCTAAGGGCAGTGGAGGCAGAGGTCTTCTAGAGGATCACCAGCCGGAGCAGAGGTAGGGGAAGGTATCTCCTTTGAGCAGAGGCTCATAAATTCAGATTGGGGGAAGGTATCTCCTTTGAGCCGAGGCTCATAAACATTGTAATTGGGAAGGTTTCCCAAAGAACTTTGAGATAACTTTTAGAGAAAAGTTTTTGTGGATGAACCACGTTAAAATGTTGTGTCACTTTGTGGATGATCTTGTGCATTGCTTTGATATTGCTTTGGATATGTTGCTTTACTTTTTTGAAGTATAAAGGAAAAGTAAAAAGTGGTCTTATACTGTTCACCCCCCCTCTCAGTATAAGCTTGTGTTCTTCAATTCACCCAATGTGGGCTACTCCATAGAGAAAATATTTCACTAGAATTATCTCAATAAATCTATTCGTAATAATTTCCCTATTACAATGTTTATGGACCTTTATCTAAAGGAGACACCAATCCCCTAATAAAGTTCATGGATATCTATCCACATGAGAACTCCTTCTCCTCTTCTCTGGCTGGTGATATTCTAGAGAAATTGCTACCTCCACTACATTGTCTTATGGATATCTATTCACTGAAGACTCTTTCCATCACTTAGAAGATGTATCTTCACTACCCTAGATAATGGACATCTATCCACTAGAGATTGCCATCCTCTATACTCAGTCACTTCCAATGCTTGCTCTCAACTCTGTATCAAATCTGCACTAACATAGTCCTTCAGTCTAGCACAAGTTTTATCAATATCTATCTATGATATGCACTAAACATAGTCCTTCGGTCTAGAAAAAATATGCTCAATATATATCTTCAAATCTACACTAAACACAGTCCTTCGATCTAGCACAAAATTGCTCAATATTTGTCCTTAAATCTGTCCTCAAGCCTTAACACAAAGTTTGACTCAATCACAAACCAACTCTACTAGATCTTATCCAAACCTTAACCCAATATTTGAATAAATCAATCAATATCCGCTCTCAAGTCTTCTCAAATACTTATCTCAAATTTGTCTTGTAAGCTTCTACAAAAGCTCACACTAATTTGTCCACAAGTCCTCTCTAGAAATTTTCCATTCTGCTCAACAAGTTTTCACCAAGGCTTATCTCAATTTTTCTCAAAAAGTCCTCAGTAGAACTTGTCCAATCTACTCAACAAGTCTTCACCAATACTTGCCTTAAATCTGCTCAACAAGTTCTCACTAGAACTTCTCCAATCTGCTCAACAAGTCTTCACCAAGAATTGCCTCAAATATGCTCAACAAGTCCTCACTAGAACTTGTTCAATATTATAGAAACTGTACTGACCCAAATTTTTCGTGCCCTTACCTTCAGGCTAAAGGATCCGTGCTTATAAGGGGCATGTGAGAAGGATGGGACAATACCTCAGATTGAGAGGCCCTTTGAAGGTTGTGCCTCTTGATGGAGGGGTATAAGGGTGAATTTTCGACTGATGGTGGGGTTCACCAGGAAACTTTGAGTGGCAGTTTCCATGCCTAGGTTGAGAATGGGTTTGATGTGTTCATTTTATACTCAATCATTCATATTACTAAGTTGGTTAAAATGAATCTAAGCTATTCTATATGAAAATGTTGATTTATATGAATACAAAAAGCATGAATGAATCCTAAATATAAGGAATATGTCAAACGAGAAAGAATGCACCTGATTTCGAATGTCTGATGAAGATTCTAAAGCTTGTAGGAGACCAGATCATCCCAAATATGATAGGATCATCTACAATTGTACAGAATCATCCTAGATTACAGGCAATCATCTAAGATCAAAAAATATCATCGTCGATCTGATTAATTCATCAAAAAAATTCATAAGAAACCTGCAGTCACAGAAACAGACACCAAAAACTGAAAATGCTATTGCAAGAATAATGCAAAATGATAGAAATGACAGTATAAATGCCTAACTGATAAATTTGGATAGAAGATTAAAGGAAATGCATTGTTTTAATAACTTATTTTAACTTTATCATGTATTTATGTTCAAATGATGTGAACTCTAGGATGCATGATGAAAATAATCAAGCTAATGCATAATAAAATAAAGAAGGAAGATGAGAAATGCAAAATCAAGGATTTGATTGCCCCCAATGTGGACTGCAGTCGAGATCACCTCCAATCATATGAGATCATCTTCGATCTACCATAGGATCATCCGAAATCATGTGGAATCACCTCCGATGATCTAAGCTTCCTCTAGTTGAAGCACAGTGAAATCCTATAATGAAAACATGAAACTACAAGTGCAAATAATGGTGGATAGGACGTCTTAATACATCAAATCTAAATGGCAGGGAAAATCAACTAGGGAGAGAGTCAGGAGGAGAGCCAAGTAGGGAGTCAAGGGGATAAAATGAGAAAATCCTAGTTTATATAGGATTAGGGGGAGGTTAGGAGGTTTGGGATCATCCCAATCTAGGAGATCTCCAATGGGGAAATATCCAACTGTGCAGACTCGCTTCTGCCCAAGTTGGAGAGGCTGTTGAAACATAAGCTAATTATGAAAATTTGGTTTTGGGAGGAAATCGTCTAGACATTCTGTTCTAGATGAATTCATCCGATCTAGGATGATTTCATCTGATCGACGATGATATTGTCCAACGGTCAAAACAACTCCTAAAAATGGCATGAAAAATGGGGTGAGCGGTTAATGGGTGGTTTCGGGGTTAAAATTCAAATTTTTATATTTTTACTAAGGGTTTAACTGCACCAATTTTAGGGTGCTACATTTTTCCCCCTCTTTAGTGAATTTTTTGAAGAAAATGTGTTAAAGATGAGTTCTTCCCACTTTACAAGAAACTAAAAGTTTATTCCATTTTTTAGATGATGATTCTAGGTTGAATCGTACAACTGATTACTATGGTTCCCCCTCCGTGTTTTTACCCAAATCGAACGTTTGAGGTAAAAACGCAGAAAAGCAAAATTCTAAAAAAAAATTGTTGTTTTTAAATAAAATTACAAAAAATAGGGTAAAACCCTAATTCATTGTTACTGTTCACTTTTGCTATTTTAGAGCTCTGCAGCCAAAATGGTGGAAACAACACATAGATCGACAAATGTCCGACGCGAATTGCGGGTAAGGATCTAAACCTGACATATTATGTTTTTAATTTGATTTGTGTGATTTTTAATTTAAATTTTAACTATTTTTAGGGCATCACGACCATTTTTAGGCCTTCGACGATGTCAGGATGAAATCATCCCAATTTCATTGAAATCATCCCTAGATCACTGATTTCATCTAGGGGCAAAATCGATGAAATAGGGGTGATCCCATACAACAAGGGGCGATCCCCAAGTTAAGAAATCAGAGATGATTTCCTCCTACCAAAGACGATTTGACTCAATTTAGTACGATATCGTCTAATAATGGACGATATCATTTTTTTATTATAATATGAAATTTATTTAAGTGATTTTAATGATTATCTATTAATGATTTTTGTTGTTTTATTATTTATTTTGTAGAGGAGATTACTAAAAAGTTGGGAGTGGAAATACGGGGGCTAAGAGATGATGTAGCCACACTCGATCAGGTGGAGCGAGACCGACTATCAAATGTTGGGCTACAACATGTGGCAGAGATGCAACAAATACCTATAGACATGGGGCTACTGATAGTCCTAGTAGAGAAGTGGTATCCAGGGTCATCCTCCTTTCGACTACTGATAGGGGAGATGGCTTGCACTCTAGAGGACGTATGGAGGATTTTGAGGATCCCCATACATGGACGATTGATGACTCCTACGGCCAATCAGGGCCATGCCATGAGGCGACTATGCAGAGACCCTAGCTTCACCCTAGAGAAGGGCAGGGTGAACATCGAGACATTGAGGCAGATTCTTAGGGCATCTCGATTGACTCAGGTTTTGGCAGGGGTAGTGGGCGGCCTACTGCTATGCCACCAGAGTGGATGGAGGTTACCGTGGCTACTCTCGAATGTGGTCTGTGACATGAAAGACCACAACTATAGGTTTTATTGTGGTAGCTTTGTGTTGTCACTTGTATAGGATCCTATACGGGGTGGTATACAAGGGAGGTCGATGTCTACTTTTGACATCGTTGCTATAAGTATGGTGCTGGGAGCACATTACGATGTGAAGGCCGGTAGGGATTCCACTAATAGGGGTTGACCGAAAGAGACCCTAGGTTTTCTATTGGTGGCTCCAGAGAGGGTCATAATGGTGGATAGATCTATCGATGTCTCAGAGGTTTCTAGATGACCTCATACAAAATCAGATCACCTAGAGGTCGTGGAGAGAGCACCCAGGGTGGGGAGAGGACATGCAAGAGTTGGATCACATTAGGTGAGTCTTCTGGATGAGGATGGAGTTGGGATAGGTAGAGATCCATTGTTATGACCGAGTTTTGAGGTAGTTTTGTCTACAACAGGGGATCCCTTCTCTCAGACACTATGAGTACTCTCAGACTATCCAAGATAGTACTACATTGAGCGAGGCTCTATATATGCAGCGATTCTAGAGTCAGGACACCGATGATGCCTCCATTCAATCAATGGATGGGGATGACGTTGGGGTCATAGATGGGTATGATGCCTGGTACGTAGGCATTCACCCTCCTTGAATTATGATGGTACAAGGTTCGATGCATGCTATTATGCAGTAGATGGAGAGGCGGTGCTAGGCTGCTATCGATGTAGTGAGGAGTCACGGAGGGAGGGAGTAGTGATGGTCTCCTCAAGAGAGATGCCAGAGAGTACCACAGGCTTTGGAGAGACTGTAATAGCCAGAGAGGAGGGAGGAGGGGCTCCCTTATCAATAGAGGGAGAGGCCACCATCACCCAATAAGGGCAAGGTATTGAGGTGGGGGAGAGCAATGAGATGGTGGCTCTCTGGGCTGAGAATGCTCACCTATGGGCTCAGGTGTAGACACTATAGGATGAGGCTACATGAATTAGGGCTCAGAGTGGAGGGGCAAGCACTCAGGATATGGCACGATCTATTGCTTAGACCACATTCTACCAGAGATTGTACTATCATGTGGTTCTAGAGGGGCAAAGGATATCATTGCCAGCTAGAATTGCAGAGCCAGTCATGATGGTCGTCGAGGACATCATCACAATCGATGTTGAGGACTTGAGACACAACACAAAATTTAATGGGACCACCTCCTCCACATCAGGGCTGCATAGAAGATGAGGCTGAGAGCTCAAGGGCTTCTCGAGACTAGCTTCTCTTTGGATGGACTATATATTTAAGAGGATTGAGTATGCCAGGGTATAGATTGTGGCATACCAATCCAGTTTTGATATGATGTACATAATTTTGATATATATATGATATTTTTGTGATATGAATTGTCCATATGTTTTATGATGCTTTAAATTTTGAATTATTGATTGATTATTCATGTAATTATGTCATTTGGAAATAGTATAAATTTTATGGCATGCTATAAAATTTAAATGAAATAATCTGATGTAAAAAAATTGGTTGTTGTGGTGTGATTTGATAAAAAATAAAGGGACTTCTAACAATAATTTCAAAGGACATTGTCACTGTTATATGACCATTTCATGGAGTTGTTGCTCGCTAGATCATCAAGCTAATCCCAGTATAGAAATATTGCTAAAAGTAAAAGAGTGCTTAAGAGACTGTCTTAAGACTTTGTGTTGTGATGATGAAAAGAGATGATGGTGATGATTTGTTTTCATATTTTCATGAAAATATTATGCATGAAATGTTAAAAATATTATTTTTGTTAGGCATAAAATTCCTAAGTGTGATAAATTTTGAACAATTCCTTAGGAATTATACCATCGTTGCAAAATTGAATGTTGACATAATGAAATGAAATAGAAAAGTTTACGTTCCTTTTTAAAGCACAATTGTGTAACATAATGATGTAAGCCATATGTTTTTATGAATTAAAATGAATGGGAAATAAAATTAGAACAATGGTTTGCGCTAGGCATAGAATATTAGGTATAGACTTATACCATCATCGCAAAATCCAAAAATAATTTTATTGCATAATTGATTTTTGATTTTGAGATAAACAGAAAATATATAATATGAGGACTTGCACTAGGCATAAATTCCAATTTAGGTTGAGGAACTATACCATCGTTGCGAAAGTCAAAAATATATAAATATGACTTTATTGCTAGATTTTTGAATATGTTTTTGAAAGAAATTTTGGATTTTTGAAAAAAAATGTATGTAATTGTTTTTATACTAAACAGATGTTCTCAAATAAGAAGATGAAATTATTCCAAAAGATATGCATAAATATTTTAATTATCTCAAAGACAAAATGTAGATTTATAAGGAACTCTCATGTGCATATGTGAGTTCATTGTCGATCTTGATTTATCATAATGATACAAAATCTCTCAAATACAAGTGTGTGTGCAATTGTATTGTTCATTTACCAATTTTGAGCAAGATAATTTGATACAAGTAATTTGAATTAACCAAATAAGTATTCGTTGACAATGATTTATATGCATGGAACCGTACCAGACTACTATGTAAGTCGGGTCATCAAGAGCTAACTGATCCATAAGCAGACATAGGTCTGTATGAAATATGGTCGCTAATGTGACAAACATATCATCACGCTAGGAGTTACCCAAGGCCAAGTGGGTTGGGCACAAACCACCTATTATGGGGCTTACCTCACAGTTTTCGAATAATTGAGAATTCCAGGGATTCAAGAGCATTCACCCTTATTTTCTTTTCAAGGGGTAGGGAAAGGGATTTACTGCATTTTTTCTTTTGCTTTTATTTTCTCTCTTCTTTTCTTTTTTTTTGTATTTTACTTGATACTGAGATAATGCTAAAATATTGCTGTGATGGTACAAAATGATATTTTTTTTTCTCATTTTTTTTGACTTTTCTTCTTCTTCCTATACTAGGGATACTTGCTCGGATTGGCTGTAGAGCAAGGGATTTTTATTCTGGTAAGGGGTGAGCTTGTCCTTTTGTCAATTCTCAAATATTCTAGACCATGTGCATGATAGGATAGCAGGGGAAACTTTTCGCTCAAGAAACCACTTCTACTATGTAGCATCATATTGAATTTGCAATGAAATCATTTTAATGTGAAAAGGTGTACTTGGTTCAAGTAAATAACAAGATCAATTTTCTATGCTCAAAAATTTATTTAATTCAACTGTGGACTTTGATATAAGAGAGATTAATAATCATACAAAATAAAATCAAGATATTTATTCATGTGAGTGTGAAAGTGAGGGATTCCAAATAAATGCTAATTTATTCGAAATAATTGAAAATATGACTGCAATACTTCAAGAATTGACAAGTGCAAAAATAGAAAATGTTTTTTTGAATATTTTGATGTTTTTTGGTTTTAATTTACGAATTGAGAGAATAAATAATATTACTATTTTGGAATTTTTTTTATATGGAAGACTAAAATGAAATAATATGCAAAATAAAGATATATACAATGATGAAATGACCAGATCTATGCATAATAGTGTTTAATATGCATAATTTTCATAGGTTATTTAAGATATTTACCATATAAGGTAGCTAATATTGATGCTCCCGATCCAAATTTAGCAGTGATAATATATGGTCCAAGCTAGTTGGGCTCGAATTTACCTTTAAGATCTTTAGTTGCATTAGTATTTTTTTTATTTTCTTTTAAGACAAGGTCACCGATCTCAAAGGATCGATGATGAACTTTCTTAAGGTATGCTCGTTTAAGCTTGTTCTGATAGGCTCGAAGATGTTCCAAAGCATTGATGCACTTCTCATATAGGAGTTCCAGCCGACTAAATCTACCAGCATGATATTCATATCCTACTTCAGTATCTTGAAGTAGTAGAGCCAATGAAGGAACTTCTAATTCAAAGGGAAAAATTGCTTCAGCGCCATAAACCAAAACAAAAGGTGAAGTGCCCATGGGAGTACGAATGCTAGTTCGATAAGCCCACAAAGCAGGATATAATTGAATGTGCTAATCTCGGCCATATTTATTGACTAGTATTTTGAGGATTTTAATTAATATTTTATTAGATGCTTCTACTTGGCCATTACCTTGAGGATAATAGGGAGTTGACCAACAATGTTGAATTTTATATTTTTGACATAATTTCTTGACATCTTTATTTTTTAAACAAGTTCCATTATCTGAGATGAGATTTGTAGGAATTCTGAACCTACAAATAATTTGATTAAAAATAAAGTTGGAAACTTGGGTTTCAGTGCAAGAAGCTAAGGGCATAGCTTCAACCCACTTCGTGAAATACTCGATGGCGGTTATGATGAATTTGTGTCCATTATATGACATAGGATTGATTTTTCCAATGATGTCTAAGCCCCATTTTGAAAAGGACCAAGGAGATGAAATAGCCTGCAGTTCTTGTGCAGGTGCATGGACAAGGTCAGCATGTTTCTGGAACTTGTCGCAATGGTGCATGTAATCATGTGCATAATTCTCCATATGAGACCAAAAATATCCTATCATAAGGAGTTTCTTAGTAATGGCACTCCCACTAAAGTGTCCCCCACAAGATCCATCATGGGCTTCACTTAAAGATGATCTAGACTCTTCTAGATTCAAACATCTTAGTAGGATACCTTCAAAAGATATCCTATATAACGTATTGTCAATTATTACGAAGTGACTTGCTCGTCTATGTAATAACTAGCATTGGTTTCTATTAAAACCTTCAGGCAAGGTCCCATTTTGAAGAAAATTGAATATATCAGTGTACCAAATTTTAGGAGTAGTTTCATTGATTAGAAACACATCCAAAGGTTCTAAGCATGATTTTTTTAAGCGGGTTCCTCGAGTTGATGAATAATGATGGTAGCATATTCATCATCTAACTCCAAGGGTAAAAGAGATGCAGCTGTAGCCATAGCGTCAGCCGCACGATTACTAGTTCTAGGAATAGCTGCCAAGGTAACTTAATCAAAGAAAGATATTAATTGTAATACATATGCTTTATATGGACACAATTTATCATCTCTGGTCTGATAAAAATCATTAATTTTATTTATAACAAGTTGAGAATCACCGAAGACTAATATATTTTTAATTTTCAATGCTAAGGTAGCTCGCAAGCCAAGGATTAAAGCTTCATATTCAGTAGTATTATTAGTACAAGAAAACATTAATTTAAAGGACAAAGGTATAAGAATTTTCTATGGAGATATTAGAATAATACTTGCACCAGTCCCATTCATGCATCGAGCTCCGTCAAAGTATAGAGACCATTGCTCTGGATGGTCTGCCTCTAGTTTAAGGCATTCATCAGGAAACTCAATGATGAGGGGATGGGCAGACTCTAAGGGTGCGGTAGCTAATTGATCTACTATGATTTGACCCTTAATATACTTCTATCCTATAAGCATGAGTTCAAAATTGCTTAGAGAAAGAACCCACTTTGTTGTGCGACCTGATAAATAGGGTCGACTCATGAGATACCGCAAGGGATCAGATTTAGCAATAACATAAGTTTTCTGAATGAGCATATAGTGGCATAGTTTCTATGTAGAAAATACGACTGCTAGACATAGATTTTCTAATGATCTGTAGTGTGTTTCATAATTTATTAATGTTTTGCTAATGTAATAATTGGCACGCTCTATTTTCTCATCATCCAGTTGAGCTAACATAGCTCCTAAGAAAAATCTGAAGCAAAAATATACAAGATAAATGGGCGATCAGGTCGAGGTGGTGAAAGTATAGACGAGTTAAGAAGATATTGTTTGAGGAGTTCAAATGCTTCTTGAAATTCATTGTCCTAATGGAAAAAGACATCCTTCTTAAGAAGCTTAAGAAAGGTTTTGGTTTTATCCACCAGCTTATCGATGAGGCGGCGGATAGCTTGAAGCTTACCTTGTAAACTTCATAATTTAGATATATTTGTGGGTGCGGGTATATTAGTGATAGCTACAATCTTGAGAGGGTCAATTTCTATTCCACATAAAGAAACTATAACCCCCAATAATTTACCGAACTTAACTCCGAATATACATTTGGCTGGATTCAATCGGATAAGATATTCCCTTAACCGATCAAATACTTCTCTCAAGTCATCTAAATGATCATCTTCGTTAATAGAACAAGCTATAATGTCATCTACATAATCATGTAGTATATCATGCATCATATCATAAAATATATAATTCATGGCTCATTGATATGTTGCACCTACATTCTTTAAACCGAATGGCATCACTTTCCAACAAAAGGTCCCCCAAGGGGTAATAAATGTTGTTTTAGCCTGATCTTCAGGAGCTATCCTAATCTGATTATAACCAGAAAATTCATCCGTTAAGGATATCATTCCACTCCCAACAGTAAAATCAATGATCTGGTCCATATTTGGAAGAGGAAAATCATCTTTAGGGCATGCATCATTAATATCTATAAAGTCAGTTCAAACCCTAACTTTGGTAGCTTCTTTCTTAGTTATTGGAACTACATTCAAGATCCATTTAGCATAATTAATGGCTTGTATAAAAATAACATTTAAGAGATTTTCTAACTCCCCTTTTACCAGTAAGGCCACTTTAGGATGCATTTTTCTAAGTTTTTGTTTAACCGGTTTAGCATCTGGATGGACTACTAGGTGATTCATAGCTACAGAAGGGTCTAAACCTGGCATATCTTCATATGTCCAAGCAAATCATCTTCATATTCTTTAAGAAATGCAATGTATTTATTCTATTTTTCTTGACTCAATTCTGATCCGATGTTGATTATGTGAGGATTATCCTCAATTCCAATGTTAATTTTTATGACATTTTCTACTTCCATGTGTAGATTTTTCTCAAAATTAGGTGGGGCGGGTGAAACGCCCAATTCTTGTAATTATGACAAGGTTATCTTGGATAATTTGTTTTGAGGAGTCGTGGCCTCAAGCTGGGCTATACTAGGTATAGAGCCACCAAAATAAAATTCATTATGTAATAATTCCTCAATGGAGGCATCATGGAAGATATCTCCCTCCAACTCATCGTCGAATTCAAAGATTAGCTTAGGGTAAGCTATAGATATCATATTACATGTAAATGGATTATTCGTTAAACGCAAAGCATCACGTTTATCCAAATACTATTGGTAACACATGAGATGGTCATCATCCTCAAATGGGAAGGGTTGACCCTTACTAGGAAATAGGCCCACACCACATCGTGCAGTCCATGGTTCTACCTCAAAAGGTTCTTTCATACCATTTTGGAAAGGTCCTAAACCTTTCCCTTTATATCCCAACTTGAGCATTATAGATTTGGCTTTAATATACTCATTAATAAAATAACATTGAGCATATCCATCATAATGAGTCTTGGTGTTTCTGGGTATTCTACCCCAGTCATATCCCTTATAAATAAAAGCATAGATCCTAACATGGTAAATACTTCCCATAGGCTATGGGAGGAACAAGGTATGAAGAGATGGTGGAAAATTATTTAAAATAAGGGAATCTTGCATAGCAACATTCATTTTCTCTGATATAAAATTTTTAGATAAATCTGGTACGAGCTCGTCAGTAAGAGCATAAGAGGTAGAAGGAATATTTCCTACATCTTATGATGCGAAAACTATGCCTTTTGTGGATGTTGATGTTGTAGAGATGTCGATGGATGAGTCTATTATAGGTATAGAAGTTATAGGAGTAGAACAAGAGACATTGGTTGTGGGATTAGGATCTTTCTGAGGTCCTAATGTGGTTTTTTTAGAGGATGGTTGAGCTGTATGTAGGGGTGGAACTGATAGAGAAGAAGTAGATGGCATTGTGGTTGTGTGTTTCACACATTTAGATGGATAATGAGAATTAGGATGTGTGGATGACAGATCAGGGAAAAATTGAACTCCAACAGGTTCTGCCAAAGCACACATATCAAAGGGTCTAGGATCACCATGAATGGTAACCAAATGATTCTTAAATTTGAATTTAACACATTGATGTAAAGTTGATGGAATGGATTGCATTACATTGATCCAAGGGTGACCCAAGAGTATATTGTACGATGCAGGGAAATGTACAATAAACACAGTCGTATCCAAGGTTCTTGGACCAACCTACAATGGGATGGTAATAACTCCACATGTTTCTTATGTTTCATCATTGAAGGCTTTTATGATCATATCAGTTCTTTTCATTTCATCACTTCTAAACCCAAATATTTGGTAGAAATCAAAAGTGCAGATGTTTAAAGATGAACCATTATCAATCAAGACTCGTTTAACTGCTACATCTCCAATTAAGGTAGTAATATGTAAGGGGTTATCCTTATGTAAACTATGTTGAGGTATGTCTCTATCTCGAAATTCAATACAATCAACTTCACGAGTTATTATAGTATTGGCCATGGCTTCAGGTTCGATATCTTATGGTACCATCATCTGGATTAATGTGAGCATTAATTCATCTCTATGTGTAGGAGATCTTAAAAGGTCCAAAAGAGAAATTTTAGCTATAATATTTGATGGTTGTTCATTAATATTATAAGGAGGTTTAGGTTGAACATTAGGTTCCTGATTCCATTTATTAGGAACTTTCAAAACAAATGGAGCTGATCCATCATTCTGCATTTGATATTGTTGAGAGTTTTGGGCTTGTTGTCTAGTAACAACTTCGATGGTACCCATAATATTATTATGCAGATGATGAATGGGTCTTAGTCTAGCATTTATGGCTTGCTCATTAGAAATTAATTGGTGAGACGATGGTCTATTAGTGACTCTTCTTGGAAATGGTTCTTCTGGAACCATATAACTTGTGATAGGGAGAATAGGATCCAACTCATCTTCTGAACTATTCGATTGATTTGATGTGATTTCCATATCATTCTTAGTCTCATATTCTATATCGCTAAGATCAAGTGTCCAAATATTATGTAGAGGCCTGGTCGTAACCATGGATAAGGTTGTATCAAATATTTTTGGCTCATGAGCAGGTAAATGCCCACTAATAGTTCCTACATATCAAGTAGGAGGGGGAACATTATGATGTTCAATTTTATTAGCCACTTCCTTGATATGTTTTGGTAAAGGATGTTGAAATATGTCCAATGAATGATTGGCATTCTGATTCTAGTTTTGGGGGATGTTCTTTTGAGCATTATTAGGAGGATATTGCTTAGGTTGAAAGGCTTGTACCTCCATATCATTGTTATCAATCAAGTCCTGTATTTTATGTTTTAATCTTTTACAAGAGTTGGTAGTGTGCCCAGGTCCTCTATGGAAGCCATAGTGTAAATCAGCTCTATATCCGGGTATAGTTGGATCAGGTTCCTGGATATTTGGTAATTGAATCAAACCTCGTTCTAATAATTATGGGAGAATAGTTGATAAAGGTTGATTTAACGTAGTAAATTCTTGAGGAGGTTTATCAGGAGGTTTGAATATAAACTTGTCTGTTGTCTTTGCAACATTAACATTAGCAATATTCTTGATATCAGTGACTCTATCAGCCACAACTTCATTTATTATTATATTGATTTCTGGATGTTTTCTCATCGTATTTCTTTTTAAGATGACCTCTCCTAATAAGAGCATCTTCCACTCTTTGGGCTAAGTCTATAGCCTGATCGAAGGTGGTCAAGGTAGCAATTGATAATTCGTAATATAGTTGCTCTTACAAATTATTAATAAAGATGTCCAACATCTCCCTATAAGGTAACACAAAGTGCAATTTTCCTATCAATTGTCTCCACCTAGCTAGGAAATCAGCAAAGCATTCATCTTTGTCTTGTTTTAAGTTGTACAAGTCTTTAATGGTCACATGTCTTTCGATATAGGCACTAAATTGATGAACAAAAGACTCAAAAGTTTCTTTGAAATTCCTCAAAGAATTAGTGGGTAATTGATAATACCACTCTAATGCCATTCCTCCTAAAATTTTTGGGAACATTTTTAGTAATAACAAGTCATCATGTGATATATCATGACATGCTATCCTAAACATATGAAGATGCTCTATGGGATATTCTGTTCCTTTATATATGGGCAAGACAGGCATGGGAAAATGTTTAGGATACGGCTGTGCTACAACTATAGGATCTAAATGATGACTACACATATATCGATAATTGTATGAGGGATGGTAGGGATCTATTTGGTCCATGCAGGAAACTAACTATTTCACCATAGCTTCCAGATTGCTAGTTTTTCCACCATATTGGTTTGGTGGGACATAGGCATGGGATTTATGAGTGTACGACGGTATGACATAAGGATTAGATGCTATATTGCTATTATGTAAAGTGTTGGTAGGAAGAGTATTATGAAGAGGATTTCTAATAGTATTATGTTGTATCCTAGATTTTTGGTAATTGGTGTTTGGTTTTGTTTTGGGTTTTTGTTGATTTAAGGTATATTGCTCAATAGCTTGGAAAAATAGAGTAGTAAATGATGGTTTATTTTATGCGGGAATAACCCTAGGCTTGCTAATAGGAACTTTAGATGGTTGAGTAACCTATTGTTGTTGCATGTTCTGGATCATAGCTACCATATCCAAATTGGATGGTCTAGCTTGATCACTCTCTTGATCAATAAAGGACAAGGGATTAGTGCGTGTGTGAAATACGTCTTCTAGAGTTGCTTGAGTGTCACTAATTCGATCCTTGTCCATATGTATTGCTCTATTAAAAACACCAATATTAGTATTAATGAACTTCCAAAATTGTTCCATGTTTTCAAAAGTGACAGCTCCTCTCGAAGACATTTTAGGGGATGAGGATCCTTCCTCTCTAACATTTTCTTCTTGTTCATTTTTTACAACAAGCTCTTCTTCTTGCTGGTATAGGATTTCTTCTTCCAGAATTTGATCTTCAGGAAGGACATCTGGGTTATTTAATGGTTTTCCAAACCAAACTTCTTCTTCTTCAGTCTGTTTTCCATTCCTAAGTCTAGGCATTGTGCTTAAACTTAGATTTTAGAAAATATATATATATATGCGATAGGTTTGAGAGGTATATATTTTAATTATATACCTACTATAAAAAGGAAATGTTTTGATTTTTTTTTTTTTGTGTTTTATAATATTATTATAAAGTTAAAAAATAGCATTCTAGTTGCAAAAAGAAATAACAATAATAAGAATAATGACTTAGTTTTCTATAAATAGTTTATGGATATCGTTGATGGGATCAAGTTCATCAGGAGTCATGAAATGTACCTCTTCAAATTGGAAATGGTTTTTCAAGAACTTGATAAAGTGTGCTATAGTAATATGATCTACTTCAGACCTTGACTTGTAAAAATAGATCTCATGGAAATACTCTTGATATAACACAGCTCTAGGAACTCTATTCCATATTTTTCTATCTGTAAGAATGACTTCTTGATCCTCTATACGAGATAGAAACTTATGTACTATAACTGTATTCTCAAGGTATTCTTCAAAGGTGTACAATTATGAAGACACAAGTGCTCTTTTATCGGCTAACCACCTATGGCAAGCTCTCTGAAGTTCATGGTACAAAGTTACCTGATCAGGATCTAGGATTCTATCTAGGACAAACCTCTTAATTTGCCTAAGTTCTGTAGATCTGGATTCAATGATACACAATCTCCTATCAAGTTCATCGCACAAAGTTTGGACCTTATTTGTTTGAGGTACTCTAAGTACAAAAGTAATCTCTATGGCCGTTAATTGATTTTCAACATTTATGATGACAACTCATATTCTATTATAATCTACCATCAAAATATGACATGCAAATTTAATTGTTTGTCTAATGATTCTAGATGTTATTTAATAATAATTTTTTTTTGGATTGTTTTCAAAAGGTTTTTAGTTTCACGTCGGGTTCACCAAAATATACTGACCCAAATTTTTTGTGCCCTTACCTTCAGGCTAAAGGATCCATGCTCAAAATGGGGATGCGAGAAGGATGGGACAATACCTCGGACTAAGAGGCCCTTTGAAGGTCGCACCTCTCGGGGGAGGGGTATAAGGGTGAATTTTTGACGGATGGTGGGGTTCACCAGGAAACTTTGAGTGGCAATTTCCACGCCTAGGTTGAGAATGGGTTTGATGTGTTCATTTTATACTCAATCATTTATATTCCTAGGTTGGCCAAAAAGAATATAAGCTATTCTATATGAAAATGTTGATTTATATGAATACAAAAAGCATGAATCAATCCTAAATATAAGGAATATGTCAAATGAGAAAAAATGCACCTAATTTCAGATGTCTGATGAATATTCTGAAGCTTGTAGGAGTCCAGATCATATCGAATATGACATGATTGTCTGTAATTGTATAGAATCATCCCATATTATAGGCGATCATCTGAGATCAGACAAGATCATCATTGATCTGACGAATTCATCAGAAACCTGCAGTCATTAAAATAGACACCATAAACCAAAAATGCTACTGGAATAATAATGCAAAATGATAGAAATGACAGTATAAATGCCTAACTAATAAATCTAGATAGCAAATTAAATGAAATGCATTGTTTTAATAACTTATTTTAACTTTATCATGCATTTATGTTAAAATGAGGTGAACTCCAGGATGTAGAATGAAAATAATCAAGCTAATGCATAATAAAATAAAGAAGGAATATGAGAAATGTAAACTTAGGGCTCTGATTGCCCCCAATATAGACTATAGTCAAGATCACCTCCAATCGTATGAGATCATCATTGATCTGCAATAGGATCGTTTGAAATCATGTGGAATTGCTTGTGACGATCCAAGCTTCCTCCAACTAAAGCATAGTGAAATCCTGCAATGAAAACTTTAAACTACGAGTGCAAATAATGGTGGATAGGAATTCTTAATGTAGCAAAGCTATATGGTAGGGAAAATTAACCAGGGAGAGAGTCAAGAGGAGAGCCAAGCAGGGAGTCAGGGGGATAAACTAAGAAAATCCTAGTTTATATAGGATTAGGGGGAGGTTAGGAGGTTTGAGATCATCCTAATCTGGGATATCTCCAACAGGGGAATCTCCAATTGTGCAGACACGCTTCTTCCCAAGTTGGAGAGGCTGTTGAAACAAAAGCTAATTATGAAAATTCAATTTTTGGACGAAATCATCTGGACGTTTTGTTCCAGACGAATTCATCCAATCTAGGATGATTTCGTCTGATCGATGACGATATCGTCCAACAGTAAAAAAACTCCTAAAAATGGCACAAAAAATGGGGTGAGCGATTAACGAGCGGTTTCGAGGTTAAAATTCAAATTTTTATCTTTTTACTAAGGGTTTAACTGCGCCAATTTTAGGGTGCTACAGAAACATGTAAAGAATTGATAGAGACTCAATATGCTTCACACTCACAAAAATGCTCAATCACTTTTAATCTCTCTCTTTACCATATAAACATATAGATAATTGCTAGAGACTCAATATGCTTCACACTCATAACAATGCTCAATGACTTTCAATATCTCTTTTAACTCAATCTAGAATTTAAAGAACAATTTATTTCACTAAAATTGAACTATCACTTCAAAACTTCCAATCAGCTAGGCTTAATCAAATCCATTCAACCAGTCACTCAATGAAAGCTTTGTCAACAATGCTTATCAAACAATCCTCACATAGCAATGATACTCATGATATCTCAAAATCCCTAGTTCAAGATAGTTCTCAACTTTGCATAACAATGATACTCATGATATTTCACAAGTATTAACCATACACATGAAGGCTCACTCGATATTTCCAACAATGATTATCAAACAAGGTTTCTATTATCAACATTTATTCCATAAAAAACCTTTAAGCATCAATATTGGATATCACAAAATAAAACTCAACAATGCTTACCAAACAATCCTTTTCACTCAAAATTAGCATTCACAAAATCCAATCCAACAATATTTTTCTCACAAGGAAGATTTACCCATACCTTTTATTTTGATGGAGATATGTCTTCAAACCTATTTTAACCACAGTCAATTTTTTCTTTACCAACACTAGGGTTAGGTTACCACAACCTCTCTCATGATATCCATCAAATAATTTTCTCAAAGATGATTTTTCATACAAAATAACAAATACTTTTTCCAACCTTATAATATCCAAACTCACAATATTCAACTCAAAAATTCATTAAAAATAACATGCTTAGCAAAAACCCTTATATACCTTATAATATCCAAACTCACAATATTCAGCTCAATAATTCATTAAAAACAACATGCATAACAGAACCCTTATACACATTATAATCTCCACACATTATAAATTTCAATCACCAAAAATAAAAATAAAAATATTTTAATTTTTCTTTACCTTATAACTCCCCTAAGCACTTAACATCCATGATAATCTCAAAATAACTAATTTTCAACACAAAAAATCAAATGGCATACATTTTGTTTTTTTTGCCCACAAAAGAAGACTTCGGCGGGTTCGACCATGTGACCTTTGCACTCCCAATGCCTTAGCTCCAAGATAGTCCACCAAGTGGGATACACGCCCACATGAAACACAATGCGCACACTATCCCACAAATACTACCACCTATCAAAAATACCAAACAAAATGGATGAAGTGCTATCTCCTCCAAAAAATGTTGATTGCATGTATCGAACCGTGATCTCCTCCACATAAACCTTAACACTCTCCAAAATGTCATCTACGCTAATGTCATCGATGGGAAGTCAACCCAATGCATAGCCTTTGTTTTTTTCTTTTCTTTCCAAATCATTTTATGCTAAATTGATCTCTTCTTAAACACAACACACAATATTCTTAATTCGCATTAGAAGGTGTGATGAAAAGGACTTAGGAAATAGAAATCATTTCCTATATAAAAACTCATTCCTCTTTTGATTTCTCACCTCGGCCCTTTTTTTAAATTTAAAATTTAATTTTTAAATATTAAATTTAAAAACCTTTGCCTCATTTACTAATTTAAATTAAAATTTTAATCAAAGATTAAAATATTTTAATTTAAATTAAAACTTTGAAAAGTTTCTCATGGGTCTTTTTAAAAAACTACCCAAAATTTGCAACAATATCCTCCTTTATCATTTATAGCAACCCCTTTATTTTTATCATTTATTTTTCTTTTTAAAAAACTACTTTCCTTGAGAAACTGCTCCCCCTGACTGAATGCTCTCCCCCTAACTCAAATCTCCCCCCTTTGTCATCAATGGCAAAGGGTCACCTTTGGGGATCGGGGCTAAGAATGAGATTATTAGCTTAGCCCCTCCCCCACCTCCTCTTGAGGTTATTAATTCTAGGGTGGGAGTATTTTTATTCCCAGTATACACTGATATTTACCTTTGTCCACTTTCTTCCTCAATTGATTCTTTTGATTCCTTTGACTATTCATGTTCTTGCTTGTCTCTAGAATTTATGCTCTACACCATTTTGCTATGTGGCCATCATTATTGCACTTATAACACTTAATTTTGGTTTTCCTTAAAGGTGCAAATATCTTGGGGTTTATCTTGGTGAAGCTATATCCATTCCTATCATGAAACTTATAATTTACTACCTTGTGATGAAATTGATTACACTCAATTGATTCTTTTGATTCCTTTGACTATTCATGTTCTTGCTTGTCTCTAGAATTTATGCTCTACACCATTTTGTATGTGGCCATCACTATTGCACTTATAACACTTAATTTTGGTTTTCCTTAAAGGTGAAAATATCTTGGGGTTTATCTTGGTGAAGCTATATCCATTCCTATCATGAAACTTATAATTTACTACCTTGTGATGAAATTGATTACAAGTGTAGCAATACCTTTGAAAAAGCTGACTGTTTCTAAAACTTCCATATTCATGTCTTTCATGTGTCCTACATTGTGTAGCCTTGTGCCCAAACCTATGACATGAGAAGCATCGACCATTAAAACTACCTTGCCATGACCCCATTGGTCTCCTAGTTTCTTTTATCCTATGATGGTTCTTGTTCCATTTGTTCATCATTTTTGCATTGTTCCTATATTTGTTGAACTTTCTATTATTCAAATATTCCTCTTAAGGCTCACTTTCTCTTGCACTCTCTTCTTCTAAAGTTTCTTCTTATTCAATACTTGAGATTGACTCATTTCATTTTTTATTTTGTACCTATTCAAAACCAAGACTTGTCTTGTTTGATGTTGGTTTTTGTATCTCGATAATCTTGATCAAGTCCTTTGATCTTCTTCCAAATATTTGTAACTTTTCCTTAGACTCTTTTACTTCCTTAGTGAAGCTACCTCATACTACAATATTTCAAAATCTGAAACCTTAGCTTCTAAATTCTCTTTGAATCTCCTTGTCTTAGCTATTGAGTTATTTAGATCCTTTATAATCTTTCCTTTCTCTTCATCACATTCTTGAAATTAAAGCCTGAGTTTTGATTTTTTCTTTCTTACCTCCCTTAATGTATCAAGGGCATGAATAACATCACCCTCAAGATCTACTTCTCCTTTCTCTAATTCTTCCTCTATTTGTTTGCCTTTGGGATCACCTTCATTATTTTTGACTTATCTTCTATAGGATCACCTCCTTCTTCTTCTAGTTCCCTATGAATATTCACTTTTGGTCCTTCAAACGTATCTTCATATTCATCATCACTAAAAATTAATCCATTCCTTGTACAACTATATTCAAGATGACCAAAGTTACCACATCTAAAACACTTGAGGATTATTGGTGACCTTTTCCTAACCACTTCTTTTTATTTTTCTAGAAATAGAACTTCATTACTATCATTATCATAGAAACTATCATCACTATCACTTGAGATTCTACCTACCTTATCTGCATAGAAACTCTTCTTATACCTTTGGAAAAACTTATTTTCTTATGTGCCTTGTCTATCCTTACTTTTCTTTTGGCACCTGTGATTTCCTATTTCCCTGTTCTTATGATCCTATTTTTCTTCATCATTGCTATTTCCAACCTCTAAAAAATCAGATGCATAGTGATCATATTTTCAACAATTGAAAAATCTAATTGATTCCATATCTTTATATTTTCTTGAGGCCTTATTACTTCTGCCATAGTTTGCTTCTTCATCATTGGATGACTCATTGCTCGAATCTAACTTCTTACCCTTTGTATTCTTAGTAAATTTGAATGTTACTTCCTTCTAGAAAATAGGTTCCTCTTTTTTTCTTATCTCAAATACTGTGATAATGCCATGTAATTCATCTCTTGTCAAAAGATCAATATCTTTTGAATATTCTATTGCTGAAATATTTTCACTAAACCTTTTTGGAGGTGACCATAGAATTTTATCAGACACATCAAGTTCTATAACTTCAAGCCCAAGTACTTACATGGAGTTAACAAACTCATCCACATGAAGTAGATATCCCACAATATTTTCCTCATCCTTCATTTTTAGGTATTCAAATGCTCTCTTGAAATTTTGTAATTTTTCCCTTTTTACCTTTTGATCTCTTTCATATATGCCTTGAAACTTATCCCAAATTTCCTTTTCTTATTTATAATGCATAATATTTATAAACTTTGTTTCATGTAAGCACTTTTGAATTGCATTCATTGCTCTTGAATTTTAATGATGTAGAAGCTTGCATATTTATCTGTAGGTGGAGTTATTGGTGGTGTGTATCCATTTTAAATTGCTTCCCATACTTCATTTTTGAGTACCATTAGATGAAACTTCATCCTTGTGCTCCATAGTGTATAATTTTTCCCATCAAATAATGGTGCTGAATTTCTTGAGGATCCACTCTAAGAATCCATTTGTGTTATTGTAAGATTTTTCTTCAAGTTGTTAAACTCTTCTGAAGGAACCTTATCTGATTCCAATTGAAGAACACAAGCTTATACTGAGAGGGGAGTGAATAGTATAATACCACTTTTTACTTTTCTTTCTAAATAACTATTATACAATATATCAATGGCAATATCAACAACAATAATAAAATCAATGCACAAATAACCACACACAATAGAGACACCAATTTAATGTGGTTCACCCAATGTGGGCTACTCCATAGAGGAAATATTTCACTAGAATTATCTCAACAAATATCTTGGGAATTATTTCCCTATTACAATGTTTATGGACATTTGTGTAAAGGATAAACCAATCCCCTAATCAAGTTCATGGATATCTATCCACATGAGAACTCCTTCTACTCTGCTCTGGCTAGTAATATTCTAGAGAAACTGCTACCTCCACTGCACTGGATTATGGATCTCTATTCATTGAAGACTCTTGCCCTCACTTAGAAGACCTATATTCACTACCTAGGCTAATGGACCTCTATCCACTAGAGATTGCCATCCTCTATACTCATTCACTTCCAATGCTTGCTCTCAACTCTATCTCAAATTTGCACTAAACATAGTCCTTCAGTCTAGCACAAATTTGATCAATATCTATCTCTGATATGCACTAAACATAGTCCTTCGGTCTAGCACAAATTTTCTCAATCTCTATCTTCAAATATACACTAAACATAGTCCTTCGATCTAGCATAAATCTACTCAATATTTATCCTCAAATATTTCCTCTAGCCTTAACACAAAGCTTGACTCAATCACAAAAAAAATTTGCTAGATATGCCCCAAACCTTAACCCAATATTTGAATAAATCAATCAATCTCTTCTCTCATGTCTTGTCAAATACTTATCTCAAATTTGCCTTGTAAGCTTCTACAAAAGCTCACACTAATTTGTCCACAAGTCCTCTCTAGAACTTGTCCAATTTGCTCAACAATCCTCACCAAAACTTACCTCATTTTTTCTCAAAAATTCCTCATGAGAACTTGTCCAAACTACTCAACAATTCTTCACCAATACTTGCCTCAAATATGCTCAACAAGTTATCACTAGAACTTCTCCAATATGCTCAAAATTTCCTCACTAGAACTTGTTCAATCTCATAGAAACATATAGATAATTTTTAGAGACTAAATATGCTTCACACCCACAACAATGCTTAATCACTTTCAATCTCTCTTTTTACCAGATAAAAATATAGAGAATTGTTAGAGACTCAATATGCTTCACACTCACAACAATGCTCAATAACTTTCAATCTCTCTTTTAACTCAATCCAGAATTTAAAGAACAATTTGTTTCACAGAACTTGAACTATCACTTCAATACTTCCAATCAACTAGGCTCAATCAATTCCATTCAACCAATCACTCAATGAAAGCTTTTTCAAAAATGCTTATCAAACAATTCTCACATAACAATGATACTCATGATCTCTCAAAATCTCTAGTTCAAGATAGTTCTAAAATTTACATAACAATGATACTCATGATCTTTCACAAGACTTAACCATACACATGAAGGCTCACTCAATAATTTCAACAATGATTATCAAACAAGGTTTCTATCATCAACCTTTATTCCATAAAAACCTTTAAGTATCAATATTGGATATCACAAAATAAAACTCAACAATGCTAACCAAACAATCCTTTTCAGTACAACTTAGCATTAACAGAATCAAATCCAAAAATATTTTTCTCAGAAGGAAGATTTACCCATACCTTTTATTTTTATGGAGATATGTCTTCAAACTTGTTTTAACCACAATCAATTTTTTATTTACCAACACTAGGGTTAGGTTACCACAACCTCTCTCAAGATATCCATTAAACAATTTTCTCAAAGATGAATTTTCATACAAAATAACAAATCCTTTTGCCTACATTATAATCTCCAAACTCACAATATTCAACTCAACAATTCATTAAAAATAACATGCTTAGCAAAAACCCTTATATACCTTATAATATCCAAACTCACAATATTCAGCTCAACAATTCATTAAAAACAACATGCATATCAAAACCCTTATACACCTTATAATCTTCACACATTATAATTTCAATCACCAAAAATCAAAATAAAAATAATTTAATTTTTCTTTACTTTATAACTCCCCTAAGCACTTAATATCCATGATAATATCAAAATATTTAATTTTCAACACCAAAAATCAAATGACATACATTTTGTTTATTCTACCCACAAAAGAAGGCTTTGGCGGATTTAATAATGTGACCTTTGAAGTCACGATGCCTTAGCTCCAAGCTAGACCACCAAGTGGGCTACACACCCACATGAAACACAATGCGCACACCATCCCACAAATACTACCACATCTCAAAAATACCAAACAAAATGGATGAAGTGCTCTCTCCTCCAAAAAATTTTGATTATGTGTATCGAACCGTGATCTCCTCCACGTAGATATTAATACTCTCCCAACTATTTTTTGCGCTACTTTCGTCGATGGGAAGTCAACCCAATGCGTAGCCTTTGTTGTTTTTATTTCTTTCTAAATTACTTTATGCTCAAATTGTTCTCTTCTTAAACACAACACACGATATTCTTAATTCGCATTCGAAGGTGTGATGAAAAGGACTTAGGAAATAGAAATCATTTCCTATATAAAAATTCATTCCTCTTTTGATTTCTCACCTCAGCCCTTTTTTCGAATTTAAAAATTTAAATTTAATTTTTAAATATTAAATTTAAAACCTTTGCCTCCTTTACTAATTTAAATTAAAATTTTAATCAAACATTAAAATATTTAAATTTAAATTAAACATTTCAAAAAAATTTCATGGGTCTTTTTAATTTGGACTTTGTTCTTCTTTAGCTTGTTATTTGGCACAAAATATTATAATAATAATATATTATTATTTAATTTAAGCTTGCTTCTTATTTCTTGGGATTTCATCCTTTGGGCCCTTTTTAGGTATATAATATTAAAAATAAGTATTATATGCTATCCCTTTCAAATACCTTCTTGATTTTGTAAAAATCATTTGATGTCCTCAATGACAACGACATTAAACCAATATTCCTTTGACATCAATGACAAAAAAACTACTCAAAATTTCCAACAATCTCTCCCTTTATCATTTATGGCAACCCCTTTATTTTTACCATTCCTTTTTGTTTTTCAAAAGCTACTTTCCTTGAGAAACTGCTCCCCCTGACTGAATGCTCTCCTCCTAACTCAAATATTTCCCCCTTTGTCATCAATGGAAAAGGGTCACCTTTGGGGATCGAGGCTAAGAATGAGATTATTAGCTTAGCCCCTCCCCCACATCCTCTTGAGGTTATGAATTTGGGTGTGGGAGTATTTCTACTCCCAGTATACACTGATATTTACCTTTGTCCAATTTCTTCCTCAATTGATTCTTCTGATTCCTTTGACTATTTATGTTCCTACTTGTCTCTGGAATTTATGCTCTACACGACTTTGCTATGTGACCATCATTATTGCACTTATAAAACTTAATATTGGTTTTCATTAAAGGTACAAATATCTTGGGGTTTCTCTTGGTGAGGCTATATCCATTACTATCATGAAACTTACAATTTACTACCTTGGGATTTCTATTATTCAACTCTTCCTCTTAAGTATCGCTTTCTATTGCACTCTCTTCTTCTAAAGTTTCTTCTTCTTCAAAACTTGAGATTGAATCCTTTCCTTTTTTATTTTGTACCTATTCAAAACCAAGACTTGTCTTGATTGATGTTGGTTTTTGTTTCTTGATAATCTTGACCATGTTCTTTGAGCTTATTCCAAATTTGTGTAACTTGTCCTTAGACTCTTTTACTTCCTTCCTTAGTGAAGATACCTCATACTCTAATATTTCATAATATGAAACCTTAGGTTCTAAATTCTCTTTGAATATCCTTGTATTAGATATTGAGTTATTTAGTTCCTTTATAATATTTCGTTTCTCTTCATCACATTCTTGAAATTTAAGCTTGATTTTTTATTTTTGCTTTCTTACCTCCCTTAATGCATCAAGGGCATGAATATGATCACCCTCAAGATCTACTTCTCCTTTCTCTAATTATTCCTCTATTTATTTGATTTTGGTATCACCTTCATTATTTTTTACTTATATTCTATAGGATCACCTCCTTCTTCTCCTAGTGCCCTATGAAGATTCACTTATGGTCCTTCAAACGTATCTTCATATTCATCATCATTAAAACTGAATCCATTCCTTGTACAACTATATTCAATATGACCAAAGTTACCACATCTAAAACACTTGAGGATTATTGGTGAACTTTTCCTAACCACTTGTTTTTATTTTTCCAAAAATAGAACTTCATATCTATCATTATCTCATAAACTATCATCACTATCACTTGAGCTTCTACCTACCTTATCTGCATAGAAACTCTGCTTATGACTTTGGAAAAACTTCTTTTCTTGTGTGCCTTGTCTATATTTACTTTTATTTTGGCACCTATGATTTCCTGTTTCCCTGTTCTTATGATCCTATTTTTCTTCATCATTGCTATTTCCAACCTCTAAAAAATCAATTCATAGTGACCATATTTTCCACAATTGAAACATCTAATTGATTTCATACCTTTATATTTTATTGAGTCTTTTTTCCTTCTGCCATAGTTTGCTTCTTCATCACTGGATGACTCATTGCTCGAATTTGGCTTCTTACCCTTTGTATTCTTAGTAAATTTTAAGGTTACTTCCTTCTGGGGAATAGGTTCCTCTTTTTCTCTTATCTTAAATACTATGATAATGCCATGTAATTCATCCCTTGTCAAAAGATCAATATCTTTCGACTCTTTTATTGCTGAAATATTTTTACTAATCCTTTTTGGAAGTGACCATAGAATTTTTTCACACACATCAAGTTCTATAACTTCAATCCCAAGTCCTTGCATGAAGTTAACAAACTCATCTACATGAAATAGATATCCCATAATGTTTTACTCATCCTTCATTTTTAGGTCTTCAAATGCTCTCTTGAAATTTTTTAATTTTACCCTTTTGACATTTCTATCTCCTTCATATATGCCTTGCAACTTATCCCAAATTTCCTTTGTTGATTTATAATGTATAATATTTATAAAATTTGATTCATGTAAGCCCTTTTGAATTGTATTTATTGCTCTAGAATTTTAATGATGTAGAATCTTGTCATATTTATCTGTAGGTGGAGTTACCGGAGGTGTGTATCCATTTTCAACTGCTTCCAATACTTCATTTCCAAGTACCATTAGATGAAACTTCATCCTTGTGCTCCATAGTGTATAATTGTTCCCATCGAATAATGGTGTTGAATTTCCTGAGGATCCACTCTGAGAATCCATTTGTGTTCTTGTAAGATTTTTCTTCAACTTGTTAAACTCTTCCAAAGGAACCTTCTCTGATTTCAATTAAAGAACACAATATTATACTGATATGGGGGGTGAATAGTATAATACCACTTTTTACTTTTCTTTCTAAATCAATATTATGCAATATATCAATGTAAATATCAACAACAATAATAAAAGCAATGCACAAATCACCACACACAATAGATGCATCAATTTAATTTGGTTCACCCAATGTGGGATACTCCATAGAGAAAATATTTCCTTAGAATTCTCTCAAAAAATATCTTGGGAATCATTCCCTATTACAATGTTCTTGGACCTCTATCTAAAGGAGACACCAATCCCCTAATAAAGTTCATGTATTTCTATCCACATGAGAACTCCTTCTCCTCTACTCTAGTTGGTGATCTTCTAGAGGAACTACTACCTCCAATGCACTGGCTTATGGATCTCTATTCACTGATGACTCTTGTCCTCACTTAGAAGACCTGTCTTCACTACCCTGGCTAATGGATCACTATCCACTAAATATTTCCATCCTCTATACTCTGTCACCTCCAAATATTGCTCTCAAATCTATCTTAAATTTGCACTAAACATAGTCTTTCGGTCTAGCAAAAATTTGCTCAATATCTATCTCTGATCTACACTAAACATAGTCCTTCGGTCTAGAACAAATATTCTCAATCTCTATCTTCAAATCTACACTAAACACAATCCTTAGGTATAGAACAAATCTGCTCAATATTTGTCCTAAAATCTATCCTCAAGCCTTAACACAAGCTTGACTCAATTAAAACCCAACTCTGCTAGATTTTCCCCAAACCTTAACCCAATATTTGAATAAATCAATCAATATCTACTCTCAAGTCTTCTCAAAGACTTATCTCAAATCTGCCTTGTAAGCTTCTACAAAAGCTCACACTAATTTGTCCACAAGTCCTCTCTAGAACTTGTCCAATCTACTCAAAAAGCCATCACCATGACTTACCTCAAATTTTATCAACAAGTCCTCACTAGAACTTGTCCAATCTACTCAACAAGTATTCACCAATACTTGCCTCAAATCTTCTCAACAAGTTCTCACTAGAACTTCTCCAATCTACTCAACAAGTCTTCACCAAGAATTATCTCAAATCTACTCAACAAGTCTTCACTAAAACTTGTTCAATCTCACATAAAATCTAGAGAATTGTTAGAGACTCAATATGCTTCACACTCACAACAATGCTCAATTACTTTCAATCTATCTTTTTACCACAAAAATATATAGAGAATTGCTTGAGACTCAATATGCTTCACACTCACAACTATTCTCAATCACTTTCAATATCTCTTTTAACTCAATCCATAATTTAAAGAACAATTTGTTTAACTAAACATGAACTATCACTTCAACACTTCCAATAAACTAGGCTCAATCAAATCCACTCAACCAATCACTCAATGAAAGCTTTTTCAACAATGCTTATTAAACAAACCTCACATAACAATGATACTCATGATCTCTCAAAATCCCTAGTTCAAGATAGTTCTCAAATTTACATAACAATGGTACTCATGATATTTCACAAGTCCTAGCCATACACATGAAGGCTCAGTTAATATTTCCAACGATGACTATCAAACAAGGTTTCTATCATAAACCTTTATTCCATAAAAACCTTTAAGCATCAATATTGGATATCACAAAATAAAACTCAGCAATGCTTACCAAACAACCCTTTTCACTCCAACTAAGCATTAACAACATCCAATACAACAATATTTTTCTCGCAAGGAAGATTTACCCATACCTTTTATTTTGACGGAGATATGCCTTTAAACCTGTATTAACCACAATCAAATTATTCTTTACCAACACTAGGGTTAGGTTACCACAACCTCTCTTAATATCTCCATTAAATAATTTTCTCAAAGATGATTTTTCATACAAAATGATAAATCCTTTTGCCTACCTTATAATCTCCAAACTCACAATATTCAAATCAAAAATTCATTAAAAATAACATGCTTAGCAAAAACTCTTATACACCTTATAATCTCCAAACTCACAATATTCAGCTCAATAATTCAATAAAAACAACATGTGTAGAAAAACCCTTATACAACTTATAATCTCCACACTTTATAAATTTCAATAACCAAAAATTAAAATAAAAATATTTTAATTTTTATTTACCTTATAACTCCACGATAATCTCAAAATATTTAATTTTCAACACCAAAAATTGAATGGCATAAATTTTATTTGTTCTCCCCACAAAAGAAGACTTCGGTGGATTCGACCATGTGACCTTTGCACTACGAACGCCTTAGCTCCACGCTAGGCCACAAAGTGGGCTACGCATCCACATGAAACACAATGTGCACATTGTCCCACAAATACTACCACCTCTCAAAAATACCAAAAAAAATGGATGAAGTGCTCTCTCCTCCAAAAAATGTCAATCATGTGTATCGAACCGTGATCTCCTCCATGCAAACCTTAACACTCTCTCAACTGTCGTTTGCGCTACTACCATTGATGGGAAGTCAACCCAATGCGTAGCCTTTGTTTTTTTCATTTATTTGCAAATCACTTTATGCTCAAATTGTTCTCTTCTTAAACACAACACACGATATTCTTAATTCGCATTCGAAGGTGTGATGAAAAAGACTTAGGAAATAGAAATTATTTCCTACATAAATACTCATTCCTCTTTTGATTTCTCACCTCGGACATTTTTTCGAATTTAAAAATTCAAATTTAATTTTTAAATATTAAATTTAAAAACCTTGGCCTCCTTTACTAATTTAAATTAAAATTTTAATCAAATATTAAAATATTTTAATTTAAATTAAAACTTTGGAAATTTTTTGATGGGTCTTTTCAATTTGGACTTCGTTCTTCTTCACCTTGTTATTTTGCCCGAAATATTATAATAATAAGATATTATTATTTAATTTAAGCTGGCTTCTTCTTTCTTGGGATTTCATCCTTTGGGCCCTTTTTAGGTATATAATATTAAAAATAAATATTATATCCTATCTCTTTCCAAGACCTTCTTGCTTTTGTAAAAACCACTTGATGTCCTCAATGACAATGACATTAAACCAATATTCCTTTGACATCAATGACAACAAAACTACTCAAAATTTACAACAATCTCCCCCTTTATCATTGATGGAAACCCCTTTATTTTTACCATTCTTTTTTTTTTAATATGATTTCCTTTAGAAATTTCTCCCCCTGACTGAATGGTCTCCCCCTAACTCAAATATCTCCTCCTTTGTCATCAATGGCAAAGGGTCACCTTTGGGGCTCGGGGCTAAGAATGATATTATTAGCTTAACCCTCGCAACCTCCTCTTCAAATGATTAATTCTGGGGTGGCATTATTTCTACTCCCAACATACACTGATATTTACCTTTGTCCATTTTATTCCTCAATTGATTCTTCTAAACCCTTTGACTATTCCCGTTTTTGCTTGTCTCTAGAATTTTTGCTCAACACCACTTTTTTGTGTGCCCATTAACAATTAATGTTGTTATTCCTTAAAGGTGTAAATATCTTGGGGTTTCTCTTGGTGAAGCCATATCCATTCCTGTCATGAACCCTGCAATTTACTACCTTGTGACCTATTTGATTACAAGAGTAGCAATACCCTTGAAAAATCTAACTATTTTTAAAACTTCCATATTCTTGTCTTTCATGTGTCCTACATTGTGTATCCTTATGACCAAACCTATGACATGAGAAGCATCTTCCATTGAAACTACCTTGCCTTGAACCCATTGGTCTCCTAGTTTCTTTTACTTTGTGATGTTTCCTGTTCCATCTGTTCCTTATCTGTGCATTTTTCCTTTCCTTGTTGAACTTTATGTTATCCAAATCTTCATCTAAAGTCTCACTTTATCTTACACTCTCTTATTTTAAAGTTTCTTCTTCTTCAAAACTTGAGATTGACTCCTTTCCTTGTTTCTTATGTAGTTTTTTAAAACCAAGACCTGTCTTGTTTGATGTTGATTTTTATGTCTTAATAATCTTGTTCAAGTTCTTTGAGCTTCTTCCAAATCTGTGTAACTTGTCCTTAGACTCTTTTACTTACTTCCTTAGTGAAGTTACCTCATACTCTAATCTTTCACACTCTGAAACCTTATCTTCTAACTTCTCTTTGAATCTCCTTGTCTTAGCTATTGAGTTATTTATATTCTCTATAATATTTCCTTTATTTCTATCATATTATTGAAATTTAATCTTGAGTTTTGAGTTTTTCTTTCTTACCTCCATTAATGCATCAAGGGCATGAATAAGATTACCCTTAAGATCTACTTCTCCTTTCTTTGATTATTCCTCTATTTGTTTTTGGCTAGGATAAAATTCATTCTTTTCTAATTTATCTTCTCTAGGATCACCTCCTTCTTATTCTAGTGCCATTATCTTCTGGTCCTTCAAATGTATCTTCATATTCATCATAACTAAAATTGAATCCATTCCTTGTACAACTATCTTCAAGATAACCAAAGTTACCACATCTAAAATACTTGAGGATTATTGGTGATATTTTCCTAACCACTTGTTTTTCTCTTGATAGAAATAAAACTTCATCTCTACCATTATTTGAGAAATTATCATCACAATCACATGAGATTTTACCTGCCTTATCTTCATATAAACTCTTCTTATGCCTTTGGAAAAACTTCTTTCCTTGTGTACCTTGTCTACCTTACTTTTATTTTGGCACTTGTGATTTCCTGTTTCTCTATTCTTATGATCCTATTTTTCTTCATCATTGCTATTTTCAAACTCTAAAAAATCAGATGCATAGTGACCATATTTTCCATAATTGAAACATCTAATTGATTTCATAACTTTACATTTTATTGAGTCCTTGTTCCTTATACCATAGTTTGCTTCTTCATCACTAGATGACTCATTGCTCAAATATGACTTTTAACCCTTTGTCTTCTTAGTAACTTTGAAATTTGCTTCCTTTTGGGGAATATTTTCCTCTTTTATTCTTATCTCAAATGTTGTGATAATGTCATGTAATTCGTCCCTTGCCAAAATATCAATATATTTCGACTCTTCTATTGCTGAAATATTTTCACTAAACCTTTTTGGATGTGACATTAGAATTTTATCATGCACATCAAGTTCAATAACTTCAATCCAATGTCCTTGCATGGATTTAACAACCTCATCAACACAAAGAAGATATCCCATAATGTTTTCCTCATCCTTAATTTTTAGGTTTTCAAATGCTCTCTTGAATTTTTTTAATTTTTTACCCTTTTGACCTTTTTATCTCCTTCATATATGCATTGCAACTTATCCCAGATTTTCTTTGCTGATTTGCAATGCATAATATTTATAAACTATGTTTCATGTAAGCCCTTTTGAATTACATTCATTGCTCTTGAATTGTAATGATATAGAGGCTTACCATCTTTATTTTTTTTTGGAGTTTCCAGTGGTGTGTATCCATTTTCATCTGCTTCCCATATTTCATTTCCAAGTGCCATTAGATGAAACTTCATCCTTGTGCTCAATAGTGTATCATTATTCCCATCAAACAATGGTGTTGAATTTCTTGAGGATCCACTCTGAGAATCCATCTATTTTCTTGTAAGATTTTTCTTTAAGCTATTAAAATATTTCGAAGGAACCCACTCTAATACCAATTTAAGAAAACAATATTATACTAAGAGGGGGGTGAACAGTATAAGACCACTTTTTAATTTTCATTTTTAATCAATATTATGCAATATATTAATGGCAATATCAACAAAAATAATCAAATAAATGCACAAATCACCACACACAATAGAGACACCAATTTAACATGGTTCACCCAATGTGGGCTACTCCATGACATGAAGAAAATATTTCACTAAAATTTTCTCAACAAATCTCTTGGAAATCCTTTACCTATTACAATGTTTATGGACCTCTATCCAAAGGAGACACCAATCCCCTAATAAAGTTCATGGATATCTATCCACAGGAGAACTCCTTATCCTTTGCTCTAGCTGGTGATATTATAGAAGAACTGTTGCCTCCACTATATTGGATTATGGATATCTATCCACTGAAGACTCCTACCCTAACTTAGAAGACTTATCTTCACTACCCTGGCTAATGGACCGTTATCAACTAGATATTATTGTCCTCTATACTCTGTCACCTCCAAAACTTACTCTTAGCTCTATCTCAAATATGCACTAAATACAATATTTTAGTCTAGCACAAATTTGCTCAATATTTGTCTCTGATATGCACTAAACATAGTCCTTAAGTCTAGCACAAATCTGCTCAATATCTATATTCAAATATACACTAAATACAGTCCTTCAGTCTAGCACAAACCTTCTCAATATATGTCCTCAAATATCTCCTCAAGCCTTAACATAAAGCTTGAATTAATCACAAATCAACTCTGCTATATCCCAAAAATTAACCCAAGATTTGATCAAATCAATAAATCTCTAATATCAAGTCTTCTCAAAGACTTATCTCAAATCTGTGTGGTAAGCTTCCACAAAATCTCACACTAATTTGTCCACAAGTACTCTCTAGAACTTGTCCAATATTCTCAACAAGTCCTCACTAGAACTTGTCCAATCTTCTCAACAAGTCTTCAACAAGACTTGCCTCAAATATGCTCAACAAGTTCTCACTAGAACTTTTCCAATCTTCTCAACAAGTCTTCACCAAGACTTACCTCAAATCTTCTCAAGAAGTCCTCACTAGAACTTATTCAATCTCGTAGAAACATATATATAATTGTTAGAGACACAATATGCTTCACACTCACAATAATGCTCAATAACTTTCAATCTCTATTTTTACCACAGAAACATATAGAGAATTGTTAGAGACTCAATATGTTTCACACTCACAAAAGTGCTCAAATCACTTTCAATATCTCTTTTTACCATAGAAACATATAGAGAATTGTTAGAGACTCAATATGCTTCACACTCACAAAAATTATTAATCACTTTCAATCTCTCTTTTAACTCAATCCATAATTTAAAGAACAATTTGTTTCATAGAACTTGAACTATCACTTCAACTCTTCCAATCAACTAGGCTCAATCAACTCCACTCAAACAATAACTCAATGAAATATTTTTCAAAAATACTTATCAAAAAAACCTCACATAACAATGATACTCATGATCTCTCACAAGCCTTAGTTCAAGATAGTTCTCAAATTTACATAACAATGATACTCATGATATTTCACAAGCCCTAACCATACACATGAAGGCTCACTCAATATTTCCAAAAATGCTTATCAAACAAGGTTTCTATCATCAACCTTTATTCTAGAAAAATCTTTAAGCATCAATAGTGGATATCAAAAAACAAAACTCAACAATGCTTACCAAAAAATCCTTTTCACTCCAACTTAGCATTCATAACATCCAATCTAATAATATTTTTCTCACAAGGAAGATTTACCCATACCTTTTATTTTTATGGAGATATATCTTCAAACATGTCTTAACCACAATAAAAATTTTCTTTACCAACACTAGGGTTAGGTTACCACAACCTATCTTAAGATCTCCATTAAATAATTTTCTCAAAGATTATTTTTCATAAAAAATAACAAATCCTTTTGTACACCTTATAATCTCCAACCTCATAATATTCAACTCAACTATTCATTAAAAATAACATGCTTAGAAAAAATTCTTATACACCTTATAATTTCCAAAATCACAATATTCAGCTCAACAATTCATTAAAAAAAACATGCATAGCAAAAACCCTATACACCTTATAATTTCCACACTTTATAAATTTCAATAACCAAAAATAAAAATAAAAATATTTTAATTTTTCTTTACCTTATAACTCCCCTAAGCACTTAACATCCACGATAATCTCAAAACATTTAATTTTCAACACCAAAAATCGAATGACATACCTTTTGTTTGTTTTGACCTCAAAATAAGACTTTGAGAATTTGACCACATGAATTTTGAACTCCCAATGCCTTAGCTCCAAACTAGGCCACCAAGTGGGTTGCACGCCCACAAGAAACACAACATGCATGTTGTCCCATAAATACTGGTGCCTCTCAAAAATACCAAACAAAATGGATGAAGGGCTCTCTCCAAAAAATGTTGATCGTGTGTATCAAACCATGATCTCCTCACGCAAACCTTAACACTCACCCAACTACTATCTGTGCTACAGTCGTTGATGGGAAATCAACCCAATGCATAGCCTTTGTTGTTTTCACTTTTCTCCAAATCACTTTATACTCAAATTGTTCTCTTCTTAAACACAACGCATGATATACTTAATTCACATTTGAAGGTGTGATGAAAAGGACTTAGGAAATATAAATAATTTCCTATATAAATACTCATTCCTCTTTTGATTTCTCATGTCGTTCCTTTTTTCGAATTTAAAAATTTGAATTTAATTTTTAAGCATTAAATTTAAAAACCTTTGCCTCCTTTACTAATTTAAATTAAAATTTTAATCAAAGATTAAAATATTTTAATTTAAATTAAACATTTGAAAAGTTTCTCATGGGTCTTTTCAATTTGGACTTCGTTCTTCTTCACCTTGGTATTTGACCCGAAATATTATAATAATAAAATATTATTATTTAATTTAATCTTGCTTTTTCTTTCTTGGGATTTCATCCTTTGGGCCCTTTTTATGTATATAATATTAAAAATAAATATTGTATCCTATCCCTTTCCAAGACCTTGCTTTTGGGAAAAAACACTTGATGTCCTTAATGATGATGACATTAAACCAATATTCCTTTGACATCAATGACAACAAAACTATTCAAAATTTCCAACATTTATTGTAGGGTTCTTGAGATAAAAAAATGATGATAATTGGATAGGTCTCCTACAAGGGATTTTGAGAACCTAATACATTTTTTTTTTTGTATTTAGAAAAGAGAATTAACAATAATGAACTCGCAATATTATAAAAGAAAAATACATGAAAAGATGAGATAAAGGTTTTTTATTAAAATGCTACTTAGCAAATGTTCTAAAATGGTTTGCATACCCCTTGTACCATACATTCACACTACTACATAAATCCAAGATCAATGTTCTAGTTAGTTGTAATATAAACAACCTCTAAAAATGCAATTGTGAGTGCAACAATTAACATCCATTGAGCACAATAAATTCAAATTCAATATTAAAAAATCATAAATGCATCTAATCAAGTTCTAGATCCAAATATATATAAATAATAACCACTTAAGAAGGGTAGGGTCTTTTAGACACTTGGAGAGCGTGAAGTTTCATAAATACTACCTAAGCAATTATTTTTCCAATATGAAAGATGATTCCGACTACAACATACATCTTCCTATCTACAGACTTAATCAATATTAACCCTAACTCTAGCGCTCAAGGTCCAACTATATTAACCTTAGGTCCTGAGCCAATAAAAACAAAAATAACCATTGTAGATACGTTGGAGCCATTACAAACATGGTGTAAAATATTCACTTGACACAATGACCAAATTTTGTGTCATATTCTTTCTATAACCCTTTGGTATCTTGTGCAATTTGTAAATGTGAATTTATTGTAATATTTTCTAATTTAATCTAAAGGTTAGAACTTTAAACTTGACCTAAATATATCTTGTAATATTGTGTTTATATCTCTTCCTCCCAATCATTTCATCACTGGTTAGAGTGTAATTCTATTCCTTTGATAAGATATTTTAGTTTAAATCTTTATGCAAGTTATTTTTGTTTATTTGGGCAAAGTGTTGATTTTATTTTTTCTTCTAGAAATTATTATGAAATTCAATAGACAGAATAAATAGTTGTTAAGTCTTTGGATAAAACCATGGTACTCTAATGTAATTTTTGCGTATTTTATGATACTAATTTCATTAAAAAACTAGTATGATCAAATTCGTCAAGGAATAAGTGCTAATTTGGTTAAGACTTAGAGAACGGTGTATATTAACAAATATTATAAATGAAAAATTTTAATAGGAATGTAATTTAAAAGAAAATCATATAGGTATAGTAAATTATGTATTTTAGTAAAGGTTGTCCTTAGTTTTTTTTTTTATGATAGGCTAAGCATGAGTGATTGATACTTAGATGTAACATTAATTTTGATAAAAAAAACATTTTTTAATTAGGTAAATAAAGGGGTGGATTTTTTGAAAAGGGATCCAAAACCTATTTACAGTAAAGTTTCATACATCCACATAAAAATAATAGATCCCTAGCAATACTATAGCAAAACCAACGCATAATAAGTTATACATATTTATTATACCACAAAAAAATACCAATGAAATCCCAACAAAATTAAAGCATACCTAGTCAGAAAAGTAAAAAAAGAAACCCAAAAATTAGCAAATTTTGATAAATATTCTATGAATATGTCTTCTACACAATTAGAGATAGGTGACAATCTAATTTTGATAATCATGTTGTTAATATTTTAATTATTCATTAAAAATCATCATGATTATTCTAGATATACAATAACATAAATGACCTCAAAAACATCTCCTTTCTTGGATGCTGAAACATCCTCCATGGCATCGATCTTTTGGAAATCTGTGCTTCAAACCCGACATCTGATTAGTATGGGAGCCCACTGGATTTTGGGTGATGGCAACTGCATTTCCTTTTGGAAGGAAAGGTGGGCAACTGAAGAAGCCCTTGGGTCGAGGGAGGACCTCGTTGGGCTAAGAAGCTTGACCGATCCTAACGCCCAGCTCAAGGTGGCGAGTTTCATAGATCGAAGCACCCATGTTCCTCGGTGGAAGCTTCTTGTTGTGGAGGGGTTTAATAATGAGATTACCTTCCTTGATAATATCCTTCAGTCAGTTTTAATTCCTTCTACCAGGAGAAATGACAGGATCATCTGGAGTGGTACGAAGGATGGGCATTTCTCTGTTAAATCAGCTTATGAGCTTCTCACCACCAAGACTTCTCTGGACTACAGGTGGAATATTTTTTGGAGGAAAGGAGTTGTTCCTAAAATCAACTTCTTCGCGTGGATTGCTTTCCACAATAAAGTCTTAACTATTGAAAACATTCACAAGAGAGGTTTTGCCTTCCCCAACAAGTGTTACTTGTGTTTAGCAGATTGTGAGACGAGGGATCATTTATTCTTGCATTGCCTATTTTCCCACTCTGTTCTGAGCATTGTCCTATCCTCCTTCTAGATTCTTTTGTGCTCTCCCCGATCCCTTAGAGATGCTTTTCACCAATGGCCTAATCCCTTCAATAATCCCAAGCTCTGCTTCCTCCTCGAGGCCTCCTTCCACCATGTAATTTGGCAAATTTGGTTAGAGAGGAATGCCAGAATATTTGTCAGAGCTCCTAGAGGGTCCCATTCTATTGCTCAAAGGGCGTTATCTTACGCCATTGAGAATTCTATTGCGGTTCCCAGTACCTATCCCCATATTATGAGCGAAGAAGCTATTCTCAAAATGATGAATCTCTAGCCATTTTTGGAGGTTGTTAAAGGGCCCTGTCGAAGGAATGTTGTGTGGACCAAACCCCCCATGGGGTGGATTAAATTAAACTTTGATGGAGTGTCTAAGGAGAATCCTGGGCCCGTTGGTGTTGGTGGGGTTGTTCGGGATCATGATGGGAATATTGTGATGGCCTATTGTGAAGATTTAAGCTCCCAGACGAATCACTATGTTGAAGCCCAGGGTGCTGTAAATGGTATTCAGAATCTCTCTGAGGATCCCTGGCCTCTTATCATTGAGGGTGACTCTCTCAACATCATGAATTACCTTCTTGGTACCAAAAATCTATCTTGGAAAGTCTACAACATCATCCTCGAGGGTAGACTCTTCTCTTCTATCACTGTAGATGGAAAGCAAATCATATTTTAAGAGAAGGAAATTGCATGGCTAACCACATGGCCAATAAAGGGCTCGTGACCATGTGCTCGATTGTGTGGCAGTCTCGTTTCCCATTCGAGGTGGAAAGGTTGGCCAGGGTAGACATCCCTTCCTGATGTTTTCATTACACAATTTTTGGAAGGCCCACTCTGACATGTTTTGGGGTGGCATGGCATTTTTGTCTACTCCCTTGGGTGTGTGTGGGTGCAAGTGTCTTGTGATGCGCACCCCTATTCCAAAAGTATTTTGTTTTTCTAGTATCCAGGACTCTCCAGAGTTGGTGCCCTGTAGACTCTCTTCTCTTTTTTCTCCACCAAGGTGGATTATCTGGTTTGTCTGATCTAGGCATTGGTTCACGGTTGGATTTTCAAAGTACCCCTTTCCAACGATGCTCATGTGTGTGTATTTTATTGGTGGCTCATGGGAATGTTTGGGCTTGGATCTTGTCATATCCTTTCCTTGGATTTGGCACGCTCCTCTCAATCCATCCTGTGCATGCAATGATGTTTTGACTAAAAGGGTGGTGAGACTGCATGGATTTTTTAGACAGAGGAGAGGCAAGTTCAAGATCTGCATGGCACTATTCCTTTATGATCGTGGCTTACGACATTGGATTTGGGTCGACTGTGGGAGGCGGTTCATGGTCAGGTTTATCCTCCTCCATCCTATTGTTTATATTCATCCATTTGATTTAATCTCTATTATTGGAGTTTTCTACAGGTGGGTAATTATGGATGGCCCCTTCATTGAGCCATCTATCCTCTCCCTTAGTGATGAGGCACGTATGTTCATGAGGGAAAATAAGATGCTGCCCTTCCTAGAAAAATTTGTAGGCCTTGACCAAGAGATTACGCAGAGCTTTGTTGACACTTGGACTTAGGGGGATGTGGTCATGAAAGGAATTAACATCCACATTTTGACTGCTTTCTTGGCTAAGATCACCGATTTACCGGCCATTGGGTAGGTCATCAAGAGAGATAATATCAACTGCAAGCCAAGTAAAGTGGTCATTCGTAGTGTCTGCAGAAAGTCAGAAAGGTGGATAAGGATTTCTGTTTGTTGCACATCCCGTCGGACATGGAGAGCGACAAGGAGAGTTGCAGTAATTCTCTCATGGACCTGGCTGCTTCCATTCTTACTTCTATCAACTCCATGATTTCTATCCTAAAGCAAAACTAGAAGTGCCAAAATTTGAAAGGACAGGAGGATCGTGATTAGCAGCCCTTAGTGTTTGTTTCTTTGTTTTCAGCCTCTTTTCAGGTTTCTCTCAGGTCTGTCCAGTTTTCTTTTTCTTGTTGGGTCTCCAGGCCTTAAAGCCCTTTTTGTTGTTTTCAATTCTATAGCATTAGGATGGTTTTATTTTCATTTACATTTATTGTTACAACCAAGAAGTATGATGCATCATTAGAAAGTTGGCTAATTTTGTACATAAGGTTTTGGGATCCTCTATAAAAACCCACTGTTAATATATTATAATAATTACCAAAAAAAAAACATCACACAAATATTACAAAATAAAAATAAACACAAATATTACAAAATAAACATAAACACAAATATTAAACATAAACCAAAGTTGTAGATTTCATTACTTTGTCAAACAATAGAAGGGTCTGGAAGACAATAATGAACAATGATATCATAGGGGCATCAATAATACTGGAGAATGAATTAAGATAGTCTTTACTGCCTTCTAGCATGATTGAGGAACAACTTATCTGGGAAGCTTTAGACAATAGGGAATTTTCTATCAAGTTTGTTTATCTGATGCTTATTGATAATGATGAACCTACTTTCCCTCACTTGGAAGTTTAGCCCAAAAGCATCATTTTGAAGGTTGGTTTTTTTGCATGGTTGGCCATCCAAAATAGGATCCTAACCATGGATAACTTAATAAAAAGAGGTGTGATTGTTGTTAATAGGTGTTATATTTGTATGTCTAAGTGGGAGTCTGTTGATCATTTATTTTTGTATTGTAATTTTTCTACCTAAATTTTTTAGGCCTGTTACAAGTGTTTCATATTTATTGGGTCCGTCCTCAGTCCATGTTTGACCTGTTTGTCCAGTGGCCTTCTCTCTTTTTGAATAGGCATCTCAGATATATGTGGAAGATTTGCCTTCATCACTACTTGTTGTAGATATGGTTGGAAAGGAATCGTCGGGCCTTCTTGGATAAGGTTTCTCAGTCGTCCTTTGTCCTATCAAAATTTTTAGTATATGATAATGAGAATTCTTGTTTAGTGCCTAAAACGTCTAGATATTTGAATCCTTTTGAAGCCTCATTAGGCTAGTCATTAAATTTTCCTCTCACTGATGGCCTCAATAATCCTCAAATCTGTCCTAGAACCATGATCACATGGACCCCATCCCACCTAGGGTGGATTAAGTTAAATTTTTATGGGACGGCTAGGGGAAACCCAAGTGAATCAGGGGTTGGAGGCTTACTCAGAGACCACAAGGTTGAGGTGCTAATAGATTTTTCTTAGCATCTTGGAGCTCAAACTAACAATGTTGCTAAAGTAAATGCGGTTTGGAAGAGCCTAAAGGTGGTAGAGATTTATCCAAGAAAACTGTTGGTGGAAGGTGATTATCTCATTATTATAAATATTCTAAATAACACTAAGAGAGCTCCTTGGGGATTTCATGACTACATCCAAAAATCAAGGGCTCTGATTCATGATCGACCCAAGGACATAATTTTGCATACCTTCTGGGAAGCAAACATGACAGTTGATAGGTTGGTGAATTAAGGTATTGTAGTGGTAAAATTGATCACGTGTACTAAAAATCTTCCTCATATGGTCTCGACGATGATAGAAAATGAGAAATTTCAAAATGAAAGGCTCGGAGTGGATCATGATGTTCTCACAATGACACTGAGAGGGGGGGTGAATCAGTGTAGCTATTTAAAATTCAAATCTACAACTTTTAAAGATGAAGCAAAGAGAACTTAAAAGCAGGTAAAGCAATTATCACAAGAGAGCACACCACAACACACAATATAATGAGGTTCACCAATTTGGCTACTCCTCAAGAATGACTGCTTGGACTATAGTCCAAATCCAACCTTTGCAAAACACCAATTTTACAATCTATTTACCAGCACCCACTGGAAGGAGCACCAACCCCCTGGTTTATCTGCACCAACAGAAAGGAGCACCAACCCCTAATTTAAGCACCAACTTGAACCACACTTTTTAAACTATCATATTGACATAAGAATGCCTTCACTTATCCAAGACCCTGACTGGTCTACAATTTATCAAAAACTTAGTAAACACTTATGGCTCTACTTGTCGCTCTCTTGTAGCACTCTTCTAACCCATTTTCGGCAACACTTTCTCACATTCAACAACAACTTAATTCTTTGCGTGACTGTCCTTTTATAACCCTATTTCTCATTGAGACTCCTCATCTTCTATCACTTCTGTAATCCCGCATGCAGTCTATTAACATTCTCTTCTGCCACTTGTCAACTGTAACTGCTTCTTTATGTAACTCCTTTTGTATATATAGAGTGGGCATTTCGTTGAACACGTTACATGCAACATATACCTCTACCATGACTGTTCGTCTTCTTGGTCATAACTGTTCGTATTCTTTTCTGTGCATGCATGCATTTTTCGATTCTATTTATGCGACTGTTCGATTTCTCCTTCTTCGAATTTTCTTAAAATAGCTGCATGATTTCTATCTATAACTGCCGCACTAACTTTAGTTAACTCTACTTATTTTGGCTGCATGATCTTCCTCTGCAACTACCCCTGTAATCGTCGTTCTACTTTCAGTTAACTGTCAGTAAGCGTGTTGTAGCGACCCGTCACGAAATCGTGACACTTCTGTCTCTTTGCACTCTTCTCGCCTTCTACCCATGAAAACATGACCTGTCATGATATCGTGACACTTTCGCCTCCTCTTCTCGGCTTCAACCCACGAAAACATGACCTATCACGATATCGCGACACTTTTGCCTCCTTGTTACTCTTCTCGGCTTCAACCCATGAAAACATGACATGTCACGAAATCGTGACACTTTCACCTCCTTGCTACTCTTCTCGGCTTCAACCAGCAAAAACAAGACATGTCGCGAAATCATGACACTTTCACCTCCTTGCTACTCTTCTTGGCTTGCACTAGCGAAAATAATACATGTCACGAAATCGTGACACTTTCGCCTCCTCGCTACTCTTCTTGGCTTCAACCAGCGAAAATGAAACATGTCACGAAATCGTGACACTTTCGCTAACTTGACCTCTTCTCTGTCTCTTGCCCGTGAAAATGGAACATGTCATGAAATCGCGACATCTTTCTCTTTCGTACACTCTTCTTTGCAAGCACCAACGAAAACCTGACATGTCGCAAAATCACGACACATTCGCTGCCTTGTGCCTTTCTCTGTCTTTTGCCCATGAAAACACAACATGTCACGAAATCGTGACACATGCGCTGCCTTGCACTCTATCTCTTCTTCGGGTCACAAAACCCGACATGTCATGAAATCATGACACTTTTTCTCCTTGGCGCTTTCTCTTTGAACCTGTCGCGAAATCGTGACACTTTTTCTCTGTGAACTCTTTCTCTCGAACCTGTCGCGAAATCGTGACACTTTTCTATCCGTATAGTCCTTGCAAATTGTCGTGAAATCGTGACACTTTTCTTTCCATACAATCCTTCTTGCAAATTGTCACGAAATCGCGACACTTTTCTTTCTCTGCCTTCCTCTTCGCTTCGGACCGCAAAAATGGAACATGTCACGAAATCGTGACATCTTTTTCTTTCTCCTCGTTCTCTTCCAACATGTCACGAAATCATGACAGTTTTCCTTGCTTGCGCCTTCTCTTCGAACATGTCACAAAATCACGATAGTTTTCTTTTCTTGCACCTTCTTTTCAAACATGTCACGAAATCGTGACATCTTTTTCTCTCTCCTCTTTCTCTTCGCTTTGGACCACAAAAATGAAACATGTCACGAAATCGTGACAGTTTTGCTAGCATTTTCTCTCTCCTTCGATATGTCATGAAATCGTGACAATTTTGCCAGTAGTTTCTCTCTCCTTCGATATGTCACGAAATCACGATAGAAAACATGTCGCGATATCGCGACAGTTTTCTTACTTGTCTTTTTCTTTGATCCTTTGAATTTGTCTTCTTGGAAATTCACTGTGCATGCTCTGACTGACCTCTGAACTCCTGTCCATTGCATCATCTGATTTGTCTGTCTGTGTTGACAACAATGACAATATTGTTTTTGCACCTTGCTCAACAATCTCCCCCTTTGGAATTGTTGGCAACACGTGCAATTTCCTGTAATTCTTCTCCCCCTTTGACAATAATACCAAAGGGCTGTTGCAGACTCCCCCTGAGTCTATGCACAACATTCTTAGACACACATTGTTATAGTTAGCAAAAATCATGAATATGAGCAAAACTATAAACATAGGCATAAATGCTCCCCCTGAGAATGTGTTCCCGATAGCTAGTCAGTTCTTGGGTAGTGTGACCACTCCCAACTTACTTCGTAGGTACTCAAAAACTTCTTTGGGCAAGGGTTTTGTGAATATATCTGCTACTTGCTCTGTAGTTGGAACAAAATCCAATTTAACCTCACCTTCTGCAACTTTATCCTTCAAAAAGTGATACCATATTGCAATGTGTTTGGTTCGAGAATGCATAACCGGATTCTTTGATATGTTAATAGCACTAGTGTTATCACATTTAACTGAAATTGGCTCTTTGAAGTTAATACCAAGATCTTTCAGGGTTTGTCTCATCCATAAAATCTGAGTACAACATGTTGTTGTTGCAATGTATTCTGCCTCTACTATGGATAGAGAGATTGATTCTTGTTTCTTGTTGTGCCATGCTACCAACCTATCTCCAAGATAGAATGCACCACCACTGGTACTCTTTCTGTCATCTATACATCCTGCCCAATCTGCATCAGAATATGCAATAAGAGTGAAGTCCTTACCTTTTGGGTACCATAACCCATACTCCATAGTACCCTTGAGGTACCTAAAGATCCTCTTCACAATTGTCACATGAGTCTCTTTGGGACTAGCCTGAAATCTTGCTACCATACATACTGCCTGTAAGATATCTGGTCTAGTGGCTGTCAAATACAACAGGCTTCCAATCATAGATCTGTACATGGTTTGATCTACATCTGGAGATTTTTCATCCTTGCTCAACTTGCAACCTGTTGTCATGGGAGTGCTAACAAGTTTACAATCCTCCATTGTGAATTTTTTCAGCATTTCTTTCACATATTTAACTTGAGAGATAAAAATGCCCTTTTCACTTTGATTAACTTGCGATTCGAGGAAATACGACAGTTCACCAATCATAGACATCTCAAATTCTTTCTTCATTTTATTTGTTGTCTCTACAATAATCATCCATGCTGTCGCCAAATATGATATCATCTACATAAACAACAAGTACAATAAGATGGCCATTCTCTATTTTGACATATAAATTGTTGTCCACCATACCTTTCTTGAACCCTTGTTGAATAAGATAGTTATCCAGCCTGGCATACCATGCTCTGGGTGCTTGTTTTAGACCATACAAAGCTTTCTTTAACTTGCAAACAAACTCAAGATTGTCACCGAGTTGGAAACCATCTAGTTGTTCAATGTAAACCTCTTCTTCTAGTTTTCCATTTAGAAATGCTGATTTCACATCCATTTGATATACTTTGAAATTTTTATGAACTGCTAAAGCCAGAAACATTCTGATTGCCTCTAGTCTAGCTACTGGTGCAAAGGTTTCCTCAAAATCAATACCTTCAACTTGAGCATAGCCTTTATAGACCAATCTTGCCTTATTTCTGACAACCTGTCCATCTTCGTTTAATTTGTTTCGAAAAATCCATTTAGTACCGATTATATTTTTATTTGTTGGTCGTGGTACTAACTCCCAGGTATTGTTTTTCTCAATCTGATCTAGTTCTTCATTAATTGCCTTCATCCAACTTTCATCTGTGCTTGCTTCAACAACATTTTTGGGTTCAATGCTGGATAATAGAGAGTAGTTCCTTACTACTGTTCTCCTTGTCTGAATACCAACTGTGGGGTCCCCAATAATTTGCTCTCTGGGATGATTTTTCTGCCAACTGCCTGTTTTAAATTTCTTGTTTTCTTCTACTTCTGAGTCAATCTCCTTAATCTCTTATGTTCCTTTTTCTTCATCTGCTTCTATAACTTCTTCATAAATAGGGTATTTTTCTTCATTGTTAATTTCTAGTTCCCTACCTTCATCAACCTTCACATCGACACTCTCCACAATTTTCTTTAGCCTTTTGTTATAGCATGTGTAGGCTTTACTTTTTGTCGAATAGCCAAGAAAAATTCCTTCATCAGCTCTATCTTCAAACTTACCAAGATTATCTTTAGTTCTTTTGATGTAGCACTTGCTGCCAAAGACTTTGAAGTATCTTGTTGTTGCATTTTTGCCGAACCATAGCTCATAAGGAGTTTTGCTTTCATGTGTCCTCAACATGCACCTATTTTGGATGTAAACCGTAGTATGAACTGCCTCTTTCCAGAATTTGTCTGCTATTTTGTTCTCTGTCAACATTGTCCGTGCCATTTCCTGCACTGTCCTATTTTTTCTTTCAACAACACCATTCTGCTGAGGTGTCCTTGCTGCTGAAAACTGTCTTCTGATCCCATATTTTTGATAGTACTCTGCAAACTCCTCTGAGATAAACTCTCCTCCTCTATCTGATCTTAAGCATTTAATTCTTTTTCCTATTTGATTCTCAACTAGTTTTTTGAATGTCTTGAACATTTCAAAGGCATCTGATTTAAGCTTTAAAAATAATACCCATGTCATCCTGGAATAATCATCTATGCACAACATAAAGTATTTGTCACCATTTATGCTTTGTGTTCTCATGGGTCCACATAAATCAGTATGTATCAGCTCTAACGGTTTGCTGGTGAAGTATTCCTTTGATTTAAATGTGGATCTAGTTTGCTTCCCTTTTTGGCATGAAGCACAGATGTTATTTAATGGTTTGCCAATGGTGGGTATATCTCTTACTGCCCTTTTTGAACTTATTTTTACCAGATTGTCAAAGCTAATATGACCGAGCCTCTTGTGCCACAGCCAATTTTCATCTTCCTGTCCAATCAAACATGCTCCTTCTGAAGTCTTTGAGAGAGTATATAGGTTTCCAGAAGTCCTCGATCCATTAGCTATCAGCTTCCCACTGTGAGCTTTTCTGACTTCACAGCCCTGCTTCTTAAAAATGACTTCATGACCTCTGTCACAGATTTGACTTACACTCAGTAAGTTGTGTTTCAAACCAATCACAAACAGAACTTCTTTGGAATTGATCTTTCCATCACTTATCTTGACTGATCCTTTGCCAACTATCTTGGCTCCATCATTATTTCCAAACTTTACCGAGCCCCCTTCATATTTCTGTAGCTTTTCAAATTTTTGTTTATCTCCTGTCATGTGATTGGAGCATCCACTATCCAATATCCATGGTGCAGATTTGTTCTGAGCTTTGAATGTTGTCTGTACAATCAAGGATTCCTTTTCTTCCTTGGGTTGCTCCTTTTCTTTCCACTCTGGTTTGGCTGTAGTTTTTGTCACTTGTTTAGACTTTTCTTTGTCAGTGGCCTGTGCATGTTTTTTTGAGAATTTTCTATTTTGTCTTAAATTGTTTGGTTGAGATCTTCTTCCCTGATATTTATTTGTTGCATATGTGCTTCTACAGTTTCTTGCAATGTGTCCAAAGTTATGACAGTTATAGCATTCTACTGCATAATCCATCAAGGGTGAAAAAACATTTCTACTGGTGAAATTTCTTTGTCCTATATTATGAATGCAGTCTGAAATCTTATGACCGTAAGCATTGCATTTAAAACAATAACCAGAGAAGGAATGATTGAACCTGGGAGTTGGTCTTTGCCATTTTGTAGTAGGAGCCACAAATTTTCTTCTCCTTTGATGAGTGACTTTTGTGAATCCCTCATTGTCAATAGTCTTCTCATGCCTGACATTGTTGCTTTCTTTTGCATGATTCATTTTTCTTTGGTCAACCTTGATCTTATCTTCTTTCTTTACTGGTTCTACAGTTATGGCCTTTGATCCACTTGACGATTCTCCTTCGACAAAGCCCAAGCCAAACTTGATGCCTGTAGTCCTCTGACTGTTTATAATCTTTTCAAGCTTTGCAGAACTTCCTTCAAGTTTGTGATAGCAACTCAATTTTTGATTCTTTTCTTCTAGCCGCATTCTTAAAACAACAATCTCTTCTTCTAGTTTGTTGCACTCATCTATTCTCATGGTTAATTGTACTTCAAGTTCTTCAGACATTTTCTTAAATTCTTTTGTTTGTACTTTCAAACTTTTTATTATGTCATTCGCATCCTCAAGATTTCTTGAGACCTTTTTATTCTTCTTCCTTTCTGTACTCAACTCTTTCAGTGCAGCAACCAACTCTCCTTCCAGATATACTTCAGCCTCATCCTTAAGGTCTTTGTCACCTTCCTATTTTTCTTCTATTTTTTCTTCTTCAAATGCCATGAACAGAGCTTCACCTCTTTCTTCTTCAGAATCCTCACCTGAGCTTTCTTCAGAAGAGCTGACATTCTTGGATATGAAACTTTTCTTCTTGAAGTTGTTCTTTCTAAAATTTGGTTTCTTCTTCCAGTCACCTTTTTCTTGGTGTGACCCTTCATCATTTTTGGTTTTCTCATGCATTGGACATTTAGCTGCAAAGTGATCGATGCCTCCACAATTGAAGCACTTAAACGGTAACTTTCCTCTATATTTTCCTTTTCCTTTTGTAAGTTTCCAAACAAAGTTGGCTTCTGTTTCATCCGATGTCTCTTCATCCTCAGATTCTTGTTCAGCTTTTATATTTTTGTGTGCTTTAAAAGCAACTTCTCTGTCTATGGGCTTAGTTTGTCCTATTCTCATTTCGTATGCAGTCAAAGAACCATGCATCTCATCCATGCTAAAATTATTTAGATCTTTAGCTTCTTCTATAGCAGAAACTTTAGAATTAAATCTTTTGTGAAGAGTTCTAAGTACCTTTTTCATGATGACCGCATCTTCGATTTCTTCGTCGAGTCCTCTAATCGCATTAATGATTCCATTGACTCTCAACATATAGGCCTCTATGTTCTCATCATCATTCATTTTTAATGCTTCGAACTGAGCTCGATGCGTTTGTAGCTTGGCTTCCTTGATCTTGTTGTCTCCTTCATGAATGCTCTTCAATTTGTCCCACATGTCTTTTGCTATTTTACAGCTCATGATCCTTATCAGTTCACTGTCTACTAGCCCACACATTATGGCATTCTTTGCTTTGGAGTTATTCTCAAACTTCTTCTTCTCAGTAGTATCTATTGGAGGAGTAGCTGGTATTGTGTATCCACTTTCTACTGACTCCCAAATGTCGTATCCCAATGCACATAGATATGTCTGCATCCTGAGTCTCCAGAATGAGTAATTAGTTCCATCGAACAAAGGAGCTTTGTTTGATGAGAATCCTTCACCACCTGCCATTGTGTTTCTTCCAAGATCACCTTAGCTGATTAAGCTTGTTCAGGAACCTTGCTCTGATACCAATTGATGTTCTCACAATGACACTGAGAGGGGGGGTGAATCAGTGTAGCTATTTAAAATTCAAATCTACAACTTTTAAAGCTGAAGCAAAGAGAACTTAAAAGTAGGTAAAGCAATTATCACAAGAGAGCACACCACAACACACAATATAACGAGGTTCACCAATTTGGCTACTCCTCAAGAATGATTGCTTGGACTACAGTCCAAATCTAGCCTTTGCAAAACACCAATTTTACAATCTGTTTACCAACACCCACTAGAAGGAGCACCAACCCCTGGTTTATCTGCACCAACAGAAAGGAGCACCAACCCCTAATTCAAGCACCAACTTGAACTACACTTTTTAAACTATCAGATTGACATAAGAATGCCTTCACTTATCCAAGACCCTGACTGGTCTACAATTTATCAAAAACTCAGTAAACACTTACGGCTCTGCTTGTCGCTCTCTTGCAGCACTCTTCTAACCCCTTTTCGATAGCACTTTCTCACATTCAGTAGCAACTAAATTCTCTACGTGACTATCCTTTTATAACCCTATTTCTCATTGAGACTCCTTATCTTCTGTCACTTTTGTAATCTCGCATGCAGTCTATTAACATTCTCTTCTGCCACTTGTCAACTGTAACTGCTTCTTTATGTAACTCCTTTTGTATATATAGAGTGGGCATTTCGTTGAACACGTTACATGCAACATATACCTCTACCATGACTGTTCGTCTTCTTGGTCATAACTATTCATATTCTTTTTTGTGCATGCATGCATTTTTTGATTCTATTTATGCGACTGTTCGATTTCTCCTTCTTTGACTTTTCTTAAAATAGTTGCATGATTTCTATCTGTAACTGCCACACTAACTTCAGTTAACTCTACTTATTTTGGCTGCATGATCTTCCTCTACAACTGCCCCTGTAACCGTCGTTCTACTTTCAGTTAACTGTCAGTAAGCGTGCTGTAGCGACCCGTCGCAAAATCATGACACTTCTGTCTCTTTGCACTCTTCTCGCCTTCTACCCATGAAAACATGACCTGTCACGATATCGCGACACTTTTGCCTCCTTGTTACTCTTCTCGGCTTCAACCCGTGAAAACATGACCTGTCGCGATATCACGACACTTTCGCCTCCTTGCTACTCTTCTCGGCTTCAACCCGCGAAAACAAGACATGTCACGAAATCATGACACTTTCGTCTCCTTGCTACTCTTCTTAGCTTCAACCAAGCGAAAACAAGACATGTCACAAAATCATGACACTTTCGCTTCCTCGCTACTCTTCTCTGCTTGCACTAGCGAAAACAAGACATGTCACAAAATCGTGACACTTTCGCCTCCTCGCTACTCTTCTTGGCTTCAACCAATGAAAATGGAACATGTCACGAAATCGTGACACTTTCGCTAACTTGACCTCTTCTCTGTCTCTTGCCATGAAAAAGAACATGTCACAAAATCGTGACATCTTTCTCTTCCGTACACTCTTCTCCGCAAGCACCAACGAAAACCTGACATGTCACGAAATCATGACACATTCGCTACCTTGTGCCTTTCTCTGTATTTCACTAGAGAAAACACAACATGTCATGAAATCATGACACATGCGCTGCCTTGCACTCTATCTCTTCTTTGGGTCGCGAAAACCTGACATGTCACGAAATCGTGACACTTTTTCTCCTTGGCACTTTCTCTTTGAACCTGTCGTGAAATCGCGACACTTTTTCTCTACGAACTCTTTCTCTCAAACCTGTCATGAAATCATGAAACTTTTTCATTTGTATAGTCCTTCTTGCAAATTTTCGCAAAATCGTGACACTTTTCTTTCCTTACAGTCCTTGCAAATTGTCATGAAATCGTGACACTTTTCTTTCTCTGCCTTCCTCTTTGCTTCGGACCGCGAAAATGGAACATGTCACGAAATCGTGACATATTTTTCTTTCTCCTCGTTCTCTTCCAACATGTCATGAAATCATGATAGTTTTCCTTGCTTGCGCCTTCTCTCCGAACATGTCACGAAATCGCGACAATTTTCTTTGCTTGCACCTTCTTTCCGAACATGTCACAAAATCGTGACATATTTTTCTCTCTCCTATTTCTCTTCGCTTTGGACCATGAAAATGAAATATGTCATGAAATTGTGATAGTTTTGCTAGCATTTTCTCTCTCCTTCGATATGTCGCAAAATCACGATAGTTTTGCCAGTAGTTTCTCTCTCCTTCGATATGTCGCGAAATCGCGACAGAAAACATGTCGCGATATCGCGACAGTTTTCTTACTTGTCTTTTTCTTTGATCCTTTGAATCTGTCTTCTTGGAAATTCACTGTGCATGCTCTGACTGACCTCTGAACTCCTATCCACTGCATCATCTGATCTGTCTATCTGTGTTGACAACAATGACAATATTGTTTATGCACCTTGCTCAACAGATCAATGACAAAAAATGGGGGTATTTTTAAAATATTTTTTGAACCTTATAATGGCTTTGGTCATATTTGCTTTTTTATTTCATGTGACTAGTGTTTTTTGTAGCTGGTGGGGTGCTGATATAGTTTCATTATCTTTCATGCATGGGAAACATCTCCTTTGGCCTCAAGTCTTGCCCAAGGTGTGTTTGGTTTTGATGTCACAACAGGGCCCTGGCAGGCAATAACAAAGTGTTGGAGATCCCTGACGATGGGGTACCAGACCCCACTATAATAGTCTTGAAGAAGATGGTGATTTCATTAGCCTCCAATATTATCAACCAGTTAAAGAGTCTATCTGGCCTCATTAGTGCAGTTGTTGATTTACGTGATTCTCTAAATATTCTGTTTTACAACGAGCAGTTCCAGGGGCGTGAGGAGTCAAAGGCAGAATCTAAATTTGATGGCAAGGAGGAATCTAAGGATGAGGATGATAAGGAGTCAGATGAGGACTACAAGGAATATTGACTGCTTGGCCTCCTGGCTGTTCGTTCTATGGGATGTTTGTTTGACTATATCTATTTTTTGTATGGGCACAAGTGACCTTGCGTGGCGCTTTCATGATTAGTTTTTCTCATTTTTAGTTTTTTTTTGCATATTTATTTTTTTATGAATATAATATTAGGCTTCCATAGTTTAGTTTGGTTGTCTTCAGATGGAAGAGTAGGGCTTGGCCCTTGTCTAGTTGATCGGTGGACCCTATTTCGTAAAATGATTTTGGGTCAACTAGTTAAAACCTGGTGTTAATTATAATAGTCTCTTACCAAAACAAATGTTAGGAACCTACTATTAAAAATAAACGCACTCACACAAATATTGCAAAATAACATAAATCTCACAACACATCTATGAAATGGAAATGAAGAAAGGAACAATATCACAAATAACATAGAATGACAAGCCTCTTTGAGGATTTAAACTCCTTTAATTCTTTCATTCAATTATGCAAAAATATACATACTATACTTTCCCTAGTAGTTTTAAGGATTCCATCAACCATCTAACTTCCAAGGATGGCTTACATACAAAATGCCATCTAGGCTAGAATATCCTACTTACAAGTGATTACATTCTTGATAACAATTATATAAAATGGTTCCACTTGTCTACACACTTCTAGATCCGCAACTATTATAAAATATTATCATGGGTTTTCATCCATGTCTACAAAATATTTCAAAATATTAACATGGGTGTTACCCATGTTCAATAAATATCACAATTTTAGGACGGGGTCCTAACATATCATACCCCTTCAAAAATATTTGTCCTCAAATATTAATATGAGGAAACTATTCCTAAAGTTGATAAAGGGGTTCCCACATCACATCTTCCAGTTCCAATCCACACCACTAGACCAAAACATCAGTAATAACATGTCGATGAAGGTTTTGAGAATAACACTATAGAATGAACTTTGTTTTAAGAATGACAAAACCTTCTTTTTCCAACTCTGGAAGTGTAGAATGTAGTTGAACCTTGTTTCAAACATCTTGCTTGAGAGATGAGATATGGAAGAATGAATGAATTTTAAAACTAGCCAAAAGGGCTAACTTACATGTTGTCAACTCGATATGTTGCAACACCTGATAAGGACCATAGTATTTAGTGGTAAGCTTCTCACAACCACAAATTTAGAAAGAGGATTATTTGTACATCTACAAGAAAAGAAAACCCATGTCACCCATGGAAAAAATATGTTCAGTATGGTGTTTATCAACTTGTTTTTTCATACAATTCCAAGCCACATCCAAATTGACCTTGAGTTGATGAAGAATGGAATTACATTGGCAAAGAGTGTAATCCACAACTTGAACCTTGGAATTGCTTAGGATGTACGAAGTTGGTGTTGTTGGAGGCCAACTATAGGTTGCTTAAAATGGATACACCTTAGTGGCAGTGTGATATATGGTGTTGTACCACAATTTAGCCAAAGGTATCCACTTGACCCAATGTGTAGGATTCTCATAGGTCAAGCATCAAAGGTATATTTCCAAGCATTCATTCATAATTTTTGTTTATCCATCAGTTTGAGGATGATAGGCCAAACTCATATTGAGCTATATTCCCTATAACTTAAACAATTTCTAACAAAATATGCTAGTAAAGGTAGGATCCCTCTTAGAGACAATGGATTTTAGTATTCCATGGATGTGAAAGATAGAGTCAAGGAAAATTTGAGCGATAATGGATGCAATATATAGATGAGATAGGAAAAATAGATGAGCATACTTCGAAAGATGAACCACTATCACTAGAATAATTGATTTACCTCAAAAAATAGGGAACCCTTCAATAAAATCAATCAAAATGTCTATCCAAACTTGCTCAGGAATTGACAAAGGTTTAAATGTACTACGGGAACTCATAGTTTTACCTTTCATACATTGGCAGCGATCACATTCAACCATAAAAGTATGAATATATTTTTTATGTCCTATCAAAAAAGGTAAGCTTGGTCCTAGTATGAGTCTCGATGAACCCTAAATGACCAATTTTTGGGTAAGAATACATTTGTTAAAAAGTATGGTCCATTATTTGTGATTATGTAGATACGGTAATACGTTCATGTTACCATAAATCATGGTCATCCCAAGTATACCTAGGACATGAATGGGAATTTTCTTAAATCTGGCGAATGACAGTTTCTAAAGAAGAATACTTGATTATTTCCTCACGTAGTTGATAAATCCACTTAGATGTGGTGTGGATAGTGGATGAAGCATAACTTATTCTTTATATAATTAGGATAAAGCATCTACCAACATAGTTTCCTTACCCTTCTTATATGTTATACCATAGTCATAGCCCAATAATTTGAAATCCACTTTTTTTGTTTTGGAGTGGCCACCCATTGTTCTAAAAGCTATTTGAGACTATGATGATCAATTTTTATGGAAAAACTATGGGATCCACCTGAACATCATCCGTAGTGATGATGTGATCCAAGTATTCAACCCCTTGTTGGCCAAAGGAACATTTGAATATTTTGGCATAAAATTTTGGTCAAAAAATATTTTGAGTGTTTAATCTAAGTGCTAAATATCTTATTCAAATTAATGGTTATAGATAAATATGTCATAAAAAAAACTAGAATAAATTTACAAAGGAAAGGATAAAAAATGGACATCAAACTTTGAAAGTTATAAGGTGCATTGGTTAACCTAAATGGCATAATGAGGAACTCATACCACCGTTCATGAGTTTGAAAATATACTTTTGTAATATCCACACCCATGATGTGAATTTAATGATATATTGATCATAAATCCAACTTGGAAAAATATTGGGCCCCATGCAACTCATCAAGGAGTTAATCAATCATAGGAATTGGGAATTTATTCTTAGTAGTGATTTTATTGAGGTCCCAACAATCCATACACAGGTTCCAAGTGCCATTATTTTTCCTTACTAATAACACCAATGAAGAATAGGGAATAATGTTGGATTGGATAATCCTTGCAGCATGAAGCTCCTACACTATTTTCTTAATTTTTGACATTTGAGAATGAACATACTTGTATGGATAGAAATTAGGATTAATACTACTTGGAAAAAGTTGTATAGCATGGTCATGGGAGAAATGAGGAGGTAGCTCCTTGGGTTCCTCAGAAACTAGAGCATAGTTGTCTAATAATCCTTGTAATTGCAATGAATATTTTTTTTTGTTTCCTAAGGGATAGTTATAGCAAAAATTGTGCCACCACTCCATGGGAGAAATTTTTCAATAAAATTTCCATATTATGGGTAGAAATAAATTATGTCACACTGAATTTGATGCCATGTAATGTATATTTCTTCCACTCTTGACTGTATTTCATCCACAATTCAACAAAATCCTACAAACCTGGTCCTAATATTCACAACCATTGGGTTGCCAAAACAATATCACACTCCCCAAGGGGTGATGCAAACATGTCAGTCTTGATATTATAGTCACCAACCTAAATTTTGACATTACAATATTTTCCTTTACACAAAAGGGTACCTCCATTGATAATCATGCCCTCAAAGGAATTATATGTAGTAATGTTACCATTTCATTGTTTAGCTACATGGGGATCAATGAATTTATGGGTATTACCTGAATCAATAAGAATGATGATCCATGGTACTTTGAAGTAGCTAGTCACTTTTATTGTTTGGGGTGTTGAAACTCTTGCAAAGGCATGCACCAATATTTTTTGTGGGGAGTCCTTTGAATCCATTACCTATTCTAATATTTCCCTCTCTAGAGGATCCTCATCATCCTCATATGATTCTATGATTGGTGTTCCATCTAGATTGAGAAAAAATAATTTCTATTACACACACTTATGCCCTTAATAATAATTTTAATAACTATTAAAACATAGCTTGCATGCCATTCAAATATCTTAAAATAATTAAAATATAGCTAGTGGAATATTTAGTGGTAAGGCTAATCATTTTCTCAAATAGAAAAGATAGTCGAGATTGAGGAAATTTAGATGTGCATCCTAGAGTCGTCAATTTTCCTTCCACTAATTTAGCCAATTGTATTGCCTATGGTAATTATTGGGGTCTCAATAATTTAACCTCATCCTAAATATCATCCTTCAATCCACTCACAAAATAGCTTTGGAGAAAGTTGATAGTTAGACTAGTAGTGAGATTGGCAAGCTTTTTAAATTAAGTTTGATACTCTTGAATGGTGGATGTTTTTCTAAGTTTGAAAAGAGCTTCTGTGAAATCTTGAAACTCACTAGGACCAAAGTGAGAGAGTATACATTCAAAATATTGCCAAGAAAGTTTAGTTTTAGCCTTCCTAAGCCATAGGAATCAATGTAGTGCATCTAAATCAAAATTGAAAGAGGCAATGGTCAACCACATGTAGCATGGGACATTATGAAAAGTGAAATATTATTTGGCCTTATAAATACACCCCTTAGGATATCTTCCAAAAAAAATTAGGAAATCTAATTTTGGTAATTTATATCCATTTTGATTTGGTAAATTCATTGGTGATGGCTTGTACCTATATCTTGTTGATCTTGATTACAAAATGATTCAATACGACTATCTCACTCTACCTTCAATTCCTTTTATTACTTGGTAACCACACTTAGTTTCGTGAAATGTTTTGAGTTGTGTCATTATGTCCTCTAAGTTGTGGTTTAGTGCGGTCCATATTTTTTTACCCATATGATCCATATTTTGACTAGTTTGGTTCTCAATTTCTTGTTTATAAGTACCAACATCCATGTTCATAGAGTTTGGTGATACTTACTAAAAATAGGAAGGTGGTTTTAGGGGATACTATTTTTAGTAAGAAGCTTATAAAATGCTTTGGGTTCTATATATCAAAATTTTCAGCTTGAGAAGACAATCACAATCAGCTATATACCACAACACTAATTTTGGACACCCATAAATTTTTCTTTGAAGTCCTAGTTTAAAAGTTGGGTTCTATGTTGACCACCCATTTTTGACCTTTGACCTATCTATTCTAACTACTGACCACTCCTAACACTATACTGTCACCTATCTTGTATAAATTTATCATAGATATTCCCTATATGTTTAAATTAGGACTATCATAGGTAATTATTCTAATTTTGATAACTTAACGATCTTGTACTAATTATTACTGATAAAATTTCTTGACTATAACTGATACTAATCCTCATGTCTCTTATTTTTGAATTTGTTGGTTTATTTTCCACCTAATATATTATTTTTTACTATTTATTTTTTTACTATTTTACATATAAGAACTCTGGAATAGGGATGTCTTCTCCATATGCTCAATTTTTGGGATAAGGGAATGATAATAAGTTTGCAATTCATAGAACAAATTGTTTGTTCCAGGATAATATTTTGATAAAACTAGGGTATGGTAGGCAAAGTTGTATGTAATACCCATAGGTCCTTTGTTATATTGTAGTGACAAATGATAGTTCTTAGACCATTATTTTAGGCCACTACCTAAGGAGGATTTCACACATTATCTTGAGCACACTATCTACCTCTCTAATAGTATGAGAGGCTAATATTTTGGATGATGTGTCTGGTGTACTATGGATAATATAAGGCCAAAAATCTTTCCAGGAATAAAGTTTTGTTTAATCCTCGGTGGTCTCCCTAAATATATAAAGATATATGGGATCTTAATTCCATGTGTAGGTGTTGTCTAAGGCCTAGGTATTAGAGCATGATCACCCCTCACTTCACTAGAAACTTTATGGGCTATCTAGCTTAGAAAATAATAATAAATATTCTATGATATTTTAAATCCCTAGCACACGGTTTCTAGCCTACACAAATATTATAGAAAAATGAAAGGATTGTATTTTTTATTTTTGTTGGTTTTTTTTAATAAGGAAAAAGTTGGCAAAAAAATAGAAACACAAAAATATTATACCTAACAATAAAAATAGTAGAAACCATCGTAGTCACAGTAGAACATGACCCTGGAAAGTGCTCTAATACCACTTTTTATGAACCTACAATTAAAATAAACACACTCTTAAAAATATTTCAAAATAACATAAATCTTAGAACACATCTACGACATGTAAATACAAAAAATAATAATGTCAAAAATAACACAAAATCATAGGCCTCTTTGAGGAGGCAACCTCCTTCAATGCTTTCATTCAATTATGCGAAAAGATACATACAATACGACCCCTTGTAGTTTTAAATATTTTATCAACCACCTAACTCCCAAGGTTGGCTTAAATGCAAAATGCCACCTGGGCTAGAATATCCTACCTACAAATGGTTATATTCTTGACAATAATTATATAACATGGTGCCACTTGTCTAGGCACTTCTAGACCTACAACTATTACAAAATTTTATCATGGATGTTCCCCCATGTCTACAAAATATTACAAAATATCAATATGGGTGTTCCCCATGTTCAACAAGGAGCATAGTATTTTTCAATTTAGTTAAAATCCCCTTGTGGTATCACCTTGGTCTAAGAAACCATGACCAGAGGGTTCTCCACCGTCAAAATCACCCAAGAGTTGCACCTGGACCTAATTGCACCAGCATTATCAATTGGATTTTGGGTACCCAATGTGCATTCTGTAGGGTGGAGATTCGAACCAAGGAACTCCCTTGGAGAATTACCCTACCCTCTCCAACTCATCTACAAAATGTGGGTAGCAAGGATCATAATGTTAAGATGGGTTTCTAACAAAAAATGATGTCAAAGCTTTGAGTAACTTATTAAAGGAATATGAGAGAGGGTTTGAGAAAATTTAATAGGACAAAATCTAAAATCTACATCCTAAACATTTTAATTAGAATTAGATTAGGCATATGCAAGTTACTTCAAATGGAGGAGGTAAATTTGCTAGCAATATATCTAGATATGTCCTTATTTGAGAGGAGAATGAGGATATATTTATGGAATCTAGTTATAAGTAATGTTTATAATAAACTATCATCATAAAAAGCACACGGTTATCATTAGCTAGAAGAGTGTAACTAATTAAATAAGTCTTATAGGCCATCCAACTTATTAAAATACCTTGAATATTATGCCAAAATCAGTAGAAAAATATTTAATCTATATTATGCAATCACTTTTATGGTTAGGATAACATTGTAAAAGGAAATTTCCTTTGGTTAAATAGAGCAAGGTATGTGATGATGAAACTAGGGGAGGTATTGGTTTAAGAGTTCTTATGGATGCAAACTTAGCTCTAGGAGTAAAAGTAATAAAAATATTGTACAAAGAGATCCAAATACAATGGAGAAGAACTCTTCTAAGTAAGTACATTTATCCCAATGACCCAAGCTTAATCCATACTACATTCTCACTACTAGAAGGTTTTGTGCTATGCAATAGTTTAAAAAATTAAGTTAATTTAGTGATTAAAGGTCTAATATGTGTGGTTGCAACTAAAGAAATTGTTTCTATTGATATGGACAATTGATGTGACAAAATACAACTTAATCTATATCTAATTTTGAGGCCATAAATGAGCTTACTTCAATACATATATGGTTATAGGGTTTCAAAAATTATGTATAAGTATTAGGAAGGAAGATACAAATGGAGAGAATTTTTTCTTACAAGTATACCAAATATTGTTGCTAGGAGGTTGTTAACCTAAAATATAACAACAATGATTATTCTAAAGGTAGCCAAGGGTAGGTTGATTTGGGTGTTGAATAGCTCAAGATAATACACAACAAGATGCAAAAATAATGTTAAGCACCAACAAATAGGAATACCACAAAAATATGGAGAGATATTTCGGGTAGCCTAAGCATTTCAAAATTCTAAATGTTTATATACCTAGTAGGTCATAGGAAAAATTTATCTTGGGATAGCCTAGTAAAAAGGTGTTTTATTGACCCTCATAATGTGTTATATGTAAAAAGGATAGTATAGACCATCTCTTGAGACACTACTCAATACTCTAGGAACTATGACAATGGATTCTTAATATGTTTGGTAAATTCATGGTGATGAATGCCATAATTGAAGAAAGGTTAAAGCAATTTCATAACACTTTTAAAAGTAAGGTAGTATAGAAAATCTAGGAAACTTCAAAAGATATAATACTTTGTACTATATGATTAAAAAAGAACAAAAGAATATTTGAAGGCGAGGAAAACAACTTAGAGGTATATAAAGACGAATATTTATTTAACCATAGAGGTGTCTTAACTAGCCCTATAATATCACCTACTCCCTAATCCTAAAGCAAAAATCCTTGATAGATGGAGTCAAGTCATTAATTATAATTATGATGGTGGGTATAGGAGAAATAAAAGGGAAAATATAAAGTGGAAACCACCAGAAGTATACTTGGTCAAATTGAATTTTGATGAAGCTTATAAATAAAATCTAGGACTAGAAGAAGCAGGAGAAATGATTAGAAATAAAAGGGATTAGATTTTGTCACATTACAGTTTTAGTAGTGGATTTAAGATAAATAATGAAGCTGAAGCTTGGGTAGCTTTAGAATGTTTAAAACTATACAAAAAATAATATGGAACATGTAATGAATGGAAGGCAATTCTTCAATAGTAATAAATACAATTTTGAGAAAAGTAAAGGCTTGATACAACATACAAGATATCATTATGAAAAACCTTGCTAAAAAGTTGAAACAAAATAGGTTTACACATATGTTAAGGGAAGAGAACAAATGTGTAGATAGGCTAGCCAATAGAAGGGTTCAATAGAGGATCATAAAATTAAATTCTCTTTTCCATGGTTAGAGGAAGTAATAAATTTAGTTGAAGCTAACAAGAAAAATATAGGAGTAAATTTAAAATTATTTTAGGGGATCCATTTATAGATCAATGAATTAGAGAAAAATTACAACTATATTTGGTAAAGTGGACTACGATTTTGTGGAGCAAACTAGAAGTTTTGCATGCTAAAGCAAAAGAAGAAAATATCATATGCATTTCATGGCTAAATAGATTATTTGAATTGTTGGTTGTTAGTTCGTTTATAGGATAGAGTATGGACTATAACTTTCAATTTTTTGAGATTACTAAAATATTTATTAAAGTAATATCATTATGATTTGTTAAAATATCATTATAATATTAATGAAATTCATTTCATAACTCATTAAATAGTAAAATATTTTTAAATTGATTATTTAGCATTAAAATGAATCTCACTTATATTATATGATGATACACCATAGTTTAGCTATTATGCTATATATTATTTGATAAACTTAATCATGAAATTTTAACTTTTTGAGATTGCTAAACTATTTATTATGATTCTTATGGTTATACTTATGCTTTTAAAAGGAATTTAATAGTATTGCAAACTTGACTATGATAACATAAAGTTTTGGAAATATTACTCTACTAAGATGTAGAGCATAGATGATAGAGGTGGAGCCTTGGTATTGTGAAGGTTGTTGCAAGAAAATATCAAGAAAAAAGATGCTAAAATATAAAATATTTGTTTTTCGAAAGAAAATTGAAAAAAATCGAAAAATAAAAATAAAAATAGTGTGATTGTGAGCAACTCTCCTATGTAACCCAAAGAAAAAAAAAAGTTTACAATAGAAAGAATATATATATATATATATATATATGGTTTTCAATTGTTCTTCATTTTCTTTACATTAAGGTATATAACAACTTAATATTTTTGGTATTATTAGGACTTGAATTTTTTTATTAATTTCAAAATTATAATTTATTAACCATTTTATTAACTATTTACAATGATGGTATTTTTTCTTATAAATTTATTTTGAAATTATGATAATTTTTTATTAATTTATTACAGTTATGTATTTTCTTGCTTGTATATATGATAATTTTTTTTTAGGATTATGCTATGTTGACAACTAATACACATTAAAGAGAATGCTGTTGTTCGTCTAATATCCACTATCATTAACATTTTATTTTATGATCACGCATATGATGAGAACTAATACAAATTAAGGAGAATGCTCTAGCCCCTTGTTGGGGCAATATCCACTAACATCAACATTATTATTACATAGATGATAAAATCTTCAAGATCATGCATATGCTGGAAAGTAACACATACGATGTAAAGTTTTATGTTGGAAAAAGTAATACACATAAAGAAGATGATGTAAAGTTTTATGATAAGTCTCCTCAAGGACAGCACACATAGTGTGTTTGATAAAGTTTTGAAATTAAAAGTAATACACATAAGGAAGATGTTGTAAAGTTTTATGATAAGTCTCCTCAAGCACATCAGACATAGTGTGTAAAGTTTTGAAATTTCGATGGTTCCTGCTTTCAGTATTAATTATCTTGTTAATAATGTTTTTATTATCTTGTTAATAATGTTTTTAAGTTCAGAGAAATATGCATGCTGCAAACTTTTCCTTTTCTTGGATCGAGCAGCTCTCCCAGATAGAGTATTATTTCTCTCCCAGATCGATCTTCCATCTAAATCAAACAATCTGAGATAACCATCTCTCGACATATTTAGAACACCGGGCATGTTTGTGAAGAGAATTACATAAACATATTCTAGAAATAATGCAGAAATAATAACTAAGGAAATAATGACACCATTCAATACACATATAACACACAAGATTTACCCTGGTTCATCCGATTTGGGCTAGTCCAACAAACAAGAGTCTATCCTCCTTGATATATTATTCTCTCTCTCGTCCCTCAAATGGGGCATTACAATAATTATATAAGGAAACTCATACAACCCTAAACCACCAAATGGTATTAGGGTACCGTGGATACAACACCATGGGCTAAACCACCCACACCCACTAACCACCCACCAACCGTGGGAATCCCGAGGGCCGCTCCAAAAGTAGAGATAAAAGTAGGTGAAAAGTAGCGATAAAAGTACGTGAAACTATGATGGTGGGTATAGGGAAATAAAAGGAAAAATATAAAGTAGAGTGGGATTCGAAAGCTTATATCCTTTAACACCATCTTTATAACCAATAAAGATACATTTAACAGCCTTATTATCTAGCTTACTTCTTTTCTCCTTTGGAATATGCATGTATGCATCATAGCCAAAAACTCTGAGATGTGAAATAGATGGTTTCTTACCAAATAGAGCTTCAAATGGAGTTTGATCTGGCAATGCTGATGTAGGTGACTGATTTCGCAAGTAACATGCTGCACTCACTACTTCTGCCCAAAATTCCTGTGCCAAACCTCGCACCACCGAGCATACTTCTAGCCTTCTCCATCAGTGATCTGTTCAACCTCTCTGCAACTCCATTCTGTTGAGGTGTATATGAAGTAGTCTTCTGTCTTGCAATACCACATTGCTTACAAAATTTCTCAAATATATTAGAACAATATTCCCCTCCATTATTAGACCTCAACACCTTAATCCTTTTATCAGTTTGATTCTCAACAAGTGCTTTAAATTCCTTAAATTTTTCAAACACTTCATCTTTGCTCTTAAGAAAGTAAATCCATGCATATCTTGAAAAATCATCAACAAAGGAAGCATAATACCATGATTTTCCAAGAGACGGCATAGGAACAGGACCAAAAATATCATTGTGGATCAAATCTAGTACCCCACTAGATCTTGTGGCATTAGATGGAAAACTAACCCGATTCTGTTTACCATAAATACAATGTTCACAGAACTCAGAAGTCATTGAGTAATTAGGGATACCATGAACCATACCTTTTGTGTATAGGGTACGCAATCCCTTTTCTCCAATATGTCCCATCCTTTGATGCTAGAGTGTTGAGCTTTTATCATAATCAACCTCAGGAACAGTTGAGCTATTGCACTCATTTGTCATAGTGCTTCCCAATAGCTTATACAATGTTCCAATCCGAACTCCCCTTGCCAACACCATTGATCCACGAACCATTTTGCATGAATCCTTGCCAAAACTGACATTCACTGCTGCATCGGCCATTTTTCTTACCGAAATCAAATTTCTAGCAAGTCCCGAAATATGCATCACACCTGGTAGGGTCTTAACCCTACCATCCTGCAGCAAAATTTTCACTCTTCCATGACCCATGATTCTGAGTGGTGAATCATCTCCCAATAGTACCTCCCCTCCATCATATCTTTCATATTCACTAAACCACCCTCTATGAGGAGTCATATGAAAAGAGGCACCAGTATCAATCAACCAATCATTTTTATCTGATCGTGTGGAGCATGATGAGCAGGATGCCAAATATACATCCCCTGCTTCATCAATGGATTTATTCATCTCTGTGGAAGTCGATTCATCAGAATTTTTTCCAGACTCAGCTTTCTTTGATCTGCAATCCTTCTTCATATGACCTGGCTTGCCACAATTCCAGCATTTTCTCTCAAACTTCCCCCGAGACTTGGATCTACCTTTAGACTTAGACCTATCACCATATCTAGATTTTTCCTTCTCCTTGGCACGCCCTCTCATTGTTAGGGCTTCCTTAGATGTGCCCTCCATGGCTTTTCTCCTCATATCCTCAGATAATAGAGATGCCACTATATCTTCAAACTTCAATGTGGATGAAGTTGTACTACCAATTGCTACTACTAAGTTATCCCATGAATCTGGTAAAGAGCATAACAAAGTAATGCATTTATCTTCCTCACTCAACTTAATTTCTACAGATGTTAGTTGACTTACCATTATATTGAATGCATTCAGATGATCTGCAACCGAATCCCCGTCATGCATCCTAAGATTGTACAGTTTCTTTTTGAGGAATAATTTGTTCATTAGGGACTGCAATTGATACAAAGCCCCTAACCTCTCCCAGAGATCCTTCGCTGTAGCTTCTCCCGAAACATTGATGAGCACTGAATCTGCAAGACACAGTCGAATCAGACTCCTTGCTTTTCAATTCATCTTCTCCCAATATTCTTCGGAAGTACCCGTAGGTTTTGTTGTTTCTGAAATAGCAGCCCACTGATCTCTGTCCACGAGCATATCTTCCATCTTTAACTTCCATAGCTCAAAACTTTTGTCGTCAAATTTCTCGATCTCTATCCTTGAATGATTTCTTGACATTTTTCCTTCAAACTCCTTCTGCGTAACTCCCACTCCAGAATAGGTTTCCTCTCACTCCTAGAGACCCTAGATCTTCTTCAAACAGATTTAAACCCTAGCAATAAAGGCGTCCCCCTATGGCTAATGACTTGGCTCTGATACCAAATGAAGAGAATTACATAAACATATTCTAGAAATAATGTAGAAATAATAACTAAGGAAATAATGACACCATTCAATACACATATAACACACAAGATTTACCCTGGTTCACCCGATTTGGGCTAGTCCAGCAAACAAGAGTCTATCCTCCTTGATATATTATTCTCTCTCTCGTCCCTCAAATGGGTCATTACAATAATTATATAAGGAAACTCATACAACCCTAAACCACCAAGTGGTATTAGGGTACCGTGGATACAACACCGTGGGCTAAACCACCCACACCCACTAACCACCCACCAACCGTGGGAATCCCGAGGGCCGCTCCAAAAGTAGCGATAAAAGTAGGTGAAAAATTTTAGGCGGCTCTGCCGCCTATTCTCAACAGGTCTTCTCCAGCATCTTTCTCTTTCACTGCATCCGAGGGCGTCCCCCTACGCACCCCGAGCCATCACCTATTACGTAATCACCTTTACCATAGCCGGGGGTCCTTGGGTGCCTCCGACACCCCCGGATCCCCCTACCCGTCGTCTTTTGCGCTGTAGTGCCTGTCATACAATTCTTTTCCGGCAAAGAATGAGACATATCCAACAGTTTGTGAGAGGATTGTCCTTGTTAGCCACCAAACGGTCGTCCTCTCGGAAATTCGGGCATACAAGATGGGAAAATACCAATTTTTCGTTCCATTGGGATTAAAAAATCCCAACGCGAACCTGCCATATTTTGAAAGTATGGTCTCATTCCCGGTGAGGGAAGCCCCTAGGGAAGTCCCTATCTGAGGGGTGTCTCTCCCATTTACCAGTAGAGAAACGTTGTTGGGAAGCAGAGCGAACACGAATAGTGCTAAGAACAATAACCTTAAACAGGTTTGGCCCTTTATGGCCACTCCCATACGCTAGGTGTTCTTGTTTTTTTCTCCAATTTATAGAAGGAAGGAGAAGATGCGATCTAATACGGAAGGTTCATGAATATACGTTGAGAAGAAACAGGGTACGCAGTGCCGAAATAAGCGTCTGAGATAAATGATGAAATGTAAAACGTTTAACGCTTATAAACTACATTGATTAAACCTGTTAACCGAACTAGGGCATGAGAAAGCATGCTCCATTAACGTAAAGTCAAGTTTGTTCCACGTCTTTAAGAAAAAGCTGGACATGACAATCCATGCCCCATTGACGTGAAGTTAGCTTATATTCTGCACTTCTGTAAGAAAATATGATAGTTTACATTCCATACGACTTTATTTTCCATCCGTGTTTGATTTTTGGCAAAGGACTGCCGACCTTGGTCGGTCAAAATGCGGTGGTGTGGTTCAACCTTGATCCGTAAGTTACGCGTCTTCTACGCGACTCGGATTTTTTTCGCACGATTTCAATTTAAAATTATTATAATAGATGTTCGTTAGGACTTTCAAAATGGTCAAAAGTACACCGATGCCTGCCTTACGCCGCGGGGTTAAGGTTATATATATATATATATATAAAATAAATAAATAAATTAAAGGTAGGTTTTGAAGTGTTCATCGTGTTGTTTACAACTTAACATTTTTGGTATCGTTAGGAGTTAAGTTTTTTTATTAATTTTAAAATTATAACTTATTAGCCATTTACAATGGAGGATATATTAATAAGATACGTTTTTTTTATTAAAAACAATTCATGTAAGATATATTTGTTAGAGTATATTATATTATTTGGTACATGTCAATGTATCACCTTGACTATATTTTTAGATTAGGATTTCATCTTAGATTAAGGTTTAACTAGTTACTTCATGTGATGTAATAAATGCACACTGTTAGAATGTGCAATAATGTAAATGTGTATGTAGTCCATATGTACATAAGTCATAGGATAGGTAGATGAAGAGTCATGGATACAATAAAGGTCAAGGAACATATCTACCTATATATAAGCCTTTGAGAGTATGAGAGTGAGAGAGAAGAACGGTGTTAAGATAGAGAGTAGTGAGTAGGTACAATGTAGTTCTTCATTAAAAATTTTGGAGTGTTCAAGTCCTCCATTATATTGCATTGTACTATTTTCATGAGAATTTTTTAATGACATATTATTGAGTTATTGCAGAAGGTTATCATCTAGTTTTCCTGCATATGATAGTGTCATTATCATATAGTTATCATAGTCTGTTTATTTTACATCTTGTGGTTGCATGTCCTTTAATATGCATCCTCAAAAGCTAATTGTACCTAAAGCAACAAATGAAAGATCAAAGATATGAAGGCCTAAGGAGAAGGTCCCATTGCAACATTGCAGACCTGTAGATTGCAGAAGAGAGAAAAAGACCAAAGGAGCCTTATTGCAGAATGAAGAAGAAGAGACTCCAAAGAAGAGTCCATGAGAATATTGAAGGTTGGTGATCTCCATTGAAGATTGAAGACTGCAAATTGCAAATTGAAGGAAGAAGAGAAAATAGCTCAAGAACCTGAAGAGATCCACAAGAGGTCCCATTGAAGAACTTCCAATTTTGAAATATTGAAGATTAGAAGGACTAGCAAAAGTCCTATTCCAAATTTTAGAACCAATAGATTTAAGAGATCCAAGAGGGAGATCTCATTGCAAGACTTCATAGTTGAAGATTGAAGGAAAGGTCTTATTGAGAAGACTAGAGAAGCTGCAAAAATTTGAAGACCCTAGAGAAGAGGTCTCAAGGAAGGAGAAGGCTAGGAAAGCCTCATTACAAAATTTGAAGAAGGCCATTGAAGGAGTTTCTAGGAGAACTCATTGGAGAAATTTACTGGCAAGAAGGAGTTCCTAATAAAGGAATTTTTAAGACAATTGTCGCCATTTGACAAGTCCAAAAGGAGAAGAATTTGGTAAGGAGTTTGCGAAATTTAGGAGGAGAATAGTCAAGACTTCAAGATAATCAAAATCTTGAGAAGAAGACCATTAGATAGGGCAATATTGAAGTCAAAATTCGATAAGGAGGTTGAAGGAGAAAGAGTTAGAAGAAGTTATCAAATCTAAGAGATTTGAAGATTGCCATTGAAGGTTGATTAAGATAAAGGAATTTGTTGGTTTCTATAGCAGAAAATTGAAGGCTTATAGAAGAAGAGTTACAACTACAATTTGGAGGAGTTTCCTACCAAATTGAGGGAATTTGAGAACAACATTTTGAAGAAGAAACTGACTGCAAAAAGGTAACAATTTGAGCAACATTACTAGCTGGTAATTTACAGAACTCAAGTGAACATCATGAAAGATATTTAAAGCCACCAAACTACATTTTTTCAGACAATAAGCTAGAGGGTTTTAAAGCTAAAAATTGGTGGATTAAATAGTTGTTTTGAACAACAAGAAAGAGCTATGATTTCATCTAATACAAGATAGCATTTAAGTAAATCTAATAACTAATATTTCTATTATCTATATAGGTCATTAAGGTAAGCAACTTTGGTGCAAAAAAATTCTTTACTTAAACTTTAATTACTTCGCTCATTATTAAGTTTCATTAAAAACCATATTAAAGGTTAAAAGAAAAAGATTGAATATTTAAGTTTTTAAGGGAATTTAGAAGATAATTACTTAGAAGATTAAAACCTGCACATAAAATATAATTACTTATAAAGTTAAAACTTGCACATCAAAAAAAAATGTTACATAAAAAAAAGTTACTTATAAAGTTAAAACCTGCACGTCAAAAATAAGAGATAGATATTGTCTATTAGAAAAAGAAGAATTTATTTTTATAGACGAGGTCAAGCATATATTTTTATCAACTGAACCAATATGGAACACTGATACTATAAAACAGCTTAAACTGTGTGGCAAAGAAAGGTCCAGGTGCTCGATCAATGGAACTCTTCCAAGAAGTAAATTTAAAGCCATTCCACATCTTCATATCAGGCAACAAGGTATTTCCAGGATGTCCGAAACTCTCCAAACAGTCTCTGAATTGTTGCCGCTTCCTAGCATGACAAAGTTACCAGAGTCCAATAGCAATGCCCGATATGCTTTGAGGGTATTATCGCTCTCCCAGATCGATCTTCCATCTAAATCAAACAATGTGAGATAACCATCTCCCGACATATTTAGAACACCGGGCATGTTTGTGAGAGGATTGTCCCTGTTAGCCACCCAAACGGTCGTCCTCTCGGAAATTCGGGCATACCAGATGGCAATATACCAATTTTTCGTTTCATTGGGATTGAAAAATCCCAACGCGAACCTGCCATCTTTTGAAAGTATGGTCTCATTCCCAGTGAGGGAAGCCCCTATCTGAAGGGTGTCTCTCCCATTTACCAGTAGAGAAACGTTGTTGGGGAGCAGAGCGAACACGAATAGTGCTAAGAACAATGACCTTAAACAGGTTAGGCCCTTCATGGCCACTCCCATACGCTAGGTGTTCTTATTTCTTTCTCCAATTTATAGAAGGAAGGAGAAGATGCGATCTAATACGGAAGGCTTATGAATATACGTTGAGAAGAAAGAGGGTACGCAGTGCCGAAATAAGCGCCTGAAATAAATGATGAAATGTAAAACGTTTAACGCTTATAAACTACATTGTTTAAACCTGTTAACCGAACTAGGGCATGAGAAACCATGCTCCATTAACGTGAACGTCTTTAAGAAAAATGTGGACATGACAATCCATGCCCCATTGACGTGAAGTTAGCTTATAATCCGCCGTTCTGTAAGAAAATATGATAGTTTACATTCCACACGACTTTATTTTCCGTCCGTGTTTGATATTTGGCGAAGAACTGCCGACCTCGATCAGTCAAAACGCGGTGGTGTGGTTCAACCTTGATCGGTCAAGTTACGTGTCTTCTACGCTATGTCATATCGCTAACGACTCAGAACTTTTTTCGCACGATTTCATTTTAACATTATTATAATAGATGTTAGTTAGGACTTTCAAAATGGTCAAAAGTACACCGGATGCTGCCTTTTGCCACGGGATTAAGTTTATAGCCTGAATTTGATTGTGTTAGACCGGCGATGATGATACAAATCCCGAGTGATTGGTGGTCTCCTTCATGCCGGGTCAACAATAATGAAGTAGAGTGTGCTAGATTGACGATGATGATACGAATCCCGAGTGATTAGTGGTCCCTTTCATGTCGGGTCAACAATAACGAAGCAAAGTAGGTTTAAAGGATGCAACCCTTTGGTTTAAACAATTACTAAAAATAATGTGGTTGTGACGAACTCTCCTATGTAACCCAAAAAAAAAAAACCGTTTACAATAGGATGATACATATATATAAAGATAGGTTTTCAAGTGTTCATTGTTTTCTTTGCATTAAGTTAGTTTTATATATATATAAATAAATAAATAAATAGATAGGTAGGTTTTCAAGTGTTCATTGTTTTTTACATTAAGTTATATAACAACTTAACATTTTTAGTATCATTAGGACTTGAATTTTTTATTAATTTAAAAATTATAATTTATTAACCATTTACAATGATGGTGATTTAGGTCCGAGGTGTAGACCAATTGGTTCATCCAAACCCCATAAGGGGGCGAAGGTCCAAGGTTCAAATCTTGGGCCTCGCCGGACTGAACGCTTGTCTCTTTCCTGGTGCTTTCAACGACGTAAAAGGTTTAAAATGATTGTGGCATGGTGGTTATAGGGGTGGACTGCGTGAAGATATGTGTGGCGGCTTCTGGGGCGGATAGCGCAGAATACTGTGGTGGCCATAAAAAGCTGGACAGCCTGCCCGAATCGTGATTTTTCTTATAAATTTATTTTTCAGGTAAGAGATATTTGTTAGAGTATATTACATTATTTAGTACATGCCATTGACCATATTCAGTATATTTCTAAATTAAGAGTTTATCTTAGATTAAGGTTTAAGTAGTTATTTCATGCAATGTAATAAATGCACTAGTGTTAGAATGTACAATGATGTAAATGTGCATGTAGTCCACATGTACATAAGTCATAGGATAGGTAGATGAAGAGTCATGAGTCAATAAAGGGCAAGGAACATATCTTCCTATATAGGCCTTTGAGACTATTAGAGTGAGAGAGAGGAATGATGTCAAGATAGAGAGTAGTGAGTAGATACAATGTAGTTCTTCATTAAAAATTTTGGAGTGTTCAAGTCCTCCATTATATTGCATTGTACTATTTTCGTGAGCATTTATTAATGACATTATCGAGTTATTGCAGAAGTTTATCATCTAGTTTTCCTATATATAATAGTGTTATTATCATATAGTTATCATAGCTTGCTTATTTTACATCTTTTGGTTGCATGTCCTTTAATATACATCCTCAAAATATAACAGTACCTAAAGCAACAAACAGAAGATCATATATATATATATATTTATTTATTTTTTTATTTGTGGAAAACATCCCAAAAGGGATGCCACTTTCGGGTAAGACCCAAGGAGGCAGGGGTATCCATTCCACCAAAAACGCCCAGGACTCGGACCTGGCCTACCACCTTTGACATACTCAAGGAGCAAACAAACACACAAAACCAATTTAAAAATAAGTAAATAACAACAAAAATAATAAAATAAAATAAAAAACATGCTCCTTGAGTGTGTCAAAAACAAAAGCACAACCAAACACGCACAATAAGATAAAAGAAACCACAACACGAACCACATAGAAAAACACAAGAACCACATAACAAAACACAAACAAGACAAAAACAACAGAACACTACAAAGACATAACCCAAAAAAAACATGAAAAATAAACACAACCAAAACCTAAAAAATTAAAAAAATAAAATAAAAATAAAAATAAAAAACAACCAACAACATACAATAAACAAAAACAAAAAACATAGAAAACACTCACACATAAAAACACGAATTAACACAAACAAAGAGAAACCCAAGAACAAGAACGAAAAAAACACAAGAACAATAACAAAAAACAAAAAAAAAAACACAAAACAACAAAAACACAAGAACAACAAAAAACAACACAAAGAACACAAAAACAAAACAAAACAAAAGAACCCACCCACCTTAAAAAACTAAACAAAAAAAAAAAAAAAAAAAAAAAAATTGAACATAACAATGACCTATCTAGACCAGAAGACTATTAAGGCAAGAATCAACAGAGGAAACAAAAGAAAGAATAGAATGAGCTAGGGAACTAAAAAAAACTGAATGAACCAAAGAGAAGCAAAAAAAAAACAAGAAGAAACTAGGTACCTTAGGAACTGGAGCCATCCAAAGAAATGATAGAAAGAAGAGCTTCCCTAATTTGAGAAGCCCACCATCTAGGAGGGTGGCCATAACAAGTAAGATCACCTTTGTCCAAAGCCCAATTAGCTAAAGCATCAACACTCTTGTTTTGATCTCTGACCACATGATTGTAATCAACTTTCAAAAATCCCATCTGGATTAATTGAATCTTCTCAATAATTCTTTTTATTCTCCAATCCACCTTATGATTCTTAGGAGTCTTCAAGAGATTAATCATAAGTTGAGAGTCAGACTCAACTAACACCTTTTCCCATCCAACCTTAGTAGCCTCCTGAAGGCCTCCGAGGATACCATACCCCTCAGCAAGGTTATTGGAAAGAATACCCAAATTCTCAGCAAAAGTAAAAACCAGGGAGCCATCTGAAAGTCTACCAATTCCTCCCACACTGGCTTTTCCAGGGTTCCCTCTAGAGGCTCCATCGGTATTGACTTTTCCAAAATCCTTAGGAGGAGGTTGCCAATTTCTTGTCCTATCCATCTTACTAATACTCACATTCCCTTTAAGTTGGTTGCCCTTAGAATATTTAATCTTCAATCTTTGCATCACTTGATCCCATCTTTGGTGGGAGTTTTGGGGGTGATTAAGGAGTTGATGGACTGATTCAACTAAGTTGGCTATGGTCTTTTGCCAAATATAGTGAATATCCTTCCTATCTTGATTAAAAATTTGGTTGTTCCTTTCATTCCAAATATTCCAAAGAAGAATGGTAGAACCCATCCAAACTAACTGCCTAATAAAATGATCAACACCCTCTTGATTAGGCCAATCCCTCCAAAGTTGTTCAAAAGTAAAAAAATTGGACCACTTTAAGCCAAGTAAAGTGGCCATTCTCCTCCATAGCTCAGAGGCTAAAGTACACTCAATAAAAATATGGTTGAGAGTTTCTACATTCTCTTCACACATTTCACATCTAAAAGGGCCATGAAAACCACGCTTCATAAGTTGCTCACAAGTAAGCACCCTACGATGCAATAAAATCCAATTAAAGAACCTCACCTTAGGCCAGAGCTTTTGAGCCCACAATCGAGAAAATATGTCAGAAGAATGGTTGGGATTATTATGGCATAAGGTCAAATAACCTTGAGCAACTGAATACTCACCCTTAGTAGTGTTGTTCCATCCAAAACAATATTTTTCATGGGACCAAGAGAGGGATCTCATATGAAGGATGCCTTGGATATCTTGTCTTTGCCTTTCTGGGATTTGAATAGGCCAGTCCTCAATAGGGATCCAATATCTACCAACCTTTGAATTACCAGTATGGTACCGACAGTAATTAGCCACCTTTATCCAATTAGCTCGGTGAAGCTCCTCCATCCAAGGCCTCCAATCGGGAAACCGAGTTATCAAAGGCTTGTGACCATCCCAAGAATCTGTCCAAAAATTTGCCTGTTGACCATTATGAATGATCCAAAATAATTTTTTCTTTATCAAATCCTCACCAGTCTTAAGAACTCGCTAAAATGGGAGAACCTTTGGTAGGAAGTTGATAGCGAACAAGGTCTTCAGGACTTTTGTTCTCAACATATTTAGCACGGAGATTATTGGCCCAAAGAGCATTGGGGTTATGCAACATCCTCCAATATAATTTAGCAGCTAAAGCTTTGTTGTTATTAATAGAAGACCGGAATCCTAACCCCCTTCATTCTTAGGAAGACATAAAGTATCCCATTTCACCAAGGCCCATTTTCTTTTCTCCTTAGTACCACTCCAAAGGAAACGATGACTGATTTGATCCAATTCTCGAAGAACAACCTTTGGGATATTCAAAATGGAAGAAACATAAATAGGAATAGCTTGAAGGACTGATTTTACCAAGGTGATTCTACCCCTAGAAGAAAGCCACATGTTGGTCCACTTTCCAATTTTCTTCTTGACTTTGTCCAACAACCAATTCCAATATTTATTTTTCTGCCTTTGAATATTTATGGGAATACCTAAATAAGTGATTGGAAGGGAGGTCTTCTTATATCTTAATTTATCCAAGACCATGGATTCCTGTCTAGAAAGAGCAGTGAAAGAAAATAACTTTAGATTTGTCTTCATTGATCAACTGCCCAGAAGCCTTAGAAAAATAGCTAATGATTTGCTTAATATTAGAAGCTTCCTTAACTGTAGCTTTACCTAAAAGAGTAGAGTCATCCACAAATTGAAGATGAGAGATAGGTCTAGCTCCATGAGCAATGGTAACTCCCTCAAGGGTTTTGTTTTCCCTCTTTTTGGTTATAGTCCTACCCAAGCATTCAACAAGAATGATGAATAAATAAGGGGATAGCGGGTCACCTTGCCTAATACCTCTGGAAGCTGGGAATGACTGAGAAGGCCTGCCATTGATAAGAACTAAGTAGGAAACTGAAGAGATACATCCCATAATCCAATCCATCCAATCCTTAGAGAAACCAAATTGCCTCAAAACTTTGATAAGGAAGTGCCAATCCACTCTGTCATAAGCTTTGGATAAGTCTAACCGAATGAACATGGAAGGAGATTTTTGCATATCCATGGAATGGATGGCTTCCTGAGCAAGAACTATCTCATCTACTATTTGACGTCCTTCCACATAACCCCCTTGCTCTGGGGAAATAATCTTATGCAAAAGAGGCTTCAACCTTTCTGCCATGATTTTAGTAATGATTTTGAGAAGAACATTACATAAAGCAATAGGTCTAAAAGCTGAGATATGATCAACCTCTTGAGCTTTTGGAACAAGAGTAATATAAGTTTTATTGATAACCTTCAAAATTTCTTTGGCTTTCCTGGCTTCTTCCACCACCTCTAATAAATCAACATGAAGGATATCCCAGAACTCTTGGTAGAACTCAATGGGAAAACCATCAGGACCTGGGGTTTTCCCTTTTTGCATTTTAAAAACTACTTGTTGAAGCTCATTGATAGTAACAAGAGCAGTCAAAATAGAGTTCTCCTCAGAAGTGATAAGAGAAGGGATTGCTTGAAGAACATTTTGTTGTGAAGCTGAGTCAAGAGGAGTAGCAACAAAAATATTGGAAAAGTAATCAACAACAATAGAGTTCATGCCATCCCAAGTATAAACAACATCTCCAGAATCTGATTTTAAGGAAGAAATAAAGTTGTGAGATCTTCGAGCTAGAAGATATTTGTGGAAGAAATTTGTGTTTCGATCTCCTTCTTTGAGCCATTGAATTCTAGATTTTTGCTTCCATAAGATTTCTTCTCTTTTTTCCCATTCCTCTAACCGAGTTGTGAGTTTAATTTCATCTGCACTTCTCTTCTCTGTGAGGCCATCTAAATGGATTTTCTTATTCAAATTTTCAAGATGAGCAATAACTTCATGTTTTTTTTATGAACATCCCCAAACTCTTTCCAGTTCCAAGTCTTGATTTTGGATTTAATGTATTGCAGTCTTTTGGCAAAAATAGAACATCTTAGTCCCATGCCTAGGTTTACCTTCCTTCCACCATTGTTGCACACGAGGTCTGAAGGAAATGTCTCTAAGCCACATTAATTGAAAATGAAAAGGAGAGAAACTCACATTGGTTTTCCACATTTCCACCATGATCGGCCAATGATCCGAACCAACATTATTAAGAGTCTTCACTTTAGGAATGTGACCATGGATTAAGAAATTTTCAGAGAGCAAAAACCTATCCAATCTCTCCATTATACAAGCTAAGCCTTGCCTTCTGTTAGACCAAGTCATAAGGCCATTATCTCGGTTGGATATCCACAAGATGGAGGTTTGCAATATATTCGCTCATGAGGTCAGTGCTTTTGTCCAAATTTCTATTTCCCCCATTTTCTCATCCAGAGAGAGGATGGTATTGAAATCTCCTCCGATCAAGATCCAAGCTTCAGGAAAATGAGAGATAATATGAGTAATATCCTTCCACTGTCTTCCTTTTTCCTCCAAAGAAGTCGGAGCATAAACAGTAATGCAGAGCATAATTTGGTTGGAATGTCTACTTTGAATAGCTATAGCCAACAAACCCCAACTGCCAACCATATGGTGAATAACTACCTCTTTTGGGTCCCAAAGACAAGCAATGCCACCGAAGTCCCTTGGGAACTGAGGGAAACCACTTTTCCAGCTGGCCAAATTTTACTGGCAATTGAGTCCATATCCTCCATTGACATCTTTGTTTCTTGAAGGAAAACAAGATGTGGATGATTTATCTGAATCATTCTTCTAATTTCATTTTGTTTTGAAAGACTCCCTTTGAGTCCTCTAATATTCCAAGTGATGATCTTCATTAATACCAGGGCTAAAAAAGTTGGGAAGGGCATTAATCTTACCTTCCTCTACAAGCTTTTCACCTTCTTTTACCATATGATATTGATTGGTCTTGCGACCTGCTTTTTGATTAGAATCCATCTTCAATTTTTTTCCCTATTTCTTGACTTATTCCAATTGAATCTGAGATGGCTTCTAACCTTGAAGAATGCTCGTACACAACCAAAATTTTACTAGATGGTTCAACGGAGTCTATATTGGGACCTGCATTATTTAAAGTTTTGACATTTGAAAGATTGTTTTTCTTGTGTAAATTTTCTCCCTTTTTTTCTGTTGAAAACCTTTGATTTGTTGGTTTGTCTCTGAGTTCTTCCCTTCATATTTAAATTGTGTTTCTAAGATTTTAGTTTCCATTATTTCCTCTTCCTCACTTGGGACATCATTTGTGGAAAGGATTTCAAACATATTAGCAGATGACTTTGATTGATCCTTCATAACTGGTTTTTTCTGAGTGTTCTTCTTCTTAGGTATTTGGAAACCCTGTTGAGTTTATATCTTCTTTCTTTTGATCAGGAATTTTATTTGGGCAAGCACTGGCCAAATGACCATATTCATGGCAAATTCTACAACGAAAAGGAATGTTCTCATAGTCCACTACTTGCTCCCAAGTGTCTTCCCCAAATTGTAATGTGATATTTTTAGGTAGGGGTTTGTCAAAATCCATTAAAACACAAATCCGAGCATAAATAATATGTTCAAAATTTTGAGTACAATCAGCGAGTCATCATAAAAGTTCCTAAAGAGTTTCCAATTGAAGAAAAAATAGTAGGATTCCAAAATTCAATAGGGAGGCCAAAGAGTCTAACCCACACGGGAGCTATAGAAGGCATCTCTTCTTTGGCTTTAAATTTAGTATGCCAGGGCTTCATGAAAAGCCCTGCCCTTCCAAAAAACCAAGGACCCCCTTGAAAAGTTTTCTCTCTATCTTCATTATTAGCAAATAAAACAAGAAAATAACCATTTGGATAAATAGAGATTTGTAACTCACCTTTAGTTTTCTAGCTTTTTGCAGCCCAGACTTTGAAAGCAGATAGACTCGGACGAAAACCCACGAACCGACAAATTAGTCCTCTTTTTTCCAAATCTTCAATGCCAATCTGAATGTTACCCATATCAAGCTTAACAATAGGAGTTCCATCAGCTGCTTTAAGACATCCTGACTCCGTTTTCCTAGGATCAATCTTAGGCATTCTTAGAGGTTTATGGGAAGCCCTAAGATTGATATTAGCATTGGGCTGAGGCTGTCCACCATGGAGGGCATCCCTAAAATTCATTTTTGGGGCTGAGTCTTCAAAATTCTTACCCTTGACAGGGGTTTTCATAGTAGAATTATTTTGTGGGTGCACCTTAGCACCAGATTCACTTGAGATATGAGCCATTTTTTGATCAACTGCTTGAAACTTGTTTCGTGATCTCTTTAATCCTTGCCCTAGACGTCGTGGAAAGGTATGGTTTTCACTTTTCTTTTGTGCAGCAAATTGGAAGCCGTTGTCACTCAAGTTCATAGTATGATCTATTGAAAGATAAATTTCTAACCCATATTGGATCCCCTGCAACATTTCCTGCTAAAATATTGAGCATAAACCACAAAAATATTGGCCGCTAGGGCCCGAAGGCCCTAAAAACCAACCTCTGGAGCTGCTTGCACTCAACCCAGATGAAACCCTCGCATAGCCGCTTGCCAAATATCTCGTTCACACATAGGGATGCGCTAGGATCTGTGTTGCTCCAAATGATATGAAAATTGGTGGAGACGTTCTAGGGTTTTTCAGGCATCTACCCTCAAAATTTTAGCTCAATCCGAGTCCGGATGAGTGAGATATGGCCGAAACGAGTTCGATAGTTTGGGCAGTCCTACGAAAAAAGATCAAATATTTGGAGGCCTAAGGAGAAGGTCCTATTACAAAATTGAAGATCTATAGATTGTAGAAGAGAGAATAAGGCCAATGGAGCCTTATTACAGAAAAAAATAAGAGACTCTAGATAAGAGTCCATGAGAAGATTTGAGGTTGGTGATCTCCATTGAAGATTGAAGACTGCAAATTGCAAATTTAAGAAAGAAGAGAAAATAACTCAAGAACCTGAAGAGACCTACAAGAGGTCCCATTGAAGAACTGCTAGTTTTGGAAAATTGAAGATTGATAAGGACAAGTAAAAGTTCTATTCAAAGTTCTAGATGAAGAGAATTAAGATATCCAAGAGGGAGATATCATTGCAAGACTTCATAGTTGAAGATTGAAGGAAAGGTCTCATTAGGAAGACTAGAGAAGCTACAAAAATTCAAAGACCCTAGAGAAGATGTCTCAAGGAAGAAGAAGGCTAGGAGAGCCTCATTACATAATTCGAAGAAGGTCATTGAAGGATTTTCTAGGAGAACTCATTGGATAAATTTACTATCAAAAAGGAGTTCATGATAAAGGAGTTTTTAAGACAATTGTTACCATTCGATAAGCCCAAAAGGAGAAGAATTTGTTAAGGAGTTTACAAAATTTAGGAGGGAAATATAGAAGACCTCAATATAGTCAAAATATTGAGAAGAAGGTTGTTAGATAGGACAAGATTGAAGTCAAAATTCAACAAGAAGGTTGAAGGATAAAGGAGTTAGAAGAAGCCATCAAATCTAAGATATTTGAATATTGCCATTGAAGGTTGATTAAGAGAAAGGAAGTGTTTGGTTTCTATAGCAAAAAATTGAAGGCTTCTAGGAGAAGAGTTACAACTACATTTTGGAGGAGATTCCTACCAAATTGAGGAAATTCGAGAACATAATTTCGAAGGAGAAATTGATTGTGAAAGGGCAACAATTTGGGTAGCATTACTAGCTACTAATTTATAGAACTCAAAGGAGCATCATGAAGGATATCCACCAAACTTTTTTTTAGGCAACAATCTAGAGAGTTTAAAAGCTACAAATTGGCGGGTTAGATAGTTATTTTGGATAGCAAGGAAGGTCTATGATTTCATATAATATAGGGTGGCATTTAGGTGAATCTAATAACCAATATTCCATCATCTACAGAGGTCATTAAGGTAAGCAACTTTGGTGGAAAAGGTTCATTACTTGAAATTTAGTTACTTGGTTCATTATTAAGTTTCATTAAGCACCATATTAGAGTTGAAAAGTTGAAAGGAGAAGGTTGCATATCAAAGTCTTCAAGGGAATGCAGAATATAGTTACTTATAAGGTTAAAAATTGCACATCAAAAATAGGAGTTCAATATATTTCAAGAAAAATAAGAATATCAACTTCCTATTATCTATTAGAAGCAAAGAAAACATTACTCTTAAGTGAAGTGAAGGTTGTATTGAGTAAGAGTTCATTAAAAGGAGCTATAAGAAGAAATTACTATTGCATCATACTAGTTATTAAAGGTGCATGAAGTATTTAAGTTAAGGTGGAAAATTAGTGTAAAGTTAATCCATCAAAAATGGCATATTAGTTACATGATTAAAGGCTTCGATTCATTATTAGAAAGCTAACCAAACAAAGGAATTATAGGAGAGATTTGTCTAGTAAGGAAGGCAACATCAAATCTCTGTTTACCACCAAGAAGTAGAGCAAGAAGCCACCTCATCAAGGAAGCAAGAAAGCTTCAAAAGGAGACTATAAGGTCTCATAATTTTGATGCAAATCAAGGTAGAATTATTTACATTATTGCACCATATTTATCTTGTCCTATATAGCAAAAAGAGGATAAAATCCAGAGTGTCTTAAGACATTAAAATAGCAAGCCTATTTCATCTACAAAGTAGCCATATCATCAAGTTAAATGAGTAAACTAGGAAGGAAGGAAATAAAGTGAACGGAGGGCTCAATAGATGAGTTTCAAGGTGTCTAAAGAAACCAAATATTGCACCATTGGACTCATGAAAAAGAGTACCTACAAGTAGTATAAGAGAAGTAACCTGCAACATCAAAGAAACTACGTAAGGCAAAATTACATCCATTACAAGTCCAACATAAAGCAAGAAGAATAGCACAAAGGATAACAAAGTGCAAGTTACAAGATCAAGAAGAAAACAAAGAGTGCATTACCCAAGATATAGATTGGATGAACCACTAGCTAAGAGAATATCATGAAGCACTCTAGAACCACCATAATTGGAGTAGAACATCCAACTAATAGGGTAGCATTGGAGCACCTTAAAACCACCATTTTTAGAGCCAACTTCATGGGAAAATAACACCACTATTTTCTAGAGAAAGAATGTTTAATGTCAAGTCAAACAACTTGTAATTATTGGCAAGAAGCATTGAGAGATAGAAGACATTAAAGGTGGAGTTACATGCATAGGAAAGGAGAGACACTTGCCATATCAAGCTAAGGTATATTATGCCACTTGGATCAACAAAAGAAGGCACCTAAAATATTCTTTATAACACCTACGCATTAAGGAAGTGCTCATGATAGAAGTAATGCCCATATTGAAGCGTTGAAGGTATCATTCAAAGGTGGAAGGCACATAATTACTTTACATCATTCAAAGGAAGAGCTTTGAAGGTTAAAAAAATAAAACTTATAAATAACGTAACATCCATTTTCCACCAACACACCTAAGCAACGTATGCATCACGCGGCTAGAGCATCAAGAAGTGACAAAGAATAGTAAAACACCTAAGTTGAGAAGAGTGCATAGATTGCTAGCACGTAGATTGTGCATTGAAAGTGAGTTCAAAGTGCATTTAAGGAGGAGAAAGACTCATAAGGTGCCCATGAGCAATAAATACTTTATGCCATACATAAAATATGAATTATAACACAAAAAATTGGACTAAAAAGTCTTAATAGAAGCCAATCAGCATGTGCATTTCACATTGCAAGGAAGGTAAAGATTTACATGATTTAATATTTTATTTCCTTAAGTATAAGGAGTTATAAGGTGCTTAATATAAGGTTGAAGTTTATTTATTACTACATTGAAGAACTAAGCAAATACCAACCTTAGAGAGTTAGAAGGTAATTAAAGCAATGGGAGTATATCTTAAATATATTACAAATTGCATGAAATTCAAACATTAAGATATTTGCAAATAATTACTTAGTAGATATAAGGTTTTCAACATTGGAAAATTGAAATACTAGTTTGCAAATATTATTAATCTCTAAATTTCCAAATTAGATACATATAAGGAATACCGCGTCAAAGTTTAATTTTTTTGTAATTTGAAAAATTGAACCATTGAGAATTGAAGGATTGAAGAAGCAAAACCATTAATTGCTTGAAAGTTAGAAATTGCATTTGGGTTTGGAAATCCCAAACTAAAGTTTTAAGGGATACTATTTTAGTAAGAAGCTCAAAAAATGGTTTGGGTGTTATATATCAAAATTATCAGCTCAAGAAGACTGTCCCAATGAGCTATATACCATAACACTGGTTTTGGACACCCCCAAAATTTCATTTTAAGTCTTGGTTTAAAATTTGGGTTCTATGTCGACCACCCCTTTTTGACCTTTGCCTTTTCTATTCTAACAACTGACCACTCTTGAAATTTTACTATCGCCAATCTTGTCTAACTCTATCATATATATTCCCTATCTATTTAAATTATGACTATCATAGGTAGTTTTTATGGTGATAAACTAACAACCTTGTATTGACTATTACTGATTATCATATATATTCCTTATTTATTTTAATTATGACTATCACAAGTAACTGTTTTGACCTAAAAACACGATAACCATATACTGACTGTTATTGGTGAAATTTCTTGACCATAACTGATACTGACCCTCTTCTCCCCTATTTTTGACTCTATTAGTTTTTATCCACATGTTATATCCTTTTATACTATTTATTTTTTACTATTTTGCATATGAGAACTGTGGAATAGGGATGTCTTCTTCGTATGCTCAATTTATGTGACAAGGGAATGATAACAACTTTGATATTCATAGAAAATGATATTTTTTATAGGATAACTTTTTGATAGAACTAGGGTATGCTATAAAAAGGTGTATGTGATACCCATAGGACCTCTGTTATACTGTAATGACAAATAATAGTGCTTATTGATATTTTAGGCCACTAGCCAAGGAGGATTTCACACATTCTCTTGAGAACACTACCTACCTCTCTAATACTATAATAGGGTAATATTTTTGGATGATGTGTCAGGTGTACTATGAAAAATATAAGACCAAAATAATTCCTAGCAATAATTTTTTTTTTTAATTCTAGGTGGTCTCCCTAAATACCTAAAGATATGTGGGAGCTAAATTCCATGTATATGTGTTGTCTAAGGCCTCGGTATTAGAGCCTGATCACCCCTCACTTCACTAGACACTTTATGGGCTATCTAGCTTAGTCAATCATGACAAATTTTATATGACATTTTAAAACCCCCAGTACATGGTCTCTAACCTACACAACTATTACAAAAAATGAAAGGACTTTATTTATTTTTATGTTTTTATTTTTATAAAAAATATTAGCAAAAAAAAATAAACGCATAAATCTTATACCTAAGAATCGAAATGGTAGAAAGTTTCATAGTTATAGAAGAACACAACATTGGAAAGTGCTCTAATACCACTTGTTAGGAACCTACTATCAAAAATAAAAACATGCACAAATATTGTAAAATAACATAAATATCACAACACATCTATAAAATATAAATGTAGAAAAGAACAATATCACAAATAATACAGAATCACAATCCTCTTCGAGGGGGCAACCTATTTCAATGCCTTCATTTAATTATGTAAAATATACATACAATACTACCTCTCATAGTTTTAAGGATTTTATCAACCACCTAACTCCCAAGGTTAGCTTACATGTAAAATGCCACCTAGGTTAGAATCTCCTACCTACAAATGCTTACATTCTTGATAACAATTATATAAAATGGTGCCACTTGTCTAGGAACTTCTAGATCCAAAACTATTATAAAATATTATACAATATTATCATGGGTTTTCCCCATGTTCAACAAATATCATAGTGTTAGGATGAGGTCCTAATAGAAAATGAGGCCAAAGCTTTGAATAACTTATTAAAGGAATATGAGAGAGGGTTTGGGAAAATTTAATAGGAAAAAATCTAAAATCTACTTCCTAAACACTCCAACTAGAATTAGAGTAGGGATATGCAAGTTACTTCAAATGGAGAAGATAAAGTTACCAACAACATATTTAGAGATGTCTTTATTTGAGACGAGAATGAGGATAGATTTATGGAATCTAGTTCTAATTGAATTTTAAAATAGACTAACATCATAAAAAGTACACGGTTATCATTAGCTAGAAGAGTAAATAATTAAATCAGTCTTACAAGCCATCCACCTTATTATATGACCTTGTATATTATGCCAAAATTGGTAGAAAAATATTTAATCTATATTATGCAATCATTTTTGTGGTTAGGATTACATGATAAAAGGAATTTTCCTTTGGTGAAATAGAGCAAGGTATGTGATGATAAAACTAGGGGAGGTATTGGTTTAAGAGTTTTTATGGATGAAAACTTAGCTCTAGGAGCAAAAGTAATAAATAGATTACACAAAGAGATTCAAAGACAATGGAGAAGAAATCTTCTAAGTACATTGATCCCAATGACCCAATTTTAATCCTTACTACATTCTCATTACTATATGGTTTTGCACTATGTATTAGTTTAAAAAATTATGTTGATTTAGTGATTAAAGGTTTAATATGGGTGGTTGGAACTAGAGAAACTTTTTCTATTTGGATGGATAATTTATGTGATAAAAGACAACTCAATATAGATCTAATTTTGAAGCCATGGATGATATTAATTCAATATGTATATGGTGATATGGTTTCAAACATTATGTATAAGGATTAGGAGGGAAGATACAAATGGAGAGAAGTTTTTCTTACAAGTATACCAAAAAAAATTTCTAGGAGGGAGTTAAAATAAAAGATAACAACAATGATTAGTCTAAGGGTAGCCAAGGATGAGTTGATTTGGGTGTTGAATAGCTCAAGATAATACACAACAAGAAGCAAATATAATATAAATCACAAGCAAAATAGGAATATCACAAAAATATGGAGAAATGTTTGGGGTAGCCTAAGCATTTCAAAATTCATAATTTTTATATAGCTGGTAGATCATAGGGAAACTTTATCTTGGGATAGCCTAGTAAAAAGGTGTTTTTATTGCCCCTCATAATATTTTCTATGTAAAAAGGAGAGTATAGACCATCTCTTGGGACACTGCTCAATACTCTAGGAACTATGACAACAAATTCTTAATATGTTTGGTAAATGCATGGTGATGAATGTCATAATTGAAGAAAGGTTAAAGCAATTGCGTAGCACATTTAAAAGTGAGGTAGTATAGACAATCTAGGATACTTCAAAAGAGACAATACTTTATACTATATGACTGAAAAGGAAACAAACAATATTTGAAGGAGAGGAAAAAAATCTAGAGGTATATAAATATGAAGATTTCTTTAACCATATAGGTGTATTAATTAGCCTTATCAACTCACCTGCTCCCTAATCCTAAAGCAAAAATTCTTGATAGATAGATACAAGTCATCAATTACAATTATGATGGTGGATATAGGAGAAATAAAAGGGAGGGGAAAAATAAAGTGGAAACCACCAAAAGTAGAGTTGGTCAAATTGAATTTTGATGAAGCTTATAAAGAAAATATAGGACCACAAGGAGGAGAAATAATTAGAAATAATAAGGTCTATGTTTTGTCACATTACGCTTTTAGTAGTGGATTCAAGAAAAATTATGAAGTTGAAGCTTGGGTAGCTTTAGAAGGTTTAAAACTATACAAAAAAAAAAAATGGAACATAGTGTAGCACCCTAAAATTGGCGTAGTTAAACCTTAGTAAAAACATAAAATTTGAATTTTAACCTCGAAATTGCCCGTTAACTGCTCACCCCATTTTTCATGCCATTTTAAGGAGTTTTTTTGAACGTTGGACAATATCGTCGTCTATCAGACAAAATCGTCCCAGATCGGACGAATTCGTCTGGAATAGAACATCCAGACGATTTCGTCCCAAAATCAAATTTTCATAATTAGATTTTGTTTCAACAGCCTCTCCAAATTGGGTAGAAGTGTGTCTACGTAGTTGGAGATTCCTCCATTGGAGATCTCCCAGATTGGGATGATCCCCAACCTCCTAACCTCCTCCTAATCATATATAAACTGGGATTTTCTTAGTTTATCCCCCTGAACCCTTGACTTTTTGGATCCCCTACTTGGCTATCCTTTTTTTCTTGGTTGATTTTCACTATCATGTAGCTTTGCACTCGTAGTTTTAAGTTTTTATTACAGGTTTTCACTATGCTTCAGCTGGAGGAAGCTCGGATCATTGCAAGTGATTTCGGATGATCTTATCACAGATCGACGATGATCTCGTATGATTGGAGGTGATATCAACTACAGTTTAGATTGGGGGCAACCAGAGCCTTGGGTTTGCATTTCCCATCTTTCTTCCTTATTTTTATTATGCATTAACTCGATTATTTTATTCTACATCCTGGAGTTCACCTCATTTTAACTTAAATGCATGATAAAGTTAATATAAGTTATTAAAATAATGCATTTCCTTTAATATGATATCTAGATTTATCATTTAAGAATTTATATTGTCATTTCTATTATTTTTCACATTTCTTGTAGTTGCATTTTCGGTTTTTGGTGTCTATTTATGTGATTATAGGTTTTTAACAAATTCGTCTGACAAATTCATCAGATCGACAATGATCTTGTCTGATCTCAAATGATTTACTGTAATTTGGGATGATTCTATATAATTGCAGATGATCATGTCATATTCGGGACGATCTAGACTCCTACAAGCTTTAGAATCTTCATCAGACATCCAAAATCAAGTGCATTCTTTCTTATTTAGTATATTCCTAGTATTTAGGATTCATTCATGCTTTCTGTATTCATATAAATTAGCATTTTTCATATAGAATAGCCTAGATTCATTCTGGCCAACCTAGGATTATGAATGATCAAATATAAAATGAACACATCAAAACCATTCTCAACCTAGGCGTGGAAACTGCCACTCAAAGTTTCCTGGTGAACCCCACCATCCATCGAAAATTGACCTTTATACCCCTCCCCCGAGAGGCGCGACCTTCAAAGGGCCTCTCAGTCCGATGTATTGTTCCATACTTCTCACATCCCCCTTTCGGGCACGGATCCTTTAGCCTGAAGGTAAGGGTGCAAAAAATTTGGGTCGATACATTTTGTTGAACCCGACATGAAACTAAAAACCTTTTGAAAAAAAAAAAAAAATTTTTTACTATTAAGTAACATCTAGAAGCATTAGAAAAACAGTTAAATTTGCATATCATGTTTAGATGGTAGATTATAATAAAAGACGAGCTGTCACCATAAATGTTGAAAATCAATTAACGACCATAGAGATTACGTGTGTGCTTAGAGTACCCCAAACAAATAGAGTCCAACCTTTGTGGGACGAACTTGATAGGAGAGTGGATATTATTTCATATAGGTCAACAGAACTTAGGAAAATTAAGAGGTTTGTCCTAGATATAATCATGGATCCTGATCAGGTAAATTTGTACCATGAAATTCAGAGAGCTTTCCATAAGTGGTTAGCCGATAAAAGAGCACTTGTGTCTTCTGAATTGTACACCTTTGAAGAATACCTTGAGAATGCAGTTATAGTACATAAGTTTCTATCTCGTATAGAGGATCAAGAAGTCGTTCTTATGGATAGAAAAATATGGAATAGAGTTCCTAGAGCTATGTTATATCGAGAGTATTGCCATGAGATCTATTTTTACAAGTCAGAGTCTGAAGTAGATCATATTACTATAGCACACTTTATCAAGTTCTTGAAAAACCATTTCCAATTTGAAGAGGAGCATTTCATGACTCCTGATGAACTCGATCCTATTAATGATATCCATAAATTATTTATAGAAAACTAAGTCATTATTCTTACTGTTGTTATTCTTTTTACAACCAGAATGCTATTTTTTATCTTTATAATGATATTATAAAATACAAAAACAAAAAAATATATATAATAAAAAAAAAAAAAAAAAAAAAAAAAAAGCCAAAACATTTCCTTTTTATAGTAGGTATATAATTAAAATATATACCTCTCAAACCTATAGCATATATATATATAAATATATATATTTTCTAAAATCTAAGTTTAAGCACAATGCCTAGACTTAGGAATGGAAAACAAACTAAAGAAGAAGAAGATTGGTTAGGAAAACCATTAAATAACCCAGATGTCCTTCCTGAAGATCAAATTCAGGAAGAAGAAATTCTAGACTAGCAAGAAGAAGAGCTTGCTATAAGAAATGAACAAGAAGAAAATGTTAGAGAGGAAGGATCCTCATCCCCTAAAATGTCTTCGGGAGGAGCTGTTACTTTTGAAAATATGGAACAATTCTGGAAGTTCATTAATACTAATATTGGTGTTCTTAATAGAGTAGTCCATATGGAAAAAGATCGAATTAGTGATACTCAAGCAACCCTAGAAGACGTATTTCACACATGCACTAATCCCTTGTCCTTTATTGATCAAGAGAGTGATCAAGCTGGACAATCCAACTTGGATATGGCAGCTATAATCCAGAACATGCAACAACAACAAAGTTACCCAACCATCTAAAGTGCCTGTTAGCAAGCCTAGGGTCATTCCTACACAAAAGAAACCATCATTTACTACTCTATTTTGCCAAGCTATTGAGCAATATACCTCAAATCAGCAAAAACCCAAAACAAAACCAAACACCAATTACCAACAATCTGGGATACAACATAATACTATTACAAATCCTCTTCATAATAATCTTCCTACCATTGCTTTGCATAATAGCAATATAGCATCTAATCCTTATGTCACACCGTCATACACTCATAAATCCCATGCTTATGTCCCACCAAACCAACATGGTGGACACTAGTGATCTTGAAACTGTGGTGAAACAGTTAGTTTCCCGCATGGACCAGATAAATACCTACCATCCCTTGTATAATTATCGAGAGATGTGTAGTCAGCCTTTAGATCCTATAGTTGTAGCACAACCATATCCTAAACATTTTCCTATGCCTATCTTACCCATATATAAAGGAAACAAAGATCCCATAGAGCATCTTCATATTTTTAGGATAGCATGTCATGATATATCACATGATGACTTATTATTGCTAAAAATGTTCCCAAAAAGTTTAGGAGGAATGGCATTAGAGTGGTATTATCAATTACCCACTAATTCTTTGAGGAATTTTAAAGAAATAGTCGAGTCTTTTGTGCATCAATTTAGTGCCTACATTGAAAGGCATGTGACCATTAAAGACTTGTACAACTTAAAACAAGACAAAGATGAATTTTTTTCTGATTTCTTAGCTATGTGGAGATAATTGATAGGAAAATTGCACTTTGTGTTGCCTTATAGGGAGATGTTGGTCATCTTTATTAATAATTTGCAAGACCAACTATCTTACGAATTATCAACTGCTACCTTGACCACCTTTGATCAAGCTATAGACTTAGCCAGACGAGTGGAAGATGCTCTCATTCGGAGAGGTCAGCTTAAAAAGAAAGACGATGAGAAAACATCCAAAAATAAATATAAAAATAAACAAGTTGTGGGTGATGGAGTCACTGATAGCAGAAATATTGCTACTGTTAATGTTGCGAAGACAACGGAGAAGTTTATAATGAAACCTCCTGATAAACCTCCTCAAGAATTTACTAGGTTGAATCAACATTTATCAACCATTCTATCACAATTATTAGAACAAGGTTTGATTCAACTACCAACTATCCGAGAACCTGATCCAACTATACCCGGATACATAGCTGATTTACATTGTGACTTCCATAGAGGACCTGGACACACTACCAAATCTTGTAAAATATTAAAACATAAAATACAGGACTTTATTGATAACAATGAGATGGAGGTACAAGCCTTTCAACCTAAGCAAAATCCTCCTAATAATGCTCAAAAGAATATCTCCCAAAACTAGAACCAGAATTCCAATCAGTCATTGGACATATTTCAACATCCTTTACCAAAACATGGCAAGGAAGTCGTTAATCAAATTGAGCATCATAATGTTCCCCCTCCTACCCGATATGTAGGAACTATTAGTGGGCATTTACCTGCTCATGAGCCAGAAATATTTGACACAACATTATCTATGATTACGACCAGGCCTCTACATAATATTTGGACACCTAATCTCAGTGATATAGAATACGAGACTGAGAGTGATATGGAAATCACATCAACTCAATCGAATAGCTCTGAAGATGAATCAAAACCTATTCTTCCTATCATAAGTTATATGATTCTAGAAGAACCATTTGCAAGAAGAGTCACTACTAGACCATCCTCTCACCAATTAATTTCTAATGAGCAAGCCATAAATGCTAGACCAAGACCCATTCATCATCCACAGAACAATATTGTGGGTACCATCGGAGCTGTTACTAGACAACAGGCTCAAAACTCTCAACAAGATCAAATGCAGAATGATGGATCAGCTCCATTTTTTTTTAAAGTTCCTAATAAAGGGAATCAGACACCTAATGTTCAACCTAAACCTCCTTACAATATTAATGAGCAACTATCAAATATTATAGCTAGAATTTCTCTGTTAGACCTTTTAAGATCTCCTACCCATAGAGACGAATTAATGCTCACATTAAGCCAGATGATGGTACCACAAAAAATTCAACCTGAAGCCATGGCTAATACTATAATAACTCATGAAGTTTATTGTATTGAATTCTGGGATAGAGACATACCTCAACACAATTTACATAAGGATAACCCCTTATATATTACTGCATTAATCATAGATGTAGCAGTTAAACGAGTCTTAATTGATAATGGATCATATTTAAACATTTGCACTTTTGAATTCTATCAAATATTTGGGTTTAGAAGCGATGAAATGAAAAGAACTGATATGATCATAAAAGCCTTAAATGATGAAACACAATAAATGTGTGGAGTTATTACCATCCCATTGCAGGTTGGTCTGAGAATATTGGATACGACCGTGTTTATTATACATTGCCCTGCATCGTATAATATACTCTTGGGTCACCCTTGGATCAATGCGATGCAATCCGTTCCATCAACTTTACATCAATGTGTTAAATTTGAATTTAAGAATCAGTTGGTTACTATTCATGGTGATCCTAGACCCTTTGATATGTGTGCTTTGGCAGAATCTGTTGGAGTTCAATTTTGCCCTACTCTATCATCCACACATCCTAATTCTCATTATCCATCTAAACATGTGAAACACACACCCACAACGTCATCTACTTCTTCTCCATCAGTTCTACCTCTACATATAGCTCAACCATCCTCTAAACAAACCACATTAGGACCTCAAAAACATCCTAATCCCACAACCGATGTCTCTTGTTCTACACCTATAACTTCTATACCTAAAATAGGCCCATCCATCGACATCTATACAACATCAACATCCACCAAAGGCATAGTTTCTGCACTAGAAGATGTAGGAAGTTTTCTTTCTACTTCTTGTGCTCTTACTGATGAGATCTTACCCGATTTATCTAAAATTCTTATATCAGAGAAAAAAAATGCTTCTATGCAAGATTCCATTATTTTACATAAATTGCCACCATCTCCTCATACCTTGTGCCTCCCACAACCTATGGGAAGTATTTACCAATTCGAGAGCTGTGCTTTTATTTATAAGGGATATGACTGGGGTAGAATACCCAGAAACATCAAAACTCATTATAATGGATATGCTCGATGTTATTTTACTAATGAGTATATTAAAGCCAAATATATAATGCTTAAGTTGGGATATAAAGGGAAAGGTTTGGGACCTTTCCAAAATGGTATGAAAGAACCTTTTGAGGTAGAACCGTGGCCTGCCCGATGTGGTGTGGGCCTATTTCCTAGTAAGGGTCAGCCCTTCCCATTTGAGGATGATGACCATATCATATGTTACAAATATTATTTGGATAAACATGATACATTATGTTTAATGAATAAGTCATTTACATGTAATATTCTATCTATAGCTTACCCTGAGACGATCACCGAATTCGACGATGAGTTGGAGGGAGATATCTTCTATGATGTCTCTATTGAGGAATTGTTACATCATGAATTTTATTTTGATGGCTCTATACCTAGTATAGCCCATATTGAGGCCACGAATACTCAAGACGAATTATCCAAGCTAACCTTGGAAGAATTACAAGAATTGGGTGTTTCACCCGCCCCACCTAATTTTGAGAAAAATATACACATGGAAGTAGAAAATGTCATAAAAATTAACATTGGAACTGAGGATAATCCTCACCTAATCAACATTGGATCAAAATTGAGTCAAGAAAAATAGGATAAATACATAGCATTTCTTAAAGAATATGAAGACATATTTGCTTGGACATATGAAGATATACCAGATTTAGACCATTCTGTAGTTATGCATCACTTAGTAGTCCATCCGGATGCTAAACCTGTTAAACAAAAACTTAGAAAAATGCATCCTAAAGTGGCCTTACTGGTCAAAGGGGAGTTAGAAAAACTCTTGAATGTCATTTTTATACAAGCCATTGATTATGCTGAATGGATCTCGAATGTATTTCCAGTAACTAAGAAAGAATCTACTAAAGTTAGGGTTTGCATAGAATTTAGAGATATTAATGTTGCATACCCTAAAGATGATTTTCCTCTTCCCAATATGGATCAGATCATTGATTTTACTGCTGGGAGTGGAATGATATCCTTAATGGATGGATTTTTTGGTTATAATCAGATAAGGATAGCTCCTGAAGATCAGGCTAAAATAGCCTTTATTACCCCTTGGGGGACCTTTTGTTGGAAAGTGATGCCATTTGGTTTAAAGAATGCAGGTGCAACCAATCAACGAGCCATGACTTACATATTTCATGATATGATGCATGATATGCTACATGATTATGTAGATGACATTATAGCTCGTTCTATTAAAGAAGAAGACCATTTAGATGATTTGAGAAAATTATTTAATCGGTTAAGAGAATATCTTATCCGATTGAATCCATCTAAATGTATATTCAGAGTTACGTCCGATAAATTATTGGGGGTTATAGTTTCTTTACGTGGCATCAAAATTGATCCTCTCAATATTATGGCTATCATTGATATACCCGCAGGCACAAATATATCTGAATTACAGAGTTTACAAGGTAAGCTTCAAGCTATCTGTCGCTTCATCGATAAGCTGGTGAATAAAATCGAATCATTTCTTAAGCTTCTTAAGAAGGATGTATCTTTCCATTGGGACAACAAATGTCAGGAAGCATTTGAACGCCTTAAAAAATATCTTCTTAACTCACCTATGCTTTCACCACCTAGACCTGATCGCCCATTTATCTTGTATATATTTGCTTCAAATTTTTCTATAGGAGCTATGTTAGCTCAACTTGATGATGAGAAGAAAGAACGTGCTAGTTATTATATCAGTCGAACATTAATCAGTTATGAAACCCGTTACATAGCAATAGAAAAATTATGTCTAGTAGTCATATTTTCTACACAAAAATTATGCCATTATATGCTTAGTTAGAAAATGTATGTTATTGCTAAATTTGATCCTTTGCAGTATCTCATGAGTCGACCTTATTTATCTGGTCGCACGACAAAGTTGGTTCTTGCTCTAAGCGAGTTTGAACTCATGTTTATAGTACAAAATTCTATTAAGGGTCAAATAATAGCAGATCAATTAGCTGCTGCACCCTTAGAGTCTACCCATCCCCTCATCATTGAGTTTCCTGAAGAATGCCTTAAACTAGAGGCAAACCATCTAGATAAACGGTCCTTATACTTTGACGAAGCCCGATGCATGAGTGGGGCTGGTGTAGGTATTATTCTAATATCTCCACAGAAACATCTTATACCTATCCTTTAAATTAATGTGTGCTTGAACTAATAATACTGTTGAATATGAACTTATATTTGGGCCCTAGCGGCCAATATTTTTGTGGTTTATGCTCAATATTTTAGCAAGAAATGTTGCAGGGGATACAATATGGGTTAGAAATTTGTCTTTCAATAGATCATACTATGAACTTGAGTGACAATGGCTTCCAATTTGCTGCACAAAAGAAAAGTGAAAACCATACCTTTCCACGACGTCTAGGGCAAGGATTAAAGAGACCACGAAATAAGTTTCAAGCAGTTGATCAAAAAATGGCTCATATCTCAAGTGAATCTGGTGCTAAGGTGCACCCACAAAATAATTCTACTATGAAAACCCCTGTCAAGGGTAAGAATTTCGAAGACTCGGTCCCAAAAATGAATTTTAGGGATGCCCTTCGTGGTGGACAACCTCGGCCCAATGCTAATATCAATATTAGGGCTTCTCATAAACCTCTAAGAATGCCTAAGATTGATCCCAGGAAAACGGAGTCAGGATGTCTTAAAGCAGCTGATGGAACTCCTATTGTTAAGCTTGATATGGGTAACATTCAGAATGGCATTGAAGATTTGGAAAAAAGAGGACTAATTTGTCGGTTCGTGGGTTTTCGTCCGAGTCTATCTGCTTTCAAATTCTGGGCTGCAAAAAGTTGGAAAACTAAAGGTGAGTTACAAATCTCTATTTATCCAAATGGTTATTTTCTTGTTTTATTTGCTAATAATGAAGATAGAGAGAAAAATTTTCAAGGGGGTCCTTGGTTTTTTGGAAGGGCGGGGCTTTTCATGAAGCCCTGGCATACTAAATTTAAATCCGAAGAAGAGATGCCTTCTATAGCTCCCGTGTGGGTTAGACTCTTTGGCCTCCCTATTGAATTTTGGAATCCTACTATTTTTTCTTCAATTGGAAACTCTTTAGGAACTTTTATGATGATTGTTGATTGTACTCAAAATTTTGAACATATTATTTATGCTCGAATTTGTGTTTTAATGGATTTTGACAAACCCCTACCTAAAAAGATCACATTACAATTTGGGGAAGACACTTGGGAGCAAGTAGTGGACTATGAGAACATTCCTTTTCGTTGTAGAATTTGCCATGAATATGGTCATTTGGCCAGTGCTTGCCCAAATAAAATTCTTGATCAAAAGAAAGAAGATATAAACTCAGCAGGTTTCCAAATACCTAAGAAGAAGAACACTCAGAAAAAACCAGTAATGAAGGATCAATCAAAGTCATTTGCTAATATGTTTGAAATCCTTTCCACAAATGATGTCCCAAGTGAGGAAGAGGAAATAATGGAAACTGAAATCTTAGAAACACAATTTAAATATGAAGGAAAGAACTCGAGAGACAAACCAACAAATCAAAGGTTTTCAATAGAAAAAAAAAGGAGAAAATTTACACAAGAAAAACAATATTTCAAATGTCAAAACTTCAAATAATGCAGGTCCCAATATAGACTCCATTGAACCATCTAGTAAAATTTTGGTTGTGTATGAGCATTCTTCAAGGTTAGAAGCCATCTCAGATTCAATTGGAATAAGTCAAGAAATAGGAAAAAAAAATTGAAGATGGATTCTAATCAAAAAGTAGGTCGCAAGACCAATCAATATCATATGGTAAAAGAAGGTGAAAAGCTTGTAGAGGAAGGTAAGATTAATGCCCTTCCCAACATTTTTAGACCTAGTATTAATGAAGATCATCACTTGGAATATTAGAGGACTCAAAGGGAGTCTTTCAAAACAAAATGAAATTAGAAGAATGATTCAGATAAATCATCCACATCTTGTTTTCCTTCAAGAAACAAAGATGTCAATGGAGGATATGGACTTAATTTCCAGTAAAATTTGGCCAATTGGAAAAGTGGTTTCCCTCGGTTCCCAAGGGACTTCGGGTGGCATTGCTTGTCTTTGGGACCCAAAAGAGGTAGTTATTCACCATATGGTTGGCAGTTGGGGTTTGTTGGCTATAGCTATTCAAAGTAGACATTCCAACCAGATTATGCTCTGCATTACTATTTATGCCCCGACTTCTTTGGAGGAAAAAAGAAGACAGTGGAAGGATATTACTCATATTATCTCTCATTTTCCTAAAGCTTGGATCTTGATCGGAGGAGATTTCAATACCATCCTCTCTCTGGATGAGAAAAGGGGGGGAAATAGAAATTTGGACAAAAGTACTCACCTCATGAGCGAATATATTGCAAACCTCCATCTTGTGGATATCCAACCAGATAATGGCCTTATGACTTGGTCTAACAGAAGGCAAGGCTTAGCTTGTATAATGGAGAGATTGGATAGGTTTTTGCTCTCTGAAAATTTCTTAATCCATGGTCACATTCCTAAAGTGAAGACTCTTAATAATGTTGGTTCGGATCATTGGCCGATCATGGTGGAAATGTGGAAAACCAATGTGAGTTTCTCTCCTTTTCGTTTTCAATTAATGTGGCTTAGAGACATTTCCTTCAGACCTCATGTGCAACAATGGTGGAAGGAAGGTAAACCTAGGCATGGGACTAAGATGTTCTATTTTTCCAAAATACTGCAATACATTAAATCCAAAATCAAGACTTGGAACTGGAAAGAGTTTGGGGATGTTCATAAAAAAAAACATGAAGTTATTGCTCATCTTGAAAATTTGAATAAGAAAATCCGTTTAGATGGCCTCACAGAGAAGAGAAGTGCAGATGAAATTAAACTCACAACTCAGTTAGAGGAATGGGAAAAAGAGAAGAAATCTTATGGAAGCAAAAATCTAGAATTCAATGGCTCAAAGAAGGAGATCGAAACACAAATTTCTTCCACAAATCTCTTCTAGCTCGAAGATCTCACAACTTTATTTCTTCCTTAAAATCAGATTCTGGAGATGTTGTTTATACTTGGGATGGCATGAACTCTATTGTTGTTGATTACTTTTCCAATATTTTTGTTGCTACTCCTCTTGACTCGGCTTCACAACAAAATGTTCTTCAAGCAATCCCTTCTCTTATCACTTCGAGGAGAACTCTATTTTGACTGCTCCTGTTACTATCAATGAGCTTCAACAAGTAGTTTTTAAAATGCAAAAATGGAAAACCCTAGGTCCTGATGGTTTTCCTATTGAGTTCTACCAAGAGTTCTGGGATATCCTTCATGTTGATTTATTAGAGGTGGTGGAAGAAGCCAGGAAATCCAAAGAAATTTTGAAGGTTATCAATAAAACTTATATTACTCTTGTTCCAAAAGCTCAAGAGGTTGATCATATCTCAACTTTTAGACCTATTGCTTTATGTAATGTTCTTCTCAAAATTATTACTAAAATCATGGAAGAAAGGTTGAAGCCTCTTTTGCATAAGATTATTTCCCCAGAGCAAGGGGGATATGTGGAAGGACGTCAAATAGTAGATGAGATAGTTCTTGCTCAGGAAGCCATCCATTCCATGGATATGCAAAATTCTCCTTCTATGTTCATTCGGTTAGACTTATCCAAAGCTTATGATGGAGTGGATTGGCACTTCCTTATCAAAGTTTTGAGGCAATTTGGTTTCTCTAAGGATTGGATGGATTGGATTATGGGATGTATCTCTTGAGTTTCCTACTTAGTTCTTATCAATGGCAGGCCTTCTCAATCTTTCCTAGCTTCCAGAGGTATTAGGCAAGGTGACCCGCTATCCCCTTATTTATTCATCATTCTTGTTGAATGCTTGGGTAGGACTATAACAAAAAGAGGGAAAACAAAACCCTTGAGGGAGTTACCATTGCTCATGGAGCTAGACCTATCTCTCATCTTCAATTTGTGGATGACTCTACCCTTTTAGGTAAAGCTACAGTTAAGGAATCTTCTAATATTAAGCAAATCATTAGCTATTTTTCTAAGGCTACTTGGGCGGTTGATCAATGAAGACAAATCTAAAGTTATTTTCTTTCACTGCTCTCGCTAGACAGGAATCCATGGTCTTGGATAAATTAAGATATAAGAAGACCTCTCTTCCAATCACTTATTTAGGTATTCCCATAAATATTCAAAGGCAGAAAAATAAAGATTGGAATTGGTTGTTGGACAAAGTCAAGAAGAAAATTGGAAAGTGGACCAACAAGTGGCTTTCTTCTTGGGGTAGAATCACCTTGGTAAAATCAGTCCTTCAAGCTATTCCTATTTATGTTTCTTCCATTTTGAATATCCCAAAGGCTGTTCTTCGAGAATTGGATCAAATCAGTCATCGTTTCCTTTGGAGTGGTACTAAGGAGAAAAGAAAATGGGCCTTGGTGAAATGGGATACTTTATGTCTTCCTAAGAGTGAAGGGGGGTTAGGATTCCGGTCTTCAATTAATAACAACAAAGCTTTAGCTGCTAAATTATATTGGAGGATGTTGCATAACCCCAATGCTCTTTGGGCCAATAATCTCCGTGCTAAATATACTGAGAACAAAAGTCCTGAAGACCTTGTTCGCTATCAACTTCCTACCAAAGGTTCTCCCATTTTAGCAGTTCTTAAGACTGGTGAGGATTTGATAAAGAAAAAATTATTTTGGATCATTCATAATGGTCAACATGCAAATTTTTGGACAGATTCTTGGGATGGTCACAAGCCTTTGATAACTCAGTTTCCCGATTGGAGGCCTTGGATGGAGGAGCTTCATCGAGCTAATTGGATAAAGGTGGCTAATTACTGTCGGTACCATACTGGTAATTCAAAGGTTGGTAGATATTGGATCCCTATTGAGGACTGGCCTATTCAAATCCCAGAAAGGCAAAGACAAGATATCCAAGGCATCCTTCATATGAGATCCCTCTCTTGGTCCCATGAAAAAGATTGTTTTGGATGGAACAACACTACTAAGGGTGAGTATTCGGTTGCTCAAGGTTATTTGACCTTATGCCATAATAATCCCAACCATTCTTTTGACATATTTTCTCAATTGTGGGCTCAAAAGCTCTAGCCTAAGGTGAGGTTCTTTAATTGGCTTTTATTGCATCGTAGGGTGCTTACTTGGTGAGCAACTTATGAAGCATGGTTTTCATGGCCCTTTTAGATGTGAAATGTGTGAAGAGAATGTAGAAAATATCAACCATATTTTTATTGAGTGTACTTTAGCCTCTGAGCTATGGAGGAGAATGGCAACTTTACTTGGCTTACAGTGGTCCAATTTTTTCACTTTTGAACAGACTTTGGAGGGATTGGCCTAATCAAGAGGGTGTTGATCATTTTATTAGGCAATTAGTTTGGATGGGTTCTACCATTCTTCTTTGGAATATTTGGAATGAAAGGAACAGCCAAATTTTTAATCAAGATAGGAAGGATATTCACTATATTTGGCAAAAGACCATAGCCAACTTAGTTGAATCAGTCCATCAACTCCTTAATCACCCCCAAAACTCCCACCAAATATGGGATCAAGTGATGCAAAGATTGAAGATTAAACCTTCTAAGGGCAACCAACTTAAAGGGAATGTGAGTATTAGTAAGATGGATAGGACTAGAAATTGGCAACCTCCTCCTAAGGATTTTGGAAAAGTCAATACTGATGGAGCCTCTAGAGGGAACCCTGGAAAAGCCGATGTGGGAGGAATTGGTAGACTTTCGAGATGGCTCCCTGGTTTTTACTTTTGCTTGAGAATTTGGGTATTCTTTCCAATAACCTTGCTGAGGGGTATGGTATCCTTAGAGGCCTTCAGGAGGCTACTAAGGTTGGATGGGAAAAGGTGTTAGTTGAGTCCGACTCTCAACTTATGATTAATCTCTTGAAGACTCCTTCTAAGAATCATAAGGTGGATTGGAGAATAAAAAGAATTATTGAGAAGATTCGGTTAATCCGGATGGGATTTTTGAAAGTTGATTACAATCATGTGGTCGAGAGATCAAAACAAGAGTGTTGATGCTTTAGCTAATTGGGCTTTGGACAAAGGTGATCTTACTTGTTATGGCCACCCTCCTATATGGTGGGCTTCTCAAATTAGGGAAGCTCTTCTTTCTATCATTTCTTTGGATGGCTCCGGTTATGAAGGTACCTAGTTTCTTCTTGTTTTTTTTTTTTCTCTTTGGTTCATTCAGTTTTTTTAGTTCCCTAGCTCATTCTATTCTTTATTTTGTTTCCTCTGTTGATTCTTGCATTAATAGTCTTCTGGTCTAGATAGGTCATTGTTTTGTTCATTTTTTTTTCTTTTGTCTTCTTTGTTTTTTTGTTTAGTTTTTTAAGGTGGGTGGGTTCTTTTGTTTTGTTTTGTTTTTGTGTTCTTTGTGTTGTTTTTTGTTGTTCTTGTGTTTTTGTTGTTTTATTTTTTTTTATGTTTTTTGTTATTGTTCTTGTGTTTTTTTCGTTCTTGTTCTTGGGTTTCTCTTTGTTTGTGTTATTTCATTTTTTTATGTGTGAGTGTTTTCTATGTTTTTTGTTTTTGTTTATTGTCTATTGTTGGTTGTTTTTTATTTTTATTTTATTTATTTTATTTTTTAGGTTTTGGTTGTGTTTATTTTTCATGTTTTTTTGGGTTATGTCTTTGTAGTGTTCTATTGTTTTTGTCTTGTTTGTGTTTTGTTATGTGGTTCTTGTGTTTTTCTATGTGGTTTGTGTTGTGGTTTATTTTATCTTATTGTGCGTGTTTGGTTGTGCTTTTGGTTTTGACACACTCAAGGAGCATGTTTTTTATTTTATTTTATTATTTTTGTTGTTATTTACTTTTTTAAATTTGGTTTTGTGTGTTTGTTTGCTCCTTGAGTATGTCAAAGGTGGTAGGCCAGGTCCGAGTCCTGGGCATTTTTGGTGGAATGGATACCCCTGCCTCCTTGGGTCTTACCCGAAAGTGGCATCCCTTTTGGGATGTTTTCCACAAATAAAAAAATATGCTGAATATGAAGCTCTAATCCTTGGCTTACGAGCTGCCTTGGCACTGAAAATTAAAAATCTGTTAGTTTTCGATGATTCTCAACTTGTTATAAATCAAATTAATGATTTTTATCAGACTAGAGATGATAAATTATGCCCATATAAAGCATATGTATTCCAATTAATATCTTTATTTGATCAAGTTACCTTGGAAGCTATTCCTCGAACTAGCAATCGTGCGGCTGATGCTATGGCTGCATTCACATCTCTTTTACCCTTGGAGTTAGAGGACGAATATGCTACCATCATTATTTGTTGACTCCAGGAACCCGATTCAAATAAATCATGCTTAGAAGCTTTGGATGTGTTTCTAATCAATGAAACTACTCCTGAAATTTGGTACACTGATATATTCAAATTTCTTCAAAATGGGACCTTGAAGTTTTTAATAGAAACTAGCATTGGTTATTGCGTAGACAAGCAAGTCACTTCGTAATAATTGGAAATACGTTATATAGGAGATATTTTGAAGGTATCCTACTGAGATGTTTGAATCTAGAAGAATCTAAATCATCTTTAAGTGAAGCCCACGATGGATCTTGTGGGGGACACTTTAGTGGTAGCACCATTGCTAAGAAGCTCCTTAGGATAGGATATTTTTGGCCTACCATGGATAATGATACACATGATTATGTGCACCATTGCGATAAGTGCCAGAAACACGTTGACCTTGTCCATGCGCCTGCACAAGAACTACAATCTATTTCATCTCCTTGGCCCTTTTCAAAATGGGGCTTAGACATCATTGGAAAAATCAATCCCGTGTCATCTGATGGACACAAATTCATCATAACTGCTATCGAGTATTTCACAAAGTGGGTTGAAGCTATGCCCTTAGCTTCTTGCACTAGAACCCAAGTTTCCAAATTTATTTTTAATCAAATTATTTGTAGGTTCGCAATTCCTGCAAACCTCATCTCAGATAATGGAACTTGTTTCAAAAATAAAGTCAAGAAATTATGTCAAAAATATAAAATTCAACATCGTTGGTCCACTCCCTATTATCCTCAAGGTAATGGCCAAGCAGAAGCATCTAATAAAACATTAATTAAAATCCTCAAAATATTGGTCAATAAATTTGGTCGAGATTGGCACATTCAATTATATCCTACTTTTTGGGCTTATTGTAATAGCGTTCATACTCCCACGAGAACCTCACATTTTGTTTTGGTCTATGGCACTGAAGCAATTTTTCCCTTTGAATTAGAAGTTCCTTCTTTAGATCTACTACTTCAAGATACTAAAGTAGGAGATGAATATCATGCTGGCAGATTTAGTCAACTGGAAATCCTAGATGAGAAGTGCATCAATGCTTTGGAACATCTTTGAGCCTACCAGAACAAGCTTACACGAGCATACCTCAAGAAAGTTCATCATAGATCCTTTGAGATCGGTGACCTTGTCTTAAAAGAAAATCAAAAAAATACTAATGCAACTAAAGACCTTAAAGGTAAATTTGAACCTAAATGGCTTGGGCCATATATCATCACTGCTAAATTTGGCTTGGGAGCATACATATTAGCTACCTTAGATGGTAAAGATCTTAAAGAACCTATGAACATTATGCATCTTAAACGCTATTATGCATAAATCTGGTCATTTCATCATTGTATATATTGTTGTTTTGCATATTGTTTCATTTTAGTCATCCATATAAAAATTTCAAAAATAGTAATAGTATTTATTCTTTCAATTCATAAATTAAAACCAAAATATAAAAAAAAAAAATCAAAAATCATCATCTTCAAAAACATTTTCTATTTTTGCACCCATCAATTCTTGAAGTATTGCAGTCATATTTTCAATTATTTTGGATAAATTAGCATTTATTTGGAATCCCGCACTTTCACACTCACATGAATAAATATCTTGATTTTATTTGATATGATTATTAATCTCTCTTATATCAAAGTCCACAGTTGAATTAAATAAAGTTTTGAGAATAGAGAATTGATCTTATTATTTATTTGAACCAAGTATATCTTTTCACATTAAAATGATTTCATTGCAAATTCAATATGATGCTACATAATAGAAGTGGTTTCTTGAGTGAAAAGTTTCCCCTGCTATCCTATCATGCACATGGTCTAGAATATTTGATAATTGACAAAAGGACAAGCTCACCCCTGCCCAGAATAAAAATCCCTTTCTCTACAACCAATCCAAGCAAGTATCCCTAGTATAGGAAGAAAAATAAAAGTCAAAGAAAATGAGAAAAAGAAAAATATCATTTTGTACCATCGCAACAATATTTCAGTATTATCTCAAGTTCCAAGCAAAAATACAAAAAAAAAAAAGAAAGAGAGAAAAAGAAAAAGCAAAAGCAAAAAGCAATAAAATCCTTTTCCCTACCCCTTGAAAAGAAAAGAAGGGTGAATGATCTTGAATCCTTGGAATTCTCAATTATTCAAAAATCGTGAGGTAAACCCCATAACAGGTGGTTTGTGCCCAACCCGCTTGGCCTTGGGTAATTCCTAGCGTGGTGATATGTCTGTCACATTAGTGACCTTCTTTTGTACAACCCTATATCTGCTTATGGATCAGCTAGCTCTTGATGACCCAACTTACATAGTAGTCTGGTATGGTTACATGCATATAAATCATGGTCAACAAACACTTATTTGGTTAATTCAAATTACTTGTATCAAATTATCTTGCTCAAAATTGGTAAATGAACAATACAATTGCACACACATTTGTATTTGAGAGACTTTGTATCATTATGATAAATCAAGATCGGTAATGAACTCACATATGCACATGAGGGTTCCTTATAAATCTACATTTTGTCTTTGATATAATTTAAAATATTTTTGCAAATATTTTGGAATAATTTCATCTTCTTATTTAAAGCACATCTGTTTAGTATAAAAACATTTCAATACATGTTTTTCAAAAATTCAAAATTTCTTTCAACAACATATTCAAAAATCTAGCAATAAAGTCACGTTTATATATTATTTTCTGTTTATCTCAAAATAAAAAATCAATTATGCAATAAAATTATTTTCGCGATGATGGTATAAGTTTATACCTATAATTCTATTCCTAGCGCAAACCATTGTTCTAATTTTATTTTCCCATTCATTTTAATTCATAAAAACATATGGCTTACATCATTATGTTACACAATTATGCTTTAAAAGGAACGCAAATTTTTCCATTTTCATTTCATTATGTCAACATTCAATTTTGCAACGATGGTATAATTCCTAGGGAATTGTTCAAAATTTTATCACACTTAGGAATTTTATGCCTAACAAAAATCATATTTTTAATATTTCATGCATAATATTTTTATGAAAATCTGAAAACAAATCATCACCATCATCATTTTTCATCATCACAACACAAAGTCTTAAGATAGTTTCTTAAGCACTCTTTTAATTTTAGCAATATTTCTATACTGGGATTAGCTTGACGACCTAGTGAGCGGCGACTCCATGAAATGGTCTATAACAGTGACAATGTCCTTTGAAATTATTGTTAGAAGTCTCTTTTATTTTTCATCACATCACACCACAACAACCAATTTTACATCAGATTATTTCATTCAATTTATAGCATGACATAAAATTATACTATTTCCAAATGCCATAATTACATGAATCACAACAAAAATCCAACATTAAAAATCAAAAACATATGGAAAGTTATATCACAAAAGGATCATAATATATATATATATATATATATATATATATATATATATATATATATATATATATATATATATATATATATATATCAAAATATATGTACATCATATCACAATTGGATTGGTATGCCACAATCTATACCTTGGCATACTCAATCCTCTCAAAAATATACAATCTATAACCAAAAAGTAGCTAGTCTCGAGAAGCCCTCGAGATCTCAGCCTCATCTCCTCTCCTGCCCTGAGGTGGAGGAGGTGGTCCCATAGAGGTCCGTGTTGTGTCTCGGGTCCTCATCGTTGATTGTGAGGATGTCCTCGATGATCCCATCATGACAGGATTCGTAATGGGGGCTACCAGTGGTATCCTTTGGTTCTTTGGAACCACGTGATAGTACAATCCCTAGTAGAACACTGTATAAGCAATAGACCACACCAGATCCTGAGTGCTCGCCCCTCTGCTCTAAGCCCTGAGCCATGTAACCTCATCCTGCAGTGTCTGCACCTGAGCCTAGTGGTGGGCATTCTTAGCTCGAAGAGCCGTCATCTCGTTGCTCTCCCCCACCTCGATACCCTTCCCCTTATCGAGCTATGGTGGCCTCTCCCTCTAATGAGAATGGAGTCCCTCCTCCCTCCTCTCTGGGTATTGTGGTCTCTCTAGAGCCTGTGGTGCTCTTCGACATCTCTCTTGAGGAGACCGTCACTGCTCCATACCTTCTTGACCCCTCACTGTCTTGATAGCAACCTGGTGATGCCTCCCAATCTATCGCACCATAGCATGCATCGGACCCTATGCCCTCGTCATTCGAGGAGGGTGGATGCTTGTGTACTAGGCATCATATCCATCTGTCACCCTAGCATCATCCCCATCCACTGGCTGAATGGGGGCATCATTTGTGTCTTGACTCTAGAATCACTGTATATTTTGAGCCTCGCTTAGTGTAGTACTATCTCAGATAGTCTGGAAGTACTCATAATCCCTAAGAGAAGGGATCCCATGCTGTAGATCAAACTGTCACAAAATTCGGTCATAGCGATGGAGCTCTACCTCTCCCTGCTCCATCCTTAGCCAAAAGACTCACCTGATGTGAGCCAACTCCTGTCCATCCTCTCCCCACCCTAGATGCTCTCTCCATGGCCTCTAGGTGATTTGGTTAGGGATGAGGTCGTCTAGCAACCTTTGGGACATCGAAAGATCTATCCGCCACTGTGACCCTCTTTGGAGCCACCAATAGAAAACTTGAGGTCTCTCCCGATCAACCCTTGTCAGTGGAATCCCTATCGACCTCCGCATCGTAATGTGCTTCCAGCACCAAACCTATAGTAGCAATCTCAAAACCATACATCGAACTCCCTTGTATACAACCCCGTATAGGATCCTATACAAGCGGCATAGCACAAAGATACCCCAAGCAAATCTATAGTCGTGGTCTCTCATATCACAAACCACATCTGAAAGCAGCCATGGTAACCTGCATCCGCTTTGGTGGCATAGCAGTAGGCCACCCACCACTCCTGCCAAAACCTGAGTCAATCGAGACACCCTAGGCATCTACCTCAATATCTTGATGTTAACTTTGCCCTTCTCCAGGGCAAAGCTAGGATCTCCGCACAGTCGCATCATAGCATGGCCTTGATTTGCCGCAAGAGTCATAAATCACCCTTGTATGGGGATCCTCAAGATCCTCCATACGTCCTCTAGAGTGGGATCCATCTCCCATATCAGTAGCCAAAAACAAGACGACCCCGGATACCACATTTCTATTAGGGTTTTCAGTAGCCCCATGTCTATCGGTATTTGTGGCATCTCTACCACATGCTATAGTCCAAATTCTGCTATTCGATCTCGCTCTGCTTGGTCAAGCGTGGCTACATTGTCTCTTAGTACCCCGTATTTCCACTCCTGACTTTTTAGTAATCTCCTTCGTAAAATAAAAAATCAAACAATAAAAATCATTAATAGATAATCATTAAAATCAATTTCATCTTATATAAGAAAAATGATGATATCGTCCACTATTGGATGATATCGTCCTAAATTGAGTCAAATCATCCTTTGTAGGATGAAATCGTCTTCGATTTCTCAAATTGGGGATCACCCCTATTTCATCGATTTCAACCCTAGATGAAATCGGCAATCTAAGGACGATTTCGATGAAATTGGACGATTTAGTCCCAATGTTGTCGACGGCCTAAAAATGGCCGCGATGCCCCAAAAATAGTCAAAATTTCAATTAAAAACCACACAAATCAAATTAAAAACATAATTCATCAAGTTTAGATCCTTACCCGCAATCCGTGCTAGACCTTTGTCGATTTGTGCATTGTTTCTACCATTTTCCTATAGAGCTCTAAAAATAGTGAAAGTGAACAGTAACAATGAATTAGGGTTTTACCCTATTTTTCTTAATTTTATTTAAAAACAATAACAACTTTTTTAAAAATTGTTTTTCTGCGCTTTTACCTCAAACGTTCGATTTGGGTAAAAACACGGAGGGGGTACCATAGTAAGCAGTCGTACGATTCGACCTAGAATCATCGTCTAAAAAATTGAGTAAATTTTTGCTTTATCGTAAAGCGTGAAAATCTCGTCTTTAACGCATTTTCTTCAAAAAATTCGCTAAAGAGGGGGTAAAATGTAGCACCCCAAAATTGGCGCAGTGAAACCTTAGTAAAAACATAAAATTTGAATTTTAACCTCGAAACCGCCCGTTAACCGCTCACCTTGTTTTTCATGCCATTTTTAGGAATTGTTTTGACCATTGGACGATATCATCGCCGATTAGACGAAATCGTCCCAAATCGGACGAATTCGTCTAGAACAGAACATCTAGACGATTTCATCCCAAAACCAAATTTTCATAATTAGATTTTGTTTCAATAGCCTCTCCAACTTGGGCAGAAGCGTGTCTGCATAGTTGGAGATTCCTCCATTGGAGATCTCCCAGATTGGGATGATCCCCAACCTCCTAACCTCCCCCTAATCCTATATAAACTGGGATTTTCTCAGTTTATCCCTCTGAACCCCTAACTTTCTAGATCCCCTATTTGGCTCTCCTTTTTTTCTTTGTTGATTTTCACTACCATGTAGCTTTGCAGTTGTAACTTTAAGTTTTCATTGTAGGATTTCACTGTGCTTCAACTGGAGGAAGCTCGGATCATCATAGGCGATTTCAGATGATCTTGTCGCAGATCGATGACGATCTCGTACAATTGGAGGTAATATCGACTGTAGTTCATATTGGGGGCAACTAAGGCCCTTGAGTTTGCATTTCCCATCTTTCTTCCTTATTTTTATTATGCATTAGCTTGATTATTTTATTCTGCATCCTGGAGTTCACCTCATTTTAACTTAAATGCATGAGAAAGTTAATATAAGTTATTAAAATAATGCATTTCCTTTAATCTGCTATCTAGATTTATCAGTTAAGCATTTATACTATCATTTCTATCATTTTGCACATTTCTTACAGTTGCATTTTTTATTTTTGGTGTTTGTTTCTATGATTGCAGGTTTCTCACAAATTCGTCAGATCGACGATGATCTTGTCTGATCTCAAATGATCGACTGTAATCTGGGATGATTCTATATAATTACAGATGATCCTATCATATTCGAGATGATCTGGACTCCTACAAGCTTTAGAATCTTCATCAGACATCCGAAATCAGGTGCATTCTTTCTTATTTAGTATATTATTGGTATTTAGGATTCATTCATGCTTTATGTATTCATATAAATAAAAAAATTTCATATAGAATAGCCTAGATTCATTCTGGCCAACCTAGGATTATGAATGATCGAATATAAAATGAACACATCAAAACCATTCTAAACCTAGGAGTGCAAACTGCCACTCAAAGTTTCCTGGTGAACCCCACCATCCATCAAAAATTCACCTTTATACCCCTCCCACGAGAGGCACGACCTTCAAAGGGCCTCTCAGTCCGAGGTATTGTTCCATCCTTCTCGCATCCCCCTTCCGGGCACAAATCCTTTAGCCTGAAGGTAAGGGCACGAAAAATTTGGGTCGATACACATAGTATGAATGGAAAGAAATTCATTAATAGTAATAAATACAATTTAAAGAAAAGCAAAGGCTTGATACAACATACAATATATCATTTTGAAAATACAATACATTCCTAAAAAGTTGGAACCAATTAGGTTTACACATATTTTAATGGAATAGAACAAATATGTAGATAGTCTAACCAATAAAGGGATTTTAATAGAGGATCACAAAATTAAATTCTCTTCTCCATGGTTAGAGGAAGTAATAAATTTATTTGAAGCTAACAATAAAAATCTAGAAGGAGCAAATAGAAAAAAATTAGGGGATCCATTTACAGATCCATGCATTAAAGGAAACTAACAACTATATTTCGTAAAGTGGACTATGATTTTGTTAAGCAAAGTAGAAGTTTTGTATGCTAAAGCAAAATAAGAAAATACTATATGCATTTGATGACTAAATGGATTATTTGAATTGTTTATTGTTGGTTAATGGGATAGAGTATGGACTATAACTTTCAATTTTTTGAGATTGCTAAAATATTTATTAAAATAACATCAATATGACTTGTAAAATATCATTATAATATTAACGAGATTCATTTCATAACTCGTTAAATGACAAAATATTTTTTAAATTGATTATTTGACATTAAAATGAATCCCACTTGTATTGTATAATGACCCGCCATAGTCTAGCTATTATGGTATATATTCCTTGATAAAATTTAATCATGAAATTTTAAATTTTTGAGATTGCTAAACTATTTATTACAATTCTTATGGTTGCACTTATGCTTTTAAAATGAATTTAAGAGTCTTGAACTGATAAACAAAACTATGATAACATAATTTTTTGGAAATATTACTCTACTAAGATGTAGTGCATAAACAATAGAGGTGGATTTTTGGTATTGTGAAGCTTGTTGTGAGAAAATATCAAGAAGAAAGAGGCTATAATATAGAGTATTTATTTTTACAAAAAAAATTGAAAAATATCCAAAATTAAAAATCAAGAATTTAGACTTTTTTATACAAAAAGATTTAGGTATCTAGCTATAGCAACTCAATTGAGATGAGAATTGAATGTGCTTGTAATTTCTAAGTTTTAGTAGAGAATGGTTATGATTTTTCAAGGGTAGGAGATATAAGTACAACTTTTTTTTTAATTAAAATAAAAAAATAAAAACAAAAAAGTAAAGAAAAAGTTGAATTCGTCCATATACTTCAAGGTTGAAGGGTAGAAAAAAAAATTGAAACTTTTTTTATGAAAGATAATTTTCATTTTAGATTTGAAGGACATTTAATGTTATAGTTTTAATTCTTACACGAAAATATTTTAAGGCTCAAAATTTATCAAATTTAAATAATTTCTTTTCGATTTAATTATTCACTAAAAATCCATAAGTATTCTTCTTAAAAAAATAAAAATAACATCTCTTATTAATTTTGTAAATTCAATTTAGTTATTCATTAAAAATTCATAAGTATCCGCTCATGTAGAGGAGTTGGAGAGCAAGTGGGTAGTTAAAACTCTCTGGTTATCAAGAGACCCAGGTTCAAATCTCTCCCCTCACATGTTGCGGATATGTTGTATATAAAAGGTTCCTCATCAAAAATAATAATAATAATAATAATATCATAAGTATTTTACTTATATAGAAAATAAAAATATTGGTATTTTTTATCAAATTTGTAAATACTACATGTTCCTTAATTATAGTCAACATTTTAAATTACCCTTTAAATAAATGTTTAACTACTCCTTGCACTAAAAGTTGAAGAGAGAAAGTAAATTTTAAATTTATGTATGAAGGATATATATTTTTAATGTTATAGCTTTAATCTTTGTTTTTTTTTTTTAAATTACACTAAAAGTTTATCAAATTTAGATAAACTAAACGTGTTTACAAATTTATGAATGATATCAGTCAAAATACTTAATTTAATATTATATTGTTATTAGTTCCAAATCCTATATATAATATTTTTATTTATTATTATTTTTTTAATTTTTAAAAACACCTTACCCAAAATTATTATATAAATTTTACATACGTTAAGTAAACTATAATTAAAAAGAAAATATTAAATTGATGTTCAAAAAACAATCATTTGAAATTAAATATTTCCAAAATAAATCATGGTAAAATAAAGATGTTTAACACAAAATTTTTACACTAACCAAATCCTATATATAATATTTTTATTTATAATATTTTTTTTAATTTTTAAAAATAAACACACAAAACTAAGGCCACGCCAGAATAGCTAAACAAAATCACACTATATATTTTCCGTCAAACTAGTTACGATATCAAACGAGTTTACATCGTCTAATGTTCCCAAGTTCTACAGATGTGCTTTATCCTCCTCTTTTTGCAGTCCCGAAACATCTGTAGAACTTGGGAACATTAAAGCTTGAGGTTCCATCGTCCCTTCCAACATCTGTACAAGTTGAACCATGCTTGGTCGATCCTCCCCTCTTCTTGAATGCATAACATCCCTACCACTGCGGCTCTTCTTACCTCTTCAGCATCTGCTTGCTCAGCCATGTTTCCATCTACAATAGCTTTTATGTTTCCCTTATGAATTTGGTTTACAGCCCATGTGGGAAAAGAAATATATACTCGATTCCTGCACAGTCAATTCCACGTTTCTCCGGCCAGCAATGTCATACCGAAACTGTATACATCTACTTTGGTAGTAATTCGCTGACCGTAGATCCACTCTGGAGCCAAGTACCCTCTTGTTCTTCTGGTGGTGGTCAATACTTGGCTGAAATTCCTACCCATCAGCTTTGGAAGTCCAAAATCAGCCAGCTTTGGGCGGTAGTCTTTGTCAAGAAGAATGTTTTCGGGCTTAATATCACAGTGAATGATACGATCTCTGCATTCCTCGTGAAGATAAACTAATCCGCGTGCAGTGCCTAACGCAATCTCAAATCGGGTCTTCCATTGCAACACCTTCTGGGTTCCGTCGGACATAGAGAACAAGAAGGAATTTAGAGAGCCGTTGGAGACGTACTCATAATCCAAAAACCTCTGAGAACCTTCTATGCAAAATCCCCGAAGCCTCACCAAATTCACGTGCTGTATGTTTCCAATGGTGCTGATTTCCGCACGGATTTGCTTTTCTGCGTCTTCTGAACCCTCTAATTTTTTGAGGGCTACAAGTGTCTTGTCTGGCAGAATTCCTTTGAACACAGTGCCAAATGCTCCGCTTCCCAACTTATGGCCGAAATTCTTGGTCGCAATTTTCAGCTCTTTGTAAATGAGTATTCTGAGCGTGGTTGGCGTGGCATCCTCCTTGCCTTTCGTAACCGATGCGAGGAGCCTCCATCGAATCAACACTCTGAACAGGAAAGCCAAAACAGCAATGAAAGCAACGCCTATGGACAATAATATTGAAAGAGCAGGGTTTCTATTTTTTCTGTTAGGCAAATCAGCGGCTGCCATCCGAATGAAGAAAGACTGGCCCTCGGATGAATCGCGAGCATTTAACAAATCCCCAAACCACAATAGACAAACGGGAGGAATAGAAATATTGAGAGCAAAAGCTGTACAGGAAAAATTGTGGAGACAAGCACTATGACATCGTTTTTGTGTTAGTTCGTTGGCAAACTGAACGGCTTGTTCAATGGGCAATGATTTGTCCTTCACTTCCAAGAAACCATCGGTGGTGCCATTTGTAGCAGAGCACTGTAGTGGGCTGTGTCGAACACAACCACTTGACCACCATTCTCCAGAATCCCAGGCCCGACTGTCTTTGGGCCAAAACCCCTGCAGACAGCTGCAGAAACGGAGATTATTGTTGCGGCACGTTCCATAGGCCCCACAGAAACCATAGACTTGACACTGATCTCGGGGTTCAGTAAATATAAGGCTCCATGTACTGTTATGGATCCATACGTACAGTCTCATATTGCCAGTCTCGCTTAGAACTAGCCGCGGAAACATCTTCTGCATTTTCGATTTTCCTTTAAAAATGAGGTACATCTGTGAGGAAGAATTTTTTTTAAAAACGAAGTCAAACATATATTTACCAGCTGACATGTCTGTTGTAAGTGTGAATAGGGTCATCACAAAGGAGGCTTAGAAAAATTTAGTTTCTAGCCTCCAGTGTGAAAACTCCTAGTTTTCTGCTGGTTAGGTTTTGTCTGTATTTTTTGTTAAATATATTTTCGCTAACTCTTTTCCCTCCTTTTCATCTCCTTTCTCCTTATTTCTCCACGTCTCCAACTTCCTCCACGCATTCCCTTTCCCTTATCCCTCCACGCTCATCTCCTTATCCCTCCATCTCCCACCGCCTACGCTTCCCTTATCGCTCCAACCTTCCTCCCATGATTCTCTCCAACTCCCTATTCCCAAATGCTATATAATATGCATTATTTGTAAGGTTTTGTCTGCATTTTTTGTTAAATATATTTTCCCCTAAATTCTCGCTAACTCTTTTCCCTCCATCTCATCTCCTTTCTCAGTTCTCCACGTCTCCAACTTCCTCCACGCATTCCCTTTCCCTTATCCCTCCACGCTCATCTCCTTATCCCTCCATCTCCCACCACCTACACTTCCCTTATCGCTCCAACCTTCCTCCCATGATTCTCTCCAACTCCCTATTCCCAAATGCTATATAATATGCATTATTTGTAAGGTACAAGGGTCAATTAAAATAAATAAAATATTCTTCCGCTTATTTTTCTACTGCGTTTAATTGACTGCATCAGCGCCAGATTTAACATCTGGTATCAGAGGGGGCGAAGAGCATGGATCCCGAGGAGCCGAACCAGATAGAGACAAGGGGGATGGACGATGGGGCACGATTCTCGAGACAAACTGTTGACAGCGGAGAGCTGACAGGTGGGTGCGGTCTTCGAGGTAGGCTCAAAGATCGGAGGCACGAGGGTGCGACACGTGTCACAGCGGAGGTGACTTGGCAATCGAGTTGGCAGAGAAAGGTCAAAACACCGCCACGTGGCGGACAACGATTGGCTACGCGTGGAGGAAGAAGATTGGGCGGAGCTGAGTAAAACACGGTCAGGCTTGACTGCCCGAAGGCAATCGAAGCCTTCTCTGCGCGTTTAGGGTTAAAAACCCTTTTAGCGCCTGCTCCCTGGCGCATGTGGGACAATTCCCATTTTTTTAAAAACTTTGGCTAAGCACTTGAAAATAAAAGCATCCACATTCATTTTTTACCTCGTCCGAGGCGCTTGGCGTGGCGGTCAAGACGTTTGCTTGCTGTGAGGAAGTTGGGGTTCGAATCCCACCGCACGCTTAGAAGAAGGGTAAATTTTTTTTTTGTTTGTTTAGCCGCCGCCAAGGAGGTAAAAGGAAGCGACGACTTCCTTGGTTTCCAAGGAGCCACTTGGTATTGTGGCTAAAGTGATCGCCAGCATTCAAGAGGTCTCGAGTTCGACCTGCAGAAAAGGTAAAATTAAAAAAAAAAAGGATATTGCTTATTTTTTTAAAAGTTTTTTTAATTATTTAATAACTTTTTTATTATTTTTATAAATTATCTTTTAAATAAAGTTTTTTTTTTAAAGGTAATTATAAAATTAAAAGTTATTAAGTTAAAAAAAAAAAACTTTTATAAAATATATTTGCAAACCTTTTTTATATAGAGAATATTTGTAAAAAATATATATATAATGTGCCCGTGCAAATGGTAGATGCTCCGATCTAAAGGGTGCTATTATGCACTATTTTCAATTTTGAAGAGACAGATACCAGAATCCTTTGACCAAAGGGTTCAAAGTTTAGGACTACACACAGTGTTTTGTCAACTTGAAAATCAGGTGATAGCTCACCTAAGAAAGTCAGATTCAGGATACGAAGGAGGATCTGAAGACAATATCTTCGAAAGAAGAATTGAAGAGTCAGATACAGTAGAATTTGTATCGGATATACCATCAAATTCCAGTTACACACCAGGTGTTCCAACAACTGAATTCAGTGAGGGCTATACACCACGCTCTCCTAAACCTGAACCAGTGGAAGAAGAAGAAAAAGAGGAAACATAATCAGTGAAAGCAGAAGAAGAAGCGGAAGAAGAAGCGAAGGAAGAAGAAGAAGAACAAGAACAAGAAGAGGCAGAAGAAGAAGAAGAAGAAGATCCAGAGGAAGTGGATCCTGAAGAACCAGAGATCATAATCATAAGCAACGACGACAAAGCAGACAACATTGCTCCGCCCATAGGGAGCAATCCTCAAGAAGAAGAACGCCAACACAGTGAGCATTATAAAAAGGCGAGATTTGATTTGAATAATTAATCTCTTTGTACTGCTTTATAGTACTTGTGTGCTTCCAATAAAGTTTTTTTTTATTCTGCAATGGCATCCAATACTAGTCTTTCGATTCCTGAGTTTAATGGAGGTGACTATGAATATTGGTCTATTAAAATGAAAACCCTTTTGATAGGAAAAGGTCTTTGGGATGTAGTTGAAGAGGGCTATACAGAACCAACTGCTGCTGAATGGGCAACTTTCTCGAATGCTGATAAAAAGGTTAGAAAAGAAGCACAGAAAAACAATGCTTTCGCCCTTTATCACATACATGCTGCCTTAGATAAGAGTATCTTCCCTAGAGTTGCCTCTTATGTTATTGCTCAAGATGCCTGGAATGCCCTAAAAGAAAGCTATAGAGGTAGTGACCAAGTAAAATAGGTAAAACTGCAAACATTGAAACGAGATTTTGAAAATCTCATAATGCAAGAAAATGAAAAAGTGGGAGATTATTGCGTGCGAGTTAAAGCCGTAGTTGATAAAATGGTCACATTAGGGGAAGATATTAAGCCAGAGATGATGGTGAAGAAAGTGTTGAGAACACTTCTTCCTAAATGGAATTCTGTTGCAATAATTATTGAAGAATCCAAAGACTTAACCACATTGTCTTTTGATGCATTAACTGGTTCACTTCTCTCACATGAAGAGAGGTTACAGGAAACTCCTACCACCAGTTATGGAGGAGATGACAAAGCTTTTGCCACACATGAAGGAAGAGTTTGATGTTTCTCGCCAACACCAGACCAGATATTTAGTATGTTGTATCTCTTGTTTCTAGATTTATGTCTAACCCCTTTGAGCTGCATTTGCAGGCAGCTAAAAGAATTTTGAGATATGTGAAAGGTACATTGGATTTTGGAATCCAATACCATAAATGTAACACTATCAAGCTTGTAGGCTTCGATGATAGTGATTGGGGTAGCAATATTGATGACAGGAAGTCAACATCGAGAAAACTGTTTTAGTCTTGGATCAGGACTAATAACGTGGAGTTCAAAAAAGCAGACAGTAGTAGCGCTCTCTTCAACAGAAGCTGAGTATATAGCGGTTACTTATGCAAGTACTCAAGCCTTGTGGCTAAGGAAAGTACTAGAAGAGATCGGAGAACAGCAAAGTGGTCCAACCAGAATCTACTGCGACAACATCAGTGCCATTCAGTTGGCATATAATCCTGTCCACCATAGCAGAACGAAACATTTTGATATGAAGTACCACTTCATTAGAGATATGGTGGAACATGAATTTGTTGAGCTTCAATACTGTCACACTTTGGAGAATGTTGTAGACATCTTCACCAAGGCGATGACTAAAGCTCAATTTGTAAAGCTGAGAGACTGTGTAGTCAGTCCTCTCAACTTTAAGGGGGAGAATGTTGTAAGTGTGAATAGGGTCATCACAAAGGAGGCTTAGAAAAATCTAGTTTCTAGCCTCCAGTGTGAAAACTCCTAGTTTTCTGCTGGCTAGGTTTTGTCGGCATTTTTTTTAAAATATATTTTCCCCTAAATTCTCGTTAACTCTTTTCCCTCCATCTCATCTCCTTTCTCCTTATTTCTCCACGTCTCCAACTTCCTCCACGCATTCCCTTTCCCTTATCCCTCCACGCTCATCCCCTTATCCCTCCATCTCCCACCGCCTACGCTTCCCTTATCGCTCCAACCTTCCTCCCATGATTCTCTCCAACTCCCTATTCCCAAATGCTATATAATATGCATTATTTGTAAGGTACAAGGGTCAATTAAAATAAATAAAATATTCTTCCGCTTATTTTTGTGCTGCGTTTAATTGACTGCATCAGCGCCAGATTTAACAATGTCTGGCAAATTGGCAAAATGGTCACCACTCCACTCCCCCTTGAACCAATATGGAACACTGTTATTATAAAACAGCTGAAACTGTGTCGCAGAGAAAGGTCCAGGTGCTGGATCAATGGAACTCTTCCAAGAAGTAAATTTAAAGCCATTCCACATCTTCATCTCAGGTAACAAGGTATTTCCAGGATGACCGAAACTCTCCCAAACAGTCTCTGAATTGTTGCCGCTTCCTAGCATGACAAAGTTACCAGAGTCCAATAGCAATGCCCGAGATGCTTTGAGGGTATTATCGCTCTCTCCCAGATCGATCTTCTATTGAAATAAAAAATTCTGACATAACCATCTCTCGACATATTTAGAACAGCAGGCATGTTTGTGAGAGGATTGTCCCTGTTAGCCACCCAAACGGTCGTCCTTTCGGAAATTCGGGCATACCAGATGGCAATATACCAATTTTTTGTTTCATTGGGATTGAAAAATCCCAACGCAAACGTGCCATCTTTTGAAAGTATGGTCTCATTCCCGGTGAGGGTGTCTCTCCCATTTACCAGTAGAGAAACGTTGTTGGGAAGCAGAGCGAACACGAATAGTGCTAAGAATACTGACCTTAAACTGGTTAGGCCCTTCATGGCCACTCCCATACGCTAGGTGTTCTTATTTCTTTCTCCAATTTATAGAAGGAAGGAGAAGAGATCTAATACCGATGGCTCAGGATGTTTATGAATATACGTTGAGAGTACGCAGTGCGGAAAGAAGCGCCTGAAATAAATGATGAAATGCAAATCGTTTAACGCTTATAAACTACGTTGATTAAACCTGTTAACCGAACTAGGGTATGAGAAACCATGCTCCATTAACGTAAAGTCAAATTTGTTCCACGTCTTTAAGAAAAAGGTGGACATGACAGTCCATGCCCCATTGACGTGAAGTTAGCTTATATTCCGCACTCCTGTAAGAAAATATGATAGTTTACATTCCACGCGACTTTATTTTCCATCCGTGTTTGATATTTGGGATATTTGGCAAAGGACTGCCGACCTTGATCGGTCAAAACTCGGTGGTATGGTGCAACTCTGGTCGGTCAAGTTACGTGTCTTCTAAGCTATGTCATCTCGCAAACGACTCGGAATTTATTTCGAACGACTTCATTTTTAAAATTATTATAATAGACGCTAGTTAGGACTCTCAAAATGGTCAAAAGTACACGGGATGCCTGTCTTATGCCACAGTTTGTTTGCAAAGGTAGTAGTTTGATTTGAATCCTTGGAGTGCATCAGTTTGATAATGACGGTATGAATCCCAATTGGTGGTTCCCTTCACATCGGGTAAACAATAACTAAGCTAAATAGGTTTGGTGGATGCAGTCCATGTGGTTTGAACCCTTTACTAATTAGTTATTAAAAATAGTGTGGTTGTGAACAATTCTCCTATATAACCCAAAAAAAAAAAAAAGTTTACAATAGGACAATATATATAAAGGCAGGTTTTCAAGTGTTCTTCGTTTTATTTACATTAAGTTATGTAACAACTTAACATTTTTAGTATCATTAAGACTTGAATTTTTTTTTGGTAAAATTAAGGAGACAGAGGGTTTTGAAAGGGACCCCACAACCTTTTACAAAGCACCCTGCCAACAAGACAGCCAAAAAAGAAAACCACAAAACACAATAAAGAAAGAGGCCCCCAAAAAACAAGGAAAACAAGACGAAAACAACCAATGAGAGAACCGAGAGAGTTCTACAACATTAAGTCTATTTCGTGGGTAATATTACAAGACATTTTAGCAACCTCCTCAACAAAATCCATCGTCATATTGATAGAGCTCCAAACTGCACGTTGCTTAATTTCAAACAGACACAGGTTATGTCAAAGAGCACTTTTCTTCGCAGAGGCATCCCCCGGAGAATAGACATCAACCACTGATTTATCCTTGAAAAAATCTCTGGGAAGAGCCTCCACATCTTCATCATTGGAGAAGGGAGATGACTCCGCCATGTCCCATTTTTTACTACTGAGCCTCAACGACTTGCGGGTACCACTACCTTTCGCAATGCTGATAAAAGAAGGGCCCCCCATCATAGGAGTAGCAACAAAAAAAATCGTGGAATTCTTAACCAACTCAGTAGTAAAGTTCTTCACTGCAAAACCCTTGACGCCATTAGCAGAAACATGAACCTTACAAGAAATCTTCTCCGGTCTAGAACCCAAGTAAAAAGAATACACTTCCTCTGAGTCCTCACTCAAACTCTCCGATGCCAGCAAAGCATGGCCAGACGCAAGGATTGAAAGAGTTTCCAGAGACCTTAGAACGTCCTCCACCACAATCCCTTTCTCACTCGTAGATTGTTCAAAAACCAATAGTGTCAATCCCTGATGGATGGGAATCTGACCCCGCCCACATTGAACTGCCATCATCGAATTACACATAAAATTAAACATGAACAAGGGGATATTCATCCACATTTGCCTTCGTAAGTGATTAAAGAATATCGCATGAAAATTGTGAATTACATCATACAAAGAATCCAACGTGAAAAAGTCCATAACCACCTTAATAACCCTGTTCCATGGCGGAGGTAGAGCCTTAGCACTAAACCCATTCTGAATTATGGGTAAGAATTCATCTCCTTCTAGGAAGAAGCTAATTTCCTTCAACAATGAGTGCCTATCTCGGTTGTGAAGTGCATCGTCCAACACTAACCCTGTAGTGCGACTAATTAACTCTGCATAAATTACAAAGGTCCATGTCCCTACTCTTACCCATCCATCCTTCCACGAAGCAACCATCCATTTAGAAAGAACCGGGTTGTGTCCATGAAATTTTTGAACACATTCTAGTAAACCTCCATTCTTTAGAATAGATAATACCTCATCATCAACAATCAGAGCATCAGGCTCCACCCTAGATTTAGCTAGCTTCGTCTTGGGCCCGAGAACTTTAGCCTTCCCCATCCTCAAGAAGGGCACAAGAATCCAATTACTAAAAACCACTAACTTCCACACTGAGAAACCAAATAAGGAGATGCTCGAACAAATTGTAAAATACAAGAGGTGCCATAACAGGCCCGAGCACAAATAGACATTCACCCCCATCATAGGCCAAACAGACACCCCTAAGTAAAAACAAAAGTCCTCAACACCAAAGTCTCATGAAAACCAGGAATAGCCAAAGAGCTAGAACTTCTCCACCCAAACTCTGGAAAGGAGAGAACAAACCAGAAGAAAAACATAAGAGAAACTATGAGAAGGAGCACTAAAAACCAAAACCAAATCACGGACACAAGCATCCTTTTATACCCAATAATAAGGGGGAAAAAGGCCTCCAAAAACATGCCCTAACTGACAAATCCTCCACACACTATCATCTTGCCCGAGGATGGAAAGACTACAGGCAAGTGTTCAAAAGAACACGTCATAATAGACGACACCAAGGCCAAAGTCTGGAAAGGGGCCAACAACCCAAGGCACAAACTCCAGTAATGATTATCCCAAAACCAATCCCAAGAAAGGGAATTAACACCATCCCATGGACCCACCTCGCAACGAATCCAGAGGAGAAGCCACCACCAACCAATAAACGTGTGAGAATACACGAAATAGAAGGTCCATATCTGATCCGTGAAACAAAACCCAAACCCAAAATCGAGAACAATAAAAAAGAACTCACACCACATGAAGAGGGCGGGACTTTAGGCAGAGGGCACACTCCAATAGAAGCTAGAGGAGATTCAGGAAACAATCAAACACCAACTACTAAGAGGGAGACGAGATTCAAAATTTAAAATTTTAAAGAAAAATGTATCCACAAGGCATAGGAAATAAATGCTTTCCGCCACCCTAATATTCAACCAACTATAGTTGCAGCACCAAAGCCCCACCCACCAAAGCAGATGAAGGTAAACCACCTGCCAAGAGTTAATGAAAATCATTATTAACACAACAGATGAGCTCGAGAGGGAAATATCTATGCCAAATAGAAGATCCTCGGAGATATGCCCCCATGTTCGCCATTAAGTTCGTTGTAGAATTACCTTCTCTAAAAATGTGCACAATCAAAACTTTGTCCAGAGATCGAGTAATTCCAATGACTTCATCAATCAAATTTGCCACCCTCCAACTTACGTGGCAAGATCCTTTCAACATGTTAACAATGTTTAAATAATCACCCTCTATGATGATTTTGTGAATTCCTAGCTCACGAATTAAAGATAAGCCTAAGAAGGTTGCCCTTGCTTTAGCAAGCAATGACGTATTAACACCAATATTTTTTGCAAAGGCAAGGACCAAATTGCCACTGTTATCTCAAATGACCCCATCGTCACCAGCCACCCCTAGGTTACCTTTTGAGGCCCCATAAAAATTCAATTTACACCATCCTATAGGTGGAGGGGTCCAAAGAACAAAACTTCTTGGATCAGGAGCTAGCGGGGGACGATAAACATACCTGAAACCAAGACTTTTCTCAATTAACACTTCATAGGGAATCAAGGCCTCCGAAAAATCAGACTCCTTTAGGGCGCACAAGACATTATCCACTGTTCTCCATAAAATACAGGAACTCAAACGAAAAGTCGAAGATTCTTTATCTTTAAAAACATGAGCGTTCCTCTCCTTCCACACCCCCCACATCACATGAAGTAAAAGAAAGTTCCAAAAGCACTTAAGTTTGGGTGATGAGAAAGGAGAAGTCCACTGAAAAACACAATCCATAACTGAATTAGGAAGAATCCAACTTACACCCAACCTATCGAGGATGGAAATCAAAATTTCCTGGAAGACCCCACAATTGAGAAGAAAGTGTGAAGATGATTCCCAGGCTTCCTTACACATATAGCACCTATTAACTGGACACATGCCTCTTTTATGAATATTTTCAATAGTAAGAATATTTTTTTGCACTGCCAACTAGAAAAAAATTGGGGTTAAATGCTTTAACCAGATAAGACCATGAGGAAAAAATCCATCCCCATCATCACAAAGAAGCTCGTAAGCTGACTTGACAGAGCATAAATCCTCACTATCAACTTTCCAAATCAAGCGATCCTCTACATTAACTTGTCATACCACGTAAAGACGAAGCTCCTCCGTAAGCGAATTCTAGAGCTGAAGATCCCTACCATTCCTTACCAGAGCTGAGGAATTGGTCCAAACAATTATGTTTCCACGAACCTCAGTAAAGTCCACTACTTTCACAAGCCCATCAATCCTAGACCCTTCAATTTGGTCTCTAAAATGAATGTCCTCACTCAATGGACGATCTCTCAACCAAGATTCTTCCCATAAATTCATGTGTCTACCATTACCAACAATCCATATACAGTTAAGATTGATAATCTCCCTAGATTTTACAAGACTATTCCAAAAATCCGACCCACCAAAAGGAAGAAAATCACAGATGAAGAAAACAAAATTATACTTAGCCTTCAAAATTTGACACCATAGTCGATCAACATTAGAGGTGACCTTCCAACCTAGCTTTGCCACCAAAGCCTTATTCATCCTAGCAACACTCTTTAGATTTAAACCACCAACTTTCTTTCTTCTACAAAGCTACTCCCAAGAGACCAAATGAAATTTACCTTTAAGCTCTGGGTCTGCCCATAAAAATGCCTTACAAATGCTATCCAAATTTGCTGCCACTTTACCCAGAAGGTGGAACAAGGACATAAAATAGATAGGGATACTCTGCAAAGTGCTCTGAATGAGCACCACCTTTCCCGCTTGGCTTAGAAGAGTCCCCTTCCACAACGTTAATATACGGTGAGTTCTTTCTACCACTGGAGTCCACAGAGTGTCTTTGGCCCTCCCAACAAAAATAGGAAGACCAAGATAGGACTATGGAAGAGAAGCAGTCCATCAATTCAGAAATGTTCGCAATCCTTCTTTGCCTCACTTTTGGAGTGTTAATAAAATATAACTTACTCTTCAAAAAATTGATCTGCTGGCCAGCTGTCCTTTCATAACAATCTAGAATAGATTTAACTTCCCTAGCTATGACTACCAATGCCACACAAGAGATCATAGTGTCATAAAAAAATTACTGATGGGAGATCAGGTTGCAAGGAATCATCGGGCGCATCCCCAAATCATTACGCCACTAAGAAATGGACCTTCCAAAGGCCTCAACCGTAAGAATGAAAATAAAATGAGACGATGGGTCACCCTGATGGAGACCACAAAATGAATGAAAAAACCCTACTGAAGAACCGTTGATAAGAATAGAAAACCAGCCGACGATATGCACACCTTAACTAAATTAATCCATCCTTCACAAAAGCCAAATTTCCACAAGACTTTGAAGAGAAATGCCCAAGAAACTCGATCATACGCCTTGTTAACATCTAGTTTGAGGAAAATTCCCGCTCTACTGCTTTTGAAAACTAAATGCATCAATTCGTGAATAACTATATCTCTGTCAAGAATCTGCCTACCCGGTACGAAGCCACTCTATGTTGAGTCAATCAACAATGATAGAAGTAGTTTAAGCCTATTCACAATAGTCTTAGATAAAATATTATAAATAGTATTACATAAAATAATGGGCCTGTAATCATTGAAATATGAAGCCGAATCTTTCTTGGGGATGAGGGCAAGAAAAGTCGAATTCACAATTTTTGGGATAAACAAATAACGTTTGACATCCCTTAACGCCTCACAAACATCTTCCCCACAAATATGCCAAAACCTCTGAAAAAATACAAGATGAAAACCATCTGGCCTCGGGGCCTTAAGAGGACCCATCGATTTGACAACTTCAAAAATTTCCTCATCCGAGAAAGGAGCCATAAGACTCTTATTCCAATTAGTAGAAACAATCATTGGAATGGCTTCTAACATTTCACCTTCAGTAAGAAGATCACGATCAGGCACCGAGCAAAGTAGAGAGCTGAAAAAGTCAACTACTTCCTCCTAAACTTCCATGACATCAGTAGAAACCCCTCCACTAGCCTTCTCAATTTCTCTAATTCTATTGCGACCTCTCCTCCACAAAGTGGAAGCATGAAAGAACCGGGAATTACGATCACCTTCATTCAACCACAACTCTGGATTGTTGTTTCTAGAACAACTCTTCTTCAGCTTGCCTATTATGATAATTTTCCAAAAGGGATCTTTCTTCCTGTGACAGAGCATCAAATTATCCTTGGGCTTCCATAACCTCTTCTATCTCCTTCAGCTGAGATTTCAACCATTCCTTTTCTCTGAAAAAATTACCACAAGAATATTTATTCCAAATCTTAAGATAATTTCTAAGCCTTCTAAGCTTGTTGGTTAACCTTAGCATCCCTTCACCAAAAAAATATTCCTTCCACAAATCCTTAACACAAAATTCAAAATTTGGATGGAAACACCACATGACTTCAAATCTAAAGGGACGAGGAAGAAAAGGGGAACCATCAAGGACTTCCAACCATAAGAGGTTATGGTCGAAACCAATCCTAGGCAAAGAAGATAAAGAAGCATCCCCAAAAATATTATTTATGGATGAAGAAACAAAAATCCTATCCAATCTACTCAAAATCAGATAGTTACCAGATCTCCTATTGCTCCAAGTAATCTTCGCCCCCTTAGATCCAAATCCCAAAGCTCAGTCCTATTGACAAACTTAGAAAAATCTTGCAAGCTTCTATCATCCACTGGATTACCTTTGCACTTCTCAAATGGATATAAAGGAGAATTAAAGTCTCTTGATACTACCCACTCCTCATTCTGAAAGGAGTCCCTCATTTCAAGAAATAGGAGCTAAAACTTGTGCCTATCAATATACGAATTCAAAGCATAAATATTAGATAAAACCCATCTCTTATTTGTAATTTTACACTAGAAAAAATATTAATCACATGGCAAGAATAAGAAATAACATGTCCATATAATCTCTCAGGGTTCCAAAAAAGAGAGAAGGCCACCAAAAGAACCAACCGCTTCACTAGCCACGAAACCTGAATCCTTCCAAATCAATTTATGGATAGACTCCCAAGAGGAGGCTTCTAATTTAGACCCTTGAGTACAAAAGATATCTGAATATCTTTCCCTCCTGAACGTATCTAACAACCGTTGTTTAGAGGAAATATTAAGCCCTCTAACATTCCATGAACAAATTTTCATTGTAATTTTAAAGGAGAGTTTCTTTCCCGCCCCCAGGAGGAGAGGATTTGAAACCTTCAAGTTTCAATTGCTTTTCTCCATTCCCATCCTTCACCACCAAGAGAGCCTGACCACCATTACCCAAAACATCATCCATTGATCTCTTCTTACCTACTTTTCTTGGAGGTCTATCAGGTTTCCTGACGACCCTAGTATCGACACCCTTTTTACGATGACTTCTTGTCTTGGGGCCAGGCAATCCTTTCTCCATAGTAGGCAATGGAGAAGCAGACAAACTCACATAACCACCCTCAACAGAAACACTAAACTCCTTCGAAGGAGAATTCTTTACGTTCTTAGGAGTAGAAAGCTTCTTTGTGGGAGAAGCCAATGATGTCGTGTGAGGAGATAAAGAATCCTCATCCTGAATTACCTAGGTAACATCTTCCCTCATCAATTCCAAACATTCAAAGAAATTCGACAGAGGTAAATTAATGACATTACTCAAAGGATCTGCATGCAAGACAACCTCCAAATAACGAGGACCAGGGTTTGGAGAACCCTTTCTAGTTTGAGCCGACTCCATTTGATTGGATCCAGGTACCCCACTAGTACTCTTCAACTGAGAAGGAGAAGAGGCAATCTCCTTGCCTTTTGAAGTCCCCTAGGACTTCTTATGTCAAACCTTCTACTTCTTGAAAGGGGTCCTCTTGGGAAGAGAAACCACATTAGCACCCCTATTCGAGTCTTTATGAATAGGTTGGCTAAACGAATTCTTCTAAGGACAAAATTTGTGATGGTGGCCCCTAACCCGCAAGAATGACAAGCATGTGGCTTATTCTCATAAACCACAACCTGCACCCAAGTACCCAGGTGAGAAACAAGTTCCATTGAGCTTGGAAGATTCTTCTCAATATCCACCATAATACATATTCTGACAAATTGATGCGGAGCTGCTGACAACGAAACCTTGTCAAAAGAAACAAAATCTCCAATAGAGCTCGCCACTGCCCTGAAAACACTTTCATGCCATTAATACAAGGGAAACTCAGGCAGGCAAACTCAAACCGAGACAAAATTAACCTTCTAAAGCGCCGGGTTAAAATCAGAACCCCACTTTCTGAGAAAGAGACCACGATTACCATAAAACGATGGACCTCCCTCCAAGATTTTGCAAGAATCCTCCTCACATGAGAGTCTGATCAGAATTTTTTTGTGGAAGAGTAGCAAGATCCAGCGAACCGCAAGGCTTCCACCGACCTAATGCCCACCGCTTAAAAACATCCAAAGGCGGTCTACCACCAACATATTTACCTACCAGGTTCCAGGTGCCTTTCCTCAACAAGCTATCAATAGTGTTTTCTGTAATACGAATTTCACAAGATTATGCATTAACATCACAAGGGGCAAAAACTTCGCCAAAGGACACATCCGCCACCATACTAGCATAAGAAGGCGATGGAGGAGAGATTCCCTTTTACCCACCAACCCACGATAGCAATGAAAGCAACGCCCTTAATACTGAAAGAGCAGGTTTTCTAATTTTCCTGTTAGATGAGGACTCAAATCAGCGGCTGCCATCCGAATGAAGAAAGACTGGCCCTCGGATGAATCGCGAGCATTTAACAAATCCCCAAACCACAATAGACAAACGGGAGGAATAGAAATATTGAGAGCAATGGGAGGAATAGAAATATCGAGAGCAAAAGCTGTACAGGAACAATTGTGGAGACAAGCACTATGACATCGTTTTTGTGTTAGTTCGTTGGTAAACTGAACGGCTTGTTCAATGGGCAAGGATTTGTCCTTCACTTCCAAGAAACCATCGGTGGTGCCATTTGTAGCAGAGCACTGTAGTGGGCTGTGTCGAACACCACCACTTGACCACCATTCTCCAGAATCCCAGGCCCGACTGTGTTTGGGCCAAAACCCCTGCAGACAGCTGCAGAAACGGAGATTATTGTTGCGGCACGTTCCATAGGCCCCACAGAAACCATAGACTTGACACTGATCTCGGGGTTCAGTAAATATGAGGCGATCCATACGTACAGTCTCATATTGCCACTCTCGCTCAGAACTAGCCGCGGAAACATCTTCTGCATTTTCGATTTTCCCTTAAAAATGAAGTACATCCGTGAGGAAGAATTTTTTTTAAAGACGAAGTCAAACATATATTTATCAGCTGACATGTCCGGCAAATTGGCAAAATGGTCACCACTCCACACCACTCCCCCTTGAACCAATATGGAACACTGTTATTATAAAACAGCTTAAACTGTGTCGCAGAGAAAGGTATAGGTGCTGGATCAATGGAACTCTTCCAAGAAGTAAATTTAAAGCCATTCCACATCTTCATCTCAGGCAACAAGGTATTTCCAGGATGACCGAAACTCTCCCAAACAGTCTATGAATTGTTGCCGCTTCCTAGCATGACAAAGTTACCAGAGTCCAATAGCAATGCCCGAGATGCTTTGAGGTTATTATCGCTCTCTCTCAGATCGATCTTCCATATAAATAAAAAATTCTGAGATAATCATCTCTCGACATATTTAGAACACCGGGCATGTTTGTGAGAGGATTGTCCCTGTTAGCCACCGAAACGGTCGTCCTCTCGGAAATTCGAGCATAACAGATGGCAATATACCAATTTTTCGTTTCATTGGGATTGAAAAATCCCAACGCGAACGTGCCATCTTTTGAAAGTATGGTCTGATTCCCGGTGAGGGAAGCCCCTATCTGAAGGGTGTCTCTCCCATTTACCAGTAAAGAAACGTTGTTGGGAAGAAGAGCGAACTCGAATAGTACTAAGAACAATGACCTTGAACAGGTTAGGCCCTTCATGGCCACTCCCATACGCTAGCTGTTCTTATTTTTTTCTCCAATCTATAGAAGGAAGGAGAAGATGCGATCGAAGGCTCAGGATGTTTATGAATATCCGTTGAGAAGAAAGAGGGTACGCAGTGCAGAAATAAGCGCCTGAAACAGACGATGAAATGTAAAACGTTTAACGCTTATCAACTACGTTGATTAAACCAGTTAACCGAACTAGGGCATGAGAAAGCATGCTCCATTAACGTAAAGTCAAGTTTGTTCCACGTCTTTAAGAAAAAGGTGGACATGACAATCCATGCCCCACTGACGTGAAGTTAGCTTATATTCCGCACTTGTGTAAGAAAATATGATAGTTTGCATTTCACACGACTTTGTTTTCCATCCGTGTTTGATATTTGGCAAAGGACTGCCGACCTTGATCGGTCAAAATGCAGTAGTGTGCTTCAACCTTGATCGGTCAAGTTAAAGTGTCAACTATCCTAGTTTTTTTTTCCAATTAGATAAGATTTAAATTTGGATTTTTTTATAATAAGTTTAATTAATTAAATTAATATTTTAATTATTAAGTTATAATTTATTAATAATAAATTAATAAATCGTTGGATCGAATGTTTGTACATTTTCTGTGATTTCAGCTGCGTAAAAGGTTTAAAATGATTGTGGCATGGTGGTTATAGGGGCAGACTATGTGAAGATCTGTGTGGCGGCTTTCGGGACAGACAGTGCAGAATACTGTGGCGGCCATAAAAATTTGACAGCTTACCCAGATTCGTGGTGGTTACCAATTCCACCCTATTAAAAAAATAATAATAAAAATAAATAAATAAATAAATTACTAAAATAAATTTTCATATAAAATTATTTTAACATAAAAGATATTGAACCACACTAGCATTCTCTTAAAAAGAGTTATTTGATATAATTAATTTATTTTTTTAACTATAATTTTATTTTTAAGAAAATTTATATTTTCTAAATGTATAATTAAAAGTTTTATATATTTTAATGTAAATTTTATTATAAATGAATATTTAAAATATTAATATGATAATTATATTTTTATTGATATAAAGTATTTTACAATATAAGTTTTAATGTAATATTATAAATTAAATTTTAATTTATATTAAATTATTCAAATAATTTTCATGATTTTATATATGAAATGGTTTAAATATTATCAACATTTTAATTATATTTTTTAAAATCAATATCAAAATGATTATGACTTTTTTTCCCTAAGAGAGAATCAATGATTGCTTTTTTTCCCTAAAAAAAAAGTCATAATTTTATATTAAGTAAATATGAAATTACAATTTTCATATGCATCTTTTGCTATTTCTTCAAAATTTCAATAGTGACCTAAAATTCAAGTCGATTATACATCATAAATAACTATCTCTATCATGCTAAGTTCTATACTTTAACACCTTGTCAATTTGTCAACCAATTTCTTTTAAATCACTAAGTTCCAATTTTTTGAAAATGTTTCTATATCTATGCTTGCTTTAACATGAGTGTATTAATTACCTGAGATAGAGATTTGGACCAACTGCAGTGCATTGCTCTCATTGAATTCATGTACTAAGCATGTACCTGGATCAATCTAAAGTGCCTCCTTTGAGGGTTCATCTGCTTCCCTATTAAGTTTTCTATAAATATACCCAGAATTAAATTGTTCACATTATTCCACTTCTTTTATTTGAGAGAAGATAAATTATAGAATCATGTTTTCATCTTAAAACACCAAGCATCTAGTTTGTTAGCACTTGTGAGTATCTATAAATTTGATATTTTTGTATTGTTTTTTATTTTGTGAGCTTAACCAACAATTTGAGGGCCATAATTTTATCTTAATTATTAGAACCTTCTTCCAATACAACCTTCAGTTTAAAATAATGAATAAAAAAAAATATTGTAATCCTCTTGCTCGAGAGACTCTAGGGACCCCTTGTCTAGCCCCATCAAAAAAGTCTAGACCCCTGATTTATCAATCTTTGGAGGGATGATTTATCTGTTTACCTTTGTTGCTTCCAAAAATTTATAGTTATTGAAACTTCTAACGAGTTTCTCTTGATCCTAAAAAATTATTGCATTCCTAGATAACCATACTCCTCAAGATAAACAATGGAAGAGCTATAAAACCTTTGTAAGACCTATTTTAAAACAAATATTTTAAGCACTCTCCTAAGGAATATTCTTGTCATCCTATTTGAATCTTTAACTATGCTAAAACCTCCCTCCAAACATGTCTACTAAAGAAGCAAGCAAACAGTAAATGGTCAATTGTTTAATTGTTTGACTTACATAAATTATACCTTCCTAGACCATTCCAAATTTTCTTATGTAACACTTCCCATGTCTAAACCTTATTTTTTATGGCAAGCAATAGGAACGGTCTTGTCTTCAATGAGGTATTCTACTTCTTGAGTGTCTTCCACCACCATGCTAAATCATCATTGTTATCTTCCAATAAATTATTATACCCCAATGTTGGAGTGTACTCCCTCGTTGCTCCATTCTTTGTTCAAACTAATTCATCACATTCCTCTTACAAATTGATATGTCCAACTTTAAGTCTCCCCATATACTCTTCCCACTAGTGTGCCTCGTGGTCCTAAAGACATAATATTGTTGATTCCTTCCATCCTTGACTCAAGTTTATAGAAGATTCTAGGTTAGTTGCTTGGGTAAGATTTCCAATCCCTTAAGCTCTTAGGGTTTGAATTAGAATATTTGGAAGTCTATCCATATCACCAAAACTAATCCAAGGGTCTCATCCTAATCTTATCCTTGAACCTTCCCCTATTTTATAGAAAACCTAATCACCTACAATATAAAAGCCATGAATCATTGCCTTCTAATAGATTGAAACATTATGGGTCTGCTTCATTGGGGCCCTTATCCACTCTTCAAATTATAGTGGCTCTAAATACTTTTCATGTATGATATTATTATATAAACCTTTCTTTGATATTATCTTCTAAACACACCTTATTGCTAGAGCCTTGCTAAATAGAAATATGTACTTAAGTCCCCATCCTCCATTTTTCTTGGGCTTTGCTAAGGATTTCTATTTATCTAAGGGAATACATTCCCTTTCTCTTTTCCCTATCCATAAGAACTTGTAGCTTATCTAATTATTTTAAAAACATATTTTGGTATATGAGCCAAAAATTATCAATATAGAGATATACAGAGACTTGACCAAAGTCAATATCCCCTCAAAGATATACATTTGTTGCACCATATATTAATTTTTCCTTCCACATTATTTATCAACAAATTACAGTCTTGTTTAGTGTAGTCATTGGATTTCAAAAAGAACCCCATATATTTAAACCCCTTTTGAAGATCAAATCTATTAAAGGAGAAAAATTAACCTATTATTATGGTTTTATTCTGGTCCACATAGTTAAAATATATGCTTGAATTTTATGCATTAATTTGTATGCATGTTGTCAGAAAAAAAAGATCTAAATATTGTTTTAACTTCTATACAACTCTTAATGTTCCATCTTTGAAAAGGAGAACATCATCTACAAAAAGTAGATGGGTGACTTCCACTATTATAACTATTCTAAATCCCTTTATTGATCCTTCCCTCTTGGCTTATAATACACCTGCTTAATCCCATAACTACCAAAATAAATAAGAGTGGTGAAAAGGGTAACCTTGTCTAATCCCTTGTGAAGCTTTGAAGAATTGAGATGCTGACCCATTAACAAAAATTATAAAAAAAAATAGAAAAAAGAGATCCCATAATCCAATTCACTATCTGCACATAGAACCCAATATGAATAAGTATAATTCTTAAATATATCCAATTTATTCTATCAAAATCCTTGAAGAGATCAAAATTCATCACCATTGCTGGTAGTTTCTTTAATTTTATGGTATGAAAACTTTCTTGAGTAGTACCAATTGCTTCATGAATATAATTTTTAATATAACGAATAGTAGTTGTATTTAATATTTTTTTTCTAATCTTACTAATATGTTATCAAATACTAAAAGTAAAAGCATAGAGAATTAGATATCATCTAAAACTAGACTTACCTATTTTTATTTTGAGTAAATCTGATTATCATTAAAATTTAACTTAACAAATCTACTGCCATTTTTTAATACACTTTAAATATATTAATAAAATATTTTTTTGTTAATAATGACCTTTGTGTTCAATTTTAAGGTAAGTTATTTATTAATCTAAGCATAAATCAAGTCCTAATAGGTTCTATTAATCATGTTAGCTTTTGAGGATATATGCAGTGGAAGAGATCTATCATAGGTCCTAATAAGATGCAAAAAATATGAATAAATAGAATTCTACAATATGACTGAAATATATTATAAATAGAAAGTGACAAAAATACAATGCAATATGGGGGTAATGGTCACTCCATTAATATAAGATAAAAAACTATAGTGCAACTCATTCGGGAGTTCTACCACTATCTACTACTCTCTACAATAATGAACTTGATATGCTTGATCTATAACTATGAGGCCCTTTATATAGGAAGATAGATTCCTTGGCCAACACTCTACCTAGTTGTACAAGGGCACACCTTGCACATTACAACTTGCACATGGACACGTGTGCATTTATCACATTACTTGAAGTAAGTAGGTAACTTCCCCCTAAAGTAATCTTCTACTCTAACTATGTACCAAAGGTGGTACATTTACTTGACCCAAATGATATAATATACTCTAACTCTAACACCCCCCTCTATTACATTATTTGGGTATTGAAGATTTCAATCTTCAATATAGATTTTCTTCTTGCAAAAATTCTTTGGCTTGCTCAGGGATATCGTCCTCTTTTATCCATCCTCCTTTATTTTCTTCTTTATGAGTATATTCATTTGGTTATGTTGCTTCTTCAAATTGTAGATGACTGAGTAGAGCATAGTGTTGTTGAACTCTCATATTTTTAATTTTGATTATTTTATGCTTGCCTTTATTGTGTACTATTTATTCATTTTCTTCAACTTGTTCCTCATAAAATGTGTCAATATCATTTTGAAATACAACAACGTCTTGTGAGATTTCCATTGAGTCTAGATATATGTATTTCCATGAATTTATCTTGTTGATTCTATTTAACTTTAGTTCATGATAAGACATATATTGATCTCATTCATAAATATGAAATTGACTGTCAAATTACTTTCTACTAACTTTCTTATTAAAATGAGATTGAATGTTAATCCAAGAACATACAATACTTTTTGTAGTAGAAAGTTTGAAAATGATTTGCTTGGTGTTACACATCCATATCCATGTATAGGATAAGTTTTTCTATCTACAATTCTTAGTGTGTAACCATTAGTAATTTCAAGAAAATCAAACCATTGTACATTTCTAGTCATGTGATGACTAGCTCCTAAGTCAATGTACCATGTATTCTTCTGCTTTGTTGAATTTTCCATGCTAGGATTATTTTTGCATTTGTGAAATTATGTAGTATGTGTGTATTGCTCTTGTTTCTTTGTGTAAAAATATATTTTTCTTCCATTGTAGTATAATAGAACCTTTGTAGTAGTCTACCTTATGACTCCCTAGTATGTGAATTTGATTTGATAAAATCCTTGTAGAATTTATGTTTTGTAGAAACCTTATGACTCCCAAATGAATTAGGTACTTGATAAACTTTGATGAATGCTATTATTATCAAGTTTTGTAGAATGCATTATGTCTCCCTAGTGATTTTTGATATGTTGTATGAGTGATAAAGTGCTTTTGTAATAGTAGTTAAATTTTGAGTTGATTTTGTAATATTTTGTAAATAGCAAAAATCAAATTTTTATTACTTCTTATTTCTCCTATTGAACTAAGAACTTTCTAATTTGATGAGGTTCTAATGGTTGGATTTATTTTATCCCTTTAATGTGATTTTGAGACAAGTATACCAATTAATTTCCAACTCTTGATATTCCTTAATGAACCTCCTTTTATAGCCTTTGATATTTTGATATTTAATGTTTCTAAATTCCAATAACCTACTTTGGTGTAGTATTCCTTATAACTCCCTAATATGGAATATTAGAAAACAATAATATTTGCAATAATAGAAATTTAATTTTTCTAGGTAGAAATCCTTATTTCTCCTATGTTTTAAATTGTAAATATTAGGCTATTTTGATATATATTTTTCCTTTAATTTTTCTTTCAAATATGGTTGATTTCCCTATAACTTCAACCTTATATTATACCCTTATAACTCCTTTTAATGAAAGTAAATTAGAATAAGGTAAATTCTTACCTTTATATTACTGCAAACCTCTATGTATTTAGTGTAGGATTTGGATGTGTATGACAATAATATCCAATGTTTCTCTTGGGTGTTATGAGCAATGGTATACTTTGATTCTCCCTTGAATTAAATACTTGAGTGGTGGCACCTAAAGTTTGGTCTCTTTGACCTACTTTGAATGTCTTGACCGATACCTTTAAATGCTCTTTTCACTGTAACTCATTGCTGCTCTAAATATTTTCTTCTCTCCTTTGTTTTAGGCACCTTAAATAGGAAGACATTCTTTTAGATAAGGACAAGTGTCATGGATGTTTATTTCAAATCTTGGAGATGGTAGATGTTATTTGACACTTGGAATTCACTGTAGAATGGAGGATAGATGTTACAATATTTATGTGAGTGCTTGTATACCTTGTTACAAGTGTCACTCCTCTACAGTATTTATGTTCCTTTCACACATGTAAAATTTGAGTATTATTTTGAGCACTCATATGGAAGGCATTAGGGTTTCTTTAATGGTGACAAGTGGCACCTTATTTATTTTGCATGAACCTACCTTATAACGTATTCTTGCAAGCTTCCTCAATGTATTATTTCCAACTCTTTCTTTGTTGTGTTCTCTCCTCACTACTTCGATGGTGTTGAGTTGTTTCCAACTGTGTAATGCTTTGGTGGAGGTCAAGTGGCTTTGAGCTAGGATAATGAGCAATGCTTTAATGGAGGCTTTGTGACACTCCAATGGTGATGTGGAATGCTCCTTGTGGATGTACATCTAGCTCTGGTATTGCTTGCTTTGATTTTATCTTACTTTCAAGCTACTATGTTTCTTCCTTTGTAAATGATAGCTCCTTCCTTGTGCTATGTTATGTGTGCTTGCATATTACTTGTTGTGGCTGTCCAAACCATGGGTGATGTGATATCTTTTGAAGGCTCTTTTGACCTTGCTTGGATGATGATTTTCTATGATCGCTTTGAAATATTACTTCCTTATGAAGAATGTGTCTTTATGATACTTAAACCTTGTTCTTTTTTCTACATAGGATAAAATATCATGGTGCATGACAATGTAAATACAATTGTAAATATAATACCTTATTTTTGCACCTCCTTTTGTAATATTTTTCTACTGGTTTTAATGGCAACTTTCTTGTAGGTAAGGTTTGATTTGACGTTGTCTCCTTTGCTATAAAAATCTCTCCTTTTGCTTGGTTAATCTGGTAATAAATCCAAGCTAATAACCACGTAGATAGAATATTTTGTAGAAGTAATTTTTGTACTAATTTTTACCTGTAAATAACCCTTAGTGCACCTTGAATATGAGACTCACCAAGTCTCGATTTGTAGCTTCTTTTACTAATTTTGATGGTGGATTTCTTATCCACTCCTTGGAGGAATCTGATACAATTTTGGTGGCTTCTTTGGGCCATGAAATGTTGCAAGTTTTGTGCACCAAATAGTCTCTCTATATACTTTGATAATTTATTGGTTTTGTACCTTTGATATTAATCAATCAAAAAACACAAACTAACCCTTTTGAGAGTAACTAGTTAAAGATCAACTAGTATAGTGCAAATGAATTAATAATGCACTTTAATGGTAATAATAATCTCACCTTATTACTCCTATAAATAAAATATAAAAATAATTCCAAATGCATTTAATAACCTCTATAATGTTTTAAGAGTAATATGTAAAGAACCCTTTAAACAATCTGTGATTTTTCACTACAATCAATATTGTAGAATGTAGTCTTCTTATTTTCTATATTGTAATAGGTAGGTGATAATTTTATTTCTTTTGAAAAATATCCAACTCCTATTTAATGTGCAAATATATCTTAAAAATAACTCTCCTTTTTACACTTTCTTGAAGACTATAATATAACCCCTTTTTCTTGCAACTTTAATTCAAATATGGTGCTTAATGAAATTTGATAATGAACCCTAATTTGAATTTCAACTAATTGCACCCAAGTTGCTTACCTTTTAATGGATTTTGTAGATGATGTAGATCTTGGTGTTTAGATTCACCAAGTTGTTTCCTTGTGATGAATGAATTCATAGCTTCACGTTGGCTTTCCAAAATAGCTCATTACTTCACCAAATTGTGGCCTCGAACCTTCTATATTTATCCTAGGGTTTGGAGGCTTGTTTATTTTAGGCGATCTTCTATTTTTTTCTATAGATTCAAAAAACTCTTTATGTTTAAAATGTGCCTTCTTTCTATGAGAGGTAATATCCTAATCTATTGGATTTGGTAGGCTTCTTCTTCTGTTTGAGTCCTCCTTCAATATTCTTCTTGACTTCAAACATGATCTTCTTCTTCTTGAAATTCTGAATATCTTAAGGTATTCAATGGATTATTCTTTGGGATTTGGCACTCTTTACAAAATTATTCTTCTCTTTGCCTTGTTTTCGGATGGCAATAATTATTCCAAGTCCTTCACTATCAAGAGATTCTCCTTGGTAATGGATTTATCCAATGATTTCTTTTGGGAACTCCATTGATGATGCTACTACAAGATCTGCAATAAGGCTCTCCAAGTCTTCTTCATTTCCTCCTTGAGACCTCTCCAACGTATTCAATCTTCCAACTTCTTTGGTCTTCATTTTTCTTCAACCTTCTACTTCTAGAAGTGTTGGTGATGAGATATTCTCCTCATATCTTTTAAATCTACTACTTCTAGATTCTATAATGGAACCTTGATGGTCCTTTTCTTCTACAATTTATAGGCTTTAATGGAGATCACCAATATCCTATTTCATGAACTCTTTTTCGAAGTCTTCTTCAGGAACTCTACTTTGGACTCTTCTTCTGAATCAGGAAATATTCTTTTAAATTTACTTTAGAATTAAGGCTTTTTATGGTCTTTTCTACTTCCACACTCTGCAAGTATTGATCTTGAGTGGATATCACCAATCTCCTATCTCCTCATTGAACCATCTTATAGAGTCTCTTATTCCTTGAGTCTCCTATAGGGCTATTGTTGTCATTTATTTATTTCTACAATCTATAGGATTTGCAGCTCTTGTAATGAGACTTTTTTTCAAGGTATTTGAAATATTAAATCTTCTCCTTGTTACTACAAGTTCTAGAATTATTCTAAGAAGATATTATTCCTAGATATCTTGTAGGAAGCTTCCAAACCTTTTCCTATATCTTATTTTTCTACAAGTATTTAGAAACTGGAAGGAATGAATTTATAATTTTGGATCAAGGATTTTATGGCCTTTGTTTTGGAAATTTTTCAATCTAGAAATGGAGATCTTCAATATCCAAACTTCACCAAGACTCTTCTCCTATAGTCTTTTTTTGCAACAAATAACTAATATCTGCACAAGGAAATCACATAGAATTTTAGACAATAAATTTGAAATCCTTCTCTATCTATAGTAGGAAGTGTCCCACCTTATGAGAATTATTTTTTTGCAACAAAAACATTTTGATAGTAGTTAGCATGAAAAATCCAGATCCTTAAATAATCTTCACTAGTGGAATGAATGTTGAGTCCTAGTATTCACAAGTTTTCCTACAACTCTATGGAAAGACTTTAGACAAATGTGAATTTTGAGTGGATATTTTGCCCAGTTACAAAATCCCCACCACAGTTAGGGTATTAAACACAAAACCCTCTCTTGCAAAGAAGTCAAATAATGAAAAATTCTCCAAGGTTCCACTATATAAGCATTACACATGTATATTTTAAAAGTAAAATTTTCAAGAATAACAAGTGCTAGAAACAACCAAGTTATTTGCAAGTAACTATAAAAAAAGGTTCTACTAGTTTATTTCATTCATGCTTTGTAATTAATTTCCTTAGATTTCCATGGTTGTGCCTTAATGTGAATCCATAAAATGAAGTGTTGTTTCATTGATGATCTTTGCATTAATTTTTCTTACCCTGAATCCCTGTTAGTGGGTTCATTTTAATATTTAGATTAAGATGCAAAGTTAGAGTGTTGTGGAATTGTCCACTTCATTTTAAATCCATACCTTTAATGTGAGATTGTAGTCAGTATTTGTAGTTAGTAGGTTCAATTTTATCTTTAGATTAATGTTCCACTAATTGCAAAGTTAGAAGTTAGTAGGTTAGAAAGTTAGAATTTTAGAGAGTTAGAAAGTTAGCAAGTTAGCATTCATTGCTTTATCTACACTTAATATGAAGTAGTAGGTTAGTAACCCTCCCTCCTAGACTGATTTTATCTTGCTTATGCCATGTGAAAATTGTGTAGATTTGTTCCTTTTAATACTCTTGAAATATTATCCAAATAATTGTAAAGGTAAAATCTCAAAAAACTAATTACTTGGATCATGTACACTCTAGATTTCCCAGATTATATTTATGATGTAAATAGGATATTTTGGGATTCTGAGTTTCATATTGAGAATTTGTAGAAATAAATTTTGGGATGTGCAAAAGAAAGAAAACTTGCATGAGGAAACTACAACTAACTATACTAAAGATAGAATAAAAATGCAAATGTAATATGGTATCATGCTCCCCTACCCTACAAAACCAAAGATCATGAGTCACTCACAAGGATAACCCAACCTAATCAAACCTGCAATAGCACAATCATATTAGATCAAGTGCTAGACTCAAAGGAAAAATAGAACCTGCATCGACATAAACCTTCACATAGTGTAACCTCCTAAGAGCATTCAACACTAGATATAAGTTTAAAAAAAAAGAATCAACATTAACACAATAATCCTCATAAATGAACTCCTTCAATCTTGCTCACAAGGTACAAGTTTTCAGATCAATGTGCATCAAAATGGTATTCTTTTATTACAAAAATTCCAGCCCCTTCAACATGGTCTTCCATGGGTATTTAAAATTTTTAGGAACCCTTTCATTTCATCTCCCTTTAAAAAAAAATGGAAGTGTAAATAACCTCCAACATTTTAAATTCTTTCAAAATAAGATGACAATAAAAAAATAAAAATGATAAAGTTTAACTTTTCCCTTATATCTCCTTCTGAATTGGAACTTACCCTTTGGTCCCTATTCTAAAATATTAAACAATCATGAATAATAAAAATCCAAAACAAAACATCATCTAACCCTTACAAAATTAGGGTCATGATCGTGGGCACTATCCAGGCCCTACAATACCCATAGCCACCATACATTATACCAAGGGCACATAAAGTTCATGAAATAATTAACCACAATAAAAACAAAATAAACCTAGTGCAAAAACTCATTCATTCTCCATAGGGTAGTGTCGACATGACTCAAACCTAAGTCATTGGGGTGTAAGCCCTAACTAGATTGCCCCTACCACTACACCCAAGGATTGGGTTGAAACCCAAGTCTTGCGATAGCATGTTATTCCTGCTCCAATCGACACTCCTCTGCCACGATGATCCTCTACCATGATGATCCTCTATAACACGAGTTGAGAAATATTCATCCATCACCTTACTTGCCCTTGGATCCTCACTTTGCCATCCAACCAGGCCTACGTTTGGCCTCTCCCTCACTCCAAATCATCGCTCATACTTATCAAATAACTCTCGCATGGACGTTCAAGCATAAAGCTTGGTTCTAGGGTTTACATGATAAACATTATTGCTCCTTCTGCCCCATCGATTACTGCCATGGCTGGAAGCATTATAGTCACCTACCACTCATTGGAATTTGATAATGGTTTGGTGAGGGTATTATCCCACCTAGACACCACAACGGATACCTGACCACTTTTATTCCTCTACCTTTGATGCTACTATCATCAATGCGTAGCTCACCCTGCATCTCTATCTTCTAGAAGTACCATGTGTACACGGGGAGCGTTATAAGTTTTATATGGTAAATTCATTATCCCACATGCCTGGTGCTTTCACCTTCAAGTACTTCATAAGGTAAAACCTACCTTTGGTTTGTTGACTACCTTCGGATAATCTTCCTTCTGTCCTGCATAGTGTGAAATCTCCTCCCATTGGTCACCCATCCACGTTCCACTGTCTCCTCAATTGGTTTCCCATCCACATGGAATATCAGCACCTTCTTGCTTCGCTGTCGCCTTGACTCGTTGCTTCGTTTTCACCTTAACAGGGTGCTCCATTGTCGCCCCTCTGAAAAACATTTTAGATGTCAGATCATTAATGAATGAGAAGAACGAAGGGAAATTGAACAAAACAACCCTTTATCAAACCTAACATAAATGTAAACCTAATGAATAATATAAAAATAAACCATAACATAAAAAAACAAACCAACTACAATAAAATAAATTAAATCAAACCAAAAAATAAAAGAACCTAAAGACAACTATAAAGAACAATATATAAACAAATAAAGAATCAAAAATAAAAATCCACACTAAATAAAATAAACAAAGCAACCACAAAATAAACAATAACCTTTAACCTAAAACATAACACCGACTAACACAAACCTTTTAAAACAAAGGAAGACTAATAACTAAAACAAATAATTAAAATCTAATGACTGAGAAATATTAAATATTACCTTGCTAGCCATAACAACTCACAAACATCAAGCCATACCCTACTAGCAAAGTGGTCCCCATTAATACCATATTCAATAAAAATCAAGGGACATACAACAACCAAAAAGAAGCATCCAATTGCTCAATACTATCCCATTAACTCAAATTTTTACAAATTTCAAGGGGGTCCCCAATATTGGGGTTAGTTGTGAAATAGTCACAACAAATGGTGACTCTGTTGGGAAATGCTCTTGAGCATTTTTGATGAGAACCCAATTCTGAAATTGATAAACCAAAGGTTAGAAAAGTATACACCATTCAATGACATCCTAGGAAAGCAAGGTCAATAGCTTCACATGAGAACAAATGGATTATTTGCTTCAGCTAGGTGTGTGCATTGTGGTTCAATTTACACCTTTGGGACTATCCATATTCCATCATTTGGTCCACCTTTAGGCCATGGAATGCTGCTCATAAAACTTATTTTGAATAATATTTTGCAAAATCTCTTTTGAGCATGATTTAGATAGAGCCCCACTGCTAGTCAGGCATCTATAGCCCCGATGGAGTTTATCCAAATCTAGTGACTAATTTGATCAAGCTTTTCAATGCTCTTTTCTTTTTATTTTTTTCTTTTCAATATTTTGTCTAAATAGAGCCCCATTGCCAGTCAGGCGTCTATAGCCCCGATGGAGTTATTTAAACTTGGTGACTGATTTGATCAATCTTTGCATTACTTGTATTCTTATTTTATAGAGAACTTTGCAAACCTGTATGTAACATTTGAACATGAGCATGTTAGAAGTTAGCCTTAATCAGTTTACCAACATGATTTCATCCTTCAAAATCCCAAGAAGTGCCTCTTCATGTGATTTATTACAATGAATCTTTGGCATAGTATTCCATTGTTTCATACTCCACCATCTTAGTACACTTAACCAAGAATAATCACTGTATAGATTCATTCTCTTTTCCCCTAGTTCCTTTTGATTCTTGGGTTACTCTATATTCTGAAGACATGCCAATTTGTCAGTAACCATTCCAAAACCAAAACCACAATAAAGGGGACTAACTCAAAATGTAAATGTATGGGAGCATGAACATGACTCTAACATACACAAAAAAAACTCCTAAAACACTCTAAGGATACAAGAGAAACAAACAACAACTCAAAGGAAAACCAACACATAAAACCAAGACTAAACATGAAAACCAAAAAGTATTTACAAAATATACAATATAGAACAAATGGCACAAAACTCAACCATGACTTTCCTGGATCCCAAATTTGATTTCTTTCATGAATAGAAATAATTTTGACATGATAGGCACACTGAATCATACAGGCATCAACCCATAATAAAATCATGCCCACAAATACAAAATCCTCTATTTTACCCTTTTTATTCCAGTATTCAGCAATTTCAATTTGAGATTCTAGCACATTAAATTGGCAAGAAAATGCATGATTTTCAATTATTTCTTTCTTATTACATGAGGTGTAAATTCCAACATTCAATTCATCACTTTGACAACATTTCTCATTTTTGCAAGCATATAAGATTTCCTTCAAATAAGAGGTTATTTCTAAAAATTTTGACATCAAGTCACCCTCTAAATTTTTAGGCCAATCATGCTCATGCAACACTTTGCAAGCATCTAGGATATTTACTAAATAAGGATCATTGTAAGTTTTTACCCTAGATTGAATTTTTAATATTTTATGGACATGATTCAACAATTCAAGCATATTCACATTTGTTTCATTTGACAAGACAAACTCATTAGCAATGTAAGTAGAAACCAATTCTAGCTCTTTGCTAACCTCACATGGCACTTGATCATTAATTACATTTGAATCTAAAATTTCATGATGCAACATTTTACCTAGATTTTGGATAATGGAACATAAAGGTTTAGATTTTACCTTTTGCATATTTTCATTTGCCAAACCTTTGTGAACATTTGTAATATTTCCTTTTTCTTCATGACTTTCATCATCATCAAACACCTATTCAAAAATACCAAAGTTAGGCACCCAATCAAACATATGCCCATATTTTTCAAAACAAGAACCTAGCTTCTCAAGATATGTGTCACATAACACCTTTCCATGATCAATGGCTTGAGCTATTTCAAAATCCACATTTTCATTAGGATCATCAATAATATCAAACCCAAACCACTCAGGTTTTGGAATTTCCTCATTTTGAGATGGCATAGACATTGTAGAGCCAATAGGTGGATCAAGATTTTTAATTTATGGCCCCTCAAAGGGGACCAAAGCAAGTGGTTCTCCTTATTTATCCATGGTAGTAGAATCATTATCATTTTCCAACACTTGATGAGATTCCAAGCCTTCTTCCAAAACATTCTCAGATTGTACATGACTTGTAATATCCTCATGCGAGAAAGCAATTGTATTATCCTGCATATCAATTGACACAAAAATTTCATTAGAAGGTTTGGAGTGAGCATATTCTTCCCATTTCTCCCAAGAATCATAGTAATCATCTTCCAAAATCAAGTTGTGATGCTCAACTACTTCTTCACCATCTTCCAATTCATCAATGTGTTTCTCATCAAATTCACCTTCACCTTCCTTAGATGGTTCAATTATTTTCAAAAGTGGGCTACTCTTTGTATTCAAGCTTGCAAGATCACAATCCACATTTGTAACCCATGATTCAATTTTATCACAATTTGGAAGGTGTGGGTTTTCTTGACCATCAATTTCAATAATCTCATCCAAAGTGTCTTCTGAGAACAAGTGGTGAAATTTTGTTATGTCTTCGAATTCATTTATTGATTCTCTTTCAACCTCACTTTCAACCACTTTTTATGGCTTAGGGGTTTCTATAATGGGATCAATTTTTACATTCTTCTTTCTATGATCATCCCAATCCTCCTTTGTGAATAATGGTTCTAAACCCTTTCTTTCCCAAACAAAAGGGTCATCATTTGGGATGTATTGGCATTCTTGATCATTTATTTCAACCACTTCATTCAATTCTATGGAAGGTCCTATCCTATCACATATTTCAATACTTGTTAGATCTAAGACTCCTCCATTACCTGAAATCATATTATTGTGAAAATCATTGAAATTTATCTTAGGACCATCATTCAAAAGATGATCAAGATGAGTATCTTGAAATTGATTCACACTTAAGAATGATGGTTGATTTTGAATGGTAGGTTGAGGTGCACCAATCATTGGGAGGGTAAGGGAGGTATTAAATGGTTGAATATTATATGATCCAAAACCCACACCATAATTTTGATAACTCAATTGTTGCTCAATTGCCATTGCTTGAGTATAGGCTTGGGACAAAGATGTGATTTGAGGCATCCCTCACAAATATGTGGAAGTGAATGGGTCAAGAGCATTGAGATATACTTGGAAAGCTGATCCCTCTGGAAGGACATAAGGTACCACCAATTGAGTGTATAGCCCATGGAACCTTTCGATGAATGACTTCAAATTTTCACTTGGTCCTCTATGAATAGTGACAAATTGATTGTACATGAGGATTGGGTCAACTAGATTTTTGTTGAATTGATTGAGAAACATTGCCTCTAGTTGAGCCCAAGAAGTGATCGACCCTAAAGGTAGATTAGTAAACCAATCATATGCAACTTTTTCCAAGGTGTAAGGGAACATTTTACAAGCAACATCATCATACCAAACTGTTAAATGAGTCACGTAGATTTTGAATGCTTGAATATGTTCTTCTATGGGCCTTGTCCCATTAGACACAAATCGAGGAAGATATCTCTCAAAACCGAAGGGTAAATTATGTTGAACTCTTGGTATGTTCAATGGGTTTCCTATCATCCATGGTGTAAACATGGTCATTAGTGAACCTTAAAGAATACAACTTTAATACCAATTTTGTTAGTCAAATAAATATATCTTTCAAAGAAGCATGAAATGACTAACAAATCTCAAATGTTTAACATATATATCATCGTGTTAGCATCACCCAAAATATATGCATCAAATAAACCATGACATCAAAGAACATTCTCCAATTTGCAAAAGGTTAGCATCAATGCATCATCAATTGGAGAACTTTCAAATCAATAGATATGATCAACAAAACCTTGTTAGCCAAAACCAATGCTTTCAAATAAACCTTTCAAGTAAACATGAACAATTTAACATCTGAATAGCAATAAAGTAAACCAATTCAAGCCCTCCTTCTAGCACCATTTTTTTTGAGTGGATATTTTTTCCAATTGCAAAATCCCCACCACAGTCAAGGTATTAAACCAAAAACCCTCTCTTGCAAAGAAGTTAAACAAAGAAAATAACTTCTCTAAGGTTCCGCTATATAAGCATTACACATGTATATTTTGAAAGTAAAATATTCAAGAATAACAAGTGCTAGAAACAACCAAGTGATTTGCAAGTAACTATAAACAAGGGGCCTTCTAGTTTATTTCATTCATGCTTTGTAATTAATTTCCTTAGATTGCCATGGTTGTGCCTTAATGTGAATCCATAAAATGAAGTGTTGTTTCATTGATTATCTTTGCATTAATATGTCTTACCCTAAATCCTTTAGTGGGTTCATTTTAATCTTTAGATTAAGATGCAAAGTTAGAGTGTTATGGAATTATCCACTTCATTTTAAATCCATGCCTTTAATGTGAGATTGTAGTCAGTATTTGTAGTTAGTAGGTTCAATTTTATCTTCAGATTAATGTTCCACTAATTACAAAGTTAGAAGTCAGTAGGTTAGAAAGTTAGAATGTTAGAGAGTTATAAATTTAGCAAGTTAGCATTCATTGCTTTATATGCACTTAAGATGAAGTAGTAGGTTAGTAACCCTCCCTCCTAGACTGATTTTATCTTGCTTATGCCATGTGAAAATTGTGCAAATTCGTTCCTTTTAATACTCTTGAAATATTATCCAAATAATTGTAAAGGTAAAAGCTTAGAAAACTAATTACTTGGATCATGTACACTCTAGATTTCCCAGATCATATTTATGATGTAAATAGGATCTTTTGGGATTCTGAGTTTCAGATTGAGAATTTTTAGAAATAAATTTTGGGATGTGAAAAAGAAAGAAAACTTGCATGAGGAAACTACAACTAACTATACTAAAGATAGAATAAAAATGCAAATGTAATATGGTATCATGCTCCCCTACCCTACAAAACCAAATATCATGAGTCACTCATGAGGATAACCCAACCTAATCAAACCTACAATAGCATAATCAGATTAGATCAAGTGCTAGACTCAAAGGAAAAATAGAACCTGCATCGACATAAACCTTCACGTAGTGTAACCTCCTAAGATCATTCAACACTAGATATAAGTTTAAAAAATGCAGCAAAAAGAATGGACATTAACACAATAATCCTCAGAAATGAACTCCTTCAGTCTTTCTCACAAGGTGCAAGTTTTTGGATCAATGTGCATCAAAATGGTATTCTTTTATTACAAAAGTTCTAGCCCCTTCAACATGGTCTTCCATGGGTATTTAACATTTTTAGGAACCCTTTCATTTCATATCCCTTTACAAAAAAAATGGAAGTGTAAATAACCTCCAACATTTTAAACTCTTTCAAAATAAGATGACAATAAAAAAACAAAAAATGATATAGTTCAACTTTTTCCCTATATCTCCTTCTTAATTGGAACTTACCCTTCGGTCCATATTTTAAAATATTAAACAATCATGAATAATAAAATGCCAAAACCACCTCACTCTAAAATATCTCTCATACTTATCAAATAATTATCTCATGGATATCTAAGCATAAAGTTTGGTGCTAGGGTTTGCATGATAAATATTATTTCTCCTTTTGCCCCATTAGTTACTGTTATGGTTGGAAGCATTACAAGCACCTGCCACTCACTAGCATTCAATAATATTTTAGTGAGGGTGTTATGGCACCTACATGCTACAACGGATACCTGACCACTTTTATTCCTTCACCTCCGATGCTACTATCATCAGTACGTAGCTTGCCCTGTATATCTATCTGCTAGAAGTGCCACATGTACGTAGGGAACATTATAAGTTTTATGTGAGAAATTCATTATCCCGTATACCTGGTGTTTCTACCTTTGAGCACTTCATAAGATGAAACCTATCTTTGGTTTTTTTACTACCTTCAAGCAGTCTTCCTACCATGTTGCATAGTGTGAATTATCCTCCCATTTTTTGCTCGTCCATGTTCCATTGTCTCATCCATTGGTCACTTTTCCACATGGTATATCACCACATCATTTCTTCACTACCGCCTTGACTCACTGTTCTATTGTTGCCTTAACTGGCCACTCCATTGTCATCCCTCTATAAATATTTTAGATGTCAGATCATTAATGAATGAGAAGAACGAAGGGACATTGAACAAAACAACCCTTTATCAAAACTAACATGAATACTAACATAAATGTAAACCTAAAGAACAATATAAAAACAAACCATAACATAAAAATAAAAATAGACCTACTACAATAAAAGAAACTACAACAAACCAAAAAATAAAAGAACCTAAATATAACTATAAAGAACAATAAAATAAATAAAGAATCAAAAATAAAAATCTACACTAAATAAAATAAACAAAGAAACCATAAAATAAACAATTAATTTTAACCTAAAACATAACATCGACTAACACAAACCTTTTTAAAATAAATGAGGACTAATAACTAAAGTAAATAATTAAAATCTAATGACTAAGCAATATTAAAGATTACCTTGCTAGCCATGACAACTCACAAACATCAAGCCATACCCTACTAGAAAAGTGGTCCCCATTAATACCATATTCAATAAAAATCAAGGGACATACAACAACAACAAAAAAAAACATCCAATTGCTCAATACTATCCCATTAACTCAATTTTTTACAAATTTCAAGGGGGTCCCCAATATTGGGGTTAGTTGTGAAATATTTACAATAATAATCTAAGAATTTATGGAACTGAGATTTATTTCAATCCTCACTTGTGACTCTCCCTAATTCTATTAACCTATTGTGTCTCTTTATATCAATTGATTCCTAATGGTAACTTTTACATGTAGTGGTACACAATGACAGATCCAGTTTACAAAGATTCAAGTCCATAGTAGCAATGGTGACTTTCCCTATTCCTATTTGTATTCATTGTGGCTTTGATACCACTTTTATATTTTGAGGATAAATGCAGTGGGAGAGATCTATCACAGGTCCTAATAAGATGTAGAAAATATGAAAGAATGGAATAATGCAATATGACTAAAATATACTATAAATAGAAACTGGTAAAATACAATGCAGTATGGAGGTAATGGTCACTCCATTAATATAATCTAAAAAAATACATTGTACTTCATCCAAGAGTTCTACCACTATCTACTAATCTCTACAATAATAAACTTGATATGCTTGATCTATCACTTTGAGGCCCTTTAAATAGGAAGATAGATTCCTTGACCAACACTCTACCTAGTTGTACAAGGGGACACCTTACACATTACAACTTGCACATTGATACTTGTGCATTAAGTAAGTAGATAACTTCCCCCTAAAGTAATATTCTACTCTAACTATGTACCAAAGGCGGTACATTTACATGACCCAAATGATGTAATATACTCTAAATCTAACAAATCAAAGTGTCAATCTATTCCATGGAAATCCTAATTTACTCCAATGGAAAAATCAATTAAATTAGATTTAGGTATCCTCTTATTCAAAGTGTTAATCAATTCCATGTAGATCCCTATTTAATATTATAGAAAAAACAAATTTAATTGGAAATCGAAAAGCTTGATTAATTATCGAAACTACTATATTATCTATCTACTATATATATTCCAGATAATATGTCATGACAATATCTTCATTACTAGATGAAGGTACTACTTTTGAATATGTTAGAACTCTAAATAGGATGTCCAAGGTTAAAATCCTATGGAGGGTAGGGCTATACACCATGCTTTGGTAACTAAAGTATGGTTGTATAATCATATATTGAGTAATCAACATGCTCCATGAGGATTATCACATATGTGATATGACCTTGTAGACAATAAGAATTACTTTTCTTTTACCATTGAAAAGCTCCATAGTTGTTGAAATATCATCATTTACATCTTATTTTCATATGGATATGTTAGATCTACACCAAAATATACCATTATTTTTTAATCATGCTACTTATTATTTTTTAATCATACTACTTATTATTTTTTACATATTTTTTAATCATGTTAGATCTCGTAAAGGTACTTGATAGATGCCTCATCATTGAAATTATCTTGTAATACATCTAGAATAAAGTTAAATTTCTATAGAGGTTTAAGTCTACAATAAACACATTATATATATTGAATTTTATTATTTTTAAACACTCCTTATTTTAAGTGGGTATAACCTCATGGAAGTGGTGACCATGATCATATTAATGTTATTTATCATTAGTTTTACCTTTTTTTTTTAATTTCTTTTGTTAATAATATAGCTAGAATATGGAAAAATTACCTTTACCTCTATTCTTTTCATTTTGTTTAGATTTCAACCACTAGAACAAAATATGAGATATGTCATCATCCAACTAAAGTGTGAGTTACAATTTAAAACACAGTAGAAATTATGGATTATTAAAGGAATTGAATGCTTCCTTCTCTTCTCATTAAAGACACTGTATTTTCTATTTTTCTATAAATAGGACAAGACCTTAAAATTATGAACATAAGAAAAAATATAATCATACACCTTGTCATACTTAATAGTTAAAAGTCCAAAAAAATCTACCATCCGTCCGCATCACAACACTATTAACATAAAATTTAACCTAATTTAAAATATGATCAAACTAATTATTAAAAACTATATTCATAGACTTGAAAAGTCCAAAAAAATCTACCATCCATCCACATCACAACACTATTAACATAAAATTTAACCTAATTTAAATTTTGACCAAACTAATTATTAAAAACTATATTCATAGACTCGAAAGAGTATTTTCACTATTATAGACAATATAGACTATTCACATTGGTCATATGATGCCAATATTTGATAATGGTTAACTTCATTAAATAGATTCTTATAATGAGTAAAATCACTTATTCATTGTAAAAATATCATTATAGAATGCATATTCATTGTATACTATAGTTCAAAAAGTACTTTTATAAGTTTTATGATGAGGATTTTATTTGAGCTTGTTTTAATTTTAGATGCACATAAATTTATCTGAAGAATGATAAGATAAAATAATTAAACAAGTCAATAGAATATAAAATGTAAGTATAACATTTTACATTTGTTAATGATATTCCATGTTTACAATTTTGTATTGGATTTAAATTCCTAAAAACTAAAATCTTAACTTGAGCAACATCTTTTTCAAAAGCTTTTATTGAATGTCAAGCATAGAAATTAAAATAGATACTACTTTATATGGATATTTAAAATCTCAAACTCAAGATTTTCTTTAAAATTATAAAACATAATTCTAAAGCTAAGAAAGAAAAGGATAATATGAGAAACATTTATCCATATATGTAGAGAATCATAAAAATCTAATATATTTTAAACCAAAATAAAAAATATTATTTTCTAATAATATTTATATTTCTACTATAAAACTTTAACTCATTTAATGTCAAAATATCATACTTAATCAAAATCCATGTATTGCCATCATATAAAAGGATTTGAATATTCAAACCCTAATTCCTTCATTATGTCCAACCTGAAAGTCTATTCCTTTCAATCATGACCTTTCTTAAACTGAATTGTGATGAGCATTCATTTCAAGGGGTATAAGTATATTCTATGGCTTCCCATATATCTATGATTTTGTATAAGATATATATCTCATAATGAAATGTGTTTTCTCCCATCTTATAGTTAGAGGTATTAGAAGCCAAATTTGAAAAATAAATATAGTCAAAATTTAATATGATAAATTTAGTACCATGATATGTTTACACTAAGGAATAAATTGGACATTTCCTTTGTTAGTCTTATTTTCTAAGCATTTCCCATGAAATTATCTAGAATTTGAATAGATCTAGCCTATGAAGCTCCAATATGTTTCTATAACTCATAAGAAGAGTCATTAAGTCTAAAGTATTTGGCATTCATCATGCTCATAATTGTCTCATACAACTCATCTACATTAAGTAGACATTCACAAGTTGTGTAGTGAGAATATGAAATATTAGATGGAACCACCTTGAAAAATATTTGGATGGAATATTTCCTATCATAATTCATATAATATGATTAAAATACCATATTATAATGGACCATAAAGCTAAGGAAAAACTTTAGAATATTATAAATGATAAACCCTATAATTCCAATTGTCTAAATTTGTTTAATGATATACTATAATAAAAAAGTTTCAATATTTAGTTTAAATATTTATCTCCCACTTTAATCTGATAAAGTTGAGCATGAGTCTACTCTCCTTTGAATTTTTAATCTATTGAATTCTTAATCAAACATCTAAGCAATGTAGTTGGTGACTAAAATTGGAAATCAAAAGAGAAAATATTCAATATCATATTAACACTCTAATTGGAAGTTAAATTGGTTCTATCTTTTTTCTAGCCTAGACAATTTATCTATTGAAATGGTGGATAAAAATTTCATGCAAATAATATATTCCCACCATAATTTAATATAACCTTCTCTACATATTGATCTAAACAATATATTCTACGCTCAAAGAATCATATTAAATTATGCTACAAAAAGGATAAATAAGTGTAAACTATTGGTATTTGATTCCGATATCTCTAGCTTTCAAATAGATTTTTTACCAAGGTTTCTTTCTACCAATTCAACTTCCAAAATAGGTTGAGCATAATAAAAAAATAAAACAATTATATTTTATAGTTGAAGAAAAATGGAAAAGTAAAAGGTCTATGGAGAATAAGTTGAAGAAGGGACATGGCTTTTATCCTTCCATGTTTCAACTTTATCGCCTTTCATTGGAAAAGCGTAAATTATATGTATTGCTATAATCTTGATTTCTATGTAATTATATGCTCCACCTTCGTCCTCTATCATTGTAAAAGCATAAATTATATGTAACTATATGCATTGCTGTAATTATAATTTGGAAGCATCTCCAGATGTTTTGATTTATGAGAGTTGTTTAAAATATTGTTGTAATGATCATAAAAATAGACGTCTTCATGTCAATATATTGTTTTTGGTTTTAGATTTTTTAAGATTTTTTTTGCTACTACTATAGCATTTAAAATAGGGGATTGCAATGTTGTTTTATAGCCAAATTTAAATAATCTATGATATTTTTTTTGTATATATTGCTATAATTTTACATATACTTTAGTTGTAATTTTATCAATCAATTGTGAACTATAATGGCTATATTTTACTTTTTCTTAGTTTAAAAGAACAAAGGCATTATTTAAAAAAAAATATTTGGTATCAAAGCTATAAGTTTGATTAGTATCCAGGTTGAAGGAAGCTTTTGTTGTAGATATCTCTTAAAATTGGTCATGGCCAACATAAATTCACTTTCAATTATAGAATTAAATGGATAAGATTATGATTATGATGTATAAAATATTGCTAATTAGTAAAGAATTATGGAAAATAGTTGAATTTGATTATGAAGAGCCAGAATATTGGGTCATAGTACCACATAATAACAGGTAGGCTAAGGAATATGTCAAGAAGAAGAACTCACTTGCTTTGTGCTATATCTAGTATACTCTAGATAAGATCATATTCCCTAGAATAGTAGGCATAAAGTCAGCAAGAGAAGCTTGGAATACCCTATAAGAGGCTTACGAAGAAAGTGACCACGTTAAAGTTGTGAAATTATACATTGTTAAAAGAGAATTTGAAAATCTAAGAATATATGAACTATAATAAGTGATTATTTTATTAGAATTAAATATGTGGTACATAAAATGGCCACACTTGGTGAAACTATTGAACAAGCTATTGTGGTGAAGAAGGTATTAATAACACTAACACCAAGGTAGAATCATATAGCGATTATAATTGAAGTAAAATTTTTGCTACACTTTAATTTGATGATTTGGTTAGGTCTCTTATGCCTCGTGAGGAGATAATAATAGATACTTCTGGAGAGAGTGAAGAGAAAATTTTTGCATCAAAGTTGAAAATTTCCAAAAGTGAAGGTTCTAGTACTAGTAGTCAAGGTCATTGGCACAACCAAGGAAGAGGCCAAAGTTAGAATTCATCAATAGGAAGAGGTATAAGAGGAAATTAAAGTGTAATAAGAAGAGGTAATGTAAATGTCTATTTTTATCATTGCAAGAGTTATGGGAATTTTGAGAAAGAATGCATAATTAAAGTTAACAATGAAGGTAGAAAAGCTAATTATGCTAATGATAATCAGTATGCTGCACCAAGCCACTTATTCTTATCATGTGGTAAATTTTGAAATAGACCTCAAGAAGTTTGGTACATAGATATTGACTACTCCAACCATATGTCTAGCAACAATGACTTGTTCTCTATAATGGATGAAAGCTTCAAGACCAAGATTAAGCTTGGTGATAATAAATATTTGGATGTTTTTGCAAAAGGAGTTGTGGATGTGAACACAAACTAAGGTAAGAAACATATCAAAAATATCTATTATACTCCAAATTTAAAGCTTAATTTTAGTATTGAACAATTTGTGAGAAGAATTATAGGGTTGTATTCGATAATAAATAATACATTTTTTATGAAAAAACATGAAAATAGAGTTTTTACAATTGTCCCAATATCAAATAATAGGATGCTTCCATGTTTGGATGAATTTGGTCATCCTCATAAAATCATCCTCATAAAATTAGCATTTGAAGACAAAATTTGGTCATGGCATCTAAGGTATGACCACTTGAATTTTCAAAGCCTAAAACTATTAACTTCAAAAACATTAGATTATGGTTTACCAAAATTTAATGAGAAAATGGAGGTTTGTGAATATTGGGCTAAAGGCAATCATGCAAGAGATATGTCTATAAAAGGTAAAACATGGAGGGTCCATTATCCACTTCAGTTGATTTTATTTTTAAATATGGTCAAATGCAGTCAAATAGCTTAGGCAAGTCATCATATTTCATCACTTTTATTGATGACTTGTAAAAGAAATGTTGGGTTTATTTTTTCAAATGTAAACATGAGGTATTTGATGCATTTAAGAGGTTTAATCCCCTTGTTGATATTAAGAGTGGATTCATGCCACATATACTCCAAAGAGAAAGTAGTTGTTGTATGCAAAGATGGTTGAGTTACAGATTGGGTAAGGAGGTCATAGACACCATCCTTTTTTACTCCCATGGATTTGACAAAGCCATTTAGTTCCCAAATATCACATTTATCTTTGTCAAAAAATATAGTGTAACCCTTATATATAAGTTTCCCAATAGAAATGAGACTCCTTTTGAGGCTAATTAAGGCTTGGAGAGTCAACAAACCATTACAGTTAGTGCATTCAAATATTTATGGGCCAATGTCTATTCACTCTCATACTAGGGCCAAATATTACATCACTTTCATTGATGATTATAGAACAAAAAATTGGATCTATCTCATTCAATATAAATCGCAAGCCCTTGATACATTCAAGGAATTCATGTCACTTGTTGAAAGAAAAATTGGCTATCATAGCTGCACCTTGAGGATAGATAATGGTGGAGAATACATCTCCAAAGATTTTTTTTTATATTTTATAAGTGTTTGTTAGAATATTATAATGTACACTATGCCTCAGTTTGACACTTGTCTTCTACCACTTGTCTTATGTATTCAGTTTGAGTTCGAGTGCATAACACTTGAAGTGGAGATTATGACACTTGTCATATCTCCCTCATAGGCTTTATGCCTATATATTGTAATCATTTTGTAAATACAATAGTACCTTTTGCTTATGTACCATCATATGGTATCAGAGTGGTAAGATCCTCCTAAGGAACTTTAGGGTTTGAAAAATTTTTTAGTTCTGATTTTTTTCTTTGAAGTATCCTCTTCACTTACTAAGTTGATCATGTGAATGAGAAACGGAGGAATTTTTTTTAGAAAGTTTGCCATAAGTCTGACATTTTTTTTTGCCATAAGTTTGAGTCTGATAAAAAACACTCCGCTCCGTTTCTCCTCCATTAGAATATTGGTAAACTTCGCATGAGGGATATCATGTTTCCTCTTAGGAAGACTTGCTATGAGAGATCGTGTTTGATGCCCTTGCTACGGGATTTTTGTTACCCACACCCGCAGAGGATATTGATAGAAATCAAAATCGCTCTCCATTTTTAATTTTTTTTTCTAGCTGTGCTCGGATCCAGAATCCAGATCTGAGTGCTAAGTGTGAGGTCAAGATCAGGATCTTGGAGTTTCATCTTGGCTACTACAGTTCTTGCACAGAGATATTGACCAATTTTTTTGAAGTGATCATGGATTGGCAGAATAAAATCGTCATTACCACAGCTAAAAGCTAGGCTTGTGTGGATTGTTGGGATTTTGCAGCAGTCAAGAAGTAACATTTTATTCTTGTATCATGCGCTCAAGTAGTTTCACTGTGATATGTGTCCAAGATACATGTTGGTTTGCAGCATCTGCATGATGATGTCCGTCGGCTTCTTCGATAGAGATAATCTTGTCCGAGTCCAAACTAGAAGATGAAGTTGGGCTTGAAGAGATTCTACACTTGTAATCGTTGGTAGGCAGGTGAAGTTTTTTTATTAAGGTCATTGCAGACCAGACAGGGTTTATCAAGAAAATCTCAAAAAGGCTTCGGTCTGTCAGAACCATAAGTCTACCCTATGCTCTCTTTAATTTTCTCAACGGTACTGAATATTTTACCCTTTTTATAATTGTAAGCATCCTCAGTGCTACACCACTCCGTGCCCTCCAGAGAGCCCTGCAACTTGTTTCATATTTGTTGTTGCACCGTGGTTTACATTTTTTTATGACTAAGTGGTAGAGGTGCGGGTGGATGCCCAAGTGCTCTCTCTACACTCAGTATGTTGAATGGGGCATAGATTTTATAAAGCACGACTACATTTTTTTGATATAATTTGAATGTGGATGAGATATCGATGGTGTCACAGAGTTAATGGATGTGTGGCCCTGTGAAAAACATGCATCTAAATCTACTAACATATCTAGAGAGATCAGCTCATCTGAGTTTAAAAACTAATTTTTTTTTGAGCCAGAATGCTTGACCAGAATGTGTACTCTAGAAGTTTAGCCCAAGACCAGACCAGAGAATTGCATCTCCCTGCATAAATTTCATCCTACTAAATTTAATCTAATTTCTTGGCATATTGATGAATTTGGTGTCAAATATTAACCAATTTTTTCAATCTGGTGCACTCCCCCCTCTCGGCGCACGTACAAATCAGATGTGCTCACTGAAAATGTTACCCAAGCTATAAATAGTTTGATCCTACACCCTGACGAACGGGGGCATCTTGAAACAGCAAACTCTACTTCCTTAATTTCTATGCAGAGGAAAAACAAATCTGTTTTCTTGTGATGCTGCTACGACAGAGTCTCCCCACAACGTGCATATTTTGATACGCTGCTGTGAGCACCGTGAGCAGTTTTCTGAAATGGACTTCATCAAATTCAATCTTCAGATCCACTACATAGCGCGTGGGAGTGTTCCTTGGTTGGTTTGATTTTTTTTATGGTTCACTTTATAATTTTATAAAGTTTCAATTAAAACTAAGGTTATAAATTGAAGCGCTCCGAGGGGGAATGCAAAGGTTCCCGCGACGGCATTGGTATAGATTAAATCACGTGGGCTTGGCCCTCTATACCTATCCATCGTATGGTATGTGAACATGAAATATATTAAGATTTATTTTACATGGGCTTTATTAGTATTTAACCTTTTTTGTTCACCAACTTTAGGCAAAGGGTTGAAGAGAGCTCCTGTGTATGGGCCATCATCTAGAATTATAAAGTAGGTCGTTGCATTTGTACTGAGAGGGAGGAAATTTGTTTTTTAATGCTGTAATTATCTTTTCTTAAAGGGGGGCAACAGAATCACTTTTAAAAACTATTGTAAATCTCCTTTGGTGTCACATATCATAAAAACTCTCATATTAAGCATTTTGTCCCAGATTAGTACTTGGATGGGTCACCATTTGGGAAGTCCCGGAGCTGCACCTGTTTTTGAAACAATATTATTTTTGCATTTTTGAAGCAAGAATTTGTATCCGACTATAGGCTTATATATAGTCTTTGGAAATATTTTTTCAAGAGGGATCTATTGGTGTATTCATTTTCCAATTCTAAAACCATTTGCAATGCTAAAATTGGACTTGAAGTTCTCATTGTAAAACATAGTACATTTTTTATTGCATCCGACACTCTTGGGTGAAAATTTGACAAACTAGTGAGTGGATCATTTTTAAATCATTGGGAGAATATTAGGCCAAGTTATTAATTGAATTTAGCAAGTGTTGAGGCATTATTATCATTAAAGGTATTGAAATTGTATAATTTTTAAAGGCACATTTGGGGCTATATTTTAGCAAAAGTTTCTAATACAATCATCAACTCAAGGGGTGATTTAGGGCCCCTTGTATCTTTCATGTGGAGTCATTTTGTGGCATCCTCTTGGCAACATAGAGTTTGGTGTTTGCCTCTCTTCATTTGAGCTTGTGCCCAAGTGACTTGGTGAATATGTCAGCCAATTGATATTGAATTGGTAAATACTCCATGTGTATAATGTCTTCTTAGACCATTTCTTTGATGAAGTGATGATGGATATCAATGTGCTTTGTTCTGGTATGGAAAACTGGATTCTTGGTCATCTTGATGGTACTTTGATTGTCACAATATATGTAATTTGGACCATCTATGAATAGCCCAATGTCCTAAATTATTTGCCTCAACCAAATAGTCTCCTTAGTTGCCTCAACCGTTGCTCTATATTCAGCCTCTACTAAAGATAATGAAACTGTATTCTGCTTCTTGGTTCTCCATGAAATAGAGCCTTGGCCCAACAAAAACAATAACCTAATTTGGATCTTCTAGTTTCAAGACAACTAGCGCAATCTCAATATATGTAGCCAATCAAATAAAAATCATCACATGATGTATACATAAGGCCATGATGAGGTGTGGCCTTGAGGAACCTCAAAATCCTCTTAGTTGTTATCCAATGGCTCTTCTTAGGATACTGCATGAATCTAGAAATAAGGACAACTAAATAGGAAATATCTGGTCTAGTTGAAGTTAAGTAGATCAAACTTCCAACTAGTTGCCTCTAAAGGGTGCCATCAACCCTTTCTTCATCATCATTATTAACCAATTTTAACCTGGTTTCCATGGGAGTGAGGGAGGGCTTGCACTCCATATGAAACCTCTCCAAAATAGACTGAATGTATTTATCTTGTGAGATAAAAATCATACCAGGTTGTTGCCATACATCTATGCCTAAGCAATAGTGGAGGAGGCCTAAGTCCATCATCTCAAATTTTTTGCATAATTCCTCCTTGATCAATCTTATTCCTTCTGTATCATCACCTGTAATGAGAAGATCATCCACATACAATGTAACCAAAATGATGCGATTTTTCCAATGTTTCACATAGAGAGTAGATTCTGCTATAGATCTAGTGAAACCAAGGTTGATGAAATAGGAGTCAATATTTGTATACCAAGCTTGGGGTGCTTGCTTCAACCCATATAGAGCTTTCTTCAATTTAAGGTCTTTGTTTTCTTGGCCTTAAATTGTGTACCCAAGTGGTTGATTCACATAAACTTCCTCCTTTAAGTTATCATTGAGAAATGCACTTTTGACATCCATATAATATATAAGTCAATATTTTTGATCTGCCAAAGCAATAACTATCCTGATTGTAGTCATCTTTGCCATAGGAGCAAAAGTCTCCTCATAATAAATTCCCTCTTGTTGCTTGTAACCTTGAGCTACTAGGCGAGCCTTGTAGCGATCTAGTGAGCCATATGCTTTATACTTTGCCTTGTACACCCATTTTGTGCCAATGGTATATTTGCATTTGGGTAAGTCAACTAACTCCCAAGTGTGCCTGTTCTTAAAAGGATTCTTCTTTATATTAGGAAGCTTATAGATAAGGACTATACTATCTATTTTGAAAAATACAAGTGCTACATTCAAGAACCAAATGACAATATCAAAGCCATGGGAGTAAAAAAGGATGGTTTTTACTACTCCTTACTAAATCCAAAACACAAACATCTTTGCATACAACTACTAATTTTTTCTTTGGAGTACATGTGGCATGAAATAATGGGGCATTTAAATTTTCATAATCTTCAAATGATGGTAAGGAAAGTTTTAGTAAAAGGACTTCTACATATTAAGGAGTCAAAATTTTTTTGTGAGCCATGTGTAATAGCCAAACACCATAGATAACCTTTTGAGTCATGAAAGGCTTGAAGAGCCAATAAACCTTTGTAATTGGTTCATTCAAATATTTTTGTTCCAATGTCTGTTCAATATTATACTGGGGCTAACTACTACATCACTTTCATTTATGATTATAGCAAAAATATATGTATCTACCTAATTCAATATAAATGGCAAGCCCTTGATAAGTTCAAATAATTCATGGTACTTGTTGAGAGAGAAAGTGGCTACCAAATCCCCACCTTAAGATCAGATAATGGTGGAGAATATATCTCCAATAAATTCTTCAATTTTTGTAAGTACCATGGGATAAGGAGGCAATTCACAACTCCTTATACCCCCCAACAAAATGGATTAGTTGAGAGGATGAATAAAAAAATCACACATAGGGCAAAATATATGTTACATGCTACTACATTGTTGAACTTATTATGGGGAGAAGTTGTTCTTACTATTGCATACTTGATTAATAGGTCCTACATAAAGGCCTTACATAAAAGAACACCTGAAGAAGCATGGAGTGGAAGGATGCCCTATGTGGTCCATTTTAAAGTCTTTGGATGTGATGCCTATGCTCACATTCCTCGTAATAAAAGGAAGAATTTTGATGATAAGATTCAAAAATACATCTTTGTTGGCTATAGTGATAGTGCTAATGCCTATAAGTTGTATGAGCATGTTTCCACGACGATCATTCTATCTAGGGATGTTACCTTTTATGGGTATCCCTCATATAATCCTCATCCTATAGCACCAAATTTAGAATTAACTAATGAAATAGTTGCTCCCTTGATGCATACAATATCATCTAGTCCTTCCCCTTCACTTATAAATCAAGAAATTTCTCCACATGAAGAAATTCCAATAAATCATCCGTGTCCTCAATCTCCTTCTACTCCTCCATCAAAGTCCTTAGCCAACCTAAACCTTCTAATGTCAAAGAAGCACTTGGTGATCCTAAATGGGTTCTTGCCATGGATCAAGAATTGGATTACATTGAAAGGAATCACACTTGGGAGTTAGTTGACTTACCCCAAGGCAAATATACCATTGGCACAAAATGGGTGTACAAGGCAAAGTATAAAGCAAATGGCTCACTAGATTGCTACATGGCTCACCTACTAGCTCATGGTTGCAAGCAACATGAGGGAATTGATTATGAGGAGACTTTTTCTCTTGTGGTAAAGATGACTACAATAAGGATATTTATTGATTTTGTAGATAAAAAATATTGGCCTATATATTATATGGATGTCAAAAGTGTATTTCTCAATGATAACTTAAAGGAGGAAGTTTATGTGAATCAACCACCAGGGTACATAGTTTAAGTCCAAGAAAACAAATACCTTAGATTGAAGAAAGCTCTATATGGATTGTAGCAAGCACCTCAAGCTTGGTATGCAAAGATTGACTCCTATTTCATCAACCTTGGTTTCACTAGATCTGTAGCAGAATCTACTCTCTATGTGAAACATTGGAAAAGCAGCATCATTTTGGTTAAATTGTATGTGGATGATCTTCTCATTACAGGTGATGACACAGAAGGAATAAGATTGATCAAGGAGGAATTATGCAAAAAAATTGAGATGATGGACTTAGGCCTCCTCCACTATTGCTTAGGCATAGATGTATGGCAACAACCTAGTATGATTTTTATCTCACAATCTAAACACATTCAGTCTATTTTGGAGAGGTTTCGTAAGGAATGTAAGCCCTCCCTCACTCCCATGAAAACTAGGTTGAAATTGGTTAATAGTGATGATGAAGAAATGGTTTATGGCACCCTTTACAGGCAACTAGTTGGAATTTTGATATACTTAACTTCAACTATACTAGATATTTCCTATTCAGTGGGTCTTATCTCCAGATTCATGTAGTATCCTAAGAAGAGCCATTAGATAGAGGCAAAGAGGATTTTGAGGTTCCTCAAGGCCACACCTCATCATGGCCTTATGTATACATCATGTGATGATTTTTCTTTGATTGGATACATAGATTCAGATTGTGCTAGTTGTCCTAAAACTAGAAGATCCACATCAGGTTATTGTTTTTAGTTGGGCCAGGGCTGCATTTCATGGAGCACCAAGAAGAAGAACATAATTTCATTATCTATAGCAGAGGCTGAATATAGAGCAGCAGTTGAGGCAAATAAGGAGGCCATTTTGTTGGGGAAATTACTTCAGGATATTGGGATATTCATAGATGGTCCAACTTACATATATTATGACAATCAAAGTACCGTCAAGATGATGAAGAATCTAGTTTTCCATTCTAGAACAAATCACATTGAGATCCATCATCACTTCATAAAATAAATTTTCCAAGAAGACATTATACACATGGAGTATGTACCAACTCAATATCAAGTGGCTAACATCTTCACCAAGTCACTTGGGTAAGACAAGTTTTCTTAGTTTAGGAAATTGCTCTATGTATGTAATAGAAGTCAACATTAAGGGGGAATGTTATCTAATGTTGACTTATTTTATTTAGTTAGGATAGTGCACATTAAGGGGGAATGTTAGAATATTTTAATATGCACTATGCCTCATTTTGAAACTTGTCTTTTGCAACTTGTCTTACATATTCAGTTTGAGTTGGAGTGCATGACACTTGGAGTTGAGATTATGACACTTGTCATAGCTCCCTCATAGGCTTTATGCCTATATATTGTAATATTTTTGTAAATACAATAATACCTTTTGCTTATGTACCAATAGTATCATAGGATAAGATGATATTTCATAAGTCCTTATACCCCTTAGAAAAATGGAGTAGCTGAAAGGATGAATCATACCATCACAAACAAGGCAAAATCTATGCTAGTTGTTATTGCATTGCCAACTGTAGCACCCTAAAATTGGCGCAGTAAACATTAGCAATAATTAAAATTACCTTAGTAATAATTCAAATTCAAATTTTCAACCTCGAACCGCATTTTAACTGCTTTCCTCATTTTTCATGCAATTTTTAGATTTGTTGTGACCGTTGGACGATATCGTCGCCGATCAGATGATATCACCTCAGATTGGACGATTTCGTCTGGAGGAGGACATCCAGACAATTTCGTCCCAAAACTGATTTTTCATAATTAGCTTCTATTTCAACGGTGTCTCTAACCTGGGCAAAAGCATGTCTACGCGGTTAGAGACCTCCCCCATTGGAGATCTCCTAAATTGGTATGATCTCCAACCTCCCAACCTCCTTCCTATGCTTATTTAATCTTAGGCCCTCCCCTTGACATTCCCCTAGCTAAAATTCTTTGCACTTCGAGTTTTACATGCATTAGAATATCCTAGACTATTGTTTGCCTTTGTCCCTTTTCGAATTTTCTTGCAGGAAATTTGTTATTCTTTAGCTGGAGCAAGCTTAGATTGTCGTAGATGATCCTATCCAATTCGAGATGATTTCATACCAATTCGAGATGATTTCGACTGCAGTCAACATTGGGGGCAATCAGTGCCCTAAGTTTGCATTCTTTCTCCATTTATCTATTGTTTTGCTTTGCATTAGTCAGATTTATTACTATTTTGCATTTAATGCATAATAGAATCATAATTTTTCATTAAATCATTGTAATGCACTCGTGTTTTTGTTTATTATTATCATTTTAATATTATTACTGTCATTCTACATCATTGCCCTCTGTTGGAATAGCTGCATTTTCTGTGTTTTGTATCTATTTCTCTGATTATAGGTCTCTGAAAAATTCGTCTAATGAATTCATCAGATCTCAGACGATCTTGTCTGATCGCAGACGATCCTGTCATATCAAAGGCGATCTTGACTGCTTCAAAAATCAGAACCTTCATCAGACATCCGGATCAGGTATGGTTTTTCTCATCTAGCATATTCTCTGTGTTTTAGGTTTAATTTTTTTTTGTATTCATTTAAATTTGCATTTCATATAGAACAATTTAAATTCATTTGGCCAAACCTAGGATTTGAATGATCAAAGATAAAATTGAACACATCAAACACATTCCCAACCTAGGCGTGGAAATTGACATTCAAAAGTTTCCTGGTGAACCCACCATCCGTCAAAAAATCACCTTAATACACCTCCCCCGAGAGGCGGGACCTTCGAAAGGCCTCTCAGTCTGAGGTATTGTCCCATCCTTCCCACATCCCCCTTCCGGGCGTGGATCCTTTAGCCTGAAGGTAAGGGTGCATAAAATTTGGAACGATACATTTTGGTGAACCCGACGTGAAACTAAAACCTTTTGAAAAAAAAAAACAAAAACAAAAACCTAGATGCATTTAAAATCATTAGAAAACTACTAAGTTGCATACCATGTTTAGATGGTAGCTCCTAAGAAAAGACAAGCAGTTACTATAAATTTTGAAAACCAATTAGCAGCCATAGAAATCAATTTTGTGCTTAGTGTGCCTGAAACAGATAGAAACCAACTTTTGTGGGACGAACTTGATAGGATACTAGGTATCATTTCATCTAGGTCAACAGAACTTAAACAAATCAAGAGGCTTGTCCTAGATAGAATCCTGGATCCTCATCAACTCATTTTTTATCATGAACTTCAAAGAGCTTGCCATAGGTGGTTAGCAGATAGAAGAGCCCTTGTGTCTTCTAAGTTGTATACCTTTGAGGAATTCCTCGAGAATGCAGCCATAGTGCATCAATTTCTAGCTCGTATAGAGGACCAAGAAGCTGATCTTGTAGATAGGAAAAGATGGAATAGAGTTCCTAGAGCTATGTTATATTGAGAGTATTGCCATGAGCTTTACTTCTACCAACCAGAGTCTGAAACAAATAATATCACCATAGCACACTTTGTTGACTTCTTGAAAAACAATTTTCAATTTGAAGAAGAACATTTCATGACTACTGAAGAACTTGAGCCCATTAATGATATTTATAAATTGTTTATAGAAAACTAGATCATTGCTTTCATTATTATTATTTCTTGCATTTTGTGTGTTGTTTGTTATCTTTATAATATTGTTATAAAAAAAAAAACAAGAAAAACCAAAAAACATAACAAAAATCAAAATATTTTATTTTAAATATTATAGTAGGTATATAATTAAAATATATACCTCTTAAGCTTGTTGCATATATATATAAATATATATATTTGCTGAAATCTAAGTTTAAGCACAATGACTAAACTTAGGAATGGTAAACAAACTGAAGAAGAAGAAGAAGAAGATTGGTTAGGAAAGAAAAAAAAAATTTAAATGCCCTTCTTGAGGATCCAATTCTAGAAGAAGAAACTCTAAAATAGCCAGAAGATGACCTGGTTGAAGAAAATGAACAACAAGAAAATGTTAGAGAGGAAGGATCCTCATCCCCTAGAATGGCTCTAGACGGAACTGTTACTTTTGATAACATAGATCATTTCGGAAATTCTTCAATAATAATATTGGTGCTCTTAATATGGCAGTTCGTATTGATAGGGGACAAATTAGTGACACTCAAGCAGCCATGGAACATATGTTTGACATACACACTAATCCCTTGTCTTTCGTTGATCAAGAAAGTGATAAAGTTGGACCATCCAATATGGATATGGCTGCTATAATTTAGAACATGCAAAAACAATAGGTTACCCAACCTCCTAAGGAACCTGTTATTGAGCCTAAAATCATTCCCACACAAAAGAGACCTTCATTCACTACTTTATTTCGCCAAACTATTGATCAATATGCTTCAAATCGATAAAAACCTAAAATGAAGCCAAACACCAATTTTCAACAATCTGGGATACAACATAATACAACTTCAAAACTTCTTCATAACACCCTTCCTACCAACAATTTACACAATAGTAATATAGCATCTAATATTCATGTCCCTCCATAATATGCTCACAAATCTCATATTAATGCCCTACCGAACCAATATGGTGGGCAAACCAGTAATATGTAAGCCATGGTGAAACAGTTAGCTTCCCGCATGGACCAGATAGATCCCTACCGTCCCTCATACAATTATCGAGAGATGTGTAGTCAACCTTTAGATCCTATAGTTGTAGCACAACCGTACCCTAAACACTTTCCCATGCCCGTCCTGCCTATATATAAAGGAACTAAATATCCCATAGAGCATCTTCGCATGTTTAGGATAGCGTGTCATGATATATCACATGATGACTTGTTATTACTAAAAATGTTCCCAAAAAGTTTAGGAGGAATGGCATTAGAGTGGCACTATCAATTGCCCACTCATTCTTTGAGAAATTTTGAAGAGACTGCTGAATATTTTGTGCATCAATTTAGTGCCTATATCGAAATGCATGTAACCATTAAATATTTGTACAACTTAAAACAAGACAAAGATGAATGTTTTGCTAATTTCTTAGCTAGATGGAGGTAGTTGAAAGGAAAACTGCACTTTGTGCTACCTTATAAGGAAATGTTAGATATTTTTATTAATAATTTGCAAGAACAAATATCTTATGAGTTATCAACTACTACCTTAACTACCTTTGATCAAGCTATAGACTTAGCTCGAAGAGTAGAAGATGCTCTCATTAGGAGAGGCCTTCTTAGGAAGAAAGATGATGAGAAAACATCCAAAAATCAATATAAAAACAAATAAGTTGTAGGTGACAGAGTCACTAACAGCAAAAATGTTGCTAATGTCAATACAACAAAGACAACAGAAAAATTTATATTGAAACCTCCTGATAAACCTCCTCGAGAGTTTACTATATTGAACCAACCATTATCAACTATTCTACCCCAATTACTTGAAAGAGGCTTGATTCAATTACCTAATATCCGTTAACCTGATCCAACCATACCCGGATACAGAGCCGATTTACACTGTGATTTCCATAGAGGACCTGGACACTCTACCAACTCTTGTAAAAGGTTAAAACATAAAATACAAGATCTAATTGATAATAATGATATGGAGGTGCAAGCCTTCCAACCTAAAAAAAATGCTCCTAATAATGCTCAAAATAACATTCCCCAAAATCAAAATCAAAATGCTAATCAATCATTAGATATATTTCAACATCCTTTACCAAGACATGGTAAAGAGGTGGCCAATCAAATTGAGCATCATAATGTCCCTCCTCCTACCCGATATGTAGGAACTATTAGCGGACATTTACCTAATCATGATTTACAAAAATTTGATACAACTTTATCCATGGTCACAACCAGGCCCCTACATAATATTCAAACATCGGATCTTAGTGATGTAGAATCGGATACTGAAAGTGAAATAGACATCACCGTAAATCAATCGAATAGTTCTAAAGATGAATCAGATCCTATTCAACTTATCATAGATTTTATGGTTTCGGAAGAACCATTTCCTAGAAGAGTTGCTACTTGACCCTCTTCTAATCAGTTCCTTCCTAATGAACAAGCCATAAATGCTAGACCAAGACCTATTCATCATCCTCAAAATAATATTGTAGGAACCATCGGAGTCGTTACCAGACAACAAGCTCAAAATTCTCAACAAGAACCAAATCAGAATGATGGATCAACTCCATTTGTTTTGAAAAATCCCAATAATGGGAATCATGCTCCTAATGTTCAATCTAAACCTCCTTATAATATTAATGAGCAATTATCAAATACTACAACAAGAATTTCCCTTTTGGACTTATTAAGATCTCGATCTCCTACCCATAGAGATGAATTGATGCTTACATTAAGCCAAATGATGGTACCACAAAACATTCAACCGAAAGCCATGGCCAATACTATCATCACTAGAGAAGTTGATTGTATTGACTTTCGAGATAAAGATATACCACAACATAGTTTACATAAGGATAACCCCTTATATATTACTGCCCTAATTGGAGATGTAGCAGTCAAAAGGGTATTGATTGATAATGGTTCATCTCTAAATATTTGCACTTTTGACTTCTACCAAAAATTTGGGTTTAGAAGTGATGAAATGAAGAAAACTGACATGATCATAAAAGCTTTCAATGACGAAACACAAGAAACATGTGGAGTTACCACCATCCCATTGCAAGTTGGTCCGAGAACCTTAGATATGACCATTTTTATTATACACTGCCCCACATCATATAATATACTCTTGGGTCGTCCTTGGATCAATGCAATGTGAGCTGTCCCATCAACTTTACACCAATGTGTTAAATTTGAATTTAAAAATCAGTTGGTCACTATCCATGGTGATCCCAGACCCTTTGATATGTGTGCTTTGGCAGAACCTATTGGAGTTCAATTTTACCCTGCTTCGTCATCCACACATCCTAATTCTTATTTTTCATCTAAAACTGTGAAACACACACCCATAACTTCATCTATGTCTCCTCCATTAATTTCACCCTCATATATATCTCAACAATCTTCTACGCAAACCACTCTAGAACCTCAAAAAGATCTTAAATCAACAACAAATCCTTGATGTTTCATCCCTATAATTTCAAACCTATAGACCCATCTATTAACACCTCCACATTATCTACATCTATCATACCTTCCACATCTAAAGATATAGGGAATGATCCTTCTACATCTTATGCTCTTTCTGATGAACTCTTACCTGATTTATCTAACATTCTTATATCAGAAAAACAAATGCTTCTATGCAAAATTCCATTATCTTAAGTAATTTGTCGCCATCTCCTCATACTTTAGGCCTCCCACAACCTATGGTAAGTACTTACCAAGTTGGGAGTTGTGCCTTCATTTATAAGGGATATGACTGGGGAAGAATACCCAGGAACATCAAAACTCATCATGAGGGATATGCTCGATGTTATTTTACTAATGATTATATTAAAGCTAAACCTATAATGCTTAAAATGGGATATAAAGGGAAAGGCTTGGGACCTTTCCAAAATGGTATGAAAGAACCCTTTGAGGTAGAACCATGGCCCACCCGATGTGGTGTGGGCCTATTTCCTAGTAAGGGTCAACCCTTTCCTTTTGAATATGATGATCAACTCATATGTTATCAAGATTATTTGGATGGGCGTGATGATTTGCCTCTAAAAAATCAACCATTTACATGCAATATGCTTTCCATAGCTTATCCCGAAATGATTGTTGAATCCGATGATGAGTTGGAAGGAGATATCTTCCATGATGTATCCGTTGAAGAGATGTTACACAATGGTTTCTATTTTGATGGTTCTATACCTACTATAGCCTAGCTTGAGGCCACGACTCCTCAATATGAATTATCCAAGTTAAACTTAAAATAATTACAAGAATTGGGCGTTTCACCTCCCCCACCTAATTTTGAAAGAGATCTACACATGGAAGTAGAAAACATCATTAAAGTTAACATTGGAACTGAGTATAATCCTCACATAATCAATATTGGATCAGAATTAAGTCAAGAAAAACAAGAGCAATACATTGCATTCCTTAAAAGATATGAAGATGTCTTCACTTGGACATATGAAGATATGCCAAGTTTAGACCCTTCTGTAGTCATGCATCACCTAGTAGTCCATCTGAATTCTAAACCTGTTATACAAAAACTTAGAAAAATGCATCCTAAAGTGGCCTTGCTATTCAAAGGGAAGTTAGAAAAACTCTTGAATGTTGTTTTCATACAAGCTATTGATTATGCTGAATGGATCTCGAATGTAGTTCCAGTCACCAAGAAAGAAGCTACCAAAGTTAGGGTTTGCACAGACTTTAGAGATATTAATGTTGCATGCCCTAAAGATGATTTTCCTCTTCCCAACATAGATCAAATAATTGATTTTACTACTGGCAGTGGAATGATGTCCCTAATGGATGGATTTTTTGATTATAATCAGATCAGGATAGCTCCTGAAGATCAGGCTAAAACAAAATTTATTACCCCTTGAGTACCTTTTGTTGGAAAGTGATGCCATTTGGCTTAAAGAACGTAGGTGCAACTTATCAACGAGTTATGACTTATATTTTCCATGACATGATGCATGATATCCTACATGATTACGTAGATGATATCATAGCTCGTTCCATCGAATAATATGAACATTTAAATGACTTAAGGACAGTTTTTGATAGGTTAAGGGAATACCTTATCTGACTAAATCCTGCTAAATGCATATTCAGAGTTAAGTCTGGTAAACTATTAGGGGTTATAGTTCTTTACATGGCATTGATGAAGAACACAAGCTTATACTGAGAGGGGGGGTGAACAGTATAAGACCTCTTTTTACTTTTTCTTTATATTTCTAAACAGTAAAGCAATATACCCAAATCAATATCAAAGCAATGCACAATATCATCCATAAAGAGACACCAATTTTAACGTGGTTCACATAGAAAGTATGGGCTACATCCATAAAACTTTTCTCTAAAAGTTATCTCAAAGTTCTTTGGGAATCCTTCTCAATTACAATGTTTATGAGCCTTGGCCCAAAGGAGATACCTTCCCCCAAATAGAATTTATGAGCCTCTGCTCAAAGGAGATACCTTCCCCTAATATGATTTGATAAGCCTCTACTTAAAGGATATACCTTCCCCTCTGCTCTAGAAATGATCCCTCAAAAGATCAACTACCTCTACCTCTTGCCAACACATGGAACTCCTTTCCACAGAAGAACTCCTATCCTCAATTCTTAGCCTAAGAGACCTCTGCCTTCTATGATCACGTCCACAGCAGCTCAGCAACCTATACCAAAACACAGTCAGTTGGTCTAGTACAAGTCTTCCTCTATCTGTCAGATTTGTCCAACACTTGAACAAATCAATCCTCTGCACACAGGTTGCATTGTCTTCGCACACTCTGTGCCCATACAATAGCACTCCGTGTTTGTCCTTGCCCTTTGTGCTCTCTGTGCCCTCTGCTCTCTTTGCGGACTCACAGTCGCACTTGGTTGAACTTCAAATTTTGCAATGTCTGCGCAAACACAACGACACTCAAAACAATTCACTGACTTTTTGCTCACTCTGCACACTTCAATCAAATTTCGCACTCTGCTCTCGATGATCGAACTTCTCACTTTGCGCTCTATCTTTGAATGTCGCAACAACAAATGCCACCAAATCTTCAAAACAACCTACATTTTATAATAACACATTCAAGATCAAAACCTTAATCTTAGTCCGTTGTAACCTTGATCTTTAGTTGGATATACAACCTTAAACTTCATCGGCTCAAATTTAACTTTGTCGGCTTCAAATGCCTTTGAAAATCTTATGAAGATTTTGCCGTGAAACTACAACATGTCATGATATCGTGACACCTTTGCAACCGTACACTTTATTTTGGCTTTTGTCATGATATCGTGACACTTCAGCCTTTGTCGACTTCAACTAAGTTCTTGTTGCGATATCACAACACTTCTATCTTTGTCAGCATCAACTTTGCTTATGTCACGATATCATGACACTTCTCCCTTCATCAACCTCCTTTCTGCTTTTGTCTTGAAATCACGACACTTTTGCCTTTGCAGAATTTGTCTTCACTTCTGTCATGAAATCATGACACTTCTATCTTCATAACCTTCCTCTCTACTTTTGTCATGAAATCATGACACTTCTATTGAAGACCTACTTTCTATCATGAAATTGTGACACTTCTACTGTTGAAGCCTTGCTTTTTGTTTTTGTCGCAAAATTGTGACACTCTTTTGTCAGCTTTCTTTTTTGCCTGTCATGAAATCATGACACTTTCTGCATCCGTATGCTTTCCATTCATCTTGTCATGAAATCGTGACACTTTCTTCATCCGTATGTTTTCTCCACAACTTTTTGGGAAATTGTGACAGTTCTCACTTCAAAACCTTTCCTTTGCTGCATGTTGCGAAATCATGATAGTTCTCACTTAGAACATTTTCATCTATAGCATGTCGTGAAATCACGACGGTTCTCACTTCGAACTCTGTAGCATGTCATGAAATTGTGACACTTTTCATGTTACTTTCTCTCTCTTCGAACTTGTCATGAAATCGTGACAGTTCACACTACGGACTCTCTCTTCTGCATTATGTTGTGAAATCATGACACTTTTTTGTTTGTACAACCTTCCTTGCAATATTTCATGAAATTGCAACACTTTTCCTTCTCTGCTTTCCTGCTCTTTTCAAGTCATGAAAATGCGATATGTCACGAAATCACGACACTTTCCACCTTGCTCTCTTTCTCTGCCAACATGTCATGAAATTGCGATAGTTTTTCCACTTGCCTTTTTCTCTGCCAACATGTCACAAAATCGCAACAGTTTTTCTTGCTTCTTCTCTCTCTTCTAATATGTCGTGAAATCGTGACTATTTTTCTTGCCTGCTGTATATGTCGCGATATCACAACATTTTTCTTACTTGTATTTTTCTTTGATCTTTTGCAAATGGGCTACTATGGTCTTCTTGGAAACTCACTATTCATGCTCTGAATAACCTTTTTACTTGTCATGTCGTAACCTTCATCAAAACAAATTATTTGACATTAAATCAAATTCCTTAAAGAGCTTATTGACATCAATGACAACTTATACATTTGAGCAAAGGCAATGTACCCAAAGTACCCAAAATTGTCAACAATCTCCCCCTTTGTCATTGATGCAAACCTTTACTGAAAAACACTTTTCAAGAGCCAAAACTAAAACCAACTGTGCTAACAACTGAGAATCTTCCTTTGAAGTTTTGCTCCCCCTGACTTGAAGCTCTCCTCTTCACTTTGAAGCTCTCCCCCTTACTCATATCTCTCCCCCTTTGTCATTAACGGCAAAGGGTCACCTTTGGGTCTTGGGACTAAGAATGAGCCTCTTAGCTTAGTCCCTCCCCCACCTCCTGATGAGGTGATTAATTTTGGGGTGGGATTAAAACTCCCATTAGGCATTGATCATCATCAGCATCTATAACTTCATTGCTAGACCTTCTCTTGAACTCATTGTCCATATTCCTGTTCTTGTCACTGTTCTTGTTCTTATTCTCATCCCTGTTCTTGTCCATGCCTTGATCCTTAGACCTATTCATACCACTGTTCCTGTTCCTGTACCTTGGAAGTTTAGTTATACACTGTCTAGCTGTGTGACCATCATTGTTGCACTTATAACAAGTAACAATGTTATTTCTTTTAAGCATACCTGTTCTTTGAATCCACCAGTTCTGACCAAACCTATTCTGACCAAACCTGTTCTGGCTAAACCTATTCCTGTTATTTGCCTTGCAATAAACTACCTTATGCCCAAACTATTGACAAGAGTAGCAATACCCTTGAAAGAAATTACCACCTCTGAAATTGGCATTTACTTTCTTCATTTGAGCCATGCAATGTGAAGCCATGTGACCAAACCTATGACACGCAAAACATCTGCCTTGAAATTTTCCTTTATTTGACTTCTTGGGTCCCGAAAACTTCTTCTCATTCCAAATTTTGTTTTATGTTTTTGCGCATCTATCATTCAAAGATTCATGATCTGAAATACTCTCCTCATCAGAACTCTCTTCTTTTTGGAGTTTCTTACTAAACTCTCCAACTTGTTCCTTGTGTGGCTTAACAAAACCAAGGCCTATTTTATTTGTTGTCTTTCTTTGTCCTTTGATGAGTGACTTAACATTTTTGAAGCTATCTTGAAACCTGTAAAGCTTATCCTTGTACTCTTTCGTTAACTCACTATACTCAAGAACCTTAGACTCTAACTCATCCTAGAGTTCTTGCGTCTTAGCCATAGAGAAATCAAGACTTTCTATAAGATCATCTCTCTCCATACAACATTCATCTAACTTATCCTTGAGTCTAGCATTCTTCTTTCTTTCCTTTTTCAAAGCACTAAGAGCATTAATAAGTTCACTTTCAAGATCCTTTATTTGTTTGCTTTCTGAATCATCAATGCCTTTTTCAGATTTCTTCTCACTAGAGGTGCTACCTTTTTCAAAAACCATACAAGCATCTTCCTTATAGTTTTTTGAAGCATCCTCATACATACTAGAAACCAATTCATTATTTGTGCAATCATCCTCAAGGTGACCAAAATTTCCACATCTAAGACATTTCATGATAATGAATCTATGTTTCGGTTCTTCCTCTTTTTTTGATATGAACAACATCTCATTTTCATTATCACTTGAAGAAATTTCACTATCACTACTAGAACAATTACTTACTTTGTCTAGGTAGAAACTCTTCTTGTGCTTGTGAGAATACCTTTTTCCTTGATTGTTGTGCTCATATTTGTTTTTCTTGTGATGCTTATGCTTTTCAGAATCCTTGCTCTTAGAATCTTGTTTATCTTCATCACTTTCATTCTTGGAAATAGTACAGTCAGTAGCATAATGACCAAACTTTCCACAATTGAAACATCTTATATTTTTCACGCTTTTGTGCTTTCTAGAGAACTTGCCTTTCTTGTTGTAATATGCCTCTTCATCACTAGAAGACTTATCACTCTCTTGAAGTTGTTTACCCTTGGATTTCTTGGTAGCCTTGAAAGCTGCCTCTTTCTTGACATCAGCCTTCACTTGAGTTCTCAACTCAAATGTTGCAAGTATACTATGGAGCTCATCCTTTTTCAACTTATCCAAATCTTTAGCTTCCTCAATAGCAGAAATATTTTCACTAAATCTATTAGGAAGAGATCTTAAAATCTTATCACAAACATCATTTTCAGCAAGCTCAAGACCTAAGTCTTTCATGGAGTTAACAACCTCATCCATTCAAAGCATGCAGTCACTATTATTTTCATCATCATTCATCTAGAGTTGTTCAAACATACCTTTGAAGTGTCTCAACTTGGCCTTTCTGACATTTGTATCATCTGTATGAACCACCTTCAATTGTTTCCACATTTCACTAGCTGTCTTGCAGTGAATCACTTTGGTGAGATCGACTTTCTGTAAGCCTTTTAGGATTGCATTCATTGATTTTGAATTGTTGTGATGTAGGAGTCTGTCTTCTTTAGTATAAGGACCATGTTCAATAATAGTGTACTCATCTTCAATCACTTCCCAAACCTCATTCCCAAGTGCCATTAGATGAACCTTCATCCTTGCACTCCAAAGACCAAAATATGATCCATCAAGAATAGGTGCTGCATTACCACTTGAATAATCTATTGTGTTCTTTGCTAGCTTTTCCTTCAAGCTATTAAACTTTCTGAAGGCACCAGCTCTGATACCAATTGAAGAACATAAGCTTATACTAAGAGGGGGGGTGAACAGTATAAGACCTCTTTTTACTTTTTATTTATACTTCTAAATAGTAAAGCAATATACCCAAAGTAATATCAAAGCAATGCACAATATCATCCACAAAGAGACACCAATTTTAATGTGGTTCACCCAGAAAGTCTGGGCTACATCCACAAAACTTTTCTCTAAAAGTTATCTCAAAGTTCTTTGGGAATCCTTCTCAATTACAATATTTATGAGCCTTGGCCCAAAGGAGATACCTTCTCCCAAATATAATTTATGAGCCTCTGCTCAAAGGAGATACCTTCCACCAATCTAATTTGATAAGCCTCTGCTTAAAGGAGATACCTTCCCCTCTGCTCTGGAAATGATCTCTCAGAAGATCAACTACCTCTACCTCTTGCCAATACATGGAACTCCTTTCCACAGAAGACCTCATGTCCTCAATGCTTAGCCTAAGAGACCTCTGCCTTCTATGATCACGTCCACAACAGCTTAGCAACTTGTATCAAAACACAGTCAGTCGATCTAGTACAAGTCTTCCTCTGTCTGTCAGATCTATCCAACACTTGAACAAATCAATCCTCTGCACACAAGTTGCATTGTCTTCGCACACTTTGCATCCATACAGTGGCACTCCATGTTCATCCTTGCCCTTTGTGCTCTCTGCACCCTCTGCTCTCTCTACGAACTCACAACTGCACATGGTCGAACTTTAACTTTTGCAACGTCTGCATAAACACAGCGGCACTCAGAACAATTCACTATGACTTTTTGCTCACTCTACATACTTCAATCGAATTTTGCACTCTACTCTCAGTGATCAAATTTCTCACTCTATGCTCTATCTTCAAATGTCGCAACAACAAATTCCACCAACTCTTCAAAACAACTTGCATTTTATAATAACATGTTCAAGATCAAAACCTTAATCTTAGTCGACTGTAACCCTGATCTTTAGTCAGCTATACAACCCTAAAATTCATCGGCTCAAATTTAACTTTGTCAACTTCAAATGCCTTTGAAACTCTTCTGAAGCTTTTGCCATGAAACTACAACATGTCACGGTATCGCGACACCTTTGCAATCGTACACTTTCTTTTGGATTTTGTCATGATATCGTGACACTTCAACCTTTGTCAACTTCAACCAAGTTCTTTTCGTGATATCATGACACTTCTATCTTTGTCAGCATCAACTTTTCTTATGTCGTGATATCGCAACACTCTCCCTTCACTGACCTCATTTTTTATTTTGTCACAAAATCATGACACTTCTACCTCTGCAAACTTCGTCTTCACTTCTGTTGTGAAATCATGACACTTCTGTCTTCATAACCTTCCTCTCTGCTTTTGTCATGAAATCGTGACACTTCTCCTATTGAAGACCTACTTTCTATTTTTGTCGTGAAATCATGACACTTCTACTGTTGAAGCCCTGCTTTCTGTTTCTATCGTGAAATCATGACACTTTTGCTTTTGTCTACTTTCTTTTCTACCTGTCATGAAATCGTGACACTTTCTGCATCCATACGCTTTCCCTTCATCCTATCATGAAATCGTGACACTTTCTTCATCTGTATGTTTTCTCCATAACCTGTCATGAAATCATGACAGTTCTCACTTCAAAACCTTTCCTTTGTTGCATGTCGTGAAATCACGATAGTTCTCACTTGGAACATTTTCATCTACAGCATGTCGCGAAATCGTGATGGTTCTCACTTCGAACTCTATAGCATGTCATGAAATCATGACACTTTTCGTGTTACTTTTCATGTCATGAAATCATGAAATCATGTCACGAAATCACAACATTTCACACTACAGACTCTCTCTTCTGCATTATGTCACGAAATCGTGACACTTTTTTGTTCATACAACCTTCCTTGCAATATGTCATGAAATCGTGACACTTTTCCTTCTCTGCCTTCCTACTCTTTTCAAGTCGTGAAAATGTGACATGTCGCAAAATCATGACACTTTCCACCTTGCTCTCTTTCTTTGCCAACATGTCACGAAATTGCGATAGTTTTTCTACTTGACTTTTTCTCTGTCAACATGTCACGAAATCATGATAGTTTTTCCTGCTTATTCTCTCTATTCTAATATGTCACGAAATCGTGACTATTTTTTTTGCCTGCTGTATATGTCACGATATCACGACATTTTTCTTACTTGTCTTTTTCTTTGATCTTTTGCAAATGGGCTACTATGGTCTTCTTGGAAACTCACTGTTCATGCTCTGAATAACCTTTGAACTTGTCATGCCATAACCTTCATCAAAACAAATTATTTGACATTAAATAAAATTCCTTCAAGAGCTTCTCGACATCAATGGCAACTTATACATTTTAGCAAAGGCAATGTACCCAAAGTACCCAAAATTGCCAACAATTGAAATTGACCCTCTCAATATTACGGCTATCACGGATATGCCCACACCTACCAATATATCTGAGTTACAAATTTTACAAGGTAAGCTTCAAGCTATCCGTTGCTTCATTGATAAGATGGTGGACAAAACTAGTCCCTTTCTTAAGCTCCTTGAGAAGGATGTCCCTTTTAATTGGGACAACGAATGTAAGGAAGCTTTTGAACTTCTCAAAATATACCTCCTTAACCCACCTGTGCTTTCACCACCTAGACCTGATCGCCCATTTATCTTGTATATTTCAGCTTTCAATTTTGCTTTAGGAGCTATGTTAGCTCAACTTGATGATGAAAAAAAAGAACGTGCTAATTATTATACTAGCCGAACTTTAATCAGTTATGAAACCCACTACATAGCATTAGAAAAAATGTCTAGTAGTCGTATTTTCTATGCAAAAATTACGCCACTATATGCTCAGTCAAAAAACATATGTCATTGCTAAATATGATCCCTTGCGGTATCTCATGAGCTGACCTTATTTATCGGGTTGCACAAAAAAGTGGGTTCTTGCTCTAAGCAAGTTTGAACTCATGTTTATAGGACATAATTTTGTTAAGGGTCAAATCATAGCAGATCAACTAGCTGCTGCACCCTTAGAGTCTACCCATACCCTCATCATTGAGTTTCCTGATGAATACCTTCAATTAGAGGTAGACCATGTTGAACAATGGTCCTTATACTTTGATGGAGTTCGATGCATGAGTGGGGCTGGTGCAGGTATTATTTTAATATCTCCACAAAAACACATTATAGCTTTGTCCTTTAAATTAACATTTGCTTGCACCAATAATACTGCTGAATATGAAGCTCTAATCCTTGGATTACGAGCTACCTTGGCGTTAAAAATTAAACATCTGGTAGTTTTTGGTGATTCTCAACTTGTTATAAACCAAATTAATAAAGATTATTAGACCAGAGATGATAAATTGCACCCATATAAAGCATATTTTTTACAATTAATATCTCTATTTGATCAAGTTACCTTGGAAGGTATTCCTCGAACTAGCAACCACATGGCTGACGCTATGGTCGTAGCTGCATCTCTTCTGCCCTTGGAGTTAGATGACGAATATGCCACCATCATTATTCATTGACTCCAGGAACCCGCTTCACATAAGTCACGCTTAGAACCTTTGGATGTGTTTCTAATCAATGAAACTACTCTTAAACCTTGGTATATGGATATATTTGATTTTCTTCACCATGGGACTTTCCCTGCCAATTCTAATAGAAACCAGCGTCCGTTATTACGTAAACGAGCAAGTCGATTTGTAATAACTGGCAATACTTTATATAGGAGATCTTTTGATGGTATCCTATTGAGATGTTTGAATTTAGAAGAATCCAGATCATCTTTGAGTGAAGCCCACAATGGATCTTGTGGAGGACACTTTAGTGGTAGTGTCATTGCTAAAAAGCTCCTTAGGATAGGATACTTTTGGCCTACTATGGAGAATGATGCACATGATTATGTGCGCCATTGCGACAAGTGCCAAAAACATGCTGACCTTGTCCATGCCCTTGCACAAGAACTACAGGTTATTTCATCTCCTTGGCCCTTTTCAAAATGGGGCTTAGACATTATTGGAAAAATTAATCTTGTGTCATCTAATGGACACAAATTCATCATAACCACCACTGAGTATTTCACGAAGTGGGTTGAAGCTATGCATTTAGATTCCTACACTGGAACACAAGTCTCTAAATTTATTTTTAATCAAATCATTTGTAGGTTTGAAATCCCTACAAATCTCATCTTAGAAAATGAAACTTGTTTCAAAAATAAAGATGTTAAAAACTTATGCCAAAAATATAATATTCAACATCGCTGGTCCACTCCCTATTATCCTTAGGGTAATGGCCAAGCAGAAGCTTCCAACAAAACCTTAATCAAAATTCTCAAAATATTGGTCAATAAATTTGGCCGTGACTGGCACATTCAATTATATCCAGCTTTGTGGGCTTATCGCACTAGCGTTCGTACTCCCACAGGTACTTCACCTTTTTTTTTGGTTTATGGTGCTGAAGCTATTTTTCCCTTTGAATTAGAAGTTCCTTCTTTGGCTCTACTACTTCAAGATACCGAAGTAGGAGATGAATATCAAGCTGGAAGACTCAGTTAGCTAGAGCTCCTAGATGAAAAGTGCATCAATTCTTTGGAGCATCTTCGTGCCTACCAAAACAAGCTTAAAAGATCATATGCTAAGAAAGCTCATCATCGATACTTTGAGGTCGACGATCTTGTTTTAAAAGAAAATCAAAAGAATACTAATGCAACTAAAGACCTTAAAGGTAAATTTGAGCCCAACTGGCTCGGACCATATATTATCACTGCCAAATTTGAATCGGAAGCATACAAATTATCTACCTTAGATGGTAAAGAACTTAAAGAACCCATGAACATTTTGCATCTTAAACGTTACTATGCGTAAAAAATTGGTCATTTCATCATTGTATATATTTGTTTAAAATATTTCAAAAAACCACTATCTTGTATTTCTTTCAATTTATAGATTCAAAAACACCAAAAACATTCAAAATCATCAAAATCTTCAAAAACATCTTTTATTTGTGTACTTCTCAAATTGTGACATATTGCAGTTATATTTTCAAATTATTTTGGATAAATTAGCATTTATTTGGAATCCCGCACTTTCACATTCACATGAATAAATATCTTGATTTTATCTGGCATGATTACTAATCTCTCTTATATCAAAGTCCACAAAATTCAATTAAATAAAGTTTGAGCACAGAGAATTGATCTTGTTATTTACTTAAACCAAGCATATCCTTTCACAATAAAATGATTATATTTGTAATGTCCATGCTATGCTACATAGTAGAAGTGGTTTCTTGAGCAAAATTTTTCCCCTGCTATCCTATCATGCATATGGTCTAGAATATTTGAGAATTGACAAAATGACAAGCTCACCCCTACCCAGAATAAAAATCCCTTGCTCTAGAGCTAATCCGAGCAAGTATCCCTAGCATAGGAAGAAAAGAAAAGTTCAAGAAAAAGAGCAAAAGAAAAAGGCTATTTCCGCATTATCTCAAATATCAAAGCAAAAGATACAAAAAGAAAAAGAGAAAGCAAAGAAAGAAAGAAAGAAAAATGAGCACAAGCAAAAGCAATAAAATCCCTTTCCCTACCCATTGAAAAGAAAAGAAGGGTTGATGAGCTTGAATCCCTGGAATTCTCAATTATTCAAAAACTATGAGGTAAGCCCCATAACAGGTGGTTTGTGCCCAACCCACTTGGCCTTGGATAACTCCTAGCTTGGTGATATGTCTGTCACATTAGTGACCTTCTTTTGTAAAGACCTATGTCTGCTTACGGATTAGCTAGATCTTGATAACCCGACTTACATAGTAGTCTGGTATGGTTATATGCATCTAAATCATAGTTAATGAACACTTATTTGGTTAATTCAAATCACTTGTATCATAGTATCTTGCTCAAACCTGGTAAATGAACAATACAATCGCACACACATTTGTATTTGAGAGATTTTTGTGTATCATTATGATAAATCAAGATCAAAAATGAACTCACATACACACATGGGATTCCTTATAAATATAACTTTTGTCTTTAATATACTTTGAAATATTTTTGCAAATTGTCTGGAATAATTTCATTTTCTTCTCTAAGAACAGTTGTTTAGTATAAAGACAACCAGATGCATTACCAAAAAAATCAAAATCATTTTCAAAAACATGCAATAAAGTTACATATAACTTTTGACTTTTGCGACGATGGTATAGTTCCAAAACCAAAAGTGGAATTTTATGCCTAGCACAAGTCCTCATCTTCATATTTTCTTTTTATTTTCAAAAATTAAAAATCAACCATGCAATAAAACTATTTATTTTCTTCTTTTAGATTTCACGATGATGGTATAAATTTATACCTAAATATTTTATGCCTAGCGCAAACCAGTGTTTTACTTTTATTTCCCATTTATTTCAAATCAATTCATCAAAACATGTGATTTGCATCATTATGTTACACAATTATGCTTTATAAATAGACCGAATACTTATTCTATTTCATGTCATTATGTTCAAATTCAATATTGCAACCATGGTATAATTCTTAAGGAATTGTTCAAAATTTTATCACACTTAGGAATTTATGCCTAGCAAATCATTTTAAAATATTTCATGCATACTATTTTTATGACAATCTGAAAACAAATCACCATCATCATCATCATCACAACAAAGTCTTAAGACAGTCTCTTAAGCACTCTTTTACTTTTAACAATATTTCTATACTAGGATTAGCTTGACGACCGAGTGAGCGACGACTCCATGAAATGGTCTATAATAGCAACAATGTCCTTTGAAATTATTGTTAAAAGTCCCCTTTTATTTTTTATCAAATCACATCACAACAACCAATTTGTTTACATCAGATTATTTCATTTAAATTTTAAAAGCATGACATTCAAACCATAATATTTCCAAACAACATAATTACATGAATCATCAAATCAATCAATTCAAACATTAAAGCATCATACACACACATAAGACAAGTCATATGACCAAAAATATCTCATCTATATATATATATATCAAAAATATATACATCATCTCAAAACTGGATCGGTATGCCACAATCTGTACCTTGGCATACTCAATCCTCTATCAAAAATATAAACACTATGTGTCAATCTGTGCAGTGTAGTCTGTAGCAGCTAGCCTCGAGAAGCCCTCAAGCTCTCAGCCTCATCTCCTCCCCTGCCCTAAGGTGGAGCAGGTGGACCCATCGCAGTTCATGTGGTGCCATGAGTCCTGGACGCTGATCGTGATGATGTCCTAGATGACCCCATCACGATAGGCTCTGCAATATGAGTTGGTAATGGCACCCTCTGCTCAGCTAGCACCACATAGTAATATAGAGCCTGATAGAATGTAACTTGGACAATAGCTCATGCTAAATCCTGAGTGCTCGCCCCTCTGCCCCGAGCCCTGAGTCATGCAGCCTCATCCTGCAAGGACCGCACCTGAGCTTGGAGATGAACAGTCTCTGCCCGAAGAGTAGCCATCTCGCTACTCTCTCCTACCTCAACACCCTTACCCTTATCGAGCGATGGTGACCTCTCTCTCTGTGGAGAAGGGGGTCTCTCCTCCCTCCTCTCTCACTGTCACGGCCTCTACTAAGCCTGTGGTCTCCTCTACTCTCTCCCACCATGACCCTGTGCTACCTTAATGGCTGCCTAGTGTTGCCTCCCCATTCGATGCACAACTACATGAATCGAACCCTGAGCCCTTGTCATCCTAGGAGGTCGGATGCCTATGCACCAGGCATTGTAGCCATCGACAACCCCAATGTCATCACCATCCATTGGCTGGATGGGGGCATCGTTTGCATCCTAACTCCAAAAGCATTGCATATTTGGAGGCTCGCTGACTGTAGTGTTATCTCGAATGGTCTAAGAAAACTCATAGTCCTTGAGAGATGGGATCCCCTATTGTAGATCGAACTGCCTCAAAACTCGGTCATAGCAATGGAGCTCCACCTCTCCCCTCTCCATCCTTAGCCAGTAGGTTTGTCTAACATGAGCCAGCTCCTGTCCATCCTCGATCCACCTTGGATGATCTCTCCAAGGCCTCCAGGTGATCTGGTCGGATACAAGGTCATCAAGTAGTCTCTAGGACACTGGCAGATCTATCCGTTGCTATGACCCTCTCCAAAGCCACCAGTAGAAAACCTGGGGCCTCTCCCCATCAATCCCTATCAGTGGGAGCCCTATCGGTCTTTGCACCACAATGTTCTCCCAACACCAAACCTGCAGTAGCGATGTCATGACTAGACATCGGTCGCCCTTGTATACGACCCCATGTAGGATCCTATACAATTGGCATAGTACAAAGCTCCCCCAAGCAAACCTGTATCCGTGGTCTCTCATATTGTAGACCACATCTGTCAGTAGCCATGGTAGTCTGCATCCACTTTGATGGCATAGCAGGAGACCACCTACCACCCTAGAAAAAACCTGTGTCAGTCTAGATTCCCCAGGCTCCTAGCGTAGCAACTCGATGTTCACTCTGCCCTTCTCTAGGGCAAAGCTTGGATCTCTGCATAGTCGCATCATCGCATGGTCTTGATTGGTCATAGGAGTGATTAGCCATCCTTGTATGGGGATCCTCAAAATCCTCCATACATCCTCCAAGGTGGGAGTCATCTCCCTTGTCAGTAACCAGAAACAAGAAGAACCCGAATACCACCTCTCTGCTAGGGCTATCAATAGCCCCATATCTATAGAAACTTGTGGCATATTTGCCATGTGCTGCAAGCTAAACTATGCCAACTGATCTCGCTCTACCTAAGATAGAGTGGCTAATTCATCCTTCATACCATTGTATTTCCATTCTCGGCTCTTTAATAATCCTCTCTGCAACATAAACAACAAAACAATTAAAATCATTAATAAAAATCATTAATTAAAAATGCAAGTAACATAAGTTCACTTTCATACAAATGATGATATCGTCCATAATTGGACGATATCATCCAAAATTTGAGAAAATTCATCTCTGATTTCACATGAGGGAATCGTCCCTTATTGGATGAAATCGTCCCCATATCGTTGATTTTTCCCCTAGACAAAATTGACGATATCGAGACGATTTTGGAAAAATCGAGACGATTTCATCCCCATGATGTCGACGGCCCAAAAACGGCCGTGATGCTCAAAAATCAGTCAAAATTAATCTAAAAAGCATGAAATTCTAAATTAAAACATTCTAAACTAAGTTTAGACGCTTACCCATAGCCCGCGTCGGATGTCTGTCGATCTGTGCGCTGTCTCGACCATCTTGTCTCCAGAGATCTAGAAATCAGTAAAAATGAATAGTAACAATGAATTAGGGTTTTACCTTATTTTTCTTAATTTTATTCAAAAACAATTAAAAATATTTTTAAAATTTTTCTTTTTTGCATTTTTACCTCAAATGTTTGATTTGGGTAAAAACACGGAGGGGGCACCATAGTAAGCTGTTGTACGATTCGACCTAGAATCGTCGCCTAAAAATGGAAATAATTTTTGCTTTCTTGTAGATCGAGAACTCATATTTAACGCATTTTCTTCAAAAAATTCACTAAATAGGGGGCAAAATGTAGCACCCTAAAATTGGCGCAGTAAACCTTAGCAATACTTAAAATTACCTTAGTAATAATTCAAATTCAAATTTTCAACCCCGAACCGCCTTTTAACTGTTTTCCTTGTTTTTTGTGTCATTTTTAGGATTTGTTGTGACCATTGGACGATATCATCGCTGATCAGATGATATCGCCTTAGATCGGACGATTTTGTCTAGAGTAGGACATCCAGACGATTTTGTCCCAAAACTAATTTTTCATAATTAGCTTCTGTTTCAATGATGTCTCTAACCTGGGCAAAAGCGTGTCTGCGTGGTTAGAGACCTCCCCCATTGAAGATATCCCAAATTGGGATGATATCCAACCTCCCAACCTCCTTCCTATGATTATTTAATCTTAGGCCTTCCCCTTGACATTCCCCTGGCTGAAATTCTCTGCACTTCGAGTTTTACATGCATTAGAATATCCTAGACTGTTGTTTGCTTTTGTCCCTTTTCGAATTTTCTTGCAAGAACTTTGTTATTCTTCAACCGAAGTAAGCTCAGATCATCATAGATGATCCTGTCCAAGTCGAGACGATTTCGTACCAATCCGAGACAATTTCGATTGCAGTCAACATTGGGGGCAATCAGTGCCCTGAGTTTGCATTCTTTCTCCATTTATCTATTGTTTTGCTTTGCATTAGTCATATTTATTACTATTTTGCATCCTGGAGTTCACCCATATAGTCTTAATTCATAATAAAATCATAATTTTTCATTAAATAATTGTAATGCACTCATGTTTTTATTTATTATTATCATTTTAATATTATTACTATCATTCTACATCATTGCCCTCTATTGGAATAGCTGCATTTTCTATGTTTTGTATCTATTTCTCTGATTGCAAGTCTCTGACAAATTCATCAGATCTCAGATGATCTTGTCTGATCGTAGATGATCTTGTCATATCAGAGATGATCTTGACTGCTTCAAAAATTAGAACCTTTGTCAGAACATCCAGATCATTTATGGTTTTTCTCATCTAGCATATTCTCTGTGTTTTAGGTTCAATTTTGTTTTCTGTATTCATTTAAATTTGCATTTCATATAGAATAGTTTAAATTCATTTGGCCAAACCTAGGATTTGAATGATCAAAGATAAAATTGAACACATCAAACACATTCCCAACCTAGGCGTGGAAACTGCCATTCAAAAGTTTCCTGGTGAACCCACCATCCATCAAAAAATCACCTTAATACACCTCCCCCAAGAGGCGGGACCTTCCAAAGGCCTCTCAATCCAAGGTATTGTCCCATCCTTCCTGCATCCCCCTTCAGAGCGCAGATCCTTTAGCCTAAAGGTAAGGGTACGAAAAAATTTGGAACGATACACCAACCATATTTTGGTGAGAAGTTATTCTTATTGTTGCATACTTAACCAATAGGTCCTATACTAAGGATTTGCATGACATAAAATCAAAGGAATTATGGATTGAATAAACACCCTATGTGGTCCATTATAGATTATTGGATATCATGCCTATACTCACATTCCTCATTAGAAAAGAACAAAACTTGATGACAAGAGCCAAAAATACATCTTTGTTGGCTATAATGATAGTGCCAAAGACTATAAGTTATATGAGTATATTTTCAAGAGGATTTTTCTCTCTATGGATGTTACCTTAAATGAGTATCCCCTACCAAATCCTCATCCTATGGAACCCTCATTTCAACCAAATCCTAAAATTGTTGCTCCCTTGGCACCCACTCCCTCACCTAATCCTTCCTCTTCCATCAAAAGTCAAAGTATTCATCAACATGAGGATCTTCCCACTTGTAATCCATGTTACCCTTTCCCTCCTACTACTCCTCCATCTAATGATAATTCCACATCATCAAATACTTTACCTAAGTGGGTCCAATCTACCATAGATTCAATCCAAAGCCACTTGCCTACATATACAGGTAAAAGGTCTTTTGCCCTAAGACACCAAGTGAAGTATGATTTCATGGAAAATTTCCTAATCCAAGCAAAACATTATAATGTTAAAGAAGTATTTGGTGATCCTAAATGGAATCTTTCCATGGAACAATAATTAAATTCCATTAAATAGAATCACACATGGAAGTTAGTTTATTTACCCCCATGCAAATCCACCATTAGCACAAATGAGTGTATAAGGTAAAATACAAATTATATGGTTCATTATATTTCTAAAAGGTTCACATAGTAGCTAAAGACTATAAGCAACAAGAAGGAATTTATTATTAGGTGTAGACACCAAAACAACACCAATCCGATTATGTGACTGCAAACACTAATCGTATTAACACACACAGCCCCCAGGGCAGCCCCCAGAGGTTAAATAGTGGTCCTAACCACTCACACAATAGTTTTGGAAGGTCAGAGGTCAATTTGGCACCTTTCAAGCACTCTGCTCTCTACTCGTTCCACCTAGGGACAATTACAAATTGTTATTCATTCCACCCAGGGACGATTAGCAGTATTCGCTCCAAGGTGGGGCAAATAGCAGGTTTGACAAGAAAAAAGTCAAATCTTGACAAATGGTAGCTCAGATCCACCACTTAACTCTTCCTTCATTGCATGGGAGTGTGAGTGAGCATTTTTGAGCACTAGAGGCAGTTATAGGGGTAGTCATGGAGCCCCTAATCAGGGAGGAATCTTCTCCCCCCTAGGAAGGCATGATTGCCAAGTGGCACCTCTGCATGCTCATCCAAAGAGACCGTCAGGTCTATAAAATGGTGAGTCTTCTCACCTCAAAAATATATAGAGAAGGAGAATTTTGAGCAATGAAGTGCTGCCATTTTACATCCTCACACCTTTTGATTTGTGTCTTTCACATCTTTGATCTCTTTTGGAAGGGAGGTCATTGGGTGATTATTGGAAGCGCAAATCTGAAACCAAAACCTGAAATTTGGCCATAACATCCTACAAAATTTTTTGACAACACCCCACAAGAGGTTTTGGACCCATCCCAAGTGGATTGGTTCCAAAATCGGGCCCCAAACGATGGGCGTCCTGCCCCCGGGTGCCCCTCGCACTGCTACAGTCCTAATCACCCCACCCCGGAGTGATTAGAAATCTGTAGTATATTTCCTTTTTGTTATTTTTGCATCTAATTCTATGTTGCTTAAATAGGTTGTCATTTAAATTTCACATCATTTTGAGCTATTTTGATCATGTTTTTGTCATTTCCCGCTTTTGCTAACATGTAGGTAGCATCATCAAATTCTTGGCGATAGAGGCTGAATTGGAAAAATCTGACCTTCTAGGTCTTTCCAAAATACCCCATTTTACCTAACCCCCAAATTTGCAAGTGATTTAAAGCCTCCTGGATGTAACATTTGGGATAGTACTTTTTGATGTTTTATTGCAAGTCTAATCGTCCCACCCCAGAGCGATTAGAAATCCATGGTGAATTTTATGATTTTTCCCTTTGCAGTGCCCTCTTGGTAATTTCCTCATGCTTCTATTAAATTTTTAGATCATTCTGATGTTATTTAGTTATCGTTGTATTTGTTTTTCGCATGCACTAAATGTAGGCTTGGGGATTGCATGTTTCATTTTATCTGCTGGTGCTACTAACTGTTTTATGTTTCTTTGAACACAGGATATCGACATTAGAGGAGCAGCAAGGAGTTAAGACTCATCAACACAAGTTGCGGTGACGTTTGGTCCACCCATTCTACATGTGGGCACACGGAAGAAGGAATACCATCTGTTGATGTGACAAGAACATATTTAACACTCCTAGCCCCTGAAAATGGAGGAGATGGATTGTAACTGGGTTTTAAAGCATATTAATAAAAAGGGTTGTACTCCATATTTGCTTTTATACCTTGTTTCAATGCATTTATGTTTCTCTCCTTTCATGCATTTCAGTTCATAGGATTTAGCGTTAAGTTTAGTTTTGTTTACATCGCATCTTGGCATTTCCTTTTTTTTTTGTATCCTCATGCTTTCAGTGGCGATCATGGTGGGACCTTGTCCTCTATTTTGAGATCAGAAATATGATCAAAACTTGTTTTTTTTTGCTTGCAGGTACCAAGTTTTCAAACGCTAGACTGCTGTTCGTTCCAGTCTATGACGAGTACAGAGCTGAAATTCATGCCACCATGGGGCAAATGGGCATTCGTCCCACCCTGTGACAAATACAACTCTATTATTCATCCCACCCAGGTACAAATAGCTCTTTGTGTAGTTTCAGAATAGAAACTCAAAGGCATCCTATTTGGGTAGAGAAGAGGTAGAGGTCCTAAACACCTTCTGTCATTTTCTATTTTTTGGTTATTTGCTTTCTTAGGGAAAGTTTTTACTACATGTTTGCTTTATTTTGTGAAAAATAAAAAGAACCCCACACATCACATGGAAATTTAAACACCAAGGAGCTGGTCGTAAAACCCCAGCCCTTGATCAAGACCAATGGTGGATTTCATCACAACCTTGGCTTGAATTTTTGCATCCATAACCCCGATCGCTACTGTTGCTAGATGTAAATCCTGATGAAAGCTAACCAAGTGTAGATGGGGTGATTCCTAGTGCATGAGGATAAGTCTTCTATGGTAGGTGTCAAAAATAGGGTGATCTCCCTTCTGTATCGCCTATATTCCATGTACCATTCTGCTCTCACATACCAATAGTTTCCCTCACGTAAGGGTGGGTATATAGAGAGGTTTGGTATAATGGCCTGGCAATGGTATATCAAACAGACGACCATTTTTGGAAGTCATAAGAGCCATCATATTGCATTTGCTACAAAAATTTCTTTACAAAATTGTCAAAACAAAAATCAAAACACACTAAACCAGGTTTAGGGCACACCTTTAATCTTTAAACAAGATAATCATTGCTTTGTGTGTGTGTGATCTTTTCTATTTAGTGTAGCATAAAAAAAAAAAAAAAAAAAAGAGATAAAACCCTACTTAGATTGTAGAGAGACACCACCATGGTGTACACCCGTAGCCAAGCCCAATCATGGGCAAGAGCTGCGGAGAGTGTACAAGGTGGCACAAGTCACCTTTGCTATAGCCCCAAGGACTTGGTCATACCACCTTGGTGGCCTAACCCACAAGATAGTCCACATCATGCCATTTTAGAATGGGACTATAGAGGCACCCCTTTGATGGGCACTCTCATCCAAAATAGACCCTTTCAGGAGGAGTCCCTACATGTGGCACTCAATATAAATGGTAAGGCTCCCTTAGACGCTCGATATGAGTGGCCACCGTGCAATGAAGCACTAGAATAGCATATGGTCCATGAGGAGAGGCCACATGATTATGTCATCCCTCCTTTACCCCCCATCACTGTTAGGAATAATAAGCCAAATCCAGAGCACAAGGCTCTTCAGATAGGGTGAGCCAACTTTGCCCACCCCTTCCACATATACAAAAGGGAGAACAAGGAAGACTATCACATTACTCAAGAGCAATACATAGCATGGGAGCAATGCGCCTTCACACCTGCCATCTACCAGAATCACCTACTAAGGCCAAAACCTCGGATAAATATCACCATCATCGATAGAGGAAAGTGACCCATAGAGATCTCAGATCATCATGACTGAGATAAACACGTAGGAGAAGCATCCAGGACCCCTAGACCTAAGACGGCAAAAAAAATTGACTTGGCATTTTCCAAACATGTCACCCCCAAAGCACAAATAACGTAGCTTGAGCAAGACCAACAACAGTTGGAGCACCTGTATCGCCTTAGAAAAGAGTGCATTCGACATCAAATAGATGAGCTACTCCATAAAATTGTGCCTGAGAGGGTTAGAACCCCTCACACCCAAAGAGCAGAACTATATGAGAGGTGCAACCCCTTGGTGTGAAACAGGTCCCCATAACCTTACCAAGTGTTGCCTTCGAGACCTCCCAGACATGAGTGGGAGGCCACTCCCAGGAACAACGATGGGCACCCTCCGTGAGGACCCACCCATGTTTATAGGTCTCACCCAAAAACTCCTCAAGAAGCCTATGAGGAGTATGAGCAAGAAGAAGAGCAGGCCGAAATGCCCTACCAAGGCAGAGGAGGTGCTATCCGACCAACCCTCCATAGGCCTAAAGTTTCCCACAACCCACAGTGGGAACTAACCAAAGAGAAAGAGATCAAATCTTTTGATGCATATAAAGCACTGCTAGAGTGCTTATAGTCTATGGAAACCAAGACTTTTGGGCCCCAAAAGCCCACTTTATGCCAACTTCGTAGTCACCCAGTGCATCCATTAGTGCTAGCACCTCCTTACCCTGAATGCTTTAAGCTGCCCTCATTGGCAATATTTAGAGGTAAGGAGGATGCCCAAGAGCACGTGACGAGATTCCTGAGCCAATGCTTTGGCATTCAGGACAATGATGCTTTGTTGCTAAGAACATTTATAACCATGTTTGTGGGCCCTTCCTTAGATTGGTTCACTCAATTTCCAAAGCACAACATCAGTAACTTATATCAGCTAGTGGATGTGTTCCTCAAACTCTTCACCTTCAACACCAATAATAAGGTGTCACTAAGCGACCTAGCTAGCCTCAAGCAGTATGAGGAAGAAACCATGGCAACCTATGGGAATCGGTGGAGGACGTTGCCCTACCTCCCTCCTATGGCCGACCTTACCCAAATGTTCTCAAAGAGCTATTTGAAATCGATCTCTATGTTATTGCAGCTGCAATAATATGCCACTTTAGAGGAAGCTCTTGCGTAAGCCAGAATAATTGATAAGATCAAGATTCAGGATGGCGAGATAGCCAAGCCAAAGAAGAAATAATGGTCTAAGAAGACCAAAAAAGGGACCACACAATAGAAACCCGTTGCGGTCAATCAAGTTGCTATACAAGTCCTTAATCCTGCACAAGCAACATAGCCCAAAATTCTAAATATCAGGTGGTTCCTCTTAACAATTATGAAAGAGAAAATCAGAGGCAAGAAAAAAATCAGCAGCATCGCCCTAGGTGATAATTCACACCTTACATAGAGTCTAGAGACTCCCTGTTTGAATTTTTGTCAGTGAAAAACTTGATCAACCTACCCGAGAGTCAACCCATAGACCCTAATGCACCAAAAACTAAGGGCTACAGGGAAGACTTGTACTGTAGGTTCCATAGATGGAAGGGACATGACCTTAATTCATGTTGGAAGTTTAAAGGCTTGGTGCAAGACCTAATAGATAACAAGACATTAGCAGTAGACAATCCTATGGTGATGAGGCCAAAAATTGCCTCATTATTGATTATTTTAGACATCCTTAATAGACCTTTTTGACATTTTTTGATGTTAATTCTGCTGATGAAATACAATATTTACTACTATTTACATGTTTGACTGTTTAGAAGCATAATATTTCATTTTTACTAATTTTCTATATTTTTTGCATAATTTTTGTTGATAAATAATGATTTATTGTGAAATGTGTTAGTGCAATCATGTGTGGGACATATAACATTCATATCATGCTCACTGAAGTTGTCAAATGCAAAAAATAGCACTAAAAATAAGACAAAACTACAAGCTATGCAAAACTGTATTTTGACTGTTTTAACTTGGACAAATTCCAGCTAGATGTGCATGGCTTGGAATTTGGTCAAATTCAACTTAAAAGAGCATGTGAATAGGATGTTGAAAGACTTCCAAGTCTGATCCACCAAATGCTCAACAAAAGAACCACAAACTGTGTTTAAAACAGGCATTCTGGCGCTGCTCTGGAACAACAAAGATACTGCTCCGAAATAACAGGACTGCTTCGGAATAATCGAAAAAGCATAGTTTTGACCAGAACAGCTCAAGAAAGGCAAAAACATTGCAAAATAGTGTTAAGGACAGTTATGTGAATCTTTTGTGCACCTTTTTCAATGCAAAAGACCTCTAGCAAATGTGCAACAAATAGATTTCATTCATGTAACCATATTCTGCATTTTAGGAATGCAGTTTCAATAGCATTCTTAAAATGCCTGAAATTAGAATCATTCCACACATGATTTAGCATGTTTGTAATATAAATAACCATATCCCATCTAGGTTGAGCTAAGGAGAATTAGGATTGCAATTAGGATAATTCTGAATATTGTGAAAAATCAGATTTCTATAGCAGTAACATGCAGAATTTTTCTGCATGTTTTTGATTCAATAAAAAGTGTAGTTTTTATCAGTTTTGCTTTATGATTGAAGCAGTGATTAAGTAGTAAACCAGAGCTACTTCTTCACCTTCTTCTGAACCAATGATCAAGGGCCACTTCCAGGAGCAGAAGAAGGTTTTTCACCAGGTTTTCTTGTTTAAATCTGTTTGCAACAGAATAAATAGGAAACCTGTCATTTTTCCTACATTTCTTTATTTTGCTGAAATCATTTCAAGTTTCAAAGTTTGTAGTTTCATTATTATTTTTGAGTTATCATTTCTAAGTTTATTTTTAGTTCTATTCTTTTATTTTGCAATTCTGAATTTTTTGCAACTTTCATTTCAGCAAGTTTAATTCAGTTTTTGAATGCATTTTTAGATTTAGCAAAAATAAATAGTTTTCTTTGATAGTTATTCTATTTCTGAAATTTTATTTCAGCAAGTGTAATCTAGTTTTCTTTTAGTTCATAGGGTTTAGAGTGAGAGAAGAACCCCCAACAAACACTAACTATTCTATCAATAAAGCCATTTTTTGAATAGAATGTCTTACATCTGCTTGAATTGACTATCGTAAATAGCCTTAGGACACCTACCCGAATTGATAAATAATGATTAAATGATGAACTAAATGACACTCATAATTTTTGGTGCCATTGTCGGGGAAAATGGTGTTGTTAGTCAAATTTAAGTAGGTCAATAACTGTAGGCTGGGTACAGAAAATAGTTCTTACAGATTTTATAGTTTGTTTAGTAAATGTGCATGAATGCATAGGCTGAGAGACGAAAGAGGGAGGTTTATCCGAAGTGGTTCTAAACCACAAAAACAACCTGTTCGGTCAGATGAAGAGTTTGAAATCCCTGGGGAAGATAAGCTAGACATACCTTCTTCATCAGATGAATTTTTGAAAAAATTAGAAAAAGAGCTTTTTGAAGCACTAGCTGCTAAACACTCCCCTCTAACTAGACTATTCCCATCATCCTTTAGAAGGAAAACAACTATTGCTGTGGTAGCAGCACCTCTAGGTGGATATGATAATATTGATGATGCTCCTAAAACTTTTGAATATCCCATTCAATTGGATCCACTTCTAGATGCCCCCATGAAAACAATCTCCCCATCCATATTGTCAATTTTTAGGGGAACTGTTTTAGAAGATCTTGATCATTTTTTGTTTGAATTCAAAGTGTTATGTCAGACTTATGACTACATAAATGATAATCAAAAATTGAAATTGTTTCCTTCCACACTTAAGGACACTGCTCTTCGATGGTTCATGAGCAATCTTGAACCTAACTCAATCAATACCTGGGATGAAATGGAGACTGCATTCTTAAATAAATATCAGGATTATTGTAGAGTAAGAAATAGGAAAGATGAGTTGTTTAGGATCAAGCAAGAAGAAGATGAGAGTCTAGAAGATTATCTTGATCACTTTGCCTTTGTCCAAAAGAGGTGTGGTGCTATAGAACCCGATTTCTTAAAGCCTATCTTCTTAAGAGGATTACAGGATGAATCTAGGGAAGTGTTAGATTTAATGGGAAAAGGAGACATAGATCAACTTGAACTTGAAGATATTGTGGAGTTATGTAAAAACTATTCCCGCACTCACAATCGAAGAAAGAAAAGGAATTCTGGCAATAATGGTATAAAAGAGTTGATGGAGGAAATGGCCAATTTAAAAACTGATATCCTTGTTCAACTTAATACTACATTAGGTGAGAAAAACACTAGATCTAATTCTACACCACCTTTAGCAATTTATTGCCCAAGGTGTAGGAGTAAGCATGCCTTGTAGGACTGCCCCCTAAACAAAACTTCTATTTGTGGAATTTGTTCCAAGGAACATTCAACAGATAAATGCCCTTTGTTGCCTCATCTAAAATCTATTTTGGGCACCCAAATAGAAGAACTCAATGCTATTGGGCAAAAATCTGGTGGTGGTTATGCATAATATCCCAATGCTCCTAGATTTCTAAACTGGGGACAATCTCCTTGGAATATGAATATGCCATGGGGACAGGCATAAGTTTTTGCACAACCTTGGAACCAACCTTGGACAGCTCCTCTAGATTGGTCACAATCTGGATGGATGAACCCACCTTGGCATACCATGCCTCCACAATGGACACAATAAGGACAAATATGGGGATAGCAATATGAACCCCATCAAGGACAGCAATATCAACCCTATTAAGGTCAGCAATATCAACCCCATTAAGGACAGCAAAGGTATCAAGGGCAAACTCAAAATTTGCTGCTAGCTCCTAATCCAAATTTTTAGGGAAGAACACAACATCAACAAATGCAACCAGTAAAACAACCTCCACTCCTAGCTCAACCTATGACTAACCCAAATAATGCTAGAAAAATAGCCCTTATTTATGAGGATGAGTCTGAAGACACTGCTGCAGTTCATGTACTTGACTGTAGTAACATCCAGCTGCATTCAAGAAAGATTTTACCTGACCCTGCTCCACCTACAATTGAAGAAATTCCAAAAATTTCAAGTCCAAAAAAAATACAATCAGAGCAAAAGGAAGAAAATGCAGAAAACTTACAAAGAAAATCTAAACGTGTCACATCAGATTTACCATTTCTTGAAAGGTTTGATCACACCATCACTACCCCTGAATCAGAGTTAATCACAAAATTGAAGAAAATTTCAATTTCACTTCCTTTGTTGCAGGCAATCAAGGATGTACCATTGATTAAGAAAACCATTTAGGATTTATGCATAAGGAAACCTGGTAGGAAGAAGAAAGCCTTTCCACAAACTGTACAAGTAGATGGAAAGTTGGCTGATCTTCTCTCTGGGAAATTAGTACCTCCCAAATATGGTGATCCAAGAAGTCCAGTAATCACCATTACTGTAGGATTGGTTCAAATTCCCAATGTGCTTATTGATTTAGGAGCTGCAATTAATGTCATGACCAAAGATATTATGCAAAAATTGCAGCTCACTGATTTGAGTCCTATAGCTACAGTTTTAGAAATGGCAGATAGGTTAGTTGCCAAACCAGAAGGACTTTTGGAGGATGTTCCCATTAAAGTATCTTCTTGGGAATACCCTATATATTTCCTAGTGTTGCAGCCTATGAGTACAACTAATGGCTATCCTATCATCCTGGGACGACCCTGGCTTGCCACTGTAGCTACTTTCATAGACTATAGATCAGGGGAAATGACTATTTCAAATGGAGTAGATCTTAAGAAAATTTCTTTGTATCCACCTGCTCAACCATCATCTAAATTTTCTAGACAGTTATGGTATCCTGAGCCTAATGAAGAATAGGAGCCTCTTGTTACCCTTGCAACCATTGTAGTACAAGAACACATTGAAGAACTGAATTCACCAGAAAGAGAAATTTTTGAACATGAAACAGTCTTGGTGAATACATTGCATGAAGAAGGCCTCAGGGATGATCAAGTTCTGGTCAATCACCTATTATGGAAATATGATGAACAAATTGCTGAACATTTACCATCTATTCCACTTCAAGAAAGTTCCTTTACATTGCCACATGGATGACATTATCATCTTTTGACTTCTTTCACTTTTCCTATGCCAATGCTTCCATCAGGTATTGCATTTAATATAGAATCAAGAGTATTTCATAATATGCAACCACATCATTGTACTTTAAATGCTTTGATCAGCAAATATGAACATGTTGACTCTGTTTATCCTAGAGTCAAGCAAATTGAAATTCAGCCAAGAAAACCTATAAATATTAATAGCTGGTTGACTGACGATCAAGAAGCCAAACTATTTGTTGTTTTGTAGAAACATGTTCAAGATTTTTCTTGGAATTATACGGATATGGTTGGAATCCACCCTGATGTATGCACACATAGGATATACACTGAGGATGTCAAACTAGTTAGACAACCGCAGAGATGTCTGAATCCTGCTTTGAAAGACATTGTTAAAGAAGAAATTGAAAAATTGTTGGAAGTAGGATTCATTTATCCGATTTCAGACAGTCAATGGGTTTCCCCATTAGTTATTGTGCCTAAGAAGAATGGAAATATGAGAGTGTGTGTGGATTATGGGGAATTAAACAAAGTCACACACAAGGACCACTTTCCATTACCATTTATAGACCAAGTGTTGGACACTCTTACTGGTAAGAAATTTTTCTGTTTTTTGGATGGTTTTAGCGGGTATAACCAGATCCAAGTGGCACTAGAAGACCAGGAAAAAACAACCTTCACATGTCCTTGGGGGACATTTGCTTATAGAGTATTACCCTTTGGATTATGTAATGCACCAGCAACATTTCAAAGAGTTGTCTTGGCCATTTTTTTTATTTAACCAACGAGAGTGTAGAGATTTACATGGATGATTTCACAGTGTTTGGTGACACATTTGAATATACATTAGAGCAACTTGAAAAGGTTCTAATACGCTGTGAAGCATATCATTTATCTCTTAATCCTAAAAAATATTTTTTGATGATGGAGGAAGGAATTATTTTAGGACATCATATCTCTGCTCAAGGTATTAAGGTTGATCCTAAGAAAGTAGAGGTCATCAAGAGTCTTCCTCCTCCGAAATCTCAAACTGATGTTTGTAGTTTCTTAGGACATATTGGCTTTTATCGTAGATTTATTACTGATTTCAGTACCATTTCTAATCCAATGTTTGCATTGTTAATGAAAGATTCTGAATTTGTATGGTCTGATGATTGCCACAAGTCCTTTGAAGCTTTGAAAGAAAAGCTAACCAGTTTGCCAGTACTGAGAGGCCCTAACTGGGAGCTGCCCTTTCATATTCAGACTGATGCCTCCAATACTGCTATTGGAGCTACGTTAGGGAAGATTGAAAATGGACAACACTATGCCATTTATTATATTAGCAAAAACTTGACAGGAGCTGAAAAGAATTACACTACAACTAAGAAGGAATTCTTAGCTATAGTATAAGCCATTAACAAGTTTTGACACTATATCACAGGTTATCCTGTATTCATCCATACAGATCATGCTGCTATCAAATATTTGATGAATAAGCCTTTGGTTAGTGCACGAATTATTCACTAGTTGATTTTACTATAGGAATTTGATATTACTATAGTAAATAGACCAGAAAAGGCTAATGTAGTGGCAGATTTTTTGTCAAGATTGCCAAATGCAGAAACTAAAGAACTAGTTGAAGACACATTCCCTTATGAAAAATTATTTGCTGTCTCTGTTCAAACTCCATGGTTTGCAGATATAGCTAATTATTTAGCTACAGGGAATATTCCTCTTCATTTTACCTTAAAACAGAAAAAAATAGTTAATCAAGCAAAGTTCTTCTTTTGAATGGATAAAAGGAATATTGTTTAAATGCAGTCCTAATCATGTTTTATGCATGTGTGTTCGTAAGGATGAGATTTATGACATCTTGAGAGCCTGTCATGATGAACCTTCAGGAGGGCATTATTCAGTAAAACATACCATTCAAAATATTTTGGGTGCTTGTTACTACTGGCCATCATTGCATAAAGATGTATAAAGGTATATCAAAAATTGTGATGCATATCAAAGAATGGGTAAGCCTAATTTCATAAATGAAATGCCTCTACAGCCTCAATTAGGTGTAGAACCATTTGAGAGGTGGGGGTTAGATTTTGTAGGACCTATTGATCCACCCTCCCAAGGGAAGGTGCACATCTTGGTATGTGTTGACTATGTAACCAAATGGGCAGAAGCCCATGCCTTTAAGCATGCCCGAGAAGACAAAGTTGCTGATTTTCTGTATTTATAGATTTTTCTATGATTTGGAGCCCCATAGTCTATTAGTTCTGATCAAGGAACTCAGTTTATTTCAAAGGTTATTGAAGCCTTTGTAAAATTATATGAAATCAAGCACAGGAAGTCCTCTCCTTATCATCCACAGGCCAATGGTCAAGTTGAAGTGACAAATAGGGAATTAGAGAAAATATTAACCAAAACTATAGCAGTTCATAGAAGGAATTGGGTAGAAAAGTTACCTGAAGCAATTTGGGCTTATAACACTACTTGGAAATCCACTACGGGATTTACCCCTTTTGAATTGGTTTATGGTAAAAAACCCCTTTTACCCATTGAATTTGAATTACTAACTCTTTGAACTTCTTTGGAAGTTGGTATTGATTTGTCACAAGCACAAATGGATTGGATCCTGCAACTCAATGCACTGGATGAAATACGGAGAGATGCTTTGCATCAGAACGAGATGATCCAAGCACAATGTAAATTCTGGCATGATAGCCATATCCAAGAACAGAAATTCTCGCAAGGGGATTGGGCATTACTATTTGACTCCCGCTATGAAGATTTTCTTGGGAAGTTGCAGACAAGATGGCTTGGACCATATCAGATTGAAGAGGTTTTCTCAAATGGAGCAGTTCGTCTCTCACCAATTGATGATTCGTGAAGGAATTTAGTAGTTAATGGACATCGTATCTGGATTTACCATAAGCCACTAACTAAAAATAAATTTTTAAAACAAATAGAGCACTTGGATGTGCACATAATGGAAGAATTCCCTTCTTCCACTAAAGCAGTAGCAGTATAGTTTTTATCAAAAAAAAAAATTGGCTTACATGAAAACTAGTTATCTGGCATGTTTACTGAGTTCCATTCCATCAACACTCATTCCATCACCATCCATTCCATCGCCATTCATTCCATCACCATCCATTCCTTAGCATTATCATTTTTTTGCCATTTTCATTCACCACCATTGTCATTGCCATCACCCACATTGTTTGTGTTTTTCAGAATTACAGTACTGCACTTGTCAGAAGAAAAAGATCAGCAAAGCTAATCAATTGTACAAAATGTAGAAAGGTAGTCAAGACAGGTATGTGTTTCTTTACATTTTAAATATTGTAAATAGTTAAGGTATGTAGTGTATAGATTCACTTGATTAGCATTTAAAGCATTCATAAGGTTAAAATTGGGGATGTCTAAATTAGTCAACGGAAGGGGGAATGACATATGCTTCGGAATGAAATTTGCTTTCGAATAACCACTACTTCAAAACAGAAGCGTTGGAGCTTCGAAACATCAAAAGCTCCGTAACAGTTGTGCTCTAGAATGGGTAATGACAGTTGTGCTCCGGAATGAGTATTGACAGATATGCTCTAGAATGAATAAATAATGACATTTGCTCCGGAATATCAGGGCTTCAGAATATGTTGACGTTTCTTAAAAAATTCAGGCAGGAACACGTGGCAAGTGATTATGGAACACGTGATTTCTGAAATCCATGGATAATTCAATATCATGATTTCGTGATTCGCGTAATCACGACACATGCATCAAAGAACATTGGAAACAGATTTTTTTTTTTTGAAAAATTCACAGCCAATTAATTGATGCCAACTTAGCAAATCTTAATTGTGTAATTTGCATTGGAACTAATTTTTCCTCATTTTTAGCATATTCTGCTGGTTTTTAAAAAATGAATCAATAAGTTGGTTTGACATGTTTTGTTCCAATGCAAGAACCGTCATTCTAGTGCATGTGTCCTAGAACTGTCATTCTAGCATTTCAAAAAAATATTCACGAAGCAGAATAGAAGAAAATGAGTGGCAGGAAGAATAGAAGTGAACTAGAAAATGCTAGCTTCATACTGGAAAATCCTACGCTGCTAAAAATTTTCATCGATGGAGGGTTTATGCCATTTTTGCAGAAATTTGATGGGAACTCCAAGGGATTAGCCGCAGAATTTGCATGGACCTTCAGAAATAACAAGATCAACATCAGCGGCATGATAATCCAAGTAACTCCAGATGTTTTGAGCCAAATTACTAAATTTCCTTTGGAAGGAATTAATCTTGGAAAAACATCTAGGAATACCCTAAATGAATTGGCCAACCAATTTAGGGCAAAAAATGATAAACCTATTGAGTATGTCATGAGTAAAAATATTTGTAAAGGAGTTAAAAGGGAAAGTTTGGAATCTCCCTGGGATGAAGTAGCTGAATGGATGATTAGGTTTATTACTTGTGAAGGCCAGTATGTTGTTTTGTCAGGGCACCATATGAGAATTCTAACTTATTTGAGATATGGTCACACAAACCCTGAATTCAAAGTTAATTTTCCCCTGTACTTTTATGAAAATTTAAAATCTATGGCCAAGAAATATCAGGAAGGAAAAGGAACCCCTAGGCATCATGGTTTTATTAAAATAATTTGTAAACATCACTTTAGGGGTAATTTGTAGAGCTTTGGAAAATTCTTTGCTTAGTGGGATGAAACTAGAAACCCTGCAGTTGCAGCTTGAGTAGAAGAAGAAATTGAAAGCCCTAGATCTGCAGAACAAATTGAAAGCCCTAGATCTACAAAAAAAATTGGAAACCCTGGCATTGAAGAGGAGGAAATAGAAATACCTGAGCCAGTGGTTGAGATAGAGTCTGTCCAAGAAGAGGGTCCATCCTCTCCATAGGGACCTCCCTCTTCTAGGACTAGAAGACAAAGAGAAAAGCATGCTGGAATAGACTCTGCTAAAAAATGCAGAAGGGTGTCATTTTCAGTAGATGTGACTATTATGCAGTCCAATAGCTCTGATGAAGCAGAACTAGGAGAATCTACTCAAGAAATGCCCAAAACAGGAAAAAGAAAGACTCCTATTCAAATATTACGAAGGTCTGCAAGACTTCAATTGGGTAAAACATCATCTAACCAAGGAGGTCAAGAAGCAGTAGCAGTAGAGACAGACCTAGCAGAATCAGCAGAACCTGTAGCCACAAACATAACAAAACCAACATCCAGCCCTGAAGTAGCCTTAGTGGATTATACAGATTCTAATTCTAAGGAGGAGTCAGAGGCAAAAGAAGAGGAAGAGGAAGAAGAAGATATCCAACTATAGCTATTTGTGGCAAGAAGTGTGGTGAAAACACAAACAGGTTGGATAGAAAAGTGTCAAGCTTCTATTTTAGAAAAATATCAAATGATTGCAATTTTGCAGTAGGAAGTGGCAAGTTTAAAAGCTAAAATTGCATCTTTAGAGCCACAACCTGATGAAACTATGCATGACACTCAAATGGCTGACATTTTGTTAGAATTAGCAACAGCTGCACATGCAATAGACTCACCAATCAGGGAGGAACCTGTAATTGATATTGAAGGAGAACAGGGACAGGAACAATTTCATATCTCCTCAATTCTTGCTACAACTATTGAACCATATGTACCCCTCATAGTAACACAGGACATAGGAATTCAAACTAAATTACCTATGATAGAAATAGAGGAACAAGGGGTACAGGTCAACTTGCCTTTGGCAGAAATAGAAGAAAAGGAGACACAAACAGATTTTGTCAAGGTTGACATGACTGACAAAGAGGTGTAGGTTAATATTGTTCCTCAAATGTAGCAACCTGTCTGCAATCCCCTTATGGTTCCACTTGAGGAATATAATACAAATTTATCAAAGTGGATGATGAAATGCCAAAGGTTGGAAGAAAAGGTTTTAGCTTTGAAACCTTTGGAAGAAAAATGTGAGGCTAAAGAGGCAGAAATAACAAATTGAAGAACCAGTTGCAAGATCTCTGTCAAAATGCAGAGTGTTTAGTCTAATGTAGAAGACCTGCAAGGTTTTATACCTTAATCCTCAGAGAAAGGTTTATCCGTTGGCAAATTATGAGAATCCACTCTAATTTGCCATACAAATTGGAAGACCCTAAAGAATTTTTGGATGCCTACCTGCACAGCCCAACAGAACAGAAAAATATACTGTGTGAGTTATTCTTACATAACTTCTTTGTGTCTGGTGATGACACATTCCTACCTCACATTTTTATAGGGGATATTCAGTTGAGAGCCTTCATGTCCACTCTACAAAATCAAGAATATTGGGAACAACAGAAGCAGATGACTAAGGAAAATGAGGCAAATGCAACACTATATCTGAGGCCAATTCACTATAATTATAGGACTACAGCCAATCAACATTTTACTATGATGAGGGAAGAAAAGGTGAGAAAAATTTATGAAACCAATCTTCAGGAATGCTTAGTCAATTTTCAAAATTTTACTCACCAGCATTTTAATAGTGCTTTAGCAGCCTGTAAAAATCATTGGGGAGAGTTATCTATTTATTTGCAGAAGAAAGAACCTATCTCCCCCAATAACTTGCAGTGGTCAAGAATAAGAGCTGAAGGTATCATGCAAGTTATTCAGCAGCTGCAACATCAATGGATAGGATTAAGATACAGATTGCCCATTGTAATCACCCCTATTCCATGGTTTTTTTATGATGACCCTCAGCCAGATGATTAGTTTTAGGCATGGCTCAAGCAGATAAATGAAATCAAAGGTTTTTATAGGATTCTTGGTCCAAATTTCAGCTACCAAGAGAGAGTCATGGACAAAGATCTCTGCTCTATTGTAGCTTCACAGTATGCATGAGGACATGCATCAGAATAAGTTGGGGGGATGATGAGGCCAGAAATTGCTTCATTATTGATTATTTTAGACATCCTTAATAGACCTTTTTGACATGTTTTGATGTTAATTCTGCTGATGAAATACAATATTTACTATTATTTACATGTTTGACTATTTAGAAGCATAATATTCTATTTTTACTATTTTTTTGTATTTTTTGCATAAGTTTTGTTGATAGATAATGATTTATTGTGAAATGTGTTAGTGCAATAATGTGTGGGACATATAAAATTCATATCATGCTCTCTGAAGTTGTCAAATGCAGAAAATAGCACTAAAAACAAGACAAAACTGCAAGCTATGCAAAACTATATTTTGACTATTTTAACTTGGACAAATTCCAACCAGATGTGCATGGCTTGGAATTTGGTCAAATTCAACTTAAAAGAGCATGTGAATAGGTTTTTGAAAGACTTCCAAGTCTGATCCACCAAATGCTTGGCAAAAGAACCGCAAACTATGTTGAAAACAAGCATTCTGGCACTGCTCCGGAACAACAGAGATACTGCTCCGAAATAATAAGACTGCTCCGAAATAACCAAAAAAGCATAGTTTTGACCAGAACAGCTCAGGAAAGGTGATAAAATTGTAGAATAGTGTTAAAGATAGTTATGTGAATCTGTTGTGCACCTTTTCAATGCAAAATACCTCCAACAAATGTGCAACAAACAGATTTCATTCATGTAACCATATTCTGCATTTTAGGAATGCAATTTCAATAGCATTCCTAAAATGACTAAAATTAGAATCATTCCACACCTGATTTAGCATGTTTGTAATATAAATAACCAGATTCCATATGGGTTGAGCTAAGGAGAATTAGGATTGCAATTAGGATAATTCTGAATATTGTGAGAAATCAAATTTTTATAGCAGTAACATGCATAATTTTTCTGCATGTTTTTGATTCAATAAAAAGTGCAGTTTTTATTAGTTTTGCTTTATGATTGAAGGAGTGATTAAGTAGTAAACCAGAGCTACTTATTCACCTTCTTCTGAACTAGGGAGCAAGGGCCACTTCAAGGAGCAGAAGAAGGTTTTTCACTAGGTTTTCTTGTTTAAATCTGTCTGTAGTAGAATAAATAGGAAACCTGTCATTTTTCCTGCATTTCTTTATTTTGCTAAAATCATTTGCAGTTTTAGAGTTTGTAGTTTCATTATTATTTTTGAGTTATCATTTCTAAGTTTATTTTCAATTCTGTTCTTTTATTTTACAGTTCTGAATTTCCTACAACTTTCATTTTAGCAAGTTTAATTCAGTTTTTGAATGCATTTTCAGATTTAGCAAAAATAAATAGGTTTCTTTGATAGTTATTTTATTTCTACAATTTTATTTTAGCAAGTGTAATCTAGTTTCCTTTCAGTTCATACGGTTTAAAGTGACAAAATAACCCCCAACAAACACTAACTATTCTGCCAATAAAGCCATTTTCTAAATAGAATGTCTTACATCTGCTTGAATTGACTATCGTAAACAACCTTAGAACACCTGCCCGGATTGATAAATAATGATTAAATGATGAAATAAATGACACTCATAACATTGCACCAAGAAACCAACAAATGGAGGTCTTTAAGGAGACCTTTCCTGCCCATGATGCACAGAAAAAGACCCTACAAGTCAATGAGGTAACACAAAACTTTCCCATGCAGGGGTATGTAGGGATGATCAGTATAGTGACTCAGAATGAGAGGTACTCGAGCACAGCTACCCTCATGTCAACTACAGGAGAGGTGCCAACAATTTCACAACCGTAATAGCACCTTACACAACCTGCTCTGCCTAGACTAGTGGCCACAATTCAAACCAAACTCACCCAGAGTTTGAGGACCACATCGGCTAGGCTCTCCATCTATGAGCTCATACAACAATCATCACCCCATCGAAAGGCTCTAATGGAGATACTAAAATCCATCGAGTTGTAGCCCCATGAAGCAAACTCCTTCAACAACTTTATGGGACATGTCAAACAATGCATTGAGCCATTCATCACCTTTCGAGAGGACAAATTGAAATTAATGGCTAGTGACATGGTGGATCCACCCCTGCATGTCATCGCACGGGTCAATGGGATTTCTTACAAGAGGTTATTGGTGGACACTGGCTCATCCAGTAATATCATTACAATAGTAGACTTGAAACACCTAAAGTTGCTTGCATCTCACATAGTGGCCTCCACCTATACACTACGAGCATTCAATGATGCAATATGCTTGATAGTTGGCACAATTGTCCTACCCATCCAAGTGGGACAAAATACTATACCTACATTGTACCACATATTGGAGGGTGAGATGGCCTATAACATATTGCTAGGTCGGCCATGGATTATGGACATGAAGTGTGTCCTTTCGATAGCTCATCAGTGCTTAAAGTATACATTTGAAGGGCAAGTGCATGTAGTCTCGACAGACTTGGAGCCCTTCAAGTATTGCAATACGGTGTAGCTAATACCACAATCAATCCTTCCATCATCACATTTGGATTTTCATTTGAATCCATCCAAATAGGGTTCGATTCTACAGGCATCCCCATTGACAAGTCCATCAAATCCCCAATCAGGTCCATCTTCATCATTTGTTCTATCACCAATGAGGCCACTAACGGTGGCCACACCAAAGTACAAAGGGAAGAAACCCCTGGAAGAGGCATCGCCATCAATATCAACCATCTCTACAGAGGATATGCCTAGCAGAATGGAAGTCGAGGCTCCTAGCTCACCCGATATGGAGTGGACTCAAGAAGAACTTCTATTCCCTCCCCCTCAATCATAAAAAATCATCGTTGAAATGGTCAATATGGGTCTAGAGGAGTATCTGGTGTGGAATATTATAGAAACGCCCACACTGGAGTCCATGTAGGACATGGGGAGACCTCGCCTCCCCATCGGTACTATTGTTCCTCTAGGCACCCATCGAATTAGAAAAACTTTGTGTATGGGGGCCTTGATAATGGCATTGAACCTTACATGCAAGAAGAAGAAGATGAAGAGCTTTTTGTTGAATATGTCAACTATTTGTCCAACCCAGATTTTTCTTTGAGATATCTTGGCCAATATAATTGGCATGGATATGGGTTGGGAAGATATGAGCAAGGAGTGTGCATTCTTTTCCAACCAAGATATCAGATGCCATACGACAAGTCAGGAGTAGGGTTCAACCACCCCCTACCCCTAGACATCTTGGTAGAGAACATGAAAGGCCTAGGGATAGGCAAAAAATATGGGTTGGCATTTGATCCATATGCCAATCCTAACACAACATATACATTGGGGGATTATCTCCCATTGTCGACAACCAACCTTTTTGACCTTCACAACCCCTTCCCTTTGATCGAGGAAGGAGAAAGCTCGACAGCTCACCTACAAGGGGGATATAGACAAGGTCAGAAATGATCTTCAAAATAGGAGTCAAAATATGAGGTAGCACCATGGGACCCCTTCGAATCGGATAGCAATCACTCACAAGTGACCCCCATGGATGATTATCAATAAAGCCTCTTGGCAATGTTCCCTTTGGATGCTCCAATCAAGCAATTGCCACTTCAAGAAAATTAGGTCCCCCCATAGAGAGCAGAACAACCCCAATGGGGCTAGATCAATTTGCTTGAGCAGGATGAGTCTCACATGTTGCAAACAATTGTTGGAACCAACGAAGGATTTTGGATCTCCAATAATGATTATGAAGATGAAACTGAGATAGCATATCTTAATCACATGCAACAGATGTAGCAATAATACCCCCTAGATATTGACAATGTGTTCAAACAACTAAACATAGGTCCAAGGCATAGGTGGCACCTAAACCCAACACAATTGGACCAAGTGCTGCATCCGCCACTTTGGGCATACAGAGAGCACCTTCCGCCTAGAGACCCTATAGCAATATCAGTGCCGAGGGTAGACCCTATCCTCCTATCCGCACATAGGGCCGATCCATTTGTGCCAATACCTCCAAATCCAGATCCAGAGCACAAAAATCATCAAGGATGTTCGAGTCACCACACCCGCGATAATGGAGACCAAAATCATTTCATCAACATGATATCCATTGACTTAACCATCCCCATCCATAATTCAGCCGATCCAGCATAGTCATTGTATCTAGACATAGATGCCATAGATTGGGATTGTGTCAATTCACCACCATCCCCATCATAGTACTGGCCTTGTGGTGAGATGCTTCATTTCGCCCCAGGACCAACTCAGGATATCTTCCATGCTAAAGAGGGACCTGAAGTTCCTAAAGTAGATATGAATTCAACAAATGATTTCCACTTGATCCCAACTCCACACCAGTTGGAGGATGGGTCCCACATGTCAGTTGAGGAGATGACTAACGTAGACATCGGCTTTGATCCAATGAATCCATAGATCCTTAAGCTAGGGGTAAGTCTTTCCCCTGAAGAGCAAGCCGACTACATTGCCCTTCTCAAAGATAAGAAGGAAGTCTTTGCATGGTCCTACAAAGACATGTCGAGGCTAGATCCACACCTAGTCACACATAATCTAATGCTTGATCTGAAATTCAAGCCAGTTAAGCAAAAACTATGTAAGATGCACCCAATAGTAACCTTAATGGTCAAAGACAAATTGCAAAAGTTGTTGGATGCATAGTTTTTCATCTGCATGGATTACCGACCATGGCTGTCCAACATGGTGCCCGTCAAAAAGCCTTATGCGAGGATTCACATATGCACTAATTTTCAAGATCTAAAAAAAGTGAGTCAAAATGCTTTCCCTCATGGATGGTTTCTCAAGATACAATCAGATTCGTATTAATCCCAAGGACCAACTAAAAATGATGTTCACAATGCCTTGGGGGACATTTTGTTATAAGGTCATGCCCTTTGGCCTTAAAAACACTGGTTCCACCTACCAACTTGCCATGACATACATCTTCCATGATCATATGCATAAAACTTTGGAAGATTACATGGATGATTTGTTGGCAAAATATCTTTTGCACCTAGATCATCTCGATGACTTAAGCAAGATCCACGATCACCTCATGGAACATAAAGTCATACTAAATCCCAAGAAGTGTGTATTTGGCATCACATCTGGAAGACTCTTGGGTTTCATAGTCTCAAAGCGAGGCATCAAGGTGGACCCAAACAAAGTCAAGGCAATCCTTGAAATGCTTCCTCCAACTACCATCAAACAGCTCAAAATCCTACAAGGAAAGGTCACATCAATCAAGCACTTCATAGCACAACTATCTAACAAGTGTCGACCAATGAATAAATTATTGCACAAGGAGGTAGCATTTCATTGGGATGACGAGTGCCAGTCAACCTTTGACAATATTAAATAATACTTGGCTTCGCCACCAGTATTGGCACCACCTAGACCAAGAGTGTCATTCTACTTATACATCTCAGCTATTGAGGTGGCACTGGGCACCATGCTAGCCCAAAAAAATGAACTACACAAAGAACAGGCTGCTTACTATCTTAGTCGCACCCTAGTCATTTTTGAACATAACTATGCATACATTGAGAAGCTCTACTTGGCAGTGGTGTTTGCTACCAAAAATCTATGCCATTACATGTTGAGCAACATGACGTATGTTGTGTCTAAGGAGAATCCATTGCGGTACATGATGAGTCGTACTTATCATAGTATCCACACGGCAAAATGGTCATGTTGTTGACAGAGTTTGACATTGATTTCATTGGACATAATTCCATCAAAGGTCAAGTCATCGCCAATCAACTAGTAGAGGCTCCTCTTGAAGAAAATTAGCCTCTGACCATAGAACTACCCAATGATGGGGTCTTCCATGTCTCAGAATCACCAGATTCTGATGAGCCTAAGTCATAGGCTGACATAACCCTATTTTTTGATGGTTCTAAATGTGAGCAAGGAGGTGGCACGGGAATTGTATTCTTCACACCGCAAGGGGCTCCAATGCCTCTATCATTTAAATTAGATTTCTCGTGCACCAACAACAATGTTGAATACGAAGCCTTGCTCATAGGTCTTTAGAAAGTAATCACCATGAACATCAAATGATTGAACATATTCGATGATTCACTGTTAATTTTCAACCAATTCAAAGGGGTATTCCAATGTAAATGCCCAGTTCTACAGGCCTACAAAGCCCTTGTGGAAAAATTCCTAGCAAAGCTTGAATGGTACGACATCAAGGCACTCCCTCGATCATCGAATCATTTTGTGGACACTATGGCATCCTTGGGGTCACTAATACCGTAAGACATTTCTGGTGATATGACAACCATTCAAGTCAAAACACTATCACAATCTACAATGGAGCGTGTAAGCTTTGACTTAATGCTAGGAATCCACCTGATCCAGATTGAACCATCCCCGAACAAGTTCTCTCAAATCCATGATTGTCTGAATCATGCCAACTAGGGGTCCTTGTTCTCCCCTACTCCCCTTAATAGCAACACAACACTATTCTTACAAGTTCTTTCTCGCTTAGCTTTTTCTAGGGATGAACTTCAAGAGGGATTGGTTGTTCATACTATCAAGGTTTTTGATTAGCAGGATTGGTATACACCCATACGATATTACCTCAAGCTAGGTAACCTCCCACTTGGATTGACACATGTCATGAAAAGATCATTCAAATAGAAAGTGGCAAAACATGTCTTGTTAGGAGACATTTTGTACCACCACAACTATGAAGAAATCCTCCTTCTTTGCTTAGACCAGCAGGAGTCCACTTGGGTGATCACCCAAGCACACGATCGAACATGTGGTGGCCACTTTAGAGGTATGGCCATCGCAAAGCACATTCTTTGCATGGGCTATTATTGGCCATCCTTAGAGCTAGATTATTGCGCATATGTAAGGAAGTGCGTGAAGTGTCAACACCATGCCAATTTGACACACATACCTTCTTAGGCCTTACAACCGATCCAGTCGGCTTGTCCGTTCTCACAGTGGGGCTTAGATCTAATTTGAAAGATCTCCCCTGCATCATTGGGTCATCACACATTTATCATAACTACCACAGAGTACTTCAAGTGGGTGGAAGCAATTTCGCTTACCTCTACGACTGGAACCCGCATTTTGGAGTTCATTTTACATAACATCATATGTCATTTTGGTATTCCATCCAAGATTATTTCAGATAATGGGACGTCATTTAAGAACAAAGACGTGTGTGCTTTGACCATAAAGTACAAAATTCAGCACAATTTTTTGACACCCTATTATCCGCAGGCAAATGGGCAAGCAGAAGTGTCAAATAAAATGCTAGTTGCCATCCTCAAAAATATGGTCGTAGATAGTCATAAGGATTGGCACATTCAAATCCCTCTTGCCCTATGGGCTTATCACACTAGCATTCGGACGCCCACTGGGGCAACTCCATTTTCATTGGTGTATGGCTCCGAGGCAGTCATGCCTCTCAAGTTGGAAATACCTTCCCTGCACATATTAATGCAAGAGTTCATCGATGATGACGCTATGTGGCAGGCTCGATTAGACTAGCTTACGTTGCTTGATGAATGACGCATTAATGATCTCGATCATTTACGTATCTATCAAGAGTGACTTAAGAAAGCATACAACATGAAGGTTCACTTGAGGGACTTTCAGGTTGGTGACTTGGTCTTAAAAGAAAACTAGCAAAATTCTAACTTGCCATCCCATCTAAGGGACAAGTTCATGGAAAACTGCTTATGTCCTTATGTCATCAACAGTAAAATAGGACCTGGAACATACCGGCTAGCCTCTCTTGATGAAATCAAGGAACTAGAACACTTGAACATCAGTCATTTGTAGCCATTCCATATTTAAAAGAGCCATAGCCCAAACCAAAAAGCTCCAAGGATTCCCCTTATCACTTGGTCAATCCCAAAATGCCCCAAAGGTGTCCATAAACCCTTTGGTCAAACCAAATGCTCCAAGTATTTCCACAATCGCTTGGTCAAACCCACCCCCCCAAAATGCCCCAAAGGTACCCATAATACCTTTGGTCAAATCAAAAGCTCCATGGATTCTCACAATCGCTTGGTCATCTAAAAATGCCCCAAAGGTGCCCATAATACCTTTGGTCAAACAAAAGGCTCCATGGATTCTCATAATCGCTTGGTCACCCAAAAATACCCCAAAGGTGCCCACAAACCCTTTGGTCAAACCAAATGCCCCAAAGGTACCCATCATCCCTTTGGTCAAACCAAAAGCTCCAAGGGCTCCCACAATCGCTTGGTCAAGAATAAGAAAATTCAAAAACAATAAAATCATCAAATAACAAAAATTTGCATCTCATTTCCATGCATACCCAAAATCATCACAACAATAAAATAACTCTTTTGCATCACATATTCATACTCACAAAAATCAATCAATCGAAAACACAAAAACAAGAGTTGCATTAAGCTCACATCCATACATTGCATATTTGTTGGTCATACAGGTCAAAGGCACCATAGACTATAATTACTTGGCAAATCCATCATTTTCCACATTTTTCCACTCTATAAATAGTCCATAAAAAATAAATACCATCCACAGTTTCACCATATCATGCATAAGTTGTCATCTAATGTATCTAGAGTTTTCGTCATTCAGATGTCTTTAGATTTCTAGCCAAATATTGTACAAATTCAAATAGATTTTACGAAGGTAGAGTTCTACTTGGACCACCCCTTGTTACGTAGCATCCCAACACAATTTAAAACACATAAAAATTCCCAAGTTGTGTGAACGAAATATGAAACCTGTAAAGCAATCCAGGATACCATCTAGTGAAAATGTTACCTTGCTCATCCCCCTATGAGAATGACCCCAAGAATGCTGAGAGTTGGTAAAAGGACAAGCATCTTCCCTACCCAATTCCCCAAGAATCCCAAGTTCTCAAAAATGTTGCAAACATAAAAAAAAATTGCAAAAGTCGAAACTCCAAAATTTGACATCACAACCAAAGTGCATACATCAAAAAACACATACAATAGTGATTCTCATCGCTCAATATTCAAATGCCTTGCTCAAAAGAAAAAACAAAAATAAACAGTGATTTTTATCACTATAGAAAAGCAAGTATCCCAATACAATTGAAGAAAAGAAGGGAGTCAAACTTGAATCCTTGAAACTCTCAGCATTCAGAAGGTCATGAGGTAAACCTCAGTATCGATTTGGTGGATAACCTATCACTAGTGGTAAACCTCCTGCATGATGATATATTTGTCACATTAACTTGTGTGCAGATCAATGTTTGCATGTGGATGAGCTAGCTTATGGTATCCTAGATAGCATCGTAGATTAATCTGACTAAATACAACAAAGGGTTTAGTGGAGCTAATTAGGTGATCCTCAGTATAGGTTTTGTTGATAGCCTATCTAGCACTGGCACTATCCTGACAAATACCACATAAATAAACTCAATTGCACACATAGGGATGTGAAATAACTTGGTCAAAGACAAGTCGGATTCATACCCTATTCAAAAGTCTTGTAAGATAAAAGTATAGTCTTGGCTAGTTAGTTAAAACATCCGAGTCTCAAAAAACCTAAATTATATTCTAAAACAACTGTGATATCTTTCATCCTTGCATCACCATCAAAAAATATAAAAAAATAACATAAAAAGTCATTTACCATAGCAATCGCCTAGGACAAAAAGCCATAAGTTCTAAACAGTCTATGGTGCCACCACCAAAAATAAATTCAATTCATCTATTCCATTAGCATATCATATCAATTAGAAATATTAGCATTCATCACAAAATATCCATACATAATGTAAATTAACATGCATCCATCAAACATCAGTCACTGTGCATAAAATCAAATCACAACACATGTATAAACGAAAGAAAGTCATCTGAATATATATATCATCAAAAATACCCGCAGGATACAATAAACCAGTCCTCTAACCTCACAAAAATCCAAAATATCAAAAACCCTCAAGCCTAGGGCATCGGCCACCATAATCACGTAGGATCGATGCGATGGGAACTACCCCTCGTGGTGTGGGTCCTATGGGACCCCTCAAGGTGGCTACTACTAGCCCCTACATCACACCTACTAGCACCTCCCTCATTCATTTGCCTGCACTGAGAGGATGCTGACTACTTAGTATCGCTCCCTCTCATGCGATGATGATCTGCCTCCACTAACCGTAGGGATCCACCCACCAAGGTGGATAATCTCTGCCTCTAGCTCAAACCTATGCCGAATCAAGTCCATCTCCCATTGATGAACCATTTGCTAAGTTCTCATCATGTTGTGCCAATGCATTCTCCCTCTCTGCCAGATGCATCCATAGGAGATCCATCTCTCGCATAGCATCTGTATCGCCATCCTGGCAATGGTATGTAGCCAATGCATTCTCCCTATATACCAGCTACGTCCGTAGGATATCCCTCTCCTGCAGTTCATCCCTGAGCTCTACATCCTGTCTCTAGAGTAGCCCCTCCAATTGTGATATCTCAGCATGCAACCCTACCTCCATATCCTTTAGGACTACCTACGACATCAACATCTTCGAAATGGCAACCTACTTCGGTTCCCACTACTCTAGGATGTCCTGCATCTTCAGCTACTCTGGAACCCCAAAATCCTCACCCACCTCATCAACATCCACCATGTACACATCATCCAACGGAGCCCCCCAACCCTCTCCTGGTGCCTCTGCACCCTTGTCGCCTGCTGATGCTGCCTCTGGACCTCCTAGAGGCCCCTCACCTCACCACAATCGCAATGTCCACCACTGCTTGTACTTAGCAGTAGACCCAACGTCATCCACATCTGGGATGTAAATCATTGTTTCTAAATCCTCACCTAGCAATGCAATGATCATCTAGTCCAGTGTCCTCTCATCGCCCTAACGTTGATAGATCAAGGGCTCCCCAGGAAATCCCTGGCATACCCCAAATTGTTGCATCACCTGGTCGTATGAGAAAAAATCTTGCTCAGTATCATGTCACTTGATCATCCACCTTCCTCTATGAAAATGTTGGAGCCACTCCCCAGCCTCATGCTAAGCTAGACAATCCATGTATGGCCGTCATACTACCTCCCTAGGAGCAAGTCATGAGAAGGCTTCAGCATAGTGGCCCACAACACCTGCCCACCGTCGATTATGCCCCCGCTCCTCTGACCGGTGCCACAGTGCCCCATACCTAATCTCTTTGTCTACCATCTCCACCCGAGTCGTCCATGGCAACCCCATCGGCCTCTCCATAGCTATGTGCTACCAAGTCCAGCACTGCAATAGGTAATTGCATCCAATATCCTTCTACCTTGGATAGCGGACCTCATACAGCTCATCTCATAATCAGTGGCTCTATGGTCGAACACTCCACCAACCTAAAAACCACCTCCAACAGGTTCCATGGGAACCTCATGCTCGAAGTGTCAGGTAGCAGCATGTTGGAAATGATGCTCATTAGTAATGCATGCCTCACTCACAACACACCCCTCTCTAGCCACCAATGTACCAAAATTTTGCCAATCTGGCAGTCGCCCTCTGCCCTATCCACTGGGTTGTCCACAACCAAATACTCCTCATGCCCAAAGCATCGCATCAGTATAGTCGTTCCCTGATCATGCGATGTCATCTTGATCATGAGCCTATCTATCATAATCTATAAAATTTGATAGACATCCTCCAGAGTCACTGTCATCTCCCTTGTTGGGAGATGGAAGGTATTGGTGTGGGGATCCCATAGGTTGATCAACGTGGTCAGGTATGCCTGATCCCCCATAATCGTCTCTAGCTGTATCACATGTTTGAGCCCAAGGGCATCAAGCCATTCCCAATTTGCCAAATTCAATGCCCCTCGGGCATCAAAAAACACCGTCGGCTAATGGTATCGACTCTTAACCATCTGCAAAACAAAACAACAAATAAAACATTAGAAACAAAAAAAACATGATAAACTGTACAACAATAACATGAATATACAACAATGCATAAAAAAAATGTACAGCTAAAAATAGACAACTCATAAGCAACAAGAAATTCAAAAAAAAAAAACATTTGTCAGTCCTAGGGTTTTTAACTCTAACGTTCAACTGATAAATAAAAACAAAACAAAAAATTCAAAAAAAAAACATTTGTCAGTCCTAGGGTTTTTAACTCTAACGTTCAACTGATAAAAACAAAACAAAAAATTCAAAACAAAAAAAACATTTTTCAGTCCTAGGGTTTTTAACTCTAAAATTCAAACTGATAAATAAAAACAAAAACCAAAACAAATTCAAAAACGGTTTGTCATTACCTAGGGTTTTTAACTCTACGTTTAAACTGATAAATAAAAACAACAAAAAAAAAAATTCATAATCAAAATAACAGTTTTTTGTTAACCTTGGGTTTATAACTGTAGTTAAAAAAATACAAAAAATCAACATAAAAACAAGTTTTCTAAAGCTAGGGTTTTTCTCTAAGTTTAACCTAGGGTTTTAGTTTAAAAAAAAAACAACAAAAAGCACGCATTTCAATCTAGAGTTGTTTAAACAAAAATACAAAAATTTAAATTAAAACATTTTTTTCTATGCTAGGGTTTTGCTCTCAGTTTACCTTAGGGTTTTAGTTTTAAAAAAATAAAAACATCGCATTTAAACCTAGGGATTCTTGTAACCTTAACAAAATTACAAACAAAAAATAAACAACATTTCTTTTTAGCCTAGAGTTTTACCTTAGTTTAAATTACGATTTTAAAACTGTAACATAAAACACAAACTAACTAAATGAGAATGAGCACTTACCGATCTCACTTCGAATCCACCACTCGATCCAGTTCATGAACTCATGGTGTCAATAAAAATTCGGTAGTGCTTTGCTTCGCAAAATCGACCTCCTCCTCTTTAGAGCTCCATATCACTAGAAAAATCGAATGCAAATAAGCCCAAACCCTAGTTTTGGCCCTTAAATAGGCTTTTAGGCCTGTAATCGTTCCACCCTAGGATGATCACTCTAGTTAGCACTCGTCCCACCATGGGAAGATTACCAAACTGCTATTTGTCCCACCTAGGGACGATTACAGATCAAAAATTATAAAATTAGCAAAAACTGCACCAAAATGCACAAAAACAAGCAATAAAATTGTCCAATAAGAGTGCTTTTGCACTTGACATTCTGGGAATGCAAAAAATATGTCGGGGTCACAAATCCTCACTATCCTACTCCCTAAGAATTCTACCATAGCCGGACCGCTCCACGGGAGGATGGATTACCGAGAATTTCATCCCCAAACAGCGTCCCCAAAAGGGTCCAAACCCACCCAGAAATAGCAACAACATTGCCGAACAAGGCGCCTTTGTGCCTCTACTTCTGGGCATACAAAATAGACGTTGAGGTCACAAATCCTCACTATCCTACTCCCTAAGAAGGCTACCATAGCCGGATCGCTCCACGGGAGGACGGATTGTCGAGAATTTCAACCCCAAACGATGTCACCAAAAGGGTTAACACCCACCAAAAACAAGTCTAAATGTTGGGAAATTACACACACATTCGAAGATAAACAAGGCACCCTTACACAAGTCCTCTTGGGTCAAGTGACTCCTCAATTTTCTTATGTCGGTCATTCCCTCATCGATTCGTCGCTTGAGGGGGTAGTCACACTTAGTCACCAATCAACAAATACACACCCAATTAAGAAAATGGCATGCATTCAAAGAATCATTGACAAAGACAATCACGCTCCTGCTTGGGGCAGTAAACAAGCAATAATCACAAGCTGATCAAACACTTGGCATTTGTGAATCATGAACTCAAGGTTCCCATAGAAAAAAGGTTGCATCCTTTGCCTATTCATGACTGATCAATGTCCAAGCTCAAGTAACACCTCATCGAAAAAGGTTAACACTTGAATTAAGTTCCTTCGCTCGTCAGAAGCAAGGATTCAAGAATGCACGCCATTTCCATACTTGGGGCATCAAAATTTGGTTAGGTTACTGATAAGCCCTAATCATTAGTGCTTTGGTTATCTATTTTTTCTCAGCATTGTGCCACGCACAATGCATCCCAAAAAGGGGCATCTGTAGACACCAAAAAAGCACCAATCCGATTATGTGACTACAAACACTAATCACATTGACACACACAACCCCCAAGGTAGCTCCCAAAGGTTAAACAATGGTACTAACCACTCACATAGTATTTTTGGAAGGTCAAAGGTCAATTTAACACCTTTTAGGAACTCTGCTCTCTACTCATTCCACCTAGGGATGATTAGCAGTATTCACTCCAGGGTGGGACGAATAGCAGGTTTGACGGGAAAAAAGTCAAATCTTGACAAATGGTAGCTCATATCCGCCACTTAACTCTTCCTTAATTGCATGGGAGTGTGAGTGAGCATTTTTGAGAGCTAGAGGTAGTTACAGGGGCAGTCATGGAGCTCCTAATCAGGGAGGAATTTTCTCCCTCTTGGGAAGGCATGATTGCCAAGTAGCACCTCTACATGCTCATCAAAAGAGACCGTCTGGTCTATAAAATGGTGAGTCTTATCACATCAAAAATATAGAGAGAAGGAGAATTTTGAGCAAGGAAGTGCTGTCGTTTTACATCCTCACACCTTTTGATTTGTGCCTTTCACATCCTTGATCTCTTTTGCAAGGGAGATCATTGGGTGATTATTGGAAGCGCAAATCAAGAACAAAAACCTAAAATTTGGCCATAACATCCTACCAAATTTATCGACAAAACCCCACAAGAGGTTTTGGACCCATCCCAAGTGGATTGGTGCCGAAAATGAGTCCCAAATGATGGGCATCCTGCCCCCGAGCGCCCCTTGCACTGTTGCAGTCGTAATCGCCCCACCTTGGAGTGATTAGAAATCTGTAGTAGATATTATTTCTATTATTTTTTCATATGATTCTATGTTTCTTAGATAGGTTTTCATTCAAATTTCACATCATTTTGAGTTGTTTTGATAATGTTTATGTCATTTCCCGCTTTTGCTAACATGCAGGTAGCATCATCAAATTCCCGGTGATAGAGGCCGAATTGGAAAAATCTGACCTTCTGGGTCTTTCCAAAATAGCCCATTTTACCTAACACCCAACTTTTTAAGTGATTTGGAGCCTCTTGGATGTGACATTTGGGATAGTGCTTTCTGATGTTTTGTTGTAGGTCTAATCGTCCCACCCTAGAGCGATTAGAAATCCATGGTGAATTTTCTGACTGTTCCATTTGCAGTGCCCTCCTGGTAATGTCCTCATTCTTCTATTAAATTTTCAAATCATTCTAATGTTATTTAGTTATCGTTGTATTTATTTTTTGCATGCACTAATCGTAGGCTTGGGGATTGCATGTTTCATTTTATCTACAGGTGCTACTGACTATTTTTTGTTTCCTTGAATGTAGGATCTCGACATTAGAGGAGCAGCAAGGAGTCAAGACTCATCAACACAAGCGGCGGTGGCATTTGGTCTGCCCATTCTACATGTGGGCATGTGGAAGAAGGAATACCATCTGTTGATGTGACAAGAACATATTTAACGCTCTTAGCCCCTGAAAATGGAGGAGACGGATTGTAACTAGGTTCTAAAGCATATTAGTAAAAAGGGTTGTACTCCATATTTTCTTTTACACCTTGTTTCAATGCATTTATGTTTCTCTCCTTTCATGCATTTCAGTTCGTAGGATTTAGCGTTAAGTTTAATTTTGTTTACATCACATCTTGGCATTTCCTTTTTGTTTATGTATCCTTGTGCTTTCATTAGGATACCTTTGCTCCTATGGCAAAGATGACTACCATTTACATTGTTATTACTTTAGTCACTCAAAAACATTGGCCTACATATCATATGGATATAAAAAGTTCCTTTCTCAATGGTGCATTGTAGGAATAAGTGTATGTTGATCAACCACTAGGGTACATAGTAAAATTTTAAGAAAAAAAAGTCCTCAAATTGAATAAATATCTATATGTTTTGAAGCAGGCACCATGATCTTGGTATGCCAAAATTGACTCTTATTTCATTAACCTTGGTCTCACTAGATTTGTAGCAGAATCTACTCTCTATGTGAAATATTGAAGAAAATGTATTATTTTGGTGACATTGTATGTGGATGATCTTATTATTATAGGTGATGACACAAATGGAATAAATTTTCACAAAAAGGACTTATGCAAAAACTTTGAAATGATTGACTTGGGCCTCCTTCACCACTACTTGGGCATAGAATTGTGGTAACATCTTGGCAAGATTTTCATCTCCTAGGATAAATATATTTAGTCTATATTGGAGAGTTTTTTCATGCAGGATTATAAATCCTCCCTCACTCCCATGGAAATCCTATTGAAATTGATTAATAGTGATGATGAGGAAAGTTTTTATGACAACCTTTACAGACAACTAGTTAGAAGTTTGATATACTTAACTTCAACTAGACCAAATATCACCTATTTAGTGGGCCTTGTTTCTAGATTCATGTAGAATCCCAAGAAGAGCCACTGGATAGAAACTAAGAGGATTTTAATATTCCTCAAGGGGACAACTCAGTATTATGTACACAACATGTGATGATTTTTCATTGATTGGGTACATAGATTTAGATTCGGATAGTTATCTTGAAACTATAAGATCAACTATTGGTTATTACTTTTAGTTGGATCAAGGTACCATTTCATGGAGCACCAAGAAATGACATACAATTTTCTTTTCTTCAGTAGAAGTAGAGTATAAGACAATAGTTGAGGCAACTAAGGAAGTCATTTGGTTGAGGTAGCTACTTAAGGATGTTGGGCTAATCATATATGGTCCAACACACATATATTATGAAATTCAAAGTACCATTAATATGACCAAAAATATAGTCTTCCATGTCCAAAATTCTAGGAAGAGTTATACCTAGGATTCCAAGGTTGTAATGAAGAAGAAAAAAATCCCATATCTTCACCTCAAACTTTTGAACATACTGAGACTCTCATTCAAGTATATAATATAGCATGCATTTGTAATGGATTAACATGGAGGGACCAATGTGTGGAGTTTCTTCCAATATTTTGAGTGATGTTTCTTTAAGAGGGTATGAGATGCAATAGGTGTTGGAAAATTACTACTATTCTCACATGATAATTTCCATAGAATCTCACAATATATAAAATGCAAAGATCACACAATAATGAACATAAAACTCACATAATATTATTGAAAATCCATCTACTATAAGCAATGCATAAATGCAATTCTTCTTCAATTATATATTACAAGGCTTTGTCTTCGATATATACATACATTATAGTCTTCATGTGCATACGAATCTTAATATTTACACTTACATAAACTCATCATCAAATCATACTCATAATATGTATAACTCTTCATATTTCTCTCTTACATAATAATAAATTTTAAATATTTACATAAAGATAAAGTCTCTCATAATTTTTCATAAACTCCTCACTTATACACATGACACTTTCCTTACATTACTCACACTTATTAACATGACATCTCACACACATAACTCCACACTTAATAACATGAATATTAAATATTAAATGCAACCTAATCTAATCTATTTACAAGGAATCAAATAATATAATACCTCCAACACTTCCCCATATTACATTATTTGGTAATATGACTTTTTGACTTCATGTACTATCAATATTTTATTCTTGTCTTGGTTTATTTGGATTTGGATTTGGTATTAGTCTAGGTTCTAAAATTGTATATGTCCCATTAAGATATTACTTATATCTTCTTGTTTTTCTACACATATTGGAAATAAATCTATGCTTGTCAAACTTATTTTCTTCTTATAAAATATTTTTAACATTTCCATAATTTTGTTCCATTCAATAATATTTATCTATCCATAATGCACTTTAATTATCTTTTCTTGACAAGTCTTTGGCTTTTTTTTTATAAAATTAGAAATTCTTGAGCATCTAATTTTTCTATTTTAGTTCATTATTTATATTCGTTTCACATGTTTCTTTTTTAACAACTCTTGTTTTCTTATCAATATTGTTCTATTACTAATGAGAATTTATGAATGGCTTGTATTATTTTTTCCATACCTTTATTTTCTATACTTGTATTGTAAGGGATGGATAAATCTATAATTTTTTCTATGAGGGCTATATGAATTGTTTCCTTTTCTCTCTCATTGATGTTTTTTGCTTCTTGTACTTCTTGAACCATGTTTCCATTTCTATTTTTCTATTTTGTATATCATTGTTGTGTTGATGGGTATCGAGACTAAAATTGTCTTTGTTGGTATATTTGGAAAGGTCTATTCATTTGATTCCATTGATTTAAAGAATTGTATTTATATTAATAAGTATTATGACCTTTCTTGTTACATATATGATGATATTGTTTTCTCCATTTAGGTTGAAGCAACATTATTTGGCACCATTTTCTTTGATGTAAAAGCATTTTTTGTCATTTCATATCTCATTTGATTTTATAATTCATATTATTGGAGTATGTTGACCATTTCATAAAAGGATACAATTTTTTGTAGCACTTGAAGAGAAGTGACTAATATTTTGAAGGTTTCTAGAATTTCTCTTAGTGTAACTTGAATAAGAAAATTTTCTTCCACTTTCTCTCCCATAGTTTGTAGTTTAGATTTCAATTCTACTATCCTTCAAAGAAAATATTCTATACTCTCTCCATCATGAACTTTTAGGAAATATAATTGTGATTCTAGGTGTTAAATAGTCAATCCATTATTTCCCTCAAATTTCATGCATAATTTATCCCATACATTTTTTGAAGTTTCAACCTCACTTATGTATGTCTAAATTTCATCTGATATAACAAATGTGGCTAATGTAAGAGACATTGTATCATCATATTTAAATGTTTATATATTTCTCTCCATTTATAATTTCTCAAAGTTTATGAACAATAAGTATTGATATCATCTTATTTTCCATGGTGTAAAGTTAGGTGTTGAGCAAGGTGCAGAACCAGTATTGTCATTGTTGTCAACACAGACAGGTAGATCAGTTGATGTAGTGGACAGGAGTTCAGAGGTTAGTCAAAGCATATACAGTGAATTTCCAAGAAGACAGAAGAGGCCAACATTCAAAAGATAAAAGAAAAAGACAAGTAAGAAAATTGTCGCGATATCATGACATGTTTGACCAGCGCAAGGAAAACTGTCGTGATATCGTGACATGTTTAGAAAGCGCAAGGAAAACTGTCATGATATCGTGACATGTTTAGAAAGCGCAAGGAAAACTATCGTGATATCATGACATGTTTAGAAAGTGCAAGGAAAACTATCATGATATCACGACATGTTTAGAAAGCACAAAGAAAATTATCATGATTTTGTGACATGTTGGAAAAGAGAGAAAGTGTAAGGAAAAGTGTCATGATTTTGCGACATGTTCAAAGAGAAGGTGCAAGCAAAGAAAACTGTCATGATTTCATGACATGTTGGCAGAGAAAAATCCAAGTGGAAAAACTATGGTGATTTTGTGAAATGTTGGCAGAGAAAAAGCCAAGTGGAAAAACTATCGCGATTTCACGACATGTTGGCAGAGAAAAAGCCAAATGGAAAAACTGTCGCGATTTCACGACATGTTTGGAGAGAAGGTGCAAGCAAAGAAAATTATCGTGATTTCACGACATGTTCAAAAAGAAAGAGCTTGCAAAGAAAAGTGTCATGATTTTGTGACAATTTGCAAGAAGGATGGTACGGACGAAAAAGTGTCACGATTTCACGATAGGTTCGAAAGAAAGAGCTCGCAAAGAAAAGTGTCATGATTTTGCAACAATTTGCAAGAGCGAGTGTATGGATGAAAAAGTGCTACGATATCGTGACATGTCGCATTTTCATGACCCGATGAGAAGAAAAGCACTAAGGAGGACAAGTGTCGCGATATCGCGACATGTCATGTTTTAACGACCCGATGAGGAGAGATAGTGTACGGAGGCAAAAAGTGTCGCGATATTGCGACATGTCATGTTTTCACTAGTGCAAGCTGAACAATGAAGCAAGGCAGTGAAAGTGTCATGATTTCACGACATGTTCCATTTTTGTGGGTGAAAGACAGAGAAAGGCACAAGGAAGTGAAAGTGTCATGATTTCGTGACATGTTCTGTTTTTGCGGGCGAAAGGCAGAGAAATGCACAAGGTAGCGAAAGTGTCATGATTTTGCAACATGTTTCATTTTTGTGGGCGAAAGGTAGAGAAAGGTGAAAGGAAGCGAAAAGTGTCACGATTTTGTGACATGTCATATTTTTGCTGGTACATGTCGAGAAGAGTGCAAGGAAGCAAAAAGTGTCATGATTTCATGACATGTCATGTTTTCGCTAGTGCATGCCGAGAAGAGTGCAAGGAAGCGAAAAGTGTCATGATTTTGTGACATGTCATGTTTTCACTGGTGTAAGCCAAGTAGAGTGTACCAAGGTGAAAAGTATCATGATATCGCAACATGTGTTTTTGCGCTTGTAGGCCGAGAAGAAGACTAAAAGGTTTTTAGAGCGACGGTTCTACTATCATATCTGTAAGAGAACAGAAAAGGCTTTCAGAGCCGTAAATGAGCAGATAAGATGGTCATAGTCGTAAATGAGAAGATAAATCTATTAGAATGGCGAATATACTATCAGAGCATAGAAAAGGCTGTTAGAGCCATAAAGTGGGCAGATAAGGCTGTCAGAGCTGTAAGTAAGCATTTAAGGCTTTCAAAAGCGTAGTAAGCAGAGCCGAAAGAATATTTCATGTATAGGAAGTTAGGGTTAGGGTTGAGCTCTACACATGGCATGAGTGTTATGGATTGCCGAATAAAAGGAAAAAGGAGCTGTGAAAATAATATAGAGATAAAGTGCTAAAAAAGAGATAGTAGAAAGGGCTGTAAGAGAGAATAGCAGAGCTAAAAGAGAAAAATATAATAGAGTTGTAAGTATATGTAGTTCTTGTTAAAAAGGCATTAGTCCAGTGAGGGTCTTGTAGAAGAGAAGGCATTTTTATGTCATTGAAATAGTTCAGAACTAAAGTCCAAGTTGGTGCTTGGCATAATGGGGTTGGTGCTCCTTTCTGTTGCTATAGATAAATAAGGGGTTGGTGCTCCTTCCTATGGGTACTGTAAAATTGTTTGTAAAATTGGTGCTTTACAAAGGTTGGATTTGGATGGGAGTCCAAGCAGTCTAATTTTTGAGGAGTAGCCAAAACTGGTGAACCTCGTTAAATCATGTGTTGTGGAATGCTCTCTTGTTTAATTGCTTTATCTATTTTTAAGTTCTCCCTACTTAAGTTTTAAAGAGTTGTAGATCTGAATTTAAATAGCTACACTGATTCACCCCCCCATCTTAGTGTCATTATGAGAATATCAATTGGTATCAGAGCAAGGTTCCTGAACAAGCTCAACCAGCTAAGGTGATCTTGGAAGAAACACAATGGTCGATGGTGAAGGATTTTCATCCAACAAATCTCCTTTGTTCGATGGAACTAATTACTCTTTCTGGAGACTCAGGATGTAGACATATCTGTGTGCTTTGGAATATGACATTTGGGAGTCAGTAGACAGCGGATACACAATACCCTCTACTCCTCCAATAAATTCTATTGAGAAGAAAAAGTTCAAGAATAACTCTAAAGAAAAGAATGATATAATGTGTGGGTTAGTAGATAGTGAACTGATAAGGATCATGAGCTATAAAATGGCAAAAGACATGTGGAACAAACTGTAGAGAATTCATGAAGGAGAAGGCAAGATCAAGGAAGCCAAGCTACAAATGCATCGAGCTCAGTTCGAAGCATTAAAAATGAATGACAATGAGAACATAGAGGCCTATATGCTGATAGTCAATGGAATCACTAATGCAATTAGAGGACTCAACGAGGAAATGGAAGATGCGGTCATCGTGAAAAAGGTACTAAGAACTCTTCTCAAAAAATTTGATTCTAAAGTTTCTGCTATAGAAGAAACTAAATATCTAAATACTTTTACCATGGATGAAATGCATGGTTCTTTAACTGCATACAAAATGAGAATAGGACAAACTAAGCCCTTAGACAGTGAAGCTACTTTTAAAGCACACAAAAATATAAAAACTAAACAAGAATCTAAGGAAGAAGAGTCTTTAGATGAAATAGAAGCAAACTTTGTTAGGAAACTAATAAAGGGAAAATGAAAGTATAGAGGAAAGTTACCGTTTAAGTGCTTCAACTGTGGAGGTGTCGGGCACTTTGCAGCTAAATGTCCAATGAATGAGAAAAACAAAAATGTTGAAGGGTCACACCAAGAAAGAAGTGACTGGAAGAAGAAACCACATTTTAGAAAAAGCAACTTCAAGAATAAAGGTTTCATATCCAAGAATGTCAGCTCTTATGAAGACTACTCTGGTGAGGATTCTGAAGAAGAAGCAGGTGAAGCTCTGTTCATGGTATTTGAAGAAAGAAAAACAGAGGAAAAATAGGAATGTAATGAAAAACCTAAGGATGAGCCTAAAGTATATCTAGAAGGTGAGTTGGTTGCTGCACTTAAAGAGCTGAGCACAAAAAGGAAAAAGAATAAAAAGGTTTCAAGAAAGCTTGAGGATGCCAATGAAATAACAAACAGCTTGAAAGTACAAACAAACAAATTTAAGAAAATGTCTAAAGTTCTCGAAGTACAATTAATCTAAAAATAGATGAGTGCAACAAGCTAGAAGAAGACATTGTTAGGTTAAGGATGCAGCTAGAGGAGATGAATCAGAAATTGAGTTGTTATCATAAGTTTGAAGAAAGTTCTGTAAAGCTGGATAAAATTATAAATAACCAAAGGCCTTCAGGCATCAAATTTGGTTTGGGATTCGATGAAGGAGAATCATCAAAGGGATCAAAGGCCATAAATGTAGAACACCTAAAAAAAGAAGATAAGATCAGGCTTGATCAAGAAAAAACAAATCATGCCAAAGAAAGCAATAATGCCAGACTCAAGAGGAGTACTGACAAAGATGGATTCACAAAAGTCAAACATCCAAGAAGGAGAAGATTCATGGCTCATACTTCAAAATGGCAAAGACCTTCACCTAGGTTTAATCATTCATTTTTTGGTTATTGTTTTAAATGCAATGCTTATGGTCATAAGATTTCAAATTGCAGTTATAATGTAGCACAAACGAATTTCACCAGTAGAAATGTCTTTTCTCCATTAATGGATTATGCAGTAGAATGTTATAACTGTCATAATTTTAGACACATTGCAAGAAACTATAGAAGCACTTTTGTAGAAAATAAATATCAGGGTAGAAAATATCAACCAAATGGATTGAAACAAAACAAAAAATTTCTTGAAAAATAGGCACAAGCTAATGAAAGGGAAAAGGCAAAACAAGTAGCCAAAACTACTATCAAACCAGAATGGAAAGAAAAGGAGAAAATCTAGAAAGAAAATAAATCTTTGATTTTTCAGACTGCTTTTAAAGCATAGAAAAAATCTACACCATGGATACTTGATAGTGGATGCTCCAGTCACATGATAGGTGACAAGCAAAAATTTGAGAAGTTACAGAATTACGAAGGTGGTTCTGTGAAATTTGGAAATAATGATGAAGCAAAGATAGTTGGAAAAGGATCAGTCAAGATCAGTGACGGAAAGATCAAATCAAAAGAAGTATTATTTGTGATTGGTCTGAAGCATAACTTGCTTAGCGTAAGTCAAATCTGTGACAGAGATCATGAAGTAATTTTTAAGAAGCAGGGTTGTGAAGTGAGAAAAGCTAACAGTGGGAAGTTGATTGCTACTGGATCAAGTACTTCTGGAAACCTGTATACTCTCTCAGAGACTTTAGAAGGAGCATGCTTGATTGTATAGGAAGATGAAAATTGGCTGTGGCATAAGAGGCTCGGTCATATCAACTTTGACAATTTGGTAAAAATAAGCTCAAAAAGGGCAGTAAGAGATATACCCTCCATTGGCAAACCACTATATAGTATTTGTGCTTCATGCCAAAATGGGAAGCAAACTAGAGCCATATTTAAATCAAATGAGTACTTTACCAACAAACCTTTAGAACTAATACATACTGATTTATGTGGACCCATGAGAACACAAAGTATAAATGGTGACAAATACTTTATGTTGTGCATAGATAACTATTCCAGAATGACTTGGATATTCTTTTTGAAGCAAAAATTTGAAGCCTTTGAAAAGTTCAAGACTTTCAAAAACCAAGTTGAGAATGAAACATGAAAGAGTAGCAAATTCTTAAGATCATATAGAGAAGGAGAGTTCATCTCAGAAGAGTTTGTAGAATACTGTCAAAAATATGGGATCAAAAGATAGTTTTTAGCAACAAGGACACCTTAGCAGAATGGTGTTGTAGAAAGAAAGAATAGAACTATGCAGAAAATGGCACAGACGATGTTGACTAAGAGAAAAATTGCAAATAGATTTTGGAAAGAGGCAGTCCATACTGCAGTTTTTATCCAAAACAGATGCATGTTGAGGACGCATGAAATCAAAAACCCTTATGAGCTATGGTTTGCCAAGAAGGCAACAGTAAAATACTTCAAATTCTTTGGCAGCAAGTGTTACATCAAAATAACTGAAGATAATCTTGGTAAGTTTGAAGATAGAGCTGATGAAGGTATTTTCATTGGCTATTTGTCAAAAAGCAAAGCTTACAAATGCTACAACAAAAGGCTAAAGAAAATTGTAGACAGTGCCGATGTTAAATTTGATGAAGCTAAGAAACGAACAGTCAGCTGTGAAGAAAACTACCCTATTTATGAAGAAGTTATTGAAGGAGATGAAGAAAAAGAAATAGAAGAGAATCAAAAAATTGACCCAGATGATTTAAGTATTGATTCAGAAGTAGAAGAAAATAATAAATTCAAAACAGGAAGTAGGCAAAAAAATCATCTCAGAGAGCAAATTATTGGGGACCCCACAGTTGGTGTTAAGACAAGAAGAAGAGTAGTAAGTAACTACTCCCTATTATCCAACATTGAGCCCAAAAATATTGCTAAAGCAAGCACAGATGAAAGTTGGATGAAGGAAATAAACGAAGAACTAGATCAGATTGAGAAAAACAAAACCTAGGAATTAGTACCAAGGCCTGCAAATAAAAACATAATCAGTACTAAATGGATTTTTTGAAACAAATTGAATGAAGATGGATAGGTTGTAAGGAATAAAGCAAGATTGGTCTATAAAGGCTATGCTCAAGATGAAGGTATTTTTTTTGAGGAAAATTTTGCACCAGTGGCTAGACTCAAGGCAATCAGAATGTTTATGGCTTTAGCAGTCCATAGGAATTTCAACGTTTATCATATGGATGTGAAATCAACATTTCTCAATGGAAATATTGAAGAAGAAGTTTATATTGAGCAGCCAGATGATTTTCAACTTGGTGATAATCCCAACTTTATTTGCAAGTTGAAGAAATATTTGTATGGCTTGAAACAGGCACCCAGAGCATGGTATGCAAGACTAGACAACTATCTCACTGAACGAGGGTTCAATAAAGGTATGGTGGATAGTAACTTGTATGTCAAAATAGACAATGGCCAACTTATTGTCCTTGTTGTTTATGTTGATGATATAATTTTTGGCAGCAGCAATGATGAGTCATGTAGAGACAACAAATAAAATGCAGAAAGAATTTGAAATTTCTATGATTGGTGAACTTTCATATTTCCTTGGACTGCAATTTAACCAAAATAAAAAGGGAATTTTTATTGCTTAAGTTAAATATGTGAAAGAAATGCTGAAAAAGTTCACAATGGAGGATTGTAAACCTATTAGCACTCCCATGACAACAAGTTGCAAATTGAGCAAGGATGACAAATCTCTAGATGTTGATCAAACCATATACAGATCTATGATTGGGATCCTGCTGTATTTAACAACTACAAGACCAGATATCTTACAGGCAGTATGCATGGTAGCAATATTTCAGGCTAGTCCCAAAGAGACATGTGATAGCTGTGAAGAGGATCTTTAGGTACGTTAAGGGTACTATGGAGTATGGGTTATGGTATCCAAAAGGTAAGGACTTCACTCTTATTGCATATTCTGATGTAGATTGGGTAGGATGTATAGATGACAAAAAGAGTACCAGTGGAGGTGCATTCTATCTTGGAGACATGTTGGTAGCATGGCACAACAAGAAACAAGAATCAGTCTCTCTATCCACATCAGAGGTAGAATACATTGCAACAAAAACATGTTGTACGCAAATTTTATGGATGAGACAAACCCTAAAAGATCTTGGTATTAATTTCAAAGAGTCAATTTCAGTTAAATGTGATAATACTAGTGCTATTAACATCTCAAAGAATCTAGTTATGCATTCTCGCACAAAACATATTGCAATCCGATATCACTTTTTAAAGGATAAAGTTGTAGAAGATGAGGTTAAATTGGATTTTGTTCCAACTACAAAGCAAGTAGCAGATATCTTCACTAAACCATTGCCCAAGGAAGTTTTTGAATACCTTCATAGTAAGTTGGGAGTGGTCACACTACCCAAGAACTGACTAGCTATCGGGAACACATTCTCAGGGGGAGCATTTATATATTTGATTATCTGTTTGCTCATGTTTGTAATTTTTGCTAACTATAATATTGTGTGCCTAAGAATGTTGTGCATGGACTCAGGGGGAGTCTACAGCAACCCTTTGGTATTATTGTCAAAGGGGGAGAAGAATTACAGGAAATTGCACATGCGTTGCCAACAATTCCAAAGGGGGAGATTGTTGAGCAAGGTGCAGAACCAGTATTGTCATTGTTTTCAACACAGACAAATAGATCAGATGATGCAATGGATAGGTGTATCTCTCCAAATTTTTTGCATCCCTACCTTCAGGCTATAGGATCCGCGCTTGGAAGGAGGATGGGAAAAGGATGATGCGGTACCTCGGACGAGAGGACTTTGCAAAGGTCCCGCCTCTCAAGGGAGGTGTATTTTGGTGATTTTTTGATGGATGGTGGGTTCACCAGGAAACATTTAATGGCAGTTTCCATGCCTAGTTTTTTGGAATGTGTTTAATGAGTTCGTTTTAACTTTAAAAATTCATCCTAGGTTTGGCCGAATGAAACTAAATTAAACTATATGAAAATGCAATTTTTCATGAATACAGCAGACAAATTTGAAAGTAGAAAACAAAGAATTTACAGGAGGAAAACGGAGAATACCTGATCCGGATGTCTGAAGAAGATTTTGATTTTGAAGCAGTCCCGATCGTCTGAGATTCGACAGAATCGTCTGCAATCAGACGAGATCATCTGAGATCTGACGAATTCATCAAAAACCTGCAAAACAGCAAATAGATGCAAAATACAAGAAATCCTACTATGCAAATAGAGGCAAATTACATCAAATAGCAATATGAATACTGAACAATATTTAAGAACAGAAATTAATGCAAATTACTGTATTTAAATGGCAGATCATAAACTTAGCATGCAATCTAAGCTAAATGGGTGAACTCCAGATGTAAAATAGGATAAAAACTAAATATATTATCTAATTTGCAAAACAAAATAACAGAGACAAAGTTGAGAAAAGCAAACTCCAGGCACTGATTGCCTCGATGTGGGCTGCAGTCGAGATCGTCTCGCATAAGTACAAAATCATCTCGAATTTGACAAGATCGCCTCCGATTTGAACAGGTTCATCGACGACGATGGGTGCTGGCTTCGGTTGAAAATCAATGATATACCTACATCAAAATTGCTATGGGACTAATGCAAAAATAAGATTATGATGTTTTAGCGCAGAAGGATTCAGTTTGCAGATAAATTCAGCTAGGAGTTGGGGAGGGAAAATCCTAGAAGTTAAATAGGCTTAGGGGGAGTTATTGGGAGGTTGGAGATCATCCCAATTTGGGAGATCTCCAACGGGGAAGGGTCCCAATGGCGTAGACATGCTTCTGCCCATATTGGAGACCTGTTGGAACAGATTCCAACTATGCAAATTCAGTTTTGCGACAAGATCGTCTGGACGTCCTAGTCCAGACAAAATCGTCAAATCTGGGGCGATATCGTCTGATCGGTGACAATATCGTCAAACGGTCAAAACAACCTCTAAAAATGACGCGAAAAAGGGGGAAACGGATTTCTCGGTGGTTAACGGGCGATTTGGGAGGTTAAATTTGATTTTTAAATTATTTACTAAGGTGAATGTAAATTTTATAATTTTACTGCGCCAATTTTAGGGTGCTACATTTTGCCCCCTCTTTAGCGAATTTTTCGAATAAAATGAGTTAAATATGAGTTCTTCTCGATCTACGAGAAAGCAAAAAATTATACCCACTTTTAGGTGACGATTCTTGGTCGAATCGTACGACAGCTTACTATGGTGCCCCCTCCGTGTTTGTACCCAAATCAAACATTTGAGGTGAAAATGCGGAAAAGCAAAAAATATTGTTGAATGAAATTAAGAAAAATAGGGTAAAACCCTAATTCATTGTTACTGTTCATTTTTACTATTTTGAGAACTCTGAAGCAGAAAAATGGTGGAGACGATGCACAGATCAGCAGAGGTCCGACGCGGTCTACGGGTAAGGGTCTAGACTGATCTAGAACTAATTTAATTTGAATTTACATGCTTTTTAAGTGATTTTTAGATGAATTTTGAGCATCGCGGCCATTTTTGGGCCATTGACGTTGTCGAGACGAAATCGTCTCAATTTCATCAATTTCGCCCTAGGGCGAAATCATCGAAAGGGGGACAATTTTGTCAAATTAGAGACGATTTAGAACTACGAAATCGGAGATGATTATGCTCAAATTTGGGACGATATTGTCCAATAGTGGGCGATATCATCAATTGCAAAAAAAATTGAATTTTTAACTTGCATTATTGATTATTGATTATTGATTAATGATTGTTTATTGTTTTGTTATTTATGTTGCAGAGAGGATTGCTAAAGAGCAGAGAATGGAAATATGGAGGATTGAGAGATGACTTGGCCGTGCTCACACAGGCAGAGCAGGATCTGCTGGCACAGGCCGGCTTGTAGAATGTGGCAGAGATGCCACAAATATCTACAGATATGGGGCTACTGATAGCCCTAGCAGAGAGATGGTATCCGGGGTCTTTCTATTTTTGGCTATCGACAGGGAGATGACTCCCACACTGGAGGATGTATGGAGGATTCTGAGAATCCCCATACAATGACGGATGATCACTCCTACGGCCAACCAGGGCCATGCTATGGGACAGCTATGTGGTGACCCGAGCTTCGCCCTGGAGAAGGGCGAAGTGAACATCGATGCACTACGCCAGATGCCTGGGGCATTCAGATTCACACGAGTACTATCTAGGGTGGTTGGTGGACTTCTACTGTGCCACCAGAGTGGGTGTATGGTACCATGGATGCTCGCAAATGTGATTTGTGATATGTGAGACCATGGGTACAGGTTTTGCTGGGGTAGCTTTGTTCTATGCCAGTTGTATAGGATCATGTATGGGGTCATGTACAAGGGCGGCTGATGTATGGTGATGACATCGCTACTACAGGTTTGGTGCTGGGAGTACATTGTAGTGCGGAGGCCGATAGGACTTCCACTGATAGGGGTAGACGGGGAGAGGCCTCGAGTCTTCTACTGGTGGCTCCAGAGAGGGGCATAGCGACGGATCGACCTGCCTATGTCCCAGAGACTGCTAGATGAGTTGATCCCGGACCAGATCACCTAGAGACCATGGAGAGGGCACCCAGGGTGGGCCGAGGACGGATAGGAGCTAGCTCGCATCAGGCGAGTCTGCTAGCTGAGGATGGAGAGGGGAGAGGTGGAGCTCCATCGCTACGACCGAGTTTTGAGGTAGTTCGGTCTACAGCAGGGGATCCCATCACTCAGGGATTATGAGTTTTCTTGGACTGTTCGGGATAACACCACGGTTAGTGGGGCTCTAGACATGTAGTGATTCTGGAGTCAGGATGCGGATGATGCCCCCATCCAGCCAGTGGATGGAGATGACGTAGGGGTAGCTGACGGCTATGATGCCTGATACGTAGGCATTCGCCCTCCTTGAATGATGAGGGCTCAGGGTCCAATCCACACAGTCATGCATCGGATAGGGAGGTGGTGCCAGGAAGCGATAGAGGTGGCCCAGGGTCACGGCGGGAGAGAGCAGAGGAGACCATAGGCATAGGAGAGGCCGCGGTAGTGGGAGAGGAGGGAGGAGATACCCCCATATCCACAGAGGCCACCATTGCCCAATAAGGGCAAGGGTGTGGACACAAGAGAGAGTAGTGAGATGGCTACTCTCCGGGCGGAGAGAGATCGTCTGCAGGCTCAGGTGCAGATGCTACAGGATGCGGCTGCATGACACCATGTTGAGGTGTCACAGCTACGAGATGAGATTGCATGCCTCAAGGCACGGGGCGGAGGGGCGAGCTCTGGAGAGTTGACATGGGCTATCACCCAGTTGACATTCTATCAGACACTGTACTTCTAGCTGGTGCTAGAGATAGATAGACTACCCCTGCCAGCTAACATCGTAGATCCGATCAGTATCGGGTCATCAAGGACCACATCCTGATCGAGGACTAGGACTACACAGACTGCGATGGGGCCACCTCATCCACCTCAGGGTGAGGGAGGAGATGAGGCAGAGAGCTCAAGGGGCTCTCGAGGCTAGAGGGCTGAACATTGATGTTGTATTATATATATTTTTTGTTTGATAGAGGATTGAGTATGCCGAGGTATAGATTGTGGCATACCGATTCAGTTTTGATATGATGTACATATATTTGTGACATATATAGATGAGATATTTTTGATCATATGACTTGTGTCTTATGTATTTTTATGATGCTTTTATGTTTGATTGATTGATTTCATGTCATTATTTCGGTGGATATATTATAATTGGAATGTCATGCTTGTAATATTTGAAATGAAATAATCTGATGTAACAATTTGGTTGTTTGTAATGAAAATGTGATAAAAATAAAAAGAGACTTCTAACAATAATTTCAAAGGACATTGTCGCTATTATAGACCATTTCATGGAGTCGCTACTCACTCGGTCGTCAAGCGAGTCCCATTTATGGAAATATTGTTAAAAGTAAAAGAATGCTTAAGAGACTGTCTTAAGGCTTTGGTGCAAAAAAAAATATGGTGATGATAATGATTTGTTTTCAGATTTTCATGAAAAATATTTGTACATGAAATAATGTTAAAAATGATTTTTGCTAGGCATAAATTCCTAAGTGTGATAAAATTTGTGAATAATTCCTTAGGAATTATACCATCATTGCAAAGTTAAAGGTTGACATAATGACATAAAATAGTGATAAAGTTCGTTCTTTTGAAAGCATAATTGTGTAACATAATGATTTAAGTCATATGGTTTTCATGATTTTTGAATAAATGGGGAATAAAAATTGTTACAATGGTTTGCGCTAGGCATAGAATATGTAGGTATAGACTTATACCATCATCGTGAAAATCCAAAAAAATAGTTTTATTGCATGGTTGATTTTTGATGAACAAAAAATATGAAAATGAGGACTTGCGCTAGGCATAATATTTCAATTTGGGTTTTGAAACTATACCATCGTCGCGAAAGTCAATCAGATATATATGTATATGTTTTGTGTAGTTTGAAAGAAATTTTTGATTTTTCTATTATATAGTTGTCTTGGTGGTAAACGATTGTACTTGATTTATTCCAAACAAGTTGCAAAAATAATATTTCAAATTATTTTGAAGACAAAAGTTAGATTTATAAGGAATCCCATGTGCATATGTGAATTCATTTCTGATCTTGATTTATCATAATGATACACGAAATCTCTCAAATACAAATGTGTGTGCAATTGCATTGTTCATTTACCAGTTTTGAGCAAGATACTATGATACAAGTGATTTGAAGAAACCAAATAAGTGTTCATTAACCATGATGTAGATGCATATAACCATACTAGGCTACTATGTAGATCGGATTATCAAAAGCTAGCTAATCCATAAGCGAGACATAGGTCCGTACAAAAGAAGGTTGCTAATGTGACGGACATATCACCATGCTAGGAGTTACCCAAGGCCAAGCAGAGTTGGGCACAAACCACTTGTTATGGGGCTTACCTCACAGTTTTCGAATAATTGAGAATTCCAGGGATTCAAGCTCATCAACCCTTCTTTTCTTTTAAAAGGGTAGGGAAAGGGATTTTATTGATTTATTGCTTTCTTTTGAACTTTGCTTATTTTTCTTTTGCTTTATTTTTGAGATAGTGCTTGAAATATTGCTGGAATGATATAGAATAACATTTTTCTTGTCTCTTTTCTTTTTCTTGAACTTTTCTTTTCTTTTTTTTTTTGCTAGGGATACTTGCTCGGATTAGCTGTAGAGTAAGGGATTTTTATTCTGGGTAGGGGTGAGCTTGTCCTTTTGCCAATTCTCAAAGATTCTAGACCATGTGCATGATAGGATAGCAGGGGAAACTTTTCGCTCAAGAAATCAGTTCTACTATGTAGCAAAACATGGAAATTACAAATATAATCATTTTATTGTGAAAAGATGTGCTTGATTTAAGTAAATAACAAGATCAATTCTCTATGCTCAAACTTTATTTAATTGAATTTTGTGAACTTTGATATAAGAGAGATTAGTAATCATGCCAGATAACATCAAGATATTTATTGTTATGAGTGTGCAAGTGAGGGATTCCAAATAAATGCTAATTTATCCAAAAATAATTTGAAACATATAACTGCAATAATTGTAAGAAAATATATATAAACACTTTTGAGAAAGTTTTGAGAATATTGACTCTCTCTTTCTTCTTTATTTTGTTTTGGTTTCGAAAGAGTCAAGCATATTGTTGTTTTTAGATTTTTATCATTATTTTGTTTTTTGGTTTTATTTTTGTTTTTGAGCAAAAATTTAACAAGTGGCATAAGTAAATGCAACAAATAGTTTTGAATATTTTTGGAGATTTATGAATGTTTTTGGTGTTTTTGAAATAAATTGAAAGAAATACAAGATAGTAATTTTGAACAAATATATACATGGATGAAATGACCAGATTTATGCATAGTAACGTTTAAGATGCAAAATATTCATGGGTTATTTAAGTTCTTTACCATCTAAGGTAGATAATTTATATGCTCCTGATTCAAATTTAGCAAGTAATGATGTATGGTCCGAGCCAGTTGGGCTCAAATTTACCTTTAAGGTCCTTAGTTGCATTAGTATTTTTTTTGAAAATTTTGAGGATTTTGATTTTTTTTTGTATTTTGATTTTAATTTATGAATTGAAATTGGTGGTATATACAAGATTATCTATATACACTATATAAGGTTATTTGAGTATAGCATGTCTAAGGTTGCTTCAAAATCAAATGTGGTTTTGAAGGATAATCCAGTTGAGGTGAAGGTAAGAATAGAAGGTGATGAATAAAAGGTAGTGATAACAAAAGGTTTGTTATAATGTAGCAAAAGATTTGACTTTTATATGTGTAAAATTGATCATGTTACAAAATAAAATATTAGAAATATAAGAAAGTTCTTCATTCTTATTATTATATTCCAAGTTTTGATAAGATGGAGAAAGTATATATGAAAGATATGCATGAGTGTTATTTGGTAAACAAGAATGATCATATATGGATGAAGAAAAGTGATGGATAGCGAGATAATTGTGACAATAGAGAATGTATAGAACTTGATGTTTCAATCGTTAAATATTCTTCAAATGGTGTTGGGTCACCATGTATGGTAACAATTTTATTTACAATTTCAAACTTCAAACATTGGTGAAGAGTGGAAGGGACAACTCTCATCGTATGAATCCAAGGACTTCTGAGAAGTAGGTTTTAAGGTGAAGGGCAATATCCTACATAGAATAAAGTATCCAGGATATTGGTTCCAATATTAAGGGGAAGAATTATAGTACCTTGACTATGTTGAATTTCATTGTTAAAAGATTTTATAATAACATTTGATTCATTAAGATCTTGTTCCTTTGTTTTGAAATTTTGGATAAGTGTATAAATTAAGAGAGAAGCCATTATCTTCCATGATAGTTCTAACAAGTGTTTCTTTACTAGATCCTATAATGTACAGATAGGAGTCTTCTTGTGGAGCAGAGGAAGGAATATCCTCATCATAGAATGAAATATGGTTAACCTCAAGAGGGTTTATACCATTAATTATGTTCTTAGAGAAAATATGATGAGGAACAAATTGTTGGCTAGGTATTTTGAACAAAATTTCCTTGTGATAAATTTGTTATACTTCTAAAAGGGATATCTTTGCTTGAGGATTAATCACTTGTTGTTGGTTATCAAAGTGGATTTCAGATTGAGATTTTGATTCTAAAGATGAGCTTTCTATGCTTACATTCCATTTTGGATCATTCTCTAGAGTCAAATATAGTTTTGAAGGTTGGTCAAATGAGCAATCCATATCTTGAATATCTGATTGAGTTGATTGAACTTGAGGTTGCTCATTTGTATTTTTTGTTACAATATTAATAATATCATCATGATGGGACACATTAACATGCAATATTTGATTGGTTTTTTGTTGTTGATAATTGAATAGGAGTTCTTGGGAGATCTCCATGTCTTGATTGATTATTGGTATTTGTTGTGTAGGAGTTTGATTGTTTACTGGAGGTTTATCATCAGTTGTAGATTGTAATTCCTTTATATTAAAAAGACCCTTATCAATCAAATCTTGAATTGCACATCTTAAATCTTTACAATTTTTTGTCATATGTCCATCTACTCTATGATATTCACAATGTAGCTCAGGTTTAAACCAATCTGTTGTGGTGTCAGGTTGTCTTACGGAAGGGAGTTCAATCCTATTTGTGTCAAGTAAATACTTGATAATTATATCCGTTGGTTGATTGAGCTTTGTAAATGTACGTGATGAAGGTTTTTGAGAGGTTTTTGATAAATGCTTTAGGAATTTCATCATAAAAGGGCCTAATGGTTTCTCACCTCTACTTTCTTTGTTATGGGTAGAATGATGATAGGAAGATTGCGATGTAGGAGGTGAGTGCATGCTAGAATTGGAAGAATAATTATTTTCTTGTTGAAATGGATGTGTTGTATTGAAAGAAGAGTATTGAAAAGGTGGTGGAGGATTATATGTGGATTGATAGACATAATATGGATATATGGGAGAATAGATAATATCGTTATGAAGAGGATTGGCAAAGGGATTGTCTTGTTGGGGTAAGGATGAAAAATGAGAGAAGTGTGATGGAGGTGATGTTGAATAGGGATAAGGTTGATCATAATCAACAAATGTATTTGGCTGAATTCTTCCAACATTACTAATGGGCTCATATTGATTTGAGTAAAAACTCATGGTTTGTTTAGTGCTTCTAAAAGTAATATTTAGCATCTACTATTTAGAATTGAATCTAAAACATGAAATGATGATTTTGTTTTTGTTTTTCTTGTATACATATATATATTTTTGTTTTTGTTTTCAAAAGGTTTACAATGCATTCACATCGGGTTCACCAAAATGTATCGCTCCAAATTTTTCGCATCCCTACCTTCAAGCTATAGGATCCGTGCCCGGAAGGAGGATGGGAAAAGGATGATGCGGTACCTCGGACGAGAGGACTTTACGAAGGTCCCACCTCTCAAGGGAGGTGTATTTTGGTGATTTTTCGACGGATGGTGGGTTCACCAGGAAACATTTAATGGCAGTTTCCATGCCTAGGTTTTTGGAATGTGTTTAATGAGTTCGTTTTAACTTTAAACATTCATCCTAGGTTTGGCCGAATGAAACTAAATTAAACTATATGAAAATGCAATTTTTCATGAATACAACAGACAAATTTGAAAGAAAAAAACAAAGAATTTACAGGAGGAAAACGGGGAATACCTTATCTGGATTTCTAAAGAAGATTCTAATTTTGAAGCAGTCCCGATCGTCTGAGATTCGACAGAATCGTCTGCAATCAGACGAGATCATCTGAGATCTGACGAATTTGTCAGACGAATTCGTCAGAAACCTGCAAAACAACAAATAGATGCAAAATACAAGAAATCCTACTGTGCAAACAGAGGCAAATTACATCAAATAGCAATATGAATACTGAACAATATTTAAGAACAGAAATTAATGCAAATTACTGTACTTAAATGGCAGATCATAAACTTAGCATGTAATCTAAGCTAAATGGGTGAACTCCATATGCAAAATAGGATAAAAATTGAATATATTATCTAATTTGCAAAACAAAATAACAGAGACAAAGTTGAGAAAAGCAAACTCTAGGCACTGATTGCCTCAATGTGGGCTGCAGTCGAGATCATCTCGCATAAGTACGAAATCATCTTGAATTTGACAGGATCGCCTCCGATTTGAACAGGTTCATCGGCGACGATGGGTGCTGGCTCCGATTGAAAATCAATGATATACCTGCATCAAAATTGCTATGGGACTAATGCAAAAATAAGATTATGATTTTTTAGCGCAAAAGGATTTAGTTTGCAGATAAATTCAGCCAGGGGTTGGGGAGGGAAAATCCTAGAAGTTAAATAGGCTTAGGGGGAGTTGTTGGGAGGTTGGAGATCATCCCAATTTGGGAGATATCCAATGGGGAAGGGTCCCAACGACACAGACACGCTTTTGCCCAGATTGGAGACCTGTTGGAACAGATTCCAACTATGCAAATTCAGTTTTGCGATAAGATCGTCTGGACGTCCTAGTCCAGACGAAATCGTCAAATCTGGGGCGATATCGTCTGATCAGCGATGATATCGTCAAATGGTCAAAACAACCTCTAAAAATGGCACGAAAAAGGGGGAAACATATTTCTCGACGGTTAACGGATGGTTTGGGAGGTTAAATTTGATTTTTAAATTATTTACTAAGGTGAATGTAAATTTTATAATTTTACTGCATCAATTTTAGGGTGCTACAATAGGAGTTCAGAGGTTAGTCAAAGCATGTACAGTGAATTTCCAAAAATATAGAAGAGGCCAACATTCAAAAGATCAAAGAAAAAGACAAGTAAGAAAACTGTCGTGATATCGCAACATGTTTAGAAAGCACAAGGAAAATTGTCGTGATATCGGGACATGTTTAGAAAGCGTAAGGAAAATTTTCGTGATATCACAACATTTTTAGAAAGCGCAAGGAAAACTATCATGATATCGTAACATGTTTAGAAAGTGCAAGGAAAATTGTCACAATTTTGTGACATGTTGGAAGAGAGAGAAAGCACAAGGAAAACTGTCGCGATTTCGTGACATGTTCGGAGAGAAGGTGCAAGCAAGGAAAACTATCATGATTTCACAACATGTTGGTAGAGAAAAATCCAAGTGGAAAAATTGTCATGATTTCATGACATGTTGGTAGAGAAAAATCCAAGTGGAAAAACTGTCGCGATTTTGTGACATATTGGCAGAGAAAAAGCCAAGTGGAAAAATTGTCGCGATTTCACGACATGTTTGGACAGAAGGCGCCAGCAAAGAAAACTGTTGTGATTTCGTGACATGTTTAGAAAGAAAGAGCTTGCAAAGAAAAGTGTCACAATTTCACGACAATTTGCAAGAAGGATGGTATGGACAAAAAAGTGTCACGATTTCGCGACAGGTTGGAAAGAAAGAGCTCACAAAGAAAAGTGTCGCGATATCACAACAATTTGCAAGAGCGAGTGTACAGATGAAAAAGTGTCGTGATATCACGACATGTCGCATTTTTGTGACCTGATGAGAAGAAAAGCGCTAAGGAGGAAAAGTGTCGCAATATCACGACATGTCATGTTTTCGCGACCCAAAGAGGAGAGAGAGTGTACGGAGGTGAAGAGTGTCACGATATCGTGACATGTCATGTTTTTTCTAGTGCAAGCTGATCAATGAAGCAAGACAACGAAAGTGTCACAATTTCGCGACATGTTCCATTTTCATAGGGGAAAGGCAGAGAAAGGCACAAGGTAGCGAAAGTGTTGCAATTTTGTAACATGTTCCATTTTCGCGGGCAAAAGACAAAGAAAGGCACAAGGTAGTGAAAGTTTCACGATTTCACATGTTTCATTTTTGTAGGCGAAAGGTAGAGAAAGGTGCAAGGAAGTGAAAAGTGTCACAATTTCACGACATGTCATGTTTTCACTAGTGCACGTCGAGAAGAGTGCAAGGAAGCAAAAAGTTTCACGATTTCGTGACATGTCATGTTTTTGTTGGTGCATGCCGAGAAGAGTGTAAGGAAGTAAAAAGTGTCACGATTTCGTGACATGTCATGTTTTCACTGGTGCAAGCCAAGTAGAGTGTACAGAGGCAAAAAGTATCATGATATCATGACATGTGTTTTTGTGCTTGCAAGCCGAGAAGAAGACTAAAAGGCTGTCAGAGTAGCAGTTCTACTGTCAGAGCTATAAGAGAACAGAAAAGTCTGTCAGAGTCGTAAATGAGTAGATAAGACAGTCAGAGTCGTAAATGAGAAGATAAATCTATCAGAATGATAGATATATTGTTAGAGCATAGAAAAGGCTGTCAGAGCCGTAAAGTGGGCAGATAAGGCTGTCAGAGCCATAAGTAAGCATTTAAGGCTTTCAAAAGCATAGTAAGTAGAGCCGAAAGAATGTTTCGTGTACAGGAAGTTAGGGTTAGGGTTGAGCTCTACATGTGGCATGAGTGTTGTGGATTGTCGAATAAAAGGAAAAAGGAGCTGTGAAAATAATACAGAGATAGAGTGCTAAAAAAAGAGAGAGTAGAGAGGGCTGTAAGAGAGAATAGTAGAGCTGAAAGAGAAAAATATAATAGAGCTGTAAGTATATGCAGTTCTTGTTAAAAAGGCATTAGACCAGTGAGGGTCTTGTAGAAGAGAAGGCATTTGTATGTCATTGAAACAGTTCAGAACTAAAGTCCAAGTTGGTGCTTGGAATAAGGGGGTTCGTTCTCCTTTCTGTTGCTGCAGATAAATAAAGGGTTGGTGCTCCTTCTTGTGGGTACTAGAAAATTGTTTGTAAAGTTGGTGCTTTGCAAAGTCTGGATTTGGATGGGAGTCCAAGTAGTCTAATTTTTGAGGAGTAGCCAAAACTGGTGAACCTCGTTAAATTATGTGTTTTGGAATGCTCTCTTGTTTAATTGCTTTATATATTTTTAAGTTCTCCCTGCTTAAGTTTTAAATATTTGTAGATCTGAATTTAAATAGCTACACTGATTCACCCCCTCTCTCAGTGTCATTGTGAGAATATCATTAGGTGCTTTTGGTAGTTGAGATTCAGAAAGGGAAATCTTTGTATTTGATATTAATAATTCCCTTTGTTGTCCAAAGAAACATTTTATATCCAAATGTAATATTTTCCTTTGCTTATTGAATTTTCAATTCATTTTTTCTTAGTTCTTTCTTCAATATTCTTCTTTTTCAATTAAAGTAGTTTCTTCTATATTTAATTCAATTTTATTTCTTCAATTATTTCTTCTCCTTTTTGTTCTTCTTTTTCAAATTTTTATTTTTCTTCAACATTTAGTATTTATCTTCTTTCTTATTTGAATTAATATCTTTCTTAAATTTTATTTTTTTCATTCAAATAATTTTCACTTCTCCAATCACTAACGTTCTTTTTTAACATCTTATAACTCCCTTCAATTCAGTTAATTTCTTCTTTAGTTTAATTTATTATTCATATTTAATCATTTATAGTCTTATATGTCCCAAAATAATTTAATTTCTTTCTCCAATGTTTACTTTAACTCTCCCTTTTATTTTTAGAAAACAAATCTCCCAAGGTTTCACTCCTAAATTAAATATTATGATGCCAAATGTAACTTGTGCCTTAGAAGGTGCTCTAGTTTGTAGCATGAATTATTCTTGCACCTTTACGATTAAAATGCATCACCTATTCTAGATTTTCAATGTTGGTGTTATTTAGTAATTAAATACTATTTTAACTCAATGCTTTGGATATTTTATTTGAATTTTTGTTTTCTATAGTCTATGCATCTACCTTTTGGTCTACATGTTCTAATTTACTCGACTACCTCATATTATGCTTCTAGTCATGGATTCTCATAGGATATTCAATGTGGTTCAATTTTTCTTTAATATCTCCCTTAACCACTTAATTTTTCCTATTAGGTGCTTCAATGATTTTATTAGATGCTTCAATGTTCTTCAATACATATTTTTATTCTCCTAATTGCTTCAACATTATTTAGTATGATATTTTGTGCTCACATGTGCTTCAATGTTCTCCATTGAAATTCTAATTTCCACTTTCCTCGTGGTATCTCTCCTGATAGAATTTGGTTGATTTCTCACTAAATCTCTCAATGTTATTCATTGATATTTTATTGTCCATGATGGTCCTCCTAAACACTCTAACTGTATTCTATTCACCTCAAAATAATCTTCTTCTTCACAACATGATCTTCTCTTTGCTAAAGCTAAGTCTCCTCTCCACTATAGCTCTCACTTATCTCCATTATAGATTTGATACCACTGTTATCAAATGTCATTATTCTTAAAATATAATTTGCATAGGATCTCACAATATATCAAATTTAAATATCACATAATAATGAACATAAAACTCCTAGAATATCATTGAAAATCCATCTACTATAAGCAATACATGTATGCAATATTTTTTTAATTACAAGGCTTTATCATCAATATATATATATATATATATATATATATATATATATATATATATAGATGAGAATCTTCATATGCCCATGACTCCTAGCCTTTATACTTACATAAACTCTTCATCTCCTCATTCTCATGGGAGATCTAACTCTTCATATTTCTCTCTTACGTATTAATAAATCTCACATATTTATATAAAAATAGTCTCTCATGATTTCTCATAACTCCTAAATTCTAAAAGACTTCACTCATATAACTCACACTTACTAACATGACACCTTTCATACATAAGTCCACACTTATTTACATGACACACAACCCACACTTAAATAAAATGACACATACTACAGACACAAATATTAAATGCACCCTAATCTAACCTATTTCTATGGTCTCAAATAATTTATTACCTCCAACAAGAGGAGAATATTAAGAATTCATAGGATGAGATTATCAAGGATACATTTGATGAGTACAACTCATGCTAGAAATATTCTAATATTATAGTTTAGATAAGAAAGATAATGTATGTCCCTAAAGAGAAAGATTGTGACTACTATGTGTGAGTGTAGGAGATTCAAAGGAAAGTGAAGATCCTATTACAAAGGAATAACCTACCTAATATCCTTATGGAGGGTGTCAATAACATGATTTGTAAGTATTTTATTACAAGTCTAAAGAAAACAATAAGGTCAAGGTTTATGTATGACCAACTTGCCACTACCCAATATGCATATGATATTATGAATCAAAAAGAGGAGATTCTGGAGGAGGACCTAGTTCCACAACCAATAACAATAATAAGTCTAAGAATATTATTAGTATTAATTTTATCTTTCTTTTCTTTTACAACTAAAGTACAAGATCCAATTAAAAAGACAAGACAATTTACAATCAATTTGATGCAAGGAAATAGCATGGGCCTAATCAAGATATAAAAATATTGGGAAGAAATTATCTAAAGTAATATGCTATAATTTAAAAGATAAATAACATTACAAGATAAATATCGCTAATAAGGTATCCATGTCAAGAACAAAGAGTAATGAAAATAATAAAATTTTAGTTAATATTTTTTATATTGTTCAATATAATAAATAATTTGATGTCATGGAAAAAAAGTAGAATCATAATAGAAAATCACAATGAAGGAAAGGAGGCCAAAAATATGAAATAATATTCTAAAAAGAGGGGAAGAAAACTAGGAATTCAAGACTTTTCAATCTCAATAGTCCACACACCATACTCAATCATGGAGGATCTATTGAAGCAAATCTACAATATCATGTATGGTAATCTATGGGTCTTATAATTATAAAAGTGAAGGAATATACATGATGGACATAGTTCCAAATAAATAAAGAATGTCGAAGTCATTTTGTTTGATGTAGAGGTTGATCCATATGTTTCATAAGTTGAATTCTTATGCAAAGGTATCTCTATTCCTAATGTCATGGTAGAAAGTGGATTCATTGCTAATATAATGATAGAGTCTACTTTGAATATATTAGGACTAGATATCATCAATGTAACTTAAAATTGAAATCCTTGAATAAATAATAATAAAACCGCTATTTGTAGTCTATAATGTAGAAGTTTAAATCATGGGATATGCCTATGTGTTAGATTTTCAAGTCATGAAATATGGTTCAATATCCTAACTAGAGTTATTATGAAGGACACTATTAAAAATACCCATGCTCATAATTACTAGTGTAAAGGATACATGACCATTGTGCATAGACCCAAGTGAGTGAAAATGAAAATGATACCTAAATCTCATGCATTAAGGATAATAAAAACATAGGAAGAAAGTGAGTGGACAACCTCAAATTATGCTAGTACAAGCAAGGTGCATATCAAATATGAAGAAGAAAGCAATGTGCTTATCTCAAAGGCTAACATCCTCCATAGTTATTTCGTGGATCCCCCACATCATTTGCACTTTATGGATGAAATAGAAGAGCACAAAAATTATACTTTTGTCTCTTCCATAGATTTATTTATTTATTTAATTTGTATCATAAATATTTAAGAAAGGTAAATTTTGTGAACCATCATATTCAGTTGTTTTATAATGATAAACCTATCAAGAAAATTACATATTGTATGAATCTAAAATTTTCATGTTTATCAAGGAAGAGATAAACAAGTTATTAGATGAAAGTTTATATTTTTACAATAGATAGTTAAAAGTGGGAGTGTCTAATTGTAATTATAATGAAGAAGAATGGGAATTTGAGGGTTTGTATTGATCATGAAAATCTAAACAAGGATACAAAGAAATACCATTATCTGTTCCCATTCTCATATAAAATTTTGGATAAATTTGCTAGACAAGTGTGTTATAGCTTTGTGGATGGCTATAGTGGCTACAATAAGGTTTGAATTACAAAAAATCTAGTTGAATATAATCTTTGACACTCTATGGGGCACATTTTTCTATTGTGTGATGTTTATTGGGTTATACAACGAACTTAGAACTTTCCAGTGGCTACTTCAACCTTGTATCAAAAATTTTATTCAAGTTTTTCTAGATGCTTTTTGTATTTATGGGAAGAAAGTAGATCATAAAAGTAATCTTAAGAAGGCATTTAATTTTTTGGATGAGGCCAAGGCCTTATTTAATGTTGAAAATGAATATTTATATGGACCAATGGTGTTGTTTTAGGCATTTGGTCTTGCAATAAGGGACATCAATTAATCCTATAAAGGTTATAAAGATTAAGGACCTATCATGTCCTATCAACAAGAATAAGTTGTAATCACTCTTAGGCTAGGTGTGAATTTTTAATAGGTTAATTAATAATTTCTCAAGGATTTAACTTCAATTAATGAAGTCTCTCAAGAAGGATATGCCTCATTAACTAAGAAAATGATCGAAGATTTCATTTGAGGAACCAAAGTAGGCATTAATTATTGATCTAGTGTTGAATAATCTATACTAATATGATAGTGTGAGATAGAATTTGAAACACGTTGAGTCAGCTAGATCATAATGGGTATGATCATCCTATATACTAAAGAAAATAAGTATTGTTGAGATAAATTATATAGTTAGAGAAGGAAGACCATCATCATTGCTCTCAAGAAGATTGGGAACTATATTCTAGGGTAAAAATTTTACTATTATTTTAGATCATGTTTCCTTTAAGTATATTGTCAATAAGTGCAATCCATAAATAAGGATAAATAGGTGGATTTTTATTCTGCAACAATTTGATTTTAACATTGTCCGTCATCCAGGTAAGAAGCATATCAATACAAATATTTTTTCGAGAGTATACGATGGATTTGTAACTAAATATAAATATGATGAGTTTTCTAATGCAATATTATATACAACAAAAATAATTCTAGAGGAATATGCATAGCTAGCAATACTTAACTAAATTCATGTTTCCATAGGGCACAATACCAAAAATGAAAAGGAAAATTTCTTATACCAGTCACCCTATTCAATAGTACATGGAGTTTTATATTGAGTAGGACCATATGGAAACTATTAATGAATAGTTGCATAAGAACAAGGGAAGCAATTGATTGCAAGGTTTCATGATGTTGTTTATGAAGGGCACTTATATAAGAAGCTTACAACAAAAAGTATTTTAGGTGTAAGATATCACATTCCAACTCTCTTCAAAAATAGTATGCAGAATTGTAAGGCATGTGATGTGTGTCAGTCCTTTGGAAATATTACACGTAAATTACATCCTTATATTGTGGCTTTTCTTTTGGTACCTCTAAAGAGTGGGAATTTGATATTGTTGGGCCCATTTCTATAATAACACAAGGAAATAGATATAGCATTATTTCAATAAATTATTTGACTAAGCGGACTAAACCTCATCTAATGAAGAACGAGATAGATGAAGTTACATAGTTCATATATGAAAAAAATTTCACTAGGTTTAGTTTCCTAATGGATATCACCTCTAATAAATATACTCATTTTCTAAAAAAAGTGGTGGTAGAATTGATGATTTGGTTCATGATCAAGCATAGGAAGATGATTGCCTATAAAACACATACCAATGGGTAGGTAAAACAAACTCATCACATGTATGAAATCCTTGCAAAGGACAGAGTCTTACAAGTTTACATGGAAAATAAAGTATCCATGTGGTATTGTGGTTCTATAGGGATCCAATCAAGTTAGCCACAAGGTTTTCTCCATTCTATTGGATGTATAGAATTGATCATGTCCTTTGAATTGCATACAATGTTTCAACCATATGAATGATGATACAAAATACGAAGAAATAAAGCAAATCCATGAAGTGCTAGTTGGTACATGTTGGCATCTTTGCCACATTGAAATTTTATAAATTTTTTATTGAAATATCGAAATGGCTATTTCATTCCCCAAAATAGCTCTAGGTAAAATTCAAGCGAAATGCTTTTTCATTCCCCAAAATCACCATTTCGTTCCTCGAAAATGCCTTTTCGCTCCCAAGTGCAACAAAAAAACTTCTTGGGCATTTCACCACCGAAAAGCTCATTTCGGGTGTAACTTGAGCAAAAATCCATTTTAGAGATATATCCGGGATCACTGCTGAAAATTTGTGGGATTTAAGTATTGCTCCTTTGACTCCAGTGTAATATTATTTATTTTTGAAGCATCATCCACTTTGGTGAGTATGTATTTCCAACACACCGCCTATCAAACTTTCTAGTTTTCAAAGTAGATTTAATGCTTGGTGCACTTTCCTAGAAAAAACAAATTTCTAAGGTGCAAGGCAAAGCAAATTCAATGACCAAATTTCTAATTTTTAGATGGTTTTGCTGTGTCCCGATGCATCGACGTCCAATATTGCTTCAAGCATTTACTCCTATTGACCTTTTTTATATTTCTCCTATCAAAACCAAATCGTGGTTTCCTTATAGAATATTTTAATTGAATATGTCACTGATGACGAGGAGAAAAATATGGACACTAGTTTTTGATCTACCAACAATTTTTTTGTATATGCATTAAATGACATAGGCATAATCATCTATAAATACTAAGCATCTTAATGTAATCAGGAGGAGATATTCTATGAGAAAACTCTTCATGTTTTCTGCATACTATACGAAACTTGGCTTCTGAATTTTACAAGTGGTTTCTATGTGATTTCTTTTTCTTTTAGCACTTTTGTTTCCTGCTCACGTTCATTATCTATTGTAAAGTTTAAATTCTGCAATCTGAGTTTGAACATTGTTGTTAAGGAAGTGACTACTGGAGTGTGATTCTAAAATTTGTATTTACGATATTGTGAGTTAATTATATTATTTAATTTCTATGATATGCTATCTAATGCTTTGTGGGAATTCTCACTATTAGTCTGCCCCAAATCCTACACTTCGGCCTATGGCCATATTTACCATTTCTTTCTATTATTTCTAATTTCTTTACTACAACTCTATTCTTAAACCCATGTAGGATTTAGTAAGGGATCTATCCCTATCTGGATATTGGCATGGAGGACATCTCTTTTCCCTGACCTTTAAATGTTGGTCGGGTCTAGGGCACACAAATGATAATACTTTGTACTTATGCAGATTCATGACCAAAAGTATAACTATACCAATTGGATAAAATATGGTAGCCAATACAAGACAATATTTCCAAGAAGAAGATGAAATAAAATGAGTAGTAGGAAAAAAATATCAATTAGACCCCCTTTAAATTCATCGACTTGATGATGGTGTATGATTCTCAATACCAAAATAGAAAGAACAAAATTTTTCTATCAACATATATTTGACCTATTGGATAGTAGTTTTCCATGACAATAGCACCTATAAGCTTGAGTAGTTAAATGGAAAATATATCAGTAAATGGATGAACCATGATGAACTCAAGATATTGCATCCTCTAAAATATATTAGGCATACTACAAGGATGAAATAGAAATTAGGAGGGGGTGATATGACATCATAAAATTTTATGATATTATTTACATGTGTAGTGGTATAAGGAGCATTCATGATATATATTTGGATGACTTGTTAGATAATATTATAGCTTGATTGTTTATTACAGATGCTTGTTACATGATAGATCCACTAGGAATGTTGTAGAAATCATTAAAGTATAAATATGTTATAATATGCAAGAGTAGAAAAATAATATTGTGATAAGAATATGCCAAGGTAAGAGGTAATAGTAAATAATAAAAGTAAGTGTCATTTCCATTATAAATTATCTTTATGACAAGGATATGTTGTAAATAATATATTAAAAAATCTCTAGAAACCCGAGATAGCCAAATTAATTTTGAAATTATTATGTAATTAATGATTTTTTAGCCATATTAAACATAGGTCCCAATATCTAGGATCTTGAGTAAACTCAAATATTAGAGAAATTAATATAAATGGCCAATATAAATGAATATAATATTCATGAAATAAAAATATTATATATTAATAGGCCAAATATCAATAACAATGTGCGTAAGAAAACTTACAGTATAATTGTTTAAAATTTGTATACAAGCATCAATATACTTAGATACATATTCTATTACAATACTTGGAGTTTTGTCTCCATAATATAACCTTATAAATGTGACTCTTACTTGATTATTTCTCTCCTAATGTACCTGGGATATGCACCCTTTTCCTATTCCATACATAATACAAACCTCTAATGTCCCTTCACTTTACATCTTGTCGCTTGTATACATGACTCTTGAATTTCTAAATACTTTCACGCTTTACTATATGACACTTGCACACTCTTAAATTCTACACACTTGCACACTTTACTATATGACACTTGCACACATCCTACACATAGACACATACTTTAGGGAAATATAAATCACACACCTAATCTAATGACTCACACCCTATTCTAATATTTACAATGGTCCCATGGGGGTACATTAGCATGTACCAAATAATGTAATATTCTGTAACAATAATTATAGCAAACATCCAAAAACAATCTCTAGAAACATGTGATATTTTGACTATCTCATGCAATTATATCTAAAAGCATATGATATTTTGACTATCTCATGCAATTATAAATATCCTAGGAAAAATTAAATAAAGATATCAAGAATATCTTGATATTATGAAGAGTCAGAAAGGAGATTTGTAAAAAGTGTTTCCATGTGTCCATCTAGATTTTTACATGAATGTAGTATGTAGCTTACATGAGCTTATAAATATAGGAGGTCCATGTTATGGGAAGCAAGTTGAGCAAGTGCGAGCTCAAGGAAGTAAGAGAGATTTTAGGGTGATAATAATGGTTATCAAGCCAAGCTACTTAGATAAAAGTGTCTTCTTGTCTAAAGTATGTCTAGGATTGTTAGAATGAGAGTATGGATAATGGTCATTGGCCAAATCCAAAATATTTGATGTCTCAACAATGGGGTTATGTTTTTCACTATGACAAATACTCCTACACTTTTGTATACTTTTGTAGTTTGCATATAAAATAAAATTCCTTCTATTTTATTTTTCCATCTATTATGCTGTCATAATTTATTGCTTTCCATGTTGAAAATTTTACTATGAATGATATTTATTTAGTGTTTTATCATCATAGAGACTTTGTGTTACTCATAAATACCATAGTGAGAGGAGGACACAAGTAGGCATTGTGTGCATGTTATATTTTGATAGTAGTTAACCTATTAAGAAAAGTACAAGAAGAAGGGGTATTATACCAATTGTAATATCCACAAACATAAAATCAAGGGATTATTTTAAATATTAAATAATTACAATAGTTGAATCCCATAATAGGTTATATTATAAAATAAAAAATGAGAGACAATGCTAGAAAGAGAAAGACCAAAAGTGAAGGTCTTAGAACTATAGAGGAAATTCTATAGTCTAACATAAAATTTACATTTCCATGAGTTGAATCAGAAATGATCCTTTTAAATATTAAATGAATCTAATCATAATTCTCCCTATCACAACCAATAATAAATAAATGTCAACAACAATAGTCTCCTTCATTCATCCCTTTACAATGAAGTAAATGATAATAAAAAAAATATGGTAGATATTTTAGTTTTCAATCTAAAATAAGGAAGAATTAAATGGCACAAAGTCAAGTATAACTAACTAGCAATACATGGGTAGATATATGATTTTAGAACAATCCTTTTACTAAGGGAAAAAATTAAAACTATGCCATAACTATGAATAATGAGATAAATATCATAAGTAAATAATAAATTCAACAATCCATAAGAAGGAAATGGCATAGATAACCCTTGTCTCCTCATACTACAAGTATCACATTACCTTTATAATACAATGGAACTCAAGATGCCAAGAAAATAATGAAAGCATATTGCAATAATTTCAAAATATGGTTGGATATGAATGTTGTAAGTATTAGCTAGTCCCTTTAAAATGCCTATTCTCAATTGGTAGGGAAATTTTCTTGAACAATATATTTAAATTTTTATTCAATTACTAGATTTGATTAATTATGATTTGTATATATAATTGCTCACAATGATGTCATAAGATAATTTTCAAATTGTAGACAATTACAAAGAAAAAGTATTGAGAATTTTGTTGGAATATGGAATGACCTTGATTATAAATACATGCATAATATTGGAAAGAAATACTTAAAAAAATAAATGGCAACACTTATATTACCTTTAATAAGTGGATTTAAACCATAATATAATGTTTTTAGTCTACAATATTGGATGGCACATGTTAGAAGCTAAAAGACCTAAGAAGATAAAGGCTTGAAGAAGAGGAAGGTACATTGAAACAAAATCTCTAAGATCAATGATAGAATCATTATTGGAAATAGAATTAGAATTATGGATGCTAATATTATATAATGTAATTACTATTTATGATAATGGTAAATGAAATAACTATTCTATATATTTTATGAAGAAATCCCAATTAGAATAGAGAAAAAATCCATGAGTGGATCAATATATTTTTGATATAGTACACAAGATTTGGATAAACTTAAATAGTCAATGACTAGAAAAACATAATCCTTTGAATATTGAAAAATATTCCAATTACCAAATAGTATAGATAAGGTACATATTACCTTAACATGTAACTACTATACCCTTCAATTTTATTTGTGGAATTACTTTAATAGTTTACTCTATCCATCAGTTTTGTAAATTGTTATCAGTTTACTCTATCCTTCAATTATGTAAATTGTAGATTGTTCTCTACTTTGATAGGGATAGTTTTTTTTGGCTGATGGAATTAGCCACGTGGCATGTTTATCCGCATATTTTTTTTGTTTGTAAAATTGCATTTTGTTAATTATTTAATATAATTCTTTTTTACATAAAAAAAAAAAAATTATTTAAAGACCATCGACTTGGTAGAAGAAAAATAAATGATTATTATCCCAAGTATTTTTGGAAATTTTGAGTAGTTTTGTTGTCATTGATGTCAAAAGAATATTGGTTTAATGTCGTCATCATTAAGGACATCAAGTGGTTTTTCCAAAAGCAAGAAGGTCTTGGAAAGGAATAGGATATAATATTTATTTTTAATATTATATGCCTAAAAAGGGCCCAAAGGATGAAAACCCGAGAAAGGAGAAGCAAGTTTAAATTAAATAATAATATTTTATTATTATAATATTTCGGGCCAAATAACAAGGTGAAGAAAAATGAAGTCCAAATTGAAAAGACCCATGAGCAATTTTCAAAGGTTTAATTTAAATTAAAATATTTTAATCTTTGATTAAAATTTTAATTTAAATTAGTAAAGGAGGCAAAGGTTTTTAAATTTAATATTTAAAAATTAAATTCAAATTTTTAAATTCGAAAAAGGGCCGACGTGAGAAATCAAAAGAGGAATGAGTATTTATATAGGAAATGATTTCTATTTCCTAAATTTTTCATCACACCTTCGAATGCGAAAAGAGAAAGATCGAGCGTTGTGTCTAAGAAGAAGTAAAATTGAAATTTAAAAGTGTTTGGAGGGAAACGAGGCAACAAAGGTTGCATAGTGGTTTGACTTCCCACCGATGGTGGTAGCACAGACAACAGTTGGGAGAGTGTTAAGGTTTGCATGGAGGAGATCACGGTTCGATCCACGCGATCGACGTTTTGGAGGAAGAGCCCTTCGTTCGTTTTGTTTGGCATTTTTGTGAGGTGGCAGGTTTTGTGGGACAACGTGTACATTGTGTTTCATGTGGGTGTGCAGCCCACTTGGTGGCCTAGCTTGGAGCTAGGGTGTTGGGAGTGCAAAGGTCACGTGGTCGAATCCATTGAAGTTTTCTTTTGTGGGCAGAACAAACAAAAGGTATGCCATTCAATTTTATTTGGTGTTGAAAATTAAGTGCTTTGAGATTATCGTGAATGTTAAGTGCTTAGGGGAGTTATAAGGTAAAGAAAAATTAAAATATTTTTATTTTGATTTTTGGTGATTGAAATTTATAAGGTGTGGAGATTATAAGGTGTATAAGGGTTTTGCTATGCATGTTGTTTTTAATGAAATTGTTGAGTTGAATATTGTGAGTTTGGAGATTATAAGGTGTGCAAGGAAAATTGTTAAGTGTTGTGTTATGGTGAAATTATTGAGTTGAATATTGTGAGTTTGGAGATTATAAGGTGTACAAAAGGATTTGTTATTTTGTATGAAAAATAATCTTTGAGAAAATTATTTTGTGGAGATCTTGAGAGAGGTTGTGGTAACCTAACCCTAGTGTTGGTAAAGGAAAATTTGATTGTGGTTAAGATAGGTTTTGAAGACATATCTCCATCAAAATAAAAGGTATGGGTACATCTTCCTTGTGAGTAAAATATTGTTGGATTGGATGTTGTGAATGCTAAGTTGGAGTGAAAAGGATTGTTTGATAAGCATTGTTGAGTTTGGTATTGAGATATCCAATATTGATTGATGAAGATTTTTCTGGAATAAAGGTTGATGATAGAAACCTTGTTTGATAAGCATTGTTGGAAATATTGAGTGAGCCTTCATGTGCATGATTAGGGTTTGTGAAATATCATGAGTATCATTGTTATGTGAGGTTTGTTTGATAAGCATTATTGAATGAAATTTCATTGAGTGTTTGATTGAGTTGAGTTGAGTAAGCTTTTGTGGAAGCTTACAATGTAGAATTGAGGTAAGTCTTGGTGAAGACTTGTTGAGCAGATTGGACAAGTTCTAGTGAGGACTTGTGGATATATTTGAGGTAAGTATTTGAGAAGACTTGTGAGTAGAGTTGATTGATTGATTTGTTCAAACCTTGAGTTAAGGTTTGGGGCAGATCTAGCAGAGTTGATTTGTGATTGAGTCAAGCTTTGTGTTAAGGCTTGAGGATAAATTTGAGGATAGATTTTGGTGCATATTTGAGGATAGTTTTGTGCTAGATAAGATATAGATATTGAGTAGATTTGTGCTAGATCGAAGGATAGTGTTCAGTATATATTTGAGTAGAGAAAAGAATAGAGTAAGAGAAGACTTTGGAGGTGATAGAGTATAGAGGACAATAATATCTAGTGGATAGAGGTCCATTAGCCAGGGCAGTGAAGATAGGTCTTCTGAGTGAGGGTAGGAGTCTTCAGTGGATAGAGATCCATAAGCTAGTGTAGTGGAGGCAGTAATTCTTCTATAAGATCAGCAACCAAAAAAGAGGAGAAGGAGTTCTCCTATGGATAGAGTTCCACAAACTTGATTAGGGGATTGGTGTCTCCTTTGGATAGAGGTCCATAAACATTGTAATAGGGAAAGGATTCCCAAGAGAATTTATTTGAGAAAATTTTATAAGGAATATTTTCTCCATGGAGTAGCCCACATTGGGTGAACCACGTTAAATCATGTCTCTCATGTGTGTGATGCTTTGTGTAATGTTTATTGCTTTAATATTGTTGATGTTATCATATGGATTGAAAAGTAAAAAGTTTTATCTTATATTGTTCACCCCCCCTCTCAGTATAAGCACATGTTCTTCAATTGGTATCAGAGCGGGTCTCTCCGTGAAAAGACTAACAACTTGGAGAAGGATCCATCAGAAACACACATGACTTCAGAAAATGAAGAAGAGACCATGTTTGATATAAAAGAGGAATTCTTTGCTGCTCTCAGGAATTTGGAAAGGATTAGAAAGAAGAACTCAAGCTTGAAGGAACAAATTCAAGAAGATGAAGAAGCAAAAATGGAACTCCTACAGAGTTTCACATAACTCAAGATAAAGGTAGAAGAAGGGAAGAAAATTGAACAGGATATGATAGATCTATTAAGAGCAAGGGAAATAGAGTGTGAAATATTGGAAGCAAAAATTTTATCTCTAAGGCATGAAGTTGAAAAGACCAAGCTTCAACAAGATATAAAGTTAGGGAAATAGAAAGAGGAATCCAGTTTTCAAGAAATAGAGACATCAAAAGATAAGCTCACTACTCATACTTCAAAAGGAAAGGACATCAGGAAATAAGAAAGCAAAGAGGAACCATGGACAAGAGTTAATCACAAAAGGAAAAGCACTCAACCACATTTTCAAAGGCATCCAAATAGGTTACATAATCTCTTCCATGGCTATTGCTTTTCTTGTAACAAATATGGTCATAGAGCTATACACTGCATTGATTATGTGAAAAATGATGTCAATAGAAATTTCAACTCTTTTGCACCTCTTATGAATGATGATATCATATGTTACAAATGCAATAATTTTGGGCACAAGGCTAGATGGTGTAAAATGGTACTTCCTGAGTCTAGTAAAAAGAATACAACTTCAACAACTAGGAAAGAGAAAAAGGGGAATGAAAAGGCTAGATCAATGTTAGTTCAAACAACTCTTCATGCTCAGGATAAAGAAGAACAATGGTTTCTTGATAGTGGTTTCTCTAGACACATGACAGGAGACAAAGACAAATTTCTTGTACTCAAAGAAACTAATAGAGGATCAATAAGTTTTGGTGATAATGGATCAACAAAAATTGGTGGAAAGGGAACTCTGAGTTTAGATAATGGGAAAACAAGAACATAAAATGTACTATATGTCAAAGGGTTAAGACACAATCTACTAAGTGTAAGCCAACTTTGTGATCAAGGTCATATGGTTACATTTCACCCAGATAGATGTGAGATAAGAAAGTTGAAAACTAGAAAAGTCATTGCAAATGCAAGTAGAACTCCAAACAACCTCTATATGCTTAGTGAGATTAAAGGGGAAAAGTGTTTTCTATCACAAGAAGATGAGAGTTGGTTGTGGCATAGAAGAATGGGTCATTTGAATTTTGACAACATAGTCAACATAAGCAATAAACAGGTTGTCAGAGATTTACCCAAGCTAAAAAGGCCACAAAACACAATCTGTGCACCTTGTCAACATGGAAAGCAAACTAGAACAAGTTTCAAATCAAAGGGATATATGTCATCAGAGCCATTAAAGCTAATACATACTGATCTATGTGGTCCTACCAAAACACAGAGTATTCAAGGTGAAAGTTACTTCATATTGTTCATAGATGATTACTCCAGAATGACTTGGGTAGCTTTCCTAAAAGATAAGTCGAAAGCATTTGATAAATTCAAGGTATTTAAAGAACGGGTCAAAAATGAAACCAGAAAAAGGATTAAGTGTTTGAGATCTGACAGAGGAGGAGAGTTTACCTCAAATGAATTTGTAGATTTTTGTGAACAACATGGAATCAAGAGAGAATACTCAGCTACAAGAACTCCTCAACAAAATGGAGTAGTTGAAAGGAAAAATAGGACTATTGAGAATATGGCTAGAGCTATGTTAAATGAGTCCAAGATTTCAGATGGATTTTGGAGGGAAGTAGTCAACACAATAGTATATATAATCACTAGGGCTCAAATGAGGGTAAACCATCACAAGACTCCATATGAGCTTTGGAAAGGAAGACCGGCCATTGTAAAGCACTTCAAGGTTTTTGGAAGCAAGTGTTACATAAGACGGGAAGAGCAAAACTTGGGCAAGTTTGACCCAAGATGTGATGAGGGAATTTTTCTTGGTTATTCTACTAAGAGTAAAGCTTATAGATGCTACAACAAAAGGACACACACTATTGTAGAAAGTATAAATGTAATAGTTGATGAGAAGATAGATTCAAGAGAACCAGTTCAACAAATTGTGTATCAGGAAGATGGAAGTTGTCAAGAAGAGTTTCATGAGGAATCAGATGAAGAAGAGGAAGAAACACAAAGACTTCTTCCTAAAACTCCATCCAAGTATGTACAAAAACATCATCCAAAAGAGCTAATCATTGGGAATCCAGATGAGAGACAGACAAGGAGAAGGATAATAACACCATCTCAACAAGCAAATTTTTCCTTGTTATCTAAGATTGAGCCAAAAGACTTCAATCAGGCAAGTGAAGATAAGTTTTGGATTAAGGCAATGGATGAGGAATTAGATCAGATAGAGAAAAGCAAGACTTGGGAACTTGTTCCATGACCAAAAGATAAAAATGTGATTGGCACTAAATGGGTATTCAGAAACAAGTTAAATGAAGATGGTCAGGTGGTCAGAAATAAAGCAAGATTAGTGTGCAAAGGTTATGCACAAGTAGAGGGAATTGAATTTGATGAGACATTTGCTCCAGTTGCATGACTTGAAGCTATCAGAATGTTCTTAGCCTTTTCAAGCTTCAAAAACTTCAAAGTATATCAGATGGATGTTAAATCAGCCTTTCTAAATGGTGTTCTAGAAGAAGAGGTTTACATTGAGCAGCTAGAAGGTTTCAATTTGACTGATAAACCAGACTATGTATGCAGATTGAAGAAAGCACTTTATGGACTAAAGCAAGCTCCTAGAGCTTGGTATTCAAGATTGGATAAGTACCTACAAGAATAGGGTTTCAGGAAAGGAATAGTGGACAATAACTTATACATCAAAAATGAAGGGAATGACTTACTAATTGTGGTTGTTTATGTTGATGATATCATTTTTGGAGGAAACAATGATAAGATGTGTCAAAAATTTGCAAAGAGCATGCAGAATGAATTTGAGATGTCTATGCTTGGTGAGTTGTCCTTCTTTCTTGGACTTCAGATTTCACAATCAAAGAAAGGGGTGTTTCTTTCACAAACCAAGTATATAAAAGAGATGCTAAAGAAATTCAAGTTAGAATATTGCAAGCTAGTAAGTACTCCCATGGTTACAAGATGTAAGTTAAGTAAAGATGATGAATCTCTAGAGGTAAATCAAAAATTATACAGATCTATGATTGGCAGCTTACTGTATGTCACAACTACAAGACCAGATATCATGCAAGTAGTGGGATTAGTGGTAAGGTTTCAAGTAGCACCCAAGGAAACACATGTAGCAATAGTAAAGAGGATTCTTAGGTATCTAAAAGGGACTATGGACTTTGGGCTCTGGTATCCCAAAAGTGATAGTTTCACTCTCACAACTTATACAGATGCAGATTGGGCTGGCAACATTGATGATAGAAAAAGCACAAGTGGAGGAGCATTCTTTCTTGGAGACTATTTAGTCTCTTGGCTAAGTAAGAAATAGGCATCAATATCCCTATCTACAACAGAGGCAGAGTATATTGTAGTAGTTGCTAGTTGTACACAAGTATTATGGATGAAGTGAACTCTAGAGGATTTCAAGATAAAACATGATCATCCTATTCCCATATTGTGTGATAATACAAGTGCTATAAATATTTCAAAGAATCTAGTGATGCACTCTAGGACAAAGCACATTTCGATCAAGTATCACTTTTTGAGAGAACAGGTGAACAGACAAGCAGGTCAGGTTGGAATATGTTACTACAAAGGAGCAGATTGCAGATATTTTCACTAAGCCACTTTCGAAAGAGAATTTTGAGTACCTTCAAGAAAAGTTGGGAGTAGTTCTACTCCCACCCTAGAATTAATCACCTCAAGAGGAGGTGGGGGAGGGGCTAAGCTAAGAATCTCATTCTTAGCCCCGAGCCCCAAAGGTGACCCTTTGCCATTGATGACAAAGGGGGAGAGATTTGAGTTAGGGGAGAGCATTCAGTCAGGGGGAGCAATTTCTCAAGGAAAGCAACTTTTGAAAAAGAAAAAGGAATGGTAAAAATAAAGGGGTTGCCATCAATGACAAAGGGGGAGATTGTTGGAAATTTTGAGTAGTTTTGTTGTCATTGATGTCAAAGGAATATTGGTTTAATGTTGTCGTCATTAAGGACATCAAGTGGTTTTTCCAAAAGCAAGAAGGTCTTGGAAAGGAATAGGATATAATATTTATTTTTAATATTATATGCCTAAAAAGGGCCCAAAGGATGAAAACCCGAGAAAGGAGAAGCAAGTTTAAATTAAATAATAATATTTTATTATTATAATATTTTGGGCCAAATAACAAGGTGAAGAAAAATGAAGTCCAAATTGAAAAGACCCATGAGCAATTTTCAAAGGTTTAATTTAAATTAAAATATTTTAATATTTGATTAAAATTTTAATTTAAATTAATAAAGGAGGCAAAGGTTTTTAAATTTAATATTTAAAAATTAAATTCAAATTTTTAAATTCGAAAAAGGGCCGACGTGAGAAATCAAAAGATGAATGTGTATTTATATAGGAAATGATTTCCATTTCCTAAGTTTTTAATCACACCTTTGAATGCGAAAAGAGAAATATCGAGCGCTATGTCTAAGAAGAAGAAAATTTAAATTTAAAAGTGTTTGGAGGGAAATGAAACAACAAAGGTTGCATAGTGGTTTGGCATCCCACCGATGGTGGTAGCACAGATGGAAGTTGGGAGAGTGTTAAGGTTTGCATGGAGGAGATCACGATTTGATCCACGTGATCGATATTTTGGAGGAAGAGCCCTTCATTCATTTTGTTTGGCATTTTTGTGAGGTAGCAAGTTTTGTGGGACAGTGTGCATGTTGTGTTTCATGTGGGTGCACAACCCACTTGGTGGCCTAGCTTGGAGCTAGGGCATTGGGAGTGCAAAGGTCACGTGGTCGAATCCACCAAAGTTTTCTTTTGTGGGCAGAACAAACAAAAGGTATGCCATTCGATTTTATTTTCCAAGGTGTTGAAAATTAAATGCTTTGAGATTATCGTGGATGTTAAGTGCTTAGGGGAGTTATAAGGTAAAGAAAAATTAAAATATTTTATTTTGATTTTTGGTGATTGAAATTTATAAGGTGTGGAGATTATAAGGTGTATAAGGGAGTTTGCTATGCATGTTGTTTTTAATGAAATTGTTGAGTTGAATATTGTGAGTTTGGAGATTATAAGGTGTGCAAGGAAAATTGTTAAGTGTTGTGTTATGGTGAAATTATTGAGTTGAATATTGTGAGTTTGGATATTATAAGGTGTACAAAAGGATTTGTTATTTTGTATGAAAAATAATCTTTGAGAAAATTATTTTGTGGAGATCTTGAGAGAGGTTGTGGTAACCTAACCCTAGTGTTGGTAAGGAAAATTTGATTGTGGTTAAGACAGGTTTTGAAGATATATCTCCATAAAAATAAAAGGTATGGGTACATCTTCCTTGTGAGTAAAATATTGTTGGATTGGATGTTGTGAATGCTAAGTTGGAGTGAAAAGGATTGTTTGATAAGCATTGTTGAGTTTGGTATTGAGATATCCAATATTGATTGATGAAGGTTTTTATAGAATAAAGGTTGATGATAGAAACCTTGTTTGATAAGCATTGTTGGAAATATTGAGTGAGCCTTCATATGCATGATTAGGGTTTGTGAAAGATCATGAGTATCATTGTTATGTGAGGTTTATTTGATAAGCATTGTTGAATGAAATTTCATTGAGTGTTTGATTGAGTTGAGTTGAGTAAGATTTTGTGGAAGCTTACAATGCAGAATTGAGGTAAGTCTTAGTGAAGACTTGTTGAGAAGATTGGACAAGTTCTAGTGAGGACTTGTGGATAGATTTGAGGTAAGTCTTTGAGAAGACTTGTGAGCAGAGTTGATTGATTGATTTGTTCAAACCTTGAGTTAAGGTTTGGGGTAGATCTAGTAGAGTTGATTTGTGATTGAGTCAAGATTTGTGTTAAGGCTTGAGGATAGATTTGAGGATAGAGTTTGGTGTAGATTTGAGGATAGGTTTGTGCCAGACCAAAGATAGATATTGAGAAAATTTGTGCTAGACCGAAGGACAGTGTTTAGTACAGATCTGAGACAGAGAATAGAATAGAGTAAGAGCAGAATTTGGAGGTGACAGAGTATAGAGGACAACAGTATCCAGTGGATAGAGGTCCATTAGCCAGGGTAGTGAAGATAGGTCTTTTGAGTGAGGGCATGAGTCTTCAGTGGATAGAGATCCATAAGCCAGTGCAGTGGAGGTAGTAGTTCTTCTAGAAGATCACCAGCTAGAGCAGAGGAGAAGGAGTTCTCCTATGGATAGAGATCCATAAACTTGATCAGGGGATTGGTGTCTCCTTTGGATAGAGGTCCATAAACATTGTAATAGGGAAAGGATTCCCAAGAGAATTTATTTGAGAAAATTTTATAAGGAATATTTTCTCCGTGGAGTAGCCCACATTGGGTGAACCACGTTAAATCATGTCTCTCATGTGTGTGATGCTTTGTGTAATGTTTACTACTTTAATATTGTTGATGTTATCATATGGATTGAAAAGTAGAAAGTTTTATCTTATACTATTCACCCCCCCTCTCAGTATAAGCACATGTTCTTCAAGTATCTCATGTACACCATACAAATTTAATCACGTTGGGGATCTTGACTTCTCCGCACTAATGGTGTGTTGTATGTATTACATTATTTTGTACCTTGTAAATAATTTAGATTAGGGTGTATTTAAAATTTATATTTATAGTATGTGTCATGGTATTAATTGTGAGTAGATTCATGTAAATAAGTGTGGATGTGTGTGAGGTGTCATGTTAGTAACTATGAGTTATGTGAGTTATGTGTCATGTTTAGAAGTAAGGTGTTATAAGCAATCATGAGATACTTTATCTTTATGTAAATATGTGATATTTATTATTATGTAAGAGATAAATTTGAAGAGTTAGATCTCCTATGAGTATGCATACACTAAGAGTTTATGTAAGTGCAAAGTTCAAGATTCATGTGCATATGAAGAGTAATGTATGTTTATATTGAAGAAAAAGCCTTGTAATATATAATTGAACAAAGACTCAAACAAGGAGACCCTCTATCTTTGTCTTTATTCATTTTTATGGTTGAAGTATTGGGAATATCCATAGCTCAAAATATTTTTATCGAAGGATTAAAACCCACTTGGTGAGCAATCCTACTTTCCATCATCAATTCGTAGATGACACGTTGTTATCCTATTTAGATTCTATCCTGCAAGATAGAGATATTAAGAGGATGTTAGTATAATATAAAAGGATGGTAGGGCAACACATCAATTTTTGTAAGAGATTTTTGCTCTTCACAAATACTCCTGAAGAACATCAAAGAAAAATTACCAAAATTTTGGAGTGAAGCATATCCTCTTTTCCAACCTCTTACTTAGGCCTCCCCCTATTCCATGGATGTATGTTGATATTACTCTAGGATTCAATCATTGATAGGTTGTAGAAGAAACTAGAAGTCTATAAAGGAGTGTTGCTGAATTAGGATAGGAAAATTATGTTAAAAAAAACTCCTTCTAGAGTATCCCCATATATTTCATGGTTATCTTTAGAATGCCTGTCAGTGTTGTTTAAAATATTGAAAGGATCATCAAAGTATTTCTTTGATATGGTCCTAAGCTAAAATGAAAATTCCACTTGGTTTCCTGGAAACAAGTCTGTAGCCTTAAAAAAAGAGGTAATCTAGGCTTAAAGGATGTGCGAAGAATGAATAGTGCATTAGTTACCAAACAAACCTAGAAATTGGTTTTGGATGATTAAGTGGAATAGGTTAGGATCTTGAAAGAAAAATATCATTTTAATGACTTCCTATCAAATCGATTTCCCATTGAGGGTTCCCCCTTTTTGGCAGAGTTTGTTTAAGATGTGCCCCCTTCTTCTCCAAGGGATACGGTGGATCTTAGGTTATGGTAAATCCATAGATTTTTTATGGGATGCATGGATTACCGACCATTATATTTTCTTAGACCCAATCCTAGTGTCATTTGAATCGTATTTCAGATCTTTGGGTCACTTCAAAGTAGAAAAATTCATTTCTATAGTTAATGGACGTAAGAGATGGATGCTTATGCCTCTAATTCTAGAGAAAGGGAGGTGCATGTGTCTTGGGAGAGGATAGTGGATCTATTGAATCATAAATTCTTACCTTTTTTGGATATGAAATATAGAGTAGTCTATGAAGGGGAATATGATGGTTCCTTTTTAGTTCACTTGGCCTATACTTTGATTGAGCTAGAATAAATTTTTGGAGTCCCAAAAACAAAATTTGGATTCAGAATATTCTTCCCAAGGTCAATATATTTCTCTGGTTGATTGCCTAAAATAAAATCTTGACAATTGAGAACCTAAATAAGAGAGGTATGATGCTCCTTAGTATATTCTATCTTTCCAAAGTAGATCTAGATATGAATGATCCTATTTTCTACAACTATTCCTTTTTTAGAGGGGCATGTGAGATGGTTCTAGAAAATTTGGTAGTTATTTGGGTTTTCCCAAATCTCTTCTTGAGATCATCTCCCAATGGGAGCCTCATTTCTCCTCTCCTAGGCATAGATGCCTATGGAAATCTATCCTTCCTCACCTTTTATGGGGCCTTTGGAAAGAAAGGAATGTGTAGGATTTTAAAAATCTAGATTAGTAGGTCTGAGTTGTAGACCAATTGGTTCATCCAAACCCCTAAGGGGGATGAATGTCCAAGGTTCAAATCTAGGGCCTCATCGGACTGAACTCTTATCCCTTTCTTGGTGATGTCAGTGGCATAAAAGTTTTAAAATGATCGTGGCATGGCGATTATAGGAGAAAACTATGTGAAGATCTATGTGGCGGCTTTCGGGATGAACAACATAGAATTCTATGGTAGACATAAAAAGTTGGACAGCCTTCTCAGATTCGTGGTAGCTACCGATTCCACCATGTTAAAAATAAAAAAATAAAAAAATAAAAATAAAAATAAAACTCTAGATTAGCCTCTTATAGGTGGGTCTCAAATCCCTTTGGGGTGTTGTGGAGAATGTGTTTTTAGTTTCACTAGAGTTGATCAATGGAAATCATAGAACTCTAGAGGTGGAAGTGATTCTTGAGTGATCCCTTGGCTTTCCCTTAGCTAGGGATTTGGTCCATACTTCCAATATGAGTTTGGCTATCATATGGAGCCCCCCTAGCAGTTGGCTAAAACTAAACTTTTATGATGCATCTAAGGGCAATCTAGGTTTAGTTGGGGTTGGAGGAGTTATTAGATATGATAAAGGTGGATTAGTGGTACCTTTTTCTAAGCATATTTCATCATAAATTTCCTTCTTTGTAGATACTAGAGTGGCTCATCAAGGTTTATTGATTCTACAAGACTTAGGGATTACATAGATGGTTATGGAAGGAGACTCCTTGAACCTAATCAATTTTATTAACTCAAAAAATCCTCAAAATAGGTGCCTTCATAATATGGTGGTTGAAATGAGAAGAACCTTTATGGCTATGGAGGAAGTCAAAAATCATCCACATTTGGAGAGAAGGAAACAAACTAACTGACTTCATGGCCAATTGGGACATTGTTCACTTGGGGAGGTCTATGTGGAGATCTAATTTCCTTGAATATCTGAATGACCTTCTCATTGTAGAAAATTCTTGATAGACCCAGTTTTTGCCTTGAGTGCTTCTTCTTCTAGGGCACATTTGTTGGCCACATGTCACTTTTTCCAGTCTTTGGTCCCTAGTGGTTTCATCGAGTATTTTTTGTATTTGTTTGCACTAGCCTCAGTAGTGTTGTTTAGTCCCACATTTTTATTGATATTTCGTTCTTCATTTGTGATATATATGAAATTATGCTCTATAGTGGGCTCTTGTTTGTCTTAGGGGCCTATCATTTCCTTAAGCTAAGCTAGCCCTAGTTTTTGTGACCTCTTTTTCAAATTATAAATTTGTGAGTGTTCTCAAGGCCTTGTGGCAATATCCTAGGTTATGTGAGGGATCTTAGACCTCCAATAATTTTTTTGATAAATCTTAGGTAATGCCCTAAGGAGGCTTGAGAGTCTTCCATTTTGTATTTAGATTATTTCCTAATATTTGGACTATGACCTATAAGTAGGTAATTTTTTGTTTGTTCTATTAGGTGGTCCCTGTTAAGATATTTGGCTCCTTTTTGACCTCCTATGGGAGTGGTTGTTTCAGGTTGTGGGACCCTCTCAAAACCCTCACCTTTCAATTAATCTAATTATATATATATATATATATATATATATAATTGAACAAGAATTGCATTTATGCATTGCTGATAATAGATATTTTTAATAAATATTTCATTGTGTATGGTGTTCATTGTTGAGTATTGGTTCATAAATGTTATTGAGATGTTATTTGATCCTCAATATTTTTAATCTTGTGATCATAGTATTTATTTGATAAAAATGGTATTAGATTTATGGTTAAGCAAAGAAAATACCACATTCGAAGTGCTTAGAGGAGGCTATACAATGAGTAAAGATACCATGTTTAAGGAGAGATACAAAAGTAAGAGCATTGAAGGAGAAACATTGGAAATCATGTATTATAAATAGGAAGTTATATTCTAAGTTAATCAAGGTTATCTAAGCTTGAAGGTTTTCTAAGAGCACCCAAGAGAAGGATATTAGTGATGCTAACTATTGGAGCCAAGAATGAGATATAAGCAAGTTTGGGAGATGCAATGAAAGCATATGTTGTTTTTAAAGAACATTGAAGTGTTGGTTTGGAGAAAACAAGGAGTGCATACATCTAGAGAAGTGTAGATAAAAGATGTTAGTTCTGAGAGTGTAGAGTGAAGAGGCTAGTCTGGAGAAAATAAAGAGTGTATATATCTAGAGAGTAGAGAGCAAAGTCCATGATTTAGAAATAAATACAAGGTCATAGAGAACATAGAAGAGAGCATTCAAGTTTGGAGAGAAGTATAGTGCATACACAAGCTCATACAAGTTTGAAGAAAAACACAAGTTCATGAAAAACATAAAGAGACTACTATGAGCATGAAATAGTAGGTTTGGAGAGAAACTTAAGGTCACAATGAACATAGAAGAGATCATTGAGATCATTATGTAGCAAGTATAGAGAGAAACATAGGGTCATGAGATATCTAATGTTGATGTAGTCTAAAAGTTACGTACATAGAGATGCATAAGTTCAAAGCAAAAAATGCCAAAAATAAAAATATCTGAGGTTTCCACGATACTAAATATTTTTACCTGCATAATTATTAGCCTTTGAATCCTAGAGAGATTATAAATTTTATTCAAAATAAAGATTATTTGAACGAGATAATTACAAGAAAAGAAAGAGAATTAAATAAGAGGAAATAAAATTAAATGAAAATTTATTAATTGAAGAAAACATTGAAGAAAACTAAATTTGGGAGATATGAGAAGAAATTAAAATTGAAGAGTGAAAATTTGAATTGAAGAAAATTAAAATGATTAAAGGGGTTTCTAAGAAGAAAGAATTGAAAATTTGAAGAGAGAAATGTATTTAATTGAAATGGAAGAATATTGAAGAAATAAATTAATTATTGAAAAATTGAATTGAAAATTTTGAAGATAATTGAATGAGAATTCAATTTGAAGATTAAAGGATTTATACAAATAATTAAAATATTGCTAACATTGAAGAAAAATTTTAAAATTGAAGATAATTTTGAAGAAATAAATTGAAAGGATATTGTCAAAGGAACAACAAGAAGATTGAAATAAAACAAACTTTGGATTAATAAGGAATTTTACACCAAAGAAAATTAATTGGAATTGAAGAAGAAATTTGAAGAATTTGTGTGAAAAAGGATTGAAAAATTATTTGATTGAAAACCTTGATCAAAGACAAGAAACACATCATGTCAATTAAAGAAAGAAATCAAATAAACATTTGGAACAGGTCACTAGATGAAAGTATGAAAATATTAAAAAATCTATAATATTGCACATGACGCATGATAGAAAATGATGGAGAACAAAAATATATATAAATAAAATTGATAGAGGCTTACAATCAATTTTTAGAGAAGCCAAAGATGAAAATTTTACAATGTTTGGTAATTATCTAAGCTCAAATCTTACTGAAGCAAATGAAGACTTTAAAGGTGCTATTACATTACCTATTAATATAGGAAAAATAATGTATATAGTATTCCTCTTTTGAAGTTATTAAATATAAGAATAAAAGGCAAGAAGAATTGATTAAAATCTTGAATAATAAACCAGTGATGAAAGATATATGCTGTGACACAAATAAATGTCATAAACATTTTCATATAATAGACAAAGAATATAACTTAAGAATTGAAAAAAATTACAAAAAGAATATGTATTGATATAGAATGCATTATCAATAATTGGAAGTCTTCAAATAGTAATATGGATCATGATCAACTTGAAAAACACAAAAAAAACACCTAAAACTAAAGAAGGGTATGATAAAACAAGACATATAAATAGCAAGGATGATGAATTATTACAATATACATCTATTATCATGTCTAACGAAAGTAGAGACAATAATGATGTAAGCCATGAATTCTATAATTATGATGGATTGCTAAGAAATTTGACAGGAGTAGGTAATAGGTCAAAGGGACAGATTTAGAACCTAAAGAAGTACTCGAGTCAGAGTAAAAATACCAATACCAATAATAATAAGTGTAAATCAAAAGGTATTCATACCAAATAATGTAATACAGGGTGGTGTTGGAGGTATTACATTATTTAATACCTTGTAAATATTTTATATTAGGGTGTGCTTAATATTTATATCTATAGCATTTATCACATAAATAAGTGTGGAGTTATGTGTGAGGTATTATGTTAATAAGTGTGAGTTATGTGATTGAAGCATCATGTTTAGAAGTAAGGAGTTATGAGCAATTATGAGAGAATTTATTTTTATGTAAATATGTGATATTTATTATTATGTAAGAGAGAAACATGAAGAGTTAGATATCCTATGAGTATGCAGACATGAAGAGTTTATGTAAGAACAAAGGTCAAGGGTCATGTGCATATGAAGAGTCTTATGTATGTATATATTGAAGATAAATCCTTATTATGTATTTAAACAAACATTATATTTATGTATTGCTTATAGTATATTTTTTAATAAATATTCTAGTGTGTTTGATGTTCATTGTTTAGTATTTATTTAATCATGTTATTGAGATATTATCTGATCTTGGAGATTGATACTCCTATTATCATAGTACTGATTTGTTAACATGATGATAATCCAAGTAGGGAACTCTATTCACTTTGATTTTATCCATTTTTTTAATTATTTCATTCTATTTCCTATATTACTCCTTGAAACCAAGTTTACAAACTCTTGGAATATGAATAACTACCAGGTGTAAGTTGCTCACTATTATGCCATTGCTTTTTTATTATTTACATACCTACTTTGTAAACTTTATTTTTCATATTTATAGAACTATTAGTTATTGTCTAAGACAAAGATAAATTTGTGAAGTATTCCCTTATAAAAGACATGGTCTTTCTTCCAATATCCAAATAAGAAATCTATGAAGAAGCAAAGGTTATAAATTTTTCCAAAGCCATACCACTCGCAAAGGAAATTTTTTCCATAAAATGCCAAATAAATGTTATCCTTTTAATTATTAATAAGAAAAACATAAATTTTCTTTTACCATTTAATATTATTTCCATAGGTTGTCTCTACATAAAAATCTTAGGATATTTTAGGCTAGCAATTTTCTCCAAGAAACTACAACGCTCTTATATTATGTGCAAAAATAGTCCTAAGGGTTGGCAATGGACCTTTGCAAATGCCTTAAAATCTGAAAATCATGTTAAATTTTTTCAAAACATGAAAAAAAATAAGGATAAATTACATGTAGGATAAAAAAAATTGACTACTCACTAGGGAAAGAGGTATAATACCAAAAATATATCGTTCTAAGATACATAATCATGATACATTACCTCCATTTCAAGAACCTGAATAGATCATGCATTGTATTTGTAGAAAAAAACCCTATAAATCTACAAAACCCATCCACATTGCATAACCTAACCCTTGTATAATAAAATAATATATCTAAGGTCTAACTTAGGTGTATTTTTCTTCACATTAATCTATTTTCTAGATTTCGTAAAATCTATAAAAGTCCCCTAGGATACCCTATATCTCCACCTAAAAGGTGTTCTAACCACCATTACTCCTCCCCTTGACACATCTCACACACCTTACTTCACTCTCACCTACCCATATTCCACCACTCCACCTAAGTGAGACACTCTAAGTGAATCACTCTTAATAACCAAGATAGGTGCCTGCCTAGTCCCTACCACATGCCTGCTTTGGATTTCCATCTATCCTCACCCTCCTTATCTCCCAAAAGCCTATAAAGGCTCCACTATTTCATAAAGTGAAAATAGGATTGAACATATACCATCACACTACCAGAATCCTTCTAGGAGGATAAGATCATTCTCAAAGACTAAGCCATTGAATTCAACAGGTGTCATCTTGAGCTTTTATACCATTAAGTCCCAAATGCATACCTGAATTTACATAGTTGGAAATGCAACCTTGTAGGTGCACAAACATATCCTGTGTTTTACCATCCATAAATGCAGCCCCGTAGGTGCATAAATGCAGCCTTGTATTTGGCCAACCACAAACATAGCCCTATGGGTCTCTAAACATAGCCTTGCATTTGCATAGGAGCAAATAAGCTAGTAATAGGCCCAAATCAGATAGGTAAAGCATGACAATGTTTGGTTTTTATTGCTTTTTCTCTTTCATATCATTTTGAGTTCTATAAGCATTTGTATCTTGGGTTTTATATCTATTTGTGTATCAAAGTGGTGTTTACACAGTGAAGGCCTTTCATGTGCTATTGAGACATTTTCTATTTACAAGAATATGTGTGGAGGCTATAGGTTTTTAAAAGATACTAGAGCAAGGATGACCCATGAGGATACCCAAGCATATCTAACATTTTAATTGTTGCAAAGAAGACCATAGACACCCACCATTCTTTTGATAAACAAAAGGGGGCATTCCATCTTTTGCTCATTGTACTCTAAAAGAAAAGCAAGCAAAGCAATCTTATTGTAATTAGAACCCTATATATTTAGAGCAAATCATTGTAAAAAGGAGACCAAGGCTCCAATAAATTTTAATACAAATTCATTTATTTACACGTTGCTTGTTTTGTCATTTGTATTGGGCTTTTATATTTTATTGCTACAAATTGGTGATCATGGTGGGACCCCTAAAGGGTTTTGTTTTGTATTGCCTTGTTATTTTTAGCTTTCTAATCTGTGTTTTATTTGTTGGTTGTAGGTTTTTGGAATTCCATTATGTGAAGATAAAAAAAACACTCTCAAGAGTTTTAGAGATTCTTTGGACTATTTCTCACCCTGTGCAAATGTAATATTACATTTGGGAGCCTATGCAAACACAACCTTGCATTTGAGGCCCTATGCAAACGTAGCCTTATATTTGGGGAAATTCATCCCTACATTTGGAGATATGGAAAGAGAGATTAAGGCTTTTAGGTAAGTTATGTAGACCAATTTTAAGTACACAATCTAATTTAAAGAGAAAAAATATCTTTTTGTTTTTGTCTCTATTTTCATTTCAAATACATGTTAGAGATTGCATTTTGTAGGCATTTTTAAAGTATTTTGTAAGAATTTTTGAAAGAATCCAATAAAAGTTACATTTTAGGGTGCATTTCTTATTTTTTAGATTGCAAAAGGTATATTATCTACATCTAGGGTTAATTTTGCATCCTTAAGTGCATTTTAGGTCATATTAGGGCTTCTTATCTACCCTAATTGTTTTATAAAACACAATAAAAAATGCAAACCTACATTTGACCAATCCCAAATGTATACCTATGTTTTACCAAATATAGACCTATGTTTGACCAATCCCAAATGCAGCCCTACATTTGGCCCTATGCCTCAGACTCATTTTAGGACCTTTTTGAAGCCTTCTAACTGCATTTTAACTCAAAATTTTATCCATTTCTATTATTTTGAGTATTATTTTTATTTTGTATGTCTCTGATTGCATTTGTAGGCATAAAAATTTAAAGTGCATTATACCTTTCATTCTTAGGGTTAGCTTTGTGTTTGTTTCATAAAACTTCATAAAACAAAAATAAAAACCCCACACACACATGCACAATCATAATTTTACACCTTTACATTGACAAGTGTGAGTAAAACCTCTTAAATAAGTTGTAATTCATCACCAACCATTAGTGGAGCCCTAGAAAATCCATAGTTAGTATGATAGTCACTTGGATTTCATCACTAATAGGTTGGTCGCTCTTCAAATTAGCTCAGATGATAATTAGGTTATATGCCCTTTTACCATGAGGCTAAATAATTAGTGGATCACAATTTTCATTATTGTCCAAGTATGCTTGAGTGTGAAGCAAAAGCTATGTTTTATATGGTAGCAAAAATTATACAATGTGACCTCTTTCGAGAGGTGATTTTGATTCCTTAGGGTACACCCATTGCCAAGCCTTCATCTAGGAAGATTTATAATTCATTTGTGATTCATCCTTATTTATAGGGGTGGGTATGAACAAACCTTTTTAGATTCCACTTTTCCACCTACTATTCATAGCTTTAGGTCCAGGTAACATAAAACACACTAAAAACTCCAAAAATAAATAAAAAATCTTCAAAAACTCCAAAATTTTCAATAAAAAAGAAGAAAAGAATAAAAATAAAAAATATTTTTGTAAAAACAAAGAAAAATAGAAAAGTGAGTGTTTATTTTGTGTGATTGTATGGTTTCTCATAGCATAGATCTCACATTTTCCACACACATAACCCAAACATTCACCATTTTGCCTCATCTCCTACTTATGGTATTGACCTGAAGTCAAGCCAAAGCTTTATCCAATACCTAAATTGAAACACCTACATCCATGGACTAGTATACTTAGATTTATCATACCTAAGAAACTTATGTGGTTGAGCAAGGAGGTATCCATGTAGACCTATCCATTGAGCCTTACAATTGTGCACCCCCTTCAAATATGGACATGATGTAGAGAGCCATACACACCTCCATCCTAGAGATTTATTGCATCAAACCAACCATTCCCTTTGATTCATGAATCATGTACTTGGATACTGATGCCCTTAGAATATACCTAAACCTAGTCTATCCACCCCTTCCTCTGCTCACCATTACACTTTTATCCATTCCCATATTCTATCAAGAATATACCTAGTTGCATCCTCAAAACACCAACCAAATCATCATCAACCCCATTTTTGAATCCACAACCATGAATATGAGCTAAATCCATCCACCATCATCCAATAAATACAAATACATCCCATCCACCTATAATATCATCTACTCTAACCTGCTCTATGAAGCACAAGTTAATTTTGCTTTGCAAGTACCAACATCAATTCCACCTACATCATTACCCATAGTTTATCCTATGTAACATACCATACCTAGCTTTATTATGATACCCTTCGTTACATACTCTCCACTAACATCCACCCATGTTGTTTCCACTCATCATGTCTAAACTTTCACCTCTCCTTCAACCATGCAACCCTTCATCTACGATTGTTATACAACAATATTTGTAACATCTACATCAATTGCTTGCTGGTAATACTAATAATGGCATACATATCATATTACAACAACAATCATAGTTAGCATACTTTAATCATCCACCCACATCAACCCAAAATACCTTCTTCACACAAGATCCATCATGGGTATTACAACGACCCACTATAACCATACCCACACCACCAATCCAAAACATACATGCTACTTTGCCAACACAACATACCATCATTCCACCATCTCCTCGTTAGTAACACCTACTTAACAAAAAATAATAATTCCATAACCAATATCAATAGATTATCCAACACCATAAAATTCTAACAAACATCAATCCACTTGCCAACCAAAATCTTATCTCATCAACCCAATTTGTCACATAGTAAACTCACCCAACATACACACAAAAAACAAACTAGGATTTTCAACCACTTTTGGGAGACCCTAAATTTTAGTTTTTGCAAAACCAAATTGATAGCTTTGCCATTCAGACACCTATAATGTTATATCAAAAACCCACTTTGAGGTAGCTAGTCAATCATCCCATTCATCCTTCAATACCATATCTACCTTATCCTATAAATTTTACACTATCTAAGTTTAAAAAATTCAAATGGGATGAAGACATCGGGATCATATAGGATCATTTTCTAGTGTGTGCTTTAGAATACAAGACAATGATATTTTGATGCTCTAAGTCTTCCCCAAATATTTTGGGGGATGCTCTAGAATGGTATAACCATTTGTCACACCATAGCATCTACACTTTCAAGCAACTGGTAAATCAATTCCTAGATTGTTTCTCTCTAAATATTAGAAAGAAAACAACAATAACTAACTTGTTCAATTTATGCCAATTCAAAGATGAGTCAATTTATGATTATGGAAATCTTTGGAGGGTAGTCATAAAAAAATTGCCATTCACCCTTCCCATGGTGGAACTTACAAGAATATTCACAATATGTTGCTTGAAACTCATATCCTTGCTATTATAGTTATAACAATATAGAACATTCAAATAAGAACTCACCCAAGCTAGATTAATTGAGGAAATTAAAATCTAAGAGAGCAAGATCAAGCTTAAGAATAAGGAATGGCAAAACAAGAACCAAAGGGAGAATAATCAGAGTCATTTCAAACCTGGTCAGGTGAACCAAGTGGTCTTGAGTGTGCATCAACCGTAGACTCAACAAACTCAAGTCCAATACCAACAATCCCCAACATAATTATTGCAACATTAACAAGCATATCAAGCGGTAATACCCCCACCTCAAATGTAGAATTAGGACAACACAATAGACAACCACAAATGTTAATAGTATAATAGACCTACTCATAATTACACTTCACTTCTTGATATCCTTTCCACCATCTTCCAATGGTTGTATGAGGCACAAATAATTACACTACCACAAATAAAAATAAAGACCCCAAAAAACCATGTGGTAGGTCATACAAGGAGTAACAATATTGTACATTTCACCGTCAAAAAGGTCATGACATTAATTATAGCTATTCATTTAAAGATATGATGTTAGATATGATCAACAAGGGGACTATCAATATTTATAATCCTTTAGCACAACAAAATCAAAATCTTGGTATTTATCAAACATCCTTGCCTCATCGTGAGGCCACACAATAAACAACATGGGCATCAACTTCTATAGTCTCCCCCAACCAAGTCAACCATGTTCATAATGCTCAAAAGTACCAAGGTTTTATAGGTTCTATACATATAGTCAACCATAGTCAAATAAGTGTGAACCATGCACAACAATCAAATGATACAACACAAATGGTACTCCCTATAATGATACCAACAACTATTGTGTCTCACCAACCAAGTGAAACCAATCCACCACCCCAAATTCATCTCCAAAACCATCCACCGAGACCAACCATCATACTTAGGATTTGATTGATGCATAACTTGAAATTGGATTCGGCCAAACTATCAATTTATAAGCTGATACAAAAATTTCCCCCACATCATGAAGCATTGATGGAGATCCTAAAATCCATTGAAGTTCAAACACAATATCCCAATACTTTTGCAAACTTTCGAGGAAATATTTAGAAATGCATGGAACCATAAATTGCATTTTATAATTTTAAGATCAAAATTATGCCAACAGAGATACTTGATCCTCCATTGCACATCATATATCATATTGATCAAAAGTCCTTCAAACAAGTTCTAATCGACACTAGCTCCTCCATCAAAATTATCACCACCCCAACACTTCAACACCTTAACCTTTCACCTTCACACATTATCAGCTCCACATTTATATTTCAAGATTTCAATGATGCTCTATTCTCTCCTTCTTGTGTGGGTAGGGATCAAAAACCATTCACACATTATTCCATATCCTAGAGGGGGCATACAATACAACATACTCCTTGGGTGCCCCTAGATTAGAGACATGAAAAGTGTACCCTCAACATTACATCAATACCTAAAATATGTGCATGAGGGATAAATTCAATTTATACCCGTAGATGAAGAACCTTTCAAGTACTGCAACTTCATCTCCAACCCATATGCACCATCTTTCTCATCCACCCACTTATCCATCACTCCACTCACCACTCCATAAGCCCCACGTAAATATACCTTATAAAAAGTACCCATTCAAAAGGCTCTTCCCATAGTTGATCATGCCTCTACATCCCAAACCATCAACCTGAATCATGCTTCATCCTCCACCACATATCATTTTACCATCACACTGTATCATCCCACAAATCAACCCTCACCTTCATCAAATCACATCTTATTATCTCACTCAAAAAATAGCTATTTCACCCCTCCAATATTTACACAGGGGTGACAAGCCTAAACATCATAAATTCAACCAATAAACACCCATAATCATTCATCATACCCTATCATACATCAATCCCATTCTTCAAGCTCCCATCATCAGCCAACCTCATCCGAAATTCCAACCTATTATTCACTCCACTTAGTAAAAATATTTTCTACCTCCAACCTCTTAACCATAAATCTCTCTTAAGGCCTTTACCTCTAGTCCCTCTCCATCCCAAACTGTACCCATACAAGTTTTAGTTCATCTTGTCAATCCAAGTATTGACGAGTACATCATTCATAACATCGTAATAACCACACCCACTATTGAGACTGTTAGATATTATGGTCACCCACATGACCCTATTTTAGCCATTGCTATAGTATATAACATGGGTTCAACAACTTATTAAATAAACTTTGTGTATGGGGGAGTCAATTATTCATCTAATCCACCTTCTCCTAATGAACCCCAACAATAACTTTGTGCTAATATCGAGAATCTATCTAATTCATAATTTTAGATGTGATATTTTTTTATGGGTTAACTGGGATGGATATGGTTTAGTATAATATGAACATGGTATTTGTGACATCTTTGAACCACACTATTGAGAGGCACATGATCACTCTAGCCTGGGATATAGGCCACAATCGTCTACATCCTCCTTTGAGTAAACATTTCAACAACTTACCTTAGACCCCAATGAGGAGGATGATGAGGTTATTGATGATAGTGATGATGAATATATAGACACTCAATTTGTGCCTCTACTATATGAGTATTTTCCAAAAATACGACCATAAGTCTCAATGATTGATACCATTTCCAATGATGACTCCAAGGAATACTTTGATGAGGAATTTGTTGTACTATCAATTATATCTAGCAGCTTTGAAAAAGAGTCATTCCTCATTACATCATTCACCAATAAATATGAGTTTCACCTTTTCAAGTTTCCTATCCATTAACCCATCTTTCATATGCTCCTCTCGCTTGAAAGACCTGATGCACTAGTTGACCCACCAAATCCACCTTGGACATGAAGAACACAAGCTTATACTGAGAGGGGGGTGAACAGTATAAGACCACTTTTTACTTTTCTTTTCAAACCATTGTATGCAATGTAGAGATAGAAATATCAACAACAATAATCAAAGCAATGTACACAACATCACACAAAGTAGAGACACCAAAATTTACGTGGTTCACCCAACTTGGGCTACGTCCACAGAGAAAATATTTTACTAAAACTTTCTCAATCAATCTCTTGGGAACTCTTTCCCGATTACAATGTTTATGGACCACAGTCCAATGGAGATATTGATCCCCTAATCTCAAGTTCATGGATCTCTTCCATAGGAGAACTCTTTCCCCTTCAGCTCGGCTAGTGATCTTCTAGAAGACTCTGTCTCTATGCTGCACTGACTAGTGGATCTCTCTCCACTTGAAGACTCCTCACTCAGAAGACCTATCTTCAATTATCCTGGCTTCTAGATCTCTATCCACTGAGACTCTATCCTCTATACTCTGTCACCTCCAAAGCTCCATCAACAAGCTCACACAGAACTTGCTCAATCTCTATCTAACAAGCTCACTCAGAACTTGTTCAATCTCTATTCAGCAAGCTCACCAAGAACCTGCTCAAAATATGCTTAGCAAGCTCACCAAGAACCTACTCAAAATATACTTCAACAAGCTCACCAAGAACCTGCTCAAAATCTGCTCAGCAAGCTCACCAAGAACTTGCTCAAAATATTCTTCAACAAGCTCACCAAGAACCTTCTCAAAATATACTTCAACAAGCTCACCAAGAACCTGCTTCAAATCTGCTTTAGCAAGCTCACCAAGAACTTGCTCAAAATATGCTTAATAACTTTCTCAACTCAAATCAATCTCATTGAAACATAAATAGAATTTAATTCAAATTATCAATAACTTTCTCAATCAATCTCATAGAAACATAAAGAGAATTTTTAGAGACTCAATATGTTCTATACTCAATATTCAATCACTTTCTCAACTCAATCTCATAGAAGCATAAAGAGAATTGTTAGAGACTCAATATGTTCTATACTCAATATTCAATCACTTTCTCAACTCAATCTCATAGAAGCATAAAGAGAATTTTTAGAGACTCAATATGTTCTATATTCAATACTCAATCACTTTCTCAACTCAATCTCATAGAAGCATAAAGAGAATTGTTAGAGACTCAATATGTTCTATTCTCACAACTCAATCACTTTCTCAATTCAGAATATAGAATAGTTTGTTTTATGGAACTTGAACAATCACTTCATACATCCACTTGACTAGGCTTAATCAACTCACTCAACCAATCACTCAAGAAACAACTCTTTCTCACAAACCCTAGTCCAAGCATATGAACACTCACTCAAAATATTTCCAACAATGCTCAACAACAAATCTCACATAACAATGATACTCATGATCCTTCAAGCTTCTCAAAATAGTTTTGCCAACAATGCTAATCACATAACAATGATACTCATGATCTCTTCAATATTTTGCACAATATTCTCAACCCAAAGCTTTTGCAATCACTCTCAAGTCTTAGAACAATCAACCTCAACAACAATGCTAATCAAACAAGGTTTTGAAGTCACTTCACAAATCCAGAAAACCTTGAACCAACAACTCACACTCACTAGGCAAAAAGTCACTTTCCAAAAAACCTTATACAACAAGCACTTTCAAAAAAGGAAACCACAATTAATCCTTTTCTCTCCAATGATATTTTCAGAAATCAATCACCCAATCAAGTCAATGGAGAATATTGCCCATACCTTTTTGATGCCAAGGAGTTGTCCACAAAATCTGTCAAACTCAACACACTTTCAAATATTTCCTTTTCAATCACAAAGAGGTTAGAGGACTTGAGTAATATCACAACAATAAAAATAATATCCCAATAACACCTTATTACTCCTACTCAATAAAATTCACCATGTCCCCTCATGAAAGAATTGATCCCCTTTGAAAAAGAACAAATCAAACTCACTTTTGAACCCCTTTACAAAAATAGAAATATCTCTTTACACACACCTTATTTCTCCTTCTAAGCAAGTTAATCAAATAGCCCTTGAAAAATGCTTTCCAATGATATATAATATGCTACCCTTCCAAAAATAAAACCATCAAAAATATTTCAATTTTCTAAGGCATAGCATAACCCTTATTTCTCCCTTAAGGCTATTTTAATAAAAATTAAAATATAAAAAATTAACTTGCCTCACCTCTTGGAGGGATTCGATCCCCCGACGTCCTCCTTCCCAATGCCTTAACCATGGCCAAGCCGCCATTGGGCCATGCACCCACACGTGCCTAAAAGAGGCATGAACTGCACCAAAAACCTCATGAACTCGCGCCTTTCGAAATAATAAAAATGTGCTTCGAGTGCTTTGACCTTGCAAGCAACCTCCAAGCGAATCGAATGTGGGACCTCCTGTGTCTTGCCAAGCCAATGCACCACTAGGCCAAGCTGGCCTATGTGCTCCACAAATCCAAACGTTCCCTGCTTCAACCTTTTTGCAATTCGCAAAATCTTTTAAACATGAGCCTTAATTCGCATGCGCTCCAAAAACGAATTAGCAAGGATGTCTTCTTCTAAGGTTTGAGAGGGCATTAAATAGGAAATATTACACCACCTTTTCAAACATCGGCGCTTTCAAATTCGAACGAGCAAATAGGATAAAACCTTTACAAAGCCTTTAATTAATTATTTTAAAAACCCACTTTGGGTTATTTTAAAATAATTAATAATAACTTGCCTTCTTTACACCTTGATGAACCCATCCTTTGGGTTATTGAATTATTATCCTTCTTGAAACCTTGATAAACCCAACCTTTGGAGTTTATTATTTTTGCACCGGATGCTTGAATTAAACCCAACTTTTGGATTTATTCCCAATAAAATATTTGCAACCTTATGACCCAAAATATTATAATTAAAATTACAATATTGACTTTTGGGTTTCTCCTTCAACCTGGAATAATATTATAAGAATTATAATATTATGTGCTCCTCTTACTCTTGAACAATCTGCTGCCATGGTGGAATTAAATCGAACTCTAACTCACTTCCTTGAGTGCACTGATGAAGACATTTTACCTTAACACCGAAACTGTTTTCCTTTCACTTGAACTAGCGAAGGATGATCACTGGCATCTTACTGACATCATGACATCAATGACAACTCACTTTGGACATTTGGTGATAACTGCTCAAAATGTCCAACAATCTCCCCCTTTGTCATTGATGGCAACCCAAATACTCATGCTGAAAACTTAACTCACTTATGCTCTGCTCCCCCTGGGACATTGCTCCCCCTGGGTCAAATCTCTCCCCTTTTCCTTTTACTTATCAATATGCTCCCCCTTACTCTAATCTCTCCCCCTTTGACATCAATGGCAAAGGGTCACCTTTGGGGCTCGGGGCTAAGAATGAGCCTCTTAGCTTAGCCCCTCCCCCACCTCCTGATGAGGTGTTTAATTCCGGGGTGGGAGTATCTCTACTCCTAGAAAGCATTGTTCTTTCCCTTTGTCATCTTTCCTTCTTGCCTGATTCTTCTGATTTCTCTGACCAACTTCCATATCCATATCTTCATTTCTATCTCTGTTCCTGTTCATGTTCTTGTCAAAGTCCTTGTTCATATTCTTATTCTTTTTTGAGTCTCTATTCCTATTCTATGTTCTTGTTCCTATTCTTGTTCAAATTCCTCCTATTCTAGCTTCTGCTTGATTTAGGTATGTCTGCTCTACACCACTTTGCTATGTGACCATCATTATTGCATCTGTAGCACTGAACACTGCTATTATTCCTTGGAGGAACAAATGACTTTGGACTTCTCCTAGTGAAGCCATATCCTCTTCTATCTTGAACCTTGCAATTCACTGCCTTGTGACCAAAATGATTACATGAGTAGCAATACCCATGAAAGCATTGTATACTTCCATATTCCTGTCTTCCCTGTGCTCTACACTGTGAAGCCATGTGCCCAAACCTGTGATAAGAAAATCATCTTCCATTGAAACCACTTTGTCTTGGTCTCATTGGTCTTCTAGTCTCTCTTGACCTATTTTGATTGTTGTTCCATCTGAATCTTCTTTGCCCATTGTTCTTATTTCTGTTGGACTCACTGAAATCTGATTCCTCCTTAGAAGTTTCACTTTCACTTCCACTCTCATATGAGAATCCCTCTTCTGAAGTATCCTCGAAACTGGTAGTTAACTTATCTTCTTGAACCTGTTTGCTTCCAAGACCTGATTTGCAAGAAGCTCTTTGTTGTCCACTCTTGAACTTATCCATGTTCTTAGAACTATTTGTGAACCCTTTTATCATGATCTTAGATTCTTCTAGATCCTTCTTGAGTAGTGCCACTTCCTGTGCTAGCTATTCACATTCTGAGATCTTAGCTTCCAGCTTGTCCTTGGACCTGTTTGCTTTAGCCTTGGATTTCTCTAAATCCTCTATGAGTGCTCTTATTTCATCATCACATTCCTGCAACTGAATCTCAAGCTTAGAATTCTGCTTTCTCACCTTCTTTATTATTTTAAGAGCATAGATGAGTTCTCCCTTGAGATCATATCCATTCTCTTCTGAGTATTCCTCTATTTGTTTACCTTTGTCCGAATTTCTACTTCCTTTAGACTTGTCTTCTATGGAATCATCTTCTTTATCTTCCAATGCCATTAGAAGATTTTCATCTAGTCCTTCCAGTGTGTCTTCATACTCATCATCACTAAAACTATAACCATTCTTTGTACAACTATCTTCAAGATGTCCAAAGTTACCACATCTAAAGCATTTGAGAATAACTAGAGTTCTACTCTTAACTAGTTTCTCTTGAATCATAAATAGCATTTCATCTCTATCATTATCTGACGAACTGGCATCACTATGACTTGAATACTTACTTGCCTTGTCTGCATAGTAGCTCCTCTTTTGTCTTTGGAAGAACTTATTTCCTGATCTGCTTTGTTCACCTTTGCCTTTCTTCTGGTACCTGTGTCTATTCGAATCTTTGTCCCTATGATCTTGTCTTTCTTCATCACTGTTATTTTTGGCTTCTTTACAATTTGTAGCAAAATACCCATTCTTTCCATAGTTGAAGCACTTAACTGACCTTGGATCCACAAATTTCCTGTAGTCTTTATTCCTTCTGCCATAGTTAGCTTCTTCCTCATCGGATGACTCACTGCTTGACTCTTGTCGTTTGTCCTTTCCTTTGATTGCTTTGAATGTTGCTTCCTTCTGAGAGATAGGTTCTTTTGTTCTTATCTCGAATGTAGTAAGCATGCCAAGTAATGCATTCCTGGTTAGATCATCACTGTCAATTGAAGTTTCTATAGCAGAGACCTTCTCACTGTACCTTTTTGGAAGAGTTCTCAAGATTTTATCACAAGCATCAGATTCATCTACTTTCATTCCAAGTCCTCTCATCTCATGTACTAGCTCATCTATCTTATGAAGATAGTCATGAATATTCTCATCTTCCCACATTCTTAGATTCTCAAATTCTCCTTTGAGATTTTTGATCTTAGCTTTCCTAACACCTTTGTCTCCTTCATGTATCTCATGCAATAGTTCCCACATTTCTTTTGTTGTTTTACAATCCATAATCTTCAAATATTTTGATCTATGCACTCCTTTGATAATTGCATTCATAGCTCTTGAATTTGCATGCATTAGGAGCTTACCTTCTTTTTTTGTAGGAGGATTTATCATTGCATCATATCCATTTTCAACTGCATCCCATACTTCATTGCCAAGAGCCTTCAGGTGGAATTTCATCAACACACACCAGAACAAGAAGTCACTTCCATCGAATATTGGTGGTTTGCTATCTGAAGATCCTTCTTCTTTTGGAGCCATTGTGTTCTTGATCGCTTTTCCTTCAAGCTGTCAAACTCTTCTGAAGGAACCCGCTCTGATACCAATTGAAGAACACAAGCTTATACTGAGAGGGGGGTGAACAGTATAAGACCACTTTTTACTTTTCTTTTCAAACCACTGTATGCAATGTAGAGATAGCAATATCAACAAAAATAATCAAAGCAATGTACACAACATCACACAAAGTAGAGACACCAGAATTTACGTGGTTCACCCAACTTGGGCTACATCCACAGAGAAAATATTTTACTAAAACTTTCTCAATCAATCTCTTGGGAACTCTTTCCCGATTACAATGTTTATGGACCATAGTCCAATGGAGATACTGATCCCCTAATCTCAAGTTCATGGATCTCTTCCATAGGAGAACTCTTTCCCCTTTAGCTCTGGCTAGTGATCTTCTAGAAGACTCTATCTCTATGTTGCACTGACTGGTGGATCTCTCTCCACTTGAAGACTCCTCACTCAGAAGACATGTCTTCAATTGTCCTGGCTGCTGGATCTCTATCCACTGAGACTCTATCCTCTATACTCTATCACCTCCAAAGCTCTATCAGCAAGCTCACACAGAACTTGCTCAATCTCTGTCTAACAAGCTCACTCAGAACTTGTTCAATCTCTGTTCAACAAGCTCACCAAGAACCTACTCAAAATATGCTCAACAAGCTCACCAAGAACCTACTCAAAATCTGCTTTAGCAAGCTCACCAAGAACTTGCTCAAAATCTACTTCAGCAAGCTCACCAAGAACTTGCTCAAAATATGCTTCAGCAAGCTCACCAAGAACCTGCTCAAAATCGCTTCACAAGCTCACCAAGAACTTGCTCAAATCTGCTCAACAAGCTCACCAAGAACTTGCTCAAAATATTCTCAATAACTTTCTCAACTCAAATCAATCTCATAGAAACATAAAGAGAATTGTTAGAGACTCAATATGTTCTATACTCAATATTCAATCACTTTCTCAACTCAATCTCATAGAAGCATAAAGAGAATTGTTAGAGACTCAATATGTTCTATACTCAATATTCAATCACTTTCTCAACTCAATCTCATAGAAGCATAAAGAGAATTGTTAGAGACTCAATATGTTCTATATTCAATACTCAATCACTTTCTCAACTCAATATCATAGAAGCATAAAGAGAATTTTTAGAGACTCAATATGTTCTATTCTCACAACTCAATCACTTTCTCAATTTAGAATATAGAATAGTTTGTTTTATGGAACTTGAACAATCACTTCATACATCCACTTGACTAGGCTTAATCAACTCACTCAACCAATCACTCAAGAAACAACTCTTGCTCACAAACCCTAGTCCAAGCATATGAACACTCACTCAAAATATTTCCAACAATGCTCAACAACAAATCTCACATAAAAATGATACTCATGATCCTTCAAGCTTCTCAAAATAGTTTTGCCAACAATGCTAATCACATAACAATGATACTCATGATCTCTTCAATATTTTACACAATATTCTCAACCCAAAGCTTTTGCAATCACTCTCAAGTCTTAGCACAATCAACCTCAACAACAATGCTAATAAAACAAGGTTTTGAAGTCACTTCACAAATCCAGAAAACCTTGAACCAACAACTCACACTCACTAGGAAAAAAGTCACTTTCCAAAAACCTTATACAACAAGCACTTTCAAAAAAGGAAACCACAATTAATCCTTTTCTCTCCAATGATATTTTCAGAAATCAATCACCCAATCAAGTCAATGGAGAATATTGCCCATACCTTTTTGATGCCAAGGAGTTGTCCACAAAATCTGTCAAACTCAACACACTTTCAAATATTTCCTTTTCAATCACAAAGAGGTTAGAGGACTTGAGTAATATCACAACAATAAAAATAATATCCCAATAACACCTTATTACTCCTACTCAATAAAATTCACCATGTCCCCTCATGAAAGAATTGATCCCCTTTGAAAAAGAACAAATCAAACTCACTTTTGAACCCCTTTACAAAAATAGAAATATCTCTTTACACACACCTTATTTCTCCTTCTAAGCAAGTTAATCAAATAGCCCTTGAAAAATGCTTTCCAATGATATATAATATGCTACCCTTCCAAAAATAAAACCATAAAAAATATTTCAATTTTCTAAGGCATAGCATAACCCTTATTTCTCCCTTAAGGCTATTTTAATAAAAATTAAAATATAAAAAATTAACTTGCCTCGCCTCTCGGAGGGATTCGATCCCCCGACGTCCTCCTTCCCAATGCCTTAACCGTGACCAAGCCACCATTGGGCCACATGCCCACACGTGCCTAAAAGAGGCACGAACTACACCAAAAACCTCACAAACTCGCGCCTTTCAAAATAATCAAAACATGCTTCGAGCGCTTTGACCTTGCAAGAAACCTCCAAGAGAATCGAACGTGGGACCTCCTCTGTCTCGCCAAGCCAATGCACCACTAGGCCAAGCTGGCCTATGTGCTCCACAAATCCAAACGTTCCCTGCTTCAACCTTTTCACAATTTGCAAAATCTTTTAAAACACGAGCCTTAATTCGCATGCGCTCCAAAAATGAATTAGCAAGGATGTCTTCTTCTAAGGTTTGAGAGGGCATTAAATAGGAAATATTACACCACCTTTTCAAACGTCGATGCTTTCGAATTCGAACGAGAAAATAGGATAAAACCTTTACAAAGCCTTTAATTAATTATTTTAAAAACCCACTTTGGGTTATTTTAAAATAATTAATAATAACTTGCCTTCTTTACACCTTGATGAACCCATCCTTTGGGTTATTGAATTATTATCCACTTGCCTTATTACACACCTTCTTGAAACCTTGATAAACCCAACCTTTGGAGTTTATTATTTTTGCATCGGATGCTCGAATTAAACCCAAATTTTGGATTTACTCTCAATAAAATATTTGCAACCTCATGACCCAAAATATTATAATTAAAATTACAATATTGACTTTTGGGTTTCTCCTTCAACCTGGAATAATATTATAAGAATTATAATATTATGTGCTCCTCTTACTCTTGAACAATCTGCTGCCATGGTGGAATTAAATCGAACTTTGACTCACTTCCTTGAGTGCACTGATGAAGAAATTTTACCTTAACACCGAAACTATTTCCCTTTCACTTGAACTGGCGAAGGATGATCACTAGCATCTTACTGACATCATGACATCAATGACAACTCACTTTGGACATTTGGTGATAACTGCTCAAAATGTCCAACAGGCCACCTCTATGACATCATACTAATCAACCAATCATAGGTCAGCTACTTTGGGATGAGAGAATCTAGCCTTCACATCATGGACATCATAAGTTCTTCAAGTGAACATGATTTTTTTTGACTTGTTGGCACCCCTTTGTAATCCATATGATTTGGCAAAACCATCATATTGAAATTAGCCTCATCAACATGGATCAAATTTCCTCATCGTCATTCATATCTAAGTTTACCCTATCAGAATAATTACTAAGAGCTTCCAATGCTTACATACCTCCATAATATTTGTATTCCCATTTGTTCATTTCCATAATGAGGTAGAAGAGGTAGTCCCTAAATGTTTTGAGGATGTCACTGATGATATTCACTTAGTTCTTACTCCCCACCAATTGGAGGAGGGTTCACACATGCTTATCAAAGACACTTTCAATGTGAACCTCACAAACACAAATAATCCACAAATAGTTAAATTAGGATAAAGTTTATCTAAAAAAGAAAAAAAGTGGCTTACAACATTGCTAGCAATGAAGAAAGGTATTTTTGCATGGTCATATAAATACATGTTTGGACTTGATCCTAAATTGGTAGTCCACAACCTCACCTTGGTTTTTCTTGCAAATCTTGTCAGACAAAAGTTAATGAAATTAAATCCTACCATTTCCTTCATGGTCAAAGAAGAACTTCAGTTTCTATTAGATGTGAATTTAATTCAACCCATTGACTATCCTGAGTAGCTTTCAAACATGGTTCCCATTCACAAATCTATTGGGGGTATTCACACATGCATGGATTTTTGAGATCAAAATAAAGCATGTCCTAAGGATGATTTTCTCTTACCAAACATCGATATTCTTGTAGACTCTATTGCATGCCGTGAAATGCTTTCCTTAATGGACATTTTTTTAGGATACAACCAAATTCAAATCAATCTTGATGACCAACACAAAATAGCATTTATAATACCTTCAAGGATTTTTTATTATAAGGTAATGTCATTTGGCCTTAAAAATGTAGGATCTATATATCGACGTTCCATGGCAACATCTTCCACAACTACATGCATAAAATCATTGAATATTATGTGGATGATTTAATTGCAAAATCTAGAACACATCTTGATCATATTGATCTATTAAGTAAAGTCTTTTATGAGCTTCTAGAGCATAAGGTGAGATTGAACCCTAAGAAATATGTTTTTGGATTTACATTAGGTAAAATTATAGGGTTCATTGTCTCCAAGCAAGGCATCGAAGTGGACCCAAAAAAGGTCAAGGCTATTAAAGAAATACCACCCCCAAGAAACCTTGAGGAGTTGCACAACTTACAAGGAAAGTTTCAAGTGATTTATTGCTTCATCGCACAACTCTCTAACAAATGTAGGCCATTTAATCACCTGCTACAAAAGGGGATCACTTTCATATGGACCAAGGAGTATCAAATGATTTTCAATAACATTAAACAATATCTAGCCTCTCCACCAGTTCTAACACTACCACACCCTGGAGTTCCATTTCATATTTATATCTCAACCATGAATTTTGTGCTAGGAATGATGCTTGCACAAAAGAATTAACATCATAGAGATCAAACAATTTATTATATTAGTCGAATATTGGTGAGTTATAAAACAAGATATGCACATGTGGAAATGTTATGTCTAGTAGTGGTTTTTACCACTAAGTAACCCAAAAATTACATGCTAAGTCACACCACTTATGTCATAGCTCATTAAAACCTTATGTGTTACATGATGACTCACACATACAACAATACTCATACCATGAAATGGACAATGCTTCTTATAAAATTCAACCTCAAATTTATCAATTAAAAATCCATCAAGGGTTGGGAGATAGCTGATCAACTTGTAGAAGTTGCACTTCCTAATGATCAACCTTTTTTTATTGAGCTACCAAATTATTTGGTCTTTAGCATCACATAACAAGAAGAATGCATTGATCCTGAAGATGATGTGGACATCACCCTATTATTTTATGGCTCTAAGTGTGAGATAGGACAAGGTGTAGGAGTCACATTTTATACACCACAAGGGATTTCTATCCTTCATCATTCAAACTTGACTTCCCTTGCACAAACAACAATATAGAGTATGAAACCCTAATATTAGTACTTTAGGCAATTGTTGTTATTGGCATTAAGAATATTAGAATATTTAGTGATTCCAAACTTGTAGTTAATGAAGTTAAATAAATTTACCATTATAGAGATCCAATCCTAAAATTTTACAATGAAATAGCAATGAAGTTGTTAGTAAAATTTGACAGGTATGAATTTGATAAACCACCTCATTTGACTAATTAATTTACAAATGCAATGACCTCTCTAGGATAATTGATTCTAAATAACCCCATGGGAGAGATCCAACAACTTATTATTACAACAATGACCAAATATACAATTTCATGAGTAGATTCTAAAGATGAAAAATATATTTGTTTCATTCACGTCAAGCCACACGAACCATGGCTTAGTCAGGTGAAGAATTTTCTCAAGTTTGGTACTCTCCCAATATATTTGTCATGAACTACCAAACACATTTTCAAATAGAAGGTAGCTTGAAACACTCTTTTAAGGGATGTTTTGTATAGACATGGCTATGATGGAATCCTACTTTGTTGTCTAAAGCCCACATAGATATAGTGGGCCATATATGAGGCTCATGATGGTACTTGTGGTGGCCATTTTAGTGGCATGGTCATTACAAAATGCATATTGCATATGGGGTACTATTGGCCCACCTTGGAAAGTGGCTTGAAAATACGTTAAGAAATGTTTTTTTTTTTGAATTTACATGGTGGAATCGGTAGCCACCATGAATCCGGGAAGGCTATCCAAATTTTTATGGCCACCATAGTATTTTGTGTTGTCCGCCCTAGAAGCCGCCACATAGATCTTCGCATAGTCCACCCCTATAACCACCATGCCACAATAATTTTAAACCTTTTACGCCGCTGAAAGCACCAAGAAAGGGACAAGTATTCAGTTCGGCAAATACGTTAAGAAATGTTAAAAATACCAACAACCTACCAATTTAACTCATACCATTTTAGGTGTTGCATTCAATTAAAACTCTTTGTCCCTTTTCAAAATGGGGCCTCAATTTGATTGGAAAAATCTTACCTGCCTCATTAGGACAACACACATTTATTATCACTAACATAGAGTATTTCATAAAGTGGGTCAAGACAATACCTATGACTAGTATGACAAGACCTAGAATTGTTAAGTTCATACTCTAGAGCATTATCTATCATTTTTGCATTCCCTTGAACATAATTTCTGATAATGGAAAGTCATTCAAGAACAAATATGTTCGAGTGATTTACGAGAAATATCATAGCCAACATAGTTTCTCAAATCCTTATTACCCACAAACAAATGGACAAGTTAAGGCTACTAATAACACCTCGATAGCTATTCTAAAGAAACTTGTTAAAGACAATCATAAATATTGGCATATTAAAATTAACTTAGCATTATGGGATTATTGAATGAGAATTTGTACGTCTATAGGGGAATCACCATTTTCACTAGTCTATGGCACCGAAGTAGTTATACCTCTTGAGATTGAGATCCCCTCACTATGCTTTTCATTACAAGAATTCATAGATGACAATACTTCTAGACAAGCATGTCTTGACCAAATAATTCTCCTTTATGAAAGGTGAATCAATACCTTGGAGTATCTACGAGTATATCAAGAATATATCAAGCATATTTATAATGCAAAAGTTCATCCACATGAATTCCAAGTAGGAGATCTCATCCTCAAATAAAAACATCCAAACACCAATACCTTGTCACACCTTCATGATAAATTTATGGCTAATTGGTTAGGTCCATTCATAATTAAATATAATTTAGCTCCTGGAACATATAGAATTGCCAGTATTGAAGGAATAGAAGAGCCTAAGCCATTGAACATTATTCACTTGAGAACATTCTATAACTAATGTGAACTATATATATACATATACATACCTAAAAAAACAATAATTTTGTTTTTGCTTACTCGTTCACATTGCATTTCATACATCCATTTATGCATTCATAACTCATACATTCCAATTACACTACATTCACACATTCCTATCACTTGCATTCGTTCATGTTTCTTGTTGTATTAGGGATCATTCGGTTAGTCTAGATAATTATTAATCCATTGAGTCTTGTTGCATTAATCAGGGGTACCTTCAGTCTAATATTAGTCTCATTTTACCATCCATAATCATGTTGAATAATAATAATAATAATAATAATAGTAATAAATCCCATGACACCTTATGTCTTTGCTAGTCTCTGTTTTGAGGAATCTCTAGGTGTTTTCAGTCACTCACAAGGTTATGCATAAGGGGTTGGACCTAAAATGTACTTGTAAAAAAATGATGAATCCTAATCAAATTCAAGGCGAATCCTTAGCAAATCAAATCAATCATCTTCACACAAAAAATTGGGGGTATTTGGAGCTCTAAAAAGTAAGGTCATATTTGGGATAAATTTTGACCTATTAAATCACCTTATAACTTCATAAAAACACCACCATTAGATCAGGATCGAAAATAGATTTCCAACGAGTACAAATATACCTATGTTTGGATATATATTGTGGTGAATTGACCCTAATAAAAAATTGATCTCAAAAATTTTAGGTGAATGGGCCGACGTCAAAGGTCCTTATATTTGTCAATTTCTAATTTTAAAAAACCTATAATTCTCCCAATTTATGAATATTAACCACTATACATAAACCTGATCACTCAACCACTCCTAGTGTTTTAAGCAACCTCCATTGAATGTCAAATAGTCCTTAGGTGCTACAATTTATTCCTAGCTAAATCAAGTTTCCTCTTGGACCATGCACATTATCACACATTAATAGCATTATGTCTCATTGTAATGATGAGTTCATGTGTTTACCATAGAGAAAATAATTTTCCTTGCTCATCCTATCATCTGTAAGGTATAAAAGGCTAGGAATTGAAAAAATTACAAGCTCTCCCTCTTTCCCTCCCCCCCAAAAAACATAATCCCCTTGATCCTCTACAAAATGAGCAAGTACCCCAAAAAGCAATAAAATTCTACTCCTCAATAAAACAAGCAAAATTCCCAAAATTAAAATCCCTCAAATTTCCAAATTCCCCCCTCCCCCCAAAAAATAGGGCAAAAATATTGAATCCCTATAATTCTTCATTTTTGATAACCATGGGGTGATCCCCATCGCTTGTAATGGGCTATAGACACCAAACTGATAGTGGAGTAGTCTTACACGTGGTGACACATCTATCACATTAGAAACCTTCTTTTATACATACTTATGTATGCTCATAGATTAGATAGCTTATTGGCATAAGTTACAATTGATTATTCTATCCATGCTCATAATTGGAAATAAACATTCAAAGTACACACATTTTGTCCTTCAAAAATTTGACTCCACTAGAATACTCGTAGTATCTTCTGGATTTGTGATGAGCAAGGTGCAACCAAAGTATTGTCATTGTTGTCAACACAGTCAGGTTGATCAGTTGATGCAATGGATAGGAATGGATAGGAGTTGATTGATGAGTAAGGTTATGGACAGGAGTTGATTGATAAGCAAGGTGCAACCAAAGTATTGTCATTGTTGTCAACACAGACAGAGGATCGGTTGATGCAATGGACAGGAGCACAAAAGTCATTAGTTAGATCGGTTGATGAAGTGAAAAAGAGTTCAAAGATCATACAGAGAATGTACAATGATTCTCTAAGAAGACCGAAGTGGCCCATAGGCAAAAGCTCAAAGAAAAAGATAAGGAATAAAAATGTTGCGATATCACGACATGTTGAGAAGCTGGAAAAGAAACTGTCACGATTTCATGACATGTTAGAAGAGAGAGCAAGTGCAAGGAAAACTGTCATGATTTCGCAACATGATGGAAGAGAGAGAAAGCACAAGAAAAATTGTCATGATTTTGTGACATGTTGAAAGCAAAGAAGCCAAGTAGGAAAACTATCGCGATTTCGCAACATGTTGGCAGAGAAAAAGCCAAGTGGAAAAACTGTCATGATTTTGCGACATGTTCGAAGAAGAAGCACATGCAGGGAAAACTATCATGATTTCATGACATGTTTGGAGAGAAGGCATAGGAAAAGAAAACTGTCGTGATTTCGTGACATGTTTGGAGAGAAGACGCAGGCAAAGAAAACTATCACAATTTTGCGACATGTTTGGAAAGAAGGCACAAGCAAAGAAAACTGTCACGATTTCGTGACATGTTCGGGGAAAAGAAGCTTGCAAGGAAAAGTGTCATGATTTCATGATAATCTGCAAGAGAGGCAGTATGGATGAAAAGGTGTTGCGATTTCATGACATGTTTGAGAGAAAGAGCTTGCAAGGAAAAGTGTCACGATTTCATGACAATTTCCAAGAGGAAGCGATTCATGACATGTCGGGTTTTCGTGATCCGATGACAAGAGGAAGCTCTACGGAGAAAAAGTTTCATGATTTCACAACATATTTTAGGAGAGAGAAGGCAAGATAAAAAGTGTCATGATTTCGTGACATATTGCAAGAGGAAGAGCTCGAAAGAAAAGGTGTCGCGATATTGTGACATGTCATGTTTTCGTAACCTGAAGAGAAGAGAAGAGCTAAGGAGAAAAGATGTCGCGATATCGTGACATGTCGCATTTTCATGACTAAGAGAGGAGAGAGAATGTATGGAGATAGAAATGTCACGATATCACGACAACAGTAGAGAGGAAGACTCCAAAGGATGAAGTGTCATGATTTCATGACAGAAGCAAAATGAAAGAGCATGGAAGCAGAAGCGTCACGATTTCATGAAAAATTCAAGGAGGAAGAGCTCAAAGGCGAAAGCGTCATGATTTCATGACATGTTCCATTTTCATGGGCATAAGGTAGAGAAAAGCACAAGGCAACAAAAGTGTCACGATTTCGTGACATGTCAGGTTTTTGCTGGGCTTGCAGAGAAGAGTGTACAGAAGTGAAAGATGTCACGATTTCGTGACATGTCTTGTTTTTGCTAGTGCAAGCAGATAAGAGTGCAAGGAAGTGAAAGATGTTGTGATTTCGCAACATGTCATGTTTTTGCTAGTGCTTGCAGAGAAGAGTGTACGAAAGAGAAATATGTCACGATTTCATGACATGTCATGGTTTCGCTAGTGCAAGCAGAGAAAAGTGCAAGGAAGCAAAAGTGTCATGATTTCATGACATGTTTCGTTTTCATGGGAAAGATATAGAGAAGAGGTCAAGGTAGAAAAAGTGTCACGATTTCATGACATGTTTCATTTTCGCGAGCAAGAGACAGAGAAGAGGTCAAGGCAGCAAAAGTGTCATGATTTCACGACATGTTCTGCTTTCGTTGGTGCAAGCCAAGAAGAGTGCACAAAGGCAAAAAGTGTCGTGATATCACGACATGTGTTTTCATGGGTGCAAGCCGAAGTCAAGTTAACTGAAAGAAAATGATAGTTACAGATGCAGTTGTAGAAGAAAATCATGCAGCTAGAATAAGAACAGTTAACTGGAGTAGAACGATAGTCACAGGGGCAGTTGTAGAGGAAAATCATGTAGCCAAAATAAGAAGAGTCAACTAAAGTTAGTGTGACAGTTACAGGGGTAGTTACAGATAGAAATCATGCAATCTAAAATAAGCATAGTTCTTTAAAGATAGAATGGCAGTAACAGGGTCCGTAAAGTAGTGTAACTGTCAAGCGATAGTTATACTGACAGTCCGAAACAAAGACAAATATTTTAATAGGTTGCATGTAATAAATACTGTGCTATACAGGAGTTACCATCAATAGTAGCTATTAATAGGCTACATGCATGATTACATAAGTAACAGAAGATGAGAAGTATCAATGAGAAATAGGGTTATAAAAGGTCAGTCACACAAAGAATTAAGTTGTTGCTCATAGTGAAAAAGTGCCATCGTATAGAGGGAAAGTGCTGTGAAAAGAGGGCTATAAGAGCACAGTAAGCAAAGAAGTAAGAGTGAGCCGTAGACAGGGTTGTTAGAGTGCGGTAAGAAGAACCATTGGAGTGGGTGTGTTTCATGAATTGAAATAGAGATTGGATGAGCAATAGACTAGTGAGGGTCTTGTAAAAGCGAAGGCATATTTATGTCAAAATAGATTCAAAATAGAATTCTAAGTTTGTGCTTGAAATCAGGGGTTGGTGCTCCTTTCTGTTGGTGTAGATAAAATAGGGGTTGGTGATCCTTCCAGTCGATGCTGGTAAATCAAGGGTTGGTGCTCCTTTTTATTGGTGTAGATAAATTAGGGGTTGGTGCTCCTTCTAGTGGGTACTGGTAAATTGATTGTAAAATTGGTGCTTTGCAAAGGCTAGATTTGGATGGGAGTCTAAGCAGTCTATTTTTGAGGAGTAGCCAAAACTGGTGAACCTTGTTAAATTGTGTGTTGTGGAATGCTCTCCTGTTATATTTGCTTTATCTATTTTAAGTTCTCTTTGCTTCAGCATAGAGTTGCACAATTAAATTTTAAATAGCTACACTGATTCACCCCCCCTTCTCAATGCCATTGTAAGTCTAAAAATTGGTATCAGAGCCAAGTTCCTGAACAAGCTCAATTGGCTAAGGTGATCTCGAAAGTGAAACAATGGCAGTTGGTGAAGGATTCTCATCAAACAAAGCTCCATTGTTTGACGGGTCTAATTACGTGTTCTAGAAAATTAGGATGCAGACATATCTGTGTGTGTTGGGATACGACATATGGGACTCAATGGAAAGTGGATACACAATACCCACCACTCCTCCAATCGATGCTGTCGGTAAGAAATAGTTTGAGAATGACTCAAATGCAAAGAATGTTGTCATGTGCGATGTAGCAAACAGTGAACTGGTAAAGATCATGAGCTGTAAAACGATAAAAGAAATTTAGGACAAATTGGAGAGTATTCATGAAGGAGATGATAAGATCAAGGAGGCCAAGTTACAAACTCATCGAACTCAGTATGAAGAGCTAAAGATGAATGACGATGAGAACATAGCGACATATATGCTAAGAGTAAATGAAGTCATTAATGCCATTAGAGGACTCGACGAGAAAATCAAAGACTCTGCAATCGTAAAAAAGGTACTAAGAACTCTTCACAATAGATATGATTCTAAAGTATCAGCTATAGAAGAAGCCAAAGATCTAAATACATTTAGTATGGATGAGATGCATGGTTTGTTGACTGCGTATGAGATGAGAATAGGAAAGTCTGATCCCATAGATAGAGAAGCTACTTTTAAAGCCCACAAAAATACGAAAGCAAAACAAGAATCCATAGATGAAGAGACATTAGATGATATGGAAGCAAATTTTTTCCAAAAACTAAAAATGGGACAAGGAAAATACAGAGGAAAGCTACCATTTAAATGTTTCAGTTGTGGAGGCATTGGGCATGTTGCAGCTAGATGTCCATTTAACAAGGAGAACAAAAGAGATGAAGAAACACACCGAGAAAGAAGTGACTAGAAGAAAAAGATGAATTTTATAAAGGAAAAATTCAAGAAGAAAAGTTTCATATCCAAGAATGTCAGCTCCTTTGAAGACAGATCCGATGAGGATTCTGAAGAAGAAACAGGTGAAATTATGTTCATGGCATTCGAAGAAAAAAAGACAAAAGAAAGGGAATCATGTCTCCTTGGACTGAAGGATACTACTCTGCCTTTGATCTAAGCAACTCCAGGTGACACATCCTCAAGGGGAGGAATATTAAAGTTTTATTTTAATACTCCTATGTATTTGATTGGGTATCTAAGGATGAATGGCAGGTAGTCGGGTTATTGTTGTATAGTTGTCAAGTGTGTTTTTCAGTTTATGTAGTTGTGTGTGGAAGTGCTGTGAAGGGTGATGATTAAATTGAGAGCTGGCACCCTTGGTAGTTTTGATATTTGTCATTGTTGTACTATTGATGATTCTTCTGTCACTGTCAAAAGTTAAGGATTATAACAGTCCAGATGATTTCCAGCCTGGTGATGAATGGTTGAGTTGCTTTCATAGTGGTTGTGTTGATCAAGTTAATGCTTTACTTGATACGTGTTTTGGGCTTACTCCATTGATATTGAGTTGAGATTGAGATTGGGAGTTAAGTATAGAACATATTGAGTCTCTAACAATTCTCTTTATGCTTCTATGAGGTTGATGAATCACATTGGATCTCTAACAATTCTCTTTGTGGGTTCATGCTATGCAAGTTTGTCTTAATGAACTTGTGAGCTGATTTGAGGAGCTTGCTTGATTATACAAGAAGAAGAATATTGGTTGTGGCTAAGTAGATTGAGGTAGTCTACTGGATTCTCAATGCAGAGAAAGACAAATAGTTGTCAGTAGGTTCAAGCTTGTTGAGAATATCCAGGATGTATATGCAGATGCTGCTTGCATTACAGAACAAAAATTTGGATATATATACGATCAGTGTATGCCTTCACTAATAGTGGACAAGTTTGATATTGCAGAGCAACAGAGGGTTGATGCTCAAAAGACAGTGTGAAATGAAGTGGTCACATATTTCCAAGAATAGACTAAGATTTGACTAGCCATCGGGATCAAATTCTCAAGGGGAGCATTTATGCATTTGTTTATCTTATTGCTCATATTTATGATTTTTGCTAACAGTAACAATCTTTTCCTGAGAATGTTGTGCATGGAATCAGGGGGAGTTTGCAGCTGCCATTTGGTATTATTGTCAAAGGGGGAGAAGAATTACAGGTAATTGCACGCAATTACATGTGTTGCCAATAATTCCAAAGGGGGAGATTGATGAGCAAGGTGCAACCAAAGTATTGTCATTATTTTCAACATAGTCAGGTTGATCAGTTGATGCAATGGACAGGAATGGATAGGAGTTGATTGATGAGTAAGGTGATGGATAGGAGTTGATTGATAAGCAAGGTGTAGCCAAAGTATTGTCATTGTTGTCAACATAGACATAGGATCGGTTGATGCAATGGACATGAGCATAGAAGTCATTAGTTAGATCGGTTGATGAAGTGAACAAGAGTTTAGAGATCATACAAAGCATGTGCAGTGATTCTCCAAGAAGACCGAAGTGGCCCATAGGCAAAAGCTTAAAGAAAAAGATAAGGGAGAAAACTGTCGCGATATCGCGACATGTTGAGAAGCTGGAAAAGAAACTGTCGCAATTTCACATGTTAGAAGAGAGAGCAAGCGCAAGGAAAACTATTGTGATTGACATGATGGAAGAGAGAGAAAGCATAAGAAAAACTATCATGATTTCATGACTTGTTGAAAGCAAAGAAGCCAAGTAGAAAAACTGTCATGATTTTGTGACATGTTGGCAGAGAAAAAGCCAACTAGAAAAACTGTCACGATTTCATGACATGTTCGAAGAAGAAGAGCATGCAGGAAAAACTATCATGATTTTGCAACATGTTTGGAGAGAAGGCGCAGGCAAAGAAAACTATCATGATTTCGCAACATGTTTGGAGAGAATACGCAGGCAAAGAAAACTGTCACGATTTCACGACATGTTTGGAAAGAAAGCACAAGCAAAGAAAACTGTCACGATTTCGTGACATGTTCGGGGAAAAGAAGCTTGCAAGGAAAAGTGTCATGATTTTGCGATAATCTGCAAGAGAGGCAGTACGGACAAAAATGTGTCACGATTTTGCAACATGTTTGAGAGAAAGAGCTTGCAAGGAAAAGTGTCATGATTTTGTGACAATTTGCAAGAGGAAGCGCTAAGGAGAAAAAGTGTTGCGATTTTGCGACATGTCAGGTTTTCACGATCCGATGACAAGAGGAAGCACTAAGGAGAAAAAGTGTCATGATTTCATGATATGTTGTAGGAGTGAGAAGGCAAGATAAAAAGTGTCATGATTTCGTGACATATTGCAAGAGGAAGAGCTCGAAAGAAAAAGTGTCGCGATATCGTGACATGTCGTGTTTTCGTGACCTAAAGAGAAGAGAAGAGCTAAGGAGAAAATATGTCGCGATATCGCGACATGTCACATTTTTATGACTAAGAGAGGAGAGAGAATGTATGGAGATAGAAATGTCATGATATCGCGACAATAGTAGAGAGGAAGACTCCAAAGGATGAAGTGTCACAATTTCATGACAAAAGCAAAACGAAAGAGCATGGAAGCAGAAGCATCATGATTTCATGACAAATTCAAGGAGGAAGAGCTCAAAGTCGAAAGCGTCATGATTTCATGACATGTTCCATTTTCACGGGTGTAATGTAGAGAAAAGCACAAGGCAGCAAAAGTGTCACGATTTTGCAACATGTCAAGTTTTCACTGGACTTGCAGAGAAGAGTGTACGAAAGTGAAAGATGTCACGATTTCGTGACATGTCTTGTTTTTGCTAGTGCAAGCAGAGAAGAGTGCAAGGAAGTGAAAGATGTTGCAATTTTGCGACATGTCATGTTTTCGCTGGTGCTTGCGGAGAAGAGTGTACGAAAGAGAAAGATGTCACGATTTCGCGACATGTCATGGTTTCACTAGTGCAAGCAAAGAAAAGTGCAAGGAAGCGAAAGTGTCACGATTTCATGACATGTTCCATTTTCATGGGCAAGAGACAGAGAAGAGGTCAAGGCAGCGAAAGTGTCACCATTTTGTGACATGTTCCATTTTTGCAGGCAAGATACAGAGAAGAGGTCAAGGCAGCGAAAGTGTCAGGATTTTGTGACATGTTCTGTTTTTGCTGGTGCAAGCCAAGAAGAGTGCACGAAGGCAAAAAGTGTCACAATATCATGACATGTTGTGTTTTTGTGGGTGCAAGCTGAAGTCAAGTTAACTGAAGGAAAATGACAGTTATAGATGCAGTTGCAGAAGAAAATCATGCAGCTAGAATAAGAATAGTTAACTGGAGTAGAACGACAGTCACAAGGGCAGTTGCAAAGGAAAATCATGCAGCCAAAATAAGAAGAGTCAATTGAAGTTAGTGTGACAGTTATAGGGGCAGTTACAGATAGAAATCATGCAAGATAAAATAAGCACAGTGATTTAAAGATAGAACGACAGTAACAGGGCCTGTAAAGTAGTGTAACCATCAAGCGACAGATATACAAATAGTCCAAAACAAATACATATCTTTTAATAGGTTGCATGCAATAAATACTATGCTATAAAGGAGTTACCATTAGTAGTAGCTATTAATAGGCTACATTTGTGATTACATAAGTAACAGAAGATGAGGAGTCTCAATGAGAAATAGTGTTATAAAAGGGCAGTTGCGCAGAGAATTAAGTTGCTGCTCATAGTGAAAAAGTGTCACCGTATAGAGGGAAAGTGCTGCAAAGAGAGGGCTATAAGAGCGCAGTAAGCAGAGCAGTAAGAGGGAGCCATAGACAGGGCTGTTAGAGTGCGGTAAGCAGAACCGTTGGAGTGGGTGTGTTTCATGAATTGAAACAAAGATTGGATGAGCAATAGACCAGTGAGGGTCTTGTAAAATAGAAGGTATATTTATGTCAAAATAGATTCAAAATAAAATTCCGAGTTGGTTCTTGGAATCAGGGGTTGGTGCTCCTTTCTATTGGTGCAGATAAATTAGGGGTTGGTGCTCCTTCCAGTCGATGCTAGTAAATCAGGGGTTGGTGCTCCTTTCTGTTGGTGTAGATAAATTAGGGGTTGGTGCTTCTTTCAATGGGTTCTAGTAAATTGATTGTAAAGTTGGTGCTTTTCAAAGGTTGGATTTGGATGGGAGTCCAAGCAGTCTATTTTTGAGGAGTAGCCAAAACTGGTGAACTTCGTTAAATCATGTGTTGTGGAATGATCTCCTGTTATATTTGCTTTATCTGTTTTAAGTTCTCTTTGCTTCAGCATAAAGAGTTGCACACTTAAGTTTTAAATAGCTACACTGATTCACCCCCCCTCTTAGTGCCATTGTAAGTCTAACAATTTGCATGATTAATAGATAAGTTTGTTTGATATCACTAGGATGTTTGAGTCTTTGTAAAACAACTCTAGATCTTTTATCCATAGGATAGTCAAATTCATAAGTGAGCTTCCATTCCATGCCATTTATATATATGTATAAATCATAAAGTAAATAGTTTACCCATAGGTTATGTAAAATAGATCTCTAAGTCTTGTAATAAAAAACAAAACATCAAAAACAAATAGAATGAGTGTTGCTAGCCAACACCATCAGATCCGTTAGGTAGTCCAAGAGGAGGCCCCAAGCCAGATCCCTTTAATCCTAACATCTCTAGAAATCATGGAACTATTGAATGAGAACTGCTATGCCTAGATTAAATCTATCGACTAGATCTAAATCTTGATGAAGAGGTCTGCATGGGCAATGGGATGCCTTGCTACACAATTCGATCCTCCAGTGACTGATTGGAATCCTCCTATGATCGAATGTAAGATTAATCCCATCACTATTGCCCATCCTTCTCAGCCACCTCTATCCAAAGGGTAGCTATCATAGCTACTTCACCACCTCCAACCTAGGTACTCTATAGCCCCTCCACCTCACTCTATAACCATACCATATTAGCACCATTATCCTCCATCTCGGTCCACAACCTTACCATATTGATGTCTTAAGCCTCCTTGATCTATAGAAGATGATTCTGGTCCTCATCTAGGCTATCCCACTATGCCTAAAGTGTTGTCCACTCCTACTTATACTACCTTGGAGCTCTGTATGACTCCTCACCTATAGCCCCCATGTCCCCACCAATGTCCTTATCCGCATCTACATGCACACTATCCACATGTTTTTTAGCCTCAACCCTCATGGGCTTGGTGCCACCGCTCAATAGATGATGTCTCTATCATCATGGAAGATCCTTCAACACCCCTGCAATCTGAACATCCCCATCATCTTCACTACCATTATCCAAGACCTAAATTAGTGTCCAAGGTGGTTGCACATCAAACTAGGCATTGTACTTAGCTATCATCTTGACATCATCCACATTTGGCATTTCTATTGCCTCATCATTCTCATACTCCACTGGCCAATCATTAGGATAGGTCAAGTTGAGATCATCTATCCAATTATTATATATGATAGGGTCATCTTGAGGTAGCCCAAACTATTGCAAAATGTGAGAGAACTAAATCAACTCCTCACTGCTGTGACATATTGATACCCATCAAGATCATTTAACTTGTTATAACTGCATCCCATCCTTAGTCCATCCATCATATCCTCATCATGGTCACAAAAACACATCAATATCTATTAGCCCTACCCACATATCCATGTACTCTGGTCCATTGTAGCTAGGGCATATCGATCATAGCTTCTCATCTACCTAAAACTTGAGTGCATAAGATCGTGAGCTTTCCTTCTTGCAAGACAAACCCATAAGGCCAACCATACTGAAATGCCCCTAGCCCTAGATCTAAAGCAATAGGTTGCATCCCAATCCCTTCCACATGTACCTCTTCACCTCATATATCTGAATATAAGTATGAGCTAGCAATGATGCTGCCTAAGCATAAATCCAAGGCTTGATGATCATGTCAAAAACCAATTGAATCTAGTTCTAAGAGAACTTGGCTCTTGTGTTGTTTAGCAATAGTATATTAGCAAAACTAAATATGAAATAAGTACGAAGGTCCTCCAACTTCCCCCTCTCAAACATCTCCAAGTATTGGATGCTACCCTTGCTAACATCCACAACCTCCCTGAAATGGGTAGAAAATGACATTTTCTAATTTAATACATAAACATAAACGATGCATTAAATAGAGAAATTGTATTCCATTGATATTAATGAGCATGTGTTACAAGAGGGTCTTGGTGCCCTTTATCCATTTCTATTCCTAACAAGGTTACAATAAATATGATGGGGTCTTCTAGCATCCCTCAGTGTAGGTGGGCTTCGATGTATGCAGGCCACCGTAGGGTTGTTTGTATGTTGTTCCTCTTCCTTAGATCTTCCAAATAACCTGTGAAAGACCTGCAAAATGGGATTAGTGTGATGGGGGGCTTGCCTTAGTTAGGCCCCATGTTTAGAAAGATGAATTGATAGTAAAATCATGATAGAAACTGAAATAAAATGTGCAGAAGGTAATAATACGACAAAAGAGAGCTTACCTCCCAAATCTGGGGTGATTTGGGGCCTGTAGACCCAATTAGTTACCTGGGTTGTGAATTTAAGCCAGATTCATGACCTGGGTAGCGAATTGAGTTGTGATGCTCCTCTGGTAAAATCTCTTCGATGGATCAATCCTAAGGTAGCTGGGGTTCCTCTGTATGCTATCAAAATCTATTTGTATGCATCGAGAATGGACTGTGTGCTATTGGCTTTCCATTTCTATAGAGTAATAGTACTTTGTTGAATTTGGGAATCAGACTTAATTAGGGGTTTAGGACCCATTATTTATAGGTAAATGTAAGGTGCAAGGGGGGAAGTTGAATAGACTAAACCTAGGTTTGATTCTGACTAGGGTTAGGTTAATAGATGCTATGTGGCAACATCTCATTCTAAGTAGGAAATATCCTATCCTCACAAATGTGTGAGGAAGGATTAGTGCTAATCCTAATTAGGCCTTAATCATGTCTAGAGGAGGATTAAAATAAAACCCTAAATTGGCACATGTGGGAGGATTTTATTAACACTAATTATGAATTAAGAGTTAATTAATCCAATTTTGCCCTAAAAAGGGGCTTAAGTGAAGTCAAAATTAAATTAGAATTTGATAATTGAATCTTAATTAATTTTACCAATTAATACCCCGTGTGGGTTTCAATTGAGTGTAAATGGGCTTTGCATCACCTCGGGTTGTCGTTTGAAGGTATCTTGATGCATAAAATGTAGTTTTGAGGGCTTATTATGGTTTGGGATCTGAAAGCCATTTGTGTAAGTCTACACGTTACTATGGTCAAATTATGGAAGTCTACGCATGTCTACACGTGTATACGCATGTCTACGCATGACTACAATAGTCTACAATAGCCTAGGTATGTCTCTAATAACCTATAGATATGCAAAAATAGCAATGTGTGACTTTTGGGTGTCTACATTTTGCCCCTTTTTGTACTATACTTTGTAGAACATAGTTTAATACAAAAATATGAAGGGTTTGTGTAGAAGAAAAAGGGATAGAATGGGAATGTAATCCAATCAAAGGGTATGCAGCCGCTTGAAGCATAACCATACAAATCAATCGAGTATCTAGGAAAAATAAGAGAAATAATGGAATCTAATCAAAGGTATGTAGCCACTCGAAGCATGACCATACAACATCAACTTGATGTCCACATGGGAAGAGGAGAGGAAGGAAAGAAGGAAAATAGGAAAGAGATAAAAACAATGCTAGTAAGGAAAAATGAATGATTATGAATGTAATGATGTGATTTTTCTGAGTCCATATGACATTTACGATGCCATACTAGTTGCTTGAGAATGAAAAATTTTGATTGCTTTGCTTTTGCGACCAAATCAACATGGTCCAAAAGTATGATTAGGACAAAATCCTAACTAAATATTTGTTGTTGATTGATTAATTAGAACATGGTGACAAGTGTCAAACCATTTGAGTTAGTTAACATTTGAATTATTCAAACATGTCATTCATTGTGCTCCATGAATGCCAAAGTGAAGTTTTCCAAATTTTGCGCTAAATTAGTCACTTGTGTCATTCATTGTGCTCCATGAATGTCAAGATGACCTTTCCATTATCATGCATAACTCTATTAATGTAACCCATGTATTATTGTGATTGAGATTATTTTGTATAACAATATTTAGCAAAAAATTTCGTAGACAAATGCGCTAACTGTGCTTTTGGATTTTCGATGTTGTGGTTGCATGCAAAGCTGACTTTGGATATGAATACCTCCTCAAACTAGTAATCAGCAATGAGGTGAATGAGGTGTGGTGATTTGATGATGCAATGATTAATAAAGATACCAATGCATGATGAATATGATTGTTAGTAAGAAGAGAAAATAATGGGATCTAATCAAAGGTATGTAGTCGCTTGAAGCATGACCATACAACATTGATTGGATAGCCAAGAAGGAAAAGAAAAAGAATTAGATCTAATAAAAGGTATGTATACGCTCGAAGCATGACAATACAACATTGATTGATGGTCTAGAAGGAGAAGGGAAGAAGGAAAGAAGAAGAAGAGGAAAGAAATAAAAAGCAATGTTGGTAAAGAAAAATGAATGATTATGAATGCAATGATGCGATTTTGTTGATTTCGTATGACATTTACGATGCCATACTAGTTTCTTGAGAATAGCAACTTTTAACTACTTTGCTTTTACGACTAGATCAACATGGTCCAAAAGTATGATTAGGACAAAAGCCTAGCTAAATATTTGATTTTGATTGACTGATGAGAACATGGTGACAAGTGTCAAACCATTTGAGTTAGTTAACATTTGAATTATTCAAACATGTCATTCATTGTGCTCCATGAATGCCAAAGTGAAGTTTTCCAAATGTTGCACTGAATTAGTCACTTGTGTCATTCATTCTGCTCCATGAATGTCAAGATGACATTTCTATTGTCACACATAACTCTCTTGAAGTAACTCATGTCTGATTGTGATTGAGATTATTTTGTATGATAATCTTTAGCAAAAAAAATTGTAGACAAATGCGCTAACCACGCTTTTGGATTTTTGATGTTGTGATTGCATGTAAAGCTGACTTTGGATATGAATACCCCCTCAAATGAGGAATCAACAATGAGTCGAATGGAATGCGATGATTTGATGATACATCATTTGATAAGATACCAATGCATGATGATTATGATGACAAAAAACAAATTAGCAGAGTGTTTTGGGAAGTTACTAGGGTTTTATAAGAAATTTGCATGATTTCCTAGGGTTTTTTGGGGTAACTTGGTTGATTTTGGAAGGTCTGAACTAAGTTTTCCACCTAAGGGGTGATTTTGACCTAAATCGCCACTCGAGGGATGAATTAGGGTTTTGAATTGTTTGACACATGTGTAGTGTTTTGGTAGTTTGGGGAATCGAACGATGTCAAAATTGGACGAATATTACACTATTGGAAAGCTCTTTCTAATCTCGATACAATGGTAAAAGTTTTTAGTAAATGTGGAGATGATTTGATAGGTGAAAAGTTAGACCAAATATGACCCTACTTTTGGAAGTAATGAATGCACATTTTCAAGCCTTATGAAGGGTGTGCATGGAAGCAAAATCTTTGTGAGGACAAAGAGGTGAAAAATTGTTGTGCTATGCTAGGAAATGCTAGGCTATGCTATGCTAGGCTATGCTATTTTTGTTGAGGTTTTAGGATAAACCTATCCAAATTTTTACTATGGTTTTTGAAGAAACCTATCCAAATTTTTGTTGAGGCTTTTGGGGAAACCTATCCAAAGTTTTATTGAGGTTTTTGGGGAAACCTATCCAAAGTGTTGTTGATGTTTTTGGGAAAATCTATCCAAAATTTTATCGAGGTTTTTGGGGGAAACCTAGTGCGTTAAGACTCTAAAAAGAATGTTTGTGATAAAATGTAAGTAAAAGGATGAAACCTTTTGAACCTAGTGACTGATTTGATTTTATGAAGGTGAGGTAAAGGATGCGACCTTTTGGACCTGGTGGTTTGTTTTGATTTGATGAGGGTAAGTTGAAGTTACCCCAATTTTGAATGATGGATGATACACATACATACCTTTTGATTTTGGCTGTTACATATGCATGTGTGATTTTTATGGTTTGGAATGTGTTGTGTTTATATTTGCATAGGTAGCACAATATAATCTGTAGGTATGTATGATAAATAGATGCATATATATGAATGATTTAGATCTATTATCGTGGTTTCATGTGAATGAATTTGTAGCCTAGTATGCATGATTATGTTTTGAATGCAGTGTGATGCCATATCGAATGTGATGTTGTAATAAATGCACATAAAGTAAATGCAATGTTGTAATTTGATTTTGGGATTCGTGTGAAATTAATGCAAGAATGTGATTTGCTATTTTAAATGCATGTAGGATGAATGCACAATCGTAATGTATACTAAGTTTATATGACATAGATACATGGGTGCATGTATGAACTTATTGAAATGCACCAAGGATGCACTTGTATTGTGGCATTTACCTATATAGATGTGATCCATTTCATGATTTCAGGGACGATGGATAATGTAAGGTATGTGTAATGGATTGACTAATATAGTTATGAAAATGAAATCTCAAACCCTTAGCTATACAAGATTTGTGGCAACTTATAACATAATCGGGATCCATTAGACAGGGTAGTGAGTAAAAATGTCTTCTATGGAGAGAGATCCACAAGAGTGGGCGAAAAAGTCTTCTAGAATATTGTCATATAGAGCATAGGGGAAATAATTATCCTATGGATAAATTTCCATGAACCAGAGCAAGGAGAAATATTTCTCCTATGGATAGAGTTCCATGAACTAGAGAAAAGGGGAAAGAGTTATCCTATGGAGTGTGATCCATGAAATAGTTGAAAAGATAGAGTTGTTCTGTGGAGAGAGATCCACTAACTAGTTGACGAGAAAGAGTTCTCCTGGTCAAGTTCCACAAACCAAACAAAATTGGGAAAGAGTTCTATTGTGGATAGAGATTTACAAATCAGAGCATTAGGGGATTGTTGTCTCCTTTGGACATAGGTCCATAAAAATTGTAATAGAGAAGTGATTACAAAAATATTTGTTGAGAATATTTTCTTCATGGAGTAGCCCACATTGGGTGAACCACTTTAATTTGATGTCTTTGTTATGTGTAATGATTTATACATTGCTTTTATTACTACTATTGATATTGCCATTGATAATATTGGATAATATTGTTTGGAAATAAAATTAAAAGTTGATTGTATACTGTTCATCCCCCCCTCTTAGTATAAGTATGTGTTATTCAATTGGTATCATAGTGGTTTCCTATGAAAGAGTTTAACATCTTGAAGGAAGAGTGTACAAGAACATAGATGACATCTCAAAGTGGATCTTAAACAAACAAGGCACAATTTTTTAATGGGAACAATTATGCTTTTTGGAATGTAAGAATAAATACTTACTTGATGGCACAAGGAATTGAGATATGGCAAGTATTTGAGGATGGATACACACTGCCAGCTAGTCCTCCTATAGATAAATATGGTAAGATCGTACACCTGTATAATGCAAAGGTAATGAATACAATCTTGGGTGGATTACGTGAAGTAGAAGTTGTAAAATTTATGCATTGCACATCAAAAAAAGAGATTTGGGAAAAGATGAAGAATGCATATGAGGGAGATAAAAAGGTCAATATGGTAAATTTGCAAAATTACAAGAAAAAATTTAAATACTTGAAGATGAAGGATGGGGAAGACATTGCTACATACTTCGTGTGGATGAGGTTGTTAACTCCATGTGAGGACTTGGGTTTAAATTTGAAGAATATGATGTTTGTCAAAATATTCTAAGATCACTTCCTATGAGGTATGAAGGAAAGGTTTCATCCATAGAAGAAACAAGAGATCTTAAAATACTAACTTTGGATGAGTTACAAAGAACAATCACAACATATGATATGAGAATTGTAAAGTATCATATCTGAAGAAAGAGGTAGCTTTCAAAGTAGAAAAGAAAGCAAAGGATAATAAATTTGTTTCAAGTGATTAGTCAATCAGTGATGAGGAAGATAACTACGATAAAAGGAACTAGAGGGATACAGGAAAGCACAAAGGTATGAAAATAGTAAAGTATTTTAATTGTGGTAAATATGGTCATTATGCATCTAACTGTACATAATTTAAAAGTAGAAATGGTGAAGAGAAACAAGATCATTAGAAAAGGAAAGCAGGAAAATACATGTATGAAAAGACAAATAGGGATAGACAAAGCAAGCATGGGAAGAAGTTTTTCCAAATATATAAGAGGATTTTCTATGCAGATAAGATATGCAAGATTTCAAGTGATAGTGATGGAAGATCCTCAGATAATGAATAAGAATAAATGTTCTTCTTGGCAATAGAGGAAGAAGGAAGTGCTCCTATTGAACATAAATCTGAAAAGTTTGAATATGCTCTTGAAGATAAAGAAGCAGAGGAAGAATTATAAAATGAAGAGGAAGGAGTTGTATATCTAGAATCTGAGATTATTTTTGCTCTTAAGAAATTAAGAAATGTTAGAAAATAGAATTCGAGACTCAAGGCTCAATTCCAAGAATGTGATGAAGAAATAGGAAAGCTTATACAAGATCTGATAAACTTAATAGCTAAGACAAAGATATTTAAAAAAAATTTAGAGGTAAAACTGATAAACTTAATAGCTAAGACAAAGATATTTAAAAAAAATTTAGAGGTAAAAGTCTTAGAAGGTGAAAGATTAGAGCATGAGGTAGTTTCACTAAGGAAATAAGTGAGAGAGTCTAAATACAAGCTACACAGGTTTGGGAGAAGCTCAAAGACTTTGGATAAGATTATCAATGCACAAAGATCTTCATAAAAAAAGACATGAATTGATTTTGAAGAGGGACAAAGATAACAAGGAGAGGATTCATGCTCAATATCCAAAGAAGAAGAAGCTTCATAAAATTAAGGAGAAAGTGAGACTTATGAGGATAAGTTGAAAATAGAAGGTTCACCAAGGAAGGAAACAATGCACAAATAAGAAAAAGGAAACATCACAAGGAGGAAAGGACTAAGAGACCAATGGTATGGTTCTAGAATAATTGTAAAGCTCCAAAAATTTCATTAATCAATAAATCCTAGATTAAAACCTTATATAACATAGGAATAAGCCAGAAATAGCTTAGGAGAAAATTAGGGAGAGAAAATAGGATAGAAAAAATAATAGGGAGGAAAGAAGAATTTAGGAGTGAATTCTCTTGTTTGTTGTCCTTGCTATTGTCGTCCACATTGGAGTATGCAAACCACCTCATATTATGTACAGGTAAAGGTAAAATAAAAAATAAATTTTTACTTTAACTTCCAACATTCTCCCCCTTAAATTTGATAATTTTGTCTATACAGTCTCTTAGCTTTATATATTGAGCTTTAGCTATACCTTTGGTGAAAATATTTGCAATATTATCGAAGGCATTACAATATTGAAGCTCAACTATTTGTTGTTCCACCATATCTTGAATGAAGTGATACTTCATATCAAAATGCTTTGATCTGATATTATGGACTACATTGTATGCCAACTGAATGGCACTTATGTTATCACAATACAGTCAAGTTGGACCACTTTGACTTTCTCCAATCTCTTCAAGAACTTTTCTCAACCTTAGGGCTTGAGTACTATCATGTGTTATAGCTATATACTCATCCTTTGTCGATGACAATGATACAATATTTTATTTCTTGGAACTCCATGTAATTAGTCCTGATCCTAGACTAAAACAATTTCTTGATGTAGATTTCTTGTCATCTATATTTTTGCCCCAATCACTGTCACTGAAGCCAACTAATTTCATAGACTTACATTGTTGGTAATGGATTCCAAAATCCAATGTACCTTTTACATATCTCAATATTCTTTTAGTTGCTTGTAGATGCAGCTCATAAGGACTAGCCATAAACCTTGAAACTAGAGAAACAACATATTGAATATCAGACGTTGTGTTGGTGAGAAACATCAGACTCCCAACCATGCTTCTGTAAGTGGTCATGTCAACCTTTGATGCTCCATCATCCTCACTTAATTGGATCCCATTTCCAGTTGGATTTGCAACTGATTTGCACTGAAGATCTATTTATTTTATTTATGCACTTCCATGCCTAGGAAGTATCACATTAAATCAAGATCTTTCATCTCGAACTTCTTCATCATGGAGTTTTTGAACTCCATATTCATTTTATTATTACTACCCATAAATATTAGATCATCCATATACAAACAAGCTATGAGAATGTTTACTCCATGCTATAGGTAGTACAAAGTTGGTTCTCTTTTATTTCTTGTGAATCCATACTCGTTGAAAAAGCCATCAATGTGTGAGTACCAAGCTCTTGGTGCTTGCTTGAGGCCATAAAGTGCTTTCTTTAATTTGTAAACAAGGTTTTATTTTCCCTGTTATTGGAAACCTTGAGGTTGTTGAACATAAAAATCTTACATCAAGTATCCATTCAGAAAAGCACTCATTACATCCATGTGTTGAACATTCCATCCTTTATGGGTGGCTAAGGAAAGAACTGATCTGATTGTATCTTGTCTTGCAATAGGAGCAAAAGTTTCCTCATATTCAATGCCATATTTTTGAGTAAAACCTTTTGCTACTAATCTTGCCTTATGCCTCTCAATGCTTCCATAAGCATTGTACTTGGTCTTGTAGACCCATTTACATCCAACACATTTTTTACCTTTGGGTAGCTTTACTAGATCCCATGTATCATTATTTTTTATAGAGGTTATTTCCTCTTTCATGGCTTCTTGCCATACATTTTGAGTACATGCCTTATCATAGCTAGATGGTTCTAGATGTGTGCTAGTCAATAAAGCATAATTGACTTCATCTCCTCTAGGTTCTTAGGAGTTATCATCCCCATACAATTGCAAATTCTCAAGTTACTGTAGAACTGAATTCATTTCACTAGCTTGGATTCTAGTGAATCTTATTTGAAAATTTTGATCCAGCATCTGAAAGGAAGGATGATGTTGTAAAGTTCTTCTACCTCTTGATGGAGATTCAATGTCCATCGATGAAGAACTTACTGATATCTGTGGATACAGACATTTATTTATGGTTTATGTACTTGAACTTCTCGGTATTGGAGGGGATGGTGTGCCTTTGCTTTTATTTGGAGACACTTGTTGTATCTGTTGTACCTATGAAGAATTTACATCTTGGGACTCATCATCAAAAAAACTTCTTTGATGACCCCATTCTCCCCCTTCATCAAAATTACATCCTTGGAGAGTACAATTTTATGAGTCTTAGGATTGTAGATTCTATATGCTTTTGTAGACTCACAATACCCTAGAAATATACAAGCTTGACTTTTGGGATAAGGCTTCTTCCTTTTCTCATCAGGAATGTAGGCATATGCTAAAGAACCAAAATTTTTGAAGTGCTTTACATTTTGTTTCTTTCTATACCACCCCTCATAAGGAGTGATGACATCTAAACTAGAATTTGGACTTCTATTTAGAATATATACACTTGTTTTTATAGCATCATCCCAGTACATATTAGTTAGGTGCTTTAACTGAAGCATCGATCTCACCATCTCAACTATGGTGTGGTTATTTCTTTCGGCCACACCATTTTGTTATGGGGTATAGGTAGTGGTTAATTGCCTTTTGATCCCACTTGATTTACAATAGTTCAAGAATTCTTTTGAGTATTCACCTCCTTGATCTGTCCAAAGTGTTGAGCAAGGTGCAACAACAATATTGTCATTGTTGTCAACACAATCAGACAGATCGGTTGATGCAGTGGACAGGAGTTAAGAGGTTCTTCAGAGTATGTACAATGATTTTCCAAAAGATCGAAGTGGCCCATATGCTAAAAATCAAAAGAAAATCACAAGGAAGAAAACTATCGTGATATCGCGACATGTTGAGCAAGAAAGAAAAACTGTCGCGATATCGCGACATGTTGAGAAGAAAGAAAAACTATCACGATTTTGTGACATGTTCAAAAAGAAAGCACAAGCAAGAAAAACTATCATGATTTCGTGACATGTTCGAAGAGAAAGCGCAAGCAAGAAAAACTATCGCGATTTCGTGACATGTTCGAAAAGAAAGCGCAAGCAGGAAAAACTATCACGATTTCATGACATGTTCGAAGAGAAAGCGCAAGCAAGAAAAACTGTCATGATTTCACGACATGTTCGAAGAGTAAAAGGCAAGTAGAAAAAGTGTCACGATTTTATGACATATTGCAAGAGAGATTGTACGGAAGAAAAAGTGTCACGATTTCATGACATATTGCAAGAGAGAGAGTCCGAAAGAAAAAGTGTCACGATTTCATGACATATTGCAAGAGAGATTGTATGAAAGAAAAAGTGTCGCGATATCGTGACATATTGCAAGAGAGAGAGTCCGAAAGAAAAAGTGTCACGATATCATGACATGTTGCATTTTCACGACACAAAGGAAAGAGAAAGAGCAAAGGAGAAAAAGTGTCACGATATCGTGACATGTTGCATTTTTGACCAAAGGCAAGAGAAAGAGCAAAGGAGAAAAAGTGTCACGATATCGTGACATGTCACATTTTCATGACTCAAAAAGGGTAGGAAGGAAGAGAAAGAAAAAGTGTCGCGATATCACGACATGTCGCATTTTCATGACTCGGAAAGGGCAGGAAGGAAGAGAAATGAAAAAGTGTCACGATATCGTGACATGTCGCATTTTCATGACTTGAAAAGAGCAGGAAGGCAGAGAAGGAAAAGTGTCACGATATCGCGACATGTCACATTTTCACAACTTGAAAAGAGCAAGAAGGCAGAGAAGGAAAAGTGTCACGATATCGTGACATGTCGCATTTTCATGACTTGAAAAGAGTAGGAAGGCAGAGAAGGAAAAGTGTCGTGATATCATGACATGTCGCATTTTCATGACTTGAAAAGAGTAGGAAGGCAGAGAAGGAAAAGTGTCACGATATCGCGACATGTCGCATTTTCGCGACTCAAAAAGGCCAGACAAGCAGTGAAACAAAAGTGTCGCGATATCGCGACATGTCACATTTTTGCGACTCAAGAAAAGCCTCAAAATAGAAACGAATAGTAATGAAGAAGAAAACGTACTGTCATCGAAGGAGAAAACAAATGCATGCCCATGTGGAGAAAATGAACAGTCGAAGAAGGAGAAAATGAACAGTCATCAAAATAGAATCGAAAAGCTTTTTCGAAAACCAAAATGCATGCATGCACAAAGGAGAAAATGAATAGTCATGCCCGAGAAGACGAACAGTCATGGTAGGAGAATATGGTGTCAATTCATTGCATGTAACGTGTTTGACAAAATGCCTACTCTATATATACAAAAGGAGTTACAACTGGAGTTACAACTATAGTTACAAAGAGAGAGGATGGTTATAAAAGGAGTGTTGCTTGGAGAATTTTGAAAGTGCTCGGGATTAAAGCGAGGCGGATTTAATCTTGCGAAGAGAGCAAGAGGAGAGCGAGAGGCATGCGAGAGGCGAGCGAGAGAGGTGTGCGATATGTGAAGCACGAGGAGAGTGCACGGGAGGCGAGCGAGCAGGGTGTGTGTTGTGTGAAGAGTGGGCGATGTTGAGAAAGCAATAGACCAGTCAGGGTCTTGTAAAAGTGAAGGCATCTTTATGTCAATCTTCTAGTTTTAGAACAGAAGTCCAAGTTGGTGCTTGGCATCAGGGGTTGGTGCTCCTTCCAGTTGGTGTTGGTAAATCAGGGGTTGGTGCTCCTTTCTATTAGTGTAGATAAATCAGGGGTTGGTGCTCCTTTCTGTTGTTGTAGATAAATCAGGGGTTGGTGCTCCTTCCAATGTGTGCTGGTAAATTGATTGTAAAGTTGTTGCTTTGCAAAGGCTAGATTTGGATGGGAGTCCAAATAGTCAATTTTTGAGGAGTAGCCAAAACTGGTGAACCTCGGTACATCTTGTGTTGTGTGATGCTCTTTTGTTATATTTGCTTTATTGGGTTTTAAGTTTTCATTGTTTCGGCATTAAGAGTTGAAGATTTAAGTTTTTAAGAGCTACACTGATTCACCCCCCCTCTCAATGTCATTGTGAGACTAACAATTGGTATCAGAGCCAAGTTCCTGAACAAGCTTAATCGGCTAAGGTGATCTTGGAAGTGAGACAATGGCAGGTGGTGAAGGATTCTCATCAAACAAAGCACCATTGTTTGATGAAACTAATTACGCATTTTGGAGACTCGGGATGTAGACATATCTTTGTGCTTTGGGATACGACATTTGGGAGTCGATAGATAGTGGATACACAATACCCACCACTCCTCCAACCGATGCTATCGGTAAGAAACTATTTGAGAATAACTCTAAAGCAAAGAATGCTATCATGTGTGGTTTAGTGGACAGCGAACTGATAAATATTATGAGTTGTAAAATGGCAAAAGACATGTGGGACAAACTAAGGAGCATTCATGAAGGAGATGACAAGATCAAGGAGGCCAAGTTACAAACGCATCGAGCTTAGTTCGAAGCATTAAAGATGAATGACGATGAGAACATAGAGGCATACATGTTGAGAGTTAATGGAATCATTAATGCGATTAGAGGACTCGGTGAGGAAATGGAAGATGCTGTCATCATGAAAAAGGTACTAAGATCTCTTCCCCAAAGATTTGATTCTAAAGTTTTAGCAATAGAAGAAGCTAAAGATCTAAATACTTTTAGTATGGATGAGATGCATGGTTCTTTGACTGCATATGAGATGAGAATAGGAAAAACTAAACCCACAGATAGAGAAGCTACTTTTAAAGCACATAAAAATATAAAAGCAAAACAAGAATCCGAGGAAGAAGAGACATCAGATGAAATGGAAGCAAACTTTGTTCGAAAACTAATAAGGGGAAAAGGAAAATACAGAGGAAAGCTACCATTTAAGTGTTTCAATTGTGGAGGCGTTGGGCATGTTGTAGCTAAATGTCCACTTAATGAGAAGGACGAAAGTGATGAAGGATCGCACCAAGAAAGAAGTGACTGGAAGAAAAAAACAAATTTCAGAAACGACAACTTCAAGAAGAAAAGTTTCATCTCCAAGAATGTTAGTTCATCAGAAGACAGCTGCGGTGAGGATTCTAAAAAGGAAACAGGTGAAGCTCTTTTCATGGCACTCAAAGAAGAAAAAATAGAAAAGATAGGAGTGAATTCTGAAGTATGTGATGAAAACCTTGAGGGTGAAGTATATCTAGAAGGTGAGTTGATCGCTGCACTTGAAGAGTTGGGTATAGAAAGGAAAAAGAACAAAAGACTGTCCAAGAAGTTGGAAGAATATGGGGATAATATTGAAGATCTCTTCTTACAAATTCATAAAGCCAAGAAAATAGAAGAAGCCTTGAAGTCACACCTGGATGATAAAGGCGATGTATGTAGCAAACGTGAAGAGGAATCTAACAAAGTTATTAGTGATCTAAAGCTGCAAGTAGAAGAGTCCAAAAGGATTGAAGAAACTCTCAAGTCACGGATCAATGAGAAAGAGATTGTTTGTGGCAAACAAGAAGAGGAGATTGTTTTATTGAGGAAACAACTAGAAGAGGCCAATACAAATCTCAAATTTGAGAAGAGCACAGAGTTGCTAGATAAAATGATAAGGCATCAAAGAAGCCCCATGTGTAAGCTTGGTCTTGGATATGAAGCTGAACAACCTTCATCTTCTAAATCTATAGAGAAGAAGAAGTCCACTGCTGAAGGATCAAAGCAAGAAAAGTTTGAAGCTGAAACTTCAAAAGGAAGAAAATCTCAAAGGAGATCTACAACAAAGCAACCACAACAAAAGAGGTTCTATCACTCTCACTTTATTCATAATAATGCTTGTAATGGCTATTGTTTTAGATGCAACCATTATGGTCACAAGGCAATGTATTGTGGATTGAATAATAGATCAAAGAGTTATGCTGGTAGAAATACATCTGTTGAACACCATGTGCAATTTTTTAAATGTAATGGTCATGGGCACATAGCAAGGTCTTGTCCAAGAACTTTTGTATCTAATCTAAGGCAAGACAGTAGATTTCATCAGACACAAAGAATGCAACACAGACAGGGAAGAAATCATGTGCATCAAAGAAAGGAAAATAATCATCCATCAAGGATGCACAAGAGACAACCACCCAAGAGAAATGTTCAAGTTCACGAAAAGGTTCAAAATAGGGATGCAGTTGAAAAACTCAAGCCCAAGTTCAAGAAATATTGGAGAAAGAAAGAAGAGAGGAAATCGTGTCTCCTTGGACTGAAGGAGATTACTCCTCTATTGCACTAAGCAACTCTAGGTAGCACATCCTTAGGGGGAGCAATCTTAAAGGTTATTTTTGCTCCTATGTGTTTGTTTGGTTATCTGAGGATGAAAGGCAAGTAGGCAGGGGGAGTTGTCGTATAGTTGTCAAAGTGTGTTTCAATTCATGTAGTTGTTTGTGGAGGTACCATGAAGGGTGGTGATTAAATTGAGAGTTGTCACCATTGGTAGTATTGCTATATGTCAGTGTTATACTTTTGATGGTTCTTACTACCATTGTTCAAAGTTATGGATTATAACAGTTCTGATAATTTGGTTTAGTGAAAGAGATGCTAAAAAGTTCACAATGGAGGATTGTAAGCCAGTTAGCACTCCCATGATGACAGGTTGCAAGTTGAGCAAGGATGAAAAATCTCCAGATGTTGATCAAACCATGTACAGATCAATGATTGGGAGCCTACTATATTTGACAGCTACCAGACTAGATATCTTGTAGGTAGTTTGCATGGTAGCACGATTTTAGGCTAGTCCCAAGGAGACTCATGTGACAATAGTGAAGAGGATTCTTCGGTATCTAAAGGGTACTATGGAGTATGGGTTATGGTATCCGAAAGGTAAGGACTTCACCCTTATTGCGTATTTAGATGTAGATTGGGTAGGATGTGTCGATGACAGAAAGAGTACCAGTGGAGGTGCATTCTATCTTGGAGATAGGTTGGTCGCATGGCACAGTAAGAAACAAGAGTCAGTCTCCTTATCCACAGTAGAGGCAGAATATATTGCAGCAACTACATGTTGTACGCAGGTCTTATGGATGAAACAAACCCTGAAAGATCTTGGCATTAACTTCAGTGAGCCAATTTTAGTTAAGTGTGATAACACCAGTGCCATTAACATCTCAAAGAATCCGGTTATGCATTCTCGCACAAAACATATTGCTATCCGATATCACTTTTTGAAGGAGAAAGTTGTGAAAGGTGAGGTTAAGTTGGATTTTGTCCCAACTACAGAGCAAGTAGCGGATATCTTCACAAAACCGCTGCCCAAGGAAATTTTTGAGTACCTTCGCAATAAATTGGGAGTGGTCACGCTTCCCAAGAACTGACTAGCTATCGGGACCACATTCTCAGGGGGAGCATTTATATATTTGATTATATTTTTGCTCATGTTTGTAATTTTTGCTAACTGTAATAATTTGTGCCTGAGAATGTTGTGCATGGACTCAGGGGGAGTCTGCAGTAGCCCTTTGGTATTATTGTCAAAGGGGGAGAAGAATTACAAGAAATTGCACGTGTGTTGCCAACAATTCCAAAGGGGGAGATTGTTGAGCAAGGTGCAACAACAATATTGTCATTGTTGTCAACACAGTTAGAAAGATCGGTTGATGCAGTGGATAGGAGTTAAGAGGTTCTTCAGAGTATGTACAAGTGATTTTCCAAAAGATCGAAGTGGCCCATATGCTAAAAATCAAAAGAAAATCACAAGGAAGAAAACTGTCGCGATATCGCGACATGTTGAGCAAGAAAGAAAAATGTCGCGATATCGCGACATGTTGAGAAGAAAGAAAAATTGTCATGATTTCGTGACATGTTCAAAAAGAAAGCGCAAGCAGGAAAAACTGTCATGATTTCACGACATGTTCGAAGAGAAAGCGCAAGCAAGAAAAACTGTCATGATTTCGTGACATGTTCGAAAAGAAAGCGCAAGTAGGAAAAACTATCGCGATTTCATGACATGTTCGAAGAGAAAGCGCAAGCAAGAAAAACTATCACGATTTCGTGACATGTTCGAAGAGTAAAAGGCAAGTAGAAAAAGTGTCACGATTTCGTGACATATTGCAAGAGAGATTGTACGAAAGAAAAAGTGTCACGATTTCGTGACATATTGCAAGAGAGAGAGTCCGAAAGAAAAAGTGTCACGATTTCGTGACATATTGCAAGAGAGTTGTACGGAAGAAAAAGTGTCGTGATATCATGACATATTGCAAGAGAGAGAGTCCGAGAGAAAAAGTGTCGTGATATCGTGACATGTCGCATTATCGCAACCCAAAGGCAAGAGAAAGAGAAAAGGAGAAAAAGTGTCGCGATATCGCGACATGCATTTTGGAAGGGAAGAGAAAGAGCAAAGGAGAAAAAGTGTCATGATATCGTGACATGTCGCATTTTCACGACTTGGAAAGGGTAGGAAGGAAGAGAAGAAAAAGTGTCGCGATATCGTGACATGTTGCATTTTCATGACTCGAAAAGGGCAGGAAGGAAGAGAAAGAAAAAGTGTCGCGATATCGCGACATGTCGCATTTTCATGACTTGAAAAGAGTAGGAAGGCAGAGAAGGAAAAGTGTCGCGATATCGTGACATGTCGCATTTTCACGACTTGAAAAGAGCAGGAAGGCAGAGAAGGAAAAGTGTCATGATATCGCGACATGTCGCATTTTTGTGACTTGAAAAGAGCAAGAAGGCAGAGAAGGAAAAGTGTCGCGATATCGCGACATGTCACATTTTCGCGACTTGAAAAGAGCAGGAAGGCAGAGAAGGAAAAGTGTCACGATATCGCGACATGTCGCATTTTCGTGACTCGAAAAGGCCAGACAAGCAGTGAAACAAAAGTGTCATGATATCGTGACATGTCACGTTTTCGCGACTCAAGAAAAGCCTCAAAATAGAAACGAACAGTAATGAAGAAGAAAACGTACTATCATCGAAGGAGAAAACAAATGCATGCCCATGTGGAGAAAATGAATAGTCGAAGAAGGAGAAAATGAACAGTCATCAAAATAGAATCGAAAAGCTTTTTTGGAAACCAAAACACATGCATGCACAAAGGAGAAAATGAACAGTCATGCCCGAGAAGACGAACAGTCATGGTAGGAGAATATGGTGTCAATTCATTGCATGTAACGTGTTTGACGAAATGCCTACTCTATATATACAAAAGGAGTTACAACTGGAGTTACAACTGAAGTTACAACTGGAGTTACAAAGAGAGAGGATGGTTATAAAAGGAGTGTTGCTTGGAGAATTTTGAAAGCGCTCGGGATTAAAGCGAGGCGGATTTAATCTTGCGAAGAGAGCAAGAGGAGAGCGAGAGGCACGTGAGAGGCGAGCGAGAGAGGTGTGCGATATGTGAAGCACGAGGAGAGTGCGTAGGAGGCGAGCGAGTAGGGTGTGTGTTGTGTGAAGAGTGGGCGATGTTGAGAAAGCAATAGACCAGTCAGGGTCTTGTAAAAGTGAAGGTATCTTTATGTCAATCTTCTAGTTTCAGAACAGAAGTCCAAGTTGGTGCTTGGCATCAGGGGTTGGTGCTCCTTCCAGTTGGTGCTGGTAAATCAAGGGTTGGTGCTCCTTTTTGTTAGTGTAGATAAATCAGGGGTTGGTGCTCCTTTTTGTTGTTGCAGATAAATTAGGGGTTGGTGCTCCTTCCAGTGTGTGCTGGTAAATTGATTGTAAAGTTGTTGCTTTGCAAAGGCTAGATTTGGATGGGAGTCCAAACAGTCAATTTTTGAGGAGTAGCCAAAACTATGTGTGATGCTCTTTTGTTATATTTGCTTTATTGGGTTTTAAGTTTTCATTGTTTCGGCATTAAGAGTTGAAGATTTAAGTTTTTAAGAGCTACACTGATTCACCCCCCCTATCAGTGTCATTGTGAGACTAACACAAAGACATTTTACATAATTCCCACTTTGATTCTATAAATTGTTTCTAAAATATATGAAGCAATCAAATTCTTCATCTTTGTGCTTTAAGAAATAAATCCAACACATTCTAGAGAAGTCATCTATGAAAGTGAGATAATAAGAATTATTTTCAAGACTCTGTGTTTGCATCGGACCACAGATGTCTAAATGTACTAACTAAAGTGGATAGCTGGATCTCCACACTTATCCTTTCAAAAACTTTGACCTGGAGATCTTTCCCAAAGCACATCATTCACAGACTTTCTTTTTTCATCGATTTTGGGAAGTCCTGTCACCATAGCTTGAGAAGTTAGAATTTTCAAGCTTGTAGAGTTAAGGTGACCATATCGCAAGTGCCACAACACACTTGGATTTCTTATGGCTACATTTGAAAGTTGAGATCCCATTGGCTCACAAAATTTGAGAGGGAATAACTTGTTCTTGGTCATGGGGACCTGTGTGATGACATAATTACAATTATTTTTATCAAAAGTAATACATTGTCCTTCATCAAATACAATCTTGTAATTGTTCTCCATCATTTGTCCATTGTGTTGGATATTTGGAGTGTAATAGATGTCACTCACTTTATTTAGTCCTTCTTTGGTTGGAACCGCCACGACTCCAATTCCCTCTACTTACAATACTTTGTCATCCCCTAATTTGATTTGGGATTTATAAGTGGAATCTAGAGTAGCAAATAGATTTTCTTTGCCACTCATATGGTTTGAGAAACCAATATATAGAATCCATGTGTCATTTATATTCTGATTTGATTGTCCATATGACAGAAAATGATTAGAAGCATCATCTTCTTCTCTATAATTTCCATATTGACTACTACTGTCTTATGAAGATTTTGACCAGTAGTTGTGAGCAAAGTGACCTGGATTGCCATAGTTGAAATAGACTAATTTGGACTTGTCACTTCCTTGCCCTTTATTGCCACTTTGTCCTTGATTTCCACCTTGATTCTGATTTCCACCTCTTTATTGGTTGCCTCATCTGTATGAGTTGCCTCCTCTATTGGAATTGCCTCCTCTGTTCTGGTTGCCTCCTCTGTTGGAATTGCCTCCTCTATAGTTGCCTCTGCCTCTACCTCTTTACTTTCCTCTACCTTAACCTCTTCCCCATCCTCTTCCATTATTTTAATTGGAAGTGAAGGCCTTATCATCGCCTTCATAGCTAGTTGAAGGAGTTTTAGGAAACCTCTCTTCATGTGACAGTAACGATCCGATCAATGCATCGAATGTTAAAATAAAAAGATATTTAGATTCTTCTATTATTATGGCAATATGGTTCCATTTCTATGTAAGTGTTATCAACACTTTTATTACAATTATATCAGGCTTGATTTCTTCACCTAGTGTAACCATTTTATCTACAATTGCTTTTACTCTAACACAATAATCATCGACTTTTTCATCATCTTTCATTCGAATATTTTCAAAATATCGATTCAATGTTTGAAGCCTTACATGCTTCAATTTATTCCTACTCTAGAATCCATCACTCAATACTTTCCATGTGGCTTGTGCAGTCGTACAAGCAATTATTCTAGGAAATATACTTTTCTCCAATGTATCTTGGAAATGAGAAAGAGTAGATGAGTTGCTCTTTTTCCCTTCTTTTCATGTTTTCTTGTCTGTGGCACTAAGTGTTTTCTAGTCTGAGGGTTCTGTGTAGTCCTCTTCTATGATGTCCTACAAACCTCTACCTATGAGCAAGGCCTTCATATTTATAGACCAATACTCATAGTCATAACTGTTAAATTCTGGTATAGGTAAGCTATTGTGTGAGGCCATAGTTACCAAAAAACTCTCTTTATTTCATGGTTACAATAAAGTACTTTTTCTGAAATAAGGAAAGAAGAATAAGGAAGAAGGAAGAGATTACAAACTTAAGTCAAATCTGACTTGTTCTACTCTATCATTGATTGGTTGTTCCTCTTGATGTGGGGATGCTATCTCTTGATTTATAAAGTTATCTACCACTTCTTCTTCGTTGTAACTTATTTGTATGATTTTTGGTGATTTTGGTTCTAGGATTTCTATTGAATTATGGTAGTGTGTATACTCTGATTCTTGTGGTGCAGCTTTTACTGATTTCGATTGTTCAAATTGACTCTTGAATGAGTTGTCTTCAAAATTTGCCTCGTACCCTGAGTCAGGATGCCTTTGATGTGCGATCACTACATTTTGAAGTTGACTAAACACAATGTTGAGTCCATAACCTCTGAATTTATTATCAAATAACTCTACACATTCTCATGCTAAAATTGCACATAAGACATGATAACAACCATTTGGTCTTATCATCAATGCCATGTTACAATTTTACAATTTGACTTATTGTGTCCTTTACAAAACTAAGCCTCTTAGGATTATTTACACTAGATTTATCATTTCCTGAATTAAAAAAAAATATTTTACAATGAATTGCCTCATAGGCAATGTCCTCTTTTTATAATAATAAAAAAAAAATATTTCTATTTAATAAAAAAAAAATTGCTTAATTTAAAAAAAAAAAACAATTATGTTTTAATTTATTAAATATGATATAAATAGTTTTTTAATATAATAATTAAAAAAAAATAAACTTTAGAAGTGAGGTTAGAGGGTTTCGAACCCTTGACCTATGATGGCCCTTGGGCCTTATCACGTGCTCTCTTGCCACGACAGTAGCTCACCTGCCATGAGATAAGGAAATCACACTTCCTTATAAAGTTACTCCCTTTGTAGATTTTAAAAAACTTTTTGAAACAAAAAATTACACCTGCAAGAGTCAAACCCTTGACTCATTCCTTACAAGCTAGCCCTCTTGCCAAGTCGGCTAGCACCTTGGATGAGATATCTTAAACACCTGATGTGCTTAGTTCTTTAGTCGTCATGGATAAGATTTTAAAACCATATCTTCTATGTCGTACCCTCCAAAATATTTGTTGAGAAATAATTTATTTTTTCCATTTATAGATCTATGGCGTATCAGGAGTATAATATATAATATTTTTCAAGTTTTCTTTCAATACAAAAATAATTTTATGGGTTTCTTTTACCAATTTTGTCAGATTTCTTTAATAAAAAAACCACAAACTCTTTCTATGAGATTCAATATAGAGAAGAAAGGAAAAAAATTTAAATACAGTCTTCCGTTGCATAACTCTGATTCACTACACAATCCAATCAAACTACAGATCCATTGTATGTTCTCTGCTACAACGATGAGTGGGGCTATGAAAGCACATGATCTGTTGGTCGAAATCTATTAGAATTACATCGATTTCTCTTGCAATAGTTCTAGGTGAGGATTATTTATTGTGAAATCCACATCTGGTTCATTCCTTTGCTAGCTACGATTCACTTTGCTTCGACGAAGTCGTTCTTCGACTGCTGCAATTTCTTAGACAAAAAAAACGTTTTGGGATAATATCCCACATGCACAAGAGTAGGGATTATTTAGTGGTTTAAAATAACTAACAAGCAATAGTTCTTTCGATTGTCTATGGGCAATTGGAAGCCTCCCTTTTGAATTCTCCACCCACTCAAACTCCACCATGTAAGCATGTTTGTTGCCACTCACCCTTGCCACTTGTGTCCAATCGATCCTCATCATGTGTCCACTTGGTTCTATCCACTCCTTGGGTCTCATGCCTGGCATGATTTCCCTTGTATACCTTGGGTCTCATGCCTATTATGGGCTCCCACCTCAGACCCTATCTGATTCTGATACCAAATATGGTTCTTGAATAATTGTAAAGCTCCAAAAAGTTCATTAATAAATAAATCCTACATTACAACCTTAAATAACTTAGGAATAAGCCAGAAATAGCTTAGGAGAAAATTAGGGAGAGAATATAGGATAGAAAATAAATAGCAAGGAAAGAATAATTTAAGAGTGAATTCTCATCTGTCGTCCTCCTCTTGCTATCCATATTGGATTCTGTCGACCACCTCATTTTCCATCCAAGAAAAGGTAAATAAAGGTAAAGTAAAAAATAAATTTTTACTTTAACTTCCAACAAATGGCTTCAAGGAAATATTTTTTAAAGGACATTACTTCTCATGTAACAGGTTTGGTCACAAGGCTATGCAGTGCAGGACACATGAAAAGAAGGAATATGGGTTCACTAAGAGAAATTTCAGAAATGGGCATATCTTTCAAGGGTATTGTTATTCTTGTAATCATATTGGTCATAAAGCAATTAATTGTAGGGTTCATGACAAGAATGGGTATGGCTTCACCGGGAGGAACTTCAAGATATTTTCACCTTCAAGGAACCACAACATTAAGTGTTATAAGTGCAATAATGATGGGGATATAGCCAAGTGGTGTAGAACAAAATTTCCAGGGACAAGCAAGAACATGGATATTCAAAAGAGTTAGAAGGATATGTTGAGAAAGAATATTGACAAAGGAAAAGAGCATTGTATGCTAGGAGTAGAGACTCCCACCCTAAAATTAATCACCTCAAGGAGAGGAGGTGGGAGGGGGATGAGCTAAGAGTCTTATCTTTAGCCCCAAAGGAGTCCCTTTGCCATTGATGTCAAAGGGGGAGAGATTTGAGTTAGGGGGAGAAGTTTCCCAAGGGGAGTAGAATTGGAAAAAGGAAAAATAATGATTAAGGAAAAGGGTTGCCATCAATGATAAAGGGGGAGATTGTTGGAAATTATGAGTAAGTTGTGTTGTCATTTATGTCAAAAGGTTTGATGTCAAAATTTTGACATCAGAGAGCACTTCGTATGGTAGGAATATTCTTCTATGGTTAATATGGTTGAAATTTATCAAGGCAAAGTTCATCCCAAAAACATGAAAATTGGTTGGAAATAATAGGCCATGGTTTAAAAGAAAAGATAAATATTATTATAATATGTTTCAATATTGTAATAATTGGGTCCAAGAAATCATTAAAAAAAGAAATATCCTGGACAAGGTTTATTGATATTTTATAAAGGTTGCAAAGGTTTTATTTAAATTAAAATATTTTAACAAAAGTTAAAATTTTAATTTAAAAGAGTTTATGGTGCCAAAGTTTCAAATAGAATTCACATTCAAAAGCAAGAGAGGGCTGATATTTTTTATACCAAAGGAAAGAGTAATTTAAGAAAATTATTTTTTCATTTTCAAATGTTCATAAATTCGAATGGCCATGTGTATGAGATAATTTGTGTGTTCCATTTTTGAAAAGGAGAAGACATTCATGATCCTTAAAGGAAAGGGAGGCAGAGTTGCGTTGAAATTTTCTTGGAGCAAAAGAGATATCCCATAGCATTGGGTAGCACAAGTGGTCAGAGGAATGTGGTTAACACACCTATGAAGGGAAGGTTACCATTTCAAATCCCACAAAGTTATTTTGGAAAAGGGTAAAGCACCTTTTTGTTTTTAGTGAAGGCAGATTTCAAATACAAATTCATGGATATTTGGTTTCGTGCGGGCGTGTAGCCCAAGAAGCAGCCCACCCTTAGGCTAGGGCATTGTGGTGGTTTAGGTCATGGGTTTGAGCTCAGACACTGGTCATTGAGACTTGTGCATAATTTTTGCAAGTAGAATATTAAAAGGCATGCTTTTTAATTTATGTGCTTCTATGGTCTTGGAATACATGATTTGACTTTGAGACTTCGAAATCGTGAAGGGGAAATAAATGAAATTATTTTCGGATTTGTAAGGTAAACATTTTAAATTTGATAAAAGGGATGCATGAAATAAATTATGTGGTATTATTTTGAAAAGATATTTGGAGTATAATAGTTTGATTAAAAATATTTTTAAGAAAGGAGTTAAAATGTGTAATAGTGAAAATTAATTGTGATTTGTATTCTTGTTGGGTTTATTTAATTTGCAATATCAAGAGTTATTTATAAGGTGTAAAATTGGTTTGAATTTTATTGTACCTTTTGGATTATGAAGAAGAGTATTTGTGGTATTATGATGAAGCTTCAATGCATTTTCCTTGAGATAAAAATAAGGGTTCGAGAGTATATCTTTCAGATTTCACTAAGCACATTTTGGGAGGAATATTTTGTGAATGTTGTGAAATATTCATTTTGAGGTTTTTATATAACCTTGGAAGTGGAAAAAAAGGAATTTGTTGTGAATAAAACAGGTTTTGAAGACATATATCCATAAAAACAAAAAGGTATGAGCACATTATATTTTGTTTAGAATGATTGGAATGAATTTTGTGAAATATAAGGTGGAGTAAAAAAGATTGTTTGATAAGCATTGTTGCAAATATTTGAGGGAGTTTTTTATATTCTTCATTGGTGAATGTTTGGAGAACATTTGAGATAGATATTGAAAATTATTTGAGTTAGGGTTTGAGACCCACATTGTGCTCTTTGTTTGAAGAAGTATGAAAATACTTGTTTACGGTTAGTGAGCAAGTTGTGTTTCATTGGTTGAATGATTGAGTGAAATTATTGAGCATTGGATTTGAGTGATATTTAAAGTGAATGTGCAAACGTTAGAAATTAGATTTGTGAAAGTGAAAGACTTAATGATTGAGTAGAACATATTGAGTTTTTATAGAGTCTATCATTCTCTATATGTTACAGAGGTTAATTTTTTTTTGAATAGAATATGTCTATAAAGATTCAAGTTAAAGGAATTACTTTGAATATTAGACAAAGCATTTGATAGCATTGTGTGCAATATTTGACATTTATTGAGCATATATTGTAATATTTTTTGAGCATGTGTTTGAGAGAATTTTGAGCAAGTTCTTGAGAGGACTTGAAGGAATATTTGAAGCAAGTCTTGATGAATACTTGAGAGCATATTGAGAAAGTTATTGAGAGGATTTGAAGGCATATTTGAAGCAAGTCTTGGTAAAGCTTGATGGCATATTTGAACAAGTCTTGGTTAAGACTTGAGAGTAGTTTGAGGAAGTTCTTGAGAGGACTTGAAGGTAAATTTGAAGCAAGTCTTGGTGAATACTTGAGAGCAGATTGAGAAAGTTCTTGAGGGGACTTAAAGGTAAATTTGAAGTAATTCTTTATGAAGACTTGAGAGTAGAGTTGATTGGTTATTTGATCAAGCTTTGTGTTAAGGCTTGGGGTAAATCTAAGTACAGTTTATCAAGATTTATGTTAAGGCTTGAGGATAGATTTGAGGATAAATTTTGATATAAATTTAGAGCAGATTTGTACTACACTTGGGACAAAGTTTGGTGTATATCTGAGCCAAATTTGAGAGCAAGATTTGGAGGTGATAGAGTAGAGGATAGTAGTCTCTAGTGGATAGATATCCATTAGAAAGGATAGTGAGGACAAATGTATTCTATGGAGAGAGATCAAAAATCCAGAATAGTGGGGACAAAAGTCTTCTAGAAGATCATCAGCTAGGTTAGAGGGGAAAGAGTTCTCCTATGGATAGATTTCCATGAACCAAAGCAAGGGGAAAGAGTTCTCCTATGGATATAGTTCCATGAACTAGAGAAAAGTGTAAAGAGTTCTCATATGGAGTGTGATCTGTGAACCAACTAGGAATATAGAGCTCTTCTATGAAGAGATATCCATGAAACAGTTGAGGAGAAAGAGTTCTCATAGGTCAAGTTTCATGCACCATAAAAAAGGGGAAAGAGTTCTCTTATGGATAGAGATACACAAACCAAAGCATTAGGGGATTGGTGTCTCCTTTGGACAGAGGTCCATAAGCATTGTAATAGGAAAGTGATTCCCAAGAGATTTTTTGAGAAAATTTTAGTCGAAATATTTTCTTCGTGGAATAGCCCACATTGGGTGAACCACATAAAATTGGTGTCTCTATTATGTGTAATGATTTTTGCATTACTTTTATTACTGATTTTGATATTCCCATTGATAATATTGGATAATATTGTTTGGAAAGAAAAGTAAAATTTGGTCTTATACTTTTCACCCCCCCTCTCAGTATAAGCCTATGTTCTTCATGAAGAACACAAGATTATATTGAGAGGGGGGGTGAACAGTATAAGATCAAATTTTACCTTCCCAAACAATATTATACAATATTATCAATTGCAATATCAATAGCAATAATCAAAGCAATGCATAAATTATCACACACATAAGAGACACAAATTTAACATGGTTCACCCAATGTGGTTTACATCCATAGAGAAAAAATTTCTTCTAAATTTTCTAAAGAAATATATTGGGAATCAATTCCCTATTACAATATTTATGGACCTCTATCCAAAGGAGATCTCAATCCCCAATGCTCTAATTTTTATATCTCCTTCCATAGGAGAACTCTATCCCCACTACTATGGTTTGTCGATCTCTCTCCATAGGAGAACTCTATACCCTCTACTCTGGTTTATGGATATATCTCCATAGGAGAACTCTATATTCTATGCTCTGGTTAGTGTATCTCTCTCCACAAGATAACTCTATCCCCTCTAATATGGTTTGTATATCTCTCTCCATAGGAGAACTCTATCCCCTATACTCTTATTTATGTATCTCTCTCCACAAGATAACTCTATTCCCTTTGCTCTAGTTTTTGAACCTCTCTCAATAGGAGAAATTTATCCCATCTACTCTGGTTTTCTCCAAAACCTGCTCTCAACTCTATTTGAAATCTACACCAAACCTCATCATAGGGTTAGAAAAAATCTATTCTAACTCTGCTCACAAATTTATCTCAATTTTGTTTCAAGTATTCACAAGACTTGCTCAAATATACCTCAAAGTCACTTTAAATATTCTCACATGACTTGTACAAATCTACCTCAAAGCTGCTCCAAGTATTTTTAGACTTACCCAAATCTACCTCAAAGCTACTCCAAGTATTCTCACAAGACTTTCTCAAATCTATATTCAATCCTTCCTAAAAGACTTACTCATATCTGCCTTCAAGTCTTCTCAAAATACTTGCTCAAATCTACCTTCAAGCCTTCTCAAAAGACTTTCTCAAATCTGCCTGCAAGCCTTCTCAAAGGACTTGCTCAAATATGCCTCAAAGTTGCTCTAGGTATTCTCACAAGAGTTACCCAAATCTATCTCAAAGCTGCTTCAAGTATTCTCACAAGACTTACCCAAATATACTCAATAGGATGTTCAAAATTGTCCTACAAAGTACAAAAAATATGCCCAACAAGATGTAAAAAATCTGTCATTTGTTCCTATTCAAGTTAACCAACAATAATGCATAAATTATGTCCTTTGTTTCTTTTCACAACATCAATGGTAATGCACAAGTTTTAACCTTTGTTTTTTTCTCAATCATAAACCAATAATGATATACAATATTTGCATTTGGTTTCTCTTTTAATGCAGCCAACAATAACTTATAAAATATGCCTTATTTTTCTCTTTCAACACAACCAAGAATGTCATACTAAATCTGCTCTATTTTATCTTTCAACTCAGCCAACAAAGACATACAAAATCTGCCCTATTTTTCTCTTTCAACTCAAATACAAATAGATACAAATTTTGCTCTATTTTTCTATTTCAACTCAGCAATAGAAAGGCACTAGTTTTATTCCTTGGTTTTCTCTCAAAACATCAATGGCAATGCTCTAATTTTATTCTTTGTTTTGCTCGTAAAACAATCAATAATGATGCATAAAACCTTTATTATATTCCTTATCATAATGACCAATGGAATGCACCTTTGATTTATTTCATAAAATAAAGTATTAGCAAGTACCTTTTACTGCCAACAAAATGAGGTCACCTTTGTTGGAAAAATATTTGTTTGTTGTGCATCCCAAAATCAAATGTTCTTGAGACTCGACCTTTGGTTTCTTCATTTCAAGCCTTAATAAACTAATGCAAACTACCATGGGTGCACACTTCCATTTATATTCACTATCAATGTTCTTGCAAGAAAACAAACTCACCTCATTTGTGATGATGCACATCAACCCTAAATGTTGTCAACTTTATTTCACCATAAGAAAATGTAAATTCCACATGCAAATGGCATCTTGATTTACTTATGAGCATTTCAAATCTTTGGCAGATAAAAATTTTCACTTCTTGGTTTTGGCCAATAAATTGATCACTCAATTTGCACTATCGAACATCAAGGACTTTCACAATTATCAGTTGCAAAACAACAATGATAATTCACACAAACTTCTCCCAATGACACAAATGAATACTCAAGGAAGGTAGAAAGAATTCACTCTTTCAAATGACAACCATTCTCTCAAACAAACATCATGAATTAATGCAATAGTATCATAGACTTCTCTCTTCCACATAACAGGTATCTAACACTGTTAGGTCATAGAATTGTGCTAAAACATTTTCTCTCAAATGACTACACTGTCACTCAAAATAACAACTCATACTTTCCTCATAGACAATTAGTAACAACAATAGCTAGAATCTTTCAAATTGACAATGAGAGATTTTTTAAAATGATAATACAAACACCTCTTTCAAATGGCAAAGGAAGACTTCTAACGAATGACACTGAATATTTTCTTTAACCATCAATGGCATATTTCACACAAAAAAATAGAAAGATCACACACAATACCAACTAATGCTCACAGTGACATACAACCTTTTCATAGGGTATTTATAATTTCAATTGAATATGAATTATTTTTATATCAACAAATAGACTTGCACACAACAAGCAATATCATTTACGAATAAGGTAAACTCAACTTCCTTTAGGAAGGATGACAAATGGAAACTCATGATCAATTAATGGAGGACTCAAGAATTTAGAAACAAAGGGCTCACACACAGTAACCAAAAGTTCTCTCAATCCTCAACTGAAACATATTACTTACAACAATGAAACATCAACAATGAACACTTTTGATTGTAACTGAAATGTGCTCTCAACCAGTTATGAACGTGGTCTTTAACTAGCAACAAGAACTAGTCTCAATCACCAATGAATTGTGCACACATCAACCATGAAATGGCTCTAAACAATCTAAAAAATAATTCTTCAAAATAAGCAAATCAGCACTCACAACTATCCAAGAAATGGACTCTCAAAATTGCTCATGGAAAACATCAAATTGCCTCTTCTATCCTCAATGAAATGGATCTTATCTCCCCAATGAAAATGGCTCTTATATCTTCAACGAAATGGCTTAGGAATCTATAACTATGAAGCATTCCAATAATTTCACATTTCTTCACAAGCCAATATTAAATCTCAATATTTTAATCCCATTTAAATACTCTTCATTTATGCAATGCATGAGGACGTCGACACTCCAAACTTAAATTTGCGCTTGGTGAAATATTTAAATCAATTGAATTAAATATTAACCTTTACTTAGTTTTGTCCCACTTTAATATTAAATATTAAATTTAAATATTAAATATGACCTTTTAACCTTTTGTATTAGTCCACCACTTTGTCTTTAACCCTTTAATATTTTGCATAGTCCACCACTTTGTCTTTGTTACTTTGTCTACACACTTGCTTACCATTTCAACAAACTTTGCCAACCATAATAGATACTAACACATTGACATACTAACACCTTCACATCAATGAAAACTAATTTACTCAATATTTCCAATAATCTCCCCCTTTGTCATTGATGATAACCCTTTCTAAAAATTCCTTTTCGAACCACTGGATTCCAAATTTGCTCCCCTTGAGAAAATTCTCCCCCTGATTGAATGCTCTCCCCATTACTCAAATGTCTCCCCATTTGACATCAATAGAAAAGGGACTCCTTTGGGGCTAAATATAAGACTCCTAGATCAACCCCATACCCACCTCCTATCCTTGAGGTGATTAATTTTGGGGTGGGAGTAATTCTACTCCCATAATACAATGCTCTTTTTCTTTTTCAACCTTCTTTTTCAACATGTTTATAGTCATACCCTTTTGATATTTTTGAGTGTCCCTATTCTTCCTTGACTTTGAAAGTTCTAGAAACTCTATTCTACACCACTTGGCCTTATGCCCAAGATTGTTGAGCTTGTAAAACCTAATGTTGTAGTTCTTGGAAGGTGTAAATAACTTAAATTTTGTTGAGTGTATATTTTGTCCAATTACAAAATACCACCACATGTAGAGTATTGAACAGAAAACTCTCTTTTGAAAACAAACCAAATGACAAACATTCAACTTCTCCAAGGTTCTGGTAAAATATCTAAAATATTACAATAATGCCAAAAATAATTCAATGATGCTTGTGACCATAAACAAGGGGCCTTTGTTGGTTCTAAGCAATGCTTAGTGATTGAAAGATCTAATTGAAAAACCAATGTAAAATAAAAGTTCTTTTAAGGGTTTTTAAGTTGATGCTACCCTGAATCTCAATTAATAAAGTATTTTATCTTCACTTAAAAGGTTTCAAATTATAAAATGTGGAATTTTCCACCTCATTTTAATGTATGTGCCTTTAATATGAAGTAAATTTTAGATAGTTGGGTTCATTTTATCTTCCTTATGTTGATGCCACTACCCTAATAGTAGTTAGTAGAAGTTAGCATGTTAGCAAAATTAGCTTTCATTTCTTATCTTAATTTAATGTGAAATACCAAGTTAGTATCCCTACTAAACCATGTGTTTTATCTGAAATATTAGATTAATGAATTTTGGAGGTGCAAAAATTCTGGAAAATGACTAGAATGGAAATAACTTGAAAGATTAACAATTCTGGAAATGGACCAGAATAGAAATGAAACTAAAAGGAAATTAGCAGAAATTCTGGAAAAATACCAAAATGGAAATAAATGAAACTAAAATTTTGGATGGACCAGAATGAAATGATTCAATGCTTGAAATAAAATGAACTTAACAAAAATGAATGAATAAACAATGCAAATTTGGTTAGCTGAAAAAGTCAAATTCTGAATTAGTTTAGCAAGCTCCTCCCTACAAAATCCCAAGTTATGAGGTAATCATAAAACAACCTGAATTAATGGACCTGCAACATAAGCACAATACCATTAAATCAAGTGCAATACTCAAAGGAAATAATAGAGAAACTGCATCATCTTGACCTTCACCTATTGCAACCCATTTCATGGCATAAGACAATGGCTACAAGTCACTAAAATGCAGAAATGATAAGACACTAGAAATGTTAGTTTTATGATTAGAAACCCTCCTTTTGATTTTTCTTACAAAAGTTTGCTACCGTCTCAAAATCTAAAAAATGCTCTTTCTTATTGCTTTTCGTAATGTTACATCATTTCCATCCCCCCTTAAACAGGTAGGATAGTAAGGTATAAATAATGCTTAGAAGTCCGAAGTCCTTTCGCTTCAACTTATTTCACAATTAAAATAATAAATGGATATAATAAAATAATCCATCATCATTTTCCGTGATTTAATACAATAAAATAGCACTTCTAAATATTATTTTAAACAATAATAAAACAAAAACATAATATTACATAACTCGTTATGTCTCTCCTTTCTCTTATCACATAGGAATTCTACCCAAGAACACCCCTTTGCACCCATCAAAATGAATAATAAAAAACATTTATCTATACCTTATAACACCTACAATTTTAGGCCTCCTTTAAAACATTGAATATAATCAAAAAACATTCACATTAAAATAAGTCAGGCCAATATCATTTCAACAAGATTTTCGTTGTGCTCTTCGAAACCAAGGCCTGATAGTATCTCTTCGAAGCCATACCAAACATGCCCAAGGATTGGGATGACGTCCCCCATATTGGGCATTTTGGTTTCCATATAACCCAGTGAGGCCATAATGCCATCGACGCAACCATGGTGCTATCAACACCACGTTGTGGTGCTACGATCAACGTAGCCATGGTGTTTTCAAAAAAACATCGCCATGGTGTTGCATTCGATCATAGCCATGGTGCTATCAAAACAATATTTCCATGGTGTTGCATTTGATCATAGCCATGGCACTATCAACACCATGTTAGGGGGCTACCATCAATGCATCCATGGCATTGTCAACCCTTCGCCATGGTGCTACCATCGATCGCAGCCATGGCACTGTCAACACCACGTTAGGGGGCTACCATCAATGCAGCCATGGCATTGTCAACCCTTCACCATGCCTATCGAGCTCCTTGATCTCCCAATCATGCTGTACAATACCAATGAAAAACTTTCCATGCTCTCAAGGTAGACCTTTATCTCCATCAATTAGGGTTACGGGTTGTCCTAATAATATTTCTTTGTTGGCTTGTTTGACGACATGCCTCTGGTTTCAACCGTTTCACTGTCAAATCTGGTGCCTTATGTGTTGTCCTCCAGAAACCCTAATGCTATCTTTGGACCACTTCCTCTTTTACCAGCGTTATGTAGCCTCGAACATTTTGGAATAGCCACCCTTGCCTTTGATCATTTTTAATAGCTGCCATCGCCTTCTCCTGCAATCAAACAGAACATGGTCAAACATATTATTATCACATCCTTTGTAAAGTATATTATAATAATATTATTATATTGTATATAATAATATTATTATAATAATAACATTTTAGAATAAAATAATCATAATAATATTATTATAATAACATTTTAGAACATCATAATAATATTACTATTATATACATAATATAATTAATGTAATTATATTAGGTAGATAATAGCATATTATTTTCTATCACAATTTCTTTGTACCTTTTGTATCCTCTTCTTGTTTTAGGTAATGTTTTGGTCAGACCTTGCTTTATTAAACACATTCCATCACCTTAGATAGTATGAATAACATTAAAATTTATTTATCAAAATGGATTTTAATTAATCTAAGATTTAATGCCTAGATTAATTAATCATTAAATATCAAATAACTAAATCAATTAAAATCATTAACATAAACTGTCAAACATCACTATTCTTACAAGCCAAAGAAAACCAAAAACCTTTAATACCAAAACATGACAAGTGGGTCCTCGAGAAGCTTGGCGTGGTTGTTGTTGGAAACTCCACAACAAAATGGTGACTCTGCTAGGAAATGCTCCTGAGCATTTTTGTGAGAACCCAAAAATAAAATATGAAAACACACTCCAAACCAGGAAGCATAAAGCATTAGCAAATGCATAAATAATGTCAATAGACTCATAAGAACAACAAAATATTAGAATCATGCAATATTAACTCTGTGTATGTGAAGTACTACACACCTTATTGTTTGTAACTTTTTTGCATTGCATCACTAATTTTACTTGAGTAGAATTATCACAATGAATATGGAAATATTTGAGGGTAAAAAAATTATAGCATGGCCAAAACATTCTATGGTGGCTTGGGAAAACACCTCAAAAATGTCTAACCATATTAGGATAAAATGTGTGTGAGATGAATTAATTGACTAGATCTAGATATTGGTAATGAGTCATCATCATCAAGGGTCAGTGTGTGCAAGTATGCCCTATCTGCCCAAAGGGCAAATTTTAACTTACTATGCCAATCTCTAGGGTTCTTTTCAAGTAATTTGTTGATTATGCATAATAAATTTTTATTTGATAATTCTGCAAAACCATTGCCTTAGAGGTAATAATTGGAAGAGAATTTTAGACTCACCTTATTGTCATACGCCCAATTTGTAAATTATAAAGAAGAAAAGGCATAAATGTTGTCACTTACTATGGAGTTAGGCATTCCAAAATGAGTGACTATGTTTTCCTCTAGAAATCTAATCACAACCTCGAAGGTGGAATTCTTAGTACGTATAGCCTCTGTCCACCTTGTGCAGTAATTAGTAGCAGTGAGGATGAACTTATGGGAATCAGATAAGTTAGGATTTATCACCCCAAAATAGTCTAATTTCCATTGTGCAAATGGTCTCGTCTCTACCACTGACTGCAATGGCATTGCTGCATTCCGCTCTCTATTGGATGCCACTTGGCATATGTTATATGTTATTACATGTGTATGTGCATCTTTAAACAAGTGGGGTTAATAATACCTAGCTTTAAGAATCTGGTGTTCTATCACATTTTCTGACCCGTGTCCAGTTCCATACTTACCATGGAAGTCTTTGAGTACTTGGGTTGCTTCCTCTTGAGTAATGCAACGAAGAAAAATTTCTTCGTGATTATTCCTATACAACACACCATATTTAATCAGAAATCTAGATGATTTTAAATGTAGTGCCCTACACTTCAAATGAGAAGGGAACTTACCATGCAACAAAAAATATACAATATCTACGTACCATTCCTCTGTAGTGATATCATCAACCTCATAGTTTTGGCATGTTATTGAAGGGTTAATTTCTGTTATGACCTTGACCAAACCTTGTCCACACACTATCTTCATGGGCTTTATCTCTAAGTAAAATTATTGAAGGGTAGAAAGCCATTTTACCCTTATTTCACCTAGCTCACTTTGTAAGAACATGGACTTTACTATAGGGTCAAGAACTATAGAAAAAACTTTACTATGTACAATGTAATGCATGAATTTTTTTATAGTTTTAAACAAGGCATACATTTGCTTGTCTAAGACATAATACCTTAGCTTCGCATCCTTCAAAGGAGAACTCAGAAAGGCTATAGGATTTTCAATGTTGTCTTCAATTTTCTGAGTTAACACACTTGCAAAAGAATTATCTGAAGAAAATGTGTAAACATAAAATGGTTTAGCATAGTTTGGACTAATGAGAACATGGGCTTTGGAAATAGCATCCTTAATGCTTGTGAAGGCATAAATTTTCTCACTGGTCCACTTTATCGGAACATCCATTTTTATCATATCATTTAGGGGCTTGGCAATCTTGGTAAAACCTGAAATGAATTTTCTCACAAAGTTAATCTTACCGAAAAAGGACCTAAGCTCATTTTTGCTATTGGTATGAGGAATATCCCAAATAGCGGCTATCTAGTCTGGGTCTATAGCAATCCCATATTTCAAAATGACATGCCCTAACAACTTACCCTTTGTTACCCCAAAGATGCACTTTTTTAGATTTAGGGAAATTCCATGTTCCCTGCACCTTTGGAGTACTTTCCTCAAGTATTTAACATGATATTCCCTCTTCTTCGAGAATATAGGGATATCATCCACATAGAGAATAATGCAGTTACCAATGAGCCTCTTGAATGCAAAATCCATGGATCTTTGGAAAATGGCTCCAGAGTTCAACAAACCAAACGACATCCTCCGATAGGCAAATTTTCCCCACTTTGTGGTGAAGTCCATTTTCATCCTATCATTTGGATGTATGAGAATTTGATTATATCCTGAGTATCCATCCAAAAATGACATCATTTTAGATCCATTTACCTTTTGGAGTATCTCGTAAATGGTGGGTAATGGGTAATTGTCTTTTTGGCAAGCTTTATTCAAATTTCTAAAGTCTATGCACAACCAAATTTCTCCACTATTTTTCCTAACAGGGACAATATTAGCCACCCATGTGGAATGCCTAATAAGTAATATTATTTTGGCTTCCATCAGCATCTTCACTTCCTTATCTATCAAGGGATCTAGGATTGGGTTAACCGTTATCTATCTAAAAGGATTGGAATCAAGATTTTGAGGAATAGTATGCATGATTACATTCTCGTCATATGTTTTCAGCTCTTCATAGCTCCAAGCTATGCAATCAATGTACTCTCCTAAAACCTAAGCTATTGAATCCTTATCTCGTTGTGTGCATACCTTTGAAATGAACACTTCATGCGGATCTACTGCACTCCCCAAATTGACTGAATTGCATGATTCCTTGGGGGATGGTATTTTTATTTCATTTTTATTTTAATATCCAATATCAAACATCTTTTAAATAGAGGCCCTATCACTTGGCATATCATTCCATACTTTGGTTGTTCCTACTTCTACTTGCCTCCTCTCTTCTTCATCTATAACCTGATTTTCAAATATACCAGAATTAGTAACAAAACTAAAAATGTGTCTATCACTATCAAATACCTGTAAATTTGTGATATTGTTTGATATGGAAAGGCACGACACTAACTCTATGGAATTTTTATTTTTATTTTTTATGGTCAATAGGTGAAAACATGTTGGCCACTATGGCTAACGAATTAGCAATTTTATTATTTTTTCTTGAGATGAGGGAAATATTGAAAGCATCAAATTGATTAATTAATTCTCTCTCTAGTTTTATAGAGGTTCAACCTCTTGTCTCTACAGGTATACTGCTCCTTGACCTATTTTACTACTAAATATAAGTCTCTCGATGCCTTAAGGCACTTTACTTTTTCTCTTAGGGCTAACTAAAGTCCAAAAATTAGGGCTTCATACTTCACCACATTATTGGTGGCCGAGAACTGTAGTCTATAGGCAGCAATCAAAGGCTTACTACCAAGACATGTGAGCTCTACCCCAGCTCCCGCACCTTGTTTTTATTTGGACCAATCAAACTTTAGGGTCCACACCCTCTTGTTTTCTTCTGATGTACCATTGTAAAGATTATTATTTTGGGACCCTTTGGCTATGTCTTCTATGTCAAAATTGTAAACCCCTAATTATATTTCAGTAAACTAAATCTCATTGGGTTTATTATATTATATAATCATTTCCATAATTCTGGGATCTTTTTCTACCCATATTTGGTTTGCAACTCCTCTCCATGGCAACCACATATGGGAGGAATCAATCACCACATAACCATTGATATTTTTTCTCCAATATCTGCCCAAAACCATGCCATACTTGGCAGCAATATTTAGCACAAGGATATTTGTGTAATTTTGGACCCTAGGCTCTGAGTTGATTTGAACTAGGACATATTTTACAACACCTACTATATCCACCATAGATCTATCCAATTGGACCACCTTATTATTCGAATGAACAAGCTTAAGTCCTAGCTTTTGGCTTATCTCAAGAGGCATGATGTTGGTCGAGGCACCAGAATAAATCAAACAGTTGTGTAAATTCTTTTCTATGATCCTAACGGTTATGAGAAAATGGGGTACCTTTGGTTTCTCTTTCCTCATAGCAAGTTGGGGTTCTACAAATTTAACCTCATGAATTTGACTCGAGGAATTCAATATATTCTTCCCGATTTTATCCTACTCCAACAATTGAGAGACCTCATACATTGAGATATTGGCCTTGGTCCTTTTCATGTCTTCTTCTAAGTTATAAGTGGATTTTCCAAGATTTGACACTTTTGGCATTGTCCTAAGTGCTTCCAAAAATGGAGGTGGTGGATTCACATCACATTTTGTATCAAGAGGAACTAAAGGATTGTTTGGGGGAGTAGAGGATGTTTTGGGATCCTTAGAACTCCTAGTAAAATACTTATGATTGGATTTCCCAAAATGTCTAGCAGCCTGAGATTCCAAGGCTTCATCCTCTTCCTCTCCTAAAACATTCATATCTTCCTCCATATCATCATTTTCTAAATAATGAATAACTTCAAACACCAAAATGTCTAACTTTCTATGGCAAAAGTGATGCATTTCCTCTTCAACTGACTCTGACTCATCACAATCCTCTAATGCATCATCTTGATTAGCTACCAGATTAGGTACACACCCATTGTTAGGCTACATATTGTACGGTCCTGTTCTCCTATTGTCGTGGTTTTGATTGGGCATGGTATTTTGGGAAACTTGTTTTTGTAACTGAATGATGTCATTGTATTTTTTTATGGTTATTCTCTTGAGATCTTCAAGTTCATAATTAGAACCTTATGGCTGGGACATGACAACCCCAGATCCACTGACATTTTTGACATTAACAACCTCTAGATTAGGCACTAAGGTTTGACTCTAGGTTTTTTGGGTCCACCATGGACCCTTGGCCTATAGAGGTGCAACCATGGGATACACATTTTATGCCTGAGTACTACTCACCTCAAATCCTGGAAAGTTTATCTAATTAGGAGCCATATTTTGCAGAGTGGGTGGAATGGCAACATTAGGGTATGTCAAAAAATATGGAAGCATGGGAGAAAATGGGTATGAATGATGATATGGAAAAGCATTCATCATGGGAATCTAAGGTGTCATAGCTTGATTCATCATGGCCAATTTATTGTAAGGGCCATATTTACCTAACACAAGAAATTGAGGCATAGTGCCACCTTGCGATGTCATTTGCTACTCAATAGTCATGGCTTCAGCATAGGCTAAGGCCATCATTGTAACTTGAGGATTTATCTTGGTAAACATGGCTATCATTAGGTCTAAGGCTATGAGGTATAATTGCAATGCCACATTAGCATCTATTGTAAAATTATGAATCACGTTTGTGTAAAGCTTTTGGAATTTGGCATTAAATTTTTTGATAGGTTCACTAGAATACCTCTTGCATGACATGAATTGGTTATACATGATGGTAGGATCTAGCAATGACCTGAATTGATTAAAAAAAGCAACTTCCAACTGGGCCCAATATGTAATGGATCCTAAAAGAAGATTCCTATACCATTCATGAGCCATTTGGTTAAAGCTATTAGGGAAGAGTCGACAAGCAACATCTTCATGACTGAATCCCTGCCTAATCATATGGTCCTTGTAAATTTGAACATGCTCTTTAGTTGAAATGGGATCATCATGGAAAAAATTAGGTATAGAACTCTCAAGGTGCCTAGGTATGTCATGTACATCCCTAGGTATACTTAACAAAGAACTTTGGGTACCAAACTAGGTAACCGGTTGTTGTTGTTGTTGGGCCATATTAACCAAATATAATGACCTTACTAAAGTAGTTGACACACTCGGGATGACGGAGATGGGTACACTTGATGTAGATCTTATGGTGGAACTAATGGGTACACACCCACTAAATGTATTCAGATTCAGAGGTCTGAGAACTAGCCTTTCTAAATCTTGGCAAAGTGTCCCTAAACCTAACGTATCAGAAGGTTCATATGGGATTTTGATCCCCTATATTTTGTATCTCAGTTTCCCAGGTTTTGGAGAAAGACTTTAAAAAAAGGTTTCCTCAGTGGTTTTAGACCTAGTAGCAATGCATCTAGGTGGGTCCAATCTGAGAAACTTAAATCTATTCTGCTAAGGATTCTCACAAACTAGTCAAGAGTAACATGTTGCACCTATAAACACAATATTATTGAACCAAAACTGACCACGTTAGCATTAGCAAAAAAAATTAAATCACAAAGCATAAAAGAAGGCCCTCCTTTTAGCACCAAAGATGTTGAGTGTATATTTTTCCCAATTGCAAAATACCACCACATGCACAATATTGAACATAAAAATCTCTCTTGAAAAGAAACCAAATGACAAACATTCAACTTCTCCAAGGTTATGGTAAAATATCTAAAATATTACAATAATACCACAAATAATTCAATGATGCATGTGAACATAAACAAGGGGCCTTTATTGGTTCTAAATAATGCTTAGTGATTGAAAGACCTAACTAAAAAACCAATGTAAAATAAAAGCAGTTCTTTTTAGGGTTTTTTAAATTGATGCTATAATGAATCCTTGCTAGTAAAGTATTTTATCTTCACTTAAAAGGTTTCAAATGATAAAATGTGGAATTGTCCACCTCATTTTAATGTTCGTACCTTTAAGATGAAGTAAGTTTTAGATAGTTGGGTTCATTTTATCTTCCTTATGTTGATGCCACTACCATAATAGAGTCAGTAGAAGTTAGCATGTAAGCAATGTTAGCAAAATTAGCTTTCATTTATTATCTTAATTTAATGTGAAATAGTAGGTTAGTATCTCTCCTAAACCATGTGTTTTATCTGAAATCTTAGATTAATGAATTTTTGAGGTGCAAAAAATCTAGAAAATGACCAAAATGGAAATAACTTGAAAGATTAACAATTCTGGAAAGGGACCAGAATAGAAATGAAACTAAAAGGAAATTAGCAGAAATTATGAAAAAAGACTAGAATGAAAATAATAGAAACTGAAATTATGGATGGACTAGAATGAAATGATTGACTTGAAATAAAATGAACTTAACAAAAATGAATGAATAAAAAATGTAGATTTGGTTAACTGAAAAAGTCAAATTCTGAATTAGTTTAGCAAGCTCCTCCCTGCAAAATCCCAATTTATGAGGTAATCATAAAACAACCTGAATGAATGGACCTACAACATATGCACAATACCATTAAATCAAGTGCAAGGCTCAAAGGAAATAATAGAGAAACTGCATAATCTTGACCTTCACCTATTGCAACCCATTTCATGGCATAAGACAATGGCTACAAGTCACTAAAATGCAGAAATGATAAGACACTAAAAATGTTAGTTTTATGATTAGAAAACCTTCTTTTGATTTTTCTCACAAAAGTTTGCTACCCTCTCAAAATATAAAAAATGCTCTTTCTTATTGCTTTTCGGAATGTTACATTATTTCCAGCCCCCTTAAATAGGTAGGATAGCAAGGTATAAATAATTCTTAGAAGTCCTTTCGCTTCAACTTCTTTCACAATTAAAATAATAAATGGATATAAGAAAATAATCCATCATCATTTTCTATGATTTAATACAATAAAATAACACTTCTAAACATTATTTTAAACAATAATAAAACGAAAATACCCTTTCTCTTATCACATAGGAATTATACCGAAGAAAACCCCTTTGCACCCATCAAAATGAATAATAAAAAATATTTAACTATACCTTATAATCCCTATGATTTTAAGCCTCCTTCAAAACATTGAATATAATTAAACAACATTCATATTAAAATAATGCAATCCAATCTCATTTCAATGAGATTTTTGATGTGCTTTTCGAAACCAAGGCCCAATGGTTTCTCTTCAAAGCCATACCAAACGTGCCCAAGGATTGGGATGACGTCCCTCATCCTGGGCACTTTGGTTTCCATATAACCTAGTGAGGTCATCACACCATCGATGCAACCATGGTGCTTTCAACACTACGTCATGGTCCTATGATTGATGCAGCCATGTCACTGTCAAAACAAAATCACCATGGTTTTGCATTCGATCACAGTAATGACACTATCAAAACAACATCGCCATGGTGCTACGTTCGATCGCATCCATGGTGTTGTCAACACCATGTCAAGAGGCTACCATCGATTCAGCCATGGCACTGTCAACCCTTCACCATGGTGTTGCCATCGATCATAGCCATGGCACTATCAACACCACATCAAGGGACTACCATCGATGTAGCCATGGCACTATCAACCCTTTGCCATGGCTATCAAGCTCCTTGTTCTCGCACTCATGCTATGCTAAACCAAAAAAAAATTTCCATGCTCTCAAGGTAGACCTTTATCTCCATCGATTAGGGTTACGGGTTACCTTAATAATGTTTATTTGTTGGCTTGTTTGACGACATGCCTCTAGTGCCTTATGTACTGTCCTACGGAAACCCTAATGCTATATTTGGACTGCTTCCTCTTTTACCAGCATTACATAGCCTCGAACGTTTTGGAATAGCCACCATCGCCTTCCCCTGCAATCAAATGTAACATGGTCAAAAATATTATTGTCACATCCTTTGTAAAGTATATTATAATAATATTATTATATACAATATAATAATATTATTATAATAATAATATTTTAGAACATTATGATATAGTCATAATAATATTATTATAATAACATTTTAGAACATCATAATATATTAATATTATATAAATAATATAATTAATGTAATTATATTAGGTAGATAATAGCATATTATTTTCTATCACAATTTCTTTGTACCTTTTGTATCCTCTTCTTGTTTTAGGTAATGTTTTGGTAAGACCTTACTTTTTTAAACACATTCCATCACTTAAGATAGTATGAAGAACATTAAAATCTATTTATCAAAATGGATTTTAATTAATCTAAGATTTAATGCCTATATTAATTAATCATTAAATATCAAATAACTAAAGCAATTAAAATCATTAACATAAATGGTCAAACATCACTATTCTTACAAGCCAAAGTAAACCAGAAACCTTTAATACCAAAACATGACAAGTGGATCCCCAAGAAGCTTGGGGTGGTTGTGGAAACTCCACAACAAATTTCCTCTTGGTGAAACCATACTCATTTCTATCATGAACCCTAGAGTGGATCAGTTTATGACCAGAATGATTACATGAGTAGCAATACCCTTGAAAAAAATATCCATTTTTGAATGAGTTGACATTCCTTTTAGTGAGTCCATATTCCTTATTTCCATGAACCATGCAATGCATTGCTTTTTGACCAAACCAATTACATGAAAAGCAATGTCCTTTGAAGAAATATTCATCTTGTCTTGAAGACTCTAATATCTTAGTCCTTTCTTTGCCTTCTGTGTGATGATCTATGTTACTTGATGGTGCATTATTTTCTCCCTTTTTGATACTATCACCTCTCAACACATCAACGTAGGTATTATGTTCTTATTTAATCACTTCTTGTTCTTCTATTTCTTTTGAACTTGAGCTTGAATCTTCTTCTTATTTTTCTTGACCTTCTTCAAAACCAAGTCCTATATTCATAAAAGATCTTTGTGCTTTGACAATATTATCCAAATATTTTAAGATTTTATCAAACCTATGTAGCTTATAATTGACATATTTCACTTCCATCCTTAGAGAAACTACTTAATGTTCTAATATTTCACATTCTAACTCTTTTGCTTCTAATTTTTTAGCCATTCCTTCTTCAATTTTCCTTTCTTATTCAACCTTAACCTTAAAGTTAGTGAGATATTGTAGAAACTTTGCCTGTGTTTCCTCTTCCTCTTGTACTTGGGATTTAAATCTTGAGTTCTCCTTTTTTAACTCAACAAGTTCCTTTTATCAACTATGACTTCCCTTTCTAAAACTTTTTCTTTTTGTAGGTCTTTGAAAATAGGAGCATCTTCATTCTCTTCATTGCTACTGAAACCATCTTCTAAACAATGATCTACAAGGTGACCAAAGTGACAAAAATAAAATATTTGAGTATTCTTAGTTCCTTCTTATTCCTTTTTACAAAGTTAGCTTCCTTTTCACTGCTTGATTCATCACTTGAATCTATTTCCACTTCTCCTCTTAGAGCAATAATCTCTTTGAGAGAAAAATCAAATTTCTTTTCCTCTTTACTGCTACTATACCTATTTTGTGGACAATAAAGTTCCATGTGACCAATTTTACCACATTCAACACATCTCATAAATTTTTCTTCTTCCCTCATTTTGGTCTCAAGATCAAATTCTTCTTTCTTTTTAGCTCTCATGGTTATTTTTTTGTCTTTCCTTGCCATGTGTGTTCTTGTAAATCTACCTTCAAGCTATTAGGATTCCCTTAAGGAACCTGCTTTGACACCAATTAAAGAACATAAGCTTATACTGAGAGTGGGGGTGAATAGTATAAGATTAAATTTTACTTTTCTTTCCCAAAAAATATTATCCAATATTATAAATTGCAATATCAATATCAGTAATCAAAGTAATGCACAAATAATCACACACATGAGAGACACAAATTTAACGTGGTTCATCCAATGTGGGTTATGTCCACGAAGAAAATATTTCTTCTAAATTTTATCAATAAATCTATTGGGAATCAATTACCTATTATAATGTTTATGAACCTCTATCTAAAGGAGATATCAATACCCAATGCTATGATTTGTGGATCTCTCTCCATAGAAGAACTCTATCCTATCTACTCTGGTTTTTGGATCTCTCTCCATAGGAGAAATCTATCCCCTCTACTCTGGTTTGTGTATCTCTCTCCACAGGATAACTCTATCCCCTCAACTCTAGTTTATGGATCTCTTGACATAGGATAAATCTATCCCCTCTACTATAGTTTATGGATCTCTCTCCATAGGATAAATCTATCCCCTTTGCTCTATTTTGTGGATCTCTCTCCACAAGAGAACTATATCCCCTCTACTCTAGTTTTTAGATCTCTCTCCATAGGAGAAATCTATCCCCTTGACTCAAATCTATCTCAAATTTACACTAAACCTCATCATATGGTTAACACACATCTACTCTAACTCTACTCACAAATATGTCTCAATGTTGTTTCAAGTCTTCAAAAGAATTAATCAAATATACCTCAAAGTTGCTTCGAATATTCTCACAAGATTTGTCCAAATTTGCCTCAAATTTGCTCCAAGTCTTCTCACAAAACTTACACAAATCTGCATCAAAGCTTGTCCAAGTCTTCTTACAAAAATTACTCAAATATTCATTCAATCCTTCTCCAAAGACTTGCTCAAATCTGCCTTCAAGACTTCTCAAAAGACTTAATCAAACCTGCCTTCAAGCCCTCTCAAAAGACTTTCTCAAATATTCCTTCAAGCCTTCTCAAAGGACTTTCTCAAATTTACCTCAAAGTTGTTCCAAGTCTTCTCACAAGACTTGCCCAAATCTATATCAAATCTAATTCAAGTCTTCTCACAAGAATTGCCCAAATATGCTCAACAGGATGATCAAAATTTTCCTACAAAGTGCACAAACACTGTCCAACAAGATGTAGAGATTTTTCCCTTTGTTCCTATTCAATTTAACCAACAATAATGCATAAATTTTGTTCTTTGTCTCTTTTCACAACATAAATGGTAATGCACAAGTTTTACCCTTTGTTTTTTCTCAATAATCAACCAATAATGATATACAATATTTGCATTATGTTTCTCTTCTAACACATCCAAAAATAACTTACAAAATCTGCCTTATTTTTCTCTTTCAACATAGCCAAGAATGTCATACTAAATCTGCTCTATTTTTTCTTTCAACTCACCCAAAAAATACATACAAAATGTGCTCTATTTTTCTCTTTCAACTCAGCTACAAAGACATATAAAGTCTACTCTATTTTTATTTTTCAACTCAGCAATAGAAAGGCACTAGTTTTATTCCCTAGTTTGCTTTCAAAACATCAATGCCAATGCTCTAATTTTTTTATTTACTTTTCTCTTAAAACAATCAATAATGATGCACAAAATATTTCTTCTATTCCTTCTCAAATTGAACAATGGAATGCACCTTTGATTTATTTCACAAAATAAAGTATTAGCAAGTACCTTTTTCTACCAATAAAATGAGGTCACCTTTCTTGGAAAAATATTTGTTTGTTGCGCATCCCAAAAAAAATGTGCTTGAGACTCAAACCTTGGTTTCTTCCTTTCAATCCTTAAACAACCAATGCAAACTACCACAGGTGCACACTTCCCTTTATCTTCACTATCAATGTTCTTGCAAGGAAATAAACTCAACTTGTTTGTGATGATTTGCATCAACCCTAAATGCTATCATTATTTATAGTAAGCAAACATAACTTCCACATGCAAATTCCATCTTGATTTACTTATGAGTGTTTCAAAGCTCTATAAAATGAAATGTTTCACTTCTTCTCGATTTTGGCCAGGAAATTGATCACTCAATTTGCACTATCAAACATCAAGGACTTTCACAATTATCAGTTGCAAAACAACAATGATAATTCACACAAATTTCTCCCAATGACACAGATGAATCCTCAACGAAGGTAGACATAATTCACTCTTTTAAATGACAACCATTCTCTCAAACAAATATGAGGAATTAATGCAATAGTATCACAAACTTCTCTCTTCCACACAACAGGTATCTAACATAGTTAGGTCTTAGAATGGTGCTGAAATGTTTTCTCTCAAATGACTATATTGTCACTCAAAATGACAACTCAGACTTTCCACACAAACAATGAGTAACAAAAACTCCTAGACTCTTTCAAATTGGCAATGAGAGATTTTTTAAAATGATAATACAAACACCTCTTTTAAATAAAAAAGGAAGACTTCTCATAAATAAAATTGATTATTTTATTTAACCAGTAATGGAATATTTCACACAAAAAACTAGAAAGCTCACACACAACACCAAACAATTCTCACAATGACATACAACCTTTTCATAGGGTACTTACAATTTCAATTGAAGATTACTTATTTTTATAGAAGAAAATAGACTTGCACACAACAAGCAATATCATTCATGAATGCGATAAACTAAACTTATTTTAGGAAGGATGATGAATGGAAGCTCATGGAAAATGAATGGAGGACTCACAATTTTGAAATGAATGGATCACACATAGTAAGCAGAAGTGCTCTCAATCCCCAGCTTACATAGTTTACTTACAATAATGAAACATTAGCAATGAAAACTTTTGATTAGCACCAAAATGTGCTCTCAACCAGCATTGAACATGGTCTTTTACCAATAACTATAAATAGTCTCAATCACCAACAAATTGTGCACATATAAACCATGAAATGGATCTAAACTAGCTACAAAATGCTTCTTCAAAATTAGGAAATCAACGCTCACAACTAGCCACAAAATGGACTCTCTAAAGTGCTCATGACTATCGTCGAATTGAATCTTCTATCCTCAGTGAAATGGCTCCTCTCCCCAATGAAAATAACCCTTCTATATTCAATGAAATGGCTCACGAATCTACAATGATGAAGCATTCCAATAATTTTGCACATGTTTTCACAAGCCAACATTAAATCTCAATGTTTTAATCCCATTTAAATACTCTTCACATGAGGACGTCGACACTCCAAAATTGACTTTGTGCTTGGTGAAATATTTAAATCAATTGATTTAAATATTAACCTTTACTTACTTTTATCCCACTTTAATATTAAATATTAAATCTGACCTTTTAACCTTTTGCATTAGTCCACCACTTTTTCTTTGACCCTTTAATATTTTTCATAGTCCACCACTTTGTCTTTGTTAATTTGTCTACACACTTGCTTACCATTTCAACAAACTTTGGCAACCCTGATAACTACTAACACCTTGACATCAATGACAACTAATTTACTCAATATTTATAATAGACTATGGTGACAACAGACTTTAGAGGGTTCATAACATGAACATGGTGCTCATAGCCAAGCAAGGATGGCGTATCCTCACCAATGAAATATCTCTTTGTGTTTCCATCATCAAAGCCAAATATTTGTGGCATCAAAGGATTTTTTTGGATGATCCTGAACCCATATATGGATCATATGTATGTAACTCTATCATCAAAACAATGTAGATAATTAAAAAGCGTATCTGATCAAATCTAGGTAATGGTGCCAAAATCAGATTTTGGGAAGATTTGTGGCTTGGAAATTATCCTCTATAGAAGTGTGAGAACCTCCTGTGCTTGAATCCTATGGTTGATACCCATATATTCATAATGAGAAGTATTTTATTTCAAGAATATTTATTTTACCTAAAAAAAATGTGTCCTTCACCCACAAAGATGATGATCCTAATCCGGATTCTAAAGCTCTTCTGGTATCTTACCTTTGGATTCCCAATGATAATCACAACCATGTATTTCATAGGGATGATCATTCCATTTTCAAATGGACTCCTTCCCCTAGGTTTCCTAAAGCTAAATTTTTATGGAAAAACTAGAGGAAACGTTGGGCTTGCTAGCATGGGAAGAATTGTTAGGGACCATTTAGGAAATATTTTTTTTGCCTATGCTGAGAACTTGGGCCATAATTCTAGTCACTTCACTGAAGCCAGGGTTCTCTACCAGGGTATTTATCTTCTCCATAGTATCCATATATCTAATATTATAGTGGAAGGGAATTCCAAAAATATCATAGGATGCCTTTCAACAAAAACCCTCTCTATTTTGTGGAACATCTCCAATATGATCAATGAAATCAATTTTCTCATGCTTTCTTTCTTCAATATCAAGGTGAATCACATATACAAGGAAGGAAATTGGGCTACATACCACTTGGAAAATATTGGAATCTCTGAACAAAGCCTCACATTATGTATACATTCCTTTCCTTCATCCCTAGCTAATGTCAAAAATACTGAACTCAACCGAAAATAGGCACAAGAGTGGACATTTTAGTAACCAATATTTTCAAATTTTGTCTCAAGTTTACTTTTTTATCACCAATATGATTAGTAAATATTTTATTGGCAAATCAGACTTCATCTATTGGTTACAAATGGATATTATCTCTCTCACACAAATGTCATGCAAATTTTATCATGGAGGAAAAGAGGTTTCAAATGTAAGGTAGATTTTATATTGCACTACTAAATAGAATGGTGGTCAAGGTACAAATATTTCCAATGTTTAAATTTATCCCCTTGTGTGAGGTCCTATTGTGGTTTGGGTTACTGTCCCTGTGTGGGTTAGTTTATCCTCTTTTTTAGCTTGGTTGTTGTCTCTATCCCTGTGTGGGTTCTAAAAGGTTTTTTTGTGATGGTTTCTCTTCTGATGATAGTTTGTTACTGGATTCCTAGATAGGGTTGTTGCTCCTATTTTTTTTGTCTCTATGGAGCTTATTATAATATTACTCTCTTTGTAAAAGGTTATAGTTCCTTTCAAAACCCCTTTTTATCAATCAATTTTTTTTTTATTCCAAATCATGATTTAAGAAGAATATCCATATCTTATGGATGTCAATCATCTAACATCCAAGATGTTTGTAATAATTACACCAGTCGAAGCTAATGTTTAGTTAAAAAAATACAGGACATATTAGCTCTTCCTCATCTAGCATACAAGAGTGCTGGTAAAACTAAAAATTTCTCTTCATAACTACTAGAGGACTCATTCATTCGACCAGTGACACAAGAATGGATATAACTTCATTCATTTATATTTCAGGTATTTACAATATAGATTTCATATTTTGGCTTTTCAATATCACACGACATGTGATAGAGATTACAGTTGAATTCAATTACATTGAGACCATTGACAACATAAGATTTTCATAATAATATCTCTACTAAGGCTAGAGTATCACTTCAAAGCTCAGGTAGCATTAAGATAACAAGATGGACATGCCTCTTGCAAGTCCATAGTTTATCGCAAGATATATTCAGTTTCATCAAACTCAAAAGTGATCCACTTGCATTGGCTAATGTTTAGAAGTTCTTCTTTCGATGATCACTTCTTTATATCCAATCAACAAGAAGTCATCCTTTATTCTTCAAGGCAAATTCACTAACCACTGGATAAAGTTTACCTTTAGATGGAGATCATAGATTACTTGATTTAAAATTGAGAAACTTATTTTCCTGGTGGTATATTTTCAACCACCCCCTTTTTATCATATCTATTCAATGAAAATTTCCAACATAAATATAATAACAATTTATTTTATACTATTTCTAGAGAGCAACAATCATAGAAGATGTTTCATCAAAAGAAAATATTCTAATCAATAATAATATAGCTCAATCATATTATCTCTACAGAAATAACACATTCAATAGCATTCTTTCTGTATTCAAAAATATTAATATACAAAGAATATGTTACATAAAATATGGCTCTTCCAATATTTTTCCACTATAAATTTATAGTCATGTTATCTCAAAAGAATGTAGTATTCAGTAAAATTCTTCCTATTCCAAAGAAAGTGCATAATATAAACAACATTCCTTAAGAACTACACATTTCTTATTTTAGAATCAATCTAGATTTCTTTTAGCAAACCAAGCATCAACACCATTCCTTTCCACACCTAACGAAAATATGAAACAAATCCTCAAACATGAATTCATACAAATATAGGAAATAACCAACAGGAAGATATATATCCTTCCATAAATGAATATAACCCACCACACAACAAAAACATTCATTTATAAAGAGACATACAAAGGTTTCATTTTACTCCTGGAGAAGGTTCATTTTCTATCTATCTTGAAATTTGAATTCTCTTCTTCTCAATTAAAGACTATAACAATTATATTAAGATATGCTCCAATTTTTCCTACTCCATTAATAGCCAGGTTTCCTAATCTCCATATTATATAGGATAGAGAACTCATTGACATAGTTTCCCTTATTCAATCAGAAAAATGTCATGCAACACACAATGAGCAAACATTACTAGAGTTCTATCTATCACTAGTAATAATGTATTATTTTAAACTGAATTGAACATTTTCGATCATTCTTTCCGTAGTCATATTCTAAATTTTCTATATAAGACTTGGCTATTCCATTCTAAAAGAGATTGAGAGCATTCTTACATGAATTTTATTTAAACTAAAATAAACCAACATAACGACAACATCGTAATGTGTACAAAGCAACCTCGTTTCCTTTTACAGACAACCGAGCACTCTTTCCTCCTAAATCATCCTTTGGTCCTTTATCATCACTGCTCTCCTAACCTCCACCTCCCATCCTCAAAATTTTACTAAAAATTTTCCTTGTCCTATCTATCCATGCGAAGTCTATGAAGTCTGTTCTCCACCATAATTTTCCATTTCTTTTCATATTAATGAGGATTCTTATTGGTTGGACACTATTTCATGATCAACCAATGACTACTTCTCATATTTAATCTAATTTTATGAATTATAGTCTTCTAGAACACAACTATGGTTATCTAAAGTGCATGTCCAAGCTATTTTCATCATATTCCAGCAATATAATTTGAGTTATGCAAAGGGCTCTATTAATATTTACTATATAAAATGATAGAGCATAACCATTATTTTTTTTAATAAATCATATTCTAATTTATATTTAATAAATACTATATCAACAAGGATGAACCCTTAGATAAAATTTCAAAATAATAAAACTAGGGCATTCATTTTCTTTTGCAGCAGTGAATAAATCAAGAACTACTACATAGAGAAAGCTAAAACTTGTTGTATTTTTATGAAAGTTTATGATATGCATCTCCATGAAAAGGGGTATTTTTCCATGTTGCCTCCTCATTTATAATTAACCCATCACATCATTTCCCAAAAAGACATTATTTTTTTCTTAGTGGTTAGTTTCTTTTTACCACCATAAAGGAATATGTTCTTGAAAAAGTGAAATTCATTAGCAACATCTTATCCACCCACAAAATATATATGGTTATAAGCCAAACATGAAATAGTCTATTATTTCACTATGGATTTGTTTATATTTTCCACATCATGCATATCTCTTAATAGAAATAAACACATAGTAAAACATATCATCCATAAGATAACTGTTCAAAATACAAATCCAATCTAAATAAAAAGTTTTGCCATGGGGTGGGTCATGACATTTGAGGTCCTAGTAGTTGCACAAGATTCTTCATGTTCTTCTTTCATGGTCTGACTAGATGTCTCACCTTGTTATTTGGTATAATTTGCACATTTTATCCCTTTATTTTCAAGAGGGGATATGTATTACCTTAAAACTATGGATAAATGCTTGTAATTCAAAGTAATGATCATATGAGGGGTCTCCATATATTTGAGGATATTTTGATAGTATCCTAAATATATTATAGAAGACAACAATAATCTACTATATGTTTAGAGGTTCAAGCATTGTATCAATTTTATTTTCATCATTGAGTTGTTGATCTAGTTTTTGGCTTAGTTGTTTTACATTGTAAAAGTGACCATTCACATCCCTAAATACTTGGAAGCTAAGATTCCATGATCTCTTACACTACCAATTTTATCTTATCTATGCTCATTTTGAGGATGTTGATTATTTCTCCTCCCATTTTAGATATGACCTAGGTTGAATGTAATCTTGACTCACTCAAGTATCTCTTAGAGTTTTTATCCATGTGGGGGTATTCCCATCTATTTTGCAACATATGGAGTTTGGCCTTTGCCTACTAAACTTCACTCATTAATTCCTCTCTTCCACCCTTGGATTATCATTTTTAATGATAGATAAATTTTGAAATGTATACTATAATTTTTACCAAAGAGAAGGCTTTCATTGAAATATCCTTGATCTTGATTCAATACTGGCCTCTAAAATACTTTAGAAATTCTTTGAAGATTACCTGGCTCTATGGTTTTTCCATTTCTTTTGATAATTCTAATTGAATTGTGGATAAAAATATTTCTTGTCTCTAGAATTTTGACTCGAATTCTTGTATTTCTTGATCTTCTGCATGAATCTTAGTGTTCTCTTATTGGAATTGAACATCCAATTTTTGGATCCTTTTATCCTTATTTTGAATTTTTCTTTCATGGGAGATTTATGTAGCAAACATTTTAGGTCCCCAATCTCATTTTTAGACCATATTTTCTACTTTTTCTATATTTAGCATCTACTCCAAGTATTCAAGATTATTATTTGTAGTCATAAGATTTATATATAATTTATTATTCTAGAAGAAAAGTGTACATGCTTCTGTATGATGTGCCATGAGTGTATCTCTTTTGGGAATTTTGAAAATTTCATACATTTTTATCTTGATGTGGTAATCCTCCACTATTATTTTTGGTACTAGCTTCCTAACTTTAGGGTGTGCAACCACTTTAACCCATTATTTGATAATCATATCCATTCCATCATATGTTTGGGTGGTTGCCTTGTTTATCCCATCATGTGGTTCTTATTAGTCTACTTATTTCTAGGTATTTTTTTCAATATTTTGAATTAAATAAAATGGTTTTGAGAGTTGACACTCGAAATCAATGGAATCATTAAAGGTGGATAAAAAAGGTGAGAAAATCATGGATGTGGGCTTTAGTGATACAATGCTAGTATTTAGAGGGGTTTGTGTATATGAAATTTTGGGGTTTGTTGGATCTCTTGTATATGGGAGGTGGTAGTCATTTTTGGTGGTAGGTTAAGAGGGGGTGAATCCTCTCTAGTAGAGGAAGATGATGGAAATAATTGCTTAACTAGAGACTACACATATGGAAGATCAATTTTAGAAAGAGGAGTAAAGATAGGAGATGTACCTAGTCCTCTTGCTTCTAGAATCAACTCTAGATAGTTGCATCAAATTTCTTGATCTAAATTCTATTCTTAGAATTTATTTTTCCAACTACTACCATTTAGTATTATTTAGGGTCTCCTTTCACTCATTGCTTGAATTACTCTTCCTTATTGTTTTCTTGCTAGAATTCTTATACTCGGGATGTGGTTGGATCTTTGGATAAGACTTAGCTTTATTCAATATTATTGTAGTAGCTAATTTTATTAAGTATACTATTTGTTTGTGCCACTTTAACTCCTACAACATGCACTATAAGCTCTTCTTGACTAGACTCTTAGACAATTTCTATTGCAAGAAAAACTTCAAGCACACTAGTCTTCTTAGCTTGGAGTATTTTTTTTCTATGTAGAGGTAGTTCCTCTAAGCCTACATCTTATTTTGAATATTCATTGACAAATAAGAATTATTCTTGAGTGGGAATGTTTTGAGTGACTTATTCTTCTTCTTCATAATATACTTCTTCTTCTTGATCCTTTAGTATCATCAACATTGGATATCTCTCTTCTTGGTGTTTCTCCATCAATATTTCATAGTTGGAATTAAATTTCTTTTTAAATAGGTTGTCAAAAGCACTAGGGAAAGCTTTCGTATGCTTGTCTTATTCACAACATGAGATCCACCATTCTTAAATCTTACTCTTTGTCTATTTCAAGTTCTTTAATATTATCTATGAGGTCCTCACCTATCCATTGGTCCTTATTTCTTGTCATATCATAAACTCATTTGAAATCGTAGCATTTCCTCCATGGTGGTCATTGTTCCATTTCATTAATATCAATTTCAATAGCTTGATCCTATTTTTTATTTTTTGAATTGCTCAATCTATAGCCATGAAATATGATTAAACGTTGGGGCTTGATATTCAATTATGCTAACTTAACTTTAAATTTACCCTCAAAATAATAATTACACATGTGTGGCACTATCTACAACTAGAGACCATTGAGCTTTTCAAGAAAAATATTTTATTGACACCTTTTTATCATTCTTATATCTTCAAACTTGAAGGTATAGTGATAAGTGCGAGCTTTTTTTATTCTAGACACAAAATTTGTGTATGCTTCATCAATATATCTACATAATAAAACCCAATCCATGATGTAATAGAAAAGCAAATAAGGATTTCTATAGAAGCTGTATATTTTTATAATTGTGACATTTTATAGAAAATACTAATCCCCTAGCTCATGCTTCTTACCATGTATCTTATCAATAGCTCTAGATCTCAAGTGAGGATTTTGACCATAAAAGCATGCAAGTGTAGGCCCTAGGAATAATCTATTAAGCTCAAGATATAAAGAGGTTTCTCTAAGGACTAGGGTCTAGTCAACTATAGGATCATATTAATCTTTATATTTTACCTAGAGTTGTATATTATGCATACTTGGAGGTATTTAAAATAGGAACATCCAAGCTATGTATGAAGGGTAATGGGATGGATCATTATATTTTATATTTAGCATGACCAATAGGCTATCAATTTGACAACTCAAAAATAGTCCCAATCGAAGAAAAAAGGGTCATTTGCACTTGAATAATCATAATTATGTACATTGATAATGACCTATGCAATGACAATTTTATGGTCATATACATATGATTCAATATCCAACCCAATAATTATGGCTATCATCGATAATACTATTTTAAGAAAATTATTAAATCTATCGAGCATTATAGGTGTTTTCTGGAAAGTCATTGGGAATTTCCCCTATATTTCTACCTAATAAAGCTCTAAGATTATATTTCTTTTACATAAATCTTATGTTCATCTATATCAATAGGTTTGGGTTTTGTACCTGGTTGTACACCTACTTTGAAAGTTATTTTAATTTCTTCATCCATAATGGAAAATAATATGTTTCATTTTGTGTTAGGCACCAATGCTATTTTTGGGTTGTAATTCTCTACAATGGCTTTAACTAGCTTTGGACAAGGGTGATGAACTTGGGAATATGTCTAGATAAGAATGAATTTCATGGAGTAGCTTGAAGCTTTTTGGACAATAATTTTATTCCTCTTGATTCTAACCCTTCTCTAAATTTTTTTAATTTTGGCTTGATTATAATGATAGGGTTATAGATGTTGCTTAGCTTGTCTTGCAGCTCTTTAGTGTTCCTTTGCACTTTTTACCATATTTTCCCTCATGTTGTATTGAACTAGAAAGTTTTGTCTAAAAATGTAGGCATAGGCTTCTTTGTAGCTCTTATCTTTGTGTAAGACACATTAGCAATTTTGTAATATAATTCTCTCTCAACTACTAAATAATTTTTCATACATTGTATATTTCAAACCTTGTTTATATAGAAAGAAGCAATTTTGAGAAATAATCGTTGCTAATTTAATGTTGGGGAGTGTGAGTGCTCAACTTTCATTACAAAATATTTCTTTGGAATTGGTAATTTATGTGAACATCTATGATGCCTATTCCTTTTCAAGGTTTTCACAATTTTTAACCAATAAAATTGCTAAAAAAAAAAAATTTGGTGGCTAACATGCATAATTCTTAGCCAAATAGCTTCTATTACTCAAAAAACATTATGGTCACTACTACATTTACTATGATATTTACACGTCACTATTTACATATGTACACTTTAGAGGTATGCAATTCTATAAAATTATTTAAATATTGGTCATTCATTAGAATTGACAAAAGATGACCATCCATGTCTTGAAGCTCATATGCATTTAGATTTTTTTCACAAAATTAGATATGGTCTAGACCAAAATGATTCTAGCTTGTTGTACTTTTCTAGTTTAGCTTAATTTGCATCCTGATTAAGTACCAAATCACCATCAATAAATAATTTTAAGGATGACCTTTTGTCAAACCATATTTTAATGGTTTATTGATGTTGGTGGATGCTATTGTAAGCTTTTCCTCCTTTTCCCTCCAACAACAATAATTTTTACACAATTTTTCAATCGATTGTATATCCTCTAATATTTATTGGTCAATTAGCTTCAAAGTAGGCAATTCTAGAAGAATCAACAACATAACAAAGTATACAGTATAGTCTTCAGATCCTTCTTGACCATATTTGTGTCTACCAATAGTGCTTGATTAAACATTAAGTAAGAAATTTTTTTATTATCGTCAATATTTCTCTTAATTATCTTCATTAAAGTTTTATTAATGGAGTCTGCTAGTCCAATGTCCTATGCATAGTAATTAGATGAATATTTCTAATATATGTCATACTTTATAGAAAATATCATGGTATTAGCCTCTTTAAATATCTAGCATTATTGGATACTATCATATATGGGATCCAAAATTTGGTGATCAATATATCTAGAAAGAAAATAACTATATCTTAATTTGCATTCTTGGATGCTTATTCTTTAGACCATTTGGTGAATTAATGATTTGCTATCAATATGAATTTATTCCTAGAAAAGGGGTTTGGATTAATCATCCAAATAAAATATAAACCCCATTGCTAGAAGTTTTCTTCTACAATAATTGACTAGGGGGGCATTACCATATATATGCCTATAAATATTTGATATTTGTTAGAAGTATTAGTAATTCTAAATGCATCAAAAAATAAAATCAATAAATCATATTTGAATCTTAGGATCTTTATTGTTGTGGTATTATTAGAGTAGTGCCCTCTTAATAAGTCGGTATGAAACTCATTAAATATTTCTTCCACCTTATCCAATTGTATGCATCTTATTAATGTACCATAAAAATATTTAGGTACAAGATGCTATCAATCATAACACATGTCATTACTTGAAATTTGTACCTATGCCTTTGAAATGCTATAAATGTGTTCAAACATTGACCAATATCAAGAAATTAAGTCAATTTATATACCTAACTACTCTGCTCCATATGCTTCCTTGTTGGCTACAACTCAATGTTCCTTAATGAATAAATTTATTTCTAGTATTATATAGTTTACTAGTTGTTCATAAAGTGTTCTTTCCCTAGCCAACTTAGTTGGTTTTATCTCTATATCATACTCCTATATTTTTCTAATACATTTGGCTCTCCTTTCTACTAATCCTCCTCACACTATAAAGCTATGAAAATCTAGATGTATGAAATATATTATTATTTTCTTTGAGATATATAATGTCTTAATTTTTTTAAGAATTTTATAATAACATATACCTACTTCTCAGTGAAGTTATGACATTCTTCATGTTTATGAAGTGTTTGACTAAGTAAAACTATAGGTCACTTATTAAAATATTTATCCTTTTGAGTGAGTACAACCATGTAGATTTCTTTTGCACCAAATACATAAAGAATGGAAGTCCTTATGATAGTCTAGATTAGACAATATCGATGCTCTATTTATGGTTTATTTTATACTTTTGCAAGCATCTATTTAGGTTGCCATTCGTGTAAAGGCCACATATTGTCTTTGTTAGCTTTTTTTGCAACATTTAATGGGAGATAACAATCACACGATACTAAATAATATGAAATAAAGTAAATCTATGAGATGACTAAAAATATACTATAAATAGAAATGATGGATATGTTTACAAAAGTAGCTATGGAGGAAATGAACACTCCATAAATAAAGCTATTGCTCAAGAATCAACATTGGGCATATCACACTCCATCACAATACATCACATTGCTATATCATACCACACGGTTCTACACTACTTCCTACTACTGTGTCTTACTCTATGCCTATGGTCCTTTATATAGGAAATATATTCCTTGTCCAACACTCTACCTAGTTGTGCAAGGGATAAATTACACATATACAACTTGCACTTTGACACTAGTGCATTTATTACATTTCATGAAGTAACTAGATAAATTTCGCCTAAAGTAATATAATATCCTAAGTATGTATAAAGAAAGGTACATTTACATGATCCAAATGATATAATATAATCTATTTCTAACACCCCATTGTATTACATTATTTGGATATTGAATACTTTAGTCTTCAATGTGGATCTTCTTCCATCAAATGATATTCGACTTATTTAGGTTCATCATCCCTATCTTCTATCCAACCACTTTTATTATTTTATTTTAGAGTGTCTTCATTTGGTTCTTAATGTTGATGATTGAGTAGAGCATTGCACACTTGTCCTCTCAACTTCTTGATTTTTGTTCTTCTATGCTTACCTTTTTGATGTACTGGTTCTTCATTTCAATTGACCTTGCACTGTATTCCTCTTTCTTTGGATTCATATTATGCTTTCATAGGTGGTTGTACTGCTACTTGATTCTTGTAGAGAGGGTCCCTCTTTCTTGTCTTCAATATGTATAGAAGTTTCTGAACAACCACTTAGGGCATCATGATAAGATCTTGAATTAGTAGATCCTAAAATTTCAATGTTGCATGAGGATTGAAAAATATTTTCTAGATATGACTCATTAAGTTTGATCTTCTTTTTGAGTAGTTCTATCAATCCTCTCTATTCTATATTTTCATCCTTGTAGAAGTTATATGTGGGAAATGCCATGCATAATATATTCATAAGATCTAAGGAATGTGTAATGTCACTTTTTCCATTGTCAATAGCTTCATTGAGACATGATTAAAGATAGTATTCCATAATATCAAAATTATCTTCTAATTCTTCACTATGGATTACTTTTTAAGTTAGATCTATCATTCCTTCATATTTCATGAGAAAATTCATGATCCCAAGTTTTATAACACTGAATTTTTCTTTGTTGAAATAGTTATCCTTATAGGTGTTTGCATATTTATGGGAAGTAGAAATCCTTATGGCTCCTTAATAAGGATATAATATTGTTGATTTAATATAAGCTTGATTTTATAAAACCTTTATTAATCCTTATTTTTTAGACTTCCTTATGTCTCCCAAGTAATGTGAGTATATACTCCTAAGGATTTTAGGTTTGGAGGAAAGCTTATATTTTAAAACTTGATAATATTTGATATATTTAGATATTAAAAAGTTTTGTAGAATGTCTTATGACTTCCTAGTATGCTATGGATAAGCTATAATGCTTTTGTAAATTATAGTTCAATATTTGATTGATTTTGTAAATATTTGTAAATAACAAAATCAACTCTTATTATCTATTATTGCTCCTATTGAACTAAGCACTTTTCCCAAATTTTGAAGAGGTTATAATGTTGGATATTATATCTCCTTTTGAGAATTTTGAGGTAATGATTCTATAAATATCCAACACATGAAAAAACTATGATAAATCTCTCTTTTAAATAAACCTTTAGGAATGTAGAGGATGAAAACCTCCCTACCATGTACAATTCCCAAAAGGTTGGATGAACAAGAGAGAAGAGAAGCCTTTGGGATGAACCATGGGGTTTGTTTTATTCTCTAAACTTGGTTCTATGGGGAATGGTTCACCAGGAATGAGTTAAGGACTCATTTCAAGTCCACAAGAATTTTACGAATGTTTGATGTATGAGATTCAAGATAAACACCTAGATTTGGCCTTTCTAGATCTATACTATAAAAGATAAAGGACAATGCAAAAATATATAAATGCAAGAATACAAGAGCTAACCCAAGAATGATTCTTCTTTTGAATGCTTTTCTAACCTAGGATTTTAAATAGAAAACCTTTAAGCAAGGAATAAAAAAGAAATGCACAAATAGAATTAACCCAAAGTGCACACTATATGCTATTTTCCTTTTAATGCCAAGAATTAATTAAATATATTTCTATAAAATTAGATCGATGATTTATAACAAAAGTAAAAGCACTAAAAAAATATCCCAAAGGACTAATCAGAATACTTAGTCTATCCAATGTTTTATCCTTGATTTTATCCCTTTGTCCAATGCTATCAATAATACCTGATCTTGTAAGATAACTAAACAAACACTTGAAAATAGGTTTAGAATTAGGGGGATTGCATAGGTCATTGTATAACAATACTTGGAGGCATAGTAGTCAAGTCCCCTGGGTCATTTTAGCTGACCTTTGATAATTAAAAGTGAAAATTGATCTTTGGAGGAAAACAAAAATAATACAATATAACATAGAAGAATTATGAAACCATAGAAACAGGATATGCCACTATGTTCTAAATGTAATCTATGATGCAATGAAGAAAATAGGAATAGCATATTACCCCTAGTTTTATATCAGAAAAAATCACACCTCGTAATGGGCAATCATGATAACGCAAGGTAAAGTCATGCCCCGTAGCAAGCTGGGCATGATTTCACATAAAATATGCAAAAAATAAAAGATAAGGGTAGAAGCTTGATCACATCATTCAAAAAATTCAAATATGCATGTAGAAGAGTGAATTCACCTAGTAGAGAGTGCAAAAGCAAAATAGAAGTGTTTTAGATCTCTCAGATGGTCAATCTCTCCTTAGGCTCCAACAAAAATCCACCAAGAGAGATCAACAACAATACAATGCAACAAATAATCAATCAAACTCCACACTTCAAATTTGCTTGCAAAATAAGAAGAAGGATGTAGATTATACAAAAAACATTGCGAGAAATAAAATGCAAGCAATAAATCATCAAGTTTTGATTATGTAAGCGTGTGTTAACTTGTGTGTGAAAAGTAAATTCAAACCCTCCTTATATAGCAGATTTGAAGGTAGAAAGAGCGAGAAAACCAAGGTGGTCTGACATAAAATATGCCAACCCCAAAAAATTAGGGTTTTAACGTGTCAAAACCTAAAAAGGTGAAATCGTGCCCTATCTATACCGACCATGATATCGTAATGTAAAGTCACGCCCCATCAAGGACCAAGTGCAATTTTACATAAAGAGGGAAACAAGATAAAAAAAGAAGGGGAGAGAGCCTTACCCTTGCCTTATTCAAGTATAAGGGATCCCCTAGACGAGTCAAGGAAGATTGCCCACTGAAGTGGGTATTTTGTTGTGTCTACATCCTATCCCCTCTTTGACGTATTTATGGCCTAATAAATGTGTCAAAGAAAATATGTAAACACTCACGAACAAAAAACAAGAAGCAAAAATGGGGTTGCTGGTTTAGAAGAAAGGGATGGTGTAAAAATAGTGTTATTTCGAACACTTTCATACTTTACATGCAAATCAAGGCATTAGGGACATTAATGACTCTAAGTCCAAGGTGTCCCCTTGAGTTTTTTTAGGGACACATTCCTCATAAAAACTCAAAATATGGACTCAAAAGAAGAAGTGAGAAAAACCAAAAGGAGAAAAAGCACGTGAAAAAAAAAGTTAAAAGTGAAAAGGGGGCAAAACCCTAATTTATTTTAATTGTGTGAGGGTGAAGAAATGAGCTATGGATAAATGGAGGAGATGGTCCTACTGGTAATAATTTAGTGATTGTGAGGGGCGAATTTGGAATGAAAGCGGAGCGAGCATAGGTAGGGTCAAAAACCACTTCTTACATTTCATTTTTTCAAAAATTTCATGCATTTTTTTAGTGAATTTCTACCAAAATTGATGGTTTTATCAAGTACAACCTAGGTGTGATCTCACAACTTGATCACAATTTCACCTTGGGCAATAGCAACAAAATCATACCTAGAAAAAAATCGACCAAACATGATTTTGTGAAAACACACCTATTGGGTGTGATTTCATCAAAAAATGAAAAAATGGAAAATAAAATGAAAGGAAGAAGAAGGGAAAAGGATGCAAGAAAAAAAATTTTAAATGTGGAATTTGATTTTACAAGTGTTTAATTAAATTTATTAATGGAAAATTTCTTATTTTGTTGCTACCGCAGCTTAGGGTACTTGAGAGGCATGAGTGGAGAGCAGGATCCCTAGAGGTGGAGCTAGAGGCACTCAGATAGGCAAAGAGTGATACATTGGATGTGATGGAGCTAGACCACCTAGCTAGACTACCTCGAGTAGAGATAGACAGGGTTGTACTGATAACACTAGCAGAGAGGTGGTACCCAAAGTCATCTACCTTTTGGTTACCCACATGAGAGATTACTGTCACACTAGAGCATGTGTGGCGCATCTTATGCATCCCATCATGGGAAGAACAATTTATAGAGTGTAAGGGAGACCAAAAAACTTGTAGTAATTTATGAGGGGTTGGAACCACCAGGTGCGAGAGAGCACCATAGCTATAGATGACTTGGTGGGGTAGTATGGGGTAAATCCATTGGTGAATGTGCTCTACGGGGTGGTTCTGGGTATGCTAATGTGACACACTAGTAGGTGATATATACCATGGATGATGGTAGATGTAGTTTTAGACATGTAAGAATAGAGAGTTAGGTTTGCATGGGGTCTATAAGTGTTGTCCTGCTTGTACAGGATGTTGTACAATGTCATGTACAAGTGGTATATAGGGATAGTGTATACAAATTTTCTAGGAGCACACAAAAGTGTAGAGACCAGATGCACTTCTAGGTTCATTACCCAATCCAAAGTGACCAGTAGCATATAGATGGCTTAGATCCCTATAGCAGGTTGCGAGGACCTATGCCAAATATTTACCACTAGTGAGGTAGATAGTAAACAAACTGATGGAGGTCAAGATAGTATGGTGATATTGGTATCTACACCCAATATAGACTAAGGATAGGATGAATATAGAGAGAAATGTGGCTTGATCAGATATCGATCATATTCAATTAGAGGTGAATAATTTACATATAGAGCACAAGAGGGATCGGGCAGAGGGTATGGTTGTTATTAGGAGCAACCAGGATAGCGATGGAGTTCACCTTCTATAGGTGGATCTAGAGAGGGTAGGGGAGAGGTTGGAGGTGGTCGTTCAATAGGATACCTTTCATGATATCATATATTTCTAAGTAGTATCAATGGGGTAAAGAGTGATACTCTATCCATACCTCCAGTTAGCTAGCAGGTCATGATCTTGGTCATAGATATTGTTGACATCATCATTCATGGGTATGCGACTGCCTAAACCACCACCTCCTCTAGGTGGAGAAAAGGAGACAATATCTTAAATCTAGGATAGGTATCAGGATGACATGCCAATTTTGATTATGGCACACACCCCTAGGGTTTGGTTGAGTGTACCAAGATTGGAATGTGGTACACCAATGAGACACAACTATATCTTTTTTTTTTATCGAGTAATACATAACTACTTTCTCTTTTTATATTTTGTGAATGTGTGCATTTTATTTGATTATTATATTATATGTTCTTTAATTTGATATTTTTTTATGCAATCTATCTTAAATGCAAGGCTATATGAAATGCATGGATGAAAATGGATGGAAGAAAATAAAACATGAGAAAAAGACAAGGAAATAAAACCAACAATACAAAGAAGAAGAAGAAGAAGAAGAGAGAAGACAAAGAAGAAATATAAAGAAGAAGATAATCCAAAGGTCAACCATATGAAATAGAGAATGATGGGTGAAACATAGTATTGAAATTAGCATAGGTCACAAGGGACCAATGTGATTAAATACTATGAATCATATCAGAAAAGAGGGGAGCTAAAACCTCTATGGATGTAGTGCTCACCAAGAGGGATGAGGTGTTGGAGTCTGACCTGCTATGGGTGGTTGCTCACTTATTGACTATTGTGGGTTGATTACCCACTAAGATGTATATTGAGGCCTGCTAAAAATGGCCAAGGAGCTTACTCTGTAATGGGGTGTTGAGCCCATTGAGTCAAAAGGGAGTATAAACTGATAGAAGATCATATCTGATAAGATACCCGCTATGATGTATAACTATCCCATGTGGGATGTAATATAAGGATCAAATATATATTAGGTGAGTGCTACCCTTGATAGGGGTTTAGAGAAAAAAATAAGCCAATGAGTGTGTGCAATTGTGCTAAGAAGACAAATTAAGAAGGAATAAAACAAAACACGTGTATTTCCTTATCAAAATCAAAGGAAGACAAAGAAAAAAAGAGCAATGGATAAGTGACAAGGAAATATCAACGAAATATCACCCTTTATGTAAGAGATACTCTCACTATTTCCAAGACTAAGGAATACATTTGAAGAAGTAAAAATAAATAAAGAATACTGAAGAAGAAAGGCCTTGGTGGGGATATTGTTAGGCATAAGAACCCTATATAGAGTGCAATGCATGTGAGCTACGACATAACTAGGTATCATCACATGCCATTGTCACAAGATCTCAAAACAACTATATGGCATTCAAGCATGCAATTTGAATTAAATATCAAAAAAATAATGCAAAAGGATTACAAGCAACAATGCAATATGAGCAAGCAGATGGATGCAAATGGAAATGCAAATGCATAGCTAAATGATGATTAATTGATTCGATGTAATTTTATTTATTTTTATTTATGTTTTATTATTAATTAATTTAGTTAATTAATTTGAATTAATTAATTTAAGCAAGCAGAAAAAAAGTCAACACCACATATAAGTGTACCACCTTTCTTAACAAAAATAATAGGCGTGTCATGGACTACTTTGTCAAATAAATCTCTAAAAGGTAAGCCTTCTTGATAATTAGAATTACGGAGAGTCTCCTTTGTAGCCCTTTCTTTGGTAACCATAGAACAATAATCAATGCACTCTCAAACATAACCATTTTTAACATAAGGAGGAGCAATTCCTAACTTTGCAAGATTGCTATAGGATAGCGAAGAAGGATCCTCTTTTAAAATAGAAGGTTTACTTTTAGAATGCACATAATCAACAATATTGTAAAACAAGACATCAAAAGAATAAGGGGGACCATCATCCTCATCACCCACTCATGACTTTTGATAATCCATATAGTCAACATAATTCATAAGATGATCATCATTATCAAATGGTAAAGTTTGGTCTTTACTAGGTATGAAACCTATGCAACATATCCTAGGATATATATTGATATCCAAAGGCTCTTGAATGACCTTCTATTGTGGCTCCAATCCTTTACCTACATATCTCATATTAGATAGGATCTGTTTAGGAAGTGCGTAATCATTGAAAAGGTAACAATGAGAAAAACAATGCTCAACAAGAGAGGGGTTTCTACCATGTATATTTTTCTCAAAGGTAGTTCCTACAAAGACAAAGGTACACATGCTAAAGTGTACAAAATCACCTTTCTTATGGAGCAAACCCATGGTTATTGGTGATGGTGGTAGCTTAGCTGCATGTAAAAGAGGTTCTTGAATAAACTGATTATCATGATTCTGAGATGAAAAATTTAAGCTATGTTCCTCACTCATTTTAAAATTTTGAAATTTTTCTAATATTTGAGATGAGGAATGTGGAGACCTTTGTAGATATTTAGGGACATAGGTTGAGCTTATATCGATCTCGCTCTACATTTGAAAAAAATTCAAATGGTCGAGGGTCGCTCGAAATGGTGATAACTTGATTCTTAAACTCAAAATTGAGACATTGATGAAGAGTAGAAGGGACAACCTTCATTGTGTAAATCCAAGGACATCCGAGAAGAAGATTAAAATATATAGGACAATATACCACATAAAATAAAGTATCCAATATTTTAGAACCAACTTTGTGAGGGAGAGATATGACACCATAGGCTTCTTGGGACTAATTGTTGAAAGCTTTTATAATGATATCAGATTTTGTTAAATCTTCCTCTTTAATCCAAATTTTTGAAAGAATTGATATGTACACAAATTGAGGGAAGAACCATTATCAATAAAAATTTACTTGATAAAAGTATCCCTAATAAGTTCAATGATGTAAAATGAATAATCTTCTTGCAAGTTTGAGTAAGGTTTATCATCATCCGAAAATGAGATATGATGTATCCCAAGAGAACTTATGGCATAAACTATGGCATTGGGTGAAATATCTGAAGGAACTAATTGTTGATTTAAAAATTCCATCAAAGCATATCTATGGTTCGGAGAAGTTTGAATGAGTTCTTAAACTAAAATCTTTGTTAGAGTACTAGCCAACTTCTTTTGGAGATCAAATGAAACCTTAGGTTGTGGTCTCAATACAATATGTGGAACCCATGTATCTAAAAATTTTCCTTGATTGTTCTTCAAAAATGAATTGGGTTATAACACAAAATTCTATTCTTTATGAGGATGTTGAGTCTAAGCTTACCTTCTTGTAGTTATCCCAACCATGCCAACCATATTACCAGATGGAGGAGGCTCATTCTAATGATCCACATAGTTTTTTTCTTGTTGATTATGTTTTTGCATTAGATATTTAAATATTCCCATATATTTATTGGTAGTTACAGTTTGTTGGATAGGTACTTTATTATTTACTACTTGAGAATTGCCTAAGTCAATGCATCAATCAGATCCTAAACTACATGTTTCAACTTCTTACAAGAATTCATCCAATGTCCTTCCACTCTATGATATGCACAATGCTAACTTGTCTTATACCAATGAGTCATAGTATCTGGTTGTCTAATAGGAGGTTAATCAATTACCTTAGTTTCTAAGATTTGTTTCAAAGTTGCTTCCATAGACATATTAAGCCTTGTAAAATTTCTTTGTGAAGGTTTTTGAAGTATTATATTTTATAGGTTGTTCATAACATTATTAGCAGACCTACTATCTTTTCCAATTATCACCTCCTATATGTCTATTTTTATGTTGAGACTTAGTAGGTTTCTCTTACTTAAAATTAAGTTGGCATATCCTAATGATATACTATTCTACTTTCCTTGATAAATCAATTGCTTGATAAAAATATGTAATAGTGGTAGTCTCTAATGCGTAAGATAACTGTTCTTGTAAATTTCCAATAAATATCTCAAGAATATATTTAAGAGGTAAAGTATATCTCAAACATCCAACTAAACTTCTCCAACAAGTCATTTTTTTTTAAAAGCTATCTTATTTACTTTGTATTAAATTATAAACATCTTTCATTGTCACTTCTTTCTAAATATAAGCACCAAATTGTTGAAAAAATAACTCTGTTGTTTCTTCAAAATTCTTCAAAGAATAATTGGGTTATCTATAATACCATTCTAATGCCATGCCACCAAGAATCTTAGGAAATATTTTAAGCAATAACATATCATCATAAATGGTATCATGACAAGTTATTTTAAATCTTCTTAGATGCTCTATTGGATCTTTTGTTCCCTTATAAATAGGTAAAAATGGCATAGTAAAATGCTTAGGATAAGGTCTAGTAGCAACAATAGGATCCAATGGCTGATTACACATTTCCTTATAACTATAAGTAAAAATTGAATGTTGAATCATATCAAACTTTGAAACCAATTGCTTTACCATATTTACCAAAATTTGTACTTCTATATTACTGTTATGCATTGTTCCTGGATTCCCATATGTGTGTTGAGGAATCAATGCTTGATTCAATTTTGAAGTATGGATATTACTGCTATATGTGGCACCTTGTGAAAGTGGACAACTAAATTTGGGAAAAACATAAGCAAAAGTTTTGATATTAACATATTTAGGAAGAAATTGAAAATACTTTTGAGTGACACTACTCATTGGAGGAGCTTGAATATTCTTTCCAATGTTGGTGGTAGTAGTAGTATCAATAACTTAGTTCAACTTATCAAGATGTATTGATTTATACTAGGGGTTTTCCTAGTCAAAAATAGAGGAGCTTATTTGAGGAGGTGGAGTCTCATCTCTTTCAAGGTGAGCTTCTCACTCCATGCCTCCTAATATCTTGTCCCTATTGGCCATCATAAAACCCCAAATATGCTCAAATGATGAAAAGACAAAGATACCATTAGGTCCCTCATAAGGATTAAAAATCATATTAGTATCCATTTTTTCTTGTTCTTCTAGATCTATGTTAGAATCCTATCTATAAATATGATCATATTTAAGAGGAATACCACAAAATTCAAGATGCTTTCATTGAATTCTAAGGATAAGAGACATTAGAAAATTGAAAGGATAAAAGAGAATACTAACAAAACAAACAAAAGAATTTTTAAAGATATTATTAAGATCCTCAAATCACACAAATAAATTTAATGATATTGCTTAAAAAAGTTTTAAATAAAGGAGGTGTTCACATCGGGTTCACCAAATATATAGAGGGATAAAACCTCCCTATCGCATATAATTCCCAAAATACTAGATCCACAAGAGAGAAGAGAAGCCTTTGGAGTGAACCACGAGGGCTGTGTTGTTTTATACACTCTATGCTAGGGGAGAAGGGTTTACCAGTAATATTTTAAGGACTTGCTCCATGTCCATAGGAATTTTAGGAATGTTTGATGTATGAGATTCAAGACAAACACCTAGATTTGGCCTTTCTAGATCTATTTTATAAAATATAAATGACAATGTAGAAATACAAAAATGCAGGAATACAAGAGCTAACACTATAATGATTCTTCCTTTGAATACTTTTCTAACCTAGGGTTTTAAATATAAAACCTTTAAGCAAGGGCTCAAGAAGAAATGCACAAACAAAATTAACTCTAAGTGCATATTATATGCTATTTTACTTTCAATGCTTAGAATTAATTAAATATATTTCTATAAAATAAGATCTAGGGTTTATAACATAAGTAAAAGCACTCAAAAAACAACCTAAAATACTAATAATAATACTTATATTATCCAATGTTTTATCCTTGCTTTTATCCCTTTGTTCAATGCTATCAATAATACATGTTCCTGTAAGATAACTCAACAAACACTTGAAAATGGGATTAGTGTTAGAGGGACTGCTTAGGCCATTGTATAAAAATACTTGAAGGCACAAAATTCAAGCCCCCTAGGTTATTTTTTCTGACATTTGATAATTATAAGCAAAAATTGACCTTTAGAGGAAAATAAAGATAATACAATATAACATAGAAGAATAATGAAATCACAGAAATAGGATATGCCACTATGTTCTAAATGCAGTCTATGATGCAATGAAGAAAATAGGAACAACATATTACCCCTAGTTTTATATAAATAAAAATCATACTTCGTAATGGGTAATCATGATAACACAAGGCAAAGTCATGTCACGTAGCAGGTTGGGCGTGATTTTGCATAAACTATGTAAAAAAATAAAAGATAAGTGTAGAAGCTCCATCACATCATTCAAATCCAAATATGCATATAGAAGAGTCAATTCACATGATAGAGAGTGTAGAATAAAAATAGAAGGATTTTAGATCTCTCGAATGATCAATATCTTCTTAGGGATTCAAAACCAATCCACCAAGAGCGACCAACAACAATTCAATACAACAGACAATCAATAAAACTCCACACTTCAAAGTTACGAAAGAAGAAGGATGTAGACTAAACAAAACACTTTGCAAGCAAAAAAAATGCAAGCAATAAATCATCAAGTACCAATTATGTGAGTGTGTGTTAACTTGTGTGTGAAAAGTGTTGGAATATTTGAGTGTTGGAATATTTATGTTGTCATTGATGTCAAAGGTTGTTGATATGTCAAAATTTGTTGATAATGTGATTATGCAAACCATGCAAGGTAAATATATCTTCAAGGGTATATGAGATAAAATGTATGCTTTAATATTTAAATTGATTTTTAAATATTAAGAGCAAGGTATACTTTAATACGTATTTCAAATATTAAAGTGATGGTTTACAAATAAAATATTAAATATTTAAATCTCAGATTTAAATATTTTGTTAAAGTATAAGGGTGGAAAATATGGACTAACTTTTTAGGGCACCACATAAAGAGTATAAATATTATTTTCAAGTTCATGCTACAAGAGTGTGTGGTTTCATTGTGTGATGCTTTGTTTCCATTTCACTATTGCTTCATAAAGAGATTTCATTCGCTTATTGAGTTTCACCTTGAGAGACTTTGTTCATCATTTTCTTATTTCTTCGTGGGAGAGTTCGTTTGCTGTTTGAGTTGCACCTTGAGATATTTTGTTTTCTGATTCATAATTACTTTCTGAGAGAGTTTATTCACTGGTTGAGTTGCACCATGAGATATTACATTTATTGGTTGAGTTGCCCACATGGAAAATTGGTTCACTATTGTCGACTAACATTTTAAAGAGTGTTGTTACTATTGTTCGTTGCCCATTAGGATGATTGGTTCATTGATGTTTTGCTACCATTTAAGAGAGTGGTTTCATTACTATTTCATTACCCTATGAAAGAGTGGTTTCTCTATCATTCGTTTCCTTGTGAGAGAGTGGTTTCTCTATCATTCACTATGTATTTTCATTACCTTTAACTGGATCTTTTTTATGTTGATCATTGTCCATCAAAGAGAGTGAGCTTGCTACTTTTTGTTGTGTGTTTCCACTTTCGTTTGTCAAGGTCTTTGCTATTTTTTATGACGGAAACCTACTGTGTGTAAAAAGAAAATAGCTAGAAAATTGCTGATCATTGAAAGCATTGGAAGAGATATTAAAACAAACAGATGCAATACCCGTGAGAAGAAGAATAGTGCTTCTAGATTTTACATAGTTAATCAGCAAATGAAAGATAAATACACCACAAACTATATCTATGCACAAGAGGTTTAAAACTTGAGAATAATAAAATTGTGAAGTAGCTTACATTTTCAATACATAGTGTTGTTTGATAGTGGATAGTTATATTGGAGAGGCTACACAATATTTTTGATTCGGGTGACACTTGAAGACCAAAATACAATGCAGGTATAATAATTTTTGATTGGCTACATTGATGATGGAACTTTAAATTATAGGTTGTAAAGAGTTCTTCTCAATGGATAGTGTATTCAATGTGGCTTGTCATGCTTTGATTAGTCTTGGAGGAAAGAGACCCAGTTTCAAGTCTCATGCATGAAGTTTTTGAATGAGAAAGTTTCATTTTGACATTTGCAGCAAATAAGGTATTTAAGATATTTATTTTGTGGTAGTATTGTTGATTTTATAAGAAGGGAGATATAAGTAGGTGTTTGAGATATTTATTTTTGTGGTATTATTGTTGATTTTATAATATGGAGATATAAGGAGGTGTTTGAGATATAGACCAGTTTTGTAAAGCAAAAATGGGTATTAGTTTTGATTGATTTTGGGAATACATAAAAAGGACAAAACTCAAGTACTATACTAGAATTATATTTTGAGTGCAATATATGTGAGACAAGTGAAAGTGATAAACTTAATGAATTTAAAGAACATATTGAGCATTTGTTAGTGCATATAATTCTTATATGTTCAAGAGGTTAAACGAATATTGGGTAGAATATGTCTAAACTGATTTAGTTAAAGAAAGCACATTGAAGATTAGACAAAGCACTTGATGACATCATTATGCAAGATTTAGAAATAGATAAACATTATTTGTATACAAGGTTTGGAGCAGATATGTGCAATGCTTGTGAGTAGGATTGTGAGCTAGAGTTGAGCAAGTCTGATCAGGATATTTGAGTAGAGTTGAGAACAATTTTTGATGAGTAGATTTGAGCAAGCCTTATGTATATGCTTGAAGTAGATTTGAGCAGAATTGAGAGCAGGTTTTGATGAGGATATTTGAACAAGCCTTGTGTATATGTTGAAGAATATTTGAGCAGAATTGAGAGAAGGTTTTGGTCAAAATTTTTTAGCAAGTCTTGTGTATAGACTTGAAGTAAATTTGAGCAAAATTGAGAGCACGTTTAGTGAGAAGATTTGAGAAAGTCTTGTGTATATAGTTGAATCATATCTGAGTAGATTTAAGAGTATATCTTGGAATAAAACTGAGTCGATCTTGGGTAAGGGCTCGAAGCATAATAGAGCTAAGGGAATTGAGGTCTCCTATGGAAATAGGTCTATGAACCAAAGTAGAGGGGATTGGTGTCTCCTATGGATAGAGGTCCATAAACCAGAATAAAAGGGGTTGGTATCTCCTGTGGATATAGGTCCACAAACTAGAGCAAAGGGGATTGGTGTCTTCTTTGGATAGAGGTCCATGAACCAAATCAAATGGGATTGATGTCTCCTATTGATAGAGTTCCATGAAATTGAGCATAGGATATTGGTGTCTCCTTTGGGTTGGTGCCCATAAACATTGTAATAGGGAATTGGTTCCCAAGAGATTGGTTGAGAAAATTTATAAGAAATATTTTCTTCATGGATGTAGTCCACATTGGGTGAACCATGTTAAATTTGTGTCTCTCATGTGTGTGATGATTTGTGCATTATTTAATTTGCTTCTTTGATATTGTTGTTATCATTTGAAAAGAAGATTAAAAGTTTTTATCTTATACTGTTCACCCCCCCTCTTAGTATAATCTTGTGATCTTCAAAAAGTGAATTCAAACCCTCCTTATATAGAATATTTGAAGGTGAAAAGAGTGGAAAAACCAAGGAGGACCAATGTAAAACACACAAACCATAAAAAATAGGGTTTTAATGTGTTAAACCCTAAAAATATGAATCATGTCCCATTCAATCCAACCGTGATATCGCAATGTGAAGTCAAAACCTATCAAGGATCGAGTGCAATTTCACATAAAGAGGAAAAGAAGACAAAAATGATGGGAAGAAGCCTTATCCTTGCCTTAGGCAAGTCTAAGGAGTCCACTAGAGGGCTTAGGGAAGATTACCCACTAAAGTGGGTCAATTTTTTGTGTTGACAAGGAAATTAATTTAGATGTATCTAATTTTCCAATTAATTATTTTGATGTAGTAGCCCTTATGAATCCCTAATCTTTGAAAAAAATATACCACTATAATATTTGCAAATATCTAATATTTATTCTAGAAGAAACACTTATTAATCCTAGGTTTTATATTGAAAATATTATATTTATTTTATAGAATATTCCCTTTGATGTATGGCTTTCAATATAGTTAAATTTCTTCAAGTTTGACCTTATAAATCCCAAGGAAATAAAGCACATAAGAATGGGAATAATATTTAGCTTTCACCAAGCAATATTCGATGTTGTTTTCAGATAATCTAGGGATGTAATATTGACATAGATTCCTTGAATGCTATGAATGTGCCCTCTAACGAAATTGATTAGATCTTAAAGCATTCCAAATCTGACACCGTTTAGAATCTTCCTTTGACCTCAACTGCCTTGAGCATTAAAGGCTCTATAATATTCTTGACAACATGGCCCTATACACGTAGATGATGAGATGGTAAATGCAAGGATGAATATTGCTTACTGAAATTGATCACTAAAGTCCTAAACATGGAGAAGATTCTTGTCTGAAGTGCCAAGTGGCACATATGTTTTCCTTCAAGTGCTTGAGGATATTTTTGTGTAAAAGAAATGTTTGTCTTCCTTGTAATGTATGAGTGTTATGTTCTTTAGCAAAAAATTTGGTGTCCCAATTGACAAGTGTATCCCATACACTCAATGCACCAGATTGTTTGTGTAACTCCTCTCTTGAATATGAGAAATCTCTTGATTTGAGCATTAGGGTTTTCCCTTAGTGACAAGTATCACTTTCTTCTCTACATGGAAACCATATTTATTGCTGGCTCAAATAGACCCTTTGGAGATATTTTTAGCTTCAAAAATCCCCAACTCTTCTTTCATTCACCTACACTATTTTTGGTTGGTATATGGAGCAACAATATAAAGGCTTTGAGCACCGATCTCAATCAACAAATGTGGAGTAAGTAATACTCCAATGGTGCTTCAATTTTCTCCTCATTTATTACTTGTTTACATCCTCCTTCCATACATTGTTTTTCTCTTGAATGATATTATTTCTTCCTTTTATTTTCACATTGTATCTTACAGGTTCAACTATCCAAGATGTGAGGAGAATGAGCCCTTTGAGTGACTCCTTGAGCTATGCTTATATGGATGATAGCATACCACTTTCGATTATTTTTTACAGTGAGTGTAGTGCCTTTGGGGCACCTTTAAATCTACCTTATCTCATAGTATAACCAAATTAGGATAGTGCAATACAATGTAAAATAGTATTTATACAAAATCTCCTTATTGCACCTTATTTTGCACTCCTAATTACAAATATGAATTTTTTATTTTGAGCCAGAATATTGAGTGAAATATAGGGGTTTTGAGGTTTTCTCTTTGATTAGATACCTTCCCATTTTTTCTTGGATATTTTATAAATGAATCCAAATTGTAACCACATGATAGAAGCTCTTTTTTCTGTATTTGTTTGCACTATTTTGTGCTTTGAACTTGAGACTCATCAAGTATCATTTGAGGTTTCATTTGATGCTATTTTTGTGGTTAATTTCTTCTACAAAGATTGGAGTATTGAGATATTTTTATGGCTTCCTCAGGCCACTCAAAGTTTTAGATATTTGTGCACTAATAGTGTCTTTAGACACTTTGACAAATTCTATTTTTGTGCCCTTCTCACGAACACAAAAAATAATATTTTGAGAGCAATATAATAGTGCAAATGAGTCTAATAATATTTTAATTCTACTACACTAAAAATTTCACCTTATCACTTCAATCAACTCTAAAAAATAATGCAGTTAATCAATTTACTGCAACTAATCAAGAATAATATGAAATGAATCTTCAAGAATTATTCTATAATTTTTTATAAGAAAGGTAATAGGAGCCAATATTATTTTTATTTCCAAAGTAGACGATAGGTAGTTTATAGATATTTTAAAGTTATGAAATCTAATCAACTCCTAATGTGCAAATGAACATTAAATAATCCTTTTTTTTTGCACTTTTAAAGAATCTTAATTCAAATCTCCTTTTTGCAACTTAAATCCAATTAAAGTGCTTAATCAAATATGATAAGTAATCCACTTAATTAATCTACTTCCACCAATAGTTGCTTACCTTTTTTTGAAATCTTTTTTCACCACTTTTGTAGAGGATGTAGATATTGGTGTCTATGATCACCAAGTTGTTGCCTTGAGTAAGATCTTACATCTCTATGTAGGCTGCCTTGAACAACTTCATCTTCACCAAAATATGTTCTTCAACTCTCTTTCACGAGCCTAGGATTTTAGTGAGTTTTTCTCCTCTAGTAGCTTTTGAAATGGTGCCTTCTTGACAGGAGAGGCAACCTCCAAATATCCTAGATTCGGTAGGCTTATTCTATCTAAATATTCCTTCAAGATTCTTGTCGAATTATGACTTCAAACAAGATCTTCTTCTCAAGATTCTGAATATTTTGAGGTCTTCTAATATTTGACACTCCTTTCCAAATTCTTATTCTTGGGCTTGTTTATGGATGGTGATAATTGTCCCAAATATTTCACTATATACAGTAGTGAATTTCTCCAATGAGTTCTCCTTGGAACTCCTTTGATGATTTCTTTATCAAGACTCTCCAAGCCTTTTACTGGATGCTCATAGAGGCCTCTCCAAGGCATTTGATCTTATAGGCTCTTCTAGTCTTCCTTGAGACCTTATATTCAACCTTCTACTTTTGGAAGTTTTGATGGTGAGATCTTCTCATGGATCTTTGATTTTGTTGCCTCTATATTCAAGAAGAATTCTCTTACTCCTTCATTAATGAGATATCCTAATATCTTTTTCTTTAGGTGCTGGATTAATTCCGAAGAAGATAATCTTCCTAAATTTTTTGTAGCAAGATTTCCCAACTCACTAAATCTCCATGTTCCTACAAAAAAGTATTAGTATTAAAATCTACTTCTAAATTAGATACTCTCTTTTGGAGTCTTCTTTAGGATCAAGGCTTCTATGGCCATTTTTAGTATCAATGCTTCTATGGTATTTTTTAGTATCAAGGCTTTTATGGTCTGTTTGTCTAGATTTTCAGGCTATTCATTCAATTATCAATCTAGGTCAATACAATTTAAATAATAGATAATCCCATATAGATTATTCCATAACATTTAACTAGCTTAATTGATTCAATTTCTTAAGATCAGGTTATAGAAAATAAAATATTTTAAATGCAGAATGAAATTACCTTAATAGATATGAATATTTAACCTGGTTGTATGGATTCACGTGCAGCTAATTATGATTTTAACTATTTACTTTGAAAAGGAAATAATGCAAATTAATTTCTATAAAGTCTATTTAATATTAATATAATTCTATTTTATTCTTCTACCCTACACTACACTCTAGGAGTGGGAGAACACAAAATTTTCTTTTGGAAGTGGGCCCTACTTTCGAAAAGGTCAGTACATTTCTCTTCTCCTCTTCGCTATTTTTACTTAAGTAATTTACTATTTCATCTAATTATTATAACTATTGATTATTCATTTATTTCAGGAAAATAAAAGTATTTTAGACTAAAGTAAATTATTATGAAGATAAAATAATTATTGCAAAATACATGGAAGAAAAATTTATACTATTTTATTGTTGGTACATTGGTGAAGATTACATCCATAGTTGACTTCTTCAACTCATATTACAAAAAATAATGTGAACAAAAGGTAAGGCAAGGCTAGAACAAACTAGGAGCTAGGAGCCAGGACCTTTTCAATGGCCTGCCTATTGTAATTTATACAATGATATTCAAAGAAGTCTTTTTGTAACTTTCTTTGTTTTCTCTAGCTAATCAAAATCTAAATCCTAACTATGTACTAGTAATCGGGGTTATGCATAGTGGCAAATATTCACAAATTGGGTGAATATTAGGATTTCAAAAATTGAATATTGGCAAATATGAGGACCCTCGATGTTGGTCCATTCACCTAAAATTTTTAGGACTAATTGTTTCTTAGCGTAATTTAGCCACAATAAATATCCAAACATAGGTGTATTTGTACTCATTAGAAAGCTCTTTTCAAACCTGATCTAATGGTGGTGTTTTTATGAAGTTATATGATGATTTAATAGGTAAAAAATATCCCCAAATATGTCCTCACATTTTAGGGCTTCAAATACCCCAAATTATGGTGTGAAGATGCTTGATTTGATTTACTTAGGATTCTCCATTATTCACCTTGATTTTTATTAGGATTCACAATTTTTTTACAAGTACATTTTGAGTCCAACCCTTTATACATAACCCTACTAGAAATTTTATAAAACAAATATAATTTTGTAAAAGGATGTAAATTTGAATAATCAGTGCTAACACATGTGCAACTGACTTGTTCTAAAAAAACATGACTTTATAACAAATACAACTTGGACTAATCATTATGAGGCCAAGTGGCACTCATCTTAACAACTTTTCTTAATATAAGAGACAACATAAATAGTCTTATGCCCTATTCTCAAGGAAAGAGAATATTTAGTTGGCGAAAATAAGAAGTTTGGATCCTTTCCAACTTTTAATAAATATTTACAACTTTATCAAATAAAATAATAGTTTACCAAATATTCCTTTGATCACGTGGACATCCAGAATGAGTGACTATGCAAGGTGCATTCTTTGTTGGCCATGATGTGGCACTAATGCTTAGTCAACCTTTGACTAACTTTTTCGTAGCTCTTCTTTGTAAATGCTTCAATAATACTTTATCCATAATGCTTGTAGGTGTGCCATGTGTCCAACCAGTCTTCATTCATCTGTGTTCTGGTTCAACATCCACGATCATTCATCCAACTTCATACATAGTTACCTAATAACACACAAACTTACACAAAATCCATGTAAAATACACATATAATAACATTTATAATAATTAATCTAATTAACACATAAATGAAAATATTAAGATAAAATAACATTAAAAAATATTCATATCCATTCATGTATAAATAAATATATAAGTAAATCATGTGTAAATACTGTAACACTTTGGCACTCATCATTCCCCCAAACTGAAGGAAATGCATGTCCTCATGCATACAAGTCTTAAATATCACAACGTAAAACATTGCAAATATTATAGATATTATTTAACAAGTTTTATAATTGAAACATTGTAGATATAATGAATGAAATATTACAATTTCATAGAAATAACTCTGCAAATGTATAAAATAAAACATTGTAATTATTTATGGAGAAAATAGTGTAAATGTATGAAATCAACATACTCGATTCTATCCCTTGTATAGCATGTTCAGGTTTAATTAATTTAAATTTCGTGTGAAATCATTATTGAACAGCCAAATTATTACCCTATATATTTTATGGAAAATATGGGATCCAAAATTAGAGATTTATTTTATGCTTCTCGATACGCCTTTGATCATGATTTGTTCGATGGTTTCTATATCTTTATCTATTTGCTCCCTACTGCTAGGAGTTGAAGTATTATCACCAAGAGCATATTAAATAAATAAATATAAAAAACAATAAATAATATTCTAATATAATAATAATAAACTTATTATAATAATAATAACATAATTATAAGTACCCAGGTGTTGTAGGTGAGTTGTAGAGGAGAGGGCAATGCTCCAAGGGAGGTCCCAAGTTCGAATCTCCACCCTACCAAAAAAGTTGAATTGGGTACCCAAAATCCAATTGATAATGTTGGTGTGGGTAGGGCTGGGTGCGACTCTGGGTGACTTTGATGGTGTAGAACCCCCTGTTCATGGTCTCTCAAACCAAGGCGGCCCCGCAAGGGGTTTTTCTCTTAAAAAAAAAATAACATAACTATAAGTATAATATTATAAATTAATAATAATTATTATAATATTATAGTTATGAACTTAATAAAATAATAATAATATCATAAAATTAATAATAATATAATTATAGATATAATATTGTAAACTAATATAATAGCTAATAGTACTATTTATATTATATTATATTATATTTTTCAACATATTAATAATATTAATATAATTACATAAATAATCACTATTATATTATTATATCAATTATAGTAAATAAATTATAATATAAAAATTAAATACTATCCTGATAATACTATAAAATACTACTAATAATATTAATATTATCATATAATGATATTAATAATATTTTAAACTAATAATAGTAATATAATATTATGAACTACTATTAAATGGTCATGAGAATGACAAGTGAGTTTATATTTATATTTTATCATATTATGAGTTTATCTCCCTTTGTGCTAAATATAGCATGTCATCAATGCTTTCCAACAACCAATCACCTCTCCTTGACGACCAGTTATCCAAGTTCAATGTTATCTAGCATACTCTCATGGATCTAATGAACGAGGGACCATGTGGAAGCCAATACAACACAGAAACTAGAAGTCAAAGTTAACGCATGCACACTATATCCAGACACTATGCACAAATAGGTAAGCGATCTTCCATCTTCCATGGTTGCATGCATGAACTAAAACATCTTATGATTTGTTGACACATGCCACAAGAAACAAATAGTGAGCATCTAAATCCAATGTGCTTTAGGTTGGATCCATGACTTGCTTTAGTTCCCTTGATATTGATGCATGTAATTTTAATTTAATTTAGAAAAATGTAAATTATTAATTTTTTATTTATTTTATATGTATTTTATTATATATATTAAAATAATGTTCAAATAAAGATATACATATTGTTATTATTTAATTTTAATTATTAAATATTATTATAATAAATATTTCTGTTCAAAAGAACTCGTGAATGCAAATTTTGTTTATTTTTATTATTATTTAAAATTTATACAATTAACAATAATTTAATTTTTGAATCAATTTTGAATAACAACAATTAGACATGATAATACAATTTTTAATTTTAGGTTTAGATAATATTTGCAAATTAAATTATTTAAACTATAGATGAAATGTTTTGGTATAACTCCAATTTGTTACATGTGGCGTTGAATTTTGATTGGTGAGAAGACCAAACTCATGAATGATAATGGTGAAATATTAGGGACCATATGCATTTTTAAATTTAACCCTAATTTTTTTATTCTTACTCGTTGTATATGCTATCAAACTTTGATATATTCTGTCTCTGTGATGAAGATGAACAAGAGTCTTTAAATTTTATCGATAGAAAAAAATATTTATTTATTATATATAAGGAAGAATGTTAAATTATAATTAAAATATATATATATATATATATATATATATATATATATATATAGCATCTTGAGTATATATAATATTAAACATGAAAATTCTACTTTATAGGTGTTATATTATGGAAAATCCTCTCCTCTACTACTCCCTCAAAATGTATTATAAACTTTATTGTATTAAGCCTATACCTCCCCCCAGACTGTAATTTTGGCTATATAGCCAAAATAAAAATAGAAGGAAATATGTATATATAAAGATGCTTATATTTGTAGGAAATTTATATATTATTTTAAATGGTATGGGGGTAAATATATATTGATGTATTATTATAAATATTATATATATTATATAAATTATCATTATATAGATATATTTTATTTACTTATTATTTTTATATATTTTTATCATTTATATATATTATTATTTATTTAATTTTTTTGGAAGATTTTCTTTTTCTAAGTTCATAAGGAGTTTCATGTGGGATGAATATCAATCATAAAAAAAAATAGATCTTTCATCATAGGATGATTTTAATAGGATATTAGGATTATTGGAAAATACAAACCACACTTTTGTAGGATGGGATAAACCATAGTACTTAGGAATTAGTTTATGACTCTTGCTTGCTTACAACATTCTAGGATTTTTTTACAAATACTCAGACATCCTAGAGACTTTGAACAAATTCATCTATTTGTCTTATGAATTAGTATGATTCTAAGGGTGTCCTAATATTTTCAAGCCTCTCGAGGACCAACTATGTGTGCAGTTAATGTTCATTCCTCATCATGAGTAGCGATTGAGTAAACCAATAGTCACTTATGCCAACAAGCTAGCTTATCTATGAACGTCCATAGGTCTTATCTAGAATTAGCACTATTGCATAAGGATACCTTATTTCTAGGCGAGTTTCATTCAACTCATTGTTGTAATGAGGATCACTCCATGATTTTTGAAATACTAAAAATTTCAGGGATTCAAGCTCTTCACCCTTATTTTATTTAATTTTATTTGGGATACTTGCTTATTTTGAGAGGATGAAAGGGATTTTGATTACTTTTTTGGATTCTTGCTTATTTAAGAGGAATCAAGAAGATAATTTTTGGGAAACTTGCTCGTTTAGAGAGAGAGCAGGGGATTTTTTTTATTGTTGTTGGGGTTCTTGCTCATTTTTAAGAAGCAAGAAGATACTTTTTGGAATACTTGCTTGTTTAGAGAGAGAGCAAGAGATTTTTCTTCTATTTTTTTTCAAAGGTGAAGGGGAATCTTGTCCTTTTTCTAATTCATTGGCTTTCTAGACCATGCACATAATTTTGATAAGCAGGGAAAATAATTCACTCTTATGGCAATAGTAACTCATAGGTTAGTCTTTCCAAACTTCACAATGTTTTATTTATTATACAATGCATAGTCCAAGAGGAAACTTGATTGATTAGGAATATAACGTCCAAACATTGTTTTATTTTCAATGAAGATTTACTCAAAACACTAGTGGTGACTGAGTACTTGAAAACACCTAGTTTTTGTTTTTTTTTAATAAAGCAAAAGTATCATGCAATATGTGGTAGTAACTTTCCTATAGAACTCTCAAGCTAATGAAAAATAAAGAAATATCTTTTTAGGATCTTTTTGAAACAACATTGAGATTGAAAATTCTAGTGGAGAATAAAGTGAAAGTGATGCAAACATTGGAACTCTTTTATGAAAAAAAGAAGCATAATCCTTTTTTATATATTTTTAATTTATATGAATATATTTTATACATATGTATATTTTATATATAAAGCAACAACTTATTTAACAGGTAGTTTATTCGTTGCTTATTAAAGAGAAGTATTTATTCAGTAGTAGTGATTTACAGTTTATATATACACCAAAAATCAGTTTGTTGCGTAAGATGGTGCATGAACTCTTATTTATAATGTGGCTTTTTATATAATTTAAGCCTATGTCCATTAACTAGCAATTTTTTGGTTGAGTGATCAATAGGCTTGAGTTTTACTATACCATTTCTAAATATCTCTTCAATTTCATATGGCCCAAGCCATCTTGTCCTTAAATTCCCCTAACAATCATTGAAGTGGGAGTTATAGTATCCTGGTTGAAACATTCTAGGTACAATGTGTTTATCATGCCATTTCTTCCTTTATTGTTGTGTTAATTCAATTCTATGAAGAGCCTCGAGTATCCTTTCATAAAGAATATTTAAATTCTCGAACCTAGCCCTTTATGCTCGATCTAAGTTCATATCAAATTGTACTATTGTGCAAAGAGTCTCAATATCAAACTAGATAGGCATGATGAATTGATTACCATCAATCATATCATAAGGTTTTAAACCAATGGTAGTCTTCCAAGTTGTGTTATAGGCCCATACAACTTATTTTAATATTTTTATCCAATCTACTCTACTAGTGGCCACAGTTTTAGTTATTATCTTTTCAATATATCAATTGGTTACTTCCACTTGTCCATTGGCTTGAGGATGATATGGTGAAGTTTTTCTATGTTTTATTTGATAGATTGTGGTGAAATGTTCTATTACTTTAGAGAGAAATGAGTTCCTTTATTTGAGACTAGTTATTTAGGAGCTCCAAAGTGCAACATAATTTGTGAATAGAGAAAATAGACAATAGGTTTAGCTTGTGCTTATGGCATAACTTCTAGGTTTAGCTTGTGCTCATGGCATAACTTCTACCTCTACCCATTTTGTAACATAATATGTGCACACAAGTATACGTTTATTATTTGCACTCGAAGGATATATAGGTTCGACGAATTCAATTCCCCACTCCTCAAATGTCTCAAAAATAAGTTGAGGTACTAAGGGCATCTCCATTGTAGGGGTTGGTTTACTAGCCCTTTGACATGCATCATATCTATCAACAAATTTGTGAACATCCTTATTTATATTAGGCCAAAAGTATCCAGTTTGATAAATTTTACTTGTTGTTCTTTGGGCTACATAGTAACCTCCACAAGGTTCTTAATGTGTTGCCCTAATAATATCATACACATATTTTTCATGCACACATATCCTAACTACATGGTCTGGAAAAGACTTGAATAAAATCCCATTAATCCACATGTAAGGGGCACTCTAATGTACTTCCCTTCTTCGCTCATAAGGTGTGAAATTTTGAGGCATCTTTGTAGTTACCAAATAATTTACTATATCAGCATACCATGGAGTGAAAATAGAAAGAGCAAACATATGCTCATCCAAAAATCTATCAAAAATTAATTCATCATCATCAAGTGTTTGCATACGAGATAAATGATATGCAATGACATTATCTTTGCGTGCTTTATCTATGATTGAGATATTAAATTCTTGAAGAAAAGAAGCCATCTAACCACTCTACCTCCTATTGGAGCTTTGTTCATTAAATACTTAATTGCAGAGTGACCAGTATGATCAAATACTTCATACCCTATTATGTAATGTTTAAATTTATTGATGGAATTAACTACAGCCAAGAATTCCTTCTCACTAACTGTGTAATTCAATTCAACCCCATATAAATCCCCAATTAAATAATAGATAGCATAATGCATTTTATTATCTATTTGTTGAAGTACTACTCCTATTGCATATGTCGAGGCATAACAATGGATATAAAAGGGTAATTTACAGTTTGGTCCTCTTAAGATCAGAGTAGTAATCAATTTTCCTTTTATGATTTCAAAAGCTTCTTAACATCCTTTAGTCCATTCAAATTCACTATCTTTAGTTTAGATTTTAAGCATAGGAGAAGCAATTTTACTAAAATTCTTAATGAATATTCGATAGTACTTTGCATGCCCTAAAAATATTTGTACCTCTATCTGCATTTTTGGAGGTTGAAGGGATTTAATAACTTGTATTTTTGCAGGATCTACCTTAACACCTTCTTCAGATATTAGATGTTCTAAAACAATACCCCTCCCTCATCATCATGAAATATTTTTCATGACTTAAAGAAAGGTTTTTCTCTACACATCTAGCTAGGACTGTTTGTAAACTTGCTAATGTTTCTTCAAAGGTATCACCATAGACTGTAAAGTTATCCATATAAACTTCTATGCATTCATTAATCATATCAGCAAAAATAGCGAGGACAAATATTTGGAATGTAGAAGGTGCATTGCATAGTCCAAAATGTAATACTCTATAAGCATAAGTTCCTATGGGACATGTAAAAGTGGTATTCTCTTGATCTTCTTCAACTATGGATACGTGGTTGTAATCACTAAATCCATCCAAGAAACATAAATATTTCTTACCAGCTGGAGTGTCAAGAACTTGATCAATGAAAGGTAATGGAAAGTAGTCCTTCATTGTCACTTTATTTAGTTCCCTTTAGTCTACACAAATTCTCCATTTACCATTATTTTTAGGAACTATTACCAATGGTGAAACCCATTGACTATCAGAGATAGAATATATAAATCCTATGTTTAAGAGCTTGACAATTTCTTCCTGAACTATATCTTTCAGAGCTATATTTAATATCATTTGAGATTGTCTTACTGGGTGACAACCTTATTGAATGAAAATACGATGGGTACAAATACTCGGACGTATCCCTTTCATGTCCTCATAATTCCATGTGAATGTTTTCCAATACTTTTTTAATACTTCTACCCATTGTGATTCTTGAATGTTTGTAAGTTATTTACTTATATTTAAAGTTTTTCCAAATGTAATATCTAATTTTTTATAATTACTATCTATACTCATTTTTCACTCTTGCTATTATTTAGTTGATAATTTTAAGGGGCCATCGGATGAGGGTAACTTGTGCTTGCTTCACTATTAGTCATGGTAACTTCATTAGCACCTTGTTCCTCATCAAGAAGTGAAACTAATGACCCTTCAATTTCTCATTGAAAACATTCTCCTAGCATATTGATTGATAAATTTTGTAGATTGTCTAAGTCTTCAGGAGAATCATACCACAATTGGTTTGAAAAATTATTGTCTTTTATTGATTCAGGAAATAAGCTAAGATTTTTAGTATACTTGTCATTTGAAATAGTCATATTACTAGATCTATAGCTAATATAAGCATCAAATTTTGCAAGTCATGGTCTCCCCAATATCAAGGGGTGCCCCCTAAATTTCTCTTTGGCTATAAGACTATAAATTCTATAGGGTATTCCCATGAGCTTACGAAAACTATAATGTCTTCTAGTTTCCCTTCTAGTTTAATGGTAGATCTCTCTACAAGTTGAAGCACTATAGATGTTGGTTGAATCATGTGTAGCCCTAAAGATTCTGTTGTTTCCTTTGTCATGATGTTTATGGCAACATCCAAGTAGGGTTATGCATAGTGGCGAATGACGAATATTAGGATTTTTCAAAATTAGAAATTGGTGAATATGATAACCCTCGACGTTGGCCCATTCACCTAAAATTTTTAGGACCAAGTTTTTCTTAGGGTGAATTTGCCACAATATATATACAAACATAGGCATATTTATACTCGTTGGAAAGCTCGTTTCAATCCTGATCTAATGGTGGTGTTTGTATGAATTTATAATATGATTTAGTAGGTAAAAAGTGGCCCCAAATATGACCTTACATTTTAGAGCTTCAAATACCTAAAATTTTGGTGTGAAGATGCTCAATTTGATTTTCTTAGGATTCTCTATGATTCACTTTGATTTTTATTAGGATTCACCATTTTTTCCATGTACATTTTGAGTCCAACCCATTATGCATAACCCTATCTCCAAGTCTACTAAGACATTATGCAAGGTTGTCCTACCAATGTGAACTATCAGTGTAGGTACTCTAGGGTATGTATACTTTGTTAACAATTTATCGCCAGTCATAATTTTAGATAGTTGTCCAATAACTTGAATAGTTGTAGGCTCATTCTTCTTTCTCTTTTGTGAACTTATTATACTTTTGACCAATTTGGAGTAGATGGGAATGTCTTTAATAGCTTGTAAAAGAGGAATTCTTATAGAGACATTTCTATTTCTTGAAAAAAATCAAAAGTTAGTTTAGATGGTTCTTTAGGTATAGCTAGTCTTTCAGGAAATGGAGCTCTTATTTCTTTTTAAGAAATTTGAACTTCTTTCTATTGATACAATAATTATTTTGGGGGAATTCCTATTCCTTCCTTACATTTATCATCTTGTCCTTTTTATTTGCTCAAGATTTTGGTAGATTCTTCAAGTTTTATGAGGGTTGCTCTATGATCTTCCAATACTTTTCCAGATATTAATTGAATTTGTTGACAGGGCATTATAGATATTGAACATTCCTCACTTGTTTCATAGACCTATTGAGTATTTTTATTATTATTGGATTAGGTACAGGTTGAGTTGGTAAAGGTGGTTGTTTAGGAGGATTGTTGTTTGAAGGTGGAAGGAGTCTATTTTGAGGTTTGTTTTGAGGTACTTGCCCTCTAAATTTATTTTGAATTTTTTTTTGTTGGGGCTACCCTTGAGACCAGCTAGGTCCTGCCTGATTGTATTGGCCATTCTGATTAGGTATGTTTTAATTTTGGCCTGCCATCCATGGAGGTGAATTTCCATATGCATTGGGTATAAATTGTTCCTAAGGACGCATATTCAAATCTTGATTATACTGATTCCAAGTTGACCAATTTTGAGTATTTGATCAATAATTGGGTCTTTGTTGGTTGGAATAGTTAGAGTTTGACCAATTGGGTGGACCATTAAACTGACAATTCCTTGTTTGAGCTATAAAATAGACATATTTTGCCTCTTCGACCTCAAGCTCTTTGATAGCAATTTTAACAATTGAGATATATTTACAATTTTTGGTATTATGGTTTTTTTCACAGATCTTGCAACAGGCATAAATATTGGAAATATTTCTAACATTCAAATGGAATTCCTTTAGATTATGTTTTTTTTTGCATCTATGGTAATATATCTATTCAATATTTTGTTCCTTTAGTTTCTTATCCATGAGGTTGAGGGATGATATTAATGTGCTTAATAAATCGATTTTGATATTTTCTAGCATATTGCTTATTTTAGCTCATGTTACTCCTCGTGGTGATGGGTATTTATTACTTATTAATGGTTTATTTCTTGAATAATTCTTAAAAAAAATTATGATATCTCCTAATACCATCTAATGGATATCTCCTTTTACCATTAGGTTTAGTATATCCAAGACATCTTCGTTAAGCCATTTTAGAAAAAGTTCTTTCTGAACTTCCTCATCCAACTTGATATTTACCCTAGATCCCACAAACCGAAATCTCTCGAGATAGTCCTCAAGGGATTAATCATATTTTTTATTCATACAAAAAAATTTTACTTTCTTATCCTGAACTCCTCAAAAATCTTGGTATATTTCAAGGAATATGCCTTTTAATCCTTATTCTCCATTCCATCGATTACAAATATTTTCCCCTAGACCCATGAACCATCTTAAGATTGCATACTTAAGTGTAGAAGGGAATAGTCTTAGTTTTCGCTCATCCGTGGTGTAAAAGTAAGCCTGCCACACCACTATAAATTCAAAAAGGAAAGCATCAAGATATTCATGTGGTTTCCAATGGAAAGTAGGTAAAAAAAATAGAGACTATTTTTGGTTATCTTGTTAACCTATCTTCAGGAGAAGGGATTGAAAAGGTAAAAGTATTTCTCTGTCCATCCCCCTTTGGTTTTCTACTTCCCCCCGATCTGTTGTTCCTTGCCTTGGATTTCTATTTATTTCCCCTTGTTCACTAGTCTGATCAACCATGACTGAATATAGAATTTTAATAATTAGACAAGGTATAGGGTCATTAAAAATAGATGAGGGATTGATATGATCATCAAAATCTAGTTCGGGTGGCAAATATGTTTTAGGATCTTGTTCTAGAATTTCAATTTGCTTAGCTATCATAGAACCTAAAGATGTTGTTTTGGTTTTTTTAACTGAGAACTATTAGATTTCTTACTATGGTTTTCTTGGCAATATACTTTTGGTTTACTGATTTTAATGAACATACCCTTTGAGTCTCTAGGTCTGAACATGAAACATTGAAACAAATTTTAGTCTTCCTTGAGCAACCTGTAGATATCATTGATTGGTTTGAGTTGTTTAAGAGTCATATAATGGTATTCATTATAACCAAATTCTTTTGTTACCAGAGTAATCAATTGGATAGTAAAAGCCTGTTTGAAAATTGGATTAGGGAATTTTACTCAATTAGTAATTTTTTGAGGTCATGGATGCATATTGTTTACTATTTTCCACCATATAGCAAATTTTACTTCTCTATATATTATATATATGGTTATATTTTTATTTTTGTTTTTGGTTATATATATATATATTTAAACAATTCCTACTGTACTGAAACTAGATGGGATGGCTAGCTCATTTCAGCATAATAAGAAAAAATAAGGTGTTTGTTGTTACTATTTTACTTCTAAGAAATGTTTTCACTATGACTATGTTACTCAATGACACCTACTTTCTATACTACCTTGTGTTTCTACAGGTCAAAGTCTTAGATTTAAACTAGAAACAACCACACTATGCAGGAAAATTCTTGAAAAATAAATTACTGAAAAGGAAATTATTGAAAAAGTAAATTCAAGTGTTGTTATTGTTTTACTTCTAAGGGATGTTTTCACTGTAGTTGTGTCACTCAGTCACACATACTTCCTATACTAACCTATTTTTCTACAGACCAAAACCTTAGATTGTAAACTAGGAACAATGACACTTGTGCAAGAAAATCAATTGCTTAAAAGTAAATGCTTTAAAAATAAATGCTAGAAAATAAATACTAGAAAATAAATGACTAAATTCTAGGAAAACAATAAAAATTGATTTTAAGAGAATTTGAACCTGGTCCACTTGAGGTGGAGGATGCTTGTTGTGTGTGTGCGTTGATCACTACTTGCACCATCCTACACACACAACTCTATACGTATGTTGATCACTACTTTCCCCACCCTCCACATATAGGTAAGCTTCCTTCCTTACGTGGTCCAACAAATTATAGATTAATGTAATGGCACTGCTCTACTCAAAAATGGTGCCAAAAATATCTAACTTGTTAGGCTAATAATTTAATTATCAATCCAGGTCAATAAGATTTAAAGAATATACAATCCCATATAGATTATTCCATAACATTTAACTAGCTTACTTGATTCAATTCCTTAAGATTAGGTTACAAGAAATAAAATATTTTAAATGTAGAATGAAATTAACTTAATAAATATGAATATTTAACCTAGTTGTGTGGATCCATGTGCAGCTAATTATGATTTTAACTATTTACTTTGAAAAGGAAATAATGAAAATTGATTTCTATAAAGTACATTTAATATCAATCCAATTCTATTTTATTCTTCTACCCTACACTACACTACAGGAGTGGGAGAACAAGGATTGGTATTTTGGAAATGTGCCCTGCCTTTGAAAAGGTTAGTATATTTATCTTCTCCTCTACACTATTTTTATTTCAGTAATTTGCTATTTCATCTAACTATTCTAACTATTGATTATTCATTTATTGCAGGAAAATAAAAGTATTACAGACTAAAGTATATCATTATGAAGAGAAAATAATTATTGTGAAAGACATGGAAGAAAAAGTAATACTATTTTATTGTTGGTACATCCCATATTTAACTTCTTCAACTCATATTATAGAAAATAATATGAACAAAAGGCAAGGCAAGGCTAGAACAAACTAGAAGGTAGGAGCCAATATCTTTTCAATGGCCTGCCTGCTATAATTTACACAATGATATTCAAAGAAGTCATTTCATAACCTTATTTGTTTTCTCCAGCTAATCAAAATCTAAATCCTAACTATGTACTAGTAATTTTCTAAAACAAATATAATTTTGTAATAGGACATAACTTTGACTAATCAGTGCTAACACATGTGCAACTGACTTGTTCTAAACAAACATGACTTTCTAACAAATACAACTTGGACTAATCATTATGAGGCCAAGTGGCACTCATCTTAACAACTTTTCTTAATATAAGAGACAACAGAAATAGTCTTATGCCCTATTCTCAAGGAAAGAGAATATTTAGTTGGCAAAAATAAGAAGTTTGGATCCTTTCCAACTTTTAATAAATCTTTACAACTTTATCAAATAAAATAATAGCTTTCCAGATATTCATTTGATCACATGGACATCAAGAATGAGTGACTATGCAAGGTGAGTTCTTTGTTGGTCATGATGTGGCACTAATGCTTAGTCAACCTTTGACTAAATTTTTTGTAGCTCTTCTTTGTAAATGCTTCAATAATACTTTATCCATAATGCTTGTAGGTGTGCCATGTGTCCAACCAGTCTTCATTCATTTGTGTTATGGTTCAAAATCCATGGTCATTCATCCATATTCATACATAGTTACCTAATAACACACAAACTTACACAAAATCAATGTAAAATACACATATAATAACATTTATAATAATTAATCTAATTAACACATAAATGACAATATTAAGGTAAAATAACAGTAAAAAGTATTCATATCCATTCATGTATAAAGAAATATATAAGTAAATCAGGTGTAAATAATGTAACACTTTGGCACTCATCACTTTTCATCTGGATCAAGGATTCTATGGCCTTTTTTGTATTAAGGCTTTTGTGGCATTTTTTCTTGTAAAGGTTTCCCATCTAGCAATGGAGATCTCTTGTCTCTCAAATTCACCATAATTCTTCTCCAAAATTCTCTTGTGTAGTATTATTCTCTTGCAACAACTAATATGTGCACTATGAAGGCACTCCAACCTTTGGATAACAAATTTAAAATCTCCTAGATTTCTATTGTAGGAGGTGTTCAAATCATCTAAGAATTAATTATTTGTAATAAAATAAACTTCAAGTAAATTTCTCTAGATCTCTTAGATGAGCTTCACTAGTTGATTCATCAAACTAGTGGATCAAATGTTGAGTCCTAGTCTTCACGAGTTTTCCCTTTGAAACTTTGTGGAAAGACTCTATCCATATGCAATTTCAGTATTCCATTTCAGTCATTACTTTTGGCTATCCTTAATTCTAACACGAAGAATCTTCTAAGAATTTTGATAGTGATTGGTCCAATGGCGCATCAGGTTGAAAAAAACTCATGGTCAATGATAATGGTAGTTTTCCTATTGACCTAAAATAGCTCTGATACCACTGTTAGTTTTTGAAACAATATGTAATGAGATATAGCAATCACAAGATGCAGAATAATATGAAATAAAGTAAATCTACAAGATGACTAAAAATACACTATAAAAGAGTATAGGCTTCCATAGTTTAGTTTGGCTGTATTCTGATGGAAGAGTAGGTATTGGCCCTTTTTGTTGTCAGTTTAAACTTTTAGGGCTTGGCCTTTGTCCAGTTGGTCAGTGGACCCTATTTTGTAAAATGGTTTTGGGTCAACCAGTTAAAACCCGGTGTTAATTATAATATTCTCTTACTTACCAAAAAAAAAAATACACTATAAAAGAAATGATGGAGATGTTTAAAAAAGTAGATATGGAGGAAATAAAAACTCTATGAGTAAAGCTATTTCTCAAGAATGGGCATTGAGCATATCACACTCCATCACATTATATCACATTGCTACATCAAACCACACTGTTCTACACTACTTCCAATTGTTGTGTCTTGCTCTATGTCTATGGCATTTTATATAGGAAATAAGGTCCTTGGACAACACTCTACCTTGTTGTGCAAGGGATAGATTGTACATATACATCTTGCACTTTGATACTTGTGCATTTATTATATTACATGAAGTAGCTAAATAAATTCCCCTTGAAGTAATATAATGTCCTAATTATGTACCAAGAAAGGTACATTTACATTATCCAAATGATGTAATAGTCTCAACATTTATATCATTGGCTTCACTATTTAGGTAAAGTTAGATATAATATTTTGCACAAAGTTTATCTTCCCAAAGAAGGATTATAATACTTTCTTATTTTATATAAATTAAAGTGCTAGTATTGCTTTTATTCTATCATTATCAATAGCTAAACCTTTCTTTGATACTACACGACCCAACAATTTTCCTGTATGGGCCACACAAATTTGATTCTTTGGGTTCAATGATACCCTAAATTCTTTGTATTTTTAAAAAATAAGTCAAATATGATCTAGATGCTTCTCCTTTTTATGAGATAATACCATCATATCATACACATAGATTATAATTACTTTATTCACTAGTTTCCTAAAAGCTAAATCCATATCCCTATGAAATGTATCTCCTTCATTTGATATGTTGAAAGGCATTCTTTGGTAGGCAAATTTTTCCCACTTGGTTGTGAATGTAGTTTTATATTGATTTCATCCTTGGCCCACACTTGGCTAAAGCCAAAAATATCCATCAAGCAATGAACATATCTCTATTCAGATAATAGATTATAAGATTTGATTGTTCTAGGCAAAGGATAATTATCATTCAAGGATTATCTATTCAGGTTTCCAAAATCCACATAGAGGTAGATGTATGCATTTTTCCCTTCAATGAGAACTAAATCAGATGTGGATGTGGAATGCTTGAATAGATAATGAACTTTGCATTAGGTGTATTTAGCAACTCTTGCTTCATTAGTATCTCTATCTTTGGATTTACTAGCCTTTGCTTTTGCAAAGATGGCTTTGCATTAGGAAATAATTCTATAGTATGTTGGATATTTTCTTTGTTGTAGATATTTAGATCATAATATGTCCATGCAATGATATAATTAAATTTTTTACATAAAATTAAATTTTTTTGAACCTCTTCTTCATATAATTACAATCCAATCTTTAAATTCCTTTCAAGTTCCAATTAAACCTCTCTAAACTCTTATTCATCAATTTTTATTTTTTAGACAATTGGCCAGTCATTGCTATCAAATAATATTTCAAGGGTAATCAATCCTTTGAATCACTTCGTATCCATTTATACACTACAACATATGATTAGTCACATTTCCACAATCTACCTCCTAAACCAAGAAATACACTATCTATTCATAATTATCAAATAATTTCTAGATGGTATCTTAATATAGAATGGAAGGCTTTAATGCAAGTTTAATAGATGTTGAATCTTTTTTAAAATCAAAAGCTAGAATAAATTTAGTTCCATGCGAATCTAGTGCATCAACTTTCACATTCTACTCTCTAGAGATTGCTTTTATATTCAATGCATTAAAGCTTTCAAACAAATCCTAAACTCCATTTTGGTAAGATTTTAGGTAATTTTGCTTGCCACTATATTTTTTAGTGAATTTATTTACTACTAGCTCATAATCTCCATCAATCATCAATAACTTTATTCCCATTTTTTGCATCTTTCAACCCAAAGCACAATGCTTCATATTCTATTGAATTACTAGTGTAGCTCCAAGTTAGATGGTATGAAAGTATATTTAATGCCATTATATGGTGATGTCAATACTATTCTTACTCTTCATTGTGTTTTATCCTATTTGAATTTTTCCATTTTTCCCATGCTTCAGCCTCTTTTTATTTCACCTTTGTACACCTCCGCATTCCATGTCATCCTTTTCTCGTGTGGATCTCATTGTGTTCTGGTCCTTCATTTAGTTTTTTTTTATTTTTGAAGGATCATTTTTTAGATAGCCTCATTATTCTCTTTTGTGATCGTTCCCATATTGTTAGTATTGATCATTTCGAAACGTGGTGCTTCTTTAGTTGGCACGAGTTTCGAACCCAGTACAAGATTGTTGTTATAACAATCCTCTATGGCTTCTTTGGTCACATTGCTCTATTTTACTCCCATTGTTAGTATTAACTGAAGGTCTCTCCTATAATGCTCTCTATGTGCTTAAGAATCATGGATACTTATGTTGAGCCTTCCACCCTTAGTATTGATTCTATTGCTGAAGGGATTCTTGATGGTAGAAAGTTCCTTCCTTTCTTTCAAAATTTTGAAGGTGAAGACCCTAAAATTACTTTGGCCTTCATGGAATCCTGGGATGATGGGAAGGTCACCATACAAGGAAAATCCTATGTTTTAGATATAAAGACTCTTGTGGAGCTAACTGGCCAGCCACCGAGAGGAAGGTCTATCAGAAGGGAGAAACACAATTGGGATGTCAAGTTGAAGGATGTTTGTGACAAAGATCTTTGCAGAAGAGCCAAGCGGCATGTGCTGTGACGAGCTTCCATTTCATTGGGTGAATTTACTCAAGCCAATAATGGAGTATATCATTATCGATGATCCAGATAAGCCATTAAAGAGTTTTCACTTCACATTTTATAATAAGTTTCATGATGTTAGGGTGTTAAACATTCCCAATTTTATTTATAATTCTATCAGTCATACCATAGAGGAGTCTAGGAATAAACAAGGTTCTAAATTACCCACCCACCATGGTTTTTTAATGTCCTATACAAGTACTGGTTGATCCATTACCCCGAAGGTGTTGTCCTAACCCCCACCCCTAATCCCAAGCCCAAGTCGAGTCCCCCTATGGCCAACTCCTATAAAATGACTCCCTTGTCATCCAAAGTACTGAAATTGTCTGCTAAGAAATAGAAAATTGTTGATGAAGTTGCCAGAGAAATGAAAATGGCTATAAATGCTTCCACTGATAGTGATAGTGATCATGAACCAAATCAAGAGACAGAACCTGAGAAAAAACTGCTTCATGCCTCTGTACAAATGAAGAATAAAGTCAAAAAATAGGAGTCCTTGGTCATTGACTCTGACAAAGACACCAAGGATGACCCTAATATTTGTTTGTAGGAGTATATAATCAAATCAACTTCAAATAATATTGCTCAACTTGTTGATTTGCACAATGCCCTAAGTCTCTATTTTTTTAGGAGATATTTCTCTAAAAGGGATGTAAATGTACCTGATGCTAAACAAAGGAATAAGCAAGTCACTACTGAGGATTCCCCTATTAATGGCAATGATGCTAAAGCAGGATTTTTCACTGCAAGTCTGCACGACCTCACAGTAAAGCCCGCTTCCATGAAATGATTTTTGGTTGTCATTTTTTGTTCTGTGTAATTGTTTCTCCTTTCTCCCATATTTTTGTGCTTTTTTCCCTCTCTTAACATTGGTTTATGATAGCCTTTCTTTTGCTTTTGTTATATTTTCTAGGTAGGTTGAGGATTACCTCAAGTTTTGATTCTATGTTGCTTTAAAGCTTTTGGTTGGTGCTTTTGTGGGCTGGTTTTACCTTTTGTAATCAGTTTTTGGGTCCTTGTTAAAACCCCTTTATAATATATATCTAATATTTTTAACCGATCAAAAAAATACTATTATTACTCTAACATTATTTTGACATCTAGCTCCATAAAAGTAGAGCTTCCATACCTCAGTTTAACATAGTTCCTTGTTTATCGTGGCCTAAAACTTTTTCTTCTCTAGGTTTGAGTAAAATAAGTGTTGATGTCTTTTTTAATCATAGCATTGATGTTTTTGAGTGAAAATCCATCTTTAGTTTGTAACTCATCTATGATGTCTCATATCATATCAACCTCATTACTAATCATGTTGACATTGATCTCCTCTTCTTTAATTTCTTCTATATGATGGCCTAAGGGTATTTTTACAAATATTTTCACTTTTCTATCCTTGTGAGGAATTTCAATATGTGAATAGTCCAAGGACAAGTATTTGCCCATTTTTTTTATGAATTCATCGGAGGAGCACATGCCAAAGTAAGGTTCTAGATCCACTACAACCACTTCTTGTATGACTATTATGTGAGGGATCTTGTATAGTACTATGTATATACTTGATTACTCAAATAGTCTTTACTATAATTCTATCTAGTTGAAGCACTCCAAGACTAGAACATGTGTACTGCATGCCCATTGCTTTATTTATAGATTTTGGTATTACTATCATTTCTACTCTTGAATATACCATACACTTATGTTTGACCGATACCTCCATGCATAGGGACATATAGAATGGATAGTTTATATTTATCGGCTCTTGGCATAGGTTTACCTTATTCTAGATTGAGTTTTGGTTGAGACTAGTTTTTGGGTCTAACAGACTTGAATGATGCTCGAAGGAGGTCAATTTATACTATAATAATACATACTTTCTTTGTATGGCATTTTCTTAAGCTCATCTTTGATATTGAAACTAGAGGATTTTGGTTATTTCTTTCCTCCCTTTTCTATTTCATTAAATTTTCTTTGGTATTCTTGTATCACTATAATTCTTTGTTGCTTAGTGATGAAAGGATATCAAATATTGTTTCTATTCTATTATTGAGTCTCACATTCTCTTACTTGCATTGGTTTCTATTATTATATAGGATACTCTATTGGACATTTCTCTATTCTCTAAGTAGTTTGGGTTGCTTGGTTTGATGAGATGGAATTTTGAATAGGTCTAGTTTTTTAAGATCTACTTGTAATAGATTTTTTGTAGATAAGGTTAAGACTAAAATTAACTCATCTTCTTGCACTATCAAACCTAGTTATGCTTTCCACAAAATATTAACTTTATTATTTTGTGCTCTTTATGCCTTTTCAATTATAATTTTTTGCATATGATGATGGTGAAGCATACAAGTATTTTTTCCATATAGATAATTATAATTTGAGCATCAATAATTCACTTCTAATGTTGAAGTAGAAGGATTATCCTCCCAGTTATTATATACCAAATTAGGCCTTCCATTAGTGCTACTAGAAGAAGCTCCTTGATATTTTATCATATATGTAAATATCCTAGGATATAAATTCCTTTTAGTTTCTCTTCTTTTCATAGCGGTGATTTCATTAGTCAAATTATTTAATAGCATAATTATTTATTTCATGCTAGACATATGCTAGGGTTCAGGGGCTGGCAATGTAGGTACGATAGGAGGTGTAGGTAAAGCTAGTGTTGGTGGGTTCATTGGCAATACTAGAAACTTGGTTGCAAGAACTGCGACTATATTTGGCATATGTGTAATTGTGATCAAAGTTTATTTTTCTTATATAGATTGCAAGACTTAGAAAATAAAACATTATATTTATGAAATTTTTCCTATAGCTATCAATGTATTGTTTGTACTTATAGTTTCTTGGTAAATCTCAAGAAAAGTCAATACATCATATTGTCTTATTAGCAAGTCTACGTCTATATTGAAAGCACAAAATTAATAATAGAGTTTTCAAGGATCTATTGGATTTATATCTTGAGGCACTCATTTTCATGTCTTTTTGAAGCTAATGTTAAAGTCCATTATTACTTCCTAAAGATGCCTTTGGATAGTTGTGAACCAGGTTAACCATGAAAATGGGTTTGCTTGTTCATTAAATTATTAGAAAAATCTACCAACAAGATCATCCCATGAATAGATACTATCATATTGAAGGGTTCAATACCGATATAGTACCTTACCTTTAAATTATAATACCAGTAAACTTATCATGACACCCTCATCTTGAATATTATGGATTGCAGCTAAGGGTGCATTTCAAAAATACTCATAGGTTATTTTCCCAATGGCATGATATGTTGGTAAATCTTTTAACATTACCTAAGAAATGGGGTTCTGATTTTCCAAGTTAATCACTTGTGTTATTCCAGTTAGTAAAGTTTTTTGGAGGTGGAATCTAATCCATTTGTTCAAGTCTAATGGAGGGAACAAATTATAGAGAGGTGAAATGTGTAGATCCTTCACTTTTCATGGGGATTGATGAAAAATATGATTGAGGATATGATAATAATTTACATATTTTAAATATTATAGAAGGTAATTGTATGCATAAAAGAAGTTCATCCACCTTTTTAGCTATTACTCTTGTGAGTATAAGATTGTAAGATAAATGGTACTTGGCTTTTTTCTATGGTTTTTTGACTCAGTGGAGTCAACAAGTGGTTGGAGGATGATCTTACTAGAGAAAAATATCATAATGATTCTACTCAATTAGGGAGGTGAGATTTGATTTCCACAGAGTGTGTTAAAAACTCCTGGTCCAAAATATGCCTAAGTGGATGAGTTGCATCCTCAAGACCTTGGGCAAGACTAGAAGATCCAAAATTGGGATTTTCTGAGTTAGCCTATAGAGTATGCCATATCCTATGATTCTAGATAAACTAACAAAAAAGGAGGGGTTGTAGACTAAAGTAATAAATGCATAATTTTAGAATCTAGGAATTAAAGTGAAATAGATTCAATGATATCAAGAGATACAAATATATGAGATTCTCATTTCCTCCATGAAACTATTAAGCACACACATCTAAGAATTATAGGAATTGAATAAAAAACAATCCAATGAGAAATTCACAAAGCAAAATAATTCTTTATATAATAAAACATTCATTCAATTTTAACATAAATTCTTATTGAGAAAGTTATACTTATATATTTTATAGTTATATTTGATAGAGATCTAACTGCACACCAACTTTCATTAAGGGGTGTATAGCCTTCAATCATACAGAATGCATAATTGTAAAAGCTAAAGAACCAACCATTTGAATGAGATACATTCAAGTATATATAGCTTTACATTTACATTCAATTATTTTAGAATTATTACTCATGAAATGGACCATAGGACTTTTAGACGAGTACAACATGTGAGTATGCTTCTCCAAATCATTATGCTACAACTCTATTGGTTCCATGATGTTGATGTGGCTTGCTTCAAATTCATCTAAGAGAGTGATGGCTAAAGTATCTTCATATAATCCATAGGATTATTTGACATGATTTGTTTTCTTTTGGTTACCTCATGATTGGCCTAGTTGTATCAATATAGGTGTTAATCAAGAAATATTTTCTCTATTGATATTCTTTTATAGTAGATTATGATTTTTCATGAGCATTCTTGAGCACTTTTCCATTTACTATTCTTATTTCCTTAGTTTAAATAAATCCATCATTCTATTATGTAGGCACCATTATCTTTCCAAAAAATTTCAACACTTATCTTAATATTTGGTTGAATGTTGGATTTCTTAGCTTACCTTGATGAAATCAATGCCTTTAGAGTATAGACAATTTTTTTGCTATACTAAACTCTTATGCATGACCCTAGATGCTAGAAACTAGATACTTTATTGTCATACTCAGTTTCCTATCAAATATTTATCCAATACTACTTTTTATCTTTGTTGGAATTTTAACTTCCTTCTGATGATGTCAACATTTGAAATGTATGGCACAATTTGATATTTATTTTATCTTCTATAAAGCATTCTACCATACTTTGGATGAGCTTCCAATTGTTTCTCTTGTGTCCTAGGTTTAATTCCTTGGTATATTTTGCATTCTGGCTCTATTTCCCATTGTGTAGGTTTTTTATATAGCTTATAGTGATGTTAGAACCCTAAAAAATCTAGCCCTCTTTGCTACATATCCAAAAAAATTCTACACCCGGTAGGTTCTAATATAAGCTATATGCCAAAATATTATCCACAACAAAAAAATTTTCATAATACATTGAATGCTAGATTTTTATCAAGCCTTACTAACATCAACATTTTAGACTTTTGACCATATCCCATACTTGGTCAAAATATGAATCAAATGCTAAAAAATGGTGTTCCTTTGCCTCGTTTGAGACTTGAGCTTCATCCACATCAGATGCTAGATACATTTATGCTTATTTTTGATATCATCATCTCAAAAATCTAACAACTCTCTATACTTAGCTTTGTATTGTGGTGCTACTTTAGGTTAAATATGCCTTATCTTCCTTATTTTAGTTTGGTGACTATTTCATATACCTAGTTGAGTCTTTGAAGCTACCTTACTTAGCAAAATAGAAAAATATTGATAGAAAATTTCTCTCCCTCTGAAGAGATAGATGTGGGCAAGTTATTCTACCCAAAGAACTCAAATTACTCCATGACATTTTTTTCCTAAAGGTTTTTCCTTGTCATGTTTTCTAGTTCTTAAGTAATCATAAAATAATGGCTGAAGGACCATGGTTTAGGGGAAGATATTCTCTATATTTAAAACCATGGAGTAAGAAATTTTCTATCGATATAGAAACTATTAAAATTATTTTGTGTAAGTTAGGATTTGTGGATTGCCATATCAACTTATCAATAAGGATTTTTTGAAGAATATTAGAAATACCTTAGGGAAGTTCATCAAGAATGGAGAAACTATTAATAATTAAAATATTCTTATATACACTTGGATATTTGTTGTTATTGATCTTTTAAAACCTTTATCACAATCTATTAAGGCTAAATCTAAATATAGAGAATAGGATCAACAAGTGGATTATGAAAATATAACATTATGATGTTACAGGTGTTATAAGACTAGACACATGCAATGTTATTGCAAAGTGGAAACCATGGAGGAAGATAGAAATTTTTTGTCATGATATAAACTTAAATATGAAATAATAAAATCAAACTATAATAGAAGTTGGATTGACTCCGAAAAAGAGAGAAAGAAAACTTAGCTACAACATCAAATGACAAATCCCATCATGATTCACTTGAATCAACTATTAAAATAAAAAATTAAGGATACAAGAGATGAGAAAATATAATATGGAGGTTCAAATGTAGAAGAAATTAAATATGCAAAGGAAGAGTTAAATTTAAAATTTAAAACAAATAAGGCAAGAGATATCAAGTTTAATATAGGTAAATAGTTTACATTTTCCTCAAGTAGTATAAACTCCTCTCCTTAAAATAGAAAGACAAATATTCTAAAGGTTCTCCCTTGTACTTTAGGGTTTTAAGAGGATAATAATAAATAAATGAATATGGAGGATATCCATAGCAATTTATAGTTTTTAGGGTAGCATAAGATGGTAATTGCTTTGGATAAACTCTCTTGCACTTTAGGGTTTCTAAGGAAAATTAAATAAGAAAAATTTGTGAGGTTTTTGCTTACACTTTAAATCCTTCAAAGTAAGACAAACCTATGGATGATAATTCTCAATATTAAAAATCTAAAAAAAAAAAAAAAAAAAACAAAGAGATTGATGAAGATGAAAGTGTTCATGGGAATGAAGAAAGGAGAGGATGACCCAAAAATTAAAAAATAAAGATAATAGAAAACTAAGAGGGATATTTATATGGTAAATAAAAAATATATATACCAAGTGTTAATAAGAAGTGGGGCTAATCCCAAAAATAAAAATAAAAATGATGAAGAAAAATATATCTTAGAATATTGAGGGTATTAATAAGGTCCTTAAATAAAGAGGTATTAGAAAATTGTTGGGAATTATTGGGTCTATTTGTAAGATAATCTACATGATAAATAATTTGGGTACTCACTCTTATCCAAGGAAATTTATTCATCATTATTCAATTAATATATAATATATCCAAGTAGATCTACCACAAGTGGTATGAGAGTAACTTGCCAACTTTTAAACAAATTTAAGATAATGTTGAATTGTATTCTATTCCTAGATTTAACTCCATTATTTATAAAGCATACTCAGTTAATACAAAAGAAATAAATAAAAAGAGTAGCAAATCTAGCTTTCAAAATCTATTTACTACTCAATTTCCACCATAATCTACCACCGACAATTATTGCATATCACCACAAAACTTTATAAGTTGTTGGTAGAGATAAGTAAGGAATATATATATATATATATATATATATATATATATATATATATATATTTGAAAATAAGAAAAATCATGCTCACACCACTTACCTCACCTCACCTTCATATTATCTCACACACCCACATCCTACTATAATACCTTCTTCCTCTCACCAAACATCCACATAGCCTCTCCCTCTCACCCCTTCCATCAAAAACCCTCCATGTAACCCAAGGAAATAAATAAATTAAAATAAGAAATAAAAACACTCATGCCACTTGCCCCATTCCACACACCCACCTCCTTTGGTAAGCCCTCCTACCCCATGAAATTCCATGTAATCCCCCCTTCCCCACTTACTCCACTCCATAAATCCAACCCCATTATTTGCCACCCTCATCCCCCCTAAAGTTAAGCCCCACTTGATTATAAAGAAATATTCCAACCATGTTTCTTAATAATTTATGAAATTTTGTAATATAATATAAATTATACTATACATAAATTATAAACTATATAAATTATAAAATAATTTATTTAAATACAATAAATAATTTAATTCGTAAATAAATACAAGAACAATTTACCCAGGTGTTCTAGGTGAGTTGGAGAGGAGAGGGCAATCCTCCAAGGGAGGTCCTAGGTTCAAATCTCCACCCTACCAAAAAGCTGAATTGGATATCCAAAATCCAATTGATAATGTTGGTGCATGCAGGGTCAGGTGCGACTCCCAGGTGAATTTGACGGTGTAGAACCCCTTGTTCGTGGTCTCTCAGACCAAGGCGGCCCCCCAAGGGGTTTTTTGCTTAAAAAAAAAATACAAGCACAATTTTATTTCCTTAGGAAAAATGGTTAGCAAAGATTTAAATAAGAATTATTGGAGTACATATAACTAATAAAATGTTTGAGGATGAGCAATGCCCAATTACAAGTAATTATGAAGTCATTACAAAAAGGTATACATCAAATAAAATAGGATATGGGGTCAAGTATGAAATAAATAAATAAAATATTTAACAAGATAGAGAAAGGTATCAAAGCATTGAATCCAAAATTCAATATTTGGTCACTGAGAGGATATCCTTAGGAGAGTTAAACTCTCTAGTTACACAAACATCAAGGGAAAATCCTAACTAGATTATAGAAATCATAGTTACTTATCCTCTGCAATAATTGAATCAATATTATAGTATGAAAATAAATTGTTAAAAAAAAGTGCATCAATCAATGTGCCATTGTTCAATGATGAAAATCTATATGAATGTATAGAGCTGGGTATAATATTTAAAAATTATCTTGAATTAAATCCTATAAGCAATGGGAAATATGTTATAAAAGTAGAGTTCATCCAATTCAAATAAAAAGCACAAATATGGTATAGTTGGTGGTACAAAAAATTACAAGGCTTTATATAAACATGAGAAGAATTCCTTGCAAATTTTAATCAATTTACTAGAATAAAACAATGAAGATTGATGTATGAATACACCTTTGAATTTGATTCATTTAGCAACATTAGTAACTAACATAGTATATAGCAAATTAGTTCAAATTTATATGGGAAGATTAAAACCTGATATAAAACATTAACTTCAAGTTAAGGATAATTTGACCCTACCTACAACTATTAGATTAGATTGGAAGTATGAAAATAAGATACTAAAAAAAAATCAAAACATATGGTTTTAAGCTAGTCATGATGTAATAAATAAAAATATAACAGAATCAATAAGATAATAACCTCCACATTAGTATAGCCCTAACTACCAAAAATATCAATAGAATAGGAAAAAAAATGATCCTCTAAACCATAAAAATTTTAAGATTCAAAAACACTTTATAAGTATGAAAGAAGGAACCCTGAAGAGAAAAAATGGGAAGTAGTATTAGTAGCAAGGATGTATTTTGATATAGAAATATATCCTCCATAAAAATAAAAAGAGACTAAAATTCCCATAGCTGCTTTAACAAAATTTAATACCCATAAACCTTCAAAATACAAGGGTATATTAAAAACCAATTAGTTATAGTATTCACTAATTCAAGTAGTATGTATAATCTTATTTATTTAGCCATTGCTAAATGACCCAATTTATTTGTATATCTAACAAAGCATTTGATGTGGCAATTCCACGGGGTATTCACCTAACTCATGATTCCAAATTCCACAAAGTGGATCTAAGTATAAATGATTGCAAATACCAAAATATCTTCTATGATATGTCATTAGGAAGGTTGGATGTAATACTCGGATTAGAATGGTTAAACCCATTATGATTTTGAAAAATAGCCACTAACAATGAATTTTAAATTTCTAATAATAAGTCAATAAGTATAATTTAAAAGGATTCCTTGCTTCTCCATCACAATTAGTGTTTTAATATAAAATGAAAAAGCAAATTAGAAAATAAGCATATGCAATTATTTTTTGATATCTTATTAATAGCCTTGTGTATCGCTCCAAATTTTTTGCACCCTTACCTTCAGGCTATAGGATCCATGCCCGAAAGGGGGATGTGAAAAGGATGGGACAATACCTCGGACTGAGAGGCCCTTTGAAGGTCCCGCCTCTCGGGGGAGGGGTATTAAGGTGATTTTTCGATGGATGGTGGGGTTCACCAGGAAACTTTTGAGTGGCAGTCTCCATGCCTAGGTTGGGAATGTGTTTGATGTGTTCAATTTTATCTTTAATCATTCAAATCCTAGGTTTGGCCAAATGAATCTAAACTGTTCTATATGAAATGCAGATTTAAATGAATACATAAAATAGAATTAATATAAAGTACATAGAAATATACTAGATAGAGAAAAGCCATACCCGATTCCAGATGTTTGATGGAGGTTCTAATTTTTGAAGCAGTCAAGATCGCCTCTGATCTGACAGGATCATCTGAAATCAGACAAGATCATCTGAGATCTGACGAATTCGTTAGAAGAATTCATCAGAGACCTACAATCAGAGAAATAGACACAGAACATAGAAAATGCAGCAATACTAATAGAGGAAAATGATGTAAAATGACAATATAGATACTAAAACGATAATTACGAATAGAAATTCAAGTAAATTATAGTATTCTAATGACAAATTATGATCTTATCATGCACTTAAGCTATATGGGTGAACTCCAAAATGTAGAATAGCAAAAAATAACAATAAACTGATCTAAATGCAGAATGAAACAGCAGACGAAAAGAGAAAAGTGCAAACTCTGGGCACTAATTGCCCCCAATGTTGACTGCAGTTGAAATCGTCTGTAGAGTGCGAAATCGTCTCGAATTGGGGCGTGATCGTCCGAGATTGTACAAGATCGTCTGCGATGATCTGAGCTTGCTCCGGCTGAAGAATGACAAAGTTCCTGCAAGAAAATTTGAAAAGGGACAAAGGCAAACAGTAGTCTAAGACATTCTAATGCAAATAAAACTCGAAGTATAGAAAAATTCAGCCAGGGGAATGTCAAGGGGAGGGCCTAAGATTAAATAGGCATAGGAAGGAGGTTGGGAGGTTGGAGATCATCCCAATTTGGGAGATCTCCAACGGGGGAAGTCTCTAACTGCGCAGACACGCTTTTGCCCCAGTTAGAGACGTCGTTGAAACAGAAGCTAATTATGAAAAATTAGTTTTGGGACGAAATCGTCTGGACGTTCTTCTCCAGACGAATTCGTCCGATCTGAGGCGATATCGTCTGATCGGCGACGATATCGTCCAACGGTCACAACAAATCCTAAAAATGGCACGGAAAACAAGGAAAGCGGTTTAACAAGCGGTTTGGGGTTAAAATTCGAATTTGAATTATTACTAAAGTAAATTTTAATTTTTTGCTAAGGTTTTAACCGTGCCAATTTTAGGGTGCTACATTTTGCCCCCTCTTTAGCGAATTTTTCGAAGAAAATGCGTTAAAGACGAGTTTTTCCCATTTTACGAGAAAGCAAAAATATACTCCATTTTTAGGCGACGATTCTAGGTCGAATCGTACGACTGCTTACTATGGTGCCCCCTCCGTGTTTTTACCCAAATCGAACGTTTGAGGTAAAAACACGAAAAAACAAAATTAAAATGTTGTTAATTGTTTTTGAATAAAATTAAGAAAAATAGGGTAAAACCCTAATTCATTTGTTATAGTATTCATTTTTATGTATATATGATATTTTTGATGATATGACTTGTTCATATGTTTTTATGATGCTTTAATGTTTTGAATTGTTTGCTTATTGGATTGATGATTCATGTAATTATGTCGTTTTGAAATATTATAATTTTGATGTCATGCTATAAGATTTTAAATGAAATAATCTGATGTAAACAATTGGTGGTTGTGGTGTGATTTGATAAAAAATAAAAGGGACTTCTAACAATAATTTCAAAGGACATTGTCGCTATTATAGACCATTTCATGGAGTCGCCGCTCACTCGGTCGTCAAGCTAATCCCAGTATAGAAATATTGTTAAAAGTAAAAGAGTGCTTAAGAGACTGTCTTAAGACTTTGTGTTGTAATGATGGAGATAATGATGGTTTGATGATTTGTTTTCAGATTTTCATAAAAATAGTATGCATGAAAAAAATATGATGTTGCTAGGCATAAATTCCTAAGTGTGATAAAATTTTGAACAATTCCTTAGAATTTATACCATGGTTGCAAAAACTGAATTTGAACATAATGTCATGAAATAGAATAAGTGTTTGTTTGTTTGTAAAGCATAATTGTGTAACATAATGATGCAAGTCACATGTTTTGATGAATTTTGTTTTTAAAATAAATGGAAAAGAAAATTAGAACGATGGTTTGCGCTAGGCATAGAATTATAGGTATAGACTTATACCATCATCGCGAAATCCAAAGAAGAAAATAGATTGTTGGTTTTATTGCAAGATGCATTTTTGACCTTTGATAAACAGAAAAATAATAATATGAAAATTTTGTTTGAAATTATTTTTGAGATTTTGTGAGAAGATGTATGTAATTGCTTTTATACAAAACAAGAATTCTGAAATAAAAGGATAAAATTATTCCGAAAAGAGTTACAGAAATATTTTAAATTATCTCAAAGAGAAATGTAGATTTATAAGGAATCCTCATGTGCAAATGTGAATTCATTACCGATCTTGATTTATCATAATGATACAAAATCTCTCAAATACAAATGTGTGTGCGATTGTATTGTTCATTTACCAATTTTGAGCAAGATAATTTGATACAAGTAATTTGCCTTGACCAAATAAATGTTCATTGACCATGATTTATATGCATGTAACCATACCAGACTACTATGTAAGTTGGGTTATCAAGAGCTAGCTAATCCATAAGTAGACATAGGTCTGTACAAAAGAAGGTCGCTAATGTGACAGACATATCACCACGCTAGGAGTTACCCAAGGCCAAGCGGGTTGGGCACAAACCACCTGTTATGGGGCTTACCTCACAGTTTTTGAATAATTGAGAATTCCAGGGATTCAAGCTCATCAACCCTTCTTTTCTTTTCAATGGGTAGGGAAAGGGATTTTATTGCTTTTGCTTTTGCTTTTTTTCTTTCTTTGCTTTTTTCTTTCTTTTCTTTTTTTTTGTATTTTTCTTTTTTGTATCTTTTGCTTTGATATTTGAGATAATGCTGAAATAACCTTTTTCTTTTTCTCTTTTTCTTGAACTTTTCTTTTCTTCCTATGCTAGGGATACTTGCTCGGATTAGTTGTAGAGCAAGGGATTTTTATTCTGGGTAGGGGTGAGCTTGTCCTTTTGTCAATTCTCAAAGATTCTAGACCATGTGCATGATAGGATAGCAGGGGAAACTTTTCGCTCAGGAAACCATTTCTACTATGTAGCATCATATCGAATGTGCAATGAAATCATTTTAATGTGAAGAGATATACTTGGCTCAAGTAAATAACAAGATCAGTTCTCTATGCTCAAAACTTTATTTAATTCAAATGTGGACTTTGATATAAGAGAGATTAATAATCATACCAAATAAAATCAAGATATTTATTCATGTGAGTGTGAAAGTGAGGGATTCCAAATAAATGCTAATTTATCCAAAATAATATGAAAATATAACCGCAATACTTCAAGAATTGGACAGGTACAAAAATAAAATATGTTTTTGAAGATTTTGATGTTTTTATATTTTTATTTTAATTGATGAATTGAAAGAATAAATAATATTATTATTTTTTTTTTGAAATTTTTATATGAATTTTTAGATGATGGAATTGGTGGTATATACAAGATGATCTATATACATTATACAAGGTTATTTGAGTATAGCATGTCTAAGGTTGCTTCAAAATCAAAGGAGGTTTTGAAGGATAATTTGGTTGTGTTGAAGGTAAGAACAAAAGGTGATGAATAAAAGGTAGCGATAACAAAAGCTTTGTTATAATGTAGAATAATGTAGCAAAAGATTTGACTTTTATATGTGTAAAATTGATCATGTTACAAAATAAAATATCAGAAGGATAAGAAAGTTCTTCATTCTTATTACTATATTCCAAGTCTTGATAAGATGGAGAAAGTATATGTGAAAGATATGCATGAGTGTTATTTGGTAAACAAGGATGATCATATATGGATGAAGAAAAGTGATGGATAGAAGGTAATTGTGACAATGGAGAATGTATAGAACTTGATGTTTCTTGAATTTCATTGTTAAAAGATTTTATAATAACATTTGATTCATTAAGATCTTCTTCCTTTAATTTGAGTTTTTGGAATAATTGATAAGTGCATAAATTAAGAGAGGAGCCATTATCTACCATGATAGTTTTAACAAGTGTTTCTTTACTAGATCCTGTAATGTAAAGAGATGAGTCTTCTTGTGGAGTAGAGGAAGGAATATCCTCATCATAGAATGAAATATGATTAACCTCAAGAGGGTTTACACCATTAATTATGTCCTTAGGGAAAATATCATGAAGGAAAAATTGTTGGCTAGATGTTTTGAACAATGTTTCCTTATGAGAACTTTGTAATACTTCTAAAAGGGATATCTTTGCTTGAGGGTTAATCACTTGTTGTTGGCTATCAAAGTGGACTTCAAATTGAGATTTTGATTCTAAAGATGAGCTTTCTATGCTTACATTCCATTTTGGATCATTCTCTAGAGCCAAAGATAGTTTTGAAGGTTGGTCAAATGAGGAATCCATCTCTTGAATATCAGATTGAGTTGATTGAACTTGAGGTTGCTCATTTGTAGTTTTTGTTACAATATTAATAATATCATCATGATGGGACACATTAACATGCAATATTTGATTGGTTTCTTGTTGTTGATAATTGAATAGGGGTTCTTGGGAGATCCCCATGTCTTGATTGATTATTGGTATTTGTTGTGTAGGAGTTTGATTGTTTACTGGAGATTTATAATCAGTTGTAGATTGTAATTCCTTTATATTAAAAAGACCCTCATCAATCAAATATTGAATTGCACATCTTAAATCTTTACATTTTTGTGTCATATGTCCATCCACTCTATGATATTCACAATGTAGCTCAGGTTTAAACCAATCTGATGTGGTATCAGGTTGTCTTATGGAAGGGAGTTCAATCCTATTTGTGTCAAGTAAATACTTGAGAATTATATCCATTGGTTGATTGAGCTTAGTAAATTTACGTGATGAAGGTTTTCGAGAGGTTTTTGATACGTGCCTTAGGAATTCAGTCATAAAAGGGCCTAATGGTTTCTCACCTCTACTTTCTTTATTATGGGTAGAATGATGATAGGAAGATTGTGAAGTATGAGGTGAGTGCATGGTAGAATTGGAAGAATAAGTATTTTCTTGTTGAAATGGATGTGTTGTATTGAAAGAAGAATATTGAAAGGGTGGAGGAGGATTGTATGTGGATTGATAGACATAATATGGATATATGGGAGAATAGATAATATCGTTATGAAGAGGATTGGCAAAGGGATTGTCCTGTTGGGGTAAGGATGAAAAATGAGAAAAGTGTGATGGAGGTGGTGTTGAATAGGGATGAGGTTGGTCATAATCAACAAATGTATTTAGCTGAATTCTTCCAACATTACTGATGGGCTCATATTGATTTGAGTAAAAACTCATGGTTTCTTTAGTACTTCTAAAAGTAATATTTAGTATCTACTATTTAGAATTGAATCTAAAACATGCAAACTTGAAATGATGATTTTGCTACTTTTTTTTTTGTATACATATATATATATATATATATATATATATATATATTTATATATTTTTTATTCGAGAAAGATGCCTATGTTATTCACGTCGGGTTCACCAAAATGTATCGCTCCAAATTTTTTGCACCCTTACCTTCAAGGCTATAGGATCCGTGCCCGGAAGGGGGATGTGAAAAGGATGGGACAATACCTCGGACTCGAGAGGCCCTTTGAAGGTCCCGCCTCTCGGGGGAGGGGTATTAAGGTGATTTTTCGACGGATGGTGGGGTTCACCAGGAAACGTTTGAGTGGCGCTCTCCATGCCTAGGTTGGGAATGTGTTTGATGTGTTCAATTTTACCTTTAATCATTCAAATCCTAGGTTTGGCCAAATGAATCTAAACTGTTCTATATGAAATGCAGATTTAAATGAATACAAAAAACAAGATTAAATAGAGAATACAGAGAATAAACTATATGAGAAAAGTCATACCTGATTCTGGATGTCTAATGAAGGTTTTGATTTTTGAAGCAGTCAAGATCGCCTCCGATCCGACAGGAGGATCGTCTGAAATCAGACAAGATCGTCTGAGATCTGACGAATTCGTCAGAGACCTGCAATCAGAGAAATAGACACAGAACACAGAAAATGCAACAATACTAATAGAGGAAAATGATGTAAAATGACAATATAGATACTAAAACGATAATTACGAATAGAAATTCAAGTAAATTATAGTATTCTAATGACAAATTATGATCTTATCATGCACTTAAGCTATATGGGTGAACTCCAAAATGTAGAATAGCAGAAAATAACAATAAACTGATCTAAATGCAGAATGAAACAACAAATGAGAAGAGAAAAGTGCAAACTCTGGGCACTAATTGCCCCCAATGTTGACTACAGTCGAAATCGTCTATAGAGTGCGAAATCGTCTCGAATTGGGGCGTGATCGTCCGAGATTGTACAAGATCGTCTGCGATGATCTGAGCTTGCTTCGGCTAAAGAATGACAAAGTTCCTGCAAGAAAATTTGAAAAGGGACAAAGGCAAATAGTAGTCTAAGACATTCTAATGCAAATAAAACTCGAAGTACAGAAAATTCAGCCAGGGGAATGTCAAGGGGAGGGCCTAAGATTAAATAGGCATAGGAAGGAGGTTGGGAGGTTGGAGATCATCCCAATTTGGGAGATCTCCAATGGGGGAAGTCTCTAACCGTGTAGACACGCTTTTGCCCGAGTTAGAGACGCCGTTGAAACAGAAGCTAATTATGAAAAATTAGTTTTGGGACGAAATCGTCTGGACGTTCTTCTCCAGATGAATTCGTTCGATCTGAGGCGATATCGTCTGATCGGCGACGATATCGTCCAACGGTCACAACAAATCCTAAAAATGGCATGAAAAATGAGGAAAGCGGTTTAACAAGCGGTTAACGGGCGGTTTGGGGTTGAAATTCAAATTTTAATATTTTATCTTTTTACTAAGGTTTTAACCGTGCCAATTTTAGGGTGCTACACTTTGTACCCATAAAAGTTGTATGGGATCATGAAATTAATAAAATCTTCAAATAATATGCTTTGGTATTCTAGGATCTACCCTTAGAAGTACCTCATAAATAATATTTTAAGCATGTTATTGAAATCAAACTAGATACATATCCATTTAATATCAAACATATCATCATCTACATCACCATAAAAATAAAATCAAACATTTAGTTCAATAAGTATTAAAATTAGGTTTTATCACAGCTTCAAAAATCCCATACTTAGCACTGGGCATACTCAATTTAAAAAAAATAGAATTCACCACCGATATATTGATTTTAGAGGCTTAAATAAAATTACAATTAAAAATTAGTTTCCTATTCCAATTATGAAAGAAATGCTAGATGAAACACATGGTGCTAAAAATTTTACTAAATTATACCTAAGATAAGGATGTTACCAAATATAAATCGTGAAAGATATTCCAATTCTATCTATAAAAGTTTATCTTATTATTATTCGATAACATTCTTATCTACAACCAAAATTGGAAGGATCATATTAAGCATGTAGATGAGGTGATAGCAATATTATATGAAAATAAGTTTTATGCAAAAACATTGAAGTTTAATTTTGGAAAGATAAATCTTGAATATTTGATACATATCCATATTAAAATATGGTGTTGAAGTCAATGTTGCTAAAATTAGGACAATAATGGAATGGCCTAAATCTAAAACTATATTAAAAATAAGAGGATTCCTTGGTTTAGCACGATATTATCATTGATTTATTAAACAAAGTGTAACTATTATAGCTCAAATATTAGATATTCTAAAAATAATTTCATTTGAACGGTCACTAGGAGCTAATAAAGGCTTTCTAAAATTGAAGGAAGTGTTATCCTTAACACCCTTATCAACGACTCGTAATTTTTTCAAGACATTATCATAGAATGTATTTATTCTAGATTAGGTCTTGGAGCTATGCTCATGCAAGATGATCACACAATCACAAATGAGAGTTAGAAGTTTAAACCTTATGAGTAAATCAAGTGTAATTATGATAAAGAAAAGCTTGCATTTATACATGCTTTAGCAAAATGGAGGCAATATCTGATACATAACAAGTTTTTAGTTTAGACTGATCATGATAGTCTTAAATATGTACTTTAAGAGATAACATTAATGATTGAACAACAAAAATTGGTAGCTAAAATTTGATCATTTGATTAGGAAATCCTACATTAGAAAGGTAAATATAACCAGGTCATCAATGCCTTATATAGGAAGGATGAAAAAGTAGTCACATATGTAACTTCAATAATCATTCCAAAAATGAATTAAAATGTACAACATAAATATGTTAAAAGCAATAAGTGTCATGAAATAATTTTGAATATTGAGAAAAATCCACAATATACATGAAAAATTATATCTTATGGACCAAAAATTGTATATATCTACCTCAACATTCAAGTTTCATACTAAAAGTTCTTGCAAATAGTCATGATTCCTTTAATTCAACTTTAAGACATATTATAATGCTTGAAAATAATTATTTTGGAGACATATGCAAAATAACATATACAATTATGTGGTTGAGTGAAATATGTACGAAAGACATAAAAATTAACCATTACACATATCACAAAAAAAATCATAAGAAATATCCTTGGATTTTATGAATGTCTTACTTATATTTGATGTTTTAATAGATCGAATATATTTACTTCATCTAACTTTGTTTTTAATAGATTAGGCTCTTATTTAGTAGTCAGCCCTTGTGAATTAGGATTAGGGTTAATAATTGATTTAGTATATAAATAAGAAGAGTTAGGTGGTAGTTGATATTATCTTTCACATTCAAATCTTACTTGCATTTGTTTTGCATAAGAGACTTTTTCCTCTCTAAGTAGCTAAGGATTTTAATTGATTTGAATTTGGGATTTTATTATGACATAATTGATATGAATTATTATAATAATTATGTGATGCTAGTTGTGGATTACTGGATTGCTACTACTATTGTTATAATTCTTGAAGTTGCTTCATAACAAGTGGTATCAAATATTTGATCTCAACTCCTTGTGGGGTGTAAATTTATAACAAAAGTGTGAGTAAACTATTCCAGAACCTCTACGAAATATTATTGTTTACAATTTCTTTATAATTTTTTCATAATTCTTTTTATTCCATATTTTAGTGTAGTTATTTTCTAAAATATTATGAGTTTATTATTGCTACCTCCTTTTTTAAACCTATTAAAAAAAAAAAAAGTAGCAGGTGTTATTGAAACCTTATGAGAGACCTATAATATTATTACTATTCCTTCTAGATGGTCAAAAAAAAGGTATCTCAAACAATAATTTTTCACAACACCTTTTACAATATATTTCCAAGTATTTTTTGGGTTTTGTAATTGCTCTTAGTGTACGAATGAACCTAAAGCCAATACTAGTTAGGCACAAGTAAATGATTGATTTTAGTGCACTATTCATTCAAAGGATATGTTTATATATAAAAAAAGTGCCAACCTAAAAATCTTGATAAACATCAAAACACTCCCCCAAATATCAATAGATGTGACCAATCTCTTATTTCTTCCTTAAATGCCATAGCTTTACATCCTCCTAATAACCCTCCCCTAGTTAGTCCTCCTACTATGCCTACAATTGATTATCATCTTCCAAATAATATTGATATTGATCTAAATGTATATATTTTTAATCAAGAACAAATAATTACTTCCATTGTCAGGTCCTTTAGCAATCAAGACTAGATGATTATTTCCATTTCCAAGTCATTGGATAACATCAAAAGAGTCCTAAAAATATCTACTACAATACCTTCTATTGTCTAAGGGTCATAAAAAACTATGGGGAAATAGTCTTGAATCATTCATCAAGCACCAAATACTAGTGTTCTTTCACAACTGTCACTTAGTCATATTCCTCCAAATTCCTATGAAAGTCACTCAAATTCTTATGCAACTCAATGTTCTCCTCTAGTTATGGTTGTGTATGACCTATAATATGCTTTTGATTTGGATTCCATGATAAGAGGTGCTTCTAATTTTCATTATTGACCTTATGAAGTTCTTATTCCTTGCATCAACATGCCTAAAGTTGATATTGATGATGCATAAGGCTGGATGGCTAACATGGATAGCCTTATCTACCTATACCATGTTCTTAAAGTAGGTCATGTCATATTAGTAGTTTCTAAGTTGATAATGTATGATCATCAATTATTGTTATGATAGATTTACCAACATGGAGATGCTCTTTTGTGGTCTAACTTTAAAGAATAATTTCTTCCAAAATTTAATGAAGGATTTTCCATATCATATGCGGTCCATATTATGCAAATAAAGCAAACATAAATGGTGGAGGAATATTGATCTAATTTCATAATTTTTATCATCTACACCCACTAGTTGAAACCAATCATGGTGATCTCATCCTTTTTCCATGGTCTTAAGGATAAAATATAATGGGAAATCAACATACTCAATTCCTATACTCTTGATGATGCTCAATGTATACCTTTAGTGACATAACAAAAGCTCTAATATTTTAGTCCCCAACTTAGATATGACTTCATATCTCACAATCCTTACCATAATAAAGAAAATTCATGAGATTATTCTATTTTAAATATCATTCTCACCATCCTTGATATCAAAATTGTGAAGAATATCATAAATTTTAAGTGAAAGGTTAAGAAAACAATATATAAAGATGAGTATTCATTGTAATAGGAGTAATAAATAAAATTAGATGAGTTTGAAAGTGAGGATGATACCATTTCTCTCTCTACTCATTATATTTTGGGGCTCTAAGCTCACAATACTATCAAGGAAGAAATATTTAGTAAATGATAGTGTATAAATAGGTTGATTGATTTAGGTAGCACACATAACTTTATAAATAGCAAGATAGTGAAGTCCTTTGGCTTGTATATCAGTGCTTCAAATTAGGATAAATTTCAAGTATTAATTATAAATGGGGATGCTTCTTAGTGTGTGGGTCAAACGTGTAATGTTAACATCTAAATGGGGGACTATACTTGGTTGGAAAAAATCTTTGCCATGAACATAGGTATTTCAAATGTCATCTTGGAGCACAATGGTTATTTCATCTTGGTGATGTTACTATTTATCTACAAAATTTATATATGATGTGGATGGAAAATGAAAGAGTCATTTGTCTCTAAGGTGGTTAGTTCATATAGTAAGGGAAATGATATTGAAGAAAGGTTGTTGTGGATTCTTCACCCAAGTCCATTACATGGAGGTTTAATCTTTTAAGTTGCTTCTTCTACCTCTTCCTTTATATAAAAAAAAAAACATTATGGATTACTATGAGGAGGTCACTAGTGGTCCCACAGGTCTTTATCTTAAGAAAAAAATGATCATACCATAAACTTTGTTCTAGGAAGTCAACCTTCTAATGTGTATTCATATCAATATCCACAACCCTAAAATTAAAAAAATTGAGTGATGATGGTACAATAAAGAGATAATTTATGGTGAATTTTTCCTAATTTGCATTCTCTAAATAACATTATTATAAAATATAACTTTCTTATCCTTATTATACATGATTTATTTGATGAACTGCATGGTGCTAGATACTTCAAAAAACTAGACTTATGTTTTGGGTTTCAACAAATTAGGGTTTGGGAAGAGGATATCCCTAAGAATAATTTTCATACACATGAGGGTTATAATGAGTTCTTATTCATGCATTTTTATCCTAATAATGATCCCTCTTCTAAAGTTTGCAAGTTTATAGTAGTTTTGATGATATCTTAATTTATAGCAAGTCTTGCTAAGATCATATAGTTTATGTGAATAAAGTTATCCACCTATTACAAAGGACATATTATTTGTCAAAAGGTATAAATGTTCTTTTAGGGTCTAAGAGGTAGAATATTTGGGATATATAGTAGATCAGAAAGGATTTAAGGCAGATCCTAACAAGATCAAAGTTATGCAAGATTGTTACTTGCCCAAATCCTTTTAACTTTATGGATTACTAGGACTTATAGGCTACTAAAAATATATGTCTGTAACTATAGTGAATATTTACTACACTAGGAAAATCCTTCCAAAAAAATAATTTTGAGCAAGGTATCATCCAAATATAGCTAAAGAATAACAAGATGAGGGGATCCAAGGCACTCATGATTTATTGAGAATCCAATTTTAAAGGACCATTTGAGATACCACCAAGAAATAACCTTCATTGTAAGGTAAATTTGGACTTCAAAATCCATATGCCTCAAATCTATGTTGGAAAATAAAACTATATAATAATAGTCCATAAGAATTTTTTGGTGGCAGTAAATCTAAAGCCCACCAGTGGATGAGTCTCAAAGCCCTTCTGGTAATGCTAAAATGAATCCACATTTGGAAGGGATTTGATCCAAGTGGTGGTTGTAGAATATTCTTCTTCGTAGAGGAAAGAGGATTCAAACTTTGCTAGCTTCCACATCTACTTGGGCTTATAGTGGCTATCCAACCAACCATAATTACCTATTGAAATCACAAACATCTAGAGGTTTCAACAATAAAACTATCTACGACCTCTATATTAAGAAATAGACAAGGTTATAGGCCCCATCCTAAAAATTATTAGTAACCTCAAATCCTATACTATAAGAGCATAACCTAGCCTAGGAGAAAAAAAAAATTCATGCCTATCCCCACCCCACTATAGTAGGTCCATCGTAACTATGTCAAAGATATTGCCCATGTGTAAAATAATTACATAAAGGAAATTTTTGCATGGTACTATCCATTTCTAAACACCTACCCTCACAAAACTTGTCTTTAAGGGATTTTTTAGTCATTCACAATAATATTATTTGATGATATCCCCATATGGGTATCTCTCTTTCAAAAGTAAAGACATTAGCATTGATCTAGCCACTCCACTCTTAGGTCATCCTTGACCATACTACTACTCAACTAAAGTAGGTTCTAGTCACTTAGGAGGATGAAGAATCATATGTGATAGCTGACCAAAATATTTTAGTAATATTCACTGAGAATTGGGTCCGTTAGAACCATGAGGCACCAAATGGACTAGAGGTATCTAAAAAATTTAAGGAAAATGAGCTAACCAGATCAGATAGAAGCATTGTTTCCATAATCATGCCAAATTAGGCCTACCATATACCTTAGGTGCAATTTCCTATATCTCATAGAATTTCCCCAGTTACCTAAGGGTAAGCCCAAATCATGATATCTATTGAGCACATCACATAAGCAAAAACCAAAAGAAATCCTGGTATATTAGAAAAACTAAAAACCATGCAAAACCTTGATATGGAGATAACGTAATTCAAGCCAAGATATTTCCACATAAATGTTACCTGCAATGATAAACTACTCCATAAATAAACGATTGAATCCAAATTTGGCACCTTTGTAATGCCAAAAATTATGGCAAAAGTGATCAATCTAAATTTTCATCCAATTGATAGAAAAATTGTATAGTTGGATGGGAACTCAGTCTAAGTCCATGGGATAGCAAGTGGCCTTTAAATCATGTTGTATGTTTTCCTATATCTCACTATTCCCTATATATCATGGTGATTGATCTCTCGATATCTTTCAACATATGTCTCTAAGGAGACTTCACTTCTAGGCTAGGTGGCTACCTATGGGTATATTGTACATGGATGGTACTAAGGAAAAATCTAGGTATAATGCTATCACTCTAGTTGAACATCTCCATGGGTACCACATTGATTTTTTAATCATGGATGATCCAAATGCAAAAAGGGGATCAAGAGATGAGGGGGGATAATCAAGCCAAATAAGTCTCTGGTTGAGGTACATTCAATCAACTAAAAGAAACATTCTTATCAAAGTCTAGGATTACTGTCCTAGAAAAACCTTTGAGTCCAGATGGATGCATAACACTCGATAAAATATTGATCCACCAACCCTTCCTGGATATTTAAACAAAAATAGTCTTTTTAACTTGTTTGTCTAGGTTTTACAAGACATGAATGGGTTTATACTTGTGAAAATGGAACTAGATGATTAGCATGCTTGCATGATAGCTCATGCAAGGTATGACATAGGTGCAGTATTTTTCAAGATTACCTCATGGGATCATATGATCAGTGAAAGGATGTTCATCATTATTAAGCATGAGATATAATTAAGAATGATGATGCCCTTGCTATGCAAGCATGCAATAATAGGTCCTCCCATATCATGAATCTAGAAGAAAATATTAGTGAAATGATAGAAGGAAGGGGTGAATTTTTATGACTTTCCAAGTTGAAAGGTCCTATAAAAGGAAGCAATTTCCCTCTTATTTTTTCATGAAGTCCTAAAAATATCTACCCTCAATAGCATATCCTTCTCCCACACATCCAAGTTATAGAAAACCCTTGGATTAGCTATATTAAGACTCTCTACCTAATAGAAAAGCCTCTCACTTATGGGTTTATTGTCTCTTACTAGACAAAGATCCCTTGGGAGTTATCAAAGTTGTAGTGAATTTTCACTATATTTGGAAAATCTTGCCTAGGAAACAATTTTGAGTAAGTTATCATCCAAAGCTAGTTGAAAAAGAACAATACTAGGGGACTCAAGGTCCCCATGCTTTACCAAGCATCTAATGTTAAAGGACCATTTGGGATGCCACCAAGAAGGAACCATCATGACAATTTGAAGCTAAAACTACAACTTCCTACACCTTCAAGCCAATCTAACCAAGTAGAATGAATAAGAATAATCCATAAGCCTTTTCAATGGCAACTAAGTTGAACCTCACCTTTGGTTGGAGTCCTAGAGTCCTAGTGAAATTTAAATGGTCTCTACCTTTGGTAGGACTTCGAACCAAATAGTGGTTGTGGAATATTATTCTCCTTGTATAACAATTATGTGCATTGGACTAGTTTCCACATATATTTGGGTTCATAACAGCTAGTCACAATTTCCTTATCCAATCACAAGATGGTACCAACCCAAAATATTAGGGAATAAAACCTAGCAATAATTGAGGAATAAGAGGGACTCATGGTGACTAGACAAAAATTATGGTAAAGCAATCTCCTTTCCATCCCTCAAGAGGATATTAACACTTAACAATCTAAAAAAACTAAATCTTCTTGGATATTTCAACTTATGAAACCTCCATGGACCAATCAGGCTTGCTAGTCTATACAAAGGTAACCTTAGAGATCTATGGAAAATAAGCAAAATAAATCAAAAGAACAAGAACTAGAAGAAGTTCACCTTAGACACACCCACTAAGAAAAAGTGTTTTATAGTCCTAATAACCTCTAGAACATAAAAAAAGAAGCAATAGGTAGACCAATGGATAAGGTCATTCTTGTATGACGATGTTTTATTTTGCAAGTATGAGGATGTTGTTGATGTCAATTATATCTCTAGTCCTCTTGAACAATGGCTTTATCGAATTTGAGAAGATTGTATTTCTAACCCAAAGACTACATGGATAATTTAGAAATGGAGGTTGGATAATCATTGTATTCTTGTTTCTCATATATTGATGAAGGATTTCATAAAAATGGTCACATTTATCTTCCATGGTCTTGGGATATATTATTTCAATGAATTTACATAGGTTTTTATGATGGGTCCCAGTCCCCTCATACTATGTGGGATTTGAACCTTAAACGTCTCAAAGAGATGCCATAGCCCTTACCACTACAATAAGCTTGCAACTTTATAGTCTTTGAATATTAAGTAAAATATTCTCTAAGATTTGCATGCATATTCATTGGTTGGACATTTTGAATTCTTGAAAACATACTAGTAGGTGAAGCAATATTTTCCTTTAAAAGTATTAAAATAAGATATCAAGATGTCTATGGCTATGTGTGATGTGTGTCAATGTAATGAAGGGAACACAACTAAATTTCTCATATTATTGCAACCTTTACTTGTCCTCAACTAACCAATGGGATCACATATCCATGGATTTCATTGAGGCTCTTACCAAATTTGAGGATAAGATAGTGATATTTTTGGTAGTAGAGCACCTTTTTAATTATGCCCATTTTTATGAATTATAACATCCCTATTCAACATTAATATGACCAAGGTATTTCTTGATTCTATTTTTAAATTATATGGTATATGCAAAACCATTGTGAGTGACCATGGCCCTATCTTCAACAATAAATTTTGAAAAAAAAAAAAAAGTTGTCTTAGTGGTACTAAGTTGGGTGTGTTCTCTTCTTATCACCCTTATTTTGATGATTAGGCAAATATTGCTAGTTATTGTTTTGGTACTTACCTCTATTATTTTGTGCAAGATAAGCAGTGTCACTAGGTTCATTGGATTTCATTAGCTAAATGGTGCTACAATATTGCTTACCATTCATCCCTCAAGATGTTACAATTTGAAGCATGTGTATCATAAAAAACCTCCATCAATGGTAGATTATGTTCGAGTACCCTCCATGGTTACTTAGGTAGATTATTTTTCACAACATTGATGGCTTGTGATTTAGCGTCTTGAAGATAATTTGACCTAGGCCCAAAACCACATGAAGCAACAATAGGATTCATACTATTTTGAGTGCCATTTTTTTGTAGGAGATATGGTCATTTTGCACCTACAACCTAACAAAGTAGGTTGAACCACTCTCCATCCTAAAGTAGTATTGTGGTCCAAGGTTTCTCATCTTTAGTTTTGGAAAATTTAGGAGTTCCTTATCATGTCGAAGGACCCTTAAAAATATGATCCTACATGGGATCCTAAGAGCATTTTCTAGTATTTTCTAGCTTTGAGAAAAAATATTTCTAATGGGGGAGCCATGTAATGACTATAATATAGTCATGTTGGCTATCTTTATTTTTATTTGATATTAGATTTATATAGTCATTCCTTATGCATTAGGGTTAGGGTTAATGATTGATTTACTATATAAATAGAAATAATTGGATGGTATTTGAGATGATATTTCACATTCAAATCTTAGTCATGTCTACTATACATATGAGATTTCACCTTATCCAAGTAGCTATGAGACATTTCCTTCTTTAAGTGGCTTAGGATTTGCATTTATTTGAATATGAGATTTGATTATTGCATATGTGGTTTTTTGACAATTGGATCTAAATTATTATTATCATTATGTAATGTTATTTGTGCATTATTTGTTTGATTCTACTTTTGCTATAAGTCTTTAAGTTATTTATTTCATAAAATATGATTATGATAGATTTTTTAAAGTTGTGGATCATCTCATAAATTTTTCCCATTTCATTCTAATAAATTGCAATTGTTCCACATCTCTTGTGGGAGAAAAAATCATCAACCATATTTATACATTTCATGTGCTTCCAAAGGTAATCGTAAGTTATCGTGATCCATTATTGACTAGTAATTTATAGAAATAATTATCCTAACAAATAGGTATCTTGCAAATAATGAGTTCAACATATCATCCTCAAACTAATGGATGAACAAGTATTGTAAATAAGTGCATAGAGTATTACTTATGAAGTTTTGTATTAGATAAACATCGATAATGGATTAAATGGTTATATTTAGCTCATTGGTGATATAACACAACTTATTTTAAATCAACCAAAATGACTTCCTTCACTATATTATATGGCTATGAACCCCCATGATCTAAATATTGTGTGATTAATCAAGTAAAGATTCTGACTCTACACGATCATATTGAATAATATGATGTGATTGTATGTGCCTTAAAGAGTAACTTACAATGTGATGGAACGACATGTGGATAGTCATTGTTATGAACATGAATTCCAACAATATTATTGGGTTTATCAGCATCTTCAACTATACAAGAAAACCTATTGTTGTGGCTGCTCCACAACATACCCCAAAATTGGGGACCCACATTTTTTGCATGTGTTCCAAGAAGATTGAAGTGGCCCATAGGCTAAAGATCAAGGGAAAAAAAGCAAAACACCACAAGGAGAAAAAGTGTCATGATATCGTCACATGTTGCAGTTTCACCGCCAAAAGATAAAAAGTGTCGCGATATCACGACATGTTGCAGTTTTGCGGCCAAAAGAGAAAAGGTGTCGCGATATCGCGACATGTTGCACCGTCACGGCCAAAAGGGAAAAAGTGTCGCGATATCGCGACATGTTGCAGTTTTGTGGCCAAAAGGGAAAAAGTGTCATGATATCACGACATGTTGCTTTGTCGCGGTCAGAGGAGAAAAAGTGTCACGGTATCATGACATGTTGCATTATCGCGGACAAAAGAGAAAAAGTGTCGCGATATCGCGACATGTTGCTTGTTCGTGGTCAAAGGAGAAAAAGTGTCGTGATATCATGACATGTTGCATTTTCATGATTCAAAGCAAAGAGAGAGAGAAGAAAGAAAAAGTGTTGCGCGACATGTTGCATTTTCATGACCAAGCGAGAAAAGAAAGAACAAAAGAGAAAAAGTGTCGCAATATCGTGACATGTGTTTTCGCGGCCAAAAGAGAAAAAGTGTCACGATATCGCGACATGTTGCATTGTCATGGCCAAAAGGAAAAAAGTGTCGCAATATCGCGACATGTTGCATTTTCATGGCCAAAAGAGAAGAAGTGTCGCGATATCGTGACATGTTGCACTGTCGCAGCCAAAAGGGAAAAGTGTTGCGATATCACATGTTGCATTTTCGTGGCCAAATGAGAAGAGAAAGAGCTAGAAAGAAAAGTGTCGCAATATTGTGACATGTTACATTTTCATGGTTAAAAGCAACAAAAGAGAGCAAGGAGGCAAAAGTGTCACGATATCGTGACATGTTCCATTTTCGCCAAGGTAATGGACCTGCATAGTGACATGGACATAAGGACAAAATCTAATGAATAATACAAAGCATTACATAAGGAATATTTAATGATTTGAAATCATTTAAAGATGGTCGTTACACACGGAGGGAAACGGACGGAAGCCCGTGTGGAGAAAACATAGCGAAGGGCCACAAAATGGAAACCAAAGCACACGCATACAATGGAAGGTGAAAGGAACAGTTAGGGAAGGTGAAACTAACAACCATCGAAAAACAAAACAAACCATCATGGAAAGAGAAACAATTTTTTTAGAAGTTTAAATACGCCATTCAAAGAGGCCGGAGGGGGTTGGAAACCGTGGCAAGAAGAGTTGTAGAGTTGAAGGCGAGAAGGCCATTCTGGACCTGTTTGAGTTGTTTTTCTTCCACATACTGGTTTGGGAAAACCATAAATTTTGGTGAAATGACATATTTTTAATGCAGAAGTTTTCAAAAATTTGCATCTTGTGGGCAAGAAAGGAGGAGTCATTTTCTGCATGCTAGATTAAATGTCTATTTTTCCCCTTTTTAGATTTTAGGCTTGTAAATGGAGTTTATGCAAGTTTTCTTGGTTGCTTCATACGAATGTTTAAATCTGAAAAATCGTATTTAAAACCCTAGGAGCCAGCACTTAGCTTATCCGGATTGTGCTTGTTTGTAGGTCCAATAGGTTAGGTTGCATGCATGAAAACCTCACATCTTCGGTTTTGTCAAAATAGGATAGCATCATACTGAATGCGTTTTATTTTCATTTTTCTGCATTTCTCTTTCATTTTTTGCATTTTATTTTTTCCAAAAATTTTAATTTATTTTCAAGCATTAAAATAAACATTTAAAAAATTTCAAAATAAAAAAAAACAATGAACAATCACTAAAGTTTCATGGTGAAATAAACCAACATTGCCCCTTGTTTACAGTTACTTGCAATCACTAAGGTGTTCCAAGCCTTTAAATTGAATATCTTTAATTGAGATTACTAATACACATATGCAAATGCTAATACAACGGAGACCTTGGAGAAGTTGTTTGTTTAACTTCTTTGCAAGAGGGGATTTAGAACCCAAATCCTAAAGGAGAGTGTACTTTCACAATTGGGTGAAAATACCACTCAACAGATTGGCGCTAGAAGGAGGGCCTGAACCGGTTTATTTCAGTGTGATTTAAATGCTATAGGGATTTAAATTTTGAATATTTCATGCCCTATTGATTATTATCTTTAGCCCTCTTTTAACAATACAACCTTGTAGTATTAAAAGGAGGATGTGAATCTCTATGCATTGTTCTAACGCTTTTGATTTTTCATACAGGAATAAGGTGTTTTGATTTGATTTAAAAAAAAATTTGGTCTTGCCTAACGAGGTTGTCTCCATGCAATTACTTTCATTTGATTTTAATGGATACATCTCTTGGTTGATGCTAACATGATTATTCATACATTACATGTTTGATATTTGCGAGTCATTTCATGCTTATTTGTAAGGAATTATTTTTTCTAAAATGTATTTTTTGTCGGTATTATGCTCTTCACTTGCGTGTAACGCGATCTTATGAATCAAAAAGCCTACAACACTAGGAGTATGCTCTTCACTTGCGCATATGTGATCTGGTGAATCAGAAACTAATTTATATTTTTAGAATTTTTCTTTGTCATGGTTCCTTATTTTATTCATGACTAACAAATTGGTTTTGAAGTTATTCTTTGAGTTTCACTAATGCCAACATCTAAGGAGCAAATTGTATCCCTAAGAGAAGAAGTGATGTCCCTAAGAGAAACGATGGTATCTGCATTAGGAAAGTATTATGAATGTCATCCTACCTTTGGAACACCTTATCAAATTCATCAAATGTTATTGGATTTTCTATGATTTTTTAATCAAGAAGTGGCATCAAGATACCTACAAAATCTACATATCTATAAGTTCACATTATGTCAATTTCAAGTATTTTATGAGCCTATTGCTTGTAGGTTCTTCCCATACATTATGGGTGATAGATCATTCTCGTGGTATTGCCATTTACCTATGGAGGTTAAAATTTCTTGGATCCAATTAGAAGTAGCCTATCTTTATCACTTTGGTAATCGAGTTGACTTGGATAGGTTGCAAAATCAATTCACCTCTATGTGTAAAGAGCCTAATGAGTCCATGAGTCAATTTAGTGTGAGGTTTCGTGAATTGTACTCTCAAATGTGGGAAACTTTGGGTACATCAAAATAAGAAGCTATTGAAGTATACCTGAGAGCCATACCCCCCACACTTGCTACACTCATTAAGGAAAACTTGGATGAACTGTCTCTAGAGACAATCTATGATATCTTTGAAAAGGTAGAACAAGTTTTGGAAGAAGAAAAGGCACAACATGTTCACATGAGAGATTGTTCTTTTGGAGTTAGTGATGCCAACCTACACCAAACATCAAAGGTAGCACCCTCCACTCCAATGATACCTAAGGTAAATGATCAAGAGGATGAATTTGAAGGTCTAAATGTTACAACCACCTTAGATGTAGTCCAAGAGGAGGTGCAAATTGCTAAGCCAACATCCACCAATGAGGATTATGTAGAAATGAACTAATTCAAAGAGATACACTATTATTTAGATGAAGGGGTTCTAAATTCAATAATGTTTGAAATATGGGATAGGACGAAACCTACCATAGAATTGGATGAAGTGGTTGAAAGTGAAATTGGAAGAAAACCAATAAATGAATTTGAAGATATGATAGAGTTTCACCACTTGTTCTTGGAAGATACTATTGATGAGATGTTTGAAATTAATGATCAAGAAATTCTTCACCCTCCAAATTGTGATGAAGAAAAATCATGGGTTACCAAGTTGAACTATGATAGCCTTACAAATTTAAATGCAAAAAATGACCCACTTTTGGAAATAATTGAACCATCTATGGAAGGTGAAGGTGAATTTGATGAGAAGAACATTGATGAAATGGAATATGTTGAAGAAGTAGTTGAACGTCACCACTTGACTTTGGAAGATGATTATTATGATGCTTGGAAGAAGTGGGAAGACTACACTCACTCCAAAACTGCTAATAAAACTTGTGTGCCAATTGATATACAGGACAACATAATCACCTACTCAAAGGAAGATATTACAACTCCTATACAATTTGAGGATGTTTTGGAAGAGGGTTTCAAATGTCATCAAATCTTGGAAGATTATAATGATCCTATTACCAAGGACAAATAAGAAAAATAATTGACAAATGAATCAAAAGATCATGTCACAAATACCATGGATTTTCATCCCACAAATTTGGAAGATAATTTTTACAATGGTTGGGGAAGATATGAAGATATGTTATTTCCTCACACCCCTATTAATGAATCCTCTATTCAAATTTATATGCAGGATGTTGAAACTTCTACTTCATACAAAGATCTCATATTCACAAGATTTGAGAAGGTTACAAAATTCGATCATGTTGAATATAAACTCATTGAATATTTGGATACAAGTTTGCATGATTATTTTGGGGATTCAAATGAAGAAATACCATGGATAGTAAACAAAGAATTGGAATTAAATGACAAATATATTGATCTATTAGAAGCAATGAAAGTGATTGATCATGAAGATGAGTTACTTGACATACACTTTGACCAAAAATATTTGAGGGTTGAAAAGGATGGGCATGTTTTCAATTGGGTGCCCAATTTTGGTATGTTTGATGAACAGGTAATAAATGAAGAAATTGTGATTTCTCACCAAGTGTTGGTAAGTGAAAATGTGCAAAAGGTAGAATCTAACCTTTTGTGTTCAAACACCCAAGCTATAGGTGAAGAGTTGAACGACCATGTTTTGAATTTGAATGATGTTTATGATGAAATGCCATTGAAGGTGAATGAAGAACAAGAATTAATTTCTAACCACACCTTTGATAACATTACTTTAATGAATGAAAAGGAGCTTGATGCACTTAAATTGCTAAATCAAATTCATCAACAATTAATTATTGAACCTAGGATAAAAACTTCTAATGATCCCCATTTAGTAAATATCCTAGATGCTTGTAAATTTTTGCACAATTTTGATTGGCCTAAGAACATGGAAAATGAATTAGCTTTGCAATTTTTAGAAATAGGCTCTTTCTTACAAAATTTCATTTTGAATAAAGAAATCCTAGTTCTAAATCATGAATGGAATTATGAAATTTACACCTTAAAAAATAGACAAGAAAGAATTGAAAATCAACCATTGTCTAATCAATTTGATAATTTGAATCTCACTTATAAGAATACTAATGGAACGAAATCTAGTTGGTAGGGTGAGAGAGGAAAGTTGAACTTGGTTGCATGGTTTGGTCTAGTCTTGTTCTTGTTTGATTCCTTCCACATTTGGCATGTGTATCACGTCATATGTCTTTTAAAGAATTCTAATCAGGTTTGGGATCCGGGAAAATGATAATTCAAACTGTGCATCGTCTTGTACCATATTGTACATTTGTATATAGATTTTGGTTTTTGGTTTTGGTTTGTGTTTTCAAGTTTCATTTTTGGATTTGATTTCAGTTTTGGTTTTAAAGTGGTGTGTGAGTTCTTTGGACACTTTTGGTTTGTCAGCTTATGTCCTTATGAATGTTGACTAAGACTAGGAGAATATGAAACATTGGAATTGTATTGTAGAAAGCTCCACGAGTATCGCAAACACATTAAAGAATATCATTTGGAACTTGTGATGCATGAAGTTGTTAGTTTTTCACATTATGGTAAAGTAGGTGATGTATACTCCATCCGTATTTCAAAAGGAGCAATGCATTCATATCTCATATTACATTTCGCATTGCATATACAATTTATCTCAGTTGCATCTTCATTTCATGTACAATCATTGAAAAGGTGTCAAATCCTCTTAAGGTTATTACATAACATATATTAAAAGGATTCTAAGGTTGGGAACTGATACCCAAACTATCTTGAACCAAGCACGTCCTACATACTTTAAAGAGGATCTTGAGTAAAATGGTCAAAACCATACTTGGAAGAAAAGGTGAGGCGAAAAGAGTATTTCGTGTCTGTCATATCATGCAACATAATCCTTAAATAGTGGTTTTTACCAATCTCATAGAGCTTAAAGCCTAAAATCAGAGTAGTAAGGATAGGATTAAATCCCCATCAAACTTAGGTTGAGGATCCAACTCCCCAAAGCTTTGATTTGACCTTCATGGAGTAGTAAGGATAGGGTCTAATTCTCATCTCACTTAGGTTGAGAATCCGATTCCCCAAAGCTTCTATTTTGCCCATTCAAGAACTTGAAATTCCAAAGCAAATATTTTTCATTTCTTTATTAATATTGGATTGGAAGGATCATACTACATGTCCCTTGCAAGGATGGGTAGTCATCCCCAAGGTTCAAGAAATCAAAAGTAGAGCCAAATCCTGGATTATGGGGTTGATTTCCACCAAGGCTATAGACGCCTGGCTAGTAGTGGAGTATGCTCATGCATGGCAACATGTCTTGTCTAAAAGCAAGACCACTGACTGCTCAAACAGACAGGATAGCTTGACAGTTTCATCCATAACAGGTTAAATCATTTTGTTCAAGATGAGGTAATGAACTCCAGATCAGAGTAGTAAGGATAGGGTTAAATTCCCATCTCACTTAGGTTGGGAATCCTATTCCCCAAAGTTCTGATTTCACTTATACTTGCACATGGGTTCAAGATGGTAGTGACACATAACCAACTTTGGGATCTAATAAATTAATTCAGTATGCACATATTTGGTCGTAAGAGGGTTTGACAGTTTTAATATGTTTGTTCATGATACCTAGAAAGTCTGAGCCTTTTGCAAAGTAGGTTGTTATATCTTTAACATAGTTGTCATATGTCAAATCCTACACAAATCATTCATAGCCTTTCCTACAAATCATAAGTAAAACTCACAATGGAAAGTTGAACGAGTTTCAAATGATAGGGAATGAAGAACATTGCACACACCGAGATGATGCTTAATAATTCTAATGCTTCATGTATTTCTCATTTAGTTTTATTCTTGGGATATTTGCTAATGTTTGTATTTGAGTCTATGTATTTTTAGGTTGATTTCTCACCAAAATTCTCAAGAGCATTTCCCAGCAGATTCGCCATTTGTTTTGGCTGCTCCATAATGTACCCCAAAATTGGGGACCCACCTTTTTTGCATGTGTTCCAAGAAGACCAAATTGGCCCATAGGCTAAAGATCAAGGAAAAAAAAGCAAAACACCACAAGGAGAAAAAGTGTCGCGATATTGCGACATGTTGCAATTTCACGACCAAAAGAGAAAAAGTGTCGTGATATCGCAACATGTTGTAGTTTCGTGGCCAAAGGAGAAAATGTCTTGCGATATCACGACATGTTGCACCTTCACGGCCAAAAGAGAAAAAGTGTCGTGATATCGCGACATGTTACAGTTTCGTGGCCAAAATGGAAAAAGTGTCACGATATCACGACATGTTTCTTTGTCACGATTAGAGGAGAAAAAGTGTCATGATATCATGACATGTTGCATTGTCATGACCAAAAGAGAAAAAGTGTCACGATATCACAACATGTTTCTTGGTCATGGTCAAAGGAGAAAAAGTGTCGCGATATCACGACATGTTGCATTTTCGCAATTCAAAGCAAAGAGAGAGAAGAAAGAAAAAGTGTCACGATATTGCGAGATGTTGCATTTTCGCGACCAAACGAGAAAAGAAAGAACAAAAGAGAAAAAGTGTCGCAATATCACGACATGTTGCGTTTTCATGGCCAAAAGAGAAAAAGTGTCGCGATATCATGACATGTTACACTATCACGACAAAAAGGAAAAAAGTGTTGTGATATCGCGACATGTTGCGTTTTTGCGGCCAAAAGAGAAAAAGTGTCGCGATATCGTGACATGTTGCACTATCGCGGCCAAAAGGGAAAAAGTGTCGCGATATCGCGACATGTTGAATTTTTGTGGCCAAATGAGAAGAGAAAGAGCTAGAAAGAAAAGTTTCGCGATATCGCGACATGTTACATTTTCACAGCCAAAAGCAAAAAAAGAGAGCAAGGAGGCAAAAGTGTTGCGATATCGTGACATGTTCCATTTTTTCCAAGGTAATGGACCTGCATAGTGACATGGACATAAGGACAAAATCCAATGAATAAGACAAAGTGTTACTAAGGAATATTTAATGATTTGAAATCATTTAAAGATGGTCGTTACACATGGAAGTAAATAGATGCAAGCCCATGTGGAGAAAACGCAATGAAGGGCCACAAAATGGAAACCAAAGCACACGCATACAAGGGAAGGTGAAACAAACAGTTAGGGAAGGTGAAGCTAACAACCATCAAAAAACGAAACGAACCGTCATGGAAGGAGAAACAATTTTTTTAGAAGTTTAAATACACCATTCAAAGAGGCCAGAGGGGGTTGGAAACCGTGGCAAGTAGAGTTGTAGAGTTGAAGGTGAGAAGCCCATTTTGGACCTGTTTGAGTTGTTTTTCTTCCACATACTGGTTTGGGAAAACCATAAATTATGCTATTGTAAAATGACATATTTTTAATGCAGAAGTTTTCAGAAATTTGCATCTTGTGGGCAAGAAATGAGGAGTCATTTTCTGCATGCTAGATTAAATGTCTATTTTTCCCCTTTTCAGATTTTAGGCTTGTAAATGGATTTTATGCAAGTTTTCTTGGTTGCTTCATACGAATGTTTAAATCTAAAAAATCTTATTTAAAACCCTAGGATCTAGCACTTAGCTTATCTGAATTGTGCTTGTTTGTAGGTCCAATAGGTTAGGTTGCATGCATGAAAACCTCATATCTTCATTTTTGTCGAAATAGGATAGCATCATACTAAATGTGTTTTATTTTCATTTTTCTGCATTTCATTTTCATTTTATGCATTTTATTTTTTCCAAAAATTTTAATTTATTTTCAGGCATTAAAATAAACATTTAAAAATTTTCAAAATCCAAAAAACAATGAACAATCACTAAAGTTTAATGGTGAAATAAACCAACATTGCCCCTTGTTTATAGTTACTTGCAATCACTAAGGTGTTCCAAGTATTTAAATTGAATATCTTTATTTGAGATTACTAATACACATATGCAAATGCTAATACAGCAGAGACCTTGGAGAAGTTGTTTTTTAAACTTCTTTGCAAGAGGGGATTTGGAACCCAAATCCTAAAGGAGAGTGTACTTTCACAACTGGGTGAAAATACCACTCAAAACCTATGTTAACAATAGTGAGAATAATTTAAAATTATCCCTTAAATATTATAGTCATTAATGTATAAGAAGGAAGATAATCCATGTTGTCGATGCTCTTGAACTTCCAAAAAAGGTTGCATCCATGATGTTCTTCATATTACATGCTAAAAATAAAAATTATGTACCCTTACTCTAGTTCAAACTATAATTTGGGTAGTCACCCTTAGTCAAGGGAATTCATTCATCATTATTAAATATTTTATATACAAATGTCTACCACAAAAATTGAATAGTTGGTTTAGCCAACATATTTATAAAGATATAAATTAGATAATAGATATTTTACCTTTTTTAATGTTGATTTTAGATATTTGACCTTTTGTAGTGTTGATATTTGTCTTAGTAAAATTTAAATTTTAAAATTCAACTAGTCTATTGAGATTTTATCTCTTGCTAAAAATTATACCAAGGAGTTGATTATGAAAACATAACAATTTGAGGAAGATAAATAATATCTTCCATAGAAATGTAAGTGAAGAATATGTTTGAAAAAAATATAAGTAAAATAAGGTTTAGTTAACCTAATAGCAATATAATAAGAACAATGTCATCTTCTATAATTTACAAATTTAACCAAGAAAAATATATTTTAAAATAAAATATGAAATTAACATTTATGGATTGATACTCAAAAATTAAATATATAGTATTTTTGTCCCTCCCGATGTATGGAAATGATTTCTGTTCTACGGATGCATGCTTTTATTTGATTTTTGGCTAAGAGTATGATTTTAATTCCCTCTTTTTTGTGTTATCCAGCTAAAGTCTTTGTATTTGCTATTTGGTTTCTCCTAACCATATGCAATTAGTGTGAATTTTGGGACCCTAATGGGGTGTGTGTATCCACCCATGTTTTTTATGATAAAGTTGTGTTTTTAATATAATATAGCTTATTTCATTAAAAAAATATACAAAACTAAAATGAATGGAACAAAATCTAACCAAAATCACACTTTTAACAGTGGTATAAAAGCACACTATCTAGTTACATTATTAAATGATACTATCATTATCCCAATCCTCTTTTTGCAGTCATACAACCTCTATAGAACTTGGGAAATTTAAAGCTTGAGGCTCCATTTTCCATTCCAATATCTGTACAAGTTGAGTATGTCCTTTTCCTATCACCCTCAGTTGGATGGTTAGATAAAGATTGTTAAATGATGGTTGGGGACTTACCCCTATTATTTTTCTCAAGGTAGGCAATATCAATAGGTTCATTGGATCTCATTATATGAATGGTGTCACAATGTATCTTACCATTAATCCCTTAATATATCCCAATTTTGAAGCATTGTATGGTCAAAAACCTCCATCAGTGATGACTATGTTCTAAGATCCTCCAAGGTTGCGTAGACAGATGATTTATTATAATAATGATGACTTGTACTTTAGATTCTTAATGATAATTTGATACACACCTTGAACCACATGAAGCAACAATAGGATTTAAACCATTTTGAATGACAATTTCTCATACGACATATGGTCGTTTTGCACCTATAACCCTACAAGCAATTATCCTTGAAGACCAAGTCTAATTAGAAGTTGAATTATTTATTATATGGGACCTACAAGGTTTTCCATCACATTAGTGAAGTGGAATATTTATTGGAGCTTCCACCATCTTCTTACATTCATCCTATATTTCATGTATCTTACCTCCAATATATTACTCTCTAGAAGATATAATGCTTAATTGAGCTTCTAGTACACAATAAACAAGGCCAAGTCACTCTCTAGAATGAAGTAGTGTTTTGGTCTAGGTTTTTCCATATTTGGTCTTGAACAATTCAAAATTTCCTTATCAAGTGGAAGGATCTTTTAGAATAATATGCTACATGGGAGCCTAGGAGCATTTTCTAGACTTTTCTACCTTTTAGGATAAATATTTTTAAGGAGGAACCATATAATGACTCTAATATATCCATGTTAACTATATTTATTTTGGAGGCTCAACACTGGATATTGGATTTTTGAGCTCTGGCGATTTGGCGGGAAACCTTCTGAACTGCCGACGGCCGAGCCTCTAGGGTTTCAGATCGGAAACCTCTTCCAGAGTCTTTGGGGGTTTGCTGCTGGTTTTTGTTCTAGGATCTTTCGGTGCCCCGGGAGGGCCCAATGGGGTCTCTTCCAGGTTCTCTCGAGGGGAAGAAGACCTCTTATGCGGAGATATTACGAGAAAATCCTGCGTCTTCCTCTGTTGATGCTCAGCGGAGTGCTTTCCATCTGCTATCCAAGAATGCGGGCAAGGGTTCTCCTGTGCATAGAATCAATGGATGTCTCCCGCAATCTGCGTCAAGACCAAAAATAGTCATCGAACCAGAGCTGGTTGAAGACACGATAAACTATCGGGCTACTCATGATCTGATCTGCAAGTTCATGGGCATTCGACCCACCTCGCACTTTTTGCATTCCTGGGTGAGACAAAGCGGGAGCCTATCGGTGAGTACTCCTTATGGCCCATAAGTAATGGGTATTTTATTATTAGTTTTTCTTCCCTAATGGATAGAAAGCAGAGCATTTGAATCAGAGAAGAGGAGCCATGGCCCGACAAGGTTATTTGTCCAGCCGTGGAGAGCGGGTTTCGACCCTCGCATTGAGCCCACGGTTGTCCCGGTTTGGATCCGACTGTATGCTCTCCCGATGGAGTTTTGGGGTGAGCAGATTCTTGAATTGATAGGCAACTCTCTAGGTAGATTTTTGGGAGTTTCCAAGGATACCATTGAAGGAAATACTGCTTTTTATGCGAGAATTTGTGTAGAACTGGATATTAGTCAACCGCTACCAGCTGAGATGGAACTGGAGTTAGCAGGACATTCCTGGATACAACAGTTAGACTATGAAGCCCTACCTTTCCGATGTAGAGTCTGTCATTTGCATGGCCATTTGGCAAGGTTCTATCCAAATATCTTGAGCACCAAAGCGGATGCTCCACAGGGAATGTCAAATCGCTCCCGAGGAGGTAAGTCCACTTCGGTCAAGGAACCACCTGTCATTCCCTCGGGTTCTGAGGGCCAGAACGATGGCTTTGAACAGCAGAAGAGAAGAAGAAACAAAAAGAGAAATGGCAAGGAGCAAGCTCTTCCCAAGCCAACCAACCGGTATGAAATCTTCAAATCTCTTGTGGATCAAGAAGACCAAACTATGGAAGGAGCAGATGGGAACCTTGAGGATAATATCATCCTTACTCATGCTCCTCCCTCATCAACCCCTATCCTTGAACAGGTGATTGACTCCTCTGAGACTTTGCAGCAAGAAAACCCCGGGACTCTGGTAATCCACTCCCCAGTTCAGCCCGTTATTAAAGATGTTACCATGGGAATTGCAGAAAAGCTCAGAGAAAGACCAGCTCTTGGAATTTCCCGGGGTGGAGAAGAGGTCGAAAAATAGTAATTCCCAAGGGGTGGGCGGGAAATCCAATAAGGATCTAATTGCGGTGCAAGGAGATAAGCTAATCAATGGAGGATTGGCGAGAACAATTGATTCGTATTGCTCCCAAGGTTTCCAATGATTATTCAATCTTGGAATGTGAGGGGTTTAAACGGTAGAACCCATCAATCTGTTGTTCAAAGACTTTTAGAGAGAAGTAAAACAGACTTTCTGCTCATTCAGGAGACAAAAATGTCATTAGACCTTATGAGTAAAACTGTCGACCGAATCTGGAGGGGTGCTGGCCATATGGCAGTGGCTGCTCTAGGTGCCTCGGGAGGGATTGCTACTCTTTGGAATCCTTTGGCGTGGATAGCAATAGAACATATAGCCTGGAGAGGGGTCCTAACATCTCTTTTTAAGAATATTGTTACAGCTGAACAAGTCTTAATTACAAATTTCTATGGGGCTCAGAACACCGATGGTCAGCGGTTTCAATGGAAAGCTGTTCAAAACATGAGGTCCTCCCGGGAAGATTTTGATTGGATTATTGCTGGGGACTTCAATGCTAAATTATCCGCTAGAGATCAGGAAGGTGGCATCCCTGTTCTGGATACAGGGGACCGGCTGTTTATTGCCCAAGTCCAGGCCTTTAACCTTGTTGATATCAAAGGCCCTGGTACAAACTTTACCTGGACTAATAAGAGAAGAGAGCCATACAATAGGAGGGTTAAGCTTGACAGGTTTTTGGTCTCGGAGGAAGCTTATGTTAGATGGAATATCAAATTCCAGATTTTGGAGGGCCCAGTCTCAGATCACTCTCCCATTTTTCTGGAGGGAGGGACTATGTCAGGGAAGTATTACAAACCTTTTAAATTTGAAAATTTTTGGTTGCAAAAAGAGGACCTACGAAGGAAAATTCCACAGTGGTGGGAAGAAGGTCGTCTCCCTTTTGGAACAGCTATGTTCAAATTTCATAAACAACTTCTTTTTGTTAAGAGTAAACTAAAACGGTGGAAGCAAACTAACAAATCTGATTTCCAGCTCCAACAGGCTCCCTTGTTGGACAGATGGAATGAGGTGCAAAAACAATTCGAGAGAAGGAATTATTTACGAGCATCTTAAATTCGAGGATGACGCTTTACGCAAAGCGGTTGAGGACATTGATAATCAAGAAGAGATCTACTGGAGACAGAGAGCAAGAAATACTTGGCTATTAGAAGGAGACAGAAATACTAAATTTTTCCATCGCTCTGCCTGTGCTAGAAGGCAATTGAATAACATGGAATTCCTTCAAGATGAGATTGGAAACTCTTTTGACACTCTCCCTGATATGCACTCCCTCTCTATGGAGTACTTCTCAAACCTCTTCAAGGAAAGTATGCAGCATGATGTGGAAGCCCAAAATGAAGTCATTGAGGGCATTCCCTCTATTATTTCTCATGAAGAGAATCAGGCCCTTCTTAAGCCCATTGATCGTGATGAACTCAAGAAGGTGGTCTTTGGGATGTGCACAGGAAAATCGCACTGGTCCGGACGGTTTCCCTATTGAGTTCTTTCAGGCCTTCTGGGATATCTTGGAGGAGGATGTGTTGGTTGTCATTGAGGAATCCCGAACTAACAAAAGAATGCTCAAGGCTCTAAATCACACCTTTATCACCTTAATTCCTAAAGGAGAGGGGGGGGCTCACATTTCCGATTTCAGACCTATTGCATTATGTAATGTGATTTACAAAATTATCACTAAAATTATGGCTGAAAGACTAAAACCCCTTCTTCAGAATATAATCTCCCCTGAGCAAGGGGGTTTTGTTGAAGGAAGACAGATCTTGGATGGAGTGATCTTGGCTCGGGAGGCTATCCATTCTATGCATAATTCAGGTAACAAGGGAATGTTCATCAAACTGGATATGTCTAAGGCTTATGACAGAGTAGAGTGGGGCTTCTTGGTCAAGATGTTGGCAGCCTTTGGTTTTTCTCAGGACTGGATTGCCTGGGTCATGAGTTGTATCTCTACGCCTTCCTACTCTGTTTTAATTAAGGGACTTCCCTCGCCACCTTTTGGAGCCTCTCGGGGTCTCCGCCAAGGAGATCCCTGCTCTCCTTATCTCTTTCTCATCTTGGCTGAAGGTTTAGGCAGACTCCTCCTGAGAAGAAGACGTCAAGGACAGATTACAGGAATTAAAATCGGGGCATAAGTTTTGACTCATTTACAGTTTGTGGATGATACGGGTTTGGTGGGAGTTGCCAGCCTCAGGGAAGCAAGAGGAATCAAAGATTCTCTTAACGTCTACCTCCGGGCTTCTAATCAAGTCATCAATGAAACAAAATCAAAAGTGGTCTTCTTTAACCTTGATCAAAGGTCACAAGAGAGAGTTATGGAGATCCTGGGTTTCACTAGGACCTCCCTTCCTGTTGTTTATCTGGGGGTTCCTCTGCATTTCAAAAAACTGAAAGCTGATTTTTGGAAGGACCTTTTGGATGGCATCAAAGAGAGAATGAATCACTGGTCTCATAGATGGTTAAGCTATGGGGGCCGACTAACTTTCTTGAAGTCTGTTATTCAGGCCATGCCTATTTACAAATTCTCTATTCGCCGCCCCTCCTTCAATTTGGAAAGAGTTGGACAAAGCGGCTAGAAGTTTTCTCTGGGAAGGTGCCAATGGAGAGAGGAAATGGGCCTTGGTTGGTTGGGATAAGGTCACCCAGCCCAAGGAAAAAGGTGGGCTGGGCTTAAGAAGCTCCAAGTTTAACAATCGGGCCCTGGCTGGGAAATTGTATTGGAGGTGGATTTCCCAGCCTTCGTCCCTCTGCAGCAGAATCCTTTCTAGTAAATACTTGGGTCTTGTTCATCCCAACGACTTGGGCCGCTATCCTTTGGAGGGTAATGGATCTCTTGTGTGGCAGGCGCTCAAGCTTGGATCTCGCATTATCAAAGATCAATTGTTCTGGAAAGTTGGGAGAGGGGAGAAGGCCCGGTTTTGGACTGATTCTTGGGATCAGCATCCTCCTATCCTTGCTTGTGTTTCTGATTTGCATCCGTTAAAATCAGCTCTTGAAGATAAGGGTTGGATTAATATTGAGAGCTACTTCAATACCAGCCAATTGGGGGAGTATAAGGTTCAAAAGTTTAAGCGACTGGGTGAATGGCCTATTCCAATCCCTCCGGAGCAGGCTCCAACTCTGGAAAAACTTTTGGCAGAAAGGTTTCTTACTGGGAGAGATGAGGAGGATGAGCTTGCCTGGGGCTTTGGGAACCTTGGGGTTTATTCAGTGAAGGAGGGCTATGATTCGATCCTTCCTGAGCCCCCCCCACACTCTTTTCCAGTTCATGAATGGAGGAAGATATGGCATCCCAAGGGCTGGCCGAAAGTGAACTTCTTTGCTTGGCAGCTGATGCATAATGGTATCTTGACCTTTGACAACCTCAGAATTAGAGGCATCATTGGCCCTTCCCAGTGTGTTTTGTGTTATAGGAATGAGGAAACTGCGGATCATCTTCTGTTTGATTGTCCTTTCACACAGAAGATTTGGCATCGTTGGTTCTCCCACTTTAAACTTCAGGCGCTTGGAGACTTGTCCCGGACCAATTTATGGGAAAGGCTGGAAGAGAGGTAGATTTATATCTAAAGCTCTTCGTGCTTGGTCGGGAGCTCGGTTTCCTTTTTATTTGGTGGCGGGTGTGGTTGGAAAGAAATGCTCGTATTTTTCGTGAAACCTTCTCTTCGGTGGATGGGATATGGCAGGTCATCTGGAGCAAAGTTGTGGAAACCGTTGCCATCTATGCTGAGGAGGAAAATCAGCCTGCTTCTAAGCCTTTGAAAGGGAGAGTTGCTGATCTTGAGAGACAGGTTAGAAGTTGTTGGAAACCTCCCCCAGAAGGCTGGGTCAAAATCAATACTGATGGAGCTGCAAAAGGTAATCCGGGTAATCTTTGGTAGTGGAGTTATCTGTCGTGATCATCTTTGGGACTGTGCTCTATTGGGAATTGCAAGGTCTGGGATATGCCACAAACAATGAAGCTGAGGCCTTTGCTATTAAATCTGCCTCCATCTGGGCCGTCAAACAAGGTCACAGAAAGATAATCATTGAGTCTGATTCCCAAATCCTGGTTGGTGCTCTTGATTGCATGAGGAACTTTGCCTTAAAAGCTTGGAGGCTGCGGATTTTGGTTTCCCAAATTTTAGAGCTTTGGAAGGAAGTTGAGGATGTGATACCTGTTTATGCTAGTAGATCTCTCAATAAAGCGGCTGATTTCCTTGCTAAGATGGGTGCTGAGAGAGAGGTTGGGATGCATCTGCATAGCAATATGTCTGTGGAGGATGCCGAGATCAGACAAGGCCTTGAACAATTTTTGAAATAATGTGCAAAGTTTTTTTTGCTAAGGGTCCTTTTTGTCGCGATATCGCGACATGTAGTCTTTGTCGCGGCCTCTGGCTGGTTCTTTGTCGCGATATCGCGACAGGTTGAGCCTCCGCGGCCTCTGGTGGGTTTCTGTCGCGACATCGCGACATGTCGCGATATCGCGTGTCGCGATTCCGTGACATGTCGCGATATCGCGACATGTCGCGATTTCGCGACACGCGATACCGCGACATGTCGCGATATCGCGACAGGTCCCGCTTTCTTGGTCCGATTGGCGTTCTTGCCGCGCTCTCGTTCCCTTCATGAAGTTGAAAAGCAAAGTAAATATTTCGTCGCGTTTTCGTGACAAGTTTGAGATTTGGAAGCTGCATGGTTTTCCTGTCGCGATTTCGCGACACGTTTGGCACTTAGGCGGCTGGGTGGAAAATTGTCGCGATATCGCGACCTGTAGCGCTGTCGCGGCAACGAGTTGGTTTTTGTCGCGATTTCGTGACAGGTTGTGCCTTCCTGGCCTTTGGCGAATTTCTTGCGCGATATCGCGCCATGTAGTGCTTTCGTGGCTTTTTTTGGGCTTTGCTAGCGATATTGTGCCTCTCTTGAAGATGTTGTTCAAAGGTGGTATTGTGTCGCGTTTTCGCAACAGGTTGACTAATTGGATGCAGCTTGGCTTTTTTGTCGCGATTTCGCGGCATGTTTGGCTCTTTTGCGACTGGTTGGTTTTTTGTCGCGATATCGCGACCCTTTTGCGGCATGACTGTTGTTTAGTGTTTTCGTCGCGTTTTCGCGACGCTTTCTGCGGTTGGCTGTCGAGGGCCCTTCCTGTCGCGATTTCGCGACATGTCGCGATTTCGCGACATGTCGCGTTATCGCGACTGTTGGCGCCGAAGTGGCCGTGACGGGTTTGCCTGTCGCGATTTCGTGACATGTCGCATTTTCGTGACATGTCGCCTTTTCGCGCCGTCCGTTCTCTGTGCCTTGTGGCTGCTAGTGTTGCCTTTGTGCGCTGACCTTGTTGTGTTGCTCTTGGCTCTGGCTCGGGATGTGTTCTCTCCCGCTTGTATCTGGTTTTTGTATTAATACAAGTTTTCATTTTTTTCAAAAAAAAAAAAACTATATTTATTTTTATTAGCTTTGGCCCTAGGTTTAGATAGTCGGTGCTTCAACATTAGGGTTAGAGTTAATGATTTATTTAGTCTCTAAATAGGAAGAGCTATGTGGTAATTGAGATCATATTTCACATTCAAATATTAGTCACGTTTGTTATGCTTATGATACTTCATCCTTTACAAGTAGCTATGAGAATTTCCCCTCTTTATGTAGCTAAGGATTTTATTTTATTTCAATCTAGGATTTCATTATTGCATATTTGATTTTATTGTAATTAAATAATGTAATTTTTTTATTATAGGATTACTAGTGTTAGTACTATAATTCTTGAATTTGTTTTTTTTTTTTGATAGGTAACAGTATATTTACAGCGGGTTTTTTAAATAGGATCCCAAAACCTTAATTACAGTAGTGGCCGAAGCAGTGAAACTTTAAAACCAAAAATAACGTCCCCATCCCGGGGCCCTGGAAACATAAAACAGAAATAACGTCCCCGTCTTGGGGCCCTGGAAACTACAGAAAACAAAAGTGCCCGAATAAACTTCGCAGCCGAGAATCTCCAAAAAAACAAACCCAAAAACAAGACACATTGAAAACGGCGAATGCCAGGGGCCAAGCTAACTGGGCCCTGATCCGTCCTCGGCCCGCTCAGTCTGTCGCTGGCCCTTGACAGCACTTTCCTCCAGCTTGCGACGGAGCTCGGACAACGCCTTGGCGGCATGAGACGCAGCTTGGGCAGCTGTGTTGAGAGAACTGACCGCAGTATCCAGGAGGCCATGGAGTGCCAGCTTCTGCAACGCATCATCTGACTCAGAGCTGATCACAGTGGGCTCCGGGTTCTCTGGTTTGGCATTCTTGGGGCTTTCTGCAGCCCAGCTGGGTCCGGGGGAGGCCCTTTTGCGGCCTGAACTTGGAGGAAGGGCCCCGTCAGGGCCTTTGCTCGATGCCCTGCACTTGCGCGTAGGCCTACGACGCTTCAGGGAAGAAGAAACGTCAGGAGCGGGGGAGCCTTTGGCGGCAGGGGAACCCGGGGGAGAAACGCCAGTTTCGAGGGGCGGGACAGAAGAGAGGGGGGAATGCTGTGAAGCTGGGGCTGGTTGGCCAGGGCATGTCTGTAGAGGACAGCCATGAGCCCCTGGTGCAAGGGCCGGGAATGGTTCTTGCGGGCACGCTCAATGGTCAGACCCAAAGAGTAGAGGAGGAAGCGGGGGGTGCTGATGAGGGTAGCTCCGCGGAGGTGGTTAAAATAACTGAGATGGAAGCTAAACAGCCGCTGCTCGGGATCGTCACAGGTAATATATTGCATTACCGGGACAATGGCTTCGTCGAACGACGTCGGGAGGTGAGAGCGGAGTAAGTTGGCTTTGTCCCACTGGTGGTCTGGGAAGCGGGAGAGCTCCTCTTCCCAGTTGTGTTTATCCCGTCTGACGACACGGCCTTTCTCCTCGTGGTGGAGGCCGGTGACCTCTGTGAGGAAGTCCTTGGAGATTTTGAAGTGCAAACCCTTGACTGTAACTTCCCCGTCGTTCCACGTCTCCAGGAACCCCTGGGTGATCTCGTCGTCATGGCCGACGAATTTGCTAAAAAATGGCATAAATTTCTTGGCATCGGAGAATAAGCGAGCAGGGCCGCTCAACTCGAGGACAGGGGGCTCCAGAAAAATAGCTTTGGACGCCATGGGGGATGAGCTGGCAAGGTGGGGACAGAGGGGGCAGAAAATGCCAGACCGGGGAAGAAAGAGCAGGGGAGGGGGAATGCGACAGCGGGATGGGACAGGGAGGGGAATATAAAGGCCGTGCGGGGGCTTGAGAAGGGGAAGCGCCGCCAGCTTTGGAAAGTAGCACACGCGTCTGGGATCGACACGACGGGGAGGGGGGTGAGGGGGCGCACCAAGCTGCTGACACGCGAGGATGGGGAAGGCCCACTGCCAAAGCGCCAGTTGGCGGACGCTGAGCGGAGGAGCGCCGGGAGTGAGCCGCGCCGGAGTTGACCTCGAACGGGTTGGCATGGCACGGGAATCAGGCGACGTAGAGATCAAAGCGAGAATGACGGGGAGGTCCGCCATGCACAAAAAAATGGGGCTGCCAGGGCTACCAGCTGGCCAGCACGGGCAGCTGACAAGGCAGGGGGCGTGGGCCGCTGCGGGGAGGACCTGGGCGGTCCTCACGCGGACAGGGTGGCGAGCCGACGGGTCGACACGGGGCCGAGAAGCACTGGACAGCGGATGCACACGCCGAGGGGACTTCGTCGCCCAGCCACGGGGAAGACTAGACACCCGAGAGAACATCATGATCGGGGTGGTCCTGCATCGCAATTTGGATTAGGCCTGCAGGGAAGTGCGAGGTCCAGGTGGTGAATTCTCCAACAGTGATGCCTAGATTAGCCATGAAGTCAGCAGCCCTGTTGCCTTCTCTGAGAACATGCTGGAAGGTGTGATCGGGGAAGCCCTGGAGCAGGAAGAGGGCCTCCCGGATGGAGTTCTGGAATCGCCAGGAGCAGGACTCGGGCTTGCTGGCGCCTCTGATAATGACTTGGGAGTCGCCTTCAATAATAATTTTTGGGGAGGAGCCCCTGAGAGCCGACAGGCCACTGAGCAGGCCGGCAGCTTCGGCAAAGTTGTTAGTTTGCCTGCCCAGCGGGACCGCGAAGGCAGTGACCAGATTCTCGAAACCGTCTCTGATAACCCCGCCAGCCCCAGAGGGCCCGGGGTTGCCTTTGGAAGCGCCGTCGAAATTGAGCTTGAGCCACCGGGGGGGGAGTCCATCTGATCAGGGATCGGCGGGAAGGGGCGGGAGGGGAAGCAGGGGGGGTGATCTGGAAGCCGAGGGAGGAGAGAAGGGAAGCTTCGCTCGACCGCCTGGGTTCCGTAGAAAGGGGAATGAGGCGGGAATTCTCAGTGGCAAAGGAGACTGCTTTGGTTACCAACCTCTGGGGGGAGCAGGCCGGGGAGGAAAAGGCTCGCCGGTTACGCTCGAGCCAAATTTTCCAGAGCAAGTGGGGAAGGCAGGCCTTCCAGAGGAAGCGGAGGAAGGGATGGGCAAAGGGGGTGGGCCACTGAGACAGGAGGTCAGAAATGGAATTGGGGGCCGCCCATTGAACGAAAAAATGGGAGAGGATGAGGCCCAGAGCTTCGGAAGAGAAGGCGCAGTTTAAGAAAAGGTGGTTGGTAGACTCCCAAGCGGCACAGCAGAGGAAACATCTGTTGGGGATTTGGAAACCTCGCTTGATCAGATTTTTGATCGTGAGGATTTTGTTTTGGACGGCCGCCCAAACGAAATGGCTAATTTTGGGGATCAATTTCTTGGCCCAGACCAGCTGGGTCGGGAAGGTGGTTGCCCCGGGGGTTCTCTGAATATGGTAAGCAGACTTGACTGAAAAGATGCCGCTGGGAGAGCCATGCCACACGCATCTATCACTGTCACCAAAAGAAGGGATGACTGTCGCACTGAGGATGCGCTGAAGTCTGGCAGCTTGAAGCGGGAACCTGGGGTTCAGGATGGGTTTCCAGGTGGTCCGCCCCTGACACTGGGTCATGTAGTCAGACACTCTGGGCCCACGGTCCGCTAGCCCAGGTTTGAGAAGAAGGAGTTCTCTGTCCGAGCTCAGGGCCTCGTCGAGGATCCATCTGTCCTCCCAGAAGTCAATCTTGGCACCGTCTCCAAGGATCCATCTGGTCCCTTGCTGAACAATATCTCTGGTGGAAAGCAGGGCCTTCCAGAAGGCAGATCCATCGCGGGGCTGGGTATCCCCGAGGAAGGGGTGATTGTGGCAGTACTTCCTACGCACAATGCAAACCCATTCGTCGGGGGTATTGGTATGAACCTTCCAGGCATGTTTGGACAGAAGGGCCTTATTCATGGGAACCACCCGTCTGAGCCCGATCCCTCCCTCATCTTTGGGGCGGCAGACCAGGGGCCAGGAGACCAGGGGAATCCTTTTCTTGTCTTCGCCTCCCGACCAGAGAAAACGTTTCTGAATTTGCTCAATGAGAGTAGCAATGGAGGCCAGAATTCTGAAGACCGACATGAAGTATATCGGAATGCTTTGGAGAACGGACGCCAAGAGAGTGGCTCTGCCGGCCTGAGAGAGAAGGTGGCCTTTCCAGGGGGCGAGTTTTCTTTGAATCCGCTCAATCACCCCATTCCACAACACCTTGGAAGACGCCCCTGTGAACAGAGGAAGCCCGAGGTAGGAGGAAGGGAGGGAGCCGGGGGAGCAGCCTAGGATCCGCCCGATTTTGATTTGTCTAGCCACGGGGGTGTTGATGAAGTAAATCTTGCTTTTGCGTAGGTTAATCTTTTGCCCAGCCGCCTCCTCGTACAGGGTAAGGATGCTCTTGAGGGCCTTAGCTTGAGGGACCGAGGCCGAGGAGGCAAGAATGGTGTCGTCCACAAACTGCTGATGGGACACGGGGGGGAGGTCCTGCGCCGGCCTGATGCCCGAGATAAGACCGCGAGTTACAGCATTCGAAATGGTTCGTCCCAGGGCCTCGGCCAGGATAATAAAGAGAATCGGGGATAGGGGATCACCTTGGCGGAGACCTCTGGAGCTGGGGAAGAACCCGGTCGGGGAACCATTGACCAGGATAGAGAACCAGGGGGAGGACACGCACTTGTTGATGAGATGGACCCAGGAGGGGTGAAACCCAAATTTGAGGAGGACCTTGGACAGGAAGCTCCAATCGACCCTGTCAAAAGCCTTGTTCATATCGAGCTTGAGCAGGAAATGGGCCTTTCTGGATAGGACAGCTGAGTGAATGGCCTCATGCATGATTATGACCCCGTCGGTGATCAGCCTGCCTTTGACGGAGCTTCCCTGGCAGGGGGAAATGATCAGGGGAAGAATGTCTTTGAGGCGGGTTGTCATGGCTTTAGTCAGAATTTTATAGAGGACGTTGCACAAGCTGATGGGGCGGAAGTCTGACAGGGACCTTGCAGCCTGGGTCTTCGGGATCAGGGCTATGAAGGTGGTGTTGATGCCTCTGGGAATGGATCTGGCAAACTGCAGGTCCCGGATGGCAGCGCACACATCAAGGCCCACGATGTCCCAGAAAGTCTGGAAGAAGCGGGGAGGAAACCCGTCCGGGCCCGGGGCCGCCTCAGCCTTCATGGAAAAGGTGGCAGCATGGATTTCTGAGTCCGACAGGGCTTGAACCAGCTTTGCATTAGCCATGGCCGGGACGGACGTCGGGATGTGCTCCAGAAGAGAGTCGGCCGCCTCCGAGGACATAGGAGGTCCATCGCCCAGGAGCTCTTGGAAGAAGTGGACTGCCTCGGCTTGGATGTCCTCTTCCTTGTTGATGATACTACCATTGCTATCAACCAGCTCGACAATTCTGTTGGAGCCCCTATTTCGGAGGGTCGATGCATGAAAGAACTTGGTGTTTGCATCGCCATCTTGGATCCATAGAGCACGCGACTTCTGCCTCCAAAAGGTTTCTTCCCTGGCTAGGATATTGTGGTACTCGCTGAGGGCAGTGCGTTCCTCTTCCCTGAGGCCGGGCTCTTGAGAGCCAGCTTGGAATCTGGACTCAATCTCATCGAGTTTATTTTTGATAGCCTCCTTGCTTTCAAAGATATTACCGAACACTTCTTTGTTCCAAGTCTTGAGGTGCTCCTTGAGGCGTCTCAACTTGTGGAAGACCTGTTCGACGGGGCGGCCAGGGACAGGGGGAGCCCACCAGTAGCCGACCTGGGCCCGGAGGTCGGGGTGGTGAAGCCACATGGACTCAAACCGGAAGGGTCTCCTGGGGGGCGATGATCAGTCTCGAGGAGGAGGGGGCTGTGATCGGACCCGATTTTGGGGAGGGCCAATAGGGAGGCATCGGAAAAAATGGGGAGGGCTTCCTTAGACAAGAACACTCTATCTAACCTTACCTGAATGTGGTTGGGTCCCGCTCTCTTGTTGGACCACGTGAACCGGGCTCCCTTCAAGCTGACATCCATGAGCTCATTGTGGGCGGTAAAGGCCCCAAAGTCGTCCATGCTTTTGGTTCTGACCTCCGAGCCCCCGCATTTGTCAGAGGAAAATAGGGGGCTGTTGAAATCCCCGACCAGGATCCAGGGCAGGGGAGCGAAGGCTTCTCTCATCGAGCTGATTTCCTGCCAGAGCCTTGCTTTCTCAACGGGACTGTTGGGAGCGTAGACGTTGGATAGGATCCATGATCGCTTAGAGTTGAGGCAGTGGACCAGAATGTTCATGATCCTGGGCGACGAAGAAATGAGCCTTCCCTCGTAGGATCGAGGGTCCCACATGCACATGAGGCCCCTGGCTGAGCCAGCCACGGGGGTGGAGAGAAGTTCACAGTTGCGCCAGGTAGCATGGGCTATTCGTCGGGCGGCGGCGTCATCTATCTTGGTCTCCTGGAGGAGGATGAAGGACGGGCGGTGGTCCCTGCGGAGTTGACCGAGGATCCTTTTCTTGGGGACCCCATTGAGTCCCCTGATGTTCCAGGAGATTAGCTTCATTTGGCACCCTTTTGGGGTCGCCTGCCCCCCTTTCCAGCCTGGGCGGGAGGTTTGGATCGGGCGTCGTCCGCCTTGCGAAAGCTCGTGCCAACGTCAGGTAGCGTAGTTTGGGAACCGCTAGCAATGTCGTCCTCGGTGATCCTAGACCGTTGTTCGCACCGGGTGGGCCGCCCTCGTTTACCTTTGTTGCCAAAATCTGTGGTAAAGGATCTGCTCCGGGTCATTTTGGGGCTGACTTCGTCGGACTCGGAAGGAGAGCTGCCTTCGGTCTCATCATTAGATCGCTCGGACCCACACACCAAGGGGGTAGGTTTCGGGAAGGATGCCTGGGGGGCCGGGGTCAGAAGGGGTTGGGGGGGGAGGATTGGGTCCCGGTAGCAGCCGGGGCTTGCGAAGGAGCCAGAATGGGGTGCGGGGGGGGATCTGGGATCGGGTCCCCGGAGGGGTCGGCTGGGGGGACGCCCTCCGAACAAGCCTCGAGGGCCTGGGGGCCCGAAGGGGAAACCTCCTTGAGGGGAGTGCTAGGGTTGGGACGAGATGGATCCTGGGAGGGGGCCCGACCAGAGCTGGGCGGGGGTTTGGGATTAGGGCCTTCCGCCTTCCTGGAAGCCGGGCATTGGTGAGGGAGGTGGCCTTGAGAGCTGCAGGAGGTGCAAAAGGCAGGTTTATTTTCGTAAATAAGGGTTTGGCGCCAGAAGAAGGACCCAGAAGAGATGGTCACCGAGGAGGGGAGCTCAGATTCGAGGTTGGCGTTGGCACAGAACCTTGCATGCACCATGCGAGAGCCAGCCTTGGTCGCAGGATCAAAGGCCACCAGGTCTCCAACCGACTGGGCGATGAGCTTAAGAACGTCTTCGCGCCACAGATGAAAGGGGAGGTCCGGGAGGCGAACCCAGATCGGGGCAAAGTTGATGCTTTGGGTGCTGGGGTGAAAATCTGCACCATAACGCCTGAGAAAAAGGCTCTTGCGACCCAAGAACCAGGGCCCGCCCGACAGGATCTTCTCAGCATCCTCGTTGTTGTTGAGTTTGATAATGAAAAAGCCTCTGGACAGGGCAACCAGCTGGATATGGCCGGAGACCTTCCATTTGGTGGCCGCCCATTTGCGGATCGTCTCCATGTCTGGGCGCCCGCCCAGGAACTTCCCAACCAAGGAGGATGAAGAATCAGAAACCAGGGAAGAGTAAACCTCCTCCTGGATGGAAATGTGGGTGCCTTGGAGGGAAAGTCCGACACCCAGGGCCCGTGCAGGGGTCCTGGAGCCCGCCAAAACTTGTTGGTAGGAGGGTTTAGGGCCTCCCGGGGCCCGCCCTAGCCCCGGATCGGGGGTTGCCTTCCCAAGGCCATCCGACGCGACAGGGCCAGGCAGGGGGCGCGGGCCCAGAATCCCGACCCCACCAAACCCAACGCACTGCTCGAGACCCCCGTCCGACCCCGTCGCGGATCCGCCTGGGCCCAGCCAGGGCCCGGACGTACCTGAACCTCCTGGATCCGGGCCCGCCCAGGATCCAGCGCTCTGTTTTGGATCCGATCCCGGCCCTGCCTCCGCTTCTGCTCCAAACTGCGCTCCAGCTGCCGCTCCTCTATGTTGCTCCCGCCATCCCTCCTCTAGTGTTATCTCATTCTTGAATTTGTTTTGTATTAGATGTACATGATGGAATTCTTACGATGATGAATCATCTTACAATGTTTTTCCATTTATGGATTGATACTCAAAAATTAGATATATAGTATTTTTGTCCCTCTCGATTGATGGAAATGATTTCTGTTCTACGGATGCATGCTTTTATTTGATTTTTGGCTAAGAGTATGATTTTAATTCCCTCTTTTTTGTGTTATCCAGCTAAAGTCTTTGTATTTGCTATTTGGTTTCTCCTAACCGTATGCAATTAGTGTGATTTTTGGGACCCTAATGGGGTGTGTGTATCCACCCACGTTTTTTATGATAAAGTTGTGTTTTTAATATAATATAGCTTATTTCATTAAAAAAATATACAAAACTAAAATGAATGGAACAAAATCTAACCAAAATCACACTTTTAACAGTGGTATAAAAGCACACTATCTAGTTACATTATTAAATGATACTATCACTATCCCAATCCTCTTTTTGCAGTCATACAACCTCTATAGAACTTGGGAAATTTAAAGCTTGAGGCTCCATTTCCATTCCAACATCTGTACAAGTTGAGTATGTCCTCTTCCTATCACCCTCAGTTGGATGGTTAGATAAAAATTGTTAAATGATGGTTGGGTACTTACCCCTATTATTTTTCTCAAGGTAGGCAATATCAATAGGTTCATTGGATCTCATTATATGAATGGTGTCACAATGTATCTTACCATTAATCCCTTAATATATCCCAATTTTGAAGCATTGTATGGTCAAAAACTTCCATCAGTGATGACTATGTTCTAAGATCCTCCGAGGTTGTGTAGGTAGATGATTTATTATAATAATTATGACTTGTACTTTAGATTCTTAATGATAATTTGATACACACCCTGAACCACATGAAGCAACAATAGGATTTAAACCATTTTGAATGACAATTTCTCATATGACATATGGTTATTTTGCACCTACAACCCTACAAGCAATTATCCTTGAAGACCAAGTCTAATTAGAAGTTGAATTATTTATTATATGGGACCTACAAGGTTTTCCATCACATTAGTGAAGTGGAATATTTATTGGAGCTTCCACCATCTTCTTACATTCATCCTATATTTCATGTATCTTACCTCCAATATATTACTCTCTAGAAGATATCATGCTTAATTGAGCTTCTAGTACACAATAAACAAAGCCAATTCACTCTCTAGAATGAAGTAGTGTTTTGGTCTAGGGTTTTCCAAATTTTCAACTTGAACAATTCAAAATTTCCTTATCAAGTGGAAGGATCTTTTAGAATAATATGCTAAATGGGAGCCTAAGAGCATTTTCTAGACTTTTCTACCTTTGAGGATAAATATTTTTAAGGAGGAACCATATAATGACTCTAATATATCCATGTTAACTATATTTATTTTTATTAGCTTTGGCCCTAGGTTTAGATAGTCAGTGCTTCAACATTAGGGTTAGAGTTAATGATTTATTTAGTCTCTAAATAGGAAGAGCTATGTGGTAATCGAGATCATATTTCACATTCAAATATTAGTCACGTTTGTTATGCTTATGATACTTCATCCTTTACAAGTAACTATGAGAATTTCCCCTCTTTATGTAGCTAAGGATTTTCTTTTATTTCAATCTAAGATTTCATTATTGTATATTTGATTTTATGATAATTAAATAATGTAATTTTTTTATTATTGGATTACTAGTGTTAGTACTATAATTCTTGAATTTGTTTTGTATTATATGTACATGATGGAATTTTTACGATGATGGATCATCTTACAATGTTTTTCCATTTCATTCAGATGAAGTGCACTTGCTCCACATATCAAGTGAAAAAAAAATTTATCCATTTTTTTTATAATATTCATAAATTTTCGAAGGTAATCATAAGTGATCATGATCTATTTCTTACTAATGATTTTTACAAATAATTATGCTAACAAATAGAGATCTTGAAAACAATAATTTTAGTATATCATCCTCGAACATATAAATAAATATGTATTGTAAATAAGTTCTTAGAAGGATACCAATTTGTGTATTAGATAAACCCCAACAATGGGCTAAATGGGTATCTCTAGTTCAATGGTTATATAACACAACTTATCATACATTAGGAAAAATAATTTCTTTCACTAACGTATATAGTTGCAAACCCCCATGATCTAAATACTTTGTGCTTAATAAAATAAAGGTTCCAACTATACATGATTATCTTGAATAATCCAATGCAATTGCATATTCCTTAAAGAGTAACTTAGAACATGTTTAAATATAATAAAACAAAATGTGGATAGTCATCATTCAAACTATGAATTCCAGGAATATGATTGGGTTTATATGTATTTTCATCCACAAAAGAAAACATATCTTAACAATAGTGGAAAGAATTTAAAATTATCCCCAAAATATTATGGTCCTTACCATATAAGTAGAAAGATCAACCTTGGTGTCTATGATATTGAACTTTCAAACAAAGGTCACATCCCTAATGTTTGTCATGTTTTATGTTTAAAACAAAAATTGGGAACCCTTACTCTAGTTCAAACTGAGCTCCCAATTTTGGATAAGGAAGGTCGACTTATACTTGAACTTGAAGGTATTTGAGATGTCCATACATGGTCCTTATGAACTCAAGATATCACCAAATATGTAATTAATTGGAAAGGTATTTCTAGAGTAGAAGCTTCATGGGAATCCCACTCCTTCATTACTGCTCATCCTTCCCTTCCCATGCTTTGAGGACAAAGCATTCTTAGCTAGGAGGACTTGTTGTGAACCATTGTGTCTATATGTAAGGGTACATACATGATATATAATTTGGGTACTCACCCTTATCCAAGAGGATTCATTCATTGATATTCTATATTATATATATATATATATATATATATATATATATATATATATATATATATATATATATATATATATATATAATATCCAAGCACATAAACCATAAAAATTGTTAAATTATTATAGCCAACTTATTTATAGAGATATAAATCAATTAGTAGATATTTCACCTTTTTTAGTGTTGATTTTAGATATTTTACTTTCTGTAGTATTGATTTTTGTCTTAGAAAAACTCAAAATTTTAAAGGCAACTAGTCAACTGAGATTTTATCTCTTCCTAAAAATGATACCAAAAATTTTGATTGAGAAAACATAACAACACTTTGAGGAAGATGAATAAATATTTGTGATAAAAAAAGCAAATGAAGAAAATATTTATAAAAAAATAAGTTGAACATGTCAGCAATGCAATAAGGAAAACATAATATTTTGATATTTTAATGAGAGTGGCCCCAATAGAGTCCACATATAATTTGTTCATTAAAATAATAAACTATTCCATCTATTTAAAGGTTGAAAATGTGAAAAATAAAATTTGATTTTTTTAGGAACATCAACTTTTATTTTGTCTTTTTCAAGAAAGTAAAACAGAATTCAAAAGGCTCTCAATATTTTAATTTCTATCCTTGCTAAAAAAAAATTAAATATTCATTTTAGATATGACATTTATCAATTTAAATATTGTATTTTATATTTATCTTATTATAAAAGTTAAAAATTAATATTCATTTTATATTTATTAAATTTAAAATAATAAATTATTAAAAAATAATTATCAATAATATTATTTTTAAGGACATACATAACATCCATAAATCCTACAATCTAAATACCTTAACTTATAATAATTAATTTGTTTTTAAACACAAAATATTATTATATAAAATTTACATTTTGTTTTTTTTGTTATCATACATAATGTACATCATTATGCCAAACAAACCTCACTTAATTACATTACATTTACACAATTAAAATTACAAATAAAATATTACATTGCCACTCCATGAACCGATACTTCAAATTATATATCTAGCATAAACAAGTCACAAAACTAAAAATATTACATTGCCACTCCATGAACCGATACTTCAAATTATATATCTAGCATAAACAAGACACACAACTAAAACCATACAAGAAAGGCTAAACAAAATCACATGTTTAAAAGCAGTCTAAAACTATGCCAGCTAGTTACGATATCAAATGACACTATCACTACTATCCCAGTCCTTTTGCAGTCATGCCAGCTAGTTACGATATCAAACGACACGATCACTATCCCAATCCTTTTGCAGTCCCGGAACTTCTGTAGAACTTGGGAACTTGAAAGCTTGAGGCTCCATTGTCCCTTCCAACATCTGTACAACTTGGAACATGGTTGGTCGATCGACCTCGTCTTCTTGAATGCATAACACCGCTACCACTGCAGCTCGTTTCACCTCTTCAACATCTGCTTGGTCAACTATGTTTGCATCTACAACACCTTTTATGTTTCCATTATGAATTTGAGTTGCAGCCCATGTGGGAAAGAACTGCATACTCGAATCCTGCATAGTCAAGTCCACATTTCTTCGGCCGGATAATATTTCCAGTAAAGTCATAACGAAACTGTACACATCTACTTTGGTAGTGATTGGGAGGCCGTAGATCCACTCTGGAGCAAAGTATCCTCTCGTTCCTCTGGCGGTGGTCAATACCTTGCTAAAATCCCTACCCATCAACTTTGCAAGCCCGAAATCAGCCACCTTTGGGTGGAGGTCTTCGTCCAGAAGAACGTTTGCAGGCTTAATATCGCAGTGGATGATACGATCTCTGCATTCTTCGTGGAGATAAAGTAGTCCTCGTGCAATGCCTAACACGATCTTAAATCTTGTCTTCCATTGCAATACCTTGTGGGCTCTGTCGGTCTTAGAGAACAAGAGGGAATTTAGAGAGCCGTTGGAGACGTACTCATAAACCAATAACCTCTGAGAGCCTTCTATGCAAAATCCCCAAAGCCTCACCAAATTCACGTGCTGTATGTTTCCAATGGTGCTGATTTCCGCACGGAATTGCTTTTCTCCATCCATTGAACCCTCTAATCTTTTGACCGCTACAAGTGTGTTGTCTGGCAGAGTTCCTTTGAACACAGAGCCAAATGCTCCGCTTCCCAACTTATGGCTGAAATTCTTGGTCGCAATTTTCAGCTCTTTAAAAGTGAAAGTTCTGAGAGTGGTTGGCGTGTCATCCTCCTTGCGTTTCCTAACCGATGCGACATTCCTCCATAGAATCAACGCTGCGAACAGGAGAGCCAAAACAGCAATGAAAGCAACGCTTATTGGAAGAGCAAGGTTTTTTTTTTTTTCTGTTAGATGAGAACTCTCGCAAATCAGCGGCTGCCATCCGAATGAAGAAAGACAGGCCGTCGGATGAATAGCGAGCATTTAACAAATCCCCAAACCACAATAGACAAACGGGAGCAATAGAAGTATTGAAAGCAAAGGCTGTGCAGGAACAATTTTGGAGACAAGCACTCTGACATCGTTCTTGTGTTAGTTCGTTGGCAAACGGAACGGCTTGTTCGATGGGCAAGGATTTGTCCTTCGCTTCCAAGAAACCATCGGTGGTGCCATTTGCTGCGGAGCATTGTAGTGAGCTGCGTCGAACACAACCACTTGACCACCATTCTCCAGAATCCCAGGCGCGACTGTCTTTAGGCCAAAACCCCTGCAGACAGCTGCAGAAATGAAGATTATTGTTGCTGCATGCTCCATAGGCCCCACAGAAACCATAGACTCGACACTGATCTCGGGGTTCAGCCCATATGAGGCTCCATCTATTACTATCGATCCATACGTACATTCTCACGTCGCCAGCATCGCTTAGAACTAGCCGCGGGAACATCTTCTTCATCTTCCCTTTTCCTCTGAACATGAAGTACATGCCTGAAGAAGAATTCTTTTCAAAGATAAACTCAATCATATCTTTATCAGCTGACATATCTGGCAAATTGGCGAAGTGGTCACCACTCCACTCTCCGGTGGCCCAATATTGAATACTGTTATTATAGAGCATCAAAAGCTGTGTTCTTCCAGGGGATGGATCCATTTCTTTAGAGAAAGGTCCAGATGCCGGATCGATGGAACTCTTCCACGAAGATAGTTTAAGGCCTCTCCACCACTTCATCTCAGGCAGTAATGTATTTCCTGGATGACGGAAACTCTCCCAGACAATCTCGGAGTTGTTGTCTTCTGCGAACATGACAAAGTTACCAGAGTCCAATAGCAATGCTCGAGATGCTTTGAGGCTATTATCGCTCTCCCAGATAGATCTTCCCTCTAAATCAAACAATCTGAGATGACCGTCTCTCGACATATTTAGAACACCGGGCATGTTTGTGAGGGGAGTGTCTCTGTTAGCCACCCAAACGGTCGTCCTCTCATAAATTCGGGCATACCAGATGGCAATATACCAATTATTCGTTCCATTGGGATTGAAAAATCCCAACGCGAACGTGCCATCTTTAGAAAGTATGGTCTGATTGCCGGTGAGGGAAGCCCCTAACTGAACGGCGTCTCCGCCATCCAGCAGTAGAGAATCATAGTTGAGAAGCAGTGCGAGCACGGTAAGTGCTAAAAGCAATGACTTCAAGCAGCTTAAGCTCTTCATGGTCAGTGGCTCAGTACCATACGCCTGGTGTTCTTATTTCTTTCTCCAATTTATACAAGTGTGATGATGTGATCTAACACGGAATGCTGAGGATACTGCTGAAGGTAACAAGTTGAAGCTTTCTCTTAAGGGGCCACCTTGAGCTGATTAAAAGATCAGCTTCAAGAAAGCTTCAACTTGTTACCTGCTCTTAAGGGGCCACCTTGAGCTGCTTAAAAGGTCAGCTTCAAGAAGGCTTCAACTTGTTACCTGCTCTGAAGGGGCCACCTTGAGCTGCTTAAAAGGTCAGCTTCAAGCTTTTAATTATAATAATGGATTTCCTTTTTCATTTGCAATGAAACAAACTTTCTACGCCGAAAGAGGGAATTCTGAACCTCAAACGTAAGGGGCACATTCACCTTGGTGAAAATTTATAGTAACTTGAGATTCATGATTCAAATCGATAGAATGATTTAATCTTCTGATAACAGCAGAAGCTGATACGTAATATTTAATTAGATTTTATATAAATATTTTAATAATAATTTTAAATTTTAAAATCAACCTTAAATTATAATATTTATTTAGTTTAAACGTATGTTAAATGCAAATTTAAAATCAAATTTCAGGCCCGATTATGGACAAGGTTAGACATTTATAAATGTTTAAACACTTTGAATTTTTTTTCTTTGTATTTGGAGGTCTGCAAAATCTTTTCTAGATCGAAATATGTTGATACCTTACCGCCTGTCAAATCAATGTCGGACGTGAAAAATATGAAAATTTTAAACCTTTAGACTATGCATGATAGCGCGTTATCATTTGTACTATTTTTAACATACACATATTGCCTTAGCTTTGAACATTGCTAAATATAATATATTTGGTGATACAATTTTTGTATTTGAAAATTAAAATTTTAAAGTATTAGTGTTTAAAAGGGTGGGTGTGTGGTGCCTTTGTGTTAAATTTTTTATTGATAAGTATAGTTCTTAATTTTAAAAGAGGTCATTGTTGAAAGGAGACTGCTCACTACATCCATCATAGACTTTTTTACAATAACCAAATTAAAAATAAATAAATATATAAGTTTGTATTTGTATATTTTAAATAGAAAAATTAATATAAGTATTAATCCACTAAATCAAATCCGAGTACGACTAATCCAAAACTTCATCACTTGCGTAATATATGTTCAGAAGGTACTCCAAGGACACGATGGTTTTTACGTTTTACATTTTATGGTAACATGTAATACCATCTCAATCCATCAATCTGACCTAATAATATATTGAAAGCGAGCCACCCTTAATTAAGGATGGCATGGATGGAGTTGGTAATCTCACCCAGAGGGAGTTGGTATTCTCACTTCAAGTATATATATTTTTTAATGTGTAGACCACAATATTAACATAGCTTTTCTAGATTGAAATATGTTCAAGGCATGGAGATGCTACATTGAGGTGAAGTTTCATAATCTATAATATTTCATAATCTATAATATATTCGACACGTCTCTAAGGGTGGACATGACATAAAGTTTGTGAGAGTTAATATTCCACACGTCTTTATTTTTTTTCCATGATTGATTGTCGGCAAAGGCCCGCCCTCCACATAGTGTTTGATCGGTCAAAATGTGCTAGTTGGCAACCACAGTCCGACGAGACTCTTCAGCCAAAAAAAATCCATAGCATACGACAAACGTAGACGAACAAAGATTCTAATTCGGCCAAACATTATCCGCGAGGCTGTGAAAAGGTCAAAAGGACACCGCATGCCAAACTCTAGGTTATGGGATAAAGGTTCACAGTACACAATAAATAAATATCATAGTTTCTTGGATTTTAATGATAACCATGCTTGACTCAAAGAAAAAGACATAGCTTTAGTTGGTAATCAGTTGACTCACAAGAAAAAGAAATAGCTTTAGTTGGTGATGATTTCTGTTATATTTTGTTATCTATTTTTTTATTTTTTTATTTATAGTTTGTTAAGTTTATGTTTTTAATATTTAATAATTAGATTATTTATAAGTAAAAATTTAATATATATTTTTATTATAAAAATTATAATTAAATAATTAATAATATTTAAGATAATGTTTTTTAAAAATAATATAGTAACATAAATTAAAAATTAAATTTTAATATTAAGTTTATATTTTAAAATAATTATAATTAAAAATTATTGTATATTTAAAAAATATAATTAATATATTAATATTTTAAGTATTTATAATTATATTTTTGATTGGTTATATGTGATTGAAACAGGTCCCACCCATATTACAGCATCACCAGGCAGTAGTATTGTAACCGCTTGGATATTATCCATGTATCCCTTTGGCAAGATTGGAAGTAAGATCTCCTTAAATCTTAAAGAATCTAACCGGTTGATATATTGCCATTTGATTTATTTACAATGAAATTTATATCAATACATGGTAATCTATTTAAAAAAAAATTCAAACACTTTAAAAATATATAAATTCTAGGGAATAAAATATTAATTATTTATATAATTTAAAAAATAATTTGAACACATTACAAAATAATTATGTTTAAAAGTTATGATAATTTTGGTGAATCCATGTTATTGCAAAGTCAAATGCCTATTTTGAATCAACATCACTAGTAAAAAAAAAAAACTTTTTTTAACAATGGATTTAATGTTAAATTTTAAATCTAATCTATAGGAATATTAACTTGTTATAAATTCAACTAAATTGAAGCTAAAACAACTTTATTAGTTATAGAAATTACCATATTAACTATTTACTATATATATATTCAAAATTCTATTGTTGTACCATGTTTCCATTAATAGACAAAAATATCACTCTTGAAAACCTCTATAATAGTCAAAGTGCTATTATTTGTATGTTATGTTCATGCGGATATCCTATGTCTATGCTTGAAGATATCTTTATTTTTAATCATATATTTCTTAATAAAGTCTTATAATGGGACTTGACAAATGATTTATCATTGGTATTTTTTAGCGATATTAAGTTTAAGACAACAATAAAGTCATTAAATAATTTTTTTTTTATTATTTTAAAACACTCATTATTTTATGTGGGTATACCCTCACGGAAGAGGGAGTGTTGGTCATGATTTCTGTAAAGTTATTTATTATTGGTTTTGTCGTAGTCTTTAGTTTTTGTTAATACTACCCCCTAAAATTTGGAATGCTTGCCTTTGCGTCTACTATACTTGTTATTTAACTAGATTTTAGTCCTTGAAACAAAATATAAAATATTTATCCGCCCATGTTGAGGATTTGGCGAGCAAGTGGGTAGTTAAACCTCTCTAGTTGCTAAGAGGCCCAGGTTCTAATCTCTCGCCTCACATGTTGCGGATATGTTATGTAATGGTTCCCTCGTGGTCACAGTCTGTTTACCCCTTGTGGCCACCACCAAAAATATATATATATATATATATATATATATATATATATATATATATATATATATATATATATATATATATATATAAAATATTTAATTGTTAAACCCAAGTTTGGCTTACAATTTGATAACACATACTAGAAACTATGAATGTCAAGGAAAAGTGTAAATAGGTAATCTAAAACCTTGGATGGATAAATAATCTCTTACTCTTCACCCTACCCACCTATTGATAGATTGCATTTATTATGCTTATTTCCTTTATTCTTAAAGACAATGTACTTTCTAGTTTTTTTTAAATACCAAATACCTCAAAATTTAAATGCAACATAAAAATATCATTCTACACCTTACCTATTTTAACACCTAAAAGCACAGAGAAGTCAACCATCCATCCATTTAACAACTCTATTAACATAAAAATTATAACCTAGTTTAAAACATGATCAAGTTAAATTTAAAACTTGATCATGAAGTATATAATAGATTTTTACTGCTATAGATGATAAAAACTATTTCCATTTACCAAATGATGTAAACATTTAGTAATCCTTGTGATTATTTAAATAGATTTGTATAACAAATATTCTAGTTTGGTTACAATAAAAAATCATTCAAAGAAACATTTATATGGGTTTAATGACAAGGATCATATTAAAACTTGTTTGAATTTAGATGCATATTAATTTTATTGAATAATTATCATATTAAAATAATTAAACAAGAAGAGAATAAAATTTAAAATGTAAACATAACAAATCTAGATTTTTATTACATTCCATGTGGATGTAAAATTTTATATTGAATCTAATTTTAAAAAAAAATGATTTTTTAACTTTAAAACATGCCATATTCAAAATATTTGATAAGATGCTAACCATAGCATATATACTACTTTATATTGATTATTAAAAACTCATAGTCTAAGTTTTCCTTTAAAGCTATAGAACATAATCATAAAATTATGACAAAAAAAGGTATTATGAGATAAAAATATATCTATATCACATGTAGAGATCCATAACTAATTTGATATAGTCTAACTCTAAATAAAATATATATTATTTTCAATAATAATTATATTTTTATTATATAAACACCACTCATTTAATATTCAAATCTCGTACATAATCAAAAGAAAGTTTTATCAATTGACAAAAGGATTTAAACATTGGTTCAATTATTAAAACTATAATTTGTTCATCATGCCCAACATACAAGTCCATTCTATCCAATCATGATCTTTCTCAAAGTTAATTTGGATGAACATTAATTTTAAATAGGTATAAGCATGCTCCGTGGATTCATATATATCTAAGATGTTTTCCAAGATTATCTACTCCCAATGAAGAATGTATACTCTCATATGAGTGACATACTTTTATTTAGGAATAAATTAGATATATATATATATATATATTAATTATATTTTTAAAGCATTGACTATGAATATTTCTATATACTTTGATTAAATTTAACATGTAAAACTCCAATAGATTTCTAGAGCTCACAAGGAAGTTGTTAAGTCTAAGGAACTTATCATTGATCATATTAATCATTGTCTCATATAACGCCTCTAATGTATGTATATAATCATAAGTTATACGGTAAGAAGATAAAATATTAGATTAATTAAATTTTAGGAATAGTAAGAAGGAATATTTCATATCATTATTCATATAATACGATTTAAAATAAAATACTAAAATTAACTACAAAAAGAGAAAATACTTGTTAGAGAGATTCTATTAAATTTTTTGGATCATGTAAATGTACCTTTCTAGATACATACTTAGGACCTTAGATTACTTTTGGGGGAAGTCATCTAGTTACTTTATGCAATGTAATAAATACACATGTGTCAATGTGCAAGTTGTAAATATGCAAGGTGTCCCTTGTACAACTAGGTAGAGTGTTGGCCAAGGAATCTATCTTCCATTATAAAATAACCTCATTGTAATATATTGAAGATACAATAGGTAGTAGTAGAATTACTATGTAACTCCATTAGTGATGGAGTACAATGAAGTCTTGTAGCTTCTTGCATGGAGTACCCATTTCCTCCATAGCAACATTGTATTTATTTTCGTTATTTCTATTTATAGCATATTTTTGTAACCTCATAAATTTACTTTCTCTCATATTTTTGTATCTTGTTATTGCCATATCCCATTGTGATATACCTCGAAATCTAACAGTGGTATCATATCAATGATAGATTTAACCAAAATAGATCTAGCTACTATATATTGACAAGAGAACGACCATTAATATTGAGCCTAAATTTTTGTGAACCTAATTCACCATAGTGCATAGGCCATTGCAAAATTATTCAGAAGAATCAAGTTGGTAGGGATATCTTCAACAAATTACTATTGTTAAAAATTAGGCTAGTCACCATAGCTTCAATTTTTGCAAATCGTATGTGTCTTTGGACCCATTGCATCTAAATTTTATTTCTTTGATATTGTTTGGTAGAATAGACTAAAAAGAGACATTTTTATATTCATTAGGTAAAGAGTCATCCCACAAATTTGTAGGAAAACTCATGAAGATAAGGACTCAACATTTTATCCACTAGTCTAATGAATCAACTAATGAAGGTCATCTAAGAGATCTAAAAAGTTTACTATTACCTAAAGTTTCTTTTATTATAGGGAAATAACTCTCATATTATTGGGACACCTCCTACAATAGAAAGCTAGTATATTTCAAATTTGTTGCCCAAATTTTAAAGTACCTTCATAGTGTAGAGATTATTTTTTGTAAGAGAAGAATACTACAAAAGAGACTCTTAGAGAAAGATTCATGGTGAAGTTTTGATATTGAATATCTCCATCGATAGAGTTAACTTTACAATATAAAAGGCCACATAAGTCTTGATCCTAAAGAAGACTCTAGAAGAGAGTACTTGATTCAGAAGCATTTTCAAATTTTAGTACTTATAAATTGTTGTAGGGAAAGGAGATTCAGTCAATTGGAAAGCTTCCTACAATAAATTTAGGAAGAGTATCTTCTTCAGAATAAATCTAGCACCTGAAGTAAACTTGAATGTTAAGATATTAAGTGAAGATATCATTGAAGAAATATCCATTCTTGGAAGAACAAGAATAACTGGAAGAATCTTGTTCAAATATAGAAGTAGTAGAATCAAGAGATCCAAGAAGGAGATCTCAATTCTAGAAGTTGAAGAAGAAGGTCTCAAGGAAGACCAAAGAAGCTACAAAATTAAATGCCTAGGAAAAATCTCGAGGAAAAAGGCTTGGAGAGCCTTGTTGTTGAAGCAAAAAAAATCATAAAAAAAGTTCCTAGAAGAACTTATTGGAGAAATTCTCCATCAAGGAGAAATTTTCTGATAAAGGAAAGAATTTGGACAATTATCGCCATCCAAAAATAAGCCCAAAAAGAGAAGAATAATTTGGCAAGGAGTACCAAATTTTAGAAGAATATACATGAAACTCAAGACATTCAGAGTCTTAAGAAGAAGATCCTAATTGAAAATAAAATTTTATAAGAAGACTGCAATATAGAAGAAGCTTTCCAAATTCAATAGATTTGAAGATTACCTTTCACAAAAAGAAGGTATTATTCTGATATAAATATTTCTCCAAATCTACAGCAAAAGGAGAAGATTAGAACAAGACACTAAATCCTAAGATCATGAAATAAAGTTCAAGACCATAGTTTTGGTGAAGAAAGAATTTTTTTGGAAGGCTAAGAAAATTTGTAGAACCCCTTCTAAAGCAACAAGCTTGGTGGACCTAAATACCAAGATCTGCATCCTCTAAAAAAAGCTTCCAAAAAAACATAAGCAACTTTTGGTGCAAGTAGATTCATTAATTGGATTACTTATCATATAAAGCACCTTATATTAGATCAAATTTGAAAAGAGAAAAATTGAATTACAGTCTTCAAAAGTGAAAAAATATAAAAATTCCTTTTAAGGTTCATTTGCACACTAGGAGTTGATTATATTTCAAATTTAAATTTATCTATCAACTACCTATCTTCTACTTTAGAAAAATAGAAAAAGAATACTAGATCCTACAACTTTATTTGTAGTGAAATTTGCAAGGGTTCATTCCAGATTATGTTTGAAAAGTTGTGTTGAGTGGTATTTTCACCCGATTGTGAAAGTACACTCTCCTTTAAGATTTGGGTTCCAAATTCCCTCTTGCAAAGAATTTAAACAAACAACTTCTCCAAGGTCTCCGTTGTATTAGCATTTGCATATGTGTATTAGTAATCTCAAATAAAGATATTTGATTTAAATGCTTGGAACACCTAGTGATTGCAATTAACTGTAAACAAGGGGCAATGTTGGTTTATTTCATCATGAAACTTTAATGATTGTCCATTGTTTTTTTGGATTTTGGAATTTTTAAATGTTTTATTTTAATGCCTGAAGATTTAAAATAAGTTAAAATTTTTGGAAAAATAAATAAAATGCAAAAAATGAAAATGGAATGCAGAAAAAAAACTGAAAATAAAATGCACTCAATATGATGCTATCCTGTTCTGACAAAACCGAATATGTGAGGTCTCCATGCATGCAACCTAACCTATTGGACTTGCAAAACATGCACAATACCCATAGACTAAGTGTTGGTTCCTAGGGTACGAAATAAAATTTTAGATTTCAAATATTCGCCTAATGCAACCCAAAAAAATGGCATTTAACATTATCTATAAATTCGAAATCTAAAAAATGAAAGAATAAACATTAAATCCATAGCATGCACAGAAAATATCCTTCTTTCTTGCCCACAAGATGCAAATTTCTGAACACTTCTGCATTAAAAATATGTCATTTTACAATGGCAAAATTTCTTGTTTTTCCAAACCAGTCTGTGGAAGAGAAACAACTCAAACAGGTCCAGAATGTCCTTCTCGCCTTCAGCTCTGTAACTCTGCTTGTAGCGGTTTCCAACCCCCTCATGAAGAAGAAAAACTAGTCTACAGAAGAAAAACAGCCCAACTAGGTCCAAAATGGCTATCTTACCTTCAAACCTGCAACGCTACTTGCAGCAGTTTTCCACCCCCTTCTAGCCTCTTTGAATGGCATATTTAAACTTCTAAAAACATTGTTTCTTCTTCCATGATGGTTCACTTTGTTTTTTGATGGCTGCTCGTTTCACCTTCTCTGACTGTTCATTTCACCTTCCCTTCTATGCATGTGCTTTGGTTTCCATTTTGTGGCCCTTCGCTGCGTTTCTCCACATGGGCTTGCATCCGTTTCCCTCCGTGTGTAACAACCATCTTAAATGATCATGTAACGCTTTGTCTTATTCATTAGATTTTGTCCTTATGTCCATGTCACTATGCAGGTCCGTTACCTTGGTAAAACTGGAACATGTCGCAATATCGTGACACTTTTGCCTCCTTGCTCTCTTTTGTTGCTTGTAGCCGCAAAAATGCAACATGTCGCAATATCGCGACACTTTTTCTCTTTTGACCGTGACCATGCAACATGTCATGATATCGTGACACTTTTTCTCTTTTGACCGTGACCATGCAACATGTCGCGATATCGCGACACCTTTTCTTGTTTGGCCGTGAAAACGCAACATGTCACGATATCACGACACTTTTTCTATGCACTCCTTATCTTTGCTTTGTGCCAAGAAAATGCAACATGTCACGATATCGCAACACTTTTTCCTGTACGGTTGCAAAAATGCAACATGTCGCGATATCGCGACACTTTTCTTTTCTTGTTATTTCTTGTCTTGTTTGGTCATGAAAATGCAACATGTCGCGATATCGCGACACTTTTCTTTCTTGTTCTTTATTTTCTCGTTTTTCCACAAGAATGCAACATGTCGTGATATCGTGACACTTTTATTTCTTGTTCTTTATTTTCTCGTTTGGTCGCGAAAATGCAACATGTCGCGATATCGTGACACTTTTCTTGCTTCGCCATGAAAACGCAACATGTCACAATATCGCGACACTTTTTTTTGTTTGGCCGCGAAAGCGCAACATGTCGCGATATCGTGACACTTCTTCTCTTTTTGCCATGATGGTGCAACATATCATGATATCGCGACACTTTTTCTCTTTTGGCCGCAACGGTGCAACATGTCGTGATATCGCGACACTTTTCTATTTTGGCCGCGATGGTGCAACATGTCGCGATATCGTGACACTTTTTCTATTTTAGCCGCAATGGTGCAACATGTCGTGATATCGCGACACTTTTTCTCTTTTGGCCGCAATGGTGAAACATGTCGCGATATCGTGACACTTTTCCTCCTTATGGTACTTTGCTTTTCTTTCTTGATCTTAAGCCTATGGGCCTCTTCAGTCTTCTTGGAACACATGCAAAAAAAGTGGGTCCCCAATTTTGGGGTACGTTGTGGAGCAGCCACAACAAATGGTGACTCTGCTAGGAAATGCTCTTGAGCATTTCGATGAGAACTCAACCTGAAAACACATAGACTCAAATACAAGCATTAGCAAATATCCCAAGAATGAAACTAGACGAGAAATACATGAAGCATTAGAATTATTAAGCATCAGCTCGATGTGTGCAATGTGCTTTATTCTCTATCGTTTGAAATTGATCAACATTCCATTGTCAGTTTCACTTATGATTCGTATGCAAGGCTATGAATGATTTGTGCAGGATTTGATGTATGATGAAGATGCTAGAGATATAACAACCTGCTTTGCAAAGGCTCAACCCCTCTAGTATCATGAACAAACATATTAAAATTTTCAAACCCTCTTAGGACCAAAAATATGTATATTAAATTAATTTACTAGATCCCAAAGTTGGTTATGTGTCACTACCATCTTGAACCCATGTGCAAGTGTAAGTGAAATCAGATATTTGGGGAATAGGATTCCCAACCTAAGCGAGATGGGAATTTAACCCTATCCTTACTACTCTGATTTGGAGTTTATTACCTCATCTTGAACAAAATGATTTAACCTATTATGGATGAAACTGTCAAGCTAGCCTATCCGTTTGAGCAGTCAGTGGTCTTGTTTTTAGACATGACATGTTGCCACGCATGAGCATACTCCACTTCCAGCCAGGCATCTATAGCCCCGATGGATATTAACCCCATAATCCATGATTTGGCTCTACTTTTAATTTCTTGGACCTTGGGGATGACTACCCATCCTTTCAAGGGACATGTAGTACGATCCTTCCAATCCAATATTAATAGAGAAATGAAAAAAATATTTGCTTTGGAATAAAATAGAAGCTTTGGGGAATCGGATTCTCAACCTAAGCGAGATGAGAATTAGACCCTATCCTTACTACTCCATGAAGGTCAAATCAGAGCTTTGGGGAATTGGATCCTCAACCTAAGTTCGATGAGGATTTAACCCTATCCTTACTACTTTGATTTTAGGCTTTAAACATTATGGGAGTGGTAAAAACCACTGTTTTAAGGATTATGTTGCATGATAGGATAGACACAAAATATTCCTTTCCCCTCACCTTTTCTTCCAAGTATGATTTTGACCATTTTGCTCAAGATTCTCTTTAATATGCGTAGAACGTGCTTGGTTCAAGATAGTTTGGGCATCAGTTCCCAACCTTAGGATCCTTTTAATATATGTTATGTAATAACCCTAAGAGGATTTGACACCTTTTCAATGATTGTACATGACATGAAGATGCAACTGAGATGAAATATATATGCAATGCGGAATGTAATATGAGATATGAATGCATTGCTCCTTTTGAAATGCGGATGTAGTATATATCACCTACTTTACCATAATTTGAAAGACTGATAACTTCATGCATCACAATTTCCAAACGATATTCTTTAATGTGTTTGCAATATTCGTGGAGCTTTCTACAATACAATTCCAATGATTCATATTCTCCAAGTCTTAGTCAACATTCATAAGGACCTAAGTTGAAAAACCAAAAATTTCCAAAGGACCAACACAAAAAACTTAAAACCAAAATGAGATCCATTCCGAAACCAAAACACGAAAACCAAAAGTATATACAAATGTACAAAAAGTTTGGATTATCATTTTCCTAGATCCCAAACCTGATTAGAATTCTTTAAAAGACATATGACGTGATATGCATACCAAGTTTTGCATGAATCCAACAAAAACAAGATCAAACCAAACAAAGAAACAAACCTCCACTTGCCCCTCTCACCATACCAATTTGATTTAGTTTCATTAATAATCCTATGGTGGAGCTTCAAGTTTTCAAATTGATTAGACAATGATTGATGTTCAATTCTTTTATGTCTATTCTTTAAGATGTCCATTCTGCACTTTGATTCATGGTGTAGAAATAAGCTTTCATTTTCATTCAATAAATCCATAACATTAATAATATTTGAATCAAACCATTCATTAGGCAAACCTTCATTCAAATTTTGCATGGTGAAACCAAAACGGTGATATTTTACCTTTGGCATGCTTTCATTTGACCTTACTTGCAGACGATTTGAAAATTCCTCTTTTCTCTCATGACATTCATCATCATGCAACACTTGTTCTTTCTCCATAACTTGTTTATCAAAGGCACCAAACTTAGGTACCCAATTGAAAATATGTCCATCCATTTCAAACCATAAGTCTTGTTTATCTAGGGGTGGGTTAACTAACACATTTTCGTGATCAATCACCTGGTTTTTTTTGGGTAACGTGAGATTTTCAATCGGATCATCAATGATATCAAACCCAAATGATTCAGGTTTTGTAATTTTCTCATTTTGAAATGGCATAATCATTGTAGCACAAGTAAGTGGGTCAAGATTTTCCATTTCTTTTCCTCCAAAGGAATCTAAAGCAAGTGACTCTCTTTCTTGATTCATGGTTGTAGAATCCTTATCATGGTCCAAAATTTGATGAGATTCTAATTCCTCTTCCAAAAATTTCTCAAATTGTACAGGATTTACAGTATCCTCATGTGAGGAAGCAATTGAGTTATCCTGCATATTAATTGGCACAACAAGTTTATTAGAAGATTTAGATTGATAATATTCTTCCCATTTCTTCCACAAATCATAGTAATCATCCTCCAAGTTCAAGTTGTGACGCTCAAGTACTTCTTCTTCATATTATGATTCATCAACATGTTTCTCATCCCATTCATCTTCACCTTCCTCATTCTCACCCTCTTGACGATATAGAGTTTCCACCACCAAAATGTTGTCCACTCCTTGTTGATGTTGGGGTGGACCCTCATTTGGCACAAGTTCCAAATCATCTACTTGAGCTTGGAGACAATGGGTATATCTAGCAATTTTAGGACAATTCCTTTCATTATGCTCCTTTGTATTATGAAATCTACACCCCTTTTCCCACATAAAATCAGAAAGATTAAGAATGGAACTAGAGTGACTTGGTCCTACAGAAGTATCTATCTGATTAGCAATAGGGGAAGGCACACCCCCATTGTTTGGCTTCGTATTCCACTGTCTCCCACTATTGTTGAAATTTTGATTTGGGTGAGGGGCATGGGATTCATACTTCTATTTTTGAACCAAATCTTTACTCAATTTGTGAATCATCTTTTTGAGTTCTTCAACCTCTGAATAAATCTCTTTTGGTTGAGCTATGTTATTGCTAGTTCCAATAGGATTTGCGTAATTGGTGAGATCTTGACTTAACATTTGAGTTGGATTTTGAGGCATTTGATTTGCGTAGGGATTCACACTTTGAATCAGAATTGGATTGGGTGCATAAGTGGGTATTTATGAATACGGCTATTGATAAGGCAAAGCATTTATGCCTGATATTTGCGGTGCCATGATCTGATTCATCATAGGAGCTTGACCATATGGACTATATTGTCCTACCATAGGCATCTGGGATAACCCATAACTCTGTGGTGTCATTTGTTGTTCAATGGTCATGGCTTCATTGTAGGCTAGAGCAAGCGTGGTAACTTGAGGATTTTGCCTTGCAAACATTGCCATCATAGGATCCAATGCCCCAAAATATATTTGCAAAGATACTGTGGGATCAATGGAAAAATGCCGAATTGCTCTATTATAGCACTTCTAAAATCTCTGATTAAAAGTTTGGATTGGCTCACCCTGGCCTCTTTTGCACATAATGAACTAATTATAGATGATTATGGGATCTAATGGTGACCTAAATTGGTTGACATAAGAATTCTCCATTTGTGTCCATGACGTAATGGAACCAGTAGGTAAGCAAATATACCATTCGTAGGCCACTTGGTCTAGTCTCATGGGGAAGAGTCTACAAACCACATCTTCATGTTGGACTTGCAATCTTATCAAAAAATCCCTATAGGCCTGAATAAGATCTTCTGCGGTCCTTAGTCCATCCGATTTGTATTTGGGAAAAAATCTCTCTATATTCCTAGGGATCTCGTGAATATCCCCTACAATATTCAAAGGAATGTTATTGGCTCCATACCAAGGAGGTGGTGGAGTTTGGGCCATTTGATTCAAAATCGATGATGATAACCCTACGAGAACCTGACAAAACTCTCAGTACCTCAAAGAAAACCTGTGACACACAAAAAAATCTTGCAATTAATGAAATTCAAAGAAAAATCAATTTGTTAGTCATGAATGAAAGAAGGAACCATGACAAAGCAGTATTCTAAAATGTCAATTTTTGATTCACCAGATTGCACATGCGCAAGTGAAGAGCATACTCCTTGTGTTGTAGGCTTTCTGATTCACAAGATCACATTACACGCAAGTGAAGAGCATAATACCGACAACGAATACATTTTAGACAAAAAATAATTTCTTACCAATAAGCATGAAATTGACTAGCAAATATCAAACCAAAATTTTTAAAATCAAACTAAACACATTATTCTTGTATAAAAAATCAAAAAGCGTTAGAAAAACTCATAGCAATTAATTTCCTCCTTTCAAAACTACAAGGTTGTGTTATTAAAATAGGGCTAAAGATAATAATCAATAGGGCATGAAATATTCAAAATTTAAATCCCTATAGCATCTAAATCACTCTGAAATAAAACAATTCAGGCCCTTCTTCTAGCGCCAATCTGTTGAGTGGTATTTTCACCCGGTTGTGAAAGTACACTCTCCTTTAGGATTTGGGTTCCAAATCCCCTCTTGCAAAGAAGTTAAACAAACAACTTCTCAAAGGTCTCCGCTGTATTAGCATTTGCATATGTGTATTAGTAATCTCAAATAAAGATATTCGATTTAAATGCTTGGAACACCTAGTGATTACAAGTAACTGTAAACAATGTTGGTTTATTTCATCATGAAACTTTAATGATTGTTCATTGTTTTTTTGGATTTTGGAATTTTTTAAATGTTTTATTTTAATGCCTGAAGATTTAAAATAAGTTAAAATTTCTGGAACAAAAAATAAAATGCAGAAAATGAAAATGAAATGTAGAAAAAAAACTAAAAATAAAATGCACTCAGTATGATGCTATCCTGTTCCGACAAAACTGAAGATGTGAGGTATCCATGCATGCAACCTAACCTATTGGACTTGCAAAACATGCACAATCCCCATAGACTAAGTGTTGGTTCCTAGGGTACGAAATAAAATTTCAGATTTCAAATATTCGCCTAATGTAACCCAAAAAAAATGGCATTTAACATTATCTATAAATTTGAAATCTGAAAAATGAAAGAATAAACATTAAATCCATAGCATGCACAGAAAATATCCTTCTTTCTTACCCACAAGATGCAAATTTTTGAACACTTCTGCATTAAAAATATGTCATTTTACAATGGCATAATTTCTGGTTTTTCCAAACCAGTCTGTGGAAAAGAAACAACTCAAACAGGTCTAGAATGGCCTTCTAACCTTCATATCTGCAACTCTACTTGCAGCAGTTTCCAACCCCCTCATGAAGAAGAAAAACCAGTCTACAGAAGAAAAATAGCCCAACTAGGTCCAGAATGCCTATCTTGCCTTCAAACCTGCAACGCTACTTGCAGCAGTTTTCCACCCCTTCTGGCCTCTTTGAATGGCATATTTAAACTTTTGAAAACATTATTTCTTCTTCCATGACGGTTCGCTTCATTTTCCGATGACTGCTCATTTCACCTTCTTTGACTGTTCTTTTCACCTTCCCTTCTATGCGTGTGCTTTGATTTCCATTTTGTGGTCCTTCGCTGCGTTTCTCCACATGGGCTTGCATCCATTTCCCTCTGTGTGTAATGACCATATTAAATGATCATGTAAGGGTTTCATTTAAGTATAAAGTGTAGGAATACCTATTCAAAAATAACATCTCATTACCTTGGATTGACCATCATACAAGGAAGAAGAAGAAAGAAAGATTACATAAAAAAAATCTTCATATTGGTGCAATATCCAATTATTACAAAGCACTTATTTTGTTCCTGTGAAAGGACAAAATTATTTTTATTTAGAAGGAGGTAGTAAGGATATCATATCCAATAGATTGAAGGGTAGAATTCAAGCAAAGATAAAGGATCACACATCCAAGAATCAAGGTGTTCAAAAACACTATTTTCCCTAATCAAATGCAACCCTATAAGCAACACATCATCTGTAATAGTGGAGCATTTAAAAGAAGGCATTATTACTTGTGTTTATGTAGAAAAAAAGGCAATATTCAATGACAGGTTACCTATGTAAAAATCCAAGAAAAGTGGGTAAATATTGTATGTTACAAAAAACATAATAACATCACTATTTCTAGCACTAAATAAGGATACACATTAGCATACAAAACCTAAAAAAAGGTGATTAACTACGAAAGTCTAGTTGAAATACTCACATAAGTGGAAGAGGTTCATTGCAAGTACTATCAAATCTCTTTCTAGGATGTGGTAAACTTTTGTTGTGAGCATATTTTTTTCTTTAAGCCTAAGCCTAGGTCTATAGGTTAGAAAAGATTTTCAACCATTTTAAAATATCATAGAGGACCTATTTTTTTGACTAAGCTAGATTACCCATAAAGCATCTAGTGAAGTGAGAGGTGATCAAACTCTAATACCTAGACCTTAGAAAATACCCATACATAGATTTGAGCTCTAATGTACCTTACATTTAGTGAGAGACCCTTTTTAAAAACCTTGATATAAACCTTCAGATATAGAAGGTCAACAGATCTATACCTAATATATCCATTGAAGCAAACATCCACCAAAAAGGAGCTCAAAAGTATGGCATATAATCATGGAGAAATCTAGTTGTAGCCATATATCATCCTCACCAAGCCAGTGTGCAAAATAAATCATGATTTTCAAATCACATAGAAAGCTCACATAGGATGCAAAGATAAAATAAGAATTAGGGTTGCAAGCTCATCTTTGAAGTGTTAGAAATAATGCTTACATGAAGAATCCTTGAGTGCCACTTGACACAAATTCTCTAAGCATACCAATATTCATGAAGGCCCAAGAACTCACCTAAAAGCAAATTACATACATTTGGATGGAGTTAATAATATTTGGAGGTTACCACCAACCTCATCATTTCTAAAGGTACATTGAAGACACCTACCTCGTAACTCTTCAAGTCACACTTGTCACAACTTGCAAGAATTTAATCCCATTTAAGGTGCCTATCTTGGAAAAGGAGTGAGAATGAAGCCAAATGAAATCAAGAATTTATGCATTGAAGATCACTTTGAGGAAAAGGCTAATTCAATCCATACACCATTCAAAGGTTTAAGAGAAGCATTTAAGACACTATCATAAAACTGGTACATCAACACTTACATTTGAAAGAAGCAAAGTGTATTCCAAGGAAGGTTTGACACCATTTATAGAACGTAAGGAGCATTATTCGAGGAAGAAAAAATCACAAGTCAAAAAGGGCCTTGACTGCTAATGAGTGCTACACTCCACAAAGCTAAAATTTGCCACCTCATAGCATTGAAGGATATTAAGGTAAAGGTTGATTTTATTATTTTCTTACTTTAAACCTAAGGTTTTTGGAGTTATAAGGGTACATTATATCTACTATTGCAATATTATGCATTAGTGATTTATTAAGCAAGCATATTTTGGGATTATTAATATTTGTAAAAAGTAACCTAGGAATAATAAGGGTTTTTACTGAAATTTAAATTATTTTTAAATATTATTTTCTACTTTTTACAAATTTGGGAGTTATAAGGAATACAAAATCAAATTAGGATTTGGAAATTAGAAAACATAAAAATCAACCATAAAGAGTATTTAAAAAGGTTTATTAAATATTTTTAAAGGTTGATTTATTTTTTATAATAGTGTTGTCTCAAAAACACTTAAAGGGGGTAAAATAAATCCAACATCAAAACCTCTTCAAAAATAGAAATAGTGCTTAGTTAAATAGGAGTAATAAGGAGATAGAAAAGTTGATTTTAGTGTTTACAAAATTTTACAAAATCAACCCAAAATTGAACTAAAATTTACAAAAAGCACTATATTGATCATATATCATATCCAAAACACCTTATGGAGTCATAAGACATTCTACAAAACTTGGTAATATTAGCATCCATTAAAAATTATCAAGTTCTAAATTTATTGGATAGATGTAAGCTTTGTACAAAAACTAAAAATTTATTAATTTTGTGAACTCTCATCATTAGGGAGATATAAGAATGTGTACAAAACCTTGGGGATAACAATGGTTTTGTCAAATCAAGCTTATATATTCTAAATATTACATATATCTTAAGGTTGGGAGCTATAAGGTATACTACTAAGATTCTATCAAATCCTTTCTACAATTACTACTTCTCATGGATGAAATTTTGAGAAAATATTTCAATAATGAAGAACTATTCCATGAAGTTGAATTCTACTCTTAAAATTTAATATATACTCTAGAAGGGTACTAGTATCTATCAACTAGAAAAGAATAAAAATTATCCTTATTTCTTAAGGAATCCAAAGAAGGTAACTTTATAGTCTTGATTGGTTATCTCCATGAAATCCTCTTCACACCATGGTGGAACTCATTGTAGACACCAAAACAACACCAATCCGATTATGTGACAACGAGCGCTGATCGCATTGACACAAACAACCCCTAGGGAAGCCCCCAGAGGTTAAACAGTGGTCCTAACCACTTCCAAAATCTATTTTGGAGGTCAGAGGTCAATTTGGAACCTTGCTCACTACTCGTCCCACCTTGGGACGAATACAAACTGGCATTCGTCCCACCCAGGGATGAATATCAGTATTCGCCCCAGGGTGAGGCGAATAGCAAGTTTGACTAGCAAAAAGTCAAACCTCGACAAGTCCGCCAGTTAACTGAGGCTTCAGGCCATGCAATTGTGAGGAATAGATTTAAATCAAGAAGAGAGACTTATGTCATGCATGTCTTTATTTTAGAAACCTCATGCAAGGAGACTCTAAATCAGGGAATTATCTTTTCTCTCAAAATAGGACAATAAAATCAAGTGGCGCCCTTGCATGTGCATTCCAAAAAAAGAGACCCTAGGTCTATAAATTGGTGAGTTTTCTCACCCAAAAGATATACAGAGAAGGAGCATTTGAGCAACGAAGTGCTGCCAATTTACATAACTACTTGCAATTTGTGCCTTTCACATCCTTAATCTCTCATTCGAAAGGGAGGTTATTGGGTGATTATTGGAAGCACGAATTCGGACCCAAAACCTGATTTTTGACCACAATATTCCACAAAATTTATCAAAAACACCCCATAAGAGGTTTTGGACCCATACCAAGTGGATTGGTGCTGAAACAGAGTCCTAAACGGTGGGCGTTCTGCCCTTGGGCACCCCCCAAATTGTCATAACCCTAATCACCCCACCCTGAAATGATTTGAAATATATGATATATTTCTCTAATTTTTCTTTTGCATCTTATTATGGGTCTGTTAAATAGGCTGTAGTTTAAATTTCACTTCATTCTGAGCAATTTTGACTAAGTTTTTATCATTTTCTTCCTTTACTAACTTGCAGATGGCACCAACAAAATTTGGGTGATAGAGGAAAAATTGGAGAAATATGACCTTCTAGGTCTTCCTAAAACACCCCAAATTAGCTAACCCCAACTTTGTAAGTCATTTGGAGCTTTCTGGATAGGACATTGAAGAGGGTGTTTTCTGACAAGTTATTACAGGTCTATTCATCCCACCCTAGAGCGAATACAAATATATGAGGAATTTCTAGACTGTTCCTTTTGTAGTGGCCTCCTGGTAATATATTTATGCTTCTGTTAAAATTTTAGGTCGATCTGAGGTCATTTGATTATTGTTTGAATATTTTCATGCATATACTGATAGTAGGCCTTGGGAAATACATGCTTTATTCTATCTGTAGGTGCTACTAATATTTTCTATTTATTTGAATGTAGTTTTTTGACATTAGAATAGTAGTAAGGAGTGAAAAATTATATACACAAGCGATGGCGATGTTTTGGCCCGCCCATATTACATGTGGGCACGCGGAAGAAGGATCGCTATCATGGATGTGATCAAAAACATATTTAACGCTCCTATCCCCTAAAAAAGGAAGGAGACGTATTGTAACATGACTTTGAAAGCACATCAATAAAGAGGACCCTATTCCATATTGCTTTTATCTTGTGTTGATTCGCTCATGTTATTTCCTTTTATGCATTTTTCAATACATAGGCTTTTGGTGTTAAGTTTGGTTTTAGATGCATCGTATTCAGCATATTCCTTTTTGTTTCCGTACCCTCGTGCTTTCAATGGCGACCATGATGGGACCTCTGTCCCTTGATTTTTAAGATTAACCTTCTAATTAAAGTTGCTTGTTTTTGCTTATAGGTACCAAGTTTTCCAACGTTGGACTGTTTCAGAGCAGAAATTCAAAGACATCTGATTTGGGTAGAGAAGAGGTAGAGGTCTTAAACACCTTCTATCAAAATTTTACTGTTTGTTATCTAGTTATTGGCTTGCATAGGAGAGTTTTAATGCTTGTTTTCTTCATTTATGCAACTTAAAAATAACCCCACACACCACGTGGTAAGTTAAAACAACAAGGAGTTGGTCGTAAAACCCCAACCCTTGAGCAAGACCAACGGTGGATTTCATCACCACCTTGGCTTGAGATACTACATACATTACCCCGATCGTGACTGTTGCTAGACGTAAATCCTAATGAAAGCTAACCAAGTGTAGTTGGGGTGATTCCCAGTGCATGAGGATAAGTCTTCTATGGTAGGTTTCATAAATAGAGTGATTCCCCTTTCATACCGCCTATGTTCCACGTACCATTTGCTCTCATGTACCAATAGTTTCCCTCACGTAAGGACAGGTATATAGAGAGGTTGGTATATCATTCTGGCAACGGTATATCGAAGGGGTGACCATTTTTTTGGAGTCATAAGAGCCATCATTTTGCATTTAAACGTTCTTTCGCCAAACTTTCAAAACAAACATTAAAAACACACTGGACTAGGTTTAGGGCACACTTTTAATCGTTAAATGAGATAATCATTGTTTTGTGTGTGATATTTTGTGTTTAGTGTAGTATAAGTAATCCTAAAAAAATATAAAAATTTATGCATATTTAGGTAAGCATCACCATGGTGTACACTCGTAGCCGAGCCCAATCACGAGAAAGAGCTACAGAAAGTGCACCAAGGGGGACAAGTCGCCTCCGATATAGTCCTAAGGACTTGGTCATCCCACCTTGGTGGCCTGACACACAAGATAGTCCACATCATGCCATAATAGAATAGGACTATAGAGGCACCTCTTTGAGGGGCACCCCCACTCAGCATAGGTCCTTTCAAGAAGAGAACCTACATGTAGCACTCAACATAGACAAGAGACCTCCCTTAGATGCTCATTATGAGTGGCCTAGTGATGAAGTGTTAGAAAAATAGAGGGTCCAGAAGGAGGGGCCATAGGATTTGGTCATCCCTCCTCTACCCCAGATTACTGTTAGAAACACTAGACCAAATCTAGAGTATCAGGCTTTCCAGACAGGGCAAGACAATTCGGCCTGCACCTTGCATGCATATGAAATGGAGTATGAGGAAGACTACCACGTGCCTGAAGAGAAGTACACAATGTGGGAGTGATGTACTTCCATGCCTGCCATGTATTAGGATCACCCATTGAGGCCACAGCCTCGGGTTAATGCAGCTAACCTTGACAGAGGAAAGCAACCCATAGGGGTCTCGGATCACCACGATCGAGATAAACATGTAGGAGAGGCATCTAGGCTTCCTAAACACGATACGACAGACCAAAGTGACTTGGCATTTTCCATACATGTCATCTGCCAAGTGCAAATCATGTAGCTTAGGCAGGATCAACAATAGTTAGAGCATCTTTATCGCCTTAACAAAGAGCGCATTTAGCATCAGACAACCGAATTGCTTCATTACAATGTTCCTACGAATGTCCCAACACCTCGTGTGCATAAAGTAGAAGTGTATGAGAGGCATAACTGGTGGAGAAAAAAATTAACACAGAACAGAGGACAAAGAAAATTAGAGCAAAATTTCTCATTCCAGAGATTCGAAAAAATTTACAAAAAATATACAGTAATCTGTCGTTTTGCTAGCCCCATCTCATTACAATTATTGGGTTTTTATCAAGGCCTTGACCCTCTGTGTTTTCAAACTTTCCACGATCTACAACTGCCACCTGGATCAATTCTGGAAAGTTGCATTGATGGGACTCTGGGTGAGGTGCGCGACTGGCCGCCACAATCACCGAAATCATCTTCTAGAACTGCTGCTTTGTTGTTAGTTGCCATAACTGCGTCTCTAGATATAGTGCATGAGTGGCCGGCATGCTTGTTGAAATCTTTCTCTGAAACTGTTGCTTCACTATCACTAGCTCACCATGCATGAAGGAAAGCATTTATGAAAGCCTAGAGTGCATGTTTTTCTTTTGGTCACGATATCGCAACAGGTCGCGATATCGTGACATTCTTTACTTCTCACCTTCTTGCTTCTGCTTTGGTCACGATATCGCGACATGTCACAATATCACGATGTATTTCCATCGTGTCCTCCATTTTTAGCTTCGGTCATGATTTCGTGACATGTCATGAAATCGTGACGTTCCTCCGTCGCCCTTCTGCTCTTTCGTTTTGGTTGCGATTTTGCGACCCTCCGTACTGTCGTATCCTCTGCTTTTTTTGTTTTGGTCATGATTTTATGACTCACGATTTTGCGACCCTCCATTCGCCGTAGCCTTTGCTTTTTGTTTTGGTCATGAAATCGTGACATGTCACGATTTTGCGACCCTTCGTCCGCCATAGCCTCTGCTCTTTTTTTTTGTCATGATTTCGCGACATGTCGTGAAATCATGAAATGTCATGATTTCACGACCCTCCATTCGTAGTAGCCTCTGCTTTTTATTTTGGTCATGATTTCGTGACCCTCTGTCCATCGTAGCCTCTACTTTTTGTTTTGGTTGCGATTTCGCGACCCTCCGTCGGTCGTAGCTTCTTTCCCTGTTTTGGTCACGATATCACGACACTTTTTCTATCACGATATCATGACACATTTTTCTTTGCAAAACACTTATAAAAATTTGGTTGGTGCAAGATTGCTCTTCTACCCTCGGATGCTCCTGCATCACACACCCGAGGTGGATTGAGAAGTGATCCTCACTTCTGATCTGTGAGAAGAAGACCTAGGCGGTCAACTTGGCTCTGATACCACTTGGTGGAGATCACGTTACACTAGCAACACCAAAAAAATGATACATAGGTATTTTTCCTTTGAACAAGTCAGAGAATCCAACCTTTCATTACTTTCATGCCCAAAATTAGGATACAAGAGAAGAAGCCCCTTTACAATTTTGAAAATTCCCTCAAATACCCTATTTTCCATTTTTCCCACCTAAAACCATTCAAATTGAAATTTGAATTTTGGGGGCAACTTGTCAAGGTGTTAACTTCGCACTCGTTGACCCGATTGACTATTACAACATATTTTCAAAAACAGCATGAAACGAGCTAAGCGGGGCGACCTTGGCTCTTCACGCCAAGGCTCATGTCTAGCCAAAAATCCTCAAATTCGACCTCTAAGACCTTCAAAAATATCTTGCAAGTTTTACTAGTTTTACAAAATAAAAAATAAAACAAAAAAACTACAATTTTCTTTTTTTTTCAAGTGATGCAAGATCACTCTTACACCACTGAATGCTCCTGCATCTGACACCCAGGGTAATTTTGAGAAGTGACCTTCACTTCTCTATTGTTGGAAGAAAACCAAGGCATTCAACCTTAGCCTTTGACAACCAAGATGAGTCTTCAACAGGTCTACCTTTCCACTTAACCATGTATTCTGCATACTACCTATTTCTAGTACTTTTGTCGATGCGTGTATCTAGGATCTCTTCCATATCTTCTGTATCTGGAGTAGATGCTGGAATATTCCATAATTCCGCTATTGGTCCCTCACCATTGTCTCCTTCATGGTATTCTACCAAATCTAAAATGTTAAAAATAGGTGATATGTTAAGCCTACTTGGCAATTCCACTTCATATGCATTGCCTGAATCCCGTTTTCCTATGATTTTGCATGGTCCAAATTTCTTCATCTTCAACTTGTTATAGGTTTTAGCAAGAAATATTTCTTTTCTGAGATGGACCATGACTTCATCTCCCACTTTGAACTCTTTGAACTGCCGCTTTTGGTCTGCCCTTGTCTTATACTGAGTATTCATTTTTGTAATTTGTTTTTTCACTTCTTCATGCAGGTTTTTCATATGTTTCACAAATTCCTCAGCCTCGACACTGCACTTTTCTCCTTTATCCAATTTCCTCAGCTCAGAAACATTTCTTGGGTTGTTTCCATATATGACCTGGAATGGAGATTTGTTTATACTCTTGTTGATAGAATTGTTGTATGCAAATTTTGCCTGCGCCAAAACCAAATCCCATCCCTTTTTCTTATCCCCTATCAAGCATCTCAATAGATTACCCAGACTTCTATTTACTAGCTTTGTCTATCCATTTGTCTGTGGGTGGTATGCAGAACTGAATTTCAAGTCTGTCTTCAACTTCTTCCACAAGGTTCTTCAGAAATACCCAACAAACTTGGTATCTCTATCAGAAATGATGTTTTTTGGTAGACCGTGAAGTTGTACCACCTCTTTAAAAAATAACCCTGCAATGTGAACCGCATCACTTTTTTTCTGGAAGGGAATAAAATGTGCCATCTTGGATAATTTGTCAACCACCATAAATACGGATTCATTTCCCCTCTGTGTTCTCAGTAATCCAAGAACGAAATCCATGCTGACGTCCTCCCATGGCCTCTCAAGTACAGGTAACGGATGATATAATCCTGTGTTCTGCCTCACACCTTTTTCCATCTGGCATACTCTGCAACTTTGCACAAACCTTTTCACATATTGTTGTAGTTGCGGCCAATAGTAGTTTTCACTCACCAGGGCAATGGTCTTATCCCAACCAAAATGTCCAGCCAGTCCTCCGCTATGTTTCTCCTTGACTAATTTTTCCCGCATGGAACTCCTTGGAATGCATAATTAATTTCCTCTGAACAACATTCCATCTTGGATTAGAAAATCCAACCACTTTGTCCTGTCCAAAGTAACAGGTGCCAAGCAAGCCCTCTAGGCTTCTACAAAATCAAGATCTTCAAGGTACAAACCCTTTAGTTCTTCAAATCCTACCACTTCCACCTTCATTTCTATCAGCAAATTATGCCTTTTACTTAAGGCATCTGCAACTCTGTTTGATTTTCTCCTTCTGTGCTTTAACACAAAGGTATAACTTTGGAGAAACTCAACCCACTTCAAGTGCCTCTGATTCAGTTTTGTTTGGCTATTAATGTACTATAAGGCCTGATGATCAGTAAATAGAACAAACTCTTTTGGCAACAAATAATGCCTCCACTTCTTTAGAGCCTGAACTATAGCATAAAACTCTTGATCATAAACTAAATACTTTTTTCGAGCATCATTGAGTTTCTCACTAAAGTAGGCAATAGGTCTCCCTTCCTGACTCAGTACAGCTCCTATGGCACTACCACTGGCATCACAATCTACCTGAAATACCTTGTTAAAGTTTGGAAGTGCCAAAACAGGTTGCTCTGTGACCTTTTTCTTCAGTATATCAAAGCTCCTATCTACTCCTAAGGTCCACTTAAATTCTTTCTTATCCCCTCTCATTGTTTTTGTAAGGGGTGCACAAATGCTGCTGAAATTTCTAATGAATATTTTGTAAAAGCTTGCTAGACCATGAAATGATCTTACCTCTGTTGTGCTTCTCTAAGTAGGCCATTCGATGATAGCTCTCACATTTTTTGGGTCCATTTTTAGACCTTCTGCTGAGATAACAAATCCCAGGTACACTAACTCCTTCTTTACAAAATTACACTTTTTCAGATTAATTAATAACTACTCCTCCCGCAACTTCTCAAAAACCCTTTTGATGTGCATCAGGTGCTCTTCTAGGGTTCTACTAAATATTAATATATCATCTAAATAGACAATGACAAATTTGCCTAAAAATTCTTTCAATACCTCATTCATCAGCCGCATGAAGGTACTTGGTGCATTGGATAGCCCAAATGGCATGACCAACCACTCATACAAACCCTCTTTGGTCTTGAAGGTTGTCTTCCACTCATCTCCTTCTCTAACACGGATTTGATGGTAACCACTCTTGAGGTCAATCTTGGTGAAGTACTTGGCTCCACTCAAACAGTCCATTATGTCATCCATTCTTGGCAATGGAAATCTATATTTTATTGTGATCTTGTTGATGGCTCAAGAGTCTGTACACATTCTCCACTCTCCATATTTCTTTGGTGCTAGCACTGCAGGCACTGCGCATGGACTCAAGATTTCCCGAATCAGTCCCTTCTCTAGCAACTCCTGGACCTTCCTGTTTAGCTCCTCAGTTTCTACAGGCGTCATTCTATGTGCAGCTTTATTGGGCAAGCTCGATCCTGACACCAAATCTATATGGTGACTGATCCTCCTTATTGGGGGTAAGCCCTCAGGCACATTATCAGATATAATATCTAGAAATTCCTCCAACATATCTAGGGCTTCTGTTGGGGTATCTTTGCATTCTTTCTCCCTAACTCTAGGAATTAATGCATAACACATATGTTCATGTTTTAAATCATCTAAAAATTTTCTCTCGTCAACTAAGCAAATTTGGGCACTGCCACATACCTTTTCTTCCACCTCCTTCAGGGGTTTCAACTTATGACGCATTCCATTCTTTGTTACGAAGTAGGTGTTTGCACAGCCATCATGAACCACGCACCTGTCAAATTGCCATGGCCTTCCCAATAGCAAATGACACGCATCCATGGGCAAGATGTCACACAGGACCTCATCACGGTAATTCCCAATATTGAATTTTACCAGGCATTGTTCACTGACCAAAACCTTATGGTCTTTCTGCAACCACATGATCCGATATGGATGCGGGTGTCTCTTCCTCTCCAGTTGATTTTTGTAACCATTCCCTCTGAAACTAGGTTATCCGTGCTACCATTGTCAATAATAATATTGTAAATCTTACCCACACATTTACACCTTGTGTGGAATAAGATTTTCCTCTGATATACATCCCCTTCCTCATTTAGCAGGACTCTCCTTGCGATCATTACTTCTCCTCTCTCTACTTCTTTAGAATGTTCAGATCCAGCATCTTCATCAACGACCGTGGCTCTGGCATTTCCTTTCGGCCTCCTATTAGTCCTTTCTCGTTGCTGTGGACACTCATATTGGTGATGTCCCTCTTCTCCACACTGGAAACAAGTTCCACAAAATCTTCCTCTTCCCTGGCCACGTCCAGCTCTGCCCCTTCCCCTTCGATAATCATTGTTCTGATTACGGGGGTGATAGGTATTTTCTCCCCTTTGTTCCTGATTACTGCTACCTTCTCCGTTCTTCGAAGAATCTTCATTTCTTCTTCCACTGGTCCTTTCGTCGGTTCTTCTGCCATGACCTCTTCCTCTTTGCTTGTTCTCAAACCTCCTATTGAGCTTTTCTTCAATTTTTAGGGCAAATTGGTAAGCGTCCTCTATTGTGGTCATCCTGACCAGACTTAATTCTTCTTGAATACTTGCTTGTAACCCATTAATATAACGAGCTACCTTCTCCTTTTTGGCCTCTAAGTGGCCTGTTCTGATCATAATTTTATGAAACTCCTTTGTGTATTCTTTTACAAACTTACTTGATTGCCTCAAACCTTGCATTTTCTTTAGCAGGTCCAACTCATAATCACCAGGGATGAACTGCCTCTTCAGATTTTCTACCATCTACTCCCATTTTGTTATTCTCTCTTTTCCTCTTCTATTTTTCTCCAGCTGCACTCCCTTCCACCATATGCTAGCATGACCTTTCAGTTTGGTCTTAGAGAATTTGACCCTATCAGGGTCCTCAACCTCCTCGTACTCAAATTACTCTTCCAGATCGTTGATCCAGTCGATCAATTCCTTTGGATCCAAGTTCCCAAAATACGTAGAAACCTCCATCTTCGGCCTCTTCCCAATCTGGGATATGGCTTTGTATAGTCTAGCTTGTGCAAAATCTACTACTTCTTCTTCTTCAGGCTGGCCCTCTTCTTCATCATCTTCCTCTTCACTACCTTCATCTCTTCTTGGCTTTGATCCTCTACGCATCTCTTCTTACAGGGCTTGCATTTTCCTTTGCAAAACTTGGACATATTTTGTTGACGCCATGCCTCTTCCACCAACAAGGTTTATTCTTAGAGGCATTCTATTCACTCTCTCACAAGCCCTTCTACAGATCCTGGTGTAATTTCCTCACGTCTGGCGATTTGTCACACACTCAAGAACTTCCAGCTCTGATACCACTTGGTGGAGAATAGAATTAACACAGAACAGAGGACAAGGAAAATTAGAGCCAAATTTCTCATTCTAGAGCTTCAGAAGAATTTACAAAAAATATACAGCAATCTGCAATTTTGCCAGCCCCATCTCATTACAATTCTTGGGTTTTATCAAGGCCTAGACCCTCTACGTTTTCAAACTTTCCATGATCTGCAACTACCACCTGGCTCAATTCTAGAAAGTTGCATTGATGGGACTCTGGGTGAGGTGTGCTACTGGTCGCCATAATCATTAGAATCATCTTCTAGAATAGCTGCTTCATTGTTAGTTGCCATAACTGTGTCTCTAGATATAGTGCGTGAGTGGCCGACATGCTTGTTGGAATCTTCCTCTGAAACTGCTGCTTCACTATCGCTAGCTCGCCGTGCATGAAGGAAAGAATTTATGAAATCCTGGAGTGCATGTTTTTCTTTTGGTCACGATATCGCAACATGTCTTGATATCGCAACATTCTTTCCTTCTCAACTTCTTGCTTCTGCTTTGGTCATGAAGAGCAGAAGGGTGATGGAGGAACGTCGCGATTTCGCGATGTGTCGCAAAATCATGACCGAAGCTGAAAACGGAGGACACGATGGAAATACATCATGATATCATGACATGTTGTGATATCATGACGTATTTCCATCGCGTCCTCTATTTTCAGCTTCAGTCATGATTTTGCGACACATCGCGAAATCATGACGTTCCTCTATCGCCCTTCTGCTCTTCCATTTCGGTTGTGATTTTGTGACCCTCCGTACTGTCGTAGCTTCTACTTTTTTTTTTTGGTCATGATTTCGTGACCCTCCATCTGTCGTAGCCTCTACTTTTTGTTTTGGTCACGATTTTACGACATGTCACGAAATCATGACATGTCGCAATTTCATGACCCTCCGTCCGCCATAGCCTCTACTCTTTGTTTTGGTCGTAATTTCACATGTCACGAAATCATGACATGTCACAATTTTGCGACCCTCCATCCATCGTAGCCTTTTCTTTTTATTTTGGTCACAATTTTGTGACCCTCCGTATGTTGTAGCCTCTGCTTTTTGTTTTGGTTGTGATTTCAGGACCCTCCGTCGGTCGTAGCTTCTTTCCCTGTTTTGGTCGCGATATCGCGACACTTTTTCTGTCATGATATCGCGACACATATTTTTCTTTGCAAAACACTTAGAAAATTTTGGTTGGTGCAAGATTGCTCTGCTGCCCTCGGATGCTCCTGCATCAATAACCCCTTGGTACGATATAGGTCTACGTGACCTTATCAAGTATTGCCTCTGAGACCTCCTAGACCTGAGCGAGAGGCCACTCCTCGAAACAATGATGGGCATCCTCCACGGGCACCCATGCATGTGTATAGGTCTCGTCCATGCACTCCTCAAGAAGCCTATGAGGAGTATGAACAAGAAGAAGAGCGGGTTGAAATGCTCTACCAAGGCAGAGGGGGTGCTATCCACCTACCTCTCCATAGGCCTCAAGTTCCCCGCAACCCACAATGGGAGCAAACTAAGGAGGAAGAAATTAAATCCTCTGATACATATAAAGTGCTGCTAGAGCACCTAGAGGCTATGGAGATCAAGACTTTTGGGACCCAAAATCCCACTTTACGCCAACTTCGTAGTCATCTTGTGCATCCGTCAGTGTCGGAACCTCCATACCCTGAACACTTTAAACTGCCCCAGTTGGCACTCTTTAGAGGGGAGGAGGATGCCCAAGAGCATGTGACTAGATTCATGAGCCAGTGCTTTGGTATTCAGGACAACAATGCTTTGTTACTCAGAACATTTATAACCACATTCGTAGGCCCTGCCTTGGATTGGTTCACTCAATTACTGAAACATAGCATCAGTAATTTGGATCAGCTAGTGGATGCGTTCCTCGAACGCTTCACCTTCAACACTAAGAAAAATGCATCATTAAGTGACCTAGCTAGCCTTGGGTAGTATGAGGAAGAAACCATGGTGGCATATGGTAACCGGTGTAGGACATTGCTTTCAAAGTTGCCTTACCTCCCTCGCATGTCAGACCTAACCCAAATGTTCTCAAAAAACTATTTGAGATTGATTTTTGTGCTATTGCAACTACAGTAATATGTTAGTTTAGAGGAATCCCTTGTGCAAGCCATAATCATTGAGGATATTAAGATACAGGATGGTGAGATCACCAAACCTAAGAAGAAATAATGGACCAAGAACACTAAAACAGGGGCCACGCCACCGAAACCCACTGTGGTTAATCAGGTTGCTATCAATGTCCCTAAGACTGCACAAAAAACACAACCTCAAAAGGCTAACTATCAGGTGGTGCCTCCTAACAACTTTGAGAGAGAAAACTAAAGGTAGGAAAAAAATTAGCAGCATCGCCCTAGGTGAAAATTTACTCCTTACACAGAGTCCAGGGACTCTCTATTTGACCACTTGTCAGCAGTAAACTTGATCAACCTTCCAAAGATTCAAACTATAGACCCCAATGCACCGAAGCCTAAGGGGTACCGATATGACTTGTACTATATGTTCTACAGGCGTAAGGGACATGATCTTAACGCATGTTGGAAGTTCAAAGGTTTGGTACAAGACCTAATCGACAACAAGACATTAGCAGTGGACAACCACGTAGTTCCAAACAACCAACATATGGGAGTCTTTAGAGATCCCTTGCCTACCCATGAGGTACAGGCAAAACCCCTTCAAGTCAATGAGGTGCAACAAAATTTCCCCATGTAGGGGTATGTAGGGATGATAATCATAGTGACTAGGAACAAGAGATATCTAGGAATTACCCCCGTAGTAGCCACAAGAGAGGTTCCATCAACGTCACAAACTCAACAACACCCTATGCAACTTCCCCCGCCTAGACCAGTGCCCATGATTTGGACTAGACTTACCAATATTCTAAGGACCATGTCAGCTAGGATCTCCATATACGAGCTCATTCAACAATCAATGCCCCATCGGGAGGCTCTAATGGATATTTTAAAGGCCATCAAGCTGCAGCCCCATGAAGCAAACTCTTTCAACAACTTTGTGGGACATGTAAAACAATGTACAGAACCAATCATCACCTTTAGAGAATATGAATTGAAATCAGTGACTGGTGATGTGGCGGATCCACCCCTACACATTATTGTGCGGGTCAACAAGATTTCGTATAAGAGGGTGTTGGTGGACACTGGCTCGTCCAGTAATATCATCACTACAGTAGCACTGAAATATTTGAAGTTGCCAGCATCTCACATCGTGGCCTCCACTTATACACTGTGACCATTCAATGATGCAATATACTTGATAGTTGGCACAATTATCCTACCTATCCAAGTGGGACAAAAGACTATTCATACATTGTGCCACATCTTGGAAGGTGATATGGCTTATAATATCTTACTGGGCTGGCCTTGGATCAGGGACATGAAGTGTGTCCCTATAATAGCTCATCAGTACCTAAAGTATACATTTGAAGGACAGGTGCATGTAGTCCTTGCAGACTTAAAGCCCTTAAAGTACTACAAAATGATGCAATTCATGCCACAATCGACCCTTCCATTGACACATTTGGATTTTTAGTTAAATCCATCTAATCAGGGTCTGATTTTACAGGCCTCCCTAGTGCCGAATCCATCCAATCCCCAGTAGGGTCCATCTTCCTCATCTATTCCTTCAACAACGATGCCACCTATGATGGCCACATCAAAGGACAAGGGAAATAAACCCCTAGAATAGGAACCACCCCTAGTCTCAACCATCTCTACCAAAGATATGCATAGCCGAATGGAAGTCGAGACACCTAGTTCACCCCACATGGAGTGGACTCAGGAAGGACTCCCATTCGCTCCCCCTCAACTACCAACGATCACCGTTGAGATCACCAACATGGGCCTGGGGGAGTATCTAGTGAGGAACATTGTAGCAACGCCCACACTTGAGTCCATGCAAGACATGGGGAGGCCTCGACTCCCCATCGGCTCTGTGGTTCCTTTAGGCTACCCACCCAATCAGACAAATTTTTTTTATGGGGGCCTAGATAATGGTGTTGAAACTTGTATGCAAGAATATGAAGATGAAGAGCCCTTTGTAGAGGATGTCAACTATTTGTCCAACCCAGACTTTGAATTGAGATATCTTGGCCAATGTAATTGACATGGATATGGGCTGGGCAGGTATGACCAAGGAGTGCATGTTCTTTGCCAACCAAGATATCAAATGTTGTATGACAAGTCAGGAGTAGGGTTCAACCACCCCTTGCCCCTAGACATCTTGGTGGAGCACATGCAAGGCCTAGGGATAGGCAACAAGGATGGGTTAGCATTAGATCCATATGTCAATCCTAACACAACATATACATTGTGAGATTATCTCCCATTGCTAATAACCAACCTTGTTGACCATAACAACCCTTTCCCTTCGATCAAAAATAGAGACAATTCAAGGACTCACCCATAAGAGGGATATGGACACGACCAAGAAGTGTCTTCAGAGGATGAGTCATAGTACGAGGTAGCACTATGGGATCCTTTCGAGTCTAATAGCAATCTTTCACAAGTATATCCCATGGATGATGATCAGGAGTTCCTAACAATGTTCCCTTTGGATGCTCCATTTGAGCATATGCCACCTCAATAGAATCAAGTCCCCCCGTAGAGAGTAGAACAACCTCGATGGGACCACATTAATTTGCTCGAACAATATGAGCCTCATATGTCGCAAACCACTGTTGAAGCCAACGAAGGCCTTTGGATTTTTGAAAGTGATTACGAAGATGAAACCAAGATGACTTATCTCATTCATATGCGACAATAGAAATATCCCTTGGATATAGATGACATGTTTGAATAGTTACACATAGGTCCAAGGCATAGGTGGCACCTAAAATAGGCGTAGTTATAGCAATTACTGCACCTATCACTCCAGGTCCACAGAGAGCATCTTTCGCCTGGAGACCCTATAAAACCAGCAGTGCCTAGGGTGAACCCTGTCTGCATATCCACGCATAGGGCCGATCCATTTGTGCATGTACCCACAGAGCCAAATCTAGAGCACAAAGATCATCTAGGATGTCTGAGTTACAACACCCATGGTAATGGATACCACAATGATTTCATCAACATGATCTCCATTGACCTAACCGCCCCCATCCATGATCCAATCGACCCAACACGGTCATTGTATCTAGACCTAGATGCTATCGACTAGGATAGCACTGACACACTACCATCACCATCCGAGTACTGGCCTCATGGTGGGATGTTCCATTACACCCTAGGACAAACTCAGGATGTCCTCCATGTTGAAGAGGAATCTGATGTTTCGAATGATGATCAAAATTCAACAAACAATATCCACTTGATCCCAACTCCACACTAGTTAGAGGACGGGTCCCACATGTCGGTCGAGGAGACGACTAACGTAGACATCGGCTCAGATCCAATGAATTTGCAAATCATCAAGCTAGGGGTAATTCTATCCCCCGAAGAGCAAGCCGACTACATTGCCCTTCTCAAAGAGAAGAAGGAGGTTTTTGCATGGTCATACAAATACATGTCGGGACTAGACTCGCAGCTAGTCAAGCATAATCTAACGCTTGATCCAACAGTCAAGCCAGTAAAGCAAAAACTATGTAAGATGCACCCAACAGTGGAATTAATGGTCAAATATGAGCTACAAAAGCTATTGGATGCACAATTTGTCATCTGCGTGGATTACCCACTATGGTTGTCTAACATGGTTCCCGTCAAAAATATCGATGGGAGGATTCACATATGTAGCAATTTTTGAGATCTAAACAAAGCGAGTCCTAAGGATGATTTTCCATTACCAAGCATCGATGCATTGGTAGATGTTATAGTGGGCCACGAAATGCTTTCCCTCATGGATGGTTTCTCAAGATACAATCAAATTCGTATCAATCTCGAGGACCAACTAAAAATGGCATTCACAATGCCTTGGGGGAAATTTTGCTATAAGGTCATGCCTTTTGGCCTTAAAAACACTGGTGCCACCTACCAATGTGCCATGACATACATATTCCATGATTACATGCACAAAACTTTGGAAGATTACATGGATGATTTGTTGGCCAAATCTCTTTTGCGCCCAGATCATCTCGATGACTTAAGCAAGATCCTCGATCACCTCATGGAGCATAAAGTTAGACTAAACCCCAAGAAGTGCATATTTGGCATCACATATAGAAAGCTCTTAGGTTACATAGTCTCTAAATGTAGAATCGAGGTAGACCCACATAAATTCAAGGCAATCCTTGAAATGCTTCCCCCAAATACCATCAAGAAGCTCAAAAGTTTGCAGGGAAAGGTCGCGTTAATCAAGCGCTTCATAGAACAGTAATCTAACAAGTGCTGACCCATGAATAAATTATTGCATAAGGGGGTAACATTTCACTGGGATGACGAGTGCCAGTCAGCATTTAATGACATTAAACAATACTTGGCTTCGTCGCCAGTATTGGCACCACCTAGACCAGGAGTGTCATTCTACTTATACATCTCGGCTAGCGAGGTGGCATTGGGTGCCATGTTGTCCCAGAAAAATGAACTACACAAAGAACAAGCTACTTACTATCTTAGCCGCACCCTAGTCATTTATGAACTTAACTATGCATACGTTGAGAAGCTCTGCTTGGCAGTGGTGTTTGCTACCAAAAATCTACACTACATGCTTAGCAATAAGATGTATGTTGTCTAAGGAGAATCCATTGTGATACATGATGAGTCGTCCTTATCATAGTAGTCACACGACAAAATGGATCATGTTGTTGACAAAGTTTGACATAGAATTCATTGGACAGAAATCCATAAAAGGTCAAGTCATCATCGATCAACTGGCAGAGGCTCCTCTTGAAGATGATCAACCTCTGATCGTAGAACTACCCGATGATGGGGTTTTTCATGTTTTAGAATTGCCAGATTCTGATGAGCCTGAGTCACAGGCTGACATGACCTTATTCTTTGATGGTTCTAAATGTGAGCAAGGAGGTGGCACGGGAATTGTATTCTTCACTCCATAATGGGATCCAATGCCTTTGTCATTTAAATTAGACTTCCCGTGCACCAACAACAATGCAGAATACGAAGCCTTGCTCATAGGTCTTCAGATAGCAATCACCATGAACATTAAACATTTAAACATCTTTGGTGATTCATTGTTGATTTTCAATCAAGTAAAGGGGATATTCCAAAGTAGATGTCCAGTTCTACAGGCCTACAAAGCCCTTGTGGACAAATTCCTAGCACAACTTGAATGGTATGACATTGAGGCACTCCCTCGATAATCGAATCATTTTGCGGATACTATGGCCTCCTTGGGGTCACTAATCCCACAAGACCCTTCCAGTGAGATGACCACCATTCAGGTTAAAAAATTATCGCAATTCATGATGGAGCATGCAAGCTCTAACCTAACGCCAGGAATCCACCTGATCCAGATTGAATCATCTCAGGATAGGTTCTCTCGAATCCATGATTGTCTGACTCGATCCAACTGGGGGTCCTTGTTCTCCATGACCCCTCTTCATAGCAACACAACACTATTTTTACAAGTTCTTTCCTACTCATATTTTTCTAGGGATGAACTTCAAGAGGGATTGGTCATTCATACCATCGATTTTTCTGATCAACAGGATTGGTACACACCCATAAGGGATTACCTCAAGTTAAGTAACCTCCCCCTTGGATTGACACAAGCCATGAAAAGATCATTTAAATAGAAAGCGACAAAACATGTCTTATTAGGATACATTTTGTATCATCGGAGCTATGAAGGAATCCTCATCTATTGTTTGGACTAGCAAGAGTCTGCTTGGGCGATCACCCAAACACACGATGGTACATGTGGTGGCCACTTCAGCGATATGGCCATTGCAAAGCACATTCTTTGCATGGGCTATTATTGTCCATATTTAGAGTGAAATTTTTGTGCCTATGTAAAGAAGTGCATGAAGTGTCAACACCATGCTAATTTGACACACGTGCCTTCTCAGGCCTTGCAACCGATCCAATTGGCTTGGGCTTTTTTGTAGTGGGGCTTTGATCTAATCAGAAAGATCCCCCCTACGTCATCCGGTTGTCACACGTTCATCATAACGGCCACAGAGTACTTTACCAAGTGGGTGGAAGCAATTCTGCTAACCTCTATGACTAGATCTTGCATTGCAGAGTTTATTTTACATAACATCATATGTCATTTTGGTATTCCATCCAAGATTCTTTTAGATAATGGTACGTCATTCAAGAATAAGGATGTACGTACTTTGAAAACAAAGTATAAAATTCAGCACAGTTTTTCAACACCCTATTATCCCTAGGCAAATGAGCAAGCAGAGGCATCGAACAAAATGCTAGTTGCCATCCTCAAAAATACCATCACAGATAGTCATAAGGATTGGCACATTCAAATCCTGCTTGCCCTATGGACTTATCGCACTAGCATTTGGATTCCCACTGGGGCAACTTCATTTTTGCTGGTGTATGGCTCCGAGGTAGTCATGCCTCTTGAGTTGGAAATCCCTTCTCTGTGCATTTCAATGCCATAGTTCATCGATGATGACACTACGCGACAGGCCCGCTTAGACCAACTAACGTTTCTCTATGAACGACACGTCAATGCTCTCGATCATTTGCGTATCTATCAAGAGCAACTTAAGAAAGCATACAACATGAAGGTCCACTTAAGAGAATTTCAGGTTGGTGACTTGGTCTTGAAAGAGAACCAACAAAATTCTAATTTTCTATCTCATTTAAGAGACAATTTTGCGGAAAACTAGTTAGGTCCTTATGTCATTAACAGTAGAATAGTCCATGTAACATACCGGCTTGCCTCTCTTGAAGGAATCAAGGAAACAGAACCCTTGAACATTAGTCATTTAAGGCCATTCCACATCTAGAGAGCCATAGTCCAACCAAAAGCTCCAAGGATTCCCATAATCACTTGGTCACCCCAAAATGGCCCAAAGGTATCTATAAACCCTTTGGTCAACCCAAAAGATCCAAGGATTCCCATAATCACTTGGTCACCCCAAAATGCCCCAAAGGTATTTATAAACCCTTTGGTCAACCCAAATGCTCCAAGGATTCTCACAATCGCTTGGTCAACCCCAAAAAATGCTCCAAAGGTATCCATAAACCCTTTGGTCAAACACCAAAAGCTCCAAGGGTTACCATAACTGCTTGGTCAAAATAAATATTCAAAAACAAACAAAAACAATAAAATCATCAAAAATAACAAAAAAAATTGCATCTCCATTCCATGCATACTTGTAAAAATCAAAATACAAAAAAAAAATAAGTTGCATTAGGCATCACATCCATACATAGCATATTTGTTGGTCATACAAGTCACAAGCACCATAGACTGTAATTGCTCGACAATTCCATCATTTTCCATGTTCCATTCCATTTTATATAAACACATACATCCAGAATAACACCATCCCCATTTTTAGCATAGTCAGTTGTCTCCTAATGTATATAGGGTTTTCGTCATTCAGCTGTCTTTAAATTTCTAGCCAAAAGCTATACAAAGTTAAACGAGATTTTATACGAGAAATTTTTACTTGGATCACGCCTTGTTACGTAACATCCCTACACAAGTTAAAACACATAAAATAATTCATAAGTTGTGTGAATTCAAGAGAACCCTACAAAGAAGTCTAGGGTACCATATGTGAAATATTAGTTTGTTCATCCCCCTATGCGAATGGTTTAAAAGTGCTAAGAATTGATAAAAAGACAAGCTCTTCCCCATCCATTCCCCCTCACAAACAGTGGTTTTCACCACTACCAAAAATCCCAAATTGGTCCCTAAGGTTGTAAGGATTCGTACTACACGTCCCTGCCAAGGATGGGTAGTCATCCCCAAAGCCTAAAAGGATCGATGCCATTCAAAAAAAAAATTCCCACAAGCCATCATCACAATCACCTTTGGTCTCAAAGTTGTAAGGATTCGTACTACACGTCCCTGAACAAGATGGGTAGTCATCCCCAAGGCCTAAAAGATCAATGCCCTTACTTCATAATTTCCATAATCCCCTTTGGTTCCCCAAGTTGTAAGGATTCGTACTACACGTCCCTGAATAGGATGGGTAGTCATCCCCAAGGCAAACAGGATCAATGTCATTCCCAAGCTCAACCTTACAAAGTTTAAAATCCAAAATCAAATAACAGTGGTTATCACCACTATTCACAATCCTTGCTCAAAAAGAAAAACAAAAAGAGAAAAATAAATAGTGATTTTCATCACTATGTATACGAGCAAGTATCCTAAACCGTTGAGCACATAAAAAACCTGAACTTGAATCCTTGGAATTCTCAGCATTCGAAAACCATCTAGGTGATCCTCTTTACAGGTTTGGTGGATAGCCTACCTGCCAATGGCGGTATCCTAACCGCATGACGATATGTCTATCACATTATCTTTGCATGTGCGCAGACCAATGTTTGCATGTCGATGAGCTAGCTTATAGTACCTTAGATTGTCCCGTGGATTAATCTTACTAAATAAAACAATGGAGTTAGTGGAGCTAATTAGATGATCCTTAGTACAGGTTTGGTTGATAGCCTATCTGGCACTGGCGGTATCCTGACAAATACCACATAAACGAACTCAATTGCACACACAAGGATGTGAAATAACTTGGTTAAATTCAATTCAGATTTATACCTTGTTCAAAAGTCTTGCGAGATAAATGTATAGTCTTGGCTAGTTAGTTAAAATATCTAAATCTCAAAAAAGCTTAACTACATTTTAAAAACAACTGGTACATTTCATTCCGTACATCACCATCAAAAAATATACAAAATACAAACAACAAAGTTTTCACATGCAAAGTCATTCCACAAAGTCATCCCATAAGTACAACAAGCTAGTCAAATCTTGAACAGTCTATGGTGCAATCGAAAAGTTATCAACAACTCATTTCATTCATTCCATATGCATACATCAATGTAAATACATGTGCATCAAACCAAACCATGACAAGTGCATAAACACCAAAACAAAGTCATCTGTATATATATCATCAAAAATACCCATAGGCTATAATGGACCAGTCCTCTGACCTCACAACAAAAGCTAGTTAGTGCTCGTCCAAAAGCTAGTTAGGGACGAATACAGAGCAAAAATTTCAAAAACAGCAAAAACTGCACAAAATGGCACAAAAACAAGCAATACAACTGTCCAATGAGAGTGCTTTTGCACTTGACATTCCGAGCATGCAAAATAGATGTCGAGGTCACAAATCCTCACTATCCTATCCCCTAATAAGGCTACCATAGCTGGACCGCTCCATGAGAAAATGGATTTTTGAGAATTTCATCCCCAAATGACGTCACCAAAAGGGTCAAAACACAACCAAAAATAACAATAACATTGCCGAACGAAGGCACCTTTGCGCCTGACATTCTTGGCATCCATAATAGATGTTGGGGTTACAAATTATCACTATCCTACTCCCTAAGGAGGCTATCATAGCCGGACCACTACCTGAGAGGACGACTTCTTGACAATTTCAACTCCAAAATGCGTCACAAAAAGGGTTGACACCCACCAAAAGCAGGTCAGAATGTTCAAAAATTGCTTTCGCATTCAATGATAAAACAACTGAAGGCACTCTTACCTAAGTCATCTTGGGTCAAGTGACTCATCATTTTTCTCATGCTGGTCATTCCCTCATCAATTCATCGCTTGAGGGGGTAATCACACTTAGTCACCAATCAACAAAAACATACCCAATCAAGGAAATGACACGCATTCAAAGGATCATTGAAAAATATAATCACGCCCCTGCTTGGGGCAGTAAACAAGCAATAATCACAAATTGATCAAACACTTGGCATTCGTGAATCATGAACTCAAGGTTCCCATAGACAAAAGGTTGCGCCCTTTGCCTATTCATGATTGATCAATGTCCAAGCTCAAGTAACACCTCATCGAAAAATGTTAACACTTGAATTAATTTCCTTAGCTCGTCAGAAGCAAGGATTCAAGAATGCATGCCCTTTCCATACTTGGGGCATCAAGAGTTGGTTAGGTTACTAAGAAACCCTAATCATTAGTGCTTTAGGTATCTATTTTTGCTCAGCGTTGTGCCTTGCATAGCGCTTCCCAAAAAGGGGCATCTGTAGACACCAAAACAACACCAATCTGATTATGTGACAATGAGCACTGATCGCATTGACACAAATAGCCCCTAGGGCAGCCCCTAGAGGTTAAAAGTGGTCCTAACCACTTCCAAAATCATTAATTTAGCACCTTGCTCTCTACTTGTCCCACCCTGGGATGAATACAAACTGGAATTCATCCCACCTAGGGATGAATATCAGTATTCACCCTAGGGTGAGGCGAATAGCAAGTTTAACTGGAAAAAATTCAAACCTCGACAAGTCTGCTAGTTAACTAAGGCTTCAGGCCATGCAATTGTGAGGAATAGCTTTAAATCAAGAAGAGAGACTTCTGTCATGCATGTCTTTATTTTAGAAACCTCATGCAAGGAGACTCTAAATCAAGGAATTATCTTTTCTCTCAAAATAGGACAATCAACTCAAGTGGCGCCCTCGCATGTGCATTCCAAACAAAGAGACCCTAGGTCTATAAATTGGTGAGTTTTCTCACCCAAAATATATATAGAGAAGGAGCATTTGAGCAATGAAGTGCTGCCAATTTACATACCTACTTGCGATTTGTGCCTTTCACATCCTTAATCTCTCATTCGAAAGGGAGGTTATTGGATGATTATTGGAAGCACGAATCTGGACCCAAAACCCAATTTTTGGCCACAATATTCCACAAAATTTGTCGACAACACCCCATAAGAAGTTTTGGACCCATCCCAAGTGTATTGGTGCCGAAACAGAGTCCCAAACAGTGGGCGTTCTGCCCCTGGGCGCCCCCCAAACTGTCACAGCCCTAATTGCCCCACCCTAGAATGATTAGAAATATGTGATAGATTTCTTTGATTTTTCTTTTGTATCTTATTCTAGGTCTGTTAAATAGGCTGTAGTTTAAATTTCACTTCATTCTGAGCAATTTTGACCAAGTTTTTATCATTTCCTACCTTTACTAACTTGCAGATGGCACCAAAAAAATTTGGGTGATAGAGGCCAAATTGGAGAAATCTGACCTTCTGGGTCTTCCCAAAACACCCCCAATTAGCTAACCCCAACTTTGCAGGTCATTTGGAGCTTTCTATACAGGACATTGAAGAGGGTGCTTTCTGACAAGTTATTACAGGTCTATTCGTCCCACCCTAGAGCGAATACAAATCTATGAGGAATTTATGTACTGTTCCTTTTGCAGTGGCCTACTGGTAACATATTTATGCTTCTATTAAAATTTTAGGTCGATCTGAGGTCATTTGATTATCGTTTTAATATTTTCATGCATATACTGACAGTAGGCCTTGGGAAATACATGCTTTATTCTATCTGTAGGTGCTACTAATATTTTCTATTTCTTTGAACGTAGGTTTTTGACATCAAAATAGCAGGAATGAGTGAAAAATCATATATACAAGCGGCAGCGATGTTTTGGTCCGCCCATCTTACATGTGGGCACGTGGAAGAAGGATCGCTATCATGGATGTGATCAAAAACATATTTAACGCTCCTATCCCCTAAAAAAGGAAGGAGACGTATTGTAACACGACTTTGAAAGCACATCAATAAAGAGGACCCTATTCCATATTGCTTTTATCTTGTGTCGATTCGCTCATGTTCTTTCCTTTTATGCATTTTTCAATACATAGGCTTTTAGTGTTAAGTTTGGTTTTCAATGCATCGTATTCAGCATATTCCTTTTTTTTTCCGTATCCTCATGCTTTCACTCACAAAAATTGGTTATATTCTCACAAGAAGAGTATCTAATGATTTATCTATCATTAATTGTATTTGTACTTACTCAACACAAGAAGTAAACTAGTAATACAGAATAATATTATTGTGATGATCTACTAACTTGCCATGTAGAATCATAAGAAGAGAAGAAGGAAGATGAAGAAAAGGTATGCCAAAAGGAACACAACACTACAAATTTTAAACCAGTTGAGCACACTCAAAATAAAGAGGAATCTACAACATCGGCTTACTCTACATCAATTGAAGAAATAAATTACTGGTTGAATCTGATCACAATAAGCAATGAAGAATAATACAAGTTCCATTAACCAATGGAAGAAGATCCATATTGAATATTAAAGTCTTCAATAACCAAATAAATTAATACATGGGGTGTTAGATTTATATTGCATTACATCATTTGATTCATGTAAATGTACCTTTTTAGCTACATATATAGGACATTAGATTACTTTAGGGGGAATTTATCTAGTAATTTTATGCAATGTAATAAATGCACAAGTGTCAATGTGCAAGTTGTAAATTTGCAAGGTATCCTTTGTATAGCTAGGTAGATTTTTGGACAATGAATCTATATTCTATTATAAAATGACCTCATTGTAAGATATTATAGAGACAATAGGTAGTAGTAGAATTACTATGTAACTCCATTAGTGATGGAGTATAATTTAGTCATGTAGCTTCTTGCATGGAGTGTCCATTTCCTCCATAGCAACATGTTATTCATTTCTGTCATTTTTATTTATAGCATATTTCTACAATCTCAAAAATTTACTTTCTCTCATATTTTTGCATCTTGTGATTGCCATCTCCCATTGTGATCTACCTCAAAAGCTAACAATATTTGGAACATTTACAATTTTATAACTTCTTAATTTAGATGATGTAAATGAGCTAAATGTGAATCAAATGAGATCCTATATTTTCCTATTTATATAAATAAGGATAATAAAATATGACACTCAACAATAAAGTTAAAATCATGAATAGAAGATTTATAACTCCTTAATAGATATGCTTAAACGTAATAGTAGTTTTAGAAAAAAACTTAGAAACAATATTATGACTAAAAAAAAACAACATATAATAAACCAACATGTAAAGTGTTTAATTTTGTAAAGGAAATTAAAAAACACATATTCTAGAGATAATATAAAATTAACATAAATGATGTAGTATTTGAACTATCAAATGTCATCCATAAATCAATAAACATCTACTAAAAAAACATTCCTAGGGATATAAATATACCTAGGTTAATCTATAGTGATAATTTATCCACCATGGATAACAAGACAAAAATATTTCAGCATTAATCAAGTGTGATATCCTCAAAAAGTAGCACAATGAGCCTATAACACATCACATTGCTTGCTATATATTACCTCCAACAACACCACTTCCATATGATAGATAACAAATAGGTAAACATTTTCTTAATGCAATCTTTAATATATACAAATATAGGATAGACTTAAAACTTGATTCTGTGATAGAGCTACTAGCAAGATGATTCAAATAATCCATGCAATAATGCTATGTAGATTTACTTGAATTTTGCACTATCAAATTTGAGCAACTATGTTACACTAGTACATGCCATTCTAAAGCTAATACAACATTAAATGATGTAATTTATTAATTTATTATAGCCAAATCAAGAGTAAATTAAAACATATATAACTTCATTAGAAGTTGGTAATACCTTAGCTACCAAGTAAAGTATAATATTGATGACACTAGTCTTAATAAAATTTTCATTGAATTTTTTCTTACCTCTAACTAGAAATGGAATAAAGTTGCAATGTAACCTTGAAACTCCCTATATTGTAAATAATACAAGTTTGAACAGTAGTAAGGGTAGGAGAAGAATAAGTTATGCTAAATACTAAACCTAATAATAACAATAGAATTTTTACTATATATGGTGGTACTGATATCAATCCTATGCATAATATCACCACTACTATTGCTCATAAACAAATAAAAAAATTCACAATTTAATTCATGAAGAAACATTAAGATAATAAGGCACAACAAAAGTCATGAACTATTTTTTCTTTCATAGGGAATTTCCCTTGACAATGGATCGAACTAGGAGAATTATGTTGAAATGAAGAAATGAACTATTTACATGGACTAAAGCAAAACCAAACTCATCTTGTTTCAAAGGTAACTCATTTTGTATTTGGAATGACATTCCCAAACACAATTTGAAAAAATTATTGTCACCTTATGAAATTTTTATATTCCATATTCTTTATTGAGAATTTTGATTTTAGCTTTATTCAAAACAAATGAGTAAACTAAGATTCTTATTACTACTACATATATTAATAAAAGTAACAACCCATAACACCTAGAAAACAAAAATATTTACATTTATAAAATCCAAATGGTGTACCACTCCAAGGTCCAATAAACTCCTCTTTTGAACAATATTTTTATCTATTTTGATGATGCTTCTAGATGCATTATTGTTTGCATGTGTGTTATTTATCCATCTAATATAGATGAATGTCAAAGTCATGGTATCCATACATTAGCTAAAATACTCTTAAGGTTATCATAAAATAATCCACTAAAGTAGTAAAGGCAATATCGTACTCTTACTCAAAGCTTGTATATAATGATTCTTACATAAATTTTAAAATTGTTTTCATTTTAAAAATTATTATATTCCACTATCCATTATGAAAGTTATAATTTTTAACTATTTGAAATAATTAAAGTGTTAATTATAATTTTTCTTATTGATAGATACAATGCTAAATGTCACAATCCAAATCTATCAAATTAAAGCATTTATATTTATGAAAACCCATTGGTGGACCACTCCAAGGTCCAACAATCCCATATTTAAAATATCAATATTATCTATTTTGATGAAGTGATTAGATGTATAAATGGCTACATGCTCATTATTTATATATAATTTAGATAAAGTTTAAAGTCATGGTGTTCAAGAAAAGAGTTTCCTATGGTGGTCAAGAAAATATCTTACACTTATTCAAAGCTTGTAGTTTATGATTATTACATGGAACTTATAGAATCTTAGGAAAAAAGTTACCATGAGGCAAAGATGGAAAAAGATGAAAAACTAGGCATTGAAATACCTATGTTCGTTATAGAGGACCAAATATACCTTCAAGATCTTTAGGAGTTTCTTATTTTCAAAGAGGTAGTTAAATATTAATATAGTATTTATTAGCTTTGCAATCTAACTTATCTAATTGTAAAAATATTCATGGTCTACTATATTTATCAGAAAATAATGTCTAATATTGGTATATTAGGTTATGCTCTTCCATTTATCACCTACATGATCAACCATTTACTATAAAAATTAAATGTGTTAATTCCTCCATATATATTTATCCAATATCTCCTCCTCCTATGACTTACTCATGCTCCACTTGACAAGGTCTACTAGTCCTACATATGTGAGAAGTCCAAATCCTAAGTTGTTTCATATTAGTGTTATTCATCACACTCTCTTTCCTAGGTATTAATCAATATATGTTAGGTCCAATCAAGGATATATATCTTCTTGTCTAATATGCCAACCTAGGGCATGTCCCAAAGTTAAAAGTATATCTTCAATATAGCAAATAAGTCTTATTTACAAAAATATAATAAAATGATTAAAACTCTTATTTATGGTAACACAAATTAATCTTCATACAAATGGAATTTACCTTATATTATATTTGATATAAATGGATCAAACAAGCATAGAATGTACATGACACTTATATGGGGGATCATCCTCTTATGGAAACTTTTCTATTGTATTCATAATCCTTTCAACGAATATTTTCATTATCCTAGATTATGAGGGTTAGTCTCTATCTCAATGCATTTTTTACTATATTTGTCATCATATTAGTATTTATTTTAAACAATTGCAAGGAATTATTAGAGGATGAACAATTTTTAAGTGTTGTGTGTTCATCATTATACCATATATAGTTTTCACTTTTCATACCTAGTCTCCTTATAAATATCTACCATATTTATAGTACCACTACAAGGAAAGATTTTTCATATGTAAGATGAACATGTGAAGTCAAATTTTACTTGAAAACAAACGTCACAATCTAAATATTGTATAAATTTTGATGAAAAATTCAACATTTGGCAAATATTCTACATGCCATCTCAATAATAGTGTTTAGATATATATTTCAAAATATTTGTAGCATTTAATTATTCTTTTCATAATTTTTACGTTTCCTAAAAAATGATGCAAAACATTCTTCTTACAATTAGGCTATGTGGTTCGAAAAGCAACTACATCATCCCCATATCATCTATAAAACTAGTCCTAGGGGTTGTAGTGTAGATATTTTATGGACTGAGAACATCAAAAGATAAAAAATTGAGGGTTACCTTTTAAAAAGAAAAATTAAAAGCATTGAAATGAAAAACAAGAAGTAGGGGTATCAAAAATGTGCTAAAACAAATAGCATATGAAAAATCATGTGCAAAAATAAAAATAGAGAAATAGGTCATGCTATAAGATTGTCATAATCATGATATTTATACTAAATTTCTTATTTGGACATTCTTACATTATTCATGGTTGATGACATTTTCTAGTGTATTAACTCATTTATGAGATTAATTATTATGTGATACTTCATCATAAAAATTACACCTATAATATATAATGCATTCTTACAAACTATTGGTTATTCTATATAGATTTATGAGATAATTTATTCTTACATATCAATATCCTTGTATGGATAAAGAATTGAGAATTACATATAAGCATACTTCATGGATCAATATTTGATAATTTGCATATTGAAAATATTGGACACACTAGAATTTGAGTATTACATATGAGGATCCTTTGTAGATTGATATTTAATCATTAGCATAGATTGATAACCCATATGGGTTGACATTTGAGTACTTAATCTTAATCATGCTATATTTATCATTACATGGATACTCCTTAACTTCATTAGTTGTTTGGCTTACATTATGCTAAATATGAGAATTTTATTACTATGCTAAAAATACTAGCAACTAAGGAAGACTAAACTTATGATTCTTGAACCAAAGCTTGTTATCCTAATTGATTCATATTAATTTAATTTTACCCTTGACAAGCATTTGACATGTAATAAAATATGAGTCTCTTTAAGTTCATATGAGAATTTTTCTTAAATTCCTAACTCTTTGTTGCATCATTAATGATATACATTATATACATACATTGCCTACATGATATGATATTTAGACATTGCATTTCTAATAAGGTTATTTCATTTAAATTTCTCTTTATGCCTAACATTGTTACAAGTATCGAGTTAAAAAAGTGATATACATACACTGAAAATAATATGGTGCATAAGGGAAAATTATGTCTATGCATTTTAAAAATGACATATCTACAATAAATAAATAAAGTGTATAAAAAATGAGCACATGACCCAAAGGAAAATAAATATATGATTTTAAATAATTTAATACATAAAATATGCAATGGGATAACACCAAAGGTCCATCATCCATAGCTATTCCATACCTATACATATAATAATTAAAACATATACCTTATATGACTATATGACTCCTTATGATGCTATTGTACACTCCTCATTGTTGCCTAAATTGTAGTTATCAATATCTCAATATTTGTCCTCTATCAAGTTAATCATGTCTTACATCCCAAAAACTCTTCTCATTCCTGAAAAGTGTATGTCTCAAAGTGGATATTTGAAAAAGATGATCATACCTCTCCCTCATATATATTTCTATCATAGAATCCACCTCCCTCACTTAAGCTTCCACTAGCTCAGGATTCTTATCCATCCAATTTGGCTTTTCATCTAGAAAATCTATCTTATTACTTGTCCATATCTCTAAACCTTATAGGATATAGCAAACAAAATTAGATGAGGGAGTACTAGTGGAAACTAATGATGGAATATATATTACTAGGTGGGTAGACCACATGCAATGAGATATCATCATCCATTTTGAGGTACTTATATTTACTATTTTATCAGTTTCTATTATTTTGTTTCATAGCATTTCATATCTTATGCACACATGCATGCTTACATGATTTATAATGAACAAATTATAAGGAATCATAATACTCACAAGGATATCCCATTTGGAAACCTGAATCTATAAATTTAGTATGTACAACAATGTCTATCAATCTAGCCACCCTCCCACCCTTTAGTAGTGATATCACCATACCATATCTAGATTTATACCAATGTTTGTTTATTAATTTCCCTAGCTAGTGTATCCTTGTATATCTTATACTATCTTTGAGATGATCAACTACATCCATGGTTCAACTATATCCCTCCATGAGTTTGTCACTAAAAACACATCCTCCTTGATACCTTCCTTCTCACCTCTATCTAGGGGCATGTATTAACATGAGGGCATACCTTGTTCCTATAACACATGATCACCTTTTATTTTTATTCCATATAAATATTGGACTAACATATGTTGGTCTGTAAAACCCCTTATTGCATTTAAACATATTTTATTATTTCATTTTTACATCATCATGTGTTTTACTTCCCAATGTGATCCACTTTTTGTTTTACTCAATGGTAAAATAAGATATTTATGGAGGTAATATTTATATTGGAGAAACTACTAAATTACAATTCAAATATCAAAACATAGAGTTATGTATGTTCTAACCCATTTTAGTTGGTGAATTCTTAGGTAAGGAGATGATTAGTCTTGATATTAATAATACCTAGAAATATAGGTGTTGATGTAGTCTAGGTAAGGAGGTCTATTGAAAGGACACCTTTCTAATATATTAAACATATCATGATAAATTCACATCTAAAGAATAAGCAAGACATTACAAAACTCAGTAGATTATTAAATTGCTTCTTTTTTTAGATAACTATAAATGTAACAATACATCCATTTTATTCTTTTTCAAAAATGGCAATGAAGGTGGGATATAGAAGTCTAAATTTCATGGTACTTCCTCTTCTCTTGGCATCTATAAAGATCTTCAAATATATTTTTTTACTTAATGATTTTGCATCGTACATGCTAGGTAAAATAAATCCTTCATGAGCTCCAACTCATGGACATGGATTGAGCTTTAAAATTATTTCTATTTTAACTTGATATCTTTATAATTTCAATTCTTTTATCTTATCCTTGATTTATTTTGAGAATACAAACTTCTATTATATAATCCACTCGACATTTATTTCACTTTGTCCCATTCAATTGCATCCATCTAACCACAATCAACATGTATTTTATTGACAAATTTATCTTTGTGTTAGCAATATTTTCTATAGTGATTATTTCCATCATAAATGTCACATGGATGTAAATTCCAACACTTAGCTTATCCATAATTATAACAATAATGTTTTATCCTCTATACAAAATTTTCCTTTCATAAACTTGGTGTCACCACTTTCTATTTGATCAACATAATCAAGACCTTCATTCTTGGTCATATGTTTGGATTTATGGGATTTGTTATGCGTTTATCATTACTTCCCAATAATTTTCTATTATATATCATTCTTTTCATTAACATATATCCAATACCTTTGGATCGCCTTTTAAAGAACCCAATCACTTCATCACCACTTTGTTCTTCAAAAGTATGGTTTTTTCATGACCATCAAAATAATCAATGACATCATGATGATCATCTTCTGCTCATGTGTATTTAGTCTTATTTTCTCTTTCTCCTTAATTTTATCGATATTTCCTTTTGAAACAGAAGTGAAAATCATAGTATCATCATCTTCATTGTCACCATTATTGGTGACCTATGACAAGTGTCTCTTCCACATTCTTATTATATTGCTCGTTTCCACATTTGCCTCTACTTGTTTTACAACTTATATTAAAATTTCCATCTCTTCCTTTAAACTTTTCTCATAATATTTGAGTTCATTTTCTTTCTTCGAAAGAGGAACATTTTATTCTATTAAGCTCTTATTTTATTTAACTAGAACCTAGTTAAGCCTCTAGAAATTGGTTATCTTATCCTCACTGTCAATTTTGTCATTGTTTGCATCTTATCCATTCAACCATGCTATAAAGTTTATCCTAGTAATTATTATAGCATTCCTCTCACAACTTAGTAGGAAATCCTAGTTTTTAAAGGCTTCCACATCTTTGCCTTAATAATTATTTCACTTCCCTCCATTATCTGAATATCCTCCCTATCAATATTATTGGTAGAAACAATAACCTAGAAATATCTACAATAGCAATTTATTTATTATATCTACAAACTTAGAGTTAGTATTTGGCTTCTTGGACTACTTTGGTACCCTCTCACTTTTGGAAAATTGGGAATCTACCCACATGTTTTCACATAACCTAAAGACCTCATTGTCTTTCCCTATTTCTTTATTTACTTTCTCTTATTTCTTTCACTTTCTTGTCTTTTGTTCTCCTCTTTAATTTTATGTGGGAGAGAGGAGATAAAAAAAAATTGTTGTGGGTTTGGAACTTTCGAACACTCATTGTTTTTGGGGGATAAAATTATACTTTGGCTCAAATTGGAAATGCTCTTACGTTTTATTTCATGTATGAAAGGGGATAAATTATGATTTTAAAATTTTAATTATTATGCAATTTAAATAAAAATTTAGAAGAAAATAATTGAATGTAAGACTTTAAGTTTTAATGCTTTCGCAAGACTTGCACTAATTCAACTGTCCTTTTAGACAATTTTTTATTTTTATTTTTTTACTCTACTTTTCTCTAATGTTGGCTTTTGTAGGCCCTTAAATTCAAATATAGGGTCTTATAACCTAGTGGTGCGACATAATTTCCAATACTTTCATGACATCATGATCCTCAACCCTTCATTGAACAACATACTCTACACCCCCCTCGATCAAAAATGGAATAGATGTTGCTCTTAGTCCTCATCTACATCACATATGAGGACTATTTTTTAATAAAAAACTATTCTCAAAATTAAACCATGTGGGAAAAGATTTTATAATTATGTAACAATAAAATCACAACAAAGTTTGTGCAATTACATAAGCCATACAAAGTTTTAGCATTTGATAACCACATAACTCTCTCCTAAAATAATACAATAAATTTGATAGAGCTTTGAATTTTTTTTATGCAATATTTAAATTTTTAAACTATGTAGGCTAGACATTTATTGTGTTTACTATTTATAGAGGCTTATATAAGATCCCAATATTTTAAAAACATGATTTTCATGTTTAAAATTATAAAAACAAGGCACACAAAATATATAGAACCTCACCCCTTATAAGATAAAAGACTATAAATTAAAACAAAATGTCTAAAAAACCAACATTTTAATTTAAAATATGACTTAAATTTAAGGGAAAATCCTAGAAATTACACCCCAAAATGATATCTCTTCAAGAAATGGATTTTTGTATCTACTAGCTATGAGGGGTTCTGTTGCATATGGACTGAAAACTACTCTAATACATTTTTTTGTATTCTTGAGGAGATGGTCTATTAAAATATAGCCTCTTATATAAAATAAAATATCTCACAATAGATTCATAGATATAGAATAAACAACACATTACAAAACTTAATACATCATTAAATTACTTATTTTTTAGGTTAAGAGGAAATGCAACAATACATCCATTTTATGTTTTTGCAATAATGGAAACAAAGGTGGGATATGGAAAGCTAAAATTCATACCCCTTTTTCTTCTCTAGGTAGCTAGAAAGATCTTCAAAAAGAAATTATTATTATTTTTAACTAGATGCTCTTACATCAAATGCTTACCCTTATAATGCAATCAACTAGGATATGAACACCAATAGATAATCTATAATGCATGCTTGGTCCATTAGATAATATTCAGATAAGTTAATTTCACTTCAAACCTTTCAATTTTACATTTCCACTTATGAGTGGCAATATTGTTTCCCTATTAGAAATAGTACCACAAAAGCATTAAGGGAATTGGATATCAATGTTCTTACTATTTTTATCAAAACAAACTACTCCTTTAAGAGTATTTTATGGTCTAGACATGAACTATTTATTTAATCAATTAGGTCATGTTATTAGGACTAAGAAGAGTGACTAGCATCAGTTAGTACTCTTATAGGTAAGATAATATACACAAAATTACTAGAAATATAGTATCAAAATATCATTTCCATTCATCTTCTAAGTGAATATCCACTAAATTAGTAATGAACCAAGGTAAATTAAATCAAGAGATCAAATTTCATTTATCATCTTTCCATCCTATATATTTATATAGAACTATTTGGTAGGTTAGTCTCCTAAATCTTGTAATTTTCCCACTAATTAGTCCCAATACCTTAATATGTTCTTTGACTAGAATTATTTTACACTATGTCATGTATTTTGTACCCTCTTGATGACATCAACATTATGGTCTATCCAGTTGCCCTTGTCTTCATTGCTTAACTATCGGATATCGAGAGATGATTTTTGGATCTTGTACATTTATTTTACTCCTATTTGAAGAATTTTGGATATGTTGTCTTACTGGTGACATCAACATTATATATACTTGACAGGATTTTCATACTTACTCATATTTTGCTTTGTTTTTTTTGGGTTTTGGGTCCAATGTTGTAGCATAAAATATTATCCAAAAACCATCATCATGGTTCCCTTTTATCTGCCCTAGTCTATTTTGCATCTAATCACACCTATCTGCACTTTGAATATTTTCATAATATTTTTACCCACTTTATCTACTTTAGTAGTCTCTTCTATTGCTCTTCTAGACTATTGCATGCTCATTATTGCACTACTTTTAGAAAAATAACTATATCATCTAAACTATACCACATAGTGGTGAAACTAACAAAAAGAGATATTCATTTGATCAAGTAATCCAACACAATGCAAACTACTCAGGAAAATTTTCTTTTATTTCATAAAGGAATGATTTATAGGTTATAAATATTAATGTCCCTATTTTATTTAAAAAATACACAACATCCTGATTATGTCTTTAAGAGTTCCTGAGTGCAGGTAGGCTTCTGTGTGCACAGGCCACCAGTATGTTTTTTTGGTGTGGTTTTCTTCTACACCTATTTTTTAGACCTACAAAAGATGATTGGTAGGTTTAGGGGCTTTCCTGAGTCAAGCCCCATAGTGATAAAATATAAACTCAACATAAAAATAGCATGGAATAATAATTTTGTTAAAACATAAAAGAACTAATACCTATTGGTTTTATTGGTGTACACCCACTGCGAGGTCAATTCATAGGATGACCTATTGGAACCCAAATTCATAGGGCATGGGGTGAATTAGACTATGAATACTTTCTGGTGGAGATCCTCTATCCAAAAATGCTCCTTGGATGCATTAATACTTTTTGTACAGTCTGGAATTGTTAGATGCAACTTTGGTATGAATTTGGTAAAAAAAATTTAAGGTGACTGAAAGGGGAGAGAGGTAAAATGAGATGAGGGACCCTCTATTTATAGGAGAGGTTGTGATTAGGATATGGGGTCAAATAAACTAAACCTTAGAGTCACTTCCTAATGGATTTAGGTTAGGGTTTGAGGAGGTGTCAAGCCCACATGTCCTAAATAAATATCTCCTCCTCACATGACTCTAATGGATTTAGGTTAGGGTTTGAGGAGGTGTCAAGCCCACATGTCCTAAATAAATATCTCCTCCTCACACATGTGTGAGGAAGAGTTAGGGTTAGCTAGGTTTAGCTCAGTCCTAGGTTAGATTAGGGTTTAGTTAGGCTTATCAAAAAAATCCTAACTAATATCATGGTGCACACATCTGTGGGAGTGTGATTAGGGCTAATTTGGCTTAGAACCCTAATTAAACTCACTTAAGGGATAAAGTGCATGTAAGTAAAATTCAATGATGAATTAGAATGTTAATTAGACTAATTAAGATTTTTAGTGGGGGAATGGTCCTGTGGGGTCCTAATTAGGTGTAGGGAAAGGGCTTAGGTGGCCTTAGGGGGCTAGTAGATGGATTCCAAGTGGGTAGGAAGCATCCTGGGTGTATTTTACCTAGTTTTTGTTGGTTTGGAGTCTACAAGTTATCAAGGTAGCCTACAAATAACTAAAGTTACCTATGATGGCCTATGATGGTCTATGGTGGCCTAAGAATATCTAGAAGTGAGAATATGTAACTTTTGGGTGTCTACATTTACCCATTTTTGTACTAGGTTATGTGTAACACAATTTAGTACAAAAATACGATGTGAGAATGAGGTTGAATTTGTGTGAATAGAAGGAGAAAATAGGAAAAGAAGGATGGATCCTAATCCAAGGTATGTAGTCACTCAAAGCATGACCATACAAAAATGACTGAAAGCTAACAAAAGAAGGGAAAATAAGAAGGAAATAATGGAAGAAGAGAAAAGGGAGAAGAAAAAAAAAGGAAAGAATGGAAGAAGAGAAAAAGGGAGAAGAAAAAGAAGAGAAAGAATGGAATTCAATAAAAGGTATGTAGTTTCTCGAAGCATGACCATACAACAATGATTAGAAGCTAGGAAAAGAGAAGGGAGAAGATGAAGGGAGGAAGAATGGGATCCAACCAAAGGTATGTAGCAGCTCGAGCATGACCATACAACATTGATCGATAGCTAAGAAAAGAGAAGGAAGAAGAGATGAGGAGTAAAATGCTAAATGTGTATGATGAATGGAAATGGATAACTGTGGATGCAATGTGATGATTTTATTATTTTGTATGATATTTTGCAATATCATACTGATTGTTTGTGAGGGTAGCTTATGACTGCTTTTGCTTTTGTGATCAATGCAAGATGTTCCAAACATGAATAGAAAAAATGCCTATTCAATTTTTTGCTTCTGATTGATTGATGAGTGCATGGTGACACATGTCAAACCATTTGATCTAAATGGTATGGATGAATCAAGAGTAACATTCAATATGTGGTCAGGGCTGACATACAAAATTAAAGTAAGACATCTTTGATATTGCACATGGCTCTCTTGACTTAATAAATGTCTAATTTGGGATGGGGGTTATCTTGAGATAATCTTTAGAAAAATATTTTGTAGATAAATTTGATATCATTGATTGTATGTTTGATTTTTTTGTTGCATGCAAAGTGGATTTGTATCTTAATACCCCCTCAAACAAGGAATTAGCAATGAGACAAATCAAATGAGTTGATTATGGTGATGAATCAATTGATAGAGGAAAATATATGATAATAAAGGAGGGAGAATTATTGCAAACAGGAAGGAGAAATTATCAAATAATTGTTGGTTTGAAATTGTATGATTTTAGGGTCAAGAGCTTTAATTCGTAGGGTGACCTACAAATTAGATTTTTAGGTGTATTTATGTTTTTTATGAGCATGGGGGGTCATTTGCACGATGAGAGAATTGGAGATTGAGCAGAGAGTGAATTTTGGCAATGTGAAGCACTTGTACAGCTAAGAAGCATATGTGGATATGGTGAGGGGATAGATTGATGCTAGTGGTCAATGCGGGGATCCATCGGTAAGTGCTCGTTGCTTAACATTAATGCATTTTGATTTTTAGAAATGCATGAAATGAAGGTAAGGGAGGTTTTTGCATGTTTTTGTAAGTACGTGTACAATTTTGATGAAACTTTGAACACAAAGTGTTAAAAAATCCAAATGGGTATCTAACTGTGTGATTAGATTTTTGGTTTGACCTAATTTTGCACCAGTTTGACTATATGGCAAGAATTGTAGGTAATTGATTTGACTTTGATTTTTGTGCGTAAATAGGGTACTATTTTGGAATGTGATTGATTTTTATCTACAAAAGTGGGAAATGGGTATTCAAAAATATGACTTTTATTTTTATTTTTATTTTGGCATGTTATGTGGATGTGTGTTGTGTTTGGTGTAAGTGTGTTGAATTTGACTACAATTTGTGTGGGTATTGGTGTACTATTTTTGAAAACCATTGAAACTTTCACTGTAAAAAGGGGAAATGGGTATCCAAAAATGTATTTTGTTTTTGTGTGTCATTGTGTTTGGTATATTTTTGAATTTTGTGTCACGAAGTGTTTATGGGTGAACATGAAAGGAGCTATTGAGAGCCAAATATATATTGTTTTTCGAATTGTCTTGGACTACTACCATGAAATGGTAAAATGGGTATCCAAATATATGACTATATTTTTGGTTGCATGAATTGTACATGGTTTACCATATCAAAAGGCATGATCAATAAAATGGGCTATTTTATGGATGTTGAGTGTGCATGGTTTGATTTATTTTTGCATGTTTTGTTATGTTTCCTATGGGGGAGGCAAAATAATACCCAAAAATGACTGTATATATGAATTTGCATGGTGACCTATGAATTGGACCTAGATTCACAAGTTGACCTGTGAATTGAACCAAAATATTTGAGTTTGTTTTGTGGATGCATGAGGATTTTTGTGTGAGTGTTGTATGGAATGTTTGTGTGGAAAGTGATGATTTTGAGAATTTACCATGTACAAACAATACACAGCCTATGCAAAGACAAATAATAATAACAGTAGAAATGAAGAAACAGTTCAAACCCTAGTTAAGCTCCCATAAGCAAAATAGGAAACAATGCAATAAACAACAACAATCACACAAATGTAAGAGACACAAGATATATGTGGTTTGGGCAGTGTACCCTACATCCACAGAGAAACAATCAGTCCTTTGTATTAGCAACAATACAACAATATTCTCCTCTGTATAATTTCTCCTCTCCTCTCTAGCTCCAAACCAGAAAAAGAGCATTAACCATACAAAGGTGGTCTTTACAGTACATAATATATAGAGGTTCATAAATTTTTCTCTATCCTATACCACATAGTGGTTTCAGGATACAATGGGCCAAAAAACATGGGCTAAAACCACCCATACGCTTATAACGTTCTTCTAAAAAGTGTTTTCCACCAAGAAATATGTGTTATACCTTGGAACCCCTTTCATGTTCCTATTGTTGATCATTACCCATCAATAATATTTAATGGCCTTGGAACACCGCCAAAAATATTTAATGGTGATTAATTCCTTTCTTATCAATTTGGCTTCATTACCAAATAGATAAAAATGACAATGTATGGGATACTAATAAAAAAAATTGTGTTTGTAGATGAAACAATTGAAGATGATTGAGCCACAATATTGTGTGTAGATGATGAAATTTGAGTTGGATGTGGCTTTGAAAAATGATGCAAATGAGGAGTGGTTGGATGCTGAAGAACACAAGCTTATACTGAGAGGTGGGGGTGAATAGTATAAGACCTTTTTTTACTTTTTCCTTTATACTTCAAAACAATAAAACAATATACCCAAAGCAATATCAAAGCAATGCACAATATCATCCACAAAGTGACACTAATTTTAACGTGGTTCACCCATAATGGCTGGGCTACATCCACAAAACTTTTCTCCAAAAGTTATCTCAAAGTTCTTTGGGAATCCTTCCCAATTACAATGTTTATGAGCCTCGGCCCAAAGGAGATACCTTCCCCTAGTCAGAATTTATGAGCCTCTGCTCAAAGAAGATACCTTCCCCCAATCAAAATTTATGAGCCTCTGCTCAAAATAGATACCTTCCCCTCTATCTAAATTTATGAGCCTCTGCTCAAAGGAGATACCTTCCCCTCAATACGATTTTATGAGCCTCTACTCAAAGGAGATACCTTCCCCTCTACTCTGGAAATGATCCCTGAGAAGATCAACTACTTCTACCTCTTTCCAGCATGTGGAACTCCTTTCCATCGAAGACCTCCTGTCCTCAATGCTTAGCCTAAGAGACCTCTACCTTCTATTATCACGACCACAACAGCTCAACAACCTATATCAAACACAGTCAGTCGGTCTAGTACAAGTCTTCCTCTATCTATCAGATCTGTCCAACACTTGAACAAATCAATCCTCTACACACAAGACTTCTCAAAGACTTGCCAAATTTTTCCTCATGTTCTTCTCAAAGAACCAGTGCTCCTCTGTCCTCAAGTTCTCTGATAGAACTATCAAAACTCAGCTCACAAGTCCTCTGCTAGGACCTATCCAAATCTGCTCACAAGTCCCCATCGAAACTTGTCAAAAATTGCTCACAAGTCCCAACCGAAACCTGTCCAAAACCTACTCACAAGTCCCCACTGGAACCTATCTAAAACTTCTCACAAGTCCCCATTGGAACCTATTCCAAAACCTGCTCACAAGTCCCAACCGAAACTTGTCCAAAACCTCAGCAAGCTCACCAAGAAAAACTTTCTTAGTAGGAAATAACAAGGTGAATTGTTAGAGACCCAATGTGATTTGTCAAACTCATAGAAGCATAAAGAGAATTGTTAGAGACTCAATATGTTCTATACTCAACTCCCAATCTCAAAACTCAACTCAAATCAACTCAACTCAAACTCAATCTCAAATCTGAAAACTCAACTCAATATCTCAAATCTAAAAACTCAACTCAATATCTGAAATGGATAGGATAGAATGATTTCTTTCAAGAACATGAAACTCCAACAATTGCCAACTATGCAAAGAATCACATGACAATGATACTCATGTTCTTTTCACCATCAATTAGGGCTTCAACAACAATGCTCATCAAACAAGGTTCAATCAACACCATTCAGCTCAAAACACAACCTTGAAGCATTTCACAATCAACATCAGAAAAGGAAACAAGTAGAACTCCTTTTCTCTCCAATATTTTTTGAACAAAATCATCCACCAACTCAACTCACAATAGCACACACAACCTTTCAAATCATCAATAAAGGAGTAAGCCCAACACTTTAACCAAGTAAATAATAGCTTGATTATTACCAATTTAATGAAAGCAAATATCAATCTCAAAGCTGCCCACTTAAGGTTTCAAAAATTCACACAAGAAGCAATTGACCTTAAAACATCATGCTTTAATTTCCATAAACAACCAAAAGCACTCTCAACATTACAAGAAATATTTAACCCTTATACACCTTATTTCTCCCTTATAGTCTTATCACAAATAAAATTTATCTCTCATAAGAATGCAATAAGAAATTTCAACATCTTCAAAAAGAATATTTTATCAAAATACAAACAAGCTTTAAACTCCTTATAACTCCTAAGTTGTTTTTCCCTCTAACAAAACTTCCTCCATCCACAAAAAAACTTAGCAAAAATTAATTTCAAAAATACCTTAGCCACATCAAAAATCGCTATGGGGAAATTTGTGCATGAATTCTAACACCACCTGCTGCGTCCACTTCATGACGAAAAACCCTTTCATGATATTCGAACGTGGAACCTCTCATTCGGGTAGCGCGCCAACAGCCTAGCCGCTATCGGTGTGCCAAAGGCACCCGGTGAGGTTTAAACCTCACGTTGTTAACCTTGATCCTTCTGCACCAGGGATAAAATGAAACCACAGTCCCTTCTTTTCCTCTGCCATGACACAACGACAATAAAATTTATGGCAGTTCAACAAATGGTGAGTGCAGACAAACGAACAACAGATCCACAAAAATTAGCAAAGACATAGTCGAATTTACAGCTTGCAACTCCTTTCAAAATTTGGATCAGATAAATCTTTGTTTTCATCAAGGGATATTTATATGCAATTTACCATAAGCTCTTTGACATCGTAGAGGAGTTTAACACGTCGGCGAAGGTCTTGGCTAGCGCCCACAATGTTAAAACATTTACGCCATGGATTAGGAGAACCCATTGCAAATAATAATTTATTTATTTAAAAATAATTAAATGGAACCTTAACAAGGTTTTTAATTATTTAAATAAATACTTCCTCCTGGACCCAAAAGCATTAAACCAATGCATCCATATGTAATCTCTAAACCTGCCAACTTGGGGTATGCAAAAGACCTTTGAAATTGTCATGTCGTAACCTTCATCAAAACAAATTATTTGACATCAAATCAAATTCCTTCAAGAGATTCTTTACATCAATGACAACTTATACACTTGAGCAAAGGCAATGTACCCAAAGTACCCAAAATTGCCAACAATCTCCCCCTTTGTCATTGATGGCAAACCTTTACTGAAAACACTTCTCAAGAGCCAAAACTAAAACCATCTGTGCTAACAACTGAGAAATTGTGCCCACAACTGAGAATCTTCCTTTGAAGTTTTGCTTCCCCTGACTTGAATCTTTCCTCTTCACTTTGAAGCTCTCCCCCTTTGTCATCAATGGCAAAGGGCCACCTTTGGGGATCGGGACTAAGAATGAGCCTCTTAGCTTAGTCCCTCCCCCACCTCCTGATGAGGTGATTAATTCTGGGGTGGGAGTAAAACTCCCATTAGGCACTGATCATCATCAGTGTCTATAACTTCCTTGTCAGGCCTTCTCTTGAACTCTTTGTCCATATTCTTGTTCTTGTTCTCATCCCTGTTCTTGTCCATGCCTTGATCCTTGGACTTGATCATGCCACTATTCATGTTCCTGTATTTTGGAATTTTAGCTCTACAATGTCTGATTATGTGACCTTCATTGTTGCACTTGAAACACTTGATGATGTTGTTTATCTGAGGTAAACCTGATCTTTGAATCCACTTGTTCTGACCAAACCTATTTTGGCCAAACCTGTTCTGACCAAACCTATTATAACCAAACCTATTTTGATCAAACCTGTTCTCGTTATTTACCTTGCAATAGACTGCCTTGTGCCCAAACTGTTTACAAGAGTAGCAATACCCTTGAAAGAAACTAGCACTTCTGAAATTGTCATTTACCTTCTTCACTTGAGCCATGCAATGTGAAGCCATGTGACCAAACCTGTGACAAGCAAAACATTTGCCTTGAAACTTTCCTTTATTTGACCTCTTGGGTCCTGAAAACTTCTTCTCATTCTGAATTTTATTTTCTGTTTCTATGCATCTATCATTCAAGGACTCCTTTTTTGAAGTACTTTCTTCATCAGAACTCTCTTCCTTTTGGAGTCTCTTACAAGACTCTCCAACTTGTTCCTTGTGTGGCTTAACAAAACCAAGGCCTGTTTTATCTGTTGTCTTTCTTTGACCTTTGATGAGTGACTTAACCTTTTTGGAGCTATCTTGAAACCTGTAAAGCTTATCCTTGTACTCTTTAGTTTCCACTTTCAAAGAAGCCATTTTCTATTCTAACTCACTATACTCAAGAACCTTAGACTCTAACTCATCCTTGAGTTCTTGTGTCATAGCTATAGAGAATTCAAGACTTTCTATAAGATCATCTCTCTCCATACAAAATTCATCTAACTTATCCTTGAGTCTAGCATTCTTCTCTCTTTCCTTTTTCAAAGCACTAAGAGCACTAATAAGTTCACTTTCAAGATCCTTTATTTGATTGCCTTTTTAATCATCAAAGCCTTTTTCAGATTTCTTATCACTAGAGGTGCTACCCTTTTCAAAAACCATACATGCATATTCCTTATAGTTTTCTGAAGCATCCTCATACATACTAGAAACCAAATCATTATTTGTGCAATCATCCTCAAGGTGACCAAAATTTCCACATCTAAGACATTTCATGATAATGAATCTATGTTTCGGTTCTTCCTCTTTTTCTGATATGAACAACATCTCATTTTCATTATCACTTGAAGAACTTTCACTATCACTACTAGAACACTTACTTGCTTTGTCTAGGTAGAAACTCTTCTTGTGCTTGTGAGAATACCTCTTTCCTTGATTGTTGTACTCATCTTTGATCTTCCTGTGATGCTTGTGCTTTTCAAAATCCTTCCTCTTAGAATCCTATTTATCTTCATCACTTTCATTCTTGGGAACAGTACAGTTAGTAGCATAATGACCAAAATTTCCACAATTGAAACATCTTATATTTTTCATACTTTTGTGTTTTCTAGAGAACTTGCCTTTCTTGTTGTAATATGCCTCTTCATCACTAGAAGACTCATCACTATCTTGAAGCTATTTACCCTTGGATTCCTTGGTAGCCTTGAAAGCTGCCTCTTTCTTGACATCAACCTTCACTTGATTTCTCAACTCAAATGCTGCAAGTATACTATGGAGCTCATCCTTTTTCAACTTATCCAAATCTTTAGCTTCCTCAATAGCAGAAATATTTTCACTAGATCTATTAGGAAGAGATCTTAAAATCTTATCACAAACATCATTTTCAGCAAGCTCGAGACCTAAGTCTTTCATGGAGTTAACAACCTCATCCATACGAAGCATGTAGTCACTAATATTTTTATCATAATTCATCTTGAGTTGTTCAAACATACTTTTGAAGTGTCTTAACTTGGCTTTTCTGACATTTGTATCACCTGTATGAACCACCTTCAACTGTTTCCACATTTCACTAGCTATCTTGCGGTGAATCACTTTGGTGAGATCTACTTTCTGTAAGCCTTTCAGGATTGCATTCATTGCTTTTGAATTGCTGTGATGTAGGAGCCTTTATTATTTAGTATTAGGACCATGTACAGGAATAGTTTACTCATATTCAATCACTTACCATACCTCATTACCAAGTGCCATTAGATGAACCTTCATCCTTGCACTCCAAAGACCAAAATATGACCCATCAAGAATAGGTGTTGCATTACTACTTGAATGATCCATTGTGTTCTTTACTAGCTTTTCCTTCAAGCTATTAAACTTTCCGAAGGCATCGAATCTGATACCAATTGAAGAACACAAGCTTATACTGAGACGGGGGGTGAACAGTATAAGACCTCTTTTTAATTTTTCATTTATACTTCAAAATAGTAAAGCAATATACCCAAAGCAATATCAAATTAATGCACAATATCATCCACAAAGTGACACTAATTTTAATGTGGTTCACCTAGAATTGCTGGGCTACATCCACAAAACTTTTCTCTAAAAGTTATCTCAAAGTTCTTTTGGAATCCTTCCCAATTACAATGTTTATGAGCCTTGGCCCAAAGGAGATACATTCCCCCAATAAAAATTTATGAGCCTCTGCTCAAAGGAGATACCTTCCCCCAATCAGAATTTATGAGCCTTTGCTCAAAGGAGATACCTTCTCCTCTATCTGAATTTATGAGCCTCTGCTCAAAGGAGATACCTTCCCCTCAATCTAATTTTATGAGCCTCTTCTAAAAGGAGATACCTTCCCCTCTGCTCTAGAAATGATCCCTTAGAAGATAAACTCCCTCTACCTCTTGCCAGCACGTGGAACTCCTTTTCATCGAAGACCTCCTGTCCTCAATGCTTACCCTAAGAGACCTCTACCTTCTATGATCACGACCACAATAGCTCAAAGAACTCTGTACCAAACACGGTCGGTCGATCTAGTACAAGTCTTCCTCTGTCTGTCAGATCTGTCCAACACTTGAACAAATCAATCCTCTGCACACAAGCCTTCTCAAAGACTTGCAAAATATGTCCTCATTTTCTTCTCAAAGAACCAGTGCTCCTCTGTTCTCAAGTTCTCTGATAGAACTATCAAAACTCAGCTCACAAGTCCTCTGCTAGGACCTGTCCAAATATTCTCACAAGTCCCCACCAAAACCTGTCAAAAACTACACAAGTCCCCACCGGAACCTGTCCAAAACCTGCTCACAAGTCCCCACCGGAACCTGTCCAAAATTGCTCACAAGTCCCCACCGAAACCTGTTCCAAAACCTTCTCACAAGTCCCCACCGGAACCTGTCCAAAACCTTAGCAAGCTCACCAAGAAAAACTTTCTTCGTAGGAAATCACAAGGTGAATTGTTAGAGACCCAATGTTATTTGTCAAACTCATAGAAGCATAAAGAGAATTTTTAGAGACTCAATATGTTCTATACTCAACTCCCAATCTCAAAACTCAACTCAAATCAACTCAACTCAAACTCAATCTCAAATCTGAAAACTCAACTCAATATCTCAAATTTGAAAACTCAACTCAGTATCTAAAATGGATAGGATAGAATGATTTCTTTCAAGAATATGAAACTCCAACAATTGCCAACTATGCAAAGAATCACATAACAATGATACTCATGTTCTTTTCACCATCAATTAGGGCTTCAACAACAATGCTCATCAAACAAAGTTCAATCAACACCATTCAGCTCAAAAAACAACCTTGAAGCATTTCACAATCAACATCAAAAAAGGAAACAAGTAGAACTCCTTTTCTCTCCAATATTGTTTGAACAAAAGCATCCAAAAACTCAACTCACAATAGCACACACAACATTTCAAATCATCAATAAAGGAGTAAGCCCAAAACTTTAGCCAAGTAAAGAATAGCTTGATTATTACCAGTATAATGAAAGCAAATATCAATCTCAAAGCTGCCCACTTAAGGTTTCACAACTTCACACAAGAAGCAATTGACCTTAAAACATCATGCTTTCATTTCCATAAACAACCAAAAGCACTCTCAACATTACAAGAAATATTTAACCCTTATACACCTTATTTCTCCCTTATAGTCTTATCACAAATAAAATTTATCTCTTATAAGAATGCAATAAGAAATTTCAACAACATCTTCAAAAAGAATATTTTATCAAAATACAAACAAGCTTTAAACTCCTTATAATTCCTAAGCTATTTTTCCCTCTAACAAACTTCCTCCATCCGCAAAAACACTTAGCAAAAATTAATTTCGTAAATACCTTAGCCACATCAAAAATCGCTATGGGGAAATTTGTGCACGAATTCTAACACCACCTGTTGTGTCCACTTCATGATGAAAAATCCTTTCATGATATTCGAACGCGAAACCTCCCATTCAGGTAGCGCGCTAATAGCCTAGCCGCTACCGATGCACCAAAGGCACCCAGTGAGGTTTAAACCTCATGCTGTTAACCTTGATCCTTCTACACCAGGGATAAAATGAAACCATAGTCCCTTCCTTTCCTCTGCTGTGACACGATGACAATAAACTTTACGACGGTTTCGACAAACGGCGAGTGCAGACAAATGAACAGCGGATCCACGAAAATCAACAAAGACACAGTCGAATTTACAAAGAGCAACTCCTTTCGAAATTTGGATTGGATAAATATTTTTTTTCATCGAGGGATATTTATATGCAATTTACCATAAGCTCTTTGACGTCAACGAGGAGTGTAACACATCAACAGAGGTCTTGGCTAGCGCCCACAATGTTAAAACATTTGCGCCATGGATTGGGAGAACCCATTGCAAATAATAATTTATTTATTTAAAAATAATTAAATGGAACCTTAACAAGGTTTTTAATTATTTAAATAAATACTTCCTCCTGGACCCAAAAGCATTAAACCAATGCATCCACCTATAATCTCTAAACCTGCCAACTTGGGGTTTGTAAAAGACCTTTTAAACTGTCATGCTGTAACCTTCATCAAAACAAATTATTTGACATCAAATCAAATTCCTTCAAGAGCTTCTTGACATCAATGACAACTTATACACTTCAGCAAAGGCAATGTACCCAAAGTATCCAAAATTGCCAACAGATGCAATGTGGATGAGGGGAGTTTGGGAGTGTATAAGCACTCATGCTGGCAAGGCTTACATATCAACACCATGTGAGAGATAGAACCCCACTAGGAATACTTTTCACTTTTTGATGGGTGGGATGATGATCACCCTTGAGGATGTGTAATGGATATACAAGTTGCCTATTGACGGTGTTCCAAAGAAGGCAATAGTGGATGATAGGCAGAGGGAGGTGATGGAGCATGTGTTTTATTCATGGTGAATGGAGGTAGATACCAAGAATATGGATTATGAGTATCTATGGTATCAAAAGCATATTGTCTAATCACCAATGTGTGATGATGCTAATGATTTCTACATATGCGCTACTAGATACTTCTAGGGTATTGTTTACCTAGAACATATCGGATGTGGTGTGTGACATGGTAGAGCATAATGTTGTATTTGTATGGGTGCCTACATTGTTTGCCCATGTGTATAGGAAGTGTCATGATGTGGTATGAATAGGGCATAAAGAATTGATTTGGATGCCATTACTATAGGTGTGGGTGTGTGAGCATATAGCAATAGAGCGACCAATATTTTTCTCATATCATATTCATGTGGAGGGAAAGATGCACTTGCCATATACATTGATATGGTGGATAAATGATAAGGGGATGAAGAGGTCTATGAGGGTGATAATTTGTTTTGGAGGATGAATTTTGGAGGCTTTGTATAGGATGTATGGTGTGGTATGGAAGAGTGATGAGGAGAAATTAGGCACTATCCACTAGGGGTGATGGGTATTCGGGTGGTATACTCTCTAGGAAAATTTCTTTTAGTTTAGTAAGGTGATGCGGTAGTTTGGTTTATGGTAGTATATTCCAAAGCCACATATCATGATTTATAGGTGATGAGGTGATAGAGGGAGTCACCTTGTAGTATTGCCATGGATGAATGAGAGGGATATACCGATAATTTTGTTAGTTTTAGATGATGTTGATACGATGCCAAAGTATGATACCTAGTGGGCAACTCCGAGTTGGGAGGCAGGTAGGGGAGTGATTGATCGGTGGGTGCAACCAAGTAGTGGGGTGTTTTCACCAGAGGGATGGGCATAAAGAGGTACCAAGTCTAGGCCACATGGAGGGGTGAGAGGTGATGTAGAGGTGCCTCTTTGCTAGTTGAGGTGATATCTAGGTAGCTCATCTAGTGCATCTATGGAGAGGGTAGCAGAGGCATCAACGAGTGATAAGGTGCAACCTATGGGGTATATCATGACCATGGAGGAGGTGGTTGAGGATGGTGGTGTTGGCATGGGTATTGATGATATGATTGGTATAGGTGGTTTATGCAACATGGGAGATATCAGAGATATACTATTTGAGGACTAGGAGAGGAGGGATGTGGATGAGGAGTTGTTGATGTTGCGAGAGAGGGTACGTCAGTTATACGGGAAAATTTAGGAGAGCGAGAGAGGTTGGTGACTGACATGGATACATGGAGATGAAAGCACCATAATTTGGATATGTTTATAGTTATGGATATGGTAAGTGATGTTGAGCAGGGAGATTTGATAGAGAGGTTGGGGGTAGTAGAGTAGGTACTTATCACAAAGCAGAGGATAATGGAGTTGCAGTGCATGGAGCTATATGGGTGGCTCATAACGGTGGAGATGAGGTATGCAAAGATAGTAGAGAGTCTATGTCAACTAACCATAGAGATGATGGAGGTTGGAGAGAAGTTGAAGGTAGAGGTGCATAATATTTAGCATGTGATAGCGTCTAGGCATTTTGAGTAAGAAAATCATTTGGTAGATATAGCTAAGTTATATACTGAGGTAGAGCAACATCAGAAGGTGTGAGAGGATGTGAAGCAAGTGATGGTAGTGAAGCTCCCTGCAAATGTGATTTATTTGAGAGAAAAGATAGAGTAGTTACGAAAGGGTAGTGAGAATATGGCAAAGAGGATGAGGGAGGAGATAGTTATACAAAGTGAGTGTGAGGTTATTTTGTTGATGTGTGGAATTCCACTTTTGGATTATGGTAGGCCACATTTGATATCGATATCACAATCATGAGTGTATATGCATTATCAATAGATTCACCATAGTATGGCTTTCATGGGATGGAGGGAGGTGAGAATAGAGATACCAGTGATGTTTTAGATAGAAGATGTTATCCCAGAGTTGGATAGAGTGGCAATGCTTGTGGATACTCAAACATCAGGGGTAGTGGCTAAGTCAAGTGGGGCAATGGTGATGCATGGGAAAGAGCAGGTAATGGTGGCTCATGAAGGGAGTGAAGAGACTCGTAGTGATCATTAGGGTTAAGATTGTTTTTTTATGGTGCATTGTTGGTTTTGTAGCCTATGGGCCTGTGTTATGATGGGTGGAGGACTTATTCCTATTTTGTAGCTTGATGGAATTTTTATTATGATATATATACCTATTTTTTTGCTTCTCTTATATATGTGTGTTGTGATTTGATTTAAATATGTTTGTAATGTTTTGATATTTTTGTAATGTGGAGTATTAGTAAGTAAAAGTATGATAGATGTATATATGTGCATGTGGTATCATGTAATAAAAATTCTATCGTTGTAGTGTATTTGTAATGGAATTTAATTTAAATAGATGTGATGATGCATTATCTAATATAAATGTGATAATGGATAATTTACTATAAAAACTGTATGTAGGATAGATGCAATGATGCATGATGTGATGTAAATAGATGCATGTGAAATAGATGCAATGATGTATGTATGTGGAAGTTAAAATATCTAGAGGAAGCACTTGTATCATGACATAACTAATGGTAATGTGATCCATTTCATAGTCTTAAGGATGTATAATAGTATAGGGTGTATGTAATAATTTTGACAATCATAGTTTTAGCAATCAAACCTCATGAAAAATGAAACAAGATTTGTTGACAACTCATAACTAACCTGGCTAGATCAAAATCTATCAAGGACCAGTGTGTAAAAATAAGTGATCTTCATTTATACATTTTTATGGAGATAGGACTAACCCATTGTAAACATATCCAAAGTAGCTAGCTCATACACAAGCATGCAGTGATCTATACAAAAGTAGATTTCTAATGTGACATATGCGTTACCACTTGTAAGACTAATCCACTAGCAGGCAGGTGCTTAAGGCCTATAGCTAGAGATGGAAATCATCCCATGATGTTATGTTAAACCTAAGGACAAAATGTGATGAAGCATAACAATTGTGTTTCTTGGAGGATTTTACTTTTGTTTTCTATCCCTCGTTTTATTGCTTTTTTTTTTTGTAGTGCTCTGTTTCTATTTTTTTTGTGGGTGTTTGCTTTTGTTTTCTACTATTTTTTTTTATGTTTGCATATTTTTTTATCCCTAGGTTGTATGTTGACCATTAAATTGATAGGATGAGTAGGGGGAATCGTTAATTATATGGCAATATCTGCGCAAGGTGTTATCTTTCCTAGACTCAAAATTTATTTAAAATATGATATGTATTAGTGGTCCTTGAAAGACATTAAACTCTAAGTGTAATTACCTATTAGCTAGAGGTGATGTTTGAATTACTAAACTAATAAATGGTCAAGAAAAATATAATACACCATCTACTCTGTAATCCCAAGAAAGGGAGTGGACATCCAAGTGGAAATGCTAACAATTGTGTATGTTATTTCTACTAAGGGCACATTTCTAGAGATGGAATATACAAACATGAATGAAATCATAGAAGAAATATGGGTAAATGTAATTAATGTAGTGTGTGATCTATTATGAAAAAATAATATCTACAAGAGGAAGTATGTGATATGTAACCGGATGAAAATAAAAACAAACATGTCTAAAACTGAATATGTGGAGTGAGGAGGACAAAAATAAATTCATGATAATGATTTCCCTGGCGTGTGGGGAGATGTAGCAAACATGATAAAATCATATAAGTGGAAAAATACATATGAAAATGATGAATGAGGATAGATAATCGTGATAAGGGATGTAGAATAGCATGAAAGTGATAAATTACAATAAGGATAAGAAGCTAAAACAATGATGTAAAGAGAAGAAAAAGAAAGGGGGAAAGAAGAGGGGAGAATCAGCATAGGAATGTAACCACTCAAAGCATGATAATTTAGTGATTCTAATGAATAAGGAGAAGAGGATATGGAGTGGAAGAAAAAAAAAATAAGTAACCAAGTAAAAACTAAGTGAAATTATGTGAATCAGGTCATGAGTGACTGGGTGAAGTGACAAGGTAACTAGGATTTTCATAGTTGGTGTAACTGAATATTTGTTGAAAGTAACAAGGTGTGGAGATGAATGAATCATATGATGGGATGGAATGAGGTACTATCCAATGAGGAAAGCTATGGAGTTGATTAGGTGAGGGATATTTTTCAATATGTGAAAGAGGATCATCAAAGAGCAATTCCTAAACAATGGTCTCAAATATACGACACATATTGATGTCATACCCTAGTTTTTGATAATAAACACAAAATTGGTTTTCTTTGTAATATCATAGTTTAGGGTGCAAGAAATCAATAGGGTGGATCTCAGGTAGTACAAGGAGGCCTTGGTGAAGTAGCTAGTTAAATTTTTGAAACAGGTGTGCTGACCAAACTGGCATAGGATAGAAATACGGGTCAAGTGATGATGAGCGTGAAGAAGGTGGGGTAGGGATGAGCGATCATATTAAAATACAAGAATTATATGTAGGTTAAATCTAAGAGTGTATGGTAAGCTTTGAAGAAAGTGATGCGGGTTAGGTTGTGATAGAACTACATGAAGGGGATTGGCAACAAAAATGGCTCAAGTATAACTTAAGGTTGTCGAGGTAGGAGAGGATATATTGGATTTCAATGGGAGTGGGTGATGGAATCAAGGAAGGTGCAGAAAAATATTCAAGTAGGTAAATAGAATTGATATATGGGTGTCGAGTAGGAAGAAAATTGGATGAAGAAGGGGGAGAGTGGAACTACTATGCTGATTGTGTGATAGGCTAAAATGGGAGACCACTGAGTGAGGATGGTGATGTTTGAATAATAGGTGGTGTGAGCAATGTCTATAGATAATGACATGGGCAGGATGGGGGAATGCAAGTAGAAGCATCATGGGTTGCATGTTGGTGTAGCGATAAGTCATAGGGTGGCATACCAGTTAGTAGAGGTGGAGGTAGTCCTATAGAAGATGTGTGAATAGGTGTAGCTCCCTTGTTAGGGGGATAGTATACTGGTGAAGGTCGGTGAACTAAGGAGGGTGGTAGATATGGATCTCTTGAGTCACTTATGGGATGTGGGAACGATCTGGATGGATGAGGGTCTATCGTATGGGAATGCTCCTCCTTATCTATGAATTAGGATAAGGATAACAAGATATCTCTTGAGCAGATTGAATATGATGAGATCCTATGGTGAGGTGATCAAAGGTGGGGTGAGTTGCAGTGGTCAGAATGTGAGGATGTTGACGTACATGGACCATGTTGGGTAGCCTAGCCAGATCACCTGGGTGACTGGTACTAGGGGTAGTATTTAGAGGTCCTACATGATGAAGGTGAGTGGTATGCTAAATGTATGTGTATGGAATCAGATATCGCTATGGAAGATGTCATTGTTGGCACTAAAGGACCTACAAAACCAAAATACCCATAACATATAAATGAAATAAAAAAGTTTAAATATTTTTGTTGCATAAAATAATGTGAAAACTATGTGTATAGTAAAATGTAGATTGTGGATGATGTGAATGAGGACCATGTTGTAATGATACTATGTACAATATATGTTGATGCATACCTAGGTGATCTAGGCATTGAATGTGTGAAGGTGAATTATGTTGATAATCTTGGGTTTGACAAATCCTTCTATATTTGGCAATCGATACGTACCAAAATTATATTTTTGTGTAACAATGTATGGACCTAACAAGTTAGGAATGAACATGTGGCACTGTGAACGGGTTTGGCTTGTAATCTATTGGTTTTCCTTGAGAACCAGGCCACCAATTTGAATTTTGCATTGATGTAACTTAATGTTGTAGGCACGGTGAAGGCGGTCTTGGTAGACATATGTGTGCTCAATGGCATGGATGCGACACTTGTTCAAGAGCATTAATTATTCAATATGAGATTGACAACTAGTTTCATCATCGATGAAGTCTTTCATGGAGACTTTTAATGAAGGTATCTCAAGCTCAATAGGCATAATAGCTTTAGCACAATAGACCAATGAGAAGGGGTTACCCTAGTGGGAGTATGGATGCTTTTACGATAGGCACACAAGGCAAGAGGCATCTAATTATGCCAGTCATGGTGGGATTCCACAAGTATTTTATGAAGAATAGATAAAATGGTTTTTTTGTGACCTTGGCCTGACCGTTACCCTATGGATAGTATGGGATCAAGAAGCTATGGTGGATATTAAATTTGGTGTAGGAGACACAAAATTTTTTTTTTAAGGGTGTACCATTATCAAATATGATTTGGGAAGGAATTCCAAAGTGATATATGATGTGATCGGTGATAAAGATCATGATTTTAGCTTTTGTGGTTTGGAAAAGTGGGATGGATTTGACCCACTGTGTGAAGTACTCTATGGTAGTGATGATGAATTTGTGATTGCTTTATGAAGTAGGTATGATATTTTCTATGAGGTCTAGGTCCCATTGTGAGAAAGGCCTCATGGATTGAATTGGTTGGAGAGCATGTGAAGGAAGGTGTGTGAGGTTAGCATGTTGCTAGCATTTGATACATCACTTGATATATTCACAACAATCATGCTCCATTTTGGTCCAGCAGTAGCCCATACATAGGATGCAGTTTGTGATAGTTATGCCACTGAAGTGGCCACCACAGGTACCATCATGGGTTTTTAGTACTACCCATTGTAATTCATGTAGTTTGAGGTAACACAAAAGGATACCATAATAACTATTATGATACAATATATCCTCTAAAAATGTGTAGAGAATGGAATATTATTTGAATGCTCAGCATTAAGCATGTAGTAGATTGCAAGGTAGGAAACCTAATTTGATATAATCCTTTATTTGTGAAAACCAAGGATCATGTAGCTTGATGTTGACAACAAGAATGCCATCATCATTTGTAGGGGGTGAAGATGATATGGATGACTGTGTAAGCGTATGAATGGACACATGTGTTATTTTTAAGAAGGTATTTTAAATTATTAATGATCCTAAGGAAGCCATTATATCAAAAAAATGATTGGAGGATCATAGGGTAACATTGATAGCATACCACTTGAATTGGATGAGGATTTGTTGAGTGATTTGTTTATATTGTTGGAGAATAGGACAATGACATTACCATATCTCATGGACTTGATTTATTATAAGAAGGGAATATCCAACAATGTGAAGGCACTGAATGTGCATCGAATGCACATACTTTATGCCAAGAATGATAGCCTTGTATTCCATATTATTTTTTGTGTAGGGGAATCCTTTTTTGAATGAAAATGGGAGAGGTTCTCCATCTGGTGTGAAAATTATAATGCATGCACCCCCAGCATGTGTGTAACGGGAATCATCAAAGAATAGTGTTAAGTTGGTAGTTATCTCTGGTTCAACATACTCTTTAGGTTTAATAATATTGAAGATAGAATCATCAAGGAGTTGGATGAGGAGAAGATGATTATCGGGTAATGGGACCTCAACGAGTTGGTTTGTGATGACCTGCCCTTTAATGGATATTTTTAAAATAAATTCTAGGTCAAATTTAGTAAGGATCATGATCTATTTAGCAATATGAGATTTATGATAACTCTTGTTCATCATGTATCAAAGCATATTGAGATGAGCAATGATAAATATAGTGTGATTAAGCATGTAATAATGTAGTTTTTGAGTGGCAAAGACTACATTCAAGCATAGCTTTTACATGAATACATAGTGGGTTTCATAGCTAACTAGAATACAAATGATGCAGTATATAGCTTTCTCATGATTGAGCTCATTCTTTTAGGCTAAGAGTGTGCCAAGTGCAAAGTTCATAGTGGAAATGTATAGGGTTAATGGACTCTATGGATGTGCAAGAGATAAAATCGGTGAAGAGGTAAGGTAGGCCTTGATTGAATCAAAGGATTTTTAATATTTTTTATCCCATTTGAAGGTGACACCCTTTTGCAAGAGGTGATTAAATGACTTGCATTTATATAAAATTTGTGTATGATAAAATGGCATATGGATTGAATTTTTCCTTGCAAACTGCATAATTATTTGAGGTTTTTGGGTGGAGGTATCTTGATGATGACTCTGATTTTGTTAGGATACACTTCAATGCCTCATTGAGAGATGATGGACCCTATTATTTTGCTTGAAGTGAAACTAAAGACACATTTATTTGGGTTAAGGTGAATGTTGTATTCCAAAAGGTGATTGATAATTTTATGTAGATCAACGAGGTGTTGTGAATGCTCTTTTGATTTTATGATAGGATCATCAATGTAGTCTTCCATAATTTTGTGAATGTAATCATGTAAAATCTAAGACATTGTGTATTGATATGTTACCCCAACATTTTTAAGGCCAAAAGGCATGGCATTAAAGCAAAATGTCCCCTAGGGTGTTGTAAAGGAAGTCTTGTGTTGGTCAATGGGGTTGATTTCAATTTGATTTTAGCCAAAAAATCCATCCATGAGAGATATTATTTCATGGCCCATGATGGAATAAACTAGTGAGCTGATGTTTGGTAGGGAAAAATTGTCCTTAGGACAAGCTTTGTTCAAGTCATGAAAGACAGTGCATACATGAACCTCACTTGAGGGATTAGGTACAGGTACCATGTTGGAGACCCATTTAGGGTAATCAATAGGTTGAATGAAATCTATGTCAAGGAGATTTTAGAGCTCAAATTTTACTAGTAATGCAACTGTAGGATGCATGCATCATAATTTTTACATGATAGGTTTGACATCTTTGTTGAGAGTAAGGTTGTGCACTACTAGAGAAGGATCGAGTCTAGGCTTGTCTTTGTAGGACCATGTGAATACTCTAATATATTCCTTTAGAAATGTGGTAAATATGATACACTCTTTTAGAGAGAGATGCTAGCAATTAGTTTGACAATGTGTGGATTTATGGGATCATCATCAATGTCAACATCAATTGTTTTTTCTACGAGCATGTGAGAGCCATCTTGGAGATATTTTATAATTGGGATAAGGTGGAGGTCATCGATATCCTCTAGTAATTCAAATTCATCATATAGATATACATCGATGTGATGGACCCATGGAATTTGAGGTGGTGTGGATGGTGAAGGCACGTTTACTAGATGCAAGATAGAAGGTGATAGCACAAAGTCTTGTGATGAATGTGTTGGTGAAATATGGGTGAAATTAATGAAATTAGGATTGGGTGTGTTGTTACAACATTTGAGATATGAATATCGAAGTGGAGAGAATAAATCCATGCCAACCATGTTGAAGAAATATGTAGATGTCATGGAAGATGATGAATCTGATGATAAAAATTGAAAGACATTGGATTGTCATGGGAGGTTTAGTGGTGGGCATAAGACCATGGGTGGATAATAACATTGTCTGATGGATCAATGAATTTTTTAGTGGATAGGCAGTGGTGTGGCCAAATGAGGTGGTGAAGAAGGAGGTGAAATGGTATACTTTGGAGGAGGAGACATGAGAGATATGGTAGAAAATTGATCAACCAATGCATTGATACAATAAGAAAAAGTTGTATCATTTAGAGACATTTCTTGGAAGAAAGTGCATAGAATGGTAACTATGGAATGGAGAGATATGCTCTCATACAAGATATCCATGTCAATGTAGTCATCCAATGTGTGTTTGGATTTTGGAATGAGATGCAAAGAAAGGTCTTGAATCTCATCCTCAAGCGTGTGTACGATAGAGGGGTGATAGCCTAGACAAAAATTGTCTATTGGTAGTTGAACATGGGGGTTGATAGGTTTTTGTAATCCTTTTTCATAGCATCCAATTCCAAATTTATGTCAGTGGAAATGTTTAAGGTAACATATGGTGAATTGGGGGTTTGACATGTGGTCCAGAGTGCCACAAAAACTAGATTGTGGTGGCGGGGGTATAGCAGTCGAGAGCGAGGATTCAAGGCTAGTATAATTAAATTTGGTATAGTTCTCGAGGGTACCTAGTCACATAAAAGTACCGGTTGTTAAGATAAAATCTAAAGGATAACAAAAATACCATGTGTATTGGATCATCTAGGATCACATATGAACATCCTTAATATTGTACTCATCGGATCTAGAGTTTTTCATAAAAATTGACACAAGGTGTGGAATGTGTTGGGGAATGATATGGCAAATTAGAACCCGAAGAGGATTATGCTAGCTAATAATCATGAATTATGGGAGGATAATAATGGATGAATTCATAATCTAAGTGGGAAGATCATTGTTACCAATTGTGGAATTCAACTACGATAGATGGAATGGATTGGTTCACGTGCAAGAACTGCATGGATGGGGTAAAAAGCATGGGTGTCAAGCTACGCGAAGATGTAAAAGATCATGGTAATGGATGAAAAGGAAGTGGTAGAATTTGTGGAGTAGGAAGGAGAGGAGGTTCAGTGGAGGAATATGGGTGATATGGGATAGGCAGTAATGATGATGGTGGAAAAAATATGGAAACATAGGAAGAGGATTTGTGGAATAAGACGACTAAGAGGGAGGGGGAGACCATGAGGAAGGTGGTGGGAAAGGAATGGTAGTAGAACTAAGTATAATTCTAGGTGATTATTTTTGTGGGGAAGATATTGGTATGGGAGGAGATATAGCCGCTCCTAATGAGTGAGGATAATGGATGGGGATTTCGTGAGTGGAGGATGATGAGGATCCTCGTGGAAGGTCTACAATGTTGTAAAATTTTATGGGATCCCCATTGGTATTAAAAAAATGGAATATACCATCATACACATACTTAATATAGTGGTGTAAAGTATAAGGGAGACACTACATGTCCCTGATATACGGTAATTTGAGTAGGATATTATACTGCATCTCACCCTAAATAACATGAAAAAGGATGGACATGGTTTAGAAAATTGCATGAATGGGTAGAATAATAGATCCTAATATGGATCACATGGAACCATAAAATTCTCTAAGGTTGAGCGATGGTGTGGTGAAACAAGTTGGTGGGATGTACAGATGATGTAGAGCAATTGTAGAGATGATGCTTATGGAAGAGCTAGCATCAACAAGAACATGCTTGTAGGTGATGTCATTGATGATTTTCTAGATGTGAATAGGGCAATATGCTCCTTCCCCTATGAGTTAGATTATCTCATGTTCATGGAAACTAATATAGGGTTGGAGGCAGTGGGGTATGTTTCCTATGAAATTAAAAAATGTACTTGTATCACGTATTTCAAGATCGATGGATCAGAGGATGTCATTCAACACTTCATGATGGGATTGAGATTGTTTTAAGATATCAAATGTGGATATCCTAGCTATGATATTGTGTAATAGATGTGTAATACTACCACAAATTTTAATAATATTTTGTGGGAGGTGTGGTGAAGCTTGTGCTATTGGAGTAGGTTTTGGAGAAGTGAATGGTTTTGGGGGTGTAACCATTAGTGCATTCTGGTGGGACAGATAGTGTTAGACCTGAGTGGTAAGGTTTATCATGCCAAAAACACCACATGACAGTGGATCTTATTGGATATTGTTAACTTGTCTAGATTGCCCTTGGGGATTGGATTGAGGTTCTTGGAGATTTATCCCTCAATGTTCGGGTAACAAATTTTGGTAAATTCCCCAGTTTCTATTTTGAGGTATAATAGGATTTGAGACTTGAATGGTACCTTAGTCAATGAGTTCCTAAAAAATACCACAAAAGGAACAATAAGAGTTTATATCATGGTCACATTGTCAATGGTATGTGCAAAAGGCTTGCTCGATATATCCTCAATTGGGAGTAATAGGTCTAATATCAGATAAGATAATATGGATTGCATCATACAATAATTGAAATAGGGTTGGCAAGAGCTCAAATAGTGAGGTTAAATTTTGTTGTGGAAGATACGAATGAAGACCATGAGGTTGTGTCATCTAGGTGCAGGAGGTGTGCTAGTATGAAATAACAACTATAGGGGATGTGGAGCTCGTGAGATGGATGAAGAGGTAGGAGAAGCTACTACCACCTGGTTGGTTTATTGTGGTCTAGTATAGGATTATTTTGCATATTCTTGTTGAATCGAAAGTTATAATTATAAGAGGGTTTTTGTCTAAGCTTGATCTTTCTAGATTGTACCTTGATGTCCTCGATGATCTTAGCTTGTGTGATAGCTTACTCAAAGGTGTGGCTTTGATAAATTTGTAAAGAGGTGGAGATGTGCTTTTGACAACTATTTAAGAATAGTATAACCAAATTTTTGGATAAGAGGCTATGATCGAGTTCATGTATAACCAATATCCATATAGCAAAAAACTCAATAATAGATTTGTTGTCTCCTTGATGTAGGGTGTAGATATCTAAGAATTTAGTTTTCTTCTTGATGTTGATGGAAAAGTGTTCCAAGAATGAGTTGGATAATTGCTCAAAGGTGTACAGGTTGTGGCATGGGATCAGGTTGTACCAATCTAGGCCTTATCCCCCAAGCGAGAGGAAGAATGCATGTAACATGAGGGGGTTGCTACTATGAATCTGATAGCAATTTGAGCGATAATTACTAACATGTTTGTGGGGATCCTATTTCCCTTTGTACTTATTGAAATTTGGTATATCAAAGAAATAAGTGTGGGGAGGAATAGGAGATAATGGATGGATTGTCTTGTTGTAGAGCTCATTGTATGTGGGATTTTACGGCCCATAATCGACTGTACAGAGGTTGACCATTTTAACTTCATCTTGTAGAAGTTGAATCTCGGGTGCTAAGGGTATAGAGGATTGTGTAGGGAAAATTATATCATGAGAATGTGGAGGATATTAGAGTTTTTTTTCCTCTCAATATGGTGGTGGAACATATGGTGATTGTACATATAAGTGAGACTGTTGGATAGCATAGGATGATGAAGCTAATGGAACACCCTATTGTAGAACAAACATCTGTTGGGGGTGGTAATATTGTGGTTGTAGGATTTATGGTTGCTAAATTGGTATCTACTAGATAGGATCCTATTGTAATTTTTGGATCATGGGGGATGATGACCAAGAAAGAGGTATTGTAAACAAGGTAGGAGTAGGAGGCTGCGGTGGAGGAAGTGGTGTCTGTACAAATGATGCCAGTTTTGGGTGATATAAGGTGTATAAATATGGTACTTACATGTGGCTAGGATTATGATGAGAAAATAATCTAGGTGGATTTGGATAGCTTGGAGGATTAGTAGGATAAGACATAGGTCGTGAATTGTAGGTAGGTAAGAAACTAGGAATTGGAGATTGAAATGGAGGCAGTGAATGTATTTGAAATATGGGTGCATATAAATATGGAAGTAGAATGGAAGGTGACACACCATACATAATAGGAAGAGGAAATTTAAGTTGAGGTAATTAATAGGAGGGAACTAGGGCTTCCACAGTGGGAGCCTAAGGAGATGACGTGGTGAAAATGATCTCACTAAATGAGGGTGATAGTGTGTGTTTGATATGATAATTGTTGTAAGTAGGAATGTGGTTGTGATGTAGCATCGAAGGATGCAAAGGAAGGTTGTTGTAAATATGGTGGTTGTGGCACTCGGAAAGCATCCTTATATGATGATGTGAGGGGTTCATATTGTGGCTCCAAAGGAGGCTGTAGTGGAGGGATTTGTGATGAGGGTGTTTACATGCTCGAAGTGGAAGATGAGGTATTGAATACTAATGGTGCAAAAATAAATTAAAATCATATTTTAGAAGATGCAATAATAAATTGGAGTCCAAATTTAATGACATGAAAAGAAATATGCAAATTACCTAGGGGATTTGTTAAAGAGATGTAAAATTTTTAATCTAAATTATTTGAAAGAAATTTGAAACCCTAATATAATGACATGAAAATAAATGTGCAAGTTACCTAAAGGATTTATGAAAGATACGGAAATTTTTTAATCTAAATTATTTGAAATAAATTTGAAACCCTAATCTAATAACATGAAAATAAATATGCAAGTTACCTAGGGTATTTGTGAAAGATATGGGAAATTTTTAATCTAAATGATTTGAAAGAAATTTGAAACCGTAATATAATAACATGAAAAATAAATATGCAAGTTACCCAGGGGATTTGTGAAAGAGATGAAATTTCTAATCTAAATTATTTGAAATAAATTTGAAATCCTAATCAAATGACATGAAAATAAATATGCAAGTTACCCAGGGGATTTGTGAAAGAGATGGAAAATTTCTAATCTAAATGATTTGAAATAAATTTGAAACCCTAATCTAGTGACATGAAAATAAATATGCAAGTTACCCAGGGGATTTGTGAAAGATATGGGAAATTTGATTTTGCAAAAAAAAAGAAATTGGAAATTATTTACAAAAAGAGATTGAAATTGATGTGTGAAAAGGAATTTAAATATTTGACACAAAAGGGATTTTAAAAACCTATTCTAAATGTGATTTTTGAGAAATGAAATTGAAGTGCTTTTGAAACATAAAAGAAGTTAAAAATTTATGATCTAAATGCATGTTTTGGAAAGGAATTGGGAGTGCCTATCAAACATACATAAAGGAATGAAATGTAACCTAAAAATAAGGATTGAAGAACTAGTTTGATGATTGTAAATGACAAAGCAAATATAGGAATGCAATTTTTGAATAAAAGGACAGTGAACAACTCTAAAAAAAATTGAAGGATTTTTTACCACTCTGATAGACCTAATTATTGTTTCAAAAATGAACAACAATACTAAATAACACAATGCATTTTGAATGTAAAATTGCTTATACAACAAAAAATATAGAAACAACAAATTCTGATGGGAATACCTAACTACTGAGATGCCTAATAAGTGTTATAAAGTTTCTTTTGTGAGACCATGTTGTGTTAGGGTTTTATAGAGTAGTGTGACATAATTCACAAGGTGACCTGTGTTGGACATTTTAAGCTATTTTAGTTGTCATTGATGTTAAGATGCAAGTGATAGCTCTTATCCAATTCAAGTGCAAAGTTTAATGCAAGTTATAATGGGTTAAAATATCTATATTTTACACCCAAAATAATGGGTCAGAAAGTGGTTTCATTTCTCCTTTGGAAGAATGTATCCAAAGCAATGGAAGGATATAATATTATAATATTTATTATAATATTTAACCAAATTGGTGAAAAACTCAAATAAATTATTATAATTTTAATTATAATATTATTGGGTTTACAAAGGTCAATTAATTAAAAATTTTATAAACCCTAAGGTTGGGTTTTGGAGGGAAAAATATTTCAAAGTGAAAAGTTTAATGTTGATTTGTGTAATGTTTACTGCTTTATTGATGTTGATGCTACTACTTGGATTAAAATGTGAAAAAGTTGTATCATATATTGTTCACCCTCCCTCACAGTATAAGCGCATGTTCTTCAACCTATGAATTGGTTTTTGATTTACAGGTTGGAGGAAAAATTAGGTTTAGGAGCCTCAAAATCATTTTTATGCTAGCTTGAATTGCTTTGCAGGGCTTAGGAAGGTTATGTTTTGCCTTGATGGTACCTGCAATATGATAGAAAACCATCTATTATGTTAGATTTGTAAGAAAACTTACCTAATGCAACCTTTTGTGGGAGTCCCACAAGGCATGCCAGAATGAAACTAACAAAAAGAGACATTCATTTGATCAATTAATTCAACACAATGCAAACTACTCAAAAATGTTGCTTTTATTTCATAAAGGAATGCTTTATAGGTTACAAAGATTAATGTCTCTATTTTCTTTACAAAATACGTAGAATTTTGATGATGTCTTTATGAGTTCCTCAGTGAAGGTGGGCCTATGTGTGTGGGGGCCACTTATGTGTGTTTGCTAGTGTGGTTTTCTTCTGCACTTGGTTTTTAGACCTGCAAAATATTATTAGTATGTTTGGGAGCTTGCCTCAGTCAAGCCCCATAGTGATAAAAGATAAAATTGACATAAAAATAGCATGAAATAATGATAAAAATTGAACTAGAATGTTTTTAAAACATAGATTAATTGATACCTATTGATTTTGCTGGTGTAGACCCACTACAAGGTCAATTTGTAGGGCAACTTGTGAATTGGAACCCAAATTTGTAAGGCAGTGGATTAATTGGACTGTGACTTCTTTCTGGTGGATATCCTCTATTCGGATGGGATCCCTAGATGCTTTGATGTTGTTTGTATGGTCTATAATTGTTGGATGCGACTCAAGTGCAATTTTTGCAGAGTTTTTATAAGGTGATTTAAAGGGTAGAGAGGTAAAATGAGAAGTGGGACACTCTATTTATAGGTGAGGCTAAGGTCAGGAGAGGGGGTGAGATAAACCAAACCTTAGTGTCACTTCCTTATGGAGTTAGGTTGGGTTTTGAAGAGGTGTGAATCCCACATGTCCTAAATAAATATTTCCTCCTTACACATGTGTGAGGAAGAGTTTGGGTTAGTTGGAATTAGCTAAGTCCTAGGTTAGGTTAGGGTTTAGCTATGTTTATCATAAATATCGTAACTAATATCATGGTGCACACATGTGTGGGGGTGTTCTTAGGGATAATTTGGCTTAGAACCTTAATTAAACTCATTTAAGGGATAAAGTGCATGTAAATGAAATTCAATGATTAGTTAGAATTTTAATTATCCTAATTAGTATTTTTAGTGGGGTAATGGTCCCATGGGATCCTATTTAGGTGTGGGAAAGGGCTTAGGTGGCCTTAGGGGGCTATTCTATGGATTCCAATTGGGTAGGAATCATCATGGGTGTATTCTACATAGCTTTTGTAGGTTTGGAGTCTACAAGTGACCAAGGTAGCCTCCAGATGACTAAATCAGCCTATGATGCCCTATTGTGGCCTACAATTACCTAGAAGTAAGAATGTGTGACTTTTAGGTGTTTATAAGTGGATGTGGGTGAAAAAAATCACCTACATAATTGGAAAATTAAGGGGATTTTTGCTCATAAAATTGAGAACCTAGAATGCCTTATTTATGGGATAACAAAGCTTAGAGGTGAAATAAAACTTGGAGATAATATTATTAAATAAAATAAGGTACAAAAAAAATTGGAATGGGTTAGAAAGTGGAAGATGACGAGGTTAAGTTGGAGATGTAAGAGAGGTTGGAGAATTTTATAGCTATAAAAAGGATTTTGAAATACACCTTAAGATAGATGATATCATTTAATCCATCCCATTAACCTACAAAATGCATAATTCACTACATTATTTAGATGAAGAAAAGTATCAAAGGAAGAAAAATATGCATAGGAGTTTGTAGTCGTAGTGGTTGAATAGAGGGCGAGGATTTTAGGGAAAAAAAAAGAAGATGGTTTAATACAATACAGAGGAAGAGACTAGGAATCAAAATGCTAGTATTTTCTAGCAAGATATTCAAGTAGATAGAACGTAGATCCATGAAGACAAGGTGAATATTCAAAAGAGGAGAAAAATAAGATAAAATGGAGATACATATGTGTAAGCATCTCCAACAAAATTTAAATCCTTTTGATCATATTTTTCTATATCTAGGAACTTCTTCAAATCTATAGCAGTTGCTTTAGGTGGATTTTCACTCATGTAAACCATATTTGATAAATATTCCTAGTTCTCACAAGCTTTATTTCTTCCTATACCATTTTCTTTGCAAACATTACACCATTTGACCTTTTTCTTCAAGGGAGTGCATGGCTTCTCAAAATGATCATAGAGCTACATGCATTAGAATATCCTAAGCATTCCTTTATAGGTACTTTGAATCAGGTAACAACTAGATCCTTCATTGAAGTGGACTTTTGCTAGTATTGGCATGATTTTCTTGGGTTTGATTACTGATGTGATAGCCCTAATTTATCTCACTTTTATTTTATCCATCCAATAAAATATTTAAGTCATATATTTTCATTAATACAACATGCATTTGCTTTCATCATCTTGCCATTACAACCCACTACTCTTAATTAAGCATGGTGTGTATCCTTTCAAGTCTATTTTTGAGCATATTGTACATTTTATTTACACATGTTGATGTTCCTAATGATGTCCTCTTGCTGAAATTTTATATCCACCTTCATTATAAGCATGCTCAAAGCATTTATCTCACATTTTATTGCAGCCATGAAAAGAGACCATAATTTCTTACTAAATAAAACTTCTGCTAATATTTCCATTGGGATGTGGAGTTGATAATATGGGAGAAAGGATTGGAACGATGGAATGTGGGAATGAGTATGATTAGGATGTCAAGGTAACAGGAAATAAGAATATGGATGAGATAAAATATAAGAAATTAATTCCTACACACCACATGCTTTGGACCTTCCTACTATATTTGGTTGTCTAATGCATATGCCTAGATGCTTGTTTCACCTTTGCACTATCTTGGTGTTTGCTATGTTAGTTTCAAACATCAAGATAGTATAAAAGGTGAAGCATATCCCATTTTCAAGGGAGTTCTTCTAAATTATTATTTCTCTTATTCCAAGTTTATATTAGAAAACCTCCACAAATTGAAGAGTAGCTTGGAGTGATCCTGGAAACTAGTTAGGCCCACCAAACAATTATGATTCGTAGACTTAAAAACCTTTGAAACCATTCATATTATCTTTCCTCTATTGCCTGTGGTTATCAATTCCTCAAAAATATTAGGATATCTTGAAAAATGAAAAAAACCATAGGCTATGAGGTTATGGCTATTGTTGTTGAAATCCTTCATATGCCAATGAGAAAATAGGAATTTTAAATGGAATAGTAGATCTAGAAAACACTGAGATAACATTATCTAACATCAGGATGGTTTTAGATAACATTAGGGTGTTTTTTCGGCTACCATTAATTTAAATTCCAAGTTTAGGTAACCTTGGAAATACTAAGATCAATCATTTTCTATTGAGATTGCTTTACCTCTCTTAGGCACAATGATCTTCATAATTGATTGCAACTTCATCTAAGACATCTTCTTCATTCTTCCATTGATAAGTGCCTATCCACCATAGACCCTTGGGACAAAATTATTCCTAAAGAGTACATAGTAGTTGGTTGATTTATGTAGAAAATGATGATTACTCTATGAATAGTGCCAACCTCCTATTTCATACAATTGAGGGACTCAAAATACAACAAGGAGAGATTCTCCATAGATTGGCTATTGCTCTTTATTTTACCAATCAATTATTTATATTTTGGAAAAATGTACATATTTTTCTTGTTTATAATTTTCAATGTGATAGGACCAAATTTTTTCAACCTAAATCTGAACAAATTTTTGAATACAAGAAACAATCATTTGGTCCTATGAAATATAGAAATAGTAAAAGGATTTCATTAATAGAACAATAACATCATGTTTGTGAAGGTTGTATCATGGGAAAACAACATAGGAACATATTTTGTATATGAAAATCATGGAGAGATTCACAATATTTAGAGCTTGTACACTCGATTATTTGTGTGCCTATGCAAATGAGATCATTTGAAAATAATAAATATTTTATGACATTTATAGATGAATTTAGCCAAAATATATGAGTATTCTTCATGAAGCAAAAGTTAAAATCATTTGGAATCTTTTATGAACTCAAAACATTGTTTGAGAAGCAAAGTGGATGAATTCCATGATTTTTTTAAGGAATATGGGATCAAAAGACAATTTACAATGAAATACACACCACAAAAAAAAATGATGTTCTGGAAAGAAAAAACATGTTATAATAGAGATGGAAAGGAGTTAAAACAATAATATCACCAAATGATGTTTTGGAAAAAGTGGTTGACATGTGGGTATTTTGTTGAATAGATGTCCTAGAAGGAGTGTTCGAGATGTAATGCCATAAGAAAGAATTGAGTAACAAAAACCAAGTATTGCATATTTAATAAAAAAAATGTGTATATCTTATGCACATATTATAGAAGAAAAGATAATAAATATGTATGACAAGGGAGAGATGCATTTTTATTGGATATAGTGGATAATAAAAATATTATAAATTGTATAACCTTATTTCAAAGAATGTAAATTTAAGTAGAGATGTAAATTTATATTGAATATGAAGCTTGGAGTTAGAATAACAAAATATATCAACAAGGGACAACTAACATTGAAATGTAATATTTACATAGAGAAAACACAAATCAGCCTTTGGTTTCAAGTAGTAGTGCTAATGTAGGTAGCAATCCTTCCTCGTCATCAAATTCACCACCAAGTTTATTAACAAGGTCTGATTCCATCATGCAAAGACCATCAAGTATGACTATCCTATGAGAAATACACGAGATAACAATAAATGAAAATAAATATCAAGATTTTGTTGATTTTGTCTTATTTTTTAAGTGTGATCCTATCTATTTCAAATATGCAATTAATAATAGTAAATGGATAAAATTTATGGGTAAAGAAATTGATTCTATAGAGAAGAATCAAACATGAGAATTGATGGATCTTCTAGCAAGAGAGAAAACCATTAGTGTGAATTGGGTGCTTAAAAAAAAATTAATACAAATTATGATGTTGAATAATATAGACCAAGGTTAGTTGCAAAAGTGTATAAAAACTTATTAGAGGATAGAGATAAATTTGTGCAAATTCAATAAATCATTACATGGACTCAAACAGTTGCATAGGTTTTGATAAAGTCACATTGATTCTTTACAAAATATGGATTTCTCAAGTGCTCACATGAGACCACTTTCCATATTAAGGAAAAGAAACAAGGATAAGTTTTAAGAATTTTTTTTGGTAAGTTAAATATTTTATATTTATGAGGGCATTTGAAAGGCTCCCTAATGCCTTGATACATCATCTGACAAAAAGATGCATAGAACACAAAAAATAGCAACATATATATTATTTCATTTATAATGTGATCATTTGATAAATTTTAATAAATTGTTTGTATATAGATGATTTCATTTATACAAGCAATAATAATGTGTTGTTTTATAAATTTAGAATAGCAATGAAGAGCATATTCAAAACAATAGAATTAGTGTTGATAAAATATTTTTTTGGAATTGAAGAATTCCAATCAAATTATGGAATTTTTATTTTAGAAAGTAAATATGCAAAATATGTTTTAAATTGAGTTAGAATTGAGAATAGGAAAATAGCTTATACACCAATTGTAATAGGTCAAAAGTTATGTAAATATAATTGCAAAAGTGATGTAGATTTAACATTTTACGAACGAATGGTTGGAAATATCATGCATTTGATGGACTTTAGACCAGATACAATGTAGGCAACTAGTTTGATTTCAAGATTTATGGAGACACCTAAGAACACTCCCTTGCAAGCAAGGAAAATAATTCTAAATATGTGAATGGAACCAAAGATCATGTAAATTTCTATGCAATCTCAAATAAAATTGAATGTAGTAAACCTCTCTTATCATACCATATATATTTCAACAATAACAAAATATTCAACATGCATCCACAAATATTGCACAATAAATTGCTCAATAAAATATAGATTGCGGAGAGCAAGTGGGTAGTTAAAACTCTCCAGTTATGGAGAGGCCCAGGTTCAAATCTCTCCCCTCACATGTTGTGGATATGTTATATATAAAAGGTTCCTCATCAAAAAAAAAAAAAAAAAGTTTGAGGAGCTGAGGAATGAACTTTACTTTTGGGGGGAGTTACTCGAACAGCTGAGGAAAAAATTAGGAGGTGCTCTGAGGAGAAGGGATTTCTGAGATTTTTGGAACAGCATGAATGGCTTTGCCTGGAGGTACCCAATGTCGGAATAATGTCTCGTTTAAGGAAGCCCTTCGTGGCTCAGGCTTTTCTTCTGTTTGGCATAATGCAGAGGGTAATTCTTCAGGCCCAAGTAATTCTTCTTTGGAAGGAGGGTTTCGTGCAAAGCGAGTTAATGGATGCTTGGAAAGGGCTGGGGAGCGGCCTGTTCTTGTGATTCAGCCTGAGTCAATTGCAGATGATGTTGAATATATGCAAAATCATGCTTTAATATGCAAATTCTTGGGTATTCGCATCCCTTTCTTGGCATTTGAAAAGTGGGCCAGGAGTACTTGGAACCCGGTCGGTGATATGGAGATCATGATGGGAGCTAATAATTTCTTTCTGGTGGTGTTTTCCTGCTTGGCAGACCGAAATAGGGCTTTTGAGGGGGGCCCATACTTTTACAACTAGATTGGCCTCGTTTATTAAACCCCGGCATATGGGTTTTAATCCGACCGAGGAGATTCCTTCTAGGGTTCCAGTGTGGGTTCGACTTCCATGGCTACCTTTGGAGTTTTGGCGGACGGATATTCTGCACATGATTGCATTGGTGTTAGGCAAACCGGTGGGACCGTCTCAAAGCAAACTTCAGACAAAAAGGTAGTCTCATGTGCCCGTATTTGTGTGGAATTGGATTTATCTAAGCCTCTACCTGATTCTATGCAAATATGTGTTGGCTCTTTTTCTTGGGTTCAACAATTAGACTATGAAACTATTCCTTTCCGTTGTCGGTTGTGTCATGAGTACGGGCATCTTCAGCATAAATGCCCTAAAATGCCTGAAAATAAATCATTTGGTTCTAAAAATCCAAATCTACAATCTCAGGGTGGGAAGTCAGTTACACAAGAGGTTGGACCTGGACAGGGGAGGGCTCCCATGGATGTTAGTGGGGTAGACAAAGAAGGCTTTGTTCCAGTTAAGAATCGTAATAAGGGAAAAGGGTTGAAGCGGACCTTTATTGCTAGACAAATGGATGGCCTGTATAATAAGTTTGATGCCTTAGATGAGTTGGTATCTCCGGATGAAGGAATGAATGGTAATTTGAATATGGATACTCAAAATGTAACTGAGGTGCTGAATCCTAATGGGCAACAGGAAGTGACAGATTCTTCTTTGAACACAGCCCTGGCAATTGTTCCTGTTTCGGAGGGGCAACAAGACGGTGTGAAAGGGGATGACCCTCTTTTGGCTGATTTGCTGACTTCTAGTAGAGGAAAGGGTTCTTGGCCTAGTCCTTCTCTAGGGTTACTCCAATAGAACTTTAAAAAAGAGGCCCCTGCGAAGCTGATTAAGGCGGGTAGAAAGAAAGATGCACATAAACTGCATATGGAGGGAGAAACATTGGTTGAGAGTGGGGTGGTTAAACCCCTGGAGTCTCACTTTTCTTCTCTCTCTAAATGATTGTTCTTTCTTGGAATGTGAGAGGTTTGAATAGCTTACCTCGTCAAAAAGCTATTCGGGATTTGGTTCAGGCACATAAGCCGGATGTTGTTTTTCTTCAAGAATCTAAATTATCGGTGGAGGGTCTATTTAGTATTGCTTCTAAACTCTGGCCTCGAGGTCTTTGTCAGTGTGTTGGGGCTATGGGTAGTGCTGGGGGGCTTGTTAGCCTTTGGAATCCGTAGAAGCTTACTCCTCTTTGGTGGGTATCGAATAAGTCATCTCTTTCTATGATAGCTTCTTGCCATGAGTCTGGAGAAGTGGTTTTGTTCACTAACATTTACGCCCCCTCGGATCTTGGCTGGGAAGGTGCTCGCTGTGGAATCATATTCAAAGTGTTCGAGCCTTGGTTCCATTCTATCCTTGGATTATGGCCGGAGATTTTAATGTCGTATCTAGTATTGATGAGAAGAGGGGTGGTGTGGGTACTTTGGGGCCTCCCTCTAGACTCCTTAATGATAATATTCAGCTTCTTAATCCGGTGGATATTAAGCCAAAGAATGGTGTGTTCACTTGGACGAATAAGCGGTGTGGTTCTAACTCGATCTCTGAGAGGTTGGACAGGTTTCTTACTTCTTCATTTTGGATTAGCAATTCTTGGGTTACTAACTCAACGATTCTTGACTGGAGGGGATCAGACCACTGGCCTATTAAACTTGTTATCTCTCGGCAAGAAATGGATCATCATCCAAGTTTTAAATTCCAGCTTAATGTGGCTTAGGGATCCCTCTTTGTACGAGTTGATGAAAGTCCGGTGGAGTCGAGGCTGTCCTTCCCACGGCATCGCTATGTACTCTTTTGTTAAAAGACTCCAATTTGTGAAATATCAACTCAAAAAGTGGAACAGGCAATGTTTCGGGAATCTATTTTAGGCTAAAACTTTGGCCCAAAGAAGGCTTGATGTTATCACCAGACATATCAGAGATCATGGGTTAACAGAGCAGAATTTGCAGGAGGAGTCTGAAGCTTTGCATGAACTTCAAGAATGGGAGCTTCGGGAAGAGATTTTCTGGAAGCAAAAGGCCAGGGTGGAATGGTTACAAGAAGGAGATCGAAATACAACTTTTTTCTTTAACACTGTTAAGGCTCGAAGACACGGTAATGGTATTTCTTCGATTATTTCTTCTCAAGGTATTCAGCTTGTCCGCTTCTCGAGATATCTCTCGGAAGTCGTTCGATTTTTTTCTTCCTTATATTCTCGAGGATTTTTGTGGGGATCATGTTGATGATCATACTATTTTGCGTTGTATTCCTTCCGTTATTTCGGAAGAGATCAATGCATGCCTTCTTCAACCTATTTCCATTGATGAACTAGAAAGGGTAGTTTTCCTTATGAAGACTGGGAAAGCTCCGGGCCCGACGGCTTCCCGGTTGAGTTCTTTCAACACTTTTGGGAAATTATTAAATCCGATATTTTGAGGGTTATTCTTGAGTCCTTTCATAACCATCAGTTGTTGAAAGCTTTGAATTCCACTTTTTTGATGCTAATTCCTAAAAAGGAGGGTGCTAGCTCTTTTGATCGGCTTTGGCCTATTGCTCTCTGCAATGTGGTGTATAAAATTATTACTAAGCTGATTGCGGAGCGTCTCAAGCCTTGGCTGGATAGAGTTGTTTCTGATGAGCATGGTGGCTATGTGGCTGGCCGACATATTCTGGATGGAGTGGCTATTGCTGCCGAGGCGATTCATTCTATGAGCACTTCTAAGAATAAGTTTATGTTTATGAAGTTGGATATGGCGAAGGCTTATGACAGGGTGAAATGGTCTTTTCTTCACAAAATCCTCTTGGCCTTTGGATTTGATCCTTCTTGGATTGAGTGGATTATGAGTTGTATTACAACTCCCTCATATTCTCGTCCTAATTAATGGAAAGCCCTCTCCTTTGTTTCATGCTTCCCGGGGTCTTCGGTAGGGGGATCCTTTATCTCCGTACTTGTTTATAATTATGGCTGAAGGTCTGGGTCGCTGGCTTAAAGATCAGGTTCACCAGGGTCTTATTCATGGATGGAAATGGGAGAATAGTAGGCCAGCCATTTCCCATCTTTAGTTTGTTGATGACACTGCTCTCTTGGGTGTAGCTTCTATTTGTGAAGCAACCAACTTTAGACATGCTTTGGACTTGTATTTGGTCGTCTCTCGGTCAGAGATTAATGAGCACAAGTCTATTATTTTATTTTTCAATACAGATCCCGTGGTTCAAGCTAGAATTGTTCAGATTCTCGTGTTTCAGAGTTGGAACTCTTCCTCTTACATACTTGGGGATTCCCATTTCGTTGGTCCTCTACCTAGGGCGGTTTGGACTAACATACTTGACAAATTTCGTAGTCGAGTTAGTCATTGGACTCATAGATGGTTAACTTTTGCCGGTCGGGTTTTACTTTTGAAGTCGCTTGTTCGAAGCTTTACCGGTGTATAGATGCCTTATTCAGATTGCTCCAAACAAGTTTTCTTCATGACCCGGATTCTCTTTCTAGGCAATTCCTATGGGCCGGCAATCTTGGTTCCTCAAAATGGAGTCTTGTTAAATGGGAGACTATTTGTCGACCAAGGCAAGCTGGGGGGTTGGGTCTTCGTCTAAGCTCTCTTTCTGGGACTGCTTTGGCTGCTAAGCTGTATTGGCGTTGGTGTAGTAATCAGGAGCAAACTTGGGCCAAGATTATCTCCCACAAGTATCTTAGGGGAGTGGAAGGTTCAGAGATTCCTCGATACAGCTTGACTGGTCGAGGATCATTTGTTTGGAATACTTTGAAAAAGGGAGCAGAGTTGGTTAAGCAGGGGTTATTCTGGATTTGTTATACTGGGTCTCGAGCTCTTTTTTGGCAAGATTCTTGGGATGGCTTTGCTCCTCTTCTTAGCGAGTTTCCACATCTTCAAGATCTTGCTCAATGCTTTTGGGATGCTGGATGGTTGAAGGTGGCATATTTCAAAACTGTTAAGTCCTTTGGTCAGATGGTTAGTCTCCAGTGGAAGGATCCTCGAGAATGGCCTCGCCGGTGGCACTATGGATGCGAGGGCGTAGCTGGCCCGTATTCTCGCTAGCCGTCCCTGCTCTTCTCTACCTCGGGGATGATGTGCTAGCATGGGGAAGAGATAATAGAGGGATATTTTTGGTTGCTGCCGGTTATTGTGTTTTGGATCGATAGCGGTTTGGTGAGGAGGAGGTTCCATGGTGGAAGCAAGTTTGGAATAAGTTTATTTGGCCGAAGTGTAGTTTTTATGGGTGGCAGGCTACTCATAATCGTTGTCTCACTTGGGATAATTTTCAAAAGCGTGGGTTTGCTGGCCCCTCTTTATGCTATAACCGTGGGAAGGCTGAAGAATCTATTGGGCATTTACTTCTCCAATGTGACTTTGCTCGACAAGTCCGGCATTATTGGTGGGGGAGTATGGAATCACCCTTGTTCGCATGCTTCATCAATAGTTGATTTTTGGAGGAGTATGGGGCGGCCTCCTGCAGCGGCTTTCTTTTTACAAGTTGGATGGAGTATTGGTCCTTCATGCATTTTTTGGCAGATTTGGCTTGAACGGAACCGTCGGATTTTCCAAGGTAAGGAGTTAACTACTTCCCAGGTCTGGCAGAGGATTTTGCGAATGATCCAGAAACTGTGTCTGCAAAATGTCGATTATTTCTCCCGTGGACCATGCGAACGTCGGATCATGGAAATATTAGGCTTGATGGTTAATGGTCCTGGTCCTAATGTCTCTTGCAGATGGATGGGTCAGAATAATCGGGTGCGGAGGGTCGGCAAATGGAATCCGCCTCCTCCAGGAGTGCTGAAAATTAATACGGATGGATCTTCCCGGGTTAATCCGGGTAATGCTGGTATTGGTGGTGTGGGGCGGGATAGTAGTGGTACTATCCAATTTTTTTTCTCTTGCTTTAAGGGACATCATTCTAATAACTTCATGGAAGCACTCACAATTTTATATGCTTTGGAGCAAGGGTATGCTTTGGGTTGGCGTCGGATTGTTTGTGAATCTGATTCTCAGATTGTTATAAATTTGTTAAATTCTGGAGATAGTCTTCATGGTTGTTGGTGGTTGAGTTGGGTTGCTCGGAAAATTCTTAATATCTCTGCTCACTTGGACTTCATTTCTTTTGTGCATATTCCTCGGGAGTGGAATAGGGTAGCGGATTTGTTAGCTAAATGGGCTTCTAAGTTTCAAGATGGTTGGGATGTTCAAAATTGGTCTCAACTTTCTTCTGATTGCTCTCAATCTCTCTCTTCTTTATTGAGAGCTGATATGCCTGAATAGCTTCTGCTTTTTCTTTGTATCATGAATGTTTTGTTGAGTTAATAAATTTTTACCCTCTTTTACAAAAAAAAAAAAAATATAGATTGATTATACCCTTGAGGTAGAGCAACAACATACAATGCTCCTTTTGGACGAAAACCACTCCATATCTCTAGCCCCATGAGCCAATACTTCTCCAATAATACCTCACAGATCCTTTTCACAATCGGGATACATATCTCTTTATACAAGAGTGTGATGGTTCACCTTCCATGAGTTACAATATCACACATAATAATATGATAATATTCCTTGTGGTTATCTATGACAATATTCCCCCAATGGTTACAAATATGATTTTATGATATACTTATTTCTAATTTGACATGTGGCCTTCCTTATTCAATTATTAATTTATATCTCATACCATTATACAATGCAATATTAAATTATTCAATATTAAATACCTATCTTGGTGCTCAACATTACATCCCCCTTACAAATGTTTCATCCTCAAAATATTAGAAGAGGCTAAATAATAGGATCTTTTAAGCCATGTTGTGTATTGATACAAATATTGATCATCCATCCATCCTATGGAAACTCTAATGGGTGGTGGCCTTCCTTGATGTCGATATACCATGTGTCCATATGAGTAGCCAAAATTGTTGGATTTGCTCCATCATTTTTTTGATCTACTTTGATGATGAGTCGTTTTGTTTTGTAATGCAACTACACCACTTTGAAAACCAAACTCACTATGCTTTCTTTGCAAAACCTTGCCATAGTTGGTGCCTTATTGAATTCATGTATAACCATATGATTGTTGCCTTAAGCAATACCTCCAAAATTATTGCCTCTCATGGTGATGTGGGTGGTTATATGATGCAACCTTAACTTGATGTTGTGTTTTTACTCTTTCTTCTTACTTTCTTCATTTTTTTTTTATCCCTTTATTTTACTTATTGATCACCTACTGAGATTTTGTTTTATATTATTTTTCTTGTTCTTCACTTTGGTCCTTTGTAATAGCTACATGTTTTTCTTTACATTGAGAAATATCTTGTAATTTTATCTTCTTCTTTCGGTACCATAACTTCATGAATTTATTTTGCACATTAATGTTAATAGTACCTAAAGAATACAACCAAGGATAACCAAGAACAATATTTGCATCATTCATCTCAATAAAATGCAAATTTGAATGTAAAACATATTTATCCATGGTGAGCTTTAAATATTTAAAACTTTGAACGTTATTTCCCTCAATCTATATGTCTTTGACCCAGGTGTTGTAGGTGAGTTGGAGAGGAGAGGGCAATCCTCCAAGGGAGGTCCCAGGTTCGAATCTCCACCCTACCAAAAATATGAATTGGGTACCCAAAATCCAATTGATAATGTTGGTGCGGTCAGGGCTAGGTGCAATCCCCGGGTGACTTTGATGGTGTATAACCCCCTGTTCATGGTCTCTTAGACCAAGGCGGCCCCGCATGGGGTTTTTCGCTATATATATATATATATATATATATATATATATATATATATATGTATTTGATTTTCCTTTTCTTGAACTTGCAACCTTTTAGTCAAATATATATTGATAAAATTATATTTGTCGCTAAGGTTAATAGAAACAATAATTTTTTGATTTTGAATGTAACCATGAATTTACAAAATATAATTCTTACATTAAAATAAATATTTTTGATCAATGAATTGCCTTGACACACAAGGTGTAGTTTCCTTATCCTGTAAATTATTATCATTTTTTTTTATACTTTTTTTTGCCTAAAAATGCAACTTGAAATTCTTCTTTTTGACCACTGATTGGTCCTAACACTCAAAGTGTAGTTTCCTTAGCTTAAAAATTATTATCATTTTATTTTGATGCCCATTTTATTAAAAATGCAACTTCAAATTCTTCCATTGTACATTTATTTTTACAATCATACAAAAAATCATGGAAACAAGAAAGGGCATTTTATTTCAAGGCAAAATGAAGGCTATGTTTCCACCATGACTTAGAAATAGTTTAAGTATATATATATATCCTCCTTCAACCAATCCATGGCATTACTATTAGCCCTTCCATTGAATTTTGGCAATGACAACTCCATATTTTTTTTAAGTAGCTAGGGTTTGAAATAACCAAAAAATTAAAATTTTTGAAATCTCATCTATTTTTGTATTCAAAAATTAAATTTGTACTTCTATATTCAAAATAAAACAAACAATGTATATGTGGTCCATCCTCAGTCCATTTTTTACTTATTTGTCCAGTGGCCTTCTCCCTTTTTGAATAGGCGTCTTAGGTATATGTGGAAGATCTGCCTTCATCACTACTTATGGCAGATATGGTTGGAAAGGAATCGTCGGGCCTTCTTGGATAAGGTTTCTCAGTCATCCTCTGTCCTGTAAAAAATATTAGGATATGCTAATGAGAATGCCTATTTAGTGCCTGCAACTTCTAGACCTCCAAATCCTTTTGAAGCTTCATTAGGCCAGTCATTAAACTTACCTCTCACTGATGGCCTCAATCATCCTCAAGTCTGTCCTAGAACCATGATCACATGGACCCCACCCCCCCTAGGGTGGATTAAGTTAAATTTTGATGGGGCATCTAGGGGCAACCCGGTGAAGTCAGGGCTGGTGGCTTACTTAGAGACCACAAGGGTGAAGTGCTTGTAGCTTTTGCTGAACATCTTGGAGCTCAAACTAACAATGTGGCTGAAGCGATGGCAGTTTGGAGGAGCCTCAAGGTGGCAGAGAATTATCCAGGGAAACTGTTGGTGGAAGGTGATTCTCTTATTATTATAAATCTTCTAAAGAACACTAAGAGAGATCCTTGGATATTTGATGACTACATCCACGAAGCAAGGGCTCTAATTCATGATCGACCTAAGGCCATAATTTTGCATACCTTCCGGAAAGCAAACATGGCAGCTGATAGGCTGGCAAATGAAGGCATTGTAGCAGCAAATTTGATCACGTGGATTGAAAATCTTCCTCATGCAGTCTCAATGGTGATAGATAATGAAAAATTTTAGATTGGAAGGCTCAAAGTGGATCAATGACAGAAAATGGGGGCATTTTAAAAAAATATTTTTTTGAACATTATAATGGCTTTTGTCATATTTGTTTTTTTTGTTCATGTGACTAGTGTTTTTTGCAGCTTGTGGGGCACTGATATAGGTTTTTTATCTACAAATTCATGCATGGGAAACATCCGCTTTGGCCTCAAGTATTTCCCAAGGTGTGTTTGGATTCGATGTCGCAAAAAGGCCCTAGCAAGAAATAACAAAGTGTTGGTAATAGTCTTGGAGAAGATGACAATTTCATCAGCCTCCAACAGTATCAACCAGTTGAAGAGTCTGTCTGGCCTCATCAGTGCAGCTGTTGATTTGTGTGATTCTCTAAATCTTCTATTTTATAGCCGCAGCTCCGGGGGCACAAGGAGTCGAAGGCAAAATCTAAAGATGATGGCAAGGAGGATGATAAGAAGTTAGATGAGGACTACACGGAATACCGCTTGGCCTCTTGGTCGTCCATTCTATGGGATGTTTTTTTGACCATATTCTATTATTTTTATATGGGCACAAGCTACTCTGCATGGTGCTTGCATGATTAGTTTTTGTCTTTGTTAGTTCTATTTTGCGTCTTTCTTTTTTGATGGCCATAATATTAGGCTTCCATAGTTTAGTTTGGTTGTATTCTGTTGGAAGAGTAGGTCTTGGCCCTTTTTGTTGTCAGTTTAAACTTTTAGGGCTTGGCCTTTGTCCAGTTGGTCAGTGGACCCTATTTTGTAAAATGGTTTTGGGTCAACCAGTTAAAACCCGGTGTTAATTATAATATTCTCTTACTTACCAAAAAAAAAATAAATAAAACAAACAATGACTGATTTTCTTACCCGGATTGGAAGTTATGAAAATTTTCCCCTTTTTGTCGGTAACCCAAAAAACAACACCAAAAGCCCAACTTGCAATAGTTGTAACTTCCTCAATACTTATCAAAATTTCACAACTGAATAGTCATTTTTGTAGTACTCAAAATAACCTACATGTTGATGCAAAAATATTCTAAAAATAACTACTATAAAATTTAACAAAAAAAATTATTTTTGAAAAAATAAATTCGCATTAGCTTTAACAACCCAGCTGCAAACAACTATAACTCTCTCAAAATTATCAAAAGTCAAAAAATGAGTGGTCATTTATATATTACTCAGAACAATCTATATGCTGATGCCAAAATATTTTGCAAATGACTGCTGACAAAGTTAATAAGAATTTAGAAAATGCTCAAAAATTTCTACACAATGGAGAAAAAACCTTCTAAAAATGATTGTTGAAATAAAAAATATAGCCTCTGCAAAATGTGCCCTAGCTCTACAAAAGTAAAATCACTTTACCCAAATCACTACTCTGATACCAAATGTTGTAAACCTCTCTTCTCATACCATATATATTTCAACAATATAATAAAATATTCAACATGCATCCACAAATAAATTAATTGCATAATAAATTGCTCAATAAAATAGAGATTGATTATACCCTTGAGGTAGAGCAACACCATACAATGCTCCTTTTGTAAGGAAGCCACTCCACAAGATATCTAGCTCCATGAGCCAAGACTTCTACAAGAATACCTCATAGATCCCTTTCACAATGGGGGTACATCTCTCTTTATATAAGAGAGTGATGGTTCACCTTCAATGAATTACAAGATCACACATGTGGAGCTTCACCTTCCATGAATTACAAAGTGCGAAGTGCATAATAATATGACAATATTCCTTGTGGTTGCATATGAAAATATTCCCCCAATGGTTACAAATATGATTCTATGACATACATTTTTCTAATTTGACATGTGGTCTTCCTTACTCAATAATTAATTTATGGCTCATACCATTATATTAAATTATTCAATATTAAATACCTATCTTGGTACCTAACATTTAACTTGTTAGATATATGGGTAGTCATTGGGTTGGAAACATTGATGAAATAAAAATCACTTATAGGTACATATTTCATCTTCAATCTAGTGTAGCCACATGGTCTTCTAAAAAATAGCCTATTGTTTCACTTTCAACTATTGAAGCAAAATATTTTTTTATAATAATTGATCTATAGAATTTTCAAAAAATCCAATATTTTAGGTAAGAAGCAAACACATGGATATCAATTTCACTTAATAAAAGAGTTGGTTAGAAATTCAATAATTAAATTGGACTTTTGTAGGTCAAAGAAATAAGTAGCACACATATTTACAAAAGCTTTGATGAAAGAAGACTTTGGAAGATTGATTTTTTTTGGAGGGGGTGTCATAGTCTTGAGAAATATGGATTAAGGAAGGGTGTTGAAATTAATCCATATTTCTTATATAAATATTATCTTTCTAGGATAAATCTAAAATAATTATCTTTTATTGTGTGCAACTGTTATCACTTTTTTTTGGTATTGATATAAAAAGGGGATCGAAAGATATACAAGAAAAAAATAAGAGAAGATCATACAAATGAAATATATCCCTATCATAGTAAAATAAACAAACATATATTGAAATAATATTCCTCCCTCTATCCTTTTATTTAACGTAACTGATGTAGCGGTCAATGCTTTACATAACTAAAAAGAAACTGCTAACAATAATGTAATTTAGTGTGCTTAAATCCTTCATCGCATGATCCCAATAAGTATTCTGCTTTTCTTTTCCCTATTTATCCGCTAGCTTTATTATCAATTCTTATAATATCTTCCAACTCCATGGGGGTATATGACCAGACCTTGAAATTCTCAGATTTAATTGCCATATTTGACATTTTATCGGCAACTTTGTTTCCCTCTCTATAAATATATTTAACTTGAATTTCTTCTAGGTTTCCCAAAATACTACTCGCATCTATAATTATTTAGAAAATACTAGAATTAATTAACTCCCATTTTTGAAGGGAAGTTATAATATTCTTGGAATCCCCCTCAAGAACAATTTTCCTAAAACCCAAATTCACTGCAATTCGAAGTCCTGTAAGAATTGCCCTTGATTCAGCTTGGTGATTTGTGGTAATTCCTAGATCCTCAACATATGCAACCACTACTTGACCTCTGTCATTCTTAATGAGGCCCCCACCACCAACATGACCTAGGTTACCTTTTGTATCTACATAGAAGTTAATTTTTACCCAGTATTTTTGGGGACATTCCCATCGAGTATCTCGTCTCACCTTATTGACTTTTTTCATATTTAATATATATTTTTCTCTATAGAGGACCATTGCAAGAATTTCATGTCCAATAATGTTTTTAATACAATCCTCCAATAAGGCTATTTTTATCCTGGCATAAACCCCAATTATTCCTCTGGTTTTATTTTTGAACACTCATTTGTTTCTTTCCAACCAAATCCCCCAACAAATATGTGGAATGCATTTTTACCAAAAAAATACTGCTTCCTAAGTGCTACTATTTCTAAATACTTATTAAATAATCTACAATTACCCAAGCAACATTAACTTCTCTCAATAACATATTTATAATATCATAAAATAATCACAAGTTCCAAATAGGTGGTCCACACACTCATCCTCTTTATTACATAAGACATAATTTTTTTTTTGGTAAGTAAGAGAATATTATAATTAACATCGGGTTTTAACTGGTTGACCCAAAACCATTTTACAGAATAGGGTCCATTGACCAACTGGACAAAGGCCAAGCCCTAAAAGTTTAAACTGACAACAAAAAGGGCCAAGACCTACTCTTCCAACAGAATACGGCCAAACTAAACTATGGAAGCCTAATATTATGGCCATTAGAAAAGAAAGACGCAAAATAGAACTAACAAAGACAAAAACTAATCATGCAAGCACCATGCAGAGTAGCTTGTGCCCATATAAAAATAATAGAATATGGTCAAAAAAACATCCCATAGAATGGACAGCCAAGAGGCCAAGCATTCTTCCTTGTAGTCCTCATCTAACTTCTTATCATCCTCCTTGCCATCATCTTTAGATTTTGCCTTCGACTCCTTGTGCCCCTGGAACTCCTGGCTATAAAACAGAAGATTTAGATAATCACACAAATCAACAGCTGCACTGATGAGGCCAGATAGACTCTTCAACTGGTTGATACTGTTGGAGGCTGATGAAATTGTCATCTTCTCCAAGACTTTTATTATAACTTCTTCCAATATCATAGCTTCTTAATCTTGTCAAATATTGATTTTTTTGCTCCCTTATTTGATTATAAACATATATATTGATTTAGTTCCCTTATTTTTTGACACTCCACCCTTGAAAGCAAAAACCTACATTAAGTTTCTCTTTTTGCTACTTCTTATTATTTCTTCATGGATATAACTGATCCCAATAATTCATCAAGCTTGGAATTCTTTAGATCCTTTGCTCTCATCAATATCATTGCACATTCTATGTTGTTGTTAATGTTATCAATACCATTTTGACATCTCCTTATGTTGGTTCTTCACTATATGCACCAATTATTTGTGTAAATCATGTATCATTACATATTAGTCTCCCACATTTTCATTGTCACTGTGCTCATATTTTCATACTATATTCTTAATTTCTATAAATTCTCCAATATTACTTGATCATACTCTTAATAGGTTGTTTTCAATGTGTTCCAAGGAACTTTGGTAGTCTCAACCTTTGATTTTTTTAAAGATGCTTGTATCAAGAGCTACTTGTATGTAATACAAAGCCAAGACATCTTGTATTTATGATTCCTTCATGTATCTTTTGTTTTGTTGATGATAAAGCACTCCAATTTATCAATCGCTTATATCCATATTTCACAACACTCCAAACCATAGTTAACATGTTTGGTTTATTTCAATATGTTTGGAAAGCAAAAAAATGGTTTTGAGGTTCAATTTTTTTAAAGAGGTTAGGTTTGGTTCAAAAAGATGTATAAAATTAACATATTAATTTAAAGTATAAAATACATACATACATATATATTAAAATTTATTAGTTTATTTTAAGTTTTTTTTTTTTCAATTTGTTATATGGGATTGAAACATGCCCTACCCGTATTACATCATCACCACATAGTGGTATTACAACAAAGCTTGGATATTATCTGTGTATCACTTGTCAATATTTGAACCTTAGTCTCCTCCTTAAATGTTGAAGATTCCACCCGGTTGAGCTAATGCCACTTAATATTTAAGTCTTTTTTATTAAACCAAAGCACATTTAAATTAATTTTGAAATTGCATTTTAAGTTGTTAATTACTAATTTAAACTAAATTGTACTTATTGATGTTCATTATCTTCATTTCACTTAGTTTTATATTTATATTTCTATTTAAATAACATTTGTATTTATATTACTTAAGCTATATAATCATGTGTAATTGGGCATCTCATTCTCAATTTGCATGACAATGAAATGTATACACAAAGGAAATAACACAATACAATAAAAAAACATGCAAGTTTGAAAGGGGGTGATTGTTGTATAGCGAAGATATCACTTTTTTTCTTATTTTGTAGGTTTTGAAGGTTTTTGGGACATCCTTTGGAAGTACCTTTTTCACCTTCGATAATCAGAGGATGCTATATGTATAAGCTTAATTTTATGGTAGAAATGGGAGTATTATCTTGTTTCACTTTTCTTTTAGGATCTTTGATTCTAGACTAATATTTTTATTCTTGCATCTACATTTCTCTTACCTATTTTGTAGGATCTCAAATTTTCTTTCTAACTTATTTAACATGCCAATTCTATTTGCATAAGATTTTCCAAACTCACTTTGGTTGCCTTGCAGGATTCACAAGTATCATCCAGAAGTTCTCCATCACCTTTCTATAGTAGGACACAATAGATTCTACCTTGTATTATAACAACATACTATGAATTCTTAGCTAGTATGACTAGTAGGCTACAAATTTTTCTAGATAGACTATTTCTTGAAATTATTCTCATTTTTGGATTCCTTGACATCTTATTAATAAATTTTTCAAATTTGCATTTTCAATCTCTTTGATTTTAGCCTAAAAATAAAATTCATATGTTAAAGGCCCTATTGGTGGTGAACCTATTATAGGCTATAAATTTATTTTATTTGGTTAATCAGTCAAATCTAAGCATCAAAATAGTTATCAATTAATCCAATGGACATCCTAACACTCTCTCAACTAGATCAATTTGATTTTGTAGCAATTATGTTTATCTTTCATGCAATTAATATTCTTCTAAAGGATAAAAATCAATTTTGTAAAACGGAACAAGGGGCTTGACTACAAACAAGGAAGCTTAACATATTTTCAAGCATTGAGAAGCCCCCTAAAAACAAGCACCTCTATTGTTTTCCTCTTTTAAGCATTTTTTGTAGATTCATAGGTTAAGAGGCAATGAACCTGTTACAAGTGGAAATTTTGTTTGCAGTCGATGAACCTATCCAAGCGACAAACTCGAGTTTAGGAAATGAACTTATCTTCAATAGGAATTTGGGTAGTTTCATTTTAGTTTACATTTTAGCATTTCTTTAAAGTTATTGTTTGCACTTTTATAGTTGTAGTTATGTATTTAGTTGTAGTATTTCCTTTAAAGCAACACAATACTAAGGAACTAGTATAAAAACCTATTACATCATTAAATTTACTTTATCTCAAGCATACTCACTAGGCATTATATCAAATTGCATAAAGCTTGCATATAGGCTAGAATTTTGTTTTTCCATTCACTCTTGTGCCCTTGCTGGAAAAGACAAAATACAATTCCTTTTAGTTTCTTATATATTCCATTTTAAGTTTCATGGTTCTTGTAAGGATTTGATAAAATCATATAGGAATTAATTCTTGTTTTCAGCATTATTAACTTTTTTGAATTGCATTTTATTTACAAATTCTTACATTTAGGAAAATTTTTATTTTCTAGATTTTAAAACTTAGGTGCTTGCATAGAAAACTCATCAAAACATATGATTTAGATTGAATTCATAAAACACTCTTGGTGGACATTTGATCCAAACCAGAGAACTCAAATAACAATAATATTTAGGCAATAATCTTTGTCCAAGTGTGGATGCTTGGGTTTGGAGAGTAGTGTCTTTGAATCAAGGTTTACATCTTTTGTGAACCCAACATGAACAACACACAGGACTTGGAATATTTGGCCTAAACATTTTTTTACCTTAATCAACCATAAACATTTAGTACAATTTAGTTAAATACCACCTAAAGTATTTAGTTAGATTAAATCATTTAAAAAAAAAGATAACAAGAATATCACAAAAATTTAGTCCTACTTAGGGAATGTTAATGACCCATTATGTAAATTATCATACAAATATTGAGGGTTATCTCTCATGGCAAGTATAAAATGATGTGCTATAAATAGTCATAAGGAGGTATAATGTTATCATAAAGGGGATATAAGTATTTTCTGGAACATCTTTCCATTCTTCTCTAATAAAATTTGATAAAAAAAACTTAGTAAAATTAATTCCTCTTTTCTAGGTTTAACAAATCAACAACCTCCCTACATTACTAGAAGTGTAGCTCACCAAATTATGCATAATATAAATCTATTGTCTTCCATTATTGAACACCCAATAGTGTTCAAGAATTTTGTATATGAAGAAGAGGAGTATCTTCCTCCATCTTGAAGTATTTCCCCTATACATAATAGAAAGGGAGAAGTAGTCTTTGGATATATGGATCACTTTACTTCTTTTGCCCATAAATAAAGACGCTTTGTTAATTATCACTTTGTTTATAGCACATTTAGAACATGTTCAACAAGCTAAATCAACTCTATTTTTAATTTGAAAAAAAAATACTACGGGACCCTACATGTAGATCTTAATAATTTAGGGTCTAGAACTTCTAATATCACTTAAAAAGGAGAAAATATTAACCTAACCATTTATATGGGGTAAACAAACCCCCATTACCTTGTATAGATAAACTACTAAAAACAACTCCTAGTCATTCTATACCTTCAATTATGGTAGTAAATTAGTTAGAAATTCCCCCCTAACAACCAATGTCTCAATTGGTCTTTCCCAAATAAACTTCCCTTTTAAACCCAAGATGGGGATATGAGTATAATTTTGTCCCTCCTTGCTCTAGCACCACTTCTTTTGACATATTTAACCTTAGTAGTTTTAGTATGACACCCATGCTTAATCCTAAAAATGCCCCAACTAATCTCTTCAATAATTCCTCAAATCGCTTTGCTCCTTAATCAAATCCCTCTTTTAATCAAAATTATCAAATTCATCCTTTGATTAATATATCAAATCCTTTTACTTCGTCATAAGTTTCACTAATTCTATCTAGTCAACCCTCTCTTGATGTCTAAACCCTTATGCCCAATTTATTTTGACATATTTAACATTAGTAGTTTTAGTATGACACTCATGCTTGATCCTACAAATTTCCCAACTAATCCCTTCAACAATTCCTCAAACCACTTTGCTCCTTAAACAAAACCCTTTTTTTATCAAAATAACGAAATCCATCCTTTGATTAATATATCAAATCCTTTTCCTTCATCACAAGTTCTGCTAATTCTGACTAGTCAACCCTATCCTAATGTTCAATCCCTTATGTCCTAGGTACAACAATTTACTCAACAAATGCCTTCACTCTACGGATTTCTGATGCAAATATCTACATTTAACGATATGTGCAGTCAACCATTAGACCCACTTGTAGCTAATTGCCCTTTTCCACACCATTTCAATGTCCCTAAGTTACCCAAGTGATGGTTTAAGTGATTCTATGAGTCATATAAAACTCTTCATGCTTGTCTGTGTAAGTATAACATATGATGAATTGTTATTACTAAAAATATTCCCACAAAGTCTTATTGGATCAACATTGAAATGATATTACTAACTGCCTCGCTATTCTCTTAGAAGCTTTAGATAACTAGGTGAGAAATTCATTCAATAATTCATTATTGATATTGAAAAAACTAATAAAAAAAGTTTATCGAGTTTCTTAAAAAGGTGGAGGTTAATAGAAGTAAAGTTAGAATATAAACCCCTCCAAAGGATCTCCTTAGTGTCTTTAAAAATAACCTTAACAAACATTCTATCGTATTCCTTTTATTTATTTTATATATATATATATATATATATATATATATATATATATATATATATATATATATATATAAAGATGCTATTCAATTGGCTAAATAAGTAAAATTCGTCTCATTAGGAAGGAACAATTAACGCTTAGAAGGAAGACGATAAATCCTCTTCTAATCAAAAGGGACAATATAGTAGGTTCCAATCTCACGAGCTTGTCCATGCATAGACAGTAGCCCAGATGCGATTCCTCTGAGTGGTGCACCAGATTGATGACGACGGTGCAACCCCTATGCGTCCGACGGTCCCCATCTCACGCCGGGTTACCATGCACCGAGACGGTGGAAGTCCTGGGAGCCTTCGTAGATAGTTTGAACCCTACCAACTCTACTGGTAATTACTAAAAATCGTGATTGTAACCATTACTTCTATATACCAAAAAAAAATAAAAAAATAAAAAAGAAAGACAATATAAGAACAAACATGTCATAGGAGGTGAGGTCATTGACTCTAGGTAAAACATCAATAATGAAAGACCTATAAAATAGCATACTAGGTTAGACCGACCTCCTTCCAGAAGTAAAAATGATGAAACTCTCACCCACCCATGAGACCTTTACAAGAAGGATTCAATACGATAGAACAATGATCGCATCAATAAACATTCTACGTATATAAAAAAATATTAAAACCCTCATCCAAGACGTCGTTAATAAAATACAACTCGCTTTTAGTAGCTCCCACTCCTCCACATCATCAAATCAAGATTTAGACATTTTACAATCAAAAGACAACTAACAATAGTAAATAGAAGAATGTTCCACCGCCTTACATACGAACGACATATACGACCTCCGGTATTCATGCGGCGTTGACGTCTCCTGTCCGCATAGATTCTTGAGCAATAATAATAAATAGCATACGACAAACATATACGAACAAATATTCTAAGTGAGCCAACATTATCCGCAGAACTTTGTGAAAAGGTCAAAATTACATCACATTCCAATATTTTTTTTAAAGTAAATACTTTTTATACACATTTATTATAGGGATTGAACTCGGGTCACATATGTAAGTGGTTGTCTTTGTTAGTAGACCACACTCACTCACGAAGATAAGGGGTTAATATTTACAATATAACCTAGAGTGCATCGCATGGGTTCGGGCTTTGGTTGTTATTTGAAGAGGTCCAAGGTTCAAATCGTCGCATCTTTGTCAATAAGTATAGCTCTCAACTTTAGGAAAGGTTATGGTTGGGAGGACACTGCTCAGTCCTATACGTTGGTCACAAGGGGTTTCTCACAATAATTAAATAAAAAAAATTAAATTATATACAAACATTTTAATAGTATATTAAATTGCTAGTATTTTAATTTAATATTTTAAGTTTGAATTATGGAGAAGGAAATCAGGATTCAAGTTATTGATGATAGCCGCTATTATTATGGCCTTCGTATACATTGCATTGCTTTTTAAAACAAAAAAAAATAGATACATAATAAATTAATATTATATCATTGTAATTTTATTTTTCACATGAAAAGTAATATGGATAAAGACTATCCTTATCATTAACTTTTAAAAACAAAAAAAATTCAGCATGCAATAAATTAATATCATATGATTGTAATTTTATTTTTCACATTAAAATTAAAATGGATGCACCCTAGATAGATAGTTTGAATGCTGATAGTTACTAAAAATCGTGATTGTAACCATTGCTTCTATATACCAAAAAAAAAACAAAAAAAAATGGATGCACCGGGGTGCAGCTTAAAGGTTTAGGCTTTGGCTTTTCTTTTAGAGGTCCAAGGTTCAAACTACGGGTGGTGTGGATGATTGTGTGAGGAGGTTGTGTTAAATTTCCTATTGATAAGTATAGCTCTCAACTTTAAAAGGAGTCATATAAAAGTAATATGGATCAAACAATGTGAAAAAAAAGATCTAGATTCAAATTATGGGGAAGAAAGTCATTATTATACCTCCCAAATGACCTCCCCTTATACTTAGCATTACTTTTAAAAACAGAGAATTTTAGGTACACAATAAATTAATATCATATCATTGTAATTTTATTTTTCACATGAAAGTAATATAATTTACTTTCAAAAACAAAAAAATTATTTTATTTTTCACATGAAAACTAATATGGAAGTAATATGGATTGAGCAACATTGTTTTTTTTTATAATTTTTTAGAATTAATTTTTTAATTTTATAAATAATTAATATTTTATTTTTAAAATAATTTTTAGAAATTTATATACTTTTAAAGTGTTTGAAAAAGAGAGGTATTAACATGGAATAAAATTCCATCATAAGAATAATGAAGGAAAGTTTAAAATTCTTTTAGAAGTTGAAAAGCAGGGGCATATTAGGGGTCACCCTTCTAGTGAATTAAATGTGGGTCTTTATTAAGAGAACCTAATGTTTTTGTCCTCCTTGTAAGGACTAAAAAGAGTTAACTTTGTTTGACATGTAAATTTTATATTATAATTTAATTTTTAATTTCTATTTGGTTATTCAATTTTTTATTGTGATTATGTATATATTGTTTAAAATAATAATAATTGAAATATTATTAATTATTTAATTATATTTTTATATATTATGTTTTTATTTGTAATTCTTAAAGATTAGATATTAAAATCCAAGAGAATGGAAATCATTATTTTAAATAATATTGAAAATACAAGAAACAACTCTAGTAGAGGTCTTTTGCGAAACCTACTAATATATTATTAAATATTAGAAACACAAACTTAACACACTATGGGTTATAAAAATGATTAAAAAATAACAAAATATAAAAATCAAGATATCATGTGCAATTAAACCTAGTTTATTTTATTTTGATTCAAGAATGATTATCATTAATATCCACTTTAACAAAGTGAGATGCTTGTTTTGAATCAACATCACTAGTAAAATAACCTTCTTTATCAATGGCTTTGATGCTCAATCTCAAAAAATTCTTACTTTACTACTTTAAGTGTCAATCAAATCCATGGAGATCTTATTACTTTAAGTATCAATAAAGTTCATGGAAATATTAACTTATTATAATGTAATAATCAACTAAATTTGAGTTAATACAACTTGATCAGTTATAAAAGTTGTATTGTTTTTCTACTGTATAAATTCAAAATTTCATCTCCTTGCCATGTTTGCATTACTAGACAAAAATACCACTTTTGGAAACCTCAATAATAATTGAAATGTAATTATTTGTATTGATTGAAGTGTCATTATTTGTATGTTATGTTCATGTAGATATCCTAAGTTTATACCTAAGATCTCTTTATTTTTAATCACATTTTTCTACTCATGTATTATAAGGGACTTGACAAATGATTCAGCATTGGCATTCTCCAATGATATTATGTAAATGACCACAATAAAATTATCAAATACCTTCACTTTTATTATTTTAGAAAACTTCTTATTTTAAGTGGGTAATATCTTTAAGGAAGGATATTGATTTCATTAAATTTATTGCTCATTGGTTTTGTGTTAGTATTTAGTTTTTTAATAATATAGTCTAAATTTAGGAAATCATTTTAAATCCTTAGAACAAAATATAAGACCTATAATTGATAAACCCAAGTTGGGCTACAATTTTATCACATAATAGATGTTATAATTTTCTAGGATAAGTTTAAATAGACAATCTAATACCTTGGTCGAATAAGTAATCTCTACCTCTTCACCCCACCTATCTATTGATGGATAAGTTATCTCTACCTCTTCTTTACCATATCTTTAAAAATGTGTCACTTTCTAGTTTTGTACATATACCAAAAACCTCAAAATGTAAACATAACATAATACACCTTGCTTTGCTTAACACCTAAAAAACCAAAGAAACCAACCATCCATCCACTTCACAACTCTATTAACATAAACATTATAACCAGTTAAAAGCATGACCGAGTTTATTAAAAAGACACGACCATGGAGTACATAATGGATCTTGATTATTATAGATAAGGAAATCTACTTACATTGGACATATATAAAAACATTTATTAATCATTATGATTCTTTAAATGGATTTTTATAATGAATATTTTAGATATTTTATTATAAAAACACATTTAAAGAAGCATTTATACAAATTTAATTTTAAAAATCTTATTTTAAGATGTTTATATATATATATAGTTTTCTATGTTATGCCTAACATCTTATCAAAGCATTTGAAAATAATGCACCAATAAAAAATAAAATGTAAACATAATAAATCTATTTTTTTAATGATATTCCATGTGGATGTAAAATTTTATATTGAATCGAATTTAAATAAAAAAATAATTTTATATTTAAAAAATGTATTTTTTTCAAATGCTTTGATAAGATGCTAAGCAATAGAAAACAAAATATATAGTACTTTATATTGATAATTAAAAACATAATCATAAAATTAAGAAATTAAAAGGAATTTTGAGACAAAAATATATTTATACCACATATAAAGAGCTGTAATCATTTTGAAATAGTCTAACTCTCTCTCTCTCTCTCTCTATATATATATATATATATATATATATATTAATAACTATATTTCTATTGTATAAACATCACTCATTTAATGTTCAAATCTCATACTTAATCAAATGAAAGTATTTTCTTTATAAAAATGGATTCAAATATAGGTTTGGACATTAAAACTATAATTCCTTCATCATGCCCAACCTGAAAGTCCATTCCATTCAATCATCATCTTTCTCAAAGTTAATTTTGAAAAACATTAGTTTTCAATAGGCATAAGCATAATCCATGACTTCATCTACATCTATGATTTTCTCCAATATATATCTACTTCCAATGAAGCATGTATGCTTTAATATTATAGTTATACATATCGTAAACCAAATTTAAAATCAATTTACCTTGGCCAAAATTTGATGTGATAAATTTAGTAGAGTTACATGTTTGAATTTAGGAATAAATTTGATATTTCCTTTATTAACTATATTTTCAAAGCATTTTTTATGAAGAGATCTATATACTTTGACCCAATTTAGCTTATTAATATCCAATAGGTTTTTAGAGCTCCCAAGGAAGTCGTTAAGTCTAAAGTCTACGGGACTTATAATTCATCATGCTAATCATTTCCCATGTAAATATTCTAATGTGAGTATATAATCACACGTTACATGATAAGAAGATAAAATCTTACATAAATCCGCTTTGAATAATAGTGGGAAGGAATATTTCATTACATTATTCATAGAATGTGATTTAAATACAATATTAGAATTAACCAGAAAAAAAAAATATTTGTAACATTAGTAATTGTATAACCTCTTAATTTAAATGACCTAAATGAGCTCAATGTGGTGGTGGAATTAAATCAACTTAAATCCTAGCTTTTCCTATTATATAAAGAAGAATAAAAAACATGACCCTCAACTGTAAGGCTAGAATCCCAAATAAAATATTTCTAAACCATTCAAAGATATGTTCAAAAATAATATTTCATTTAGAAAACAAAATAGAAACAACACTATGACTCAACAAAATCAACAACATATAATAAACCAACATGCATAAAGTTAAATTTTGTAGACAAAAGAAATAAACACATACTCTAGAGATAATATAAAATAAAATAAAATGATTTGGGATTTGAACTATCAAATGCAATCCATAAAGCAACAAGCACCTACTTAAAAAATATTTCTAGGGGAAATAATCTATCGAGGGTAAACTCTAATGATCATTTGTCCACCATGGATGACAAGACTAAAATATTTAAGTGTTAATCAAATGTGAAATCATCAAAAAGTGGCACAATGAACCATTAGCACCTCATATTGCTTGCTATATATTACCTCCAATAGCAACATTTTCATATGATACATAACAAATAACTAAATATGTTCTTAATGTATTCTTTAATACATATTAAGATTGGATAGATTTAAACCTTGATGAAATGATAGAACTACTAGCAAGATGATTCAAAGAAACCATGTTGGAATGCTATGCAGATTTACTTGAGGATTGCACTATGAATTTTGAGCAATTATATTATATTACTAAATATGATTCTAGAGCTAATACAACATTAAATGATGTTATTTTACCAATTTATTATGACCAAGTGAGGACTAAATTAAAGCATATATAGCTTCAATAGAAGTTGTAAATACCTTAGCTAAAAATTGAAGTATAATATTGATGACACTAGCCTTAATAAAATGTTCATTGAACATGTCTTACCTCTAACTAGAAATGACATTAAGTGATAATCTAAGTAGAAATTACTTTAAGCAACAATATAACCTTAAAGCTTCAATAGATTGTATACAACACAAGCTATGACATTAGTACGAGTACGAGAAGAAGGTGCACTAAATACTAAACCTAAGAATAAAAATAAAGTTGTTACTATATATGGTGGCATTGATATTGAGCCTATGCATAAGATCACAACTAATATTGCTCATAGACAAATGGAAAATCTCACTATTTACTTCATGAAGAAAAATCAAAAGAAGAAAACACAACAAATATCATAAACTATTTTTTCTTTGATAGGGACTTTCCTATGACAATGGACCAACCTAAGAGAGTTATGTTGAAATGAAGAGATGAACTATTTACATGGACTAAATCAAAACCAAAATCATCTAGTTTCAAAGGTTGGTTTTGGCATGACATTCAAAAACATGATTTTAAAACTTATTGTCACCTTAAAAAAACCTTATTTCTTGATAATTTTAATTTTGGATTTATTCAAAACAATTAAGGATTGAAATATCACTCTTATTACTACCAAATATATTAATAAGAGTAACAAAACTTAACACCTAAAAAATAAATACACTTACATTTATAAAATCCAAATGGTGTACCACTCCAAGGTCTAACAAACTCCTCTTTTGAACAATCCTTTTTTCTATTTTGATGATGTTTTTAGGTGCATAATTGATTGTGTGTATGTTAGTTATCCATCTAATATAGATAAAGGTCAAACTCATGGTATCCATATCATTAATAAAAATCCTCTTATGCTTATCATAAACGAATCTCTAAGGTATTCAAGAATAGATCTTAATCTTACTCCAAGCTTGTAAATAATGCTTCTTGCATCATTTTAAAATTATTTTCATTTTTAAAAATTATTATACTCCACCATTCATGGTGAAAAATACAATTTCAAACTATTTGAATTAAATAAAGTGTTAATTATGATTTTTTTAGATAAATATAATGCTAAATGTCACAATAAATAACATCTATCAAATTAAAACATTTATATTTATGAAAACCAATTGGTGGACCACTCCAAGGTCCAAAAATACCATATTTAGAATATAAATGTTCTTTATTTTGATGAGGAGGCTAGATGTATAATTTGCTACATGTGCATGAGTTATATATGTAATTTAGAAAGGTCCAAGTCATGGTGTTCATACCATTTGTCAAAATAAACCTAAGGTTATCCCAAAATACTCCTCTATGGTGGTCCATAAAATATCTTACACTTACTCCAAGCTTGTAGATGATGATTATTGCATGGAACTTATATTAGCTTAGGAAAAAATATTACCATGATTCAAAGAGGAAAAAAGATGAAAAACTAGGCATTCAAAGACCTAAGTTCGCTATCGAGGATAGTGATGCCTTTCAGATTTTTAGAAGTTCCTTCTTTTCAAAGAGGCAGTTAGATATAAATATAATATTTATGATTTTTGCAAAGTATATACCTTTTCTAAGTATGAAAATATTCATGATCTAGTATATATATAAGAATTTAGTGTCTAATATTTGTGCATTCATTTCGTCAAACTGAACGCTTGTCCCTTTCCTGGTGCTTTTAGCGGCATAAAAGGTTTAAAATTATTGTGGCATGCTGGTTATAGGGTCGGATTGCGCGAAGATCTGTGTGGCTGCTTCCGGGGTGGACAACGCAGAATACTATGGCGGCCATAAAAAGCTAGACAACCTGCCCGGATTCATGGCGGCTACCGATTCCACCATGTAAATTCAAAAAAAAAAAAACATTACATTCTTTTATGATCTTTCATTCATCACCTATTTGCTTAACCATTTACTAGAATAATCAAAAAAATCAATTCCTTCATATATATTCATCCAATATCTCCTCATCTGACTTACTCATGCTCCACTTGACTAGGTATTATAGTCCTACATGTGTGACAAGTCCAATATTATGTTGTTTCATGATAGTGTTATTCATATGACTTTATTTCTCAGGTATTCATCAATATATGTCAGGTCCAATCAATGATTAAAATATTCTAGTCCAATATGCCAAACTAAAGCATGCCCCAAATTCAAATAGTATATATTTGATAGAGCAAGTAAGTATTATTTACAAATACATGGCAATATGATAAAAACTCTTATTTGCAGTAACAAAAATCTTCTTTATATAAATGTAATTTACCTTCTATTATATTTGATGCTAATGGATAAAACAATTATATTGTACATTCTCTATATGACACTTCTATGGGGGCTCATCATCTTCAAGAAATTTTTCCATTGTATTCATAAGCCCTTCAAGGAATCATTTCATTATCCCACATTTTGGGGTTTGGTATCTATCTAAATACATTTTTTATTGTATTTATCATCATATTAGGATCTATTTTAACCAGGTGCAAGAAATGCTTAGAGTATGAATAGTTTCGAATTGTTGCATGTTCACCATTTTTTTCATTTATCTTAATTACTCTCATAAATATCTACCATATTTATAGTACCCCTACAAGGAATATTTTTGAGATGTAGGATGAACATGAGAATTTATACTTTACTTGAAAACAAAGGTCACAATCCCAACATTGTGTACACAATTTAGTGAAAAAAAATTCAAAAACTGTAAAATATTCTACATGTCATATCAATGCCAACGTCAAGACATATATTTAAAAATATTTGTAGCATGTGATTGTTCTTTTCATGATTTGTATCTTTCCTATAAAAATGATGCAGAAAATTTTATTACAATTAGACTATATGCTTACCAAAGTGATTGTAGGGTAAAAAGGAGAAATAGAGAAAAAGGTCACGCCAAGATATTGTCATAATCATGATATTTATACAAAATTTCTTGTCTTGAATCACATATCACAACATATTCACATATAGAGAATAAACAACACATAACAAAACTAAATACATTATTAATTTGGTTCTTTTCAAGATAACTAGAAATGCAACAATACATCCATTTTATGTTTTTTCAATAATATGAACTAAGGTAGGCTATGGAAGATTATAATTCATGTCCCCCAGTCTTCTCTTAATAGATAGAAATATCTTCAAATAATTTTTAGTTTTTTTTTGTCTAGATGCTCTTGTATCATACTCACCAAGAAACATAAATGTTTCATGAGCTCCATCACATGAACAAGGATTGATCTTCAAATTTATTGATATTTTAACTTGCTCTCTTCATGATGGCACTTTTTTTGTCTTATATTTTAAGAATAAAAAATTATTTTATATAATTCGCTCAACATTTATTTCACTTTGTCCCATTCTATCGCATCCATATAACCATAATCAACATGTATTTTATTGGTCATTTTATCTTTGTGTTAAAATATTTATTAGGATGATTATTTCCACCATAATGAATATAGAAAAATATTTAATCCTCTAATGACTACAATAAAAAAATTCATCCTCTACATAGACTTCATTAACAAACATGGTGCCAACAGTATTTTTTTTACCAATATAACCAAGGCCTTATTCATGGCCTTATTTTTAGATTTATGGGATATCTTATGCCTTGCCCATTAATTTTCAATCCTTTTCAATTATATCCCATTATTTTTATTAGCATAGGTACAATACCTTTGGTGTGCCTTCCCAATCTCTTGATCACTACTTTGTTCTTCAACATGGTCTTTATAACTATAGAGGGGGAAAACTACACACTACATACGATTCTTGACTAGATCCACTGGGAGTTGGGTGATTGCAGGGCTATTATATCTCTACACTCAAAAAAAGGAAAAAGGGGGGGTTCACCAAGAATGATTTTGGGACTTGGTCTAAGTCCAAGGTAACAATGTTTAATGTGTCAATTAAGCAGTTACCTACATTTGGACTCTATAAAATAAACTATGCAAATGAAAAAGTGATGCAAAACATACAAGATGTAAGAAGACAATAACCAACCCTAATATGATTCTTTGGTTAAATTAATATCTAACCCTAGGCTATCAAAAATTAATATCTTTTTATTTTAGCAAGGGATCAAGAGAATGCACACACAAGACTAAAACCTAGATGCACACTATATGCTCCTATTATTTCAAATGTCAAAAACAATATGATCAAATATTTTTCCTTTTAATTATGTCCTAGGTTTGAGAAAACAACTTAAATATCTACTAGGGCACTTACCTAATTTAGTGTTTGATCCAAGATTTGTCTTGTGTCCAAAAATATCCGATAACTTCAACCTGCAAAATATATATATATATTTTAATTTACATGGTGGAATCGGTAGCCGCCATGAATCCGGGTAGGTTGTCCAGCTTTTATGGCTGCCACAGTATTCTGTGATGTTCGCCCTAGAAGCCACCACACAGATGTTCACGCACTCCGCCCCTATAACCACCATGCCATAATAATTTTAAACCTTTTACGTCATTGAAAGCACCAGGAAAGGGACAAGTGTTTAGTTCGAAAAGACCCAAGATTTGAACCTTGTACCTTTTCCCCCCTTATGGGGTTTGGATGAGCCAATTGGTCTGCACCTTGGACCTACCTGCAAAATAATTTTACAAAAACACTAGAAAATAATAATCAATGTTAGGGGGCCTACTTAGGCCATTTTGTAAGAGAGCTTGGAGGCACAACAATAAATCCCCATAGGTCTCTTTAGACCTTTTTAATCTTCTCATATTTGCACTCAAATAATCTCACATCTTGCATAATTCCAAAAAAAAAATCTTCACAACATGCGATGGCAGTCCTTTCTTCAAAAAACTGGCATCTCTGTTTTATTTTAGAACATATCTATATATATATATATATATATATATATATATATATATATATATATATATATATATATATATATATATTTTCACATTGAAAAACGTAGCTCTTTATTTTTTAGTTACACAAAATCACCACTCCACACTTATATTCTTAGAAACTGCCAAAATTTCTAAAAAGAGCTGACAGGGCTTTTTGTAACAATCATAACTACCTCCTCGAATTTCCAAACGGACTAAAATTTGAAATATATATACTTGGATAAACTGACTACCTCTAGTTTAAATTTTAGATTTTAAATATTCATGGATTATTCACAGTACCTTCAACAAGATGGCCTTTTACACAGATTTGACACGTCTAAAACTACCAAAAACTAGAAAAAGTGCTTTAGAGTTGTTTTGCAACTATTATTGTTTCCTCCTCAGATCTTCGTTTGGATTGAAATTTAAAATATATACTCCTGGTACATATGAATACCTCTAGTAAAATTTTGAAGTCTGATTTCTTACGGATTGCTTAATATACCTCTGACAAAGTGGCCTTTGACATTGATTTTACACCTGTCACATAAACTAGAAAAAATGCTCCAGACTCGTTTTGCAACTATTACCTTTTGCTACTCAGATATTCGTTTGGATTAAAATATAAAATGTATTCTATTGGTACATCCAAATATTTCTTGTACAAATTTCAAATTTTGATTCCTCACAGATTGCTTAATATACCTTTGATAACATGGCCTCTGACGCAAATTTTACACCTATCCAACAATGTACAAAGGTATACATCAAAGTATCGGGGATGCAACCGATCGGTCCAAATATTGAACTAAAACTGTGACTACACTCACTACTATCAAAAAATACTCCAAACAACGTGTCGGGTTATCCAACACAATCCATTGGCACTTATGAACAACATTTGCAACTTTTTGACAACTTTTGCAATTTCGCACAAACCACTTGCAACACCTTCACCCAAGCATCAAACACGTCCTCACAAGCATCAAATAATTTTGTACAAGCTCTGAATACCTTATCGCTACACCAACCTAGTCCAACTGAGTGTGTTGACAATAATGACAACACCTTGCTCAACAATCTCCCCCTTTGGAATTGTTGGCAACACATGAACATTTTCCTATAACTCTTCTCTCCCTTTGACAACAATGACAAAGGGATGTTGCAAACTCCCCTTGAGTCCATACACAACATTCTTAGGCAAAAATTAGTACCAAGCAATACTTGCAAATAGAAGCAAACAGATAAAATAGTGAAAAATTTCTTCCCCTAAGAATGTGGTCCCAATAGCGGTCTAGTGATTAGGAAGTGTAACAACTCCTAATTTCTTGCGAAGATATTCAAAAACTTCCTTTGGCAATGGTTTTGTGAAGATATCCACTACTTGCTTTACTATAAGAACAAAATCCAACTTGACCTCTCCTTCTACAACTTTCTATTTCAATAAATGGTACCTGATAGCTATGTGCTTTGTGTGAGAATGCATAATTGGGTTCTTTGAGATATTAATTGCACTGGTATTATCACACATAACTGAAATAGGCTCATTGAAATGAATACCAAGATCTTTCAATGTTTGTTTCATCCATAATACCTATGTGCAAGATGATGTCACTGCAATGTACTTTGCCTCTACTGTGGACAAGGAAACTGATTCCTACTTTTTGCTATGCCATGCCACAAAATTGTTACCAAGATAAAATGCACCACCAATGGTACTTTTCCTATCGTATACACAACCTACCCAATCTGTATTTGAATAAGAAATAAGAGAGATGTCCTTACCTTTTGGATACCATAAATCATACTCCATTGTATCCTTAAGATATCAAAAAATTCTCTTTACCACTGTAACATGAGTTTCCTTAGGATTGGCCTGAAATATTACCACCATACACACTACCTGCAAAATATATAGTCTTGTAGCAGTCAAGTACAATAATCTCCCAATCATGGATCTATATATGGTTTTATCAACAGGTGGTTATTTGTCATCCTTTCTTAACTTACAACCTGTTGTCATGGGAGTACTGACTAGCTTGCAATCTTTCATTGTAAATTTCTTTAACATCTCTTTCACATATTTTATTTGAGAAATGAATATGCCATTTTCTAACTGATTAATTTGCAAACCAAAAAAATAAAAAATCTCATCAATCATAGACATCTCGAACTCATTTTGCATCTTTTGGTAAAATCTTTGCATAACTTATCCTTGCAACCTCCAAAAATGATATCATCTACGTACACGAAAATTATAATTTGATAATATTTTGCATATTTAACATACAAATTGTTGTCCACCATACCTTTCTTGAAACCTTGTTGTTGGAGATAGGTGTCTAGCCTTGCATACCAAGCTCGGGGTGATTTTTTCAAACCATATAATTTTTTTTTCAACCTGCAAACCATATTAGGATCATCTCCTAGCTGAAAACCATATGGTTTCTCAATGTATATCTCTTCTTCAAGCTTACCATTCAGAAAAGCTGACTTTACATCCATTTGATAAAATCTGAAATTTTTGTAAATCACTAATGCAAGAAACATCCTTATTGCTTCTAGCCTAGATACAGGTGCACAATTTTCTTCAAAATCAATACCTTCAACTTATGCATATCCTTTGCAAACTAAATTTGCTTTATTTCTTACAACCTATCCATATTCATTAAGCTTATTTCAAAAAACCCACTTGGTACGAATCACGTTCTTGTTCGCTGGTCTTTACACTAGCTCCCAAGTCTTGTTCTTTTCAATCTGGTTCAACTCTTATTCCATTGCCTTTACCCAATTTTCATATTTACTTGCTTTTGCAACATTTTTGGGCTCTATGTTAGACACAAGAGAGTAAGTTATGGTTATTCATATTCTTTTCTAAACACCAACTTCAGTTTCTCCAATAATTTGTTCTTGGGGATGGTCTTTTTGCCATGTTGCTGATTTGGATTTCTTGTCTTTCTCCAATTCTTCTTATTCTGATTCACTTTTTGTCTCCTCATATTTCTTATCTTCCTTTTATCCTTTGATTGTCTCTTCATAAATAGGAAAGTTTTCTTCATTGCTTGTTGGTAGTTCTCTCCTTTCATCAACTTTGACATCAACACTTTCAACAATTTTTTCTTAGCCTTTTATTGTAGCATTTATATGATTTCCTTTTGGTCGAATAACCAAGAAATATAACTTCATCCAATCTATCCTCAAACTTGCCAATATTTTTTTCGGTTCTTCTGATGTAGCACTTACTGTCGAATACCTTGAAATGTTTTGTTGTTGCTTTTCTACCAAACCACATCTCATATGTAGTTTTGCTTTCATTTAGCCTCATCATACACCTATTTTTAATGTAAAACGATGTATGAATTACCTATTTCCAGAACTGGATAGCTAATTCGCTCTCGGTTACCATATTTCTATCCATTTCCTAGACTACTCTATTTTTTCTTTCCATAATGCCATTTTGCTAAGCAGTCCTAGCATCAGAAAATTATCTCCTGATACCAAAATTTTCACAATACTCTGTAAAATATTCTAAAATAAATTCACCTCCTCTGTCTGATCTCAGGCATTTAATTCTTCTCCAGGTCTAATTCTCAACTAAGTTTTTGAAGATTTTGAACATTTCAAGAGCTTCTGATTTATATTTCAAAAATAATACCCATGTAATCCTAGAATAGTCATCTATGCACAATATGAAGTATTTGTTGCTATTTATACTCGGAGTTCTCATAGGCCCACACAAATCAGTATGCACCAACTCCAATGGTTTTCCAGTATATTTTTTGCCTTGAAATATGTTCTAGTTTGATTACCTTTCTGACATGATGCACAAATACTACTTGATGGCTTGGAAATGATGGGAATATCTCTTACTGCTTTCTTCGAGCTGATTTTTACTAAATTGTTGAAGCTGATATGACCAAGTCTCTTGTGCCACAACCAATTTTCATTTTCATGTCCAAGAAATCAAGATCCTTCTAAGTTCTCTGTGAGAGTGTACAAATTGACAGATGTTCTTGTTCCAACTGCTATCAATTTACCATTGTTTACCTTTCTAATTTCACATCCCTGCCTTTTAAAAGTCACATCATGACCTCTATCATAAGTTTGACTCACGCTCAATAGATTATGCTTTAGTCCAACCACAAAAAAGACTTCTTCTGACTTGATTTTTTGTTTTTGATATTAACCATGTGTTTTCCAACTATCTTAGCTCCATCATTGTTTATGAATTTAACTGAGCCACCTTCACATTACTGCAATTTTTCAAATTTATGTTTGTCCCCAATCATGTGACTAGAACATCCACTGTCAAGTATCCATGATGTGTTTTTATTGTTGGACATTTTGAGTCCCTAAGCTAAAAAGTTGTCATTGATGTCAAAAGGACCTATGCAAGTAAGTGCTATGAGTTTTCTCCACAAGGATCTTCAAGGGAAGCAGTATCCATGCTAATATCTTCATCAGTGCACTCAAGGAAGTTAGTCAGAGTTTGAGTTAATTCCACCATGGCACTAGTTTGTTCAAAAGGAAGAGGAGCACATAATATTATATTTCTTATAATATTATTCCAGGTTGATGGAAAAACCCAAAAGGCAAATATTGTAATTTTAATTATAATATTTTGGGTCATGAGGTTGCAAATATTTTATTGGAAGTAAATCCAAGAGTTGGGTTTAATTCGAGCATCCGGTGCAAAATAATGGACTCCAAAAGGATGGATTCACCAAGTCTCAAAGAAAGCAAGTGGGAAAAGTTTTATTATAATCCAAAAATGGGTTTATCAAAGTTAAAGTAGGAAAAGGTTTAATTATTAATTTATAAACCAAAGGTGGGTTTTAAATTAATAATTTAAAGGTTTTAATAAACCTTAATGTATTTTCAAATGGAGCACCAAAATTAGGAGGGGAGAAAATTTTTTCATATAAATAATGCTCCCTCGAAACCTTATAATAATTTAAGCCTGTGTGTTGAATTTGAAGCGCGTGCGAAAAGGCTTGTGAAAGGTTTACAAAATTTTGGATCTATTGAAGAAACGTTCATGGAGGTTAACCAAGTGCGTAGGCACCTTTGGCCTAGCGGTTTGTGCGTTGTGTATGAGGAAGGTCCTTCGATCGAGTCTTGTTGGATATGTTGGCTGTGTTGAAACACTCGAAGCGCTTTTAAGTTTTCGAAGGGCGCAAAATATTAAGGTATTTATTTTGATTCGTGCCCCTTTGAACACGTGAGGGTGTGTGGCCCAATGGTGGCTTGGCCATGGTTAAGGCACTGAGCAAGGAGGCGTCGAGGGATCGAATCCCGCCAAGGGCAAAGGCAAGTTAATATTTTTAATATTTTATTTTTCTAAAGTTGCCCTAGGAGAAATAAGGGTTATGATGCACTTTAGGAAAAAGAGAGATTTCTGGTGATTTTATTTTTGGAAGTATATCATATTATATATCATTGGAAAGCTTATTTCAAGGGCTATTTTATTAACTTGCTTAGAGGGAGAAATAATGTGTGTGTAAAGAGATATTTCTAATTTTAGTAAAGGGGTTCAAAAGTGAAGTTTGCTTTGTTATTTTTCAAAGGGGATTAATTCTTTCATGAGGGGACATGGTGTATTTTATTGAGTAGGAGTAATAAGGTGTTATTTGGATATTATTGTTGTGTTATTAATCAATATCTCTAACCCTTATTGAAATTTGAAAAAGAAAGTTTGTTGAGTGTGGCAGATTTAGTGGACAACTACTTGGCATCAAAAAGGTATGGGCAATATTCTCCATTGATTTGATTGGATGGTTGATTTCTGAAAATATCATTGGAGTGAAAAGTGTTGATTGTGGTTTCCATTTGAGAGTTTTTGAGTGAATGCTTCAAGGTTTTTAGGATTATGTGTTATGATTAAAGTCTTGTCTTTAAACTTGTTGGGAAGAGATTGTGGGGGAAAAGGGGGGGGGGGGGAGAAGAAAGGTTTGTGAAGTATTTTTTAAGCATTGTTGTTGAAGCCCATTGGTTGTGCAAAGAACTTGAACTTGAGTTAGAGAAGAACATGAGTATCATTATTATGTGAGATTTGTTGATTGAGTATTGTTCGAAACATTTTGAGTTGGTTGATACATGCTTGGACTAGGGTTTGTGAGAAAGGGTTGTTCATTAAGGTGATTGATTGAGTTGAGTTGATTGAGCCTAGTCAAGTGGTTGTGTGAAGTGGTTTTTCAAGTTCCATGAAATAAACTATTCTATATTCTGAATTGAGTTGAGATTGAGATTTGAGGATAGAACATATAGAGTCTCTAAAAATTCTCTCTATGCTTCTATGAGATTGATTTGAGTTGAGATTGGGATTTAAGTATAAAACATATAGTGTCTCTAACAATTATTTTTATGCTTCTATGATATTGATTTGAGTTGAGATTGGGATTTGAGTATAGAACATATTGAGTCTCTAACAATTATCTTTATGCTTCTATGAGATTGAGTTGGGATATTGATTGAGCATTCGAGTATAGAACATATTGAGTCTCTAAAAATTCTCTTTATGATTCTATTAGACAAGTTATGTGTGGACTTGTTAAGTTGAACTGAGGTGAGTCTTTGAGAAGGCTTGTGTACTGATTTTGTGTAAGATTTTGTGAAAGCTTGCTATGCAAATTTGAGCAAGTCCTAGAGAGGACTTATTGAGAATATTTGGACAAGTTCTATGTGAGCTTGTTGAGTAGATTTGAGCAAGTTCTAGTAGACCTATTGAGCATATTTGAGCAAGTTCTATATAAAAATATTGAGCAGATTTGAGCAGGTTTTGTGGGGACCTATTGAGAAGATTTGAGAAGGTTTTAAGTGGAACTATTGAGCAGGTTTGTGATAGACCGATTGAACTGTGTTTAGTGTATATTTGAGTGGACTTGTGCTAGACCAACTGTACTATGTTTAGTGTAAGAGATTGAGTAGATTTATGCTGGATAGATTGTATTGTGTTTAGTTGAATATATTGAGCAGAGTTGTGCTAGACTGACTAAATTATGTTTAGTACAGTATTAAGATAGAGCTTTGGAGGTGACAGAGTATAGAGGACAGAGTCTCAGTGGATAGAGATCGAACATCCAGGACAATTAAAGATATATCTAAGTGAGGAGTCTTCAAGTGGAGAGATATCCACCAGTCAGTGCAGCAAAGAGATAGAGTCTTCTAGAAGATCACTAGCCAGAGCAGAAGGGGAAAGAGTTCTCCTATGGAAGAGATCCATGAACTTGAGATTAGGGTATCAGCATCTCCTTTGGATAGAGGTCCATAAAAATTGTAATTGGGAAGGATTCCCAAAGAGATTGATTGAGAAAGTTTTAGTAAAATATTTTTCTTCGTGGAGTAGCCCACATTGGGTGAACCACTTAAATTGTGGTGTCTCTATTGTGTGTGATGATTGGTGCATTGCTTTGGTTATTACTATTGATATTGTCATTAATTATATTGATTAATACTATTTGGGAAAGAAAGGTAAAAATTGGTCTTATATTTTTCACCCCCCTCTCAGTATAAGCTTGTGTCCTTCAATTAGTATCAGAGTCGATTCCTTCAAAAGAAATTTAACAACTTGAAGGAAGATCCTACAAGAACACAAATGGCAAAGAAAGGCAAGAGTAGAAGCATGAGACACAAGAAGAAAAGAACACCTATGGTCATGAAAGAAAATGAAGATGAATTTAGTATTGTTATGTTGGGAGGACAAATGGGAATATATTCAAGATATGAATCGAGTAATGGAGAAATATCTAGATTGATAAAGTTTTATACCAGATGTGGAAATACAAGTCATCATGCAACTTATTATTCACAAGAAGGTGAAGAATATTTTATCTATGGTCAACTCGGTCATGATGCAAGTTATTGTAATGGGTTTGATAGTAGTGAATATGAAGATGATTCTCTCAGATCTGAAGTTCTAAGTAATGAGTCAAAAATATATAACAAGAATAGTCTAAGCAGGTATCAAGAAGAAAATCCACTTTGGAAAATAAAAACAAATTGAAGAGGAAGATTCAGATAAAGAAAAGGAGGAAGCCACTCTTAAGTAACTTGTTGAATTGAAAAGAGAAAATTTAGAATTGAAGGCTCAAATACAAGAAGATGAGAAATGTAAGACAAAGCTTCTACAAGATATATCTGACTTGAGAGATAAGGTTGAAAATGCAAGAAGAGTTGAAAAATGTATGTTTGAACAGTCAAAGGTAAAAGAGATAGAATATGAAAGGCTTATGGTTACTCTTGAATAATTAAAAAGGGAGAACTCAGGATTGAGGGTCCAAGCTCAAGAAGATGAAAAAGCAAAAGCAAGGTTTTTTTAGGAACTCACCAACTTCAAAATCAAAATTGAAGAGACAAGGAAAATTGAAGAAGGTATGGCCAAAAAATTAAAGACAAAAGATCTAGAGTGTGAAATATTAGAGCTTGAGATAGTTTCACTAAGGTTGGAAGTAAAAGGTTCTAAGGAAAAGCTACACAAGGTTGAGGAAAATTCAAAGACCTTGGAAAGGACTATCAATGCACAAAAGTCATCAGTCACCATAACAGGACTTAGTTCTAAAGAAGAACAAGGGAAAAAGGAAGCGGAAAAAGGAGAGTCAAGCTCAAACACCAGAAAAGAAGAAGAGTCAAAAGAAGTAAGTAAAAGAGAGAGTGAGACATCAGAGGATGAGTTGGACAATAAAGGGTTCAACAAAGACAGGAATAATGCACAGAGAAGGTACAGATGGAACAACAATCAGAACAGGAGACCAATGAGGTCAAGACAAGGAAGCTTCAATGGAAAATTTTTTTCATGTCACAGGTTTGGGCACATGGCTTCATAGTGCAGGACACATGGAAGACAAGAATATGGGAAACGATAGTTTTTCCATGGGTATTGCTACTCATGTAATGAGTTTGGGCACAAGGCAATAGATTGCACGGTTCATGACAAAAGAAGATATGGCTTCACTAGGATAAATCCTAAGATATTTGCACTTCCAAGGAATAATAACATCAAGTGTTATAAGTGCAATAATTATGGTCACATAGCAAGATGGTGTAGAGCAAATATTCCAAAAATAGGCATGAACAGGAACAGGTACAAGAACAAGAATAGAGACTCAAAAAAATAGAGACTCAAAAAAGAACAAGAATAGGAACAAGGATGAGAATAGGAACATAAATAGGAACATAAGTGATGATAGGAATAGGGATGATGACTTGGAAAGAAACAGTGAGAGGATTCAAAAAAATCATAAAAGAAGAGAGAAAGATGAAGGTAGAGAACAGTGCTTTCGGGGAGTAGAAATACTCCCACCCAAAAATTAACCACCTCATGTGGAGGTGGGGGAGGGGCTAAGCTAAGAGGCTCATTCTTAGCCTCGAGCCCTAAAGGTGACCCTTTGACATTGATGACAAAGGGGGAGAGATTTGGGTATTGGCAAGAGTTTTGATATTTGAAAGAGCATTGAGCCAGGGGGAGCAAATTCCTAGGGGGAGTAGAAAAGTTCAGATTTTAGTAAATGAATATGGGTTGCCATCAATGACAAAGGGGGATATTGTTGGACATTTTGAGTCCCTAAGCTAAAAAGTTGTCATTGATGTCAAAAGGACCTATGCAAGTAAGTGCTATGATTTTTCTCCACAAGGAGCTTCAAGGGAAGTAGTTTCAATGCTAATGTCTTCATCAGTGCACTCAAGGAAGTGAGTCAGAGTTTGAGTTAATTCCACCATGGCAAAAGTTTGTTCAAAAGGAAGAGGAGCACATAATATTATATTTCTTATAATATTATTCCAGGTTGATGGAAAAACCCAAAAGGCAAATATTGTAATTTTAATTATAATATTTTGGGTCATGAGGTTGCAAATATTTTATTGGAAGTAAATCCAAGAGTTGGGTTTAATTTGAGCATCCGGTGCAAAATAATGGACTCCAAAAGGTTGGGTTCATCAAGGCTTCAAGAAGGCAAATATTTAATATCTTTAACCCAAAGGATGGGTTCACCAAGTCTCAAAGAAAGCAAGTGGGCAAAGTTTTATTATAACCCAAAAAATGGGTTTATCAAAGTTAAAGGAGGCAAAGGTTTAATTATTAATTTATAAACCAAAGGTGGGTTTTAAATTAATAATTTAAAGGTTTTAATAAACCTTAATGCATTTTTGAATGGAGCACCGACGTTAGGAGGGGAGCAAAATTTTTCATATAAATAATGCTCCCTCGAAACCTTATAATAATTTAAGCCTATGTGTTGAATTTGAAGCATGTACGAAAAGGCTTGTGAAAGGTTTACGAAATTTCAGGTCTATTGAAGAAACGTTCATGGAGGTTAACCAAGCACGTAGACACCTTTTTCCTAGCATTTCATGAGTTGTATATGAAGTATGATGTCCTACGATCTAGTCTCACCGAATATGCTTGTTGTGTTGAAATGCTCGAAGTGCTTTTAAGTGTTCGAATGTCACAGAATATTAAGGTATTTATTTTGATTCGTGCCCCTTTGAACACGTGAGGGCATGTGGCCCAACGATGGCTTGGTCGTAGTTAAGGCATTGAGCAAGGAGGCATCGAGGGATCAAATCCCGCCAAGGGCAAAGGCAAGTTAATATTTTTTAATATTTTATTTTTCTAAAGTTGCCCTAGGAGAAATAAGGGTTATGATGCACTTTAGGAAAAAGAGAGATTTTTGGTGATTTTATTTTTGGAAGTATATCATATTATATATCGTTGGAAAGCTTATTTCGAGGGATATTTGATTAACTTACTTAGAGGGAGAAATAAGGTGTGTGGAAAGAGATATTTCTGATTTTAGTAAAGGGGTTCAAAAGTGAAGTTTGCTTTGTTCTTTTTCAAAGGGGATTAATTTTTCATGAGGGGACATGGTGTATTTTATTGAGTAGGAGTAATAAGGTGTTATTTGGATATTATTGTTGTGTTATTAATCAAGATCTCTAACCCTCATTGAAAGTTGAAAAATAAAGTTTGTTGAGTGTGGCAGATTTTATGGACAACTTATTGGCATCAAAAAGGTATGGGCAATATTCTCCGTTGATTTGATTGGGTGGTTGATTTCTGAAAATATCATTGTAGTGAAAAATATTGATTGTGGTTTTCATTTGAGAGTTGTTGAGTGAATGCTTCAAGGATTTCTGGATTATTTGTTATGATTAAACCTTGTTTTATAAGCAGTGTTGTTGAAGCCCATTGATTGTGCAAAGAACTTGAACTTGAGTTAGAGAAGAACATGAGTATCATTGTTATATGAGATTTGTTGTTGAACATTGTTGGAAACATTTTGAGTTGGTTGATACATTCTTGGACTAGGGTTTGTGAGAAAGCATTGTTCATTAAGGTGATTGGTTGAGTAGAGTTGATTGAGCCTAGTCAAGTGATTATGTGAAGTGGTTGTTCAAGTTCCATGAAACAAATTATTCTATATTCTAATTTGAGTTGAGATTGAGATTTGAGTATAGAATATATAGAGTCTCTAATAATTCTCTTTATGCTTCTATGATATTTATTTGAGTTGATATTGGTATTTGAGTATAGAACATATAGAGTCTCTAATAATTCTCTTTATGCTTCTATGAGATTGATTTGAGTTGAGATTGGGATTTGAGTATAGAACATATTGAGTCTCTAATAATTATCTTTATGATTCTATGAGATTGAGTTGGGATATTGATTGAGCATTTGAGTATAGAACATATTGAGTCTCTAACAATTCTCTTTATAACTCTATTAGTCAAGTTCTGTGCGGACTTGTTAAGCTAAATTCAGGCAAGTCTTTGAGAAGTCTTGTGGACCGATTTTGTGTAAGATTTTGTGAAATATTGCTATGCAAATTTGAGCAAGTCCTAGAGAGGACTTATTGAGAAACTTTGGACAAGTTTTGTGTGAGCTTGTTGAGAATATTTGAGCAGGTTCTATGTGGACCTGTTGATCGGATTTGATTAGGTTCTGTGTGGACCTATTGAGCAGATTTGAGTAGGTTTTTTATAGACCTATTGAGAAGATTTGAGAAGGTTTTGAGTAAAACTATTGAGAAGGTTTGTGCTAGATCAACTGAACTATTTTTAGTGTAAATTTTAGTGGACTTATGCTAGACTGACTGTACTGTGTTTAGTGTAATATATTGAGTAAATTTGTGTTAGACCGACTGTATTGTGTTTAGTGCAAGATATTGAGCAGAGCTATGCTAGACCTACTGAACTATATTTAGTATAGTATTGAGATAGATCTTTGGAGGTGACAGAGTACAAAGGACAGAGTCTTAGTGGATAGATATCCAACAGCCAGGACAATTGAAGATAGATCTGAGTGAGGAGTCTTCAAGTGGAGAGAGATCCACCAATTAGTGCAATAGAGAGACAAAGTCTTCTAGAAGATCACTAGCCAGAGCAGAAGGGGAAAGAGTTCTCCTGTGAAAGAGATCCACAAACTTGAGATTAGGGGATCAACATCTCCTTTGGATAGAGGTCCATAAACATTGTAATTGGGAAGGATTCCCAAAGATATTGATTGAGAAAGTTTTAGTAAAATATTTTTCTCCATGGAGTGGCCCACATTGGGTGAACCACATAAATTGTGGTGTCTCTATTGTGTGATGATTGGTGCATTTATTTGGTTATTACTATTGATATTGCCATTGATTATATTGATTAATAATTTTTGGGAAAGAAAAGTAAAAAGTGGTCTTATACTGTTCACCCCTCCCCTATCAATATAATCTTGCGTTCTTCATTTATTATGTGTCTTGAATGATGTCTATACAATTAAAGACTCATTTTCTTCCTTTTGTTGTTCTTTCTCTTTCCAAACTTGTTTGTCCTTTGATTTGGGTTCTTGTATTGTCTTATGATTTTTTGATATTTTTATGTTTTGTCTCATTGCATCTGGCTGAAATCTTCTATCCTGAAAGGGATTAGATGCAAACATACTTCTACAATATTTTGCAATGTGCCCAAAATTATGATATTTATAACATTCCACGGAGTAATCCATCAATGGTGCAAAGGCATTTCTACTCACAAAATTTCTTGGTGCAACATTAAACTTGCAATCTAACATTTTGTGACCATAAGCATTGCATTTAAAACAGTAACTAGAAAATAAATAGTTGAACCTGGTTTGCGGTCTTTGCCATGTAGTTTCAGGCATTACAAATCTTCTTCTCTTTTGAACATTATTGAAGCCGTCACTATCTACATTATTTTCATGCCTTGGCTTATTGTCGTTTCTCACTGGATTTGACTTTGCTTGATCAACTTTCTTGTATTCTTGTGGTTTATTTTCTTTTGTATTCACATATTTTTCTTTGGTAATCTCTGATCCATTTGAGGATTCACCCTCTTAAAATCCTAAACCAAATTTGATACCTATAATTTTTTGGTTCTTTATGATATTATCCAACTTCATAGAACTCTCTTCACGTTTTTGATAAGAGCTAATTTTTTTATTCATCTCTTCTAATTTTTTATTCATCTCTTCTAGTTGCATTCTTCAAGTGCCATGAAAAGAGCTTTCCTTGTTTCTTCCTCAAGATTCTCACTGGAGTTGTCTTTGGATGAACTGACATTCTTGGAAATGAAACTTTTCTTCTTGGATTTGTCTTTTCTAAAATTCGACATCTTTTTCCAGTTGCCTCTTTCACTATGTGATCCTTCATCATTGTTATTCTTTTCATTGTATGGACATTTAGCTGCAAAATATCCAACACTTCCACAGTTGAAACATTTGAACGATAATTTTCCCTTATATTTTCCTTTACCTCTCTTTATTTTTTGCACAAAGTTAGCTTCCATATCATCTGACATTTCATCTTCATCAGACTTTGATTTGGTTTTTATATTTTTTTGAACTTTGAAGACAACTTCTCTATCTATAGATTTGTCTTTTCCTATTCTCATTTCATAAGCAGTCAAAGAATCATGCAACTCATCCATAGTAAGAGTATTTAAATCTTGAGCTTCTTCTATTATAGAAACTTTAGAATCAAACCTTTGAGGAAGAGATCTTAATACCTTTTTGATAATTATGGAGTCTTTGATTTCCTCTCCAAGTCCTCTGATATAATTGATGTTTTCATTTAATCTTAACAAGTAGGCCTCTATATTCTCATATTCATTCATTTTTAGACCTTCAAATTGTGCTCTATGTGTTTGTAGTTTAGCTTCCTTAATCTTGTCATCTCCTTCATGAATGCTCTTTATCTTATCCCAAATTTCCTTGGCAATCTTGCATCCCATAAATTTTACCAGTTCACTATTAGCTAATCCATACATGATAGCATTCTTAGCTTTCGAATCATTCTCAAATAGTTTATTTATCGCGGCATCAGCCAGAGGAGTAGAGGGTATTGTATATCCACCATTTACTAATTTCCAAATATCGTATCCTGAAGCATAAATATATATCTACATTTTGAGTCTCCAAAAATTGTAGTTGGTTCCATCGAATAATGGTGCTTTATTTGAGGAGAAGCCTTCACCACTTGCCATTGTGTCACTTTCAAGATCACCCTATCCAGTTAATCCTGTTCAGGAACTTGGCTCTAATACCAACTGTTGAACTAAGCATGATACTGAGAGGGGGGGTGAATCAGTGTGTATTAAAAATTTAATCCAACTATGAAATCAAATCAAAATGAGCAATAATACAAACATGCATCACATAACACCATATTTATAGTGGAAACCCGATGTGGGAAAACCACTATTCCAATGGACTATTTGGACTCCCATCCAAATCTAGCCTAGAAAATATTTGGTCTTTACAATATTTTTGTAGCACCAACTATAGGGAATGACACCAACCAACCCGGAATTTAGCAGCATCAACTGCAAGGAACACCAGCCCCTATTGCCAAGCATCGACCCAAAAAATTTAAAAAGTTCTAATAAAAGTTTTAAATCCTATCAAAAGACCCTAAGTGGTCTAGCTCACAAATATTATCCTCTAAAATATTTTGTCTAACTTTTTCAATATTCTCAGTTCTGCACTCAAATAATCTCACACCTTACACATTTTTAAATTAGAATGCCAAAAAGAAATTCTTCACAACATGTGTTGGAAGTCCTTTCTTCAAAAAATCATCTCCCTTTTATTTTAAAACACACACACACACACACACACATATATATATATCACATTGAAAAATTCAGCTCTTTATTTTTTAGTTACACAAAAGCACCACTCCACCGTTATATTCTTAGAAACTGCCAAAATTGCCAAAAAGAGCTGACAAGGCTTTTTGTAACAGTCACAAGTACCTACTCAAATTTCCAAATAGGCTAAAATTTGAAACATATATACTTGGATAAACTAACTACCTTCAGTTTAAATTTTTTATTTTAAATCTTCATGTATTATTCATAGTACCTTCGACAATATGGCCTTTTATGTCAATTTGACCCATCTAAAACACCCAAAAACTGGAAAAAGTGCTTCAGAGCCATTTTGCAACTGTTACCATTTTCTCCTTAGATATTTATTTGGACTGAAATTTAAAACATATGCTCTTGGTACATCTGAATACCTCCAGTAAAATTTTTGAAGTCTGATTCCTCATGGATTACTTAATATACCTTTGACAGCGTGGCCTCTAATGTTGATTTTACACCTATCACATAAATTGGAAAAGTGCTCCAGATCCGTTTTGCAACTATTACCGTTTCCTCCTCAGATCTTAGTTTGGATTGAAATTTACAACATATGCTCTTGATACATCCTACTATCTCCAGTAAAAATTTTAAAGTCTGCTTCTTCACAGATTGCTTAATATAACTTCAACAACATGGCCTCTGAAGTAGATTTTACACATGTCCAACAATGTACAAAGTCATCCATCAAAGTACCAGGGATGCAACCGACCAGTCCAAACATTGAACTAACAGTATGACCACACTCACTACAAACAAGACTCCATAAAATGTGTTGGGTTATCCAACACAATCCATTGGCACTTATGAACAACATTTGCAACATTTGCAACTTTACAACTTTTTGATAACTTTTACAATTTTGCACAAACCACTTGCAACACCTTCACCCGGCCATAGAACACGTCCTCACAAGCATCAATTTTTTTTTTACAAGCTCCGAACACCTTACCGTTGCATCAATCTAGTCCAACTGAGTGTGTTGATAACAATGACAACACCTTGCTCAACAAGTTAAAATTTGAAAATCAAGAAAAAATGTTGATCCTTTGGGGAAATAGGCTGGAAAAATACAATGAAATATAATAGAGCAAAAAAATAGAATCTAAACAACTATATTATGCCCTAAATGCAACATGCAAACATAGACCTAAGGTTTCAAAGTGGAACCTTAGCCCCTATAATATTGATGCAGCCAAAATCATGCCCTCTAATAGGTGATCGTGATTTTAAGTCTATCAAAATATCATCCTATAAATACAAGGTATGATTTTGCAATAGATTTGAAAAAACATCATATTGAAGAGAAATGAGCTAAAAAATATGCAACAATGGTCTATGAATGATAAAATGAAATAAACAACCTAGTGGCAATGAGGAGGCAAAAGAATGAAGATATCCATGGGATGTTTGACTCCTCCTTAAATCTCTAACACTTGTCCACCAAGAGCAGTAAAATCAATAACAGAGTAAAAGAAAACACAACAAACTTGATAACACTTGAAAGAAGTTTCAATGGATCTCCTTTAGATTGCTTGTATTGGAAATCTAAAAAAAGCACTTTTTCTCAAAAAGAGGTTCCAAACCCTCTATTTATAAGAGGTTTAAAACACAAATGGGTAGGAAAACCCTAAGGGATGACCAAAATAAAATAAGTTAGCTTAAAAAGTAGGATTTTCTAAGATAAAACCCTAACTTGCTAAAACCACATCTTGTAAGGGCTGACCATGATTTTGTAAATCTAGAATAAAAGATAGGAGAAAGGGGAAGAGAGGCCCAAACATGTATTTGGGCATGTTGGAGGGTCTCTCCAAGTCTCTAGGAAAAATAACTCACTCAAATGGGTCAATTTTCCATGTCTACATGTTTTCCCCTCTTTGGTGCACTTATGGCCAAATAAATGCATCAAAGAAATATATAGACAAAAAAAGGATGTTTGGTTAAGAACAATGTACAAAAAAGGATGTTTGGTTAAGAAGGAAGGAACGATGCAAAAATGGTTTTATTTCAAACACTTTCATATTTTTAAATGTAAATCAAGGTATTATAGACATTAATGCCTTCAAGCTAGGGTAACCCCTCAAATTTTGGAAGGAATAACACATTCTAAAGAAAACTCAAAATAGTGGATGTAGAAGAAAACAAAATAGAAAATGGCAAAGGTGATAGAGGGCTGACCTAACCATGGAGCGTGAACCTAGCTACTGCATTGACCATACCATCATAAAAGCATAAATATTCACACAAGTACGTAAATTGAACAGAAACAAAGTATGTAAGGTTTCTCGTATTAATCTTTGAATGAGTTTTGATTACAAAAGTGTCCTCTTAGGGTCACTTGAAAGATGATACTAATATTACAATTGCCAATGCCCTCAATAGGGTAGGCGCACTTATGGTGCTCTATTGATTAGTCACAAACTACCTTGGCGTGGATCTAACCCCATTCTCCACGATGTGGAAGGATTATGACATAAGCTCCTCTTTCACCTATCTCCCTACGAACAAGAAACAATAGCACACAATTAAAAAAATTGATAGTGTCTCGTGATGAGGCCCTTTAAGGGAATATGCATGTAAGTGCCATTAAACTAGAAAAACAAGAAAGCATAAAGAAAGACTTTAAACTATTCTAATTAAATCAAGAATTATGCTACAACATGAAGGACATGAATAAGCAAATGATGCATGGATCAAATATCAAATTAGGAACAATAATGGGCATAAAAGATCCAATGTAATCCTACTTAATACAATGCATGAAATGTCTAATTTCTATGGTCATATTTTCTCTAAAATGCAATTAAACCTATGAAAATACTAATATAACTAATCTATGTGGTCAAAAGCAAAGCAAGTAAGGTGATAATTAACCTGTTGCAAACTGTAGCTATGATGGGCGGTCTGCACTGTGAACCATGACTAACAACCGCGGTTTGACCTTTGATATGTTTACCCTCAAAATTAAGGGTAGTGGGCTTGATATCCTTGTCCAAATTGATGTTCAAGGGTCGCATTTATTGTCCTCTGATAGATTTGGCAATCAAATTGTTGTGAAGGGCCCTTGTTTACCCGAATTTATGTTTTTTGATCCTTCTAGGCACCTAGGGCATCCATGGCTAATTAGTCTCTAGATGGATAGCAAAGAGGCTCTCAAATGTACAAATTCAGTATGCAATTCGCTAGCACTTCACAATACAAAATCCTCTATTTTTCTCTGCATTTGGAGGGGGGTATTTATAGCATGCCCCCTAGGACTAGGGGTGGCTTCATAGAGAAGCCAAGACCAAGAAGGGTGGTTAGGATAGTTGGGATGGAAGCCTCTGGAATATTTTGTCCTTCAACTATCTCCTTCTAGATCTTTCAATCGTTCCAACCGATTTGGCTCAGATGGAAGGTCTAACTGAACTTCAGTGAAGACCACAAATCATAGTTGTGGTCCAAACTATAGACTACAGGTGTCAACCACGGTTTAGACTGGAGACCATAGGTCTAGGCTACGATTCAGACTGCTTAGGCCAAAATTCCTAATTTGAGTGGTTTGAACCACTACTCTATCTTGGAGTCTGTCCAAGATCCTCCATATGGTTTTTTAGCATGTCCATATGAGTAGTCACCCTCAGCGTGATGCATTTTAGGTGTCTACAGATGCCACTTTTAAGATGCGTTGTTAGATCAAACAACACTGAGAAAAAATAGACTTCCTAAAATGATGTCAAAGGTTCTATGATGATCATTAATCTGATCAACATTAGATGCCCCAGGTCTAGCAAAAGGATGCACATCTTGGAATCATTGCTTCCAACTTGGGAAGGCTTACATTTGAAAAGTCTACACTAGCCATCAGACGTTATGGTAGATTTGGTGCTACAATAGGAGTTAGGCCTATATAACCGAAGGATGAGAGCTATAAACAAAATTTCATATTTGCTATTTTCTCCAAGCAAAGGGGGAAGCTTATGATAGCTGTTAGCAATGATTCACAAGAATGAACGCAATTTTGACAAGATCAAGGGATCTATGATCTCTGGGATCTTCTGTTGATTTTGATTATGACATAAAATTATGACTACCCCCTCAAGCGACGAGTCGATGAGGGTAATGACAATGTATGAAGTGACGAAGTCACTTGACCATAATGAATGATCCTAAACCACGTTAGATTCGAGCCTTTTAATACCTTGGTTAGGCCTAGTTCAACTTATGATTGCAACACTTAGTAGTATTTGCACATCCCCATCCCATGGAGCAGTCAGGATATGATAGCCATATTAGGGAGTCGAAATAATATAAATGCAAGAAGACTTGTTTTGAATCATATTGTCGATGATTTGTTGAAATATGTCATAAAAGAAATGACAAGTTTACCCCAAATGTCCTTATGGTGATTTACTCATCTTATCGGATTGCATGGATCGCAAGTCGCTGCAACCGTCAATTTTATAGGATGACAAGTTTTTCATTATTCTATTTATTTTTTGTTTAATTTTGCATTTTTTTTATTAATCTTGGTGCTTCTAACATCACCAAATTTGTAATTTTAATCATTGATTTTGAATTTTTATCCACTGGAAATTAGTAATTTTTCATTTTAGACCATCCCACGGTGGGTTTTGAGTGCATTTATTGCTAGTTGCGGACTATGGGTACGATCTATGGTTTACATTTCTAAATTTTGGGGACCGTAGGTTAGACCTACGGGCATAAAACCCTAGTTTCGGAACCCCAAGTGTCAGTTGCGGTATGTAGAGACTAGGAGGACCTAGAAATTGAATTCCCATTTGAAATATTTTATTATTTTCTTGCAACCACAACAATTTGAGAGCTCTAAGAGAGATATAACATTCTTTGAAATGGAACGTTGTCAAACTCTACCACATTTACACTCATCTACCCTGATGGCGGATCCTGATCAGCCATCGACTAGCCGGGGGTAGGGTGTGGGCAAGGTAACTCAAAACTGAGACCACACACTCAATGCCAATAAAATGAACCACACTAAGAACTATAAAAAATTAACCTCACTAAACTGCTAGTAATGAACCCCACTAGTCTAGGTTAGCTTTAGGATTTAATTTCATGTTTGAGTGGTCTAGGAGAGTACCCGAAATGGGTGCCACTCCTAAATCGTATCTGGTAGTTGTGGTTCCCTGTTGGAAAATTAGGAACCATGGGTTTCAACTACGGTTCCCAATTTGGAAATTTGGGAACACAGGTTTCAGATGCGGTTCCTAGTTTGCAAATTGGGGACCGCAAGTTGCAGTTGCGGTTTGTGATTGTTGGTTTTTTTTTTTAGGTTGTCTAATTAAGAAATTTGTAATTCTCTTTAGCTCTTCTTAAATAGATTTAGCTTACATTATGCTTTTTGCTTTTAATAGTTAACTTCTAGAGCACGGGAGCCTGACCTTATGAAGACTTTCCACGAGGCTTTATCATATGATGATCGAGCATGGTTCTGAGTCATCGGTTTCGGTTACATCATGGATCTACCCACCATTAGGGTAGATCAAGCCTATATGACTACATTGGCCCAATGCTGGAATGCACAGACCAACATATTCCACATTCCTCTCAGTGAGATGACCATCACCCTAGAGGATGTCTATAGGATATTTAGGATCCCCATCGATGGTGAGGTTGTCGTATCCTCTACCTACACGGCAAAGGATACTATTGTAGCACCCTAAAATTGGCACGGTTAAAACCTTAGTAAAAAGATAAAAGATAAAAATTTGAATTTCAACCCCAAACTGCCCGTTAAACCGCCTGTTACCCGCTTTCCCCATTTTTTGCACCATTTTTAGGATTTGTTTTGACCGTTGGACGATATCGTCGTAGATTAGACGAAATCATCCCCGATCTGACGAATTCATCTGGAACAGAACGTCCAGACGATTTCGTCCCAAAACCAAATTTTCATAATTAGCTTCTGTTTCAATAGCCTCTCCAACTTGGGCAGAAACGCGTCTGCGTAGTTGGAGATTTCCCTGTTGGAGATCTCCCAGATTGGGATGATCCCCAACCTCCTAACCTCTTCCTAATCCTATATAAACTAGGATTTTTCTAGTTTATCCCCCTCCCGAACCCCCTAAACCCCTTAGTTGATGGATTTCCCTGTAGAGTTAGCTCCTTATTCCCTCGCACTATTGCTTGTATTCTGTATTTTTGCATTTTTCTTGCAGGAACTCTACTATTTTTCAGTCGAAGCTAGCTCGGATCGTCATGGACGATCTCGGATGATTACGGATGATTTTGTCGAGGAGCGTAGATGATCTCGTACGATTGGAGGCGATCCTGACTGTAGTCCAGATTGGGGGCAATCAGAGTCTAGAGTTTGCATTTCCTTAGCTTTCTCTACATTTTTCCTATTGTATTTCTGCACTGTCTTAAGTTATTATGTTTTATGCATCTTGGAGTTCACCTCATTTAGCATAATCGCATGATAAAGTTAAAATCAATCATTAAATCTATTGCATTTCCTTATTTGTTATTGGAATCTATTATTTAGGCATGTTTGCTGTTATTTCTACCATTATCCTTTGCTTCTGCACTTGCATATTTGGTATTTTGTATCTATTTTTGTGATTGCAGGTTTCTAACGAATTCGTCTGATGAATTCATCAGATTTTAGATGATTCTGTCTGATTTCAGATGACCTTCTATGATTTGGGATGATCCTATGAAATATCAGATGATTACGTACGAATTGAGGCGATCTGAACTGCTACAAGACTCAGAATCTTCATCAGACATCCGAAATCAGGTATGACACCTTCTAGTTAGCATATTCTCTGTTATTTGCATTCATTTCTATTTTCTGTATTCATTTAAATCAGCATTGGCATATAGAATAGTTTAGATTCATCTTGGCCAAACCTAGGAGTTGAATGATCAAGTATAAAAATGAACACATCAAACTCACTATCAACCTAGGCGTGGAAACTGCCATTCAAAAGTTTCCTGGTGAACCCACCATCCATCAAAAATTCACCCTTATACCCCTCCCCCGAGAGGCGGGACCTTCAAAGGGCCTCTCAGTCCGAGGTATTGTCCCATCCTTTTCACATCCCCCTTTCGGGCACGGATCCTATAGCCTGAAGGTAAGGATGCGAAAAATTTGGAGCGATACATTTTGGTGAACCCGACGTGAAAACAAAAACCTTTTGAAAACAAAAATTGAATAAAAATCAAAACATAAATGCATTTAGAATTAAAAAATTGCATGTCATATTTAGATGGTAGACTATAATAAAAGACGAGCTGTCACCATTAATGTTGAAAATCAATTAGCAGACTATAGAGATTACTTCTGTGCTTAGAGTACCTCAAACAAATAGGGTTCAACCTTTGTGGGACGAACTTGATAGGAGATTGGATCTCATTTCATCTAGAGCAACCGAACTTAGGCAAATCAAGAGGTTTGTCCTAGATAGAATCCTGGATCCCGATCAAGTGATTTTGTATCATGAACTTCAGAGAGCTTGCCATAGGTGGTTAGCAGATAAAAGAGCCCTTGTGTCTTCTGAGTTGTATACCTTTGAGGAATACCTCGATAATGCAGCTGTAGTACATAAATTTTTGTCTCGTATAGAGGACCAAGAGGTCGTTCTTACGGATAGACAAAGATGGAATAGAGTTCCCAGAGCTGTGTTATATCGAGAGTATTGCCATGAGATTTATTTTTACAAAACAGAATCTGAAACAGATAATATCACTATAGCACACTTTATTAAGTTCTTGAAAAACCATTTCCAATTTGAAGAGGAGCATTTTATGACTCCTGATGAACTTGATCCTATCAATGATATCTATAAACTATTTATAGAAAACTAAGCTATTATTTTATTATTGTTATTTCTTGTATTTAGTGTGTTGTTTATTGTCTTTATAAGCATAAAAACAAAAACAAAAACAAAAAAAAATCATAACAAAAAAATCAAAACATTTTCTTTTAAGTATTATAGTAGGTATATAATTAAAATATATACCTCCCAAGATCTGTTGCAAATATATTAATATATATTTGCTAAAACCTAAATTTAGACATAATGACTAGACTCAGGAATGGAAAACAAATTGAAGTAGAAGAAGATTGGTTAAGAAAACCAGAAAATAACCCAGATGTCCTTCCTGAAGACCCAATTCAGGAAGAAGTAACCTTAAACCAACAAGAAGAAGAATTTGTGGATGCAAATGAACAAAAAGAAAATGATAGAGAGGAAGGATCCTCATCTCCTAAAATAACTCCAGAAGGAGCTGTTACTTTTGAGAACATGGAACATTTTTGGAAATTCCTCAATACTAATATTGGCACTCTTAATAGAGCAGTTCATATGGATAAAGATCAAATTAGTGACACTCAAGCAACCCTAGAAGACATATATCACACACGCACTAATCCTTTGTCCTTCGTTGATCAAGAGAGTGATCAAGCTGGACCGTCCAATTTGGACATGGCTACTATAATCCAAAACATGCAACAACAACAGGTTACCCAACCACCTAGAGTGCCTGTTACCAAGCCAAGGGTTATTCCCACACAAAAGAAACCTTCATTCACTGCTCTATTTCGCCAAGCTATTGATCAATATACCTCAAATCAACAAAAGCCTAAAACAAAACCAAATACCAATTTCCAACAATCTGGGATACAACATAATGCTACAACAAATCTTCTTCATAATACTCTTCCTACCAATCATTTGCATAACAGCAATATAGCATCTAATCCTTATGTCCCGCCTTCCTACGCTCACAAATCCCATACTCATGTACCACCAAACCAATATGGTGGACAAACTGGTAATCTGGAAGCCATGGTGAAACAGTTAGTCTCTCGCATGGACCAGATAGATCCCTACCGTCCCTCGTACAATTATCGAGAGATGTGTAGTCAACCTCTAGATCCTATAGTTGTAGCACAACCATATCCCAAACACTTTCCTATGCCTGTCCTACCTATATATAAAGGAACCGAAGATCCCATAGAGCATCTTCGTATGTTTAGGATAGCATGTCATGACATATCACATGATGACTTGCTATTACTAAAAATGTTCCCGAAAAGCTTAGGGGGGATGGCATTGGAGTGGTATTATCAACTACCCACTCATTCTTTGAGAAATTTTGAAGAGACCATCGAGTCTTTTGTGCATCAATTTAGTGCCTATATCGAAAGGCATGTAACCATTAAAGATTTGTACAACCTAAAACAAGACAAAGATGAGTGTTTTGCTGACTTCTTAGCTCGATGGAGACAGTTGATAGGAAAATTACACTTTGTGTTACCTTATCGGGAAATGTTGGATATTTTTATCAATAATTTACAAGAACAACTATCCTATGAATTATCAATTGCTACCTTGACCACCTTCGATCAAGCTATAGATTTAGCTCGAAGGGTGGAAGATGCTCTCATTAGAAGAGGTCAGCTCAAAAAGAAAGATGATGAGAAAACATCCAGAAATCAATATAAAAATAAACAAGTTGTGGGTGACGGAGTCACTGATAGCAGAAACATTGCCAATGTTAATACTGCGAAAACAACAGAGAAGTTTATATTGAAACCTCCTGATAAACCACCCCGAGAATTTACTAGGTTAAATCAACCTTTATCAACCATTCTCCCGCAATTACTAGCACGAGGCTTGATCCAATTACCAACTATCCGAGAACCTGATCCAACCATACCCGGATACAGAGCTGATTTACATTGTGATTTTCATAGAGGACCTGGACACGCTACCAACTCTTGTAAAATATTAAAACATAAAATACAAGATTTGATTGATAATAATGAGATGGAGGTGCAAGCCTTCCAACCTAAACAAAATCCTTCTAATAATGCTCAAAAGAACATTCCCCAAAATCAGAATCAGAATGCCAATCAATCATTGGACATATTTCAACATCCTTTACCAAAGCATGGTAAAGAGGTGGCTAATCAAATTGAGCATCATAATGTTCCCCCTCCTACCCGATATGTAGGGACTATTAGTGGACAATTACCTATTCATGATCCTCAAATATTTGACACAACTTTATCCATAGTTACGACTAGACCTCTACATAATATTCGGATACTTGATCTTAGTGACACCGAATATGAGACTCGAAAGTGACATGGAAATCACCTCAAATCAATCGAATAGTTCTGAAGATGAATCAGATCCTATTCAACCTATCACAAGTTCTATGGTTCCAGAAGAACCATTTCCTAGAAGAGTCACTACTAGACCATCTTCTCACCAAATACTTTCTAATGAACAAGCCATAAACGCTAGACCAAGACCTATTCATCACTTGCAAAATAATATTGTAGGAACCATCGGAGCCGTTACCAGACAACAGGCTCAAAACTCTCAACAGGATCAAACTCAGAATGATGGATCAGCTCCATTTGTTTTGAAAAATCCCAATAAAGGGAATTATGCGCCTAATGTTCAACCTAAGCCTCCTTATAATATTAATGAACAATTATCCAATACTACAGCTAGAATTTCCCTTTTGGACCTGTTAAGATCTTCTCCTACCCATAGGGATGAATTAATGCTCACATTAAGCCAAATGATGGTACCACAAAATATTCAACCTGAAGCCATGTCCAATACTATCATCACTCGAGAAGTCGATTGTATTGACTTTCGAGATAGAGATATCCCACAACATAGTTTACATAAGGATAACCCCTTATATATTACTGCCCTAATTGGAGATGTAGCCGTTAAACGAGTCTTGATTGATAATGGTTCATCTTTAAACATATGCACTTTTGACTTCTACCAACGATTTGGGTTTAGAAGTGACGAAATGAAAAGAACTGATATGATTATAAAAGCCTTCAATGACGAGACACAAGAAACGTGTGGAGTCATTACTATACCCTTGCAAGTTGGTCCTAGAACCCTAGATACGACCGTGTTTATTGTACATTGCCCTGCATCGTACAATATACTTTTGGGTCGCCCTTGGATCAACGCGATGCGAGCGGTTCCATCCACTTTACATCAGTGTGTTAAATTCAAATTTAAAAACCAGTTGGTTACCATTCATGGTGATCCTAGACCCTTTGATATGTGTGCTTTGGCAGAACCTGTTGGAGTTCAATTTTGCCCCGCCCTATCATCCACACATCCTAATTCTCATCATCCGCCCAAACGTGTGAAACACACACCCATAACATCATCTACTCTTTCAACTACACCTATACATATAGCTCAACCATCTTCTGAACAAACCACATTAGGACCTCGAAAAGATCCTAAAACTACAACCAATGCTTCTTGTTTTACTCCTATATCTTCCATACCTATAGACTCACCCATCAATATCCCTATGACATCTACATCCACTACAGGCATCCTTTCCACATCCGACGATGTAGGAAATGTTCCTTCTACCTCTTATGCTCTCACTGATGAGCTCTTACCCGATTTATCTAAAATTCTTATATCAGAAGAAACCAACACTGCCATGCAAACTTCCCTTCTTTTAAATAAACTCCCACCCTCTCCTCGTACCTTGGGCCTCCCACAACCTATGGGAAGTATCTACCAAGTCGGGAGTTGTGCTTTTATTTATAAAGGATATGATTGGGGAAGAATACCCAGAAACATTAAGACACATTGTGATGGATATGCTAGATGCTATTTTGCTAATGAGTATCTTAAAGCTAAGCCCATAATGCTTAAATTGGGATATAAAGGGAAAGGTTTGGGACCTTTCCAAAATGGTATGAAAGAACCTTTTGAGGTAGAACCGTGGCCTGCCCGCTGTGGTGTGGGCCTATTTTCTAGTAAAGGTCAGCCCTTTCCATTTGAGGATGATGACCATCTCGTATGTTACCAAGATTATCTAGATAAACAAGATTCTTTGCATCTAAAGAATAATTCCTTTACCTGCAATATGCTATCCATAGCTTACCCTGAAATGATTGCCGAATCCGACGACGAGTTGGAGGGAGATATCTTTCATGATGTTTCCATTGAGGAATTGTTATATAATGAATTTTATTTTGATGGCTCTATACCTAGTATAGCCCAACTTGAAGCTACGACTCCTCAAGACGAATTATCCAAGTTAACCTTGGAAGAATTACAAGAATTGGGTGTTTCACCCGCCCCACCTAATTTTGAGAGAGATTTACATATGGAAGTTGAAAACGTTATAAAAATTAACATTGGAACCGAACATAACCCTCACATAATCAATATTGGATCAGAATTAAGTCAAGAAAAACAAGATAAATACATTTCATTTCTTAAAGACTATGAAGATGTCTTTGCTTGGACATATGAAGACATGCCAGGTTTGGACCCTTCATAGTTATGCATCATCTAGTAGTCCATCCAGATGCTAAACCCATTAAACAAAAACTTAGAAAAATGCATCCTAAAGTGGCCTTACTAGTCAAAGGAGAACTAGAAAACTTTTGAAAGTCATTTTTATACAAGCCATTGATTATCTGAATGGATCTCAAAGTAGTTCAAAAGAAAACACTAAAGTTATAGTCCACACCCAAAAAAAAAGCACGAGATATTATTTTAATATCTCTATAAAAACATCTTATACCTCTATCCTTCAAATTAACATTGCTCCAAAACTCTGAATATGAAGCTCTTATCCTTGGATTACGAGCTCCTTGGCATTGAAAATTAAAAGTTTATTGGTTTTCGGTGACTCTCAACTTGTCATAAATCAAATCAATGATGTTTATCGACCGGAGATGATAAATTACGCCCATATAAAGCATATGTTTTGTAATTATTATCCTTGTTTGATCAAGTTACTTTGGAAGCTATTCCTCGAACTAGCAATCGTGCGGTGATGCTATGGCTTCTGCATCTCTTTTACCCTTGGAGTTAGACGATGAATATGCTACCATCATTATTCGTCGACTCCAGGAACCCCTTCAAGAAAATCATGCTTAGAACCTTTGGATGTGTTTCTCATCAACGAAACAACTCCTGAACCATGGTATACTGATATATTTAATTTTTTGTAGAAAGGAACCTTCCCTGATGGTTGTACTAGCAACCAACGTAGGTTATTACGTAGACAAGCAAGTCGCTTTGTGATTATTGGTAATACCTTGTATAGAAGATCTTTTGAAGGCATCTTATTGAGATGTTTGAATCTAGAAGAATCTAGATCAGCTTTGAATGAAGCCCACAATGGATCTTGTGGGGGACATTTTAGTGGTAGCGCCATTGCTAAGAAACTCCTTCGGATAGGATATTTTTGGCCTACCATGGAAAATGATGCACATAATTATGTGCGACATTGCGACAAGTGCCAGAAACACGCTGACCTTGTCCATGCGCCTGCACAAGAACTGCAGGCTATTTCATCTCCTTGGCCCTTTTCAAAATGGGGCCTAGACATCATTGGAAAAATCAACCCTGTGTCATCCGATGGACACAAATTCATCATAACCACCACTGAGTATTTCACGAAGTGGGTTGAAGCTATGCCATTAGCTTCTTGCACTGGAACACAAGTTTCCAAGTTTATTTTTAATCAAATTATTTGTAGGTTTGGAATTCCTGCCAATCTCATTTCTGATAATGGAACTTGTTTCAAAAATAAAGATGTTAAGAAATTATGTCAAAAATATAAAATTCAACATCGTTGGTCCACTCCCTATTATCCTCAGGGTAATGGCCAAGTAGAAGCATCTAATAAAACCTTAATCAAAATTCTCAAAAAATTGGTCAATAAATCCGGTCGAGATTGGCACATTCAATTATATCCTGCTTTGTGGGCCTATCGAACTAGTGTTCGAACCCCCACTGGAACTTCACCTTTTGTCTTGGTTTATGGTGCTGAAGCCATTTTTCCCTTTGAATTAGAAGTTCCTTCTTTAGCTCTACTACTTCAAGATACTGAAGTAGGGGATGAATATCGTGCTGGCAGATTTAGTCAGCTAGAACTTCTAGATGAAAAGCGCATCAATGCTTTGGAGCATCTTCGTGCCTACCAAAACAAGCTTAAGAGAGCATATCTTAAGAAAGTTCATCATCGATCCTTTGAGATCGGTGACCTTGTCTTAAAAGAAAATCAAAAAAATACTAATGCAACTAAAAACCTTAAAGGTAAATTTGAGCCCAACTGGCTTGGACCATATGTCATCACTGCTAAATTTGGATCAGGAGCATACAAATTATCTACCTTAGATGGTAAAGAACTTAAAGAACCTATGAACATTATGCATCTTAAACGTTACTATGCATAAAAATTGGTCATTTCATCATTGTATATATTTGTTTTGCATATTATTTCCTTTTAGTCACTTATTTAAAACATTTCAAAAAACAATCACCTTGTATTTCTTTCAATTCATAAACTTAAAATATAAAAACATCCAAATCATCAAAATCTTCAAAAACATCTTTTATTTTTTGTACCTCTCAAATTGTGAAGTATTGCAGTTATATTTTCAGTTATTTTGGATAAATTAGTATTTATTTGGAATCCCGCACTTTCACATTCACATGAATAAATATCTTGATTTTATTTTGGTATGATTATTCATCTCTCTTATATCAAAGTCCACATTTGAATTAAATAAAGTTTTGAGCATAGAGAACTGATCTTGTTATTTACTTGAACCAAGTATATCTTTTCACATTAAAATGATTTCATTGCAAATTCGATATGATGCTACATAGTAGAAATGGTTTCTTGAGCGAAAAGTTTCCCCTGCTATCCTATCATGCACATGGTCTAGAATCTTTGAGAATTGACAAAAGGACAAGCTCACCCCTACCCGGAATAAAAATCCCTTGCTCTACAGCTAATCCGAGCAAGTATCCCTAGCATAGGAAGAAAAGAAAAGTTCAAGAAAAAGAGAAAAAGAAAAAGGTTATTTTGTATCATCACAACAATATTTCAGCATTATCTCAAATATCAAGCAAAAATACAAAAGTACAAAAAAAAAAAGAAAAAAGAAGCAAAAGAGAAACGCAAAAGCAAAATGCAATAAAATCCTTTCCCTACCCCTTGAAAAGAAAAGAAGGGTGAATGAGCTTGAATCCTTGGAATTCTCAATTATTCGAAAACTGTGAGGTAAGCCCCATAACAGGTGGTTTGTGCCCAACCCGCTTGGCCTTGGGTAATTCCTAGCATGGTGATATGTCTGTCACATTAGCGACCTTCTTTTGTATAGACCTATGTCAGCTTATGGATTAGCTAGCTCTTGATAACCTAACTTACATAGTAGTCTGGTACGGTTACATGCATATAAATCATGGTCAACGAACATTCATTTGGTCAAGGCAAATTACTTGTATCAAATTATCTTGCTCAAAATTGGTGAATGAACAATACAATCGCACACACATTTGTATTTGAGAGATTTTGTATCATTATGATAAATCAAGATCGGTAATGAACTCACATTTGCACATGAGGATTCCTTATAAATCTACATTTCTCTTTGAGATAATTTAAAATATTTCTGTAATTCTTTTCGGAATAATTTTATCCTTTTATTTCAGAATTTTTGTTTTGTATAAAAGCAATTACATACATCTTCTCACAAAATCTCAAAAATAATTTCAAACAAAATTTTCATATTATTATTTTTCTGTTTATCAAAAGTCAAAAATTCATCTTGCAATAAAACCAAAATATCTATTTTCTTCTTTGGATTTCGCGATGATGGTATAAGTCTATACCTATAATTCTATGCCTAGCGCAAACCATTGTTCTAATTTTATTTTCCATTTATTTTTAAAAACAAATTCATCAAAACATATGACTTGCATCATTATGTTACACAATTATGCTTTACAAACAAACAAGAACACTTATTCTATTTCATGTCATTATGTCAACATTCAATTTTGCAACCATGGTATAAATTCTAAGGAATTGTTCAAAATTTTATCACACTTAGGAATTTATGCCTAGCAAAATCATATTTCTTTTAGTATCTCATGCATACTATTTTTATGAAAATCTGAAAAACAAATCATCAAACCATCATCATCTCCATCATCACAACACAAAGTCTTAAGACAGTCTCTTAAGCACTCTTTTACTTTTAACAATATTTCTATACTGGGATTAGCTTGACGACCGAGTGAGCGGCGACTCCATGAAATGGTCTATAACAGCGACAATGTCCTTTGAAATTATTGTTAGAAGTCCCTTTTTATTTTTCATCAAATCACACCACAACAACCAATTGTTTACATCAGATTATTTCATTTAAAATCTTACAGCATGACATCAAATTATAATATTTCCAAACGACATAATTACATGAATCATCAATCAAACAAGCAAACAATTCAAACATTAAAGCATCATAAAAACATATGAACAAGTCATATCATCAAAAACAATATATATATATATATATCAAAAAATTATATACATCATATCAAAACTGGATTGGTATGCCACAATCTATACCCTGGCATACTCAATCCTCTCAAAAATCTATACAAAATCTATAGTCCATAGACACCTAGCCTCGAGAAGCCCTCGAGCTCTCAGCCTCATCTCCTCCCCCACCCTGACGTGGAGGAGGTGGTCCCATAGAGGTCCGGGATGTATCTCGGGTCCTCGTCATCGATCGTGAGGATGTCCTCGATGATCCCATCATGATCGGTTCTGCAATGGGGGTCGGTAGTGGTACCCTCTCGGCCCTCTGGAACCAGGTGAAAGTATACCCCCTGGTAGAATGTGGTCTGAGATCATAGACCATGCCATATCATCCGTGCTCGCTCCTTCGCCCCGAGCTCTGAGCCATGTAGCCTCATCCTATAATGTCTGCACCTGAGCTCGAAGGTGGGCAACCTCAGCCCGGAGAGCCACCGTCTCACTGCTCTCCCCTACCTCGACACCCTTGCCCTTATCGGGCGATGGTGGTCTCTCCCTCTACTGAGGAGGGAGTCTCTCCTCCCTCCTCCCTATCTCTCGCGGCCTCTGTGGAGCCCGTGCCATCCTCTGGCATCTCTCCTATGGGGACCATCATTGCTCTCTCCCCCGTGACCCCACATTGCCTCAATAGTAGCCTATCATCGCCTCCCCATCTGGTGCACCACAACGTGCACTGGACCCTATGCCCTCATCATCCGAGGAGGGTGGATGCCTACGTACCAGGCATCATAGCCATCTGCAACCTCGACGTCATCACCATCCACTGGCTGGATGGGGGCATCGTCCGCATCCTGACTCCAGAATCGCTGCATATCTAGAGCCCCGCTCAGTGTAGTACTATCCCAAATAGTCTGGGAGTACTCATAATCCCTGAGAGAAGGGATCCCCTGCTGTAGACCAAACTATCATAGTACCCGATCATAGCGGTGGAGCTCTACCTCTCCCCGCTCCATCCTCAGCCAGTAGACTCGCCTGATGCGAGCCAGCTCCTGCCCATCCTCTGCCCACCCGGGGTGCTCTCGCCATGGCCTCCAGGTGATCTGGTCTAGGATGAGGTCATCTAGCAACCTCCGTGACATCGACAGATCTATCCGCCATTGTGACCCCCTCTGTAGCCACCAATAGAAAACCTGAGGCCTCTCTCGATCAACCCCTATCAATGGGAGCCCTACCGGCCTCCGCACCGCAATGTGCTCCCAGCACCAAACCTGTAGCAGCGATGTCAAGACCAGACATCGACCTCCCTTGTATACGACCCCATGCAGGATCCTATACAAGCGACAAAGTACAAAGCTGCCCCATGCAAATCTGTACCCATGGTCTCTCATGTCGCAGACTATGTCTGAGAGCACCCATGGTAGTCTGCATCCACTCTGGTGGCATAGCAGTAAGCCACCGACCACTCCTGCCAAAACTCGAGTCAGCCTAGATGCCCCAGGCATCTACCGTAGAGACTCGATGTTCACCCCGCCCTTCTCCAGGGTGAAGCTCGGGTCTCCAGTGAGCCTCATCATCGCCTGGCCCTGATTGGCCATAGGCATCATCAGCCATCCCTGTATGGGGATCCTCATGATCCTCCATACGTCCTCTAGAGTGGGAGCCATCTCCCCTATCGGTAACCAGAAGTAAGATGACCCCGGATACCACCTCTCTGCTAGGGCTGTCAGTAGCCCCATGTCAATCGATACTTGTGGCATCTCTGCCACATGCTGTAGACCGACCTGTCCTAGTCGGTCATGCTCTGCCTGGTCGAGCATGGCTATGTCATCTCTTAGCCCATCGTATTTCCATTCCTAGCTCTTTAGTAATCCCTTTTTGCAAAACAAACAATAAAACAACAAAAATCATTAATAAATCAATCATTAAAATCAAATTAAACACATTTTAAAATCAAGTTAAAGATGATATCGTCCACCATTGGATGATATCGTCCCAAATTGGGCAAAATCATCCTTTGTGAGGATGAAATCATCTCCGATTTCGCAACTTGGGGATCACCCCTTGTTGGACGAGATCGCCCCTAATTCGTCGATTTTGCCCTCAGACGAAATCGACGATCTAGGGACGATTTCGACGAAATCGAGACGATTTTGTCCCGACGTCGTCGACGGCCTAAAAATGGCCGCGATGCCCCAAACAATCAAATTTAAATCAAAAAACTTGCATAAAGTTAAATTAAACCTAATCTACTAGGATTAGATCCTTACCCGTAGCCCACGCCGGACCTCTGTCGCTCTGTGCGCTGTCTCCACCATTTTTCTCTCTATAGAGCTCTGGAACAGTAAAAGTGAATAGTAAAAATGAATTAGGGTTTTACCCTATTTTTCTTAATTTTATTTAAAAATCAACATTTTAATTTTTGCTTTTCCGCATTTTTACCTCAAACGTTCGATTTGGGTAAAAACATGGAGGGGGCACCATAGTCAGCATTCGTACGATTCGACCAAGAATCGTCGTCTAAAAAATTGAGTATATTTTTGCTTTCTCGTAAAATGGGAAAAACTCGTCTTTAACGCATTTTCTTCAGAAAATTTGCTAAAGAGGGGGCAAAATGTAGCACCCTAAAATTGGCATGGTTAAAACCTTAGTAAAAAGATAAAATATTAAAATTTGAATTTCAACCCCAAACCGCCCGTTAAACCGCCTCGTTACCCGCTTTCCCCATTTTTCGTGCCATTTTTAGGATTTGTTTTGACCGTTGGACGATATCATCGCAGATTAGACGAAATCATCCCCGATCTGACGAATTCGTCTGGAACAGAACGTCCAGACGATTTCATCCCAAAACCAAATTTTCATAATTAGCTTCTGTTTCAACAGCCTCTCCAACTTGGGAGAAACGCATCTACACAGTTGGAGATTTCCCTATTGGAGATCTCCCAGATTGGGATGATCCCCAACCTCCTAACCTCTTCCTAATCCTATATAAACTAGGATTTTTCTAGTTTATCCCCCTGAACCCCCTAAACCCCTTAGCTGATGGATTTCCCTATAGATTTAGTTCCTTATTCCCTCACACTATTGTTTGTATTCTGTATTTTTGCATTTTCTTGCAGGAACTCTACTATTTTTCAGTCGAAGCTAGCTCGGATCGTCGTGGACGATCTCGGACGATTACGGATGATTTTGTCAAGGAGCGTAGACGATCTCGTACGATTGGAGGTGATCCTGACTGTAGTCCAGATTGGGGGCAATCAGAGTCTAGAGTTTGCATTTCCTTAGCTTTCTCTGCATTTTTCCTATTGTATTTCTGCACTATCTTAAATTATTATGTTTTATGCATCTTGGAGTTCACCTCATTTAGCATAACTGCATGATAAAGTTAAAATCAATCATTAAATCTACTGCATTTCCTTATTTATTATTAGAATCTATTATTTAGGCATGTTTGCTATTATTTCTACCATTATCCTTTGCTTCTGCACTTGCATATTTGGTATTTTGTGTCTATTTTTGTGATTGTAGGTTTTTGACGAATTTGTCTGATGAATTCATCAGATTTTAGATGATTCTATCTGATTTCAGATGACCTTCTATGATTTGAGATGATCCCATGAAATATCAGATGATTACGTATAAATTGAGATGATCTGAACTGCTACAAGACTCAGAATCTTCATCAAACATCCGAAATCAGGTATGACACCTTCTAGCTAGCATATTCTCTGTTATTTGCATTCATTTCTATTTTTTGTATTCATTTAAATCAGCATTGGCATATAGAATAGTTTAGATTCATATTGGCCAAACCTAGGAGTTGAATGATCAAGCATAAAAATGAACACATCAAACTCACTATCAACCTAGGCATGGAAACTGCCATTCAAAAGTTTCCTGGTGAACCCACCATCCGTCGAAAATTCACCCTTATACCCCTCCCCCGAGAGGTGGGACCTTCAAAGGGCCTCTCAGTTCGAGGTATTGTCCCATCCTTTTCACATCCCCCTTTCGGGCACGAATCCTATAGCCTGAAGGTAAGGGTGCAAAAAATTTGGAGCGATACAACTATCTTTGATCCCATATTCGGTGATCAAAGCATCGATTCCCAGGATGATGCAGACCATGGAGGGGTTCACATTGATGACTAGTACCTTGATGATGTCTTATCTGTATGATAGGCCCTCTCCATGCATCTCATCATGCATACTGTCCTTCCAGACTCCTCAGGTGTGAGGATTCCCTGGAACATGCTAGCCCCTGCTTGGAGGGTGCTTTAGAGCTCAAAATATGAGCCACTATTATTAACTTGGGGGAGCACCCTATTATGCCAGCTCTATAGGGAGCTATACCATATTATAGAGCGTAGTCGTAAGGGCATCAACTATAGTCTATTGTTATAGATATGGGGGTGGTAGCACATCCGAATCGAGCGTCCTACAAAGCTACCACTACACATCACCACCATAGATGACAACCATCAGTGTTATGCCACATGCTGGCCTTGTGCTGAGGATGGTATCCGTAGTAGATCTCATGCTGGGAACATTGAGCAATAAATTATTTAGTTTGCATCACTTGGGCTAGGGGATGTTTTCTGGCACCCCTACATGGATTTCCCTGCATGGCTAGAGGTGGATGAGTGGCCATGATGGGCCCATTGAGATATATGGATTATCTAGAATAAGCTAGAGGTCCAATAGTATCAATTCTTCTCTCGTGTCCTATGATAGTTTGGTATGGTGTAGGACATACCAAAGATGCCACTTAGGGAAAAACACCTGGATCTAGAGAGGTATCTCCCATTGATAGTTCATCTGCAATTAGGAGATGCACCCAACGACTTCCAAGCTTCAAGGGTAAAGACAGCTGGGACCACGCCCGACTATGATGGGTGGTGGTCTCTATTCAAATGGCATGGGATAGGGCCTTTGGGTCGAGAGCCAGCTAAGGTAGAGGTAGAGGTAGATCTTTATGGGCGTAGGATGCACCAGTGTACTGAAGGCGGTTGGGGCATAGAGGGCACCGTTGAGGATACTTCAAAGATTGACCCCGAGGAGGATACTCCAGAGGAGGGCAAGGTCCCTCTTGACAGTGTAGAGGGACGATTGTTGGCTCAAATTGCTGACTTGTAGAATCAGATTGGGTGATTTCACACCCAATAGCTTGAGAGAGATACTACCATCACCACTATTGAGGTAAAGGTGGCTAAAAGGAAGCGACACCTAACTAAGGTGCAAGACCAGGTACATGAGCTCACGACTTGAGCTACCGATGTAGAGGGCCAAGTGTAGAGACTATAGACTACCTTGGAGTTGGCATAAGCATAGCGAACTGTAGCAAAGGTAGAGCGAGATCTTGTACAATCATCAATGGGGGCTATGCCACCTCATCAGGCTACTATAGGGCCTCCTACAACACCAGCAATAGGTACAATAGCTACATAGGATCTGAATATGTAGGTAGAGTGAATACAAGGTATGGTCATGAGAACCAATGAGATGCACACAATCGGGTTTGCTAGCATTGATCAACTATTCGATTACATAGATATGCATGGGCTATAGGTTCCTAAGGATCCTTTTGCATCAGAGTCTTAGCATACCAGGTCTAGAACCTCATGGCAGTTGATAGCAAGCTTGATTCATAGGACTCACAAGACTGAGAGGATGCACAGGTCCTCTAGTACACACATAGCGAGGTCACAAGCTAGGACTAGAGATCTAGGGCAGACATTATGGACCTCTAGTCAAAGAACTAGTCTATTGTAGTTACCAGTTTCTCATGTGCTGGGTGCTTTAGCCTTTGGAGGTAGGCTGGATCCATAGCAGGATCCACCATAGGTTCCAAGTTAGCTGGGAGAGCAGGCTCTAGAGCACAGTGCAGAGGGAGGCAGTGAGAGCTCCAGTACAGGGGAAGCAGACTAGATCTGCATTATAGTAGTTGTTGACTATAGTTTTGATATACTATTTTATGTGTAAGGTTGAGGACCTACACAGTTGTAGCCTATGGGAATTTTGTACTCCTTATGTACTTGTTTGGATACATATATATATGATATGATATCTTATGGATCATTATGTGTACATGTGTATTTATTATTTTGATTTTATGTTTATTTGATGCACATGGATGCAAGGCTTATGTAAATGCTATGTTAATATGATGTGATGTACGGATGACATGCACTAGATAACTATTTTACCTTATGATGATGATATGCAATGATCTAGGTGATTAGATGTGTGATATATGATGTATGTATATGGATGCGATTTTTATTTTTGAACGCATATTTATTTTTGCTTTATGGGCATGTGTTTATTTTATGCAGTTTATGGTATTCTATGCAATGTATGGGAATGCGTTATATACAGAATTATAATCTAATGAAAATGAACCAGTATGATTTAATCACTTAAAATATAAGGAATGAATGTAAACTGTGTATATCAATTTTTAAAATACGACACCACAGAATGTATAACAATCATGCAAATTAATTGATAATTCTAATTACAAGAACTTAATCAATTAATCACCCATATATGAAATGCGGTGAAATGGATTGGTATAATGCTAATGAATGATTATGTCATTTTGTATATTTCTTCTTTGCTGCACTATATAGTTAGTGGTCGTCTAAACATCATTTATGATATTCATGCGGTATCTATCCTATATGTTTGATTGTGCTTTGTAAAATGCATTCTGATGAATGAATGACTCATATTTCAGAAGTCTAATGATATTTGGTATCTTGTTGCTATTGGAGCACCTTTTGGGGTTTTCCTTGAGACTCAAAAACCCTAGTAGATTTCTCCAAAAATCACATACTAACTGTATAAGGCTTATATTGGACAAGGCTTTTGCCATGATAGACCTAACTATTTATTATCCCTGTGTGTGCATGTGAGTATTTTCAAATAGATCGTAAGCATACCCCGTATGTCAGTCGGGAATCTTTCAACCCATATGTGATATAGGGTTCCTCATACAATCGTACCATCCTTATTTTAGCTTTGATTAGACTTATATAGCTAGACAATCCTAGGTACCTAGAGCTATCTCATCTTGCAAATTGATCAGGGCTACCCCTCCAAATGCATGTAGGACTTTTTCAACCCATTGCTACGTTCAGGGATCACCCAATAGAACTACCCCTCCGATTGTAGGCGAGACTCTTCCAACCCATTTTTGTGATCAGGGATCACTCTATGGATTTCAAAAGGTGGAAAATCTAGGGATTCAAGTTCTCACCCTTCTTACTTGCTCATCTGTAGTGATAAAAATCAATGGTAGTCCACATGTTACCATTTTATTTGAGCAAGGGATTTTTATAGTGCTTTTGATTCACTATGTCACTTTACATTTTGAACTTGAAATTTGTACTTTTGCACTTTATAATCTTGGGATTTAAACTTTGTGAATTTAGGATTTATAGGGAAAATTCTTGTCCTTTTTCCAAAGTACACCTTTCTAGACCGACTATTTGTAAGATAAGCAAGTTGTGAAACCCATCTCTCTAGATACCTAAGACTACTTTCGTAGCTTTCATCCTCTCTCGTCTTAGCAAGATTTTATATTGTTTTGCTTAGTGACAGGATTCTGATATGTTGAAGCACTATCCCAACTAATGACCTTGTCTATAATAGTAAAGCAAGATTTCTACAATATCTGAAGAACCCACTAGGTATGGTTGAGTGATAGGAAAACTTAATATACATACATATTTCTCCGTAATAGGTATCACATATGAATTCAATGAATCATGATAAATGTAAGGGTGCATGATTGATATACAAACGTGTGATAATTTGTAAAATTTTGATAGACGCATTACACTCTATTGTGGAATGCAACGGATGACAAATGCCTAAATGTAATATGATGATGTGAATGTCTGTGTGAATTCAAATGAAAATGTAAAATACAAATGCAAATGTTTTTGGATTTGAAGCTTTCCCAATTTTTTTTTTTGGAATTTTATATATTTTTCTTGATTTTTATAGATTTTTGAGCTTTCATATTTGACCAAACGATGAGGACATGTCCTTGGAGCTTTTAAGGATGACCAAACGACAAGGAACTGCATTTGGAGCTTTTACTTGATCAAGCTACTCAATAGAGAGCTTGGGGTATTTTGGGATGACTGAGTGGTTGAGACAAAACCCTTGGATCTTTTGGGTTGACCAAAGGGTTTACAGATGCCTTTGGTGCCTTTACTTGACCAAGATACTTAATTAAAGAGTTTGGGGTATTTTGGGATGACCGAGCGATTGAGACAAAACCCTTAGAGCTTTTGGGTTGACAAGAGGGCTTACAGATGCCTTTGGTGCCTTTACTACACTCTCAAGCATAGAATGCCTTAATATGGATGATATTGAGAGGATCAAGCTCTTCCACACCCTCTAGCAACATTAGGTGATAGGTACTTGGACCAATATTTTTAGATATGATGTAAGGCCCTACTAGTTAGCCATGAATTTGTCAAGCATATCAGGTGGCAAATTCGAGTTATGTTGGTTCTCTTTCAGCACAAGATCCCCAAATTCAAAATATCTCTGGTGGACTTTGACATTGTAAGCTCATTTTAATCACTTTTGATAAACACGAAGATGCTTGAGGGTATTCACGCGATGTTCATTGAGCAATGTCAATTGATCAAGGTGATCTTGTCATGCGGTGTCATCATTGATGAACTCTTTCAATTCGACGCGCATCATTGGAATTTCCAACTCTAAATGCATAATGGCCTTAACACCATATACTAGTTAAAATGGTGTTGCCCCAATGGGTGTCCGAATGCTAGTCCTGTAAGCCCATAATGCAAGGGGTAGCTATATAATAATCCTTATGGTGTTCTTGCACTGTATTTTTCAATATGGATACCACAGTCTTGTTTGAGGTCTCAGCTTGCCCGTTTTCTTACAGATAGTATGGAGTTGCAAAAATGTGTTTAATACGATATTTAGATGTTAAAGCCTGCATATTTTTGTTCTTAAAATAAGTTCCATTATTCAAAATTATTTTGGATGGTATCCCAAAACCACATATGATATGCTCAAGAATAAATTCTACGATGTGAGCTCCAGTGGTCATTGTAAGGGGAATGGCTTCCACCAACTTTTTAAAATACTCAGTAGCCATGATAATGAATGTATATCAGCCTGACGATGGAGGAGAGATCTTGCCAATAAGATCTAGTCCCCACTGAGCAAATGACCAAGCCATCTGAATGGGTTGTAAGTCCTGTGATGGCAAGTGCGTAATATTAGAATGATGTTGACATTTAATGCATTTCTTGACATACACATTGCAATCCTTCTCCATAGTGGGCCAATAGTAACCCATTTAGAGGATGCATTTGATGATAGCCATGCCGCTAAAATGGCCATCGCACGTAATGTTATGAGCTTTTGAAATTGCCCAATATGACTCTTGGGGCTCAATACATCAAAGGAGAATTCCTTCATGGCTGTGTCAATAAAAAATATCTCCTATCAAGACATATTTAGTCATTTTATGTTTGAATGTGCATCTTTCGGCACGCGACAATCCCTTTGGGATCATACCAAGTTTTAGGAAGTCTTGGATTTGTAACATCCAACATTGACAAGCCTCAGCTTCGACTGCTAAGAAGACTTGCTCCCCCTGTGTATTTAACTTTACAAATGCAGACTAGGAAACAACCTTATGGTGAATGGTAGTACCACTCCTCATAGGACTCTGAGAATTCAATGACTCCTAGGGTGCCTACTTAAGAAATTCCTCCACTCTATGGAACCAATCAACTATTGGTTCCATGAAAATCATGTTGACTGAATATTTATTATCGAAGGTTGCACGCTCCACTGCTAGGTGCGAGAGCATTCTAACATGGATGGTAGTAAAATCGATAGATGAATTTTGAGGGATCAAGGACCCCAAATTTGCTATGGTGTCTATGAACCTATTTGATGAACGAGGGATTGCCTCGATTTCATACCATTCAAATTTAGCCAGATAAGTGGCAAAAATATCTTTGTAGACTTTCAGTACGGGATATCAACACTGAAAGAGCCCCTTAACCTGGTTAAATATGAGCAGATAATCACCAAAAATATTCAATATTTTAATACCCATGGTGATGGCTGCATGGAGGTCCAAAAGTAGGGCTTCGTACTCAGCATTATTGTTGGTGTACAAAAAGTCTAACTTGAATGACAAGGGCATTAGAGCTCCTTATGGCATGAAAAATACTATTCCTGCACCACCCCCTTGCTCACACTTCGAACCGTCAAATAACAATATCATATCAGCATTATTCTATGGTTCCTCAGGTTCGGGAGCTTCAAATATTACGAAGACTGCATCATTTGGAAGCTGAATGGTTAGAGGCCTACTGTTGGATAGTGGTGCCTCAGCTAGCTGATCAGCTATGACTTGTCCCTTGATGGAATTTTGGCTAATGAATTACAAATCAAATTCTATCAATAGCATGATCCACTTTGCAGTACATGTGTTATGATATGTCTTGCTCATCATATACTGCAAAGGATTTTTTTTTGATATAACATATGTTGTATGACTTAGCATGTAATGCCACAATTTATTTGTAGCAAACACCACTGCTAAACACAGCTTCTTAACATATGCATATCCTGAATCATAACTAACCAAGGTGCAACTGATGTAATATACAACTTGCTCTTTGACTTACATGTTCTTTTGGGCTAACATGGTCCCTAATGCAAAATTGGTTTCTGATATATATAGTAGAAAAGGCTCATCTAGCCTTAGTGTAGCTAGTACTGGTGGTGTTTCTAGGTATTGCTTAATCTTAGAAAAGGCTACTTGGTAGTCCTTGTCCCAATCAAATGGGACCCCCTTGTGTAGCAGTCGATTCATGGGCCGACATTTATCCAATAATTGAGTGATGAATCACTTTATGGACACTACTTTGCCCTAAAATATTCTTAGTTCTTTGATATTAGTGGGAGGACACATCTCTAGAATAGTCATGACCTTTTTTGGGTCTACTTCGATGTCTCATTTAGAAATGATTAATACCAATATTTTACCTAAAGTTACGCCAAATATGCACTTCTTATGATTCAACCTAACATTATGCTCTATCAGGCGATCGAAGACCTTCCTTAAGACCTCTGCATGCTCTACTCACATAAATGACTTAGATAGTAAGTCATTGATATAATCTTCTAAGATTTTATGCATGTAGTCATGAAAGATATATGTCATAGCCCACTGATATGTGGCACCAAAATTTTTAAGACCGAATGGCATAACTTTGTAACAAAATGTCCCCCATGGCATTATAAATGTGGTTTTATGTTGATCTTCAGGTTTTATCCGAATCTGATTGTATCTAGAAAAACCATCCATAAGGGAGAGCATTTCATGACCTATAGTAGCATCTACCAGAGCATCGATATTTGATAACGGAAATGAATCTTTAGGTGTTGCCTTATTGAGATCTCTAAAATCTATACAAATACAAACCCTCCCATCTGGATTTCCTACGGGCACCATATTGGACACCCATTCTGGATAGTTAATGGAGATGACAAACTCTACATCCAAAAGATTTTGTAGCTTTTATTTCACCATTAAGCCTATTGTTGGATGCATTTTTCTAAGTCTTTACTTGACTGGCTTCTTCGATAGATCTAGCAAATGGTTATGAGTAACCAATTTTGAATCTAGACCTATCATGTATTTGTAAGTCCAAGCAAAGAGATCAGGTCTCTCTTTCAGTAGAGGGATGATGCTATCATGCTCATCCAAAGTGAGACTCTCTCCAAATCTAACCTTCTTTGGATCAATGGGATCTTTACTAATATCCACATCGAAGGTTTTCTCTACTAAAATATGTGATCCTTCATCAAGCTAGTGAGGCATAGGAATCAGATGGATGTCATCAATGGTTGTAGCATTTATTCATTAGGGAAGAAATATTTAGGCTAGACCGACGAGTCAGTGTGATCCTAATCGATAGCATCCATGTTCAGATGTAATGGTTTGGACAGATCTGCTAGATTACAAAGTGTAGTGGTCAAATCCATAGAGACCATGTTGATGGAATGGAATTGATCTCTAGAACCACACGAACAACACTCTACCTTTGAAGCGTAGCTTCTGTACCCAAGATCTGGTTCAAATGGTATGGTCACAATGGATCCTCTCTATGGGATTCCTGTATAACTGGATCCTCTTGATGCACTAGCTACAAAATGGGATCTCTCGGATCAAGGAGCTCTACGTATGTAGGAATATAAGGAAAGAGTTCCTGATACCTCTCTTCAAGCTCTCTTCTTTCCCTCAGGCTACGATGGAGATTAATCTCCCGATGCAAACCTATAGCTATAATAGGTGGGGGACCTTGAGGTGGAGGCCTATTACATAAGTGATGAGGTCCCAAATAGGCCATCTCCATCGAATCCTCATCATCACTGTACAAATATAATTCATCATTTCCCCCCTCCTATAAGGGCCGATATGCCAAATGTGGCCCCATGTATCTGATTTTGTGGTCGCTATCATCACTATCCATATAAATCTGATAGAACGATTGTATATATGATATTGCCATATAGACTGGAACTACTTATTCCTTAGATCACTCAGTGTTGGGACGTACTTCCTCCATAACATGCTCTAATTCCCTTGGCAATAGATATTGTGGATACACGAGCCTGGAATCGGTCCTCTCAGCTTCATCACTATGGTCACTACCATGGATGGGCCACTCTATTATTTTATGTACAGTGGGAGGTTATTTGGATGAGGCTTTAAGTAAGCCTCCTCTATTTCATCTTTATAATCACTATCAGCTATGAAGCACTCGTTCATCTCTTACACTCATTCCATAGGCAACAAATGGTGTATAAACATCAGACCTAGAAATTTTGGCTCAATTTCCTCCATATATTGATCATAATTTGAGGACTCATCATCTGTGTCATAACTAGGTCCACTAATTTCAGAGGTGGACTCCTCTCCATCATCGTCATAAATATCTCCCAACTTCAGATCACCTACAATAGTGGGGTTATGCCCCTACATATTGATGTCATTGGTAGCACTACGGATTTTTTTACCTAGGTTGCCTCTGGGGTTGTTCTCTAAGGGCCCATCATGATATGAATCAAGTGGCCCTATGGTAACAAATGATACTATTCGATGAGTCCTCCAATATCTAGAAGGATTAGGGTGTTTTGGATTAAAATCCACATCGTCCCCTAGAATCAAGTACATGCGATCTAAGGATGCAGTAAGCAAATCATCATGATCTTGTACCTGTAACCCTAACTCGAACCTATCATTAGCTAACTGATAATAAGGTTTGAGCGAAGTCCTACATCATTGTTCAAAAATACCAAGGTCATGTCCATGCCAATGATACGACTCAAAAATGTGCATGGCATATTCTAGGTTGGACAGATAGCGCACATTCATAGCGAATGGCTCGTCATAATCCTTATCTATGAAAATTCTGGTGGGTACTTGATCCAGCCCTACATAGGTGAAGTTTGTTTGGTTGGGTGGCTCACCCAATGGCACTATAGATCCAATCAAAAATCAATGGGCTTGAGGTCGACCCATATCTTGTGTAGTTTTTAGGATAGGTCTAAAAGTAACATTTTGCACAAGATACTCACCCAACCTTGTGCTATCCAGATGAACGATCACCTGCGATGCAAATGACCCTGCTAAAGATGCATACAAATCAGGCTGAGGTGCCTCCTTAGCTTTTTCTTGAGGTTCTTCCACATCCATGGGAGTGGGAGTCTCATTGGTGACTGGTTTGGACACATGATTTTCTACTTTCTCACCCAATTTTACCTTTAGCTTCTTAACTTGTCGATGCATTGCTGATGTAGTTTTTTTTAGAGAAGTTACAGTAATATGCTTAGATATGTGTGACACAGATGTTGATGGTTAAGCACGAGCTACTATTTTACCTATTGGAATCTTAATCGATGAAACAAATCAGATATCTAAGTGCATCAACAGGAGTACAAAATCCCTAGGAAAATCTGCTAGGTTCACAAACTTGAATGGCTCTTTGTCTAAGGACACTACGTGAACTTGTACCTCATGAATTTACTTCATGCATTGATGTAAGATAGAGGGGATGCAATGCATTTCATGAATCCAAGGCCTTCTGAGCATAATTTTGTATTGCATGGCACCCTCTATCATGTGACACATCACAAAGATGGTCTTGAGTCCCACCTGAATAGGTAGAACAATTGTACCAATCGTCAAGCATAGTGCATCATTAAATGCTCTCAATGTAAAGGTGGTAGGCACAATGTGTGATTTGGGTAACTTGAGATGGCTCAATGCCTTGGTCATAATTATATTGATCGAGGACCCTGTGTTGATCAAGAACCTTTTGAAAGGCATGCGGTTAACACACATGATAATATGCAGTGATAGGTCAGCCATAATAGTAGGAACCATCTTCACTGCATGATCGTAAAATTGTATCGTGGGTTCCTGAAACTGTTGTACATGTCCCACAAAATATGTAAATGCATGCGCATCTTAGGACTGTACCTCAATGGACCTTAGAATTTCCATAAGAGTCTCCCTGTGTCTAGGGGACTACTAAATAAGCTCATATATTGACAACTTCGTAGGAGTTATCTACAGGTTCTGAACTAACTTGCTCCTTATGGTCACCACCAGTCTAGCTAGTGGGCCTAGAATGTTCTGAGCTAGCCATTGATCTGACATAGCTTATACTCTAATGGGAGGATGAGGTTGATTCGGTTGACCATGCCTATGAAACCCTGGGTAGGTGGTTTTATTCTCACTTGATTGACCTGGCCGGTGTTGTTACAAGGCACCTCATGATTAGGTATTGGATTCTTGAAAATCACCATGTTTCTGTTGTCAGGTGCCTATGGATTTCCTGGTATGACAAGCTCTCCTTTTTCTATCATGTTCTGCACAATGTGTTTGAAGGACCAACATGTCTCGATGTCGTGGCATTTCACTCTGTGGAATATGCATAACAGATCATCTTGATTCCACTTTGACTTTGGAACATTTGGATCTACTAATTTGATCTCGGGTAATCGTATGGCCTTGGCCTCACACAATTCATGGAAAATCAAAGTCATCGATTCTGTCAGAGGTGTGAACTGGTGAGGTGGGCACTCTTCTCTATTTTTTCCCTTATAGTTGTTCTTGCATGTCTCATAACATGCAGGAGGAGGTTGAGCCTGATAATTAGGCTTTTATTGTCCCTTGTCCTCTCCTCCAAGATTTAGTACTACTTGATTTACGTGGGCCTTCTTGCCCTGTTGCTTCATAGTACTCTTTTTAAACCCTTATTTTTTGGTCTTGATCTTCAAGTTGCCTTCTTACAACTTGATGTCCTAGATTACCCTGGCTTGCGCCATAGCTTCCTCAAATATAGGGTACTACTGCAACTGCAATAGTAGTGAGATGTGCTTAGCATAACTCTTTGTGAACATTCAATTTAGTTCGGCTATAGGAATAGGGAATGGCAGCTTTGCCACTATTCTATGCCATCTCTTTTTGTATTCCTCGATGGGCTCGTCATCGCACTGAGCTAAGATAGCCAAATCGAAAATGTTGGCCTATTTCTTGATGCCAAATGAATAGAGTTCAATAAATGCATCAACTAACTGCTCAAAACTAGTAATATTAATTTTATTTAGCTGGTTGAACCACTCTCGATCTGGGCCAAAGAGTGTCATAATGAAAGTGCATAACAAGTCATCCTGAATATCTATCTGGAAATAGGCATCAAGAAAACTTGTGACATGATCTTGGGCATCCTCATCATCCTTGAATTTTTCTAATCTGAGCATATCAAAATGCTCAGGATATGGAGGCGTAGGCAGTGAGGGGTCTAGAGGTTCATTGTGTATATTCCTCAGTGTTGTCTTTTGCATAGTTATGCCTTGCCTCTCCATTGCTTTGACCCTATCAGCCAAAACCTTGTACGCATTAGAAGATAAAAATTCCTCCTCCCTAAGCTAATGTGAAGATGGTATAGGAGGTAATGTATTCTTTGGGGGAGGTGGAGGACGTGGCTCTTCATCCTCCTCAACTAGGTAACTCTCAGGATACCCCTGATCGTATCCGTATACATCTACATGTTCATGCTGCCTCTGTCTAATATCATTGAGTGACGACAGTCGCTCCCTCTGTTGGGCACTAAAATGAGGACGAGTGTCTCTGCACTCCTCATGCATATTTTCTAGGGACACATCCCTTCTATGCACATGCCCTATATGCTCCTTGGGAGGGTATAGGCCAGCACTGGCTAGCCGATCCTCCTACTCTATGTGCTCCTTCTGAGCTAAAATATGCTCCTCACAAATGCATTGCTCATATAATATTTATCGTAGGAGCCTTTGTGCTTGAAGATTTTCATCTTCAATATGCTGCCACTCTAGGTGAGCATCATCCAATTGATCTTGTAGAAGTTGACATCTTTTCTTAAACACTATTTTATGTGATCTATCGATCTATTTGGTCATGGGAGGCTTTCGGTGTGTGTGCTCTATGCAAGCTACCCTATGGGTTCTATACCCATCAAAAAAATGTGTGGATAGTGTATGTGTGACATGAAGGCACTTATAAGCCTCTTCATGCTCTCTAGTGATCTTAATACAACAACCACTATGCTCACTCGAAGCACGAGTGGGCAAAGTTGTAGGCTTGTAGCCTAGCTGCTCAAGAACACTACCTAGACCATCTAACTGTCTATACCTCCACCGCTCATGTAGTGGTGCTACATTAGCTCCCACCTTTAATATATCAATAGTGATCTTGCATGGTGAGCCATGCATGGGAGTATGGGCGGACCTATACTTAGAAGCGAGCCTATCCTCTTGCCCCTGAATGGGCGGATATCTAGTTCATCTATACTATGACTGTGGAGGGTTAGAACCTCTTATGGACCTAGTACGTCTGGGAACCAACTTGGTCCCCACACAACATATTCTTCGATTGATCCCATGGATGCGCGTGTAGTGTGGTCTTAGTAATGGCTTTGGAGTAGAGCATCCTCATGCCGACAAGCTCCACGCTTAGTCCTATGCCTAGAGGAGTGTACTAAAGCTCCTCTATTTGGGGCCTGCTCAACGAGATATCCCCATGTCAAGTTGTCACCTTTAATGCTCATCAAAAATCATTCGGTTCTCTCATGTGTGTGACAACTCAACACATGTTGCTATGACTTAGTTGGGGGTTGATCATGGGCATCGATCCTAGACCTTTGTCGATCACCCCGTGTGTTCACCATTTGTGTACCTAACGTCTAGATGTGTTTTATTATGCAAACAAAGTATACAAATGATGATTATATCCTTTTAAATTTTTATTGTGAGCCTTAAACTATTTACTATTGTTTTCAGATGTGTTGTATTAGTGTTAGAAACTCTTGCATATTTTGAAAGATTGTTGGATTTTATACTCAGTTAAATTGGCTTTCACTTGTATACCCGCAGCTCGACAACTTGGCGATGAAACCCAAGTCACGTAAACCAACCTATAATGTGTGGAAGTGAAGCCCACACATGGTCAGGGGGCACAAGTCCTCCCAGTTCCTCACCCATTTTCCCCCAATCAACGTGATACCCTCTGTAGAGGAGTATATGCAAATTTTTTAGGGTATAAAAGGATCTTGGACCCGGTATGGTCTAGTAACGCATGGTACATAGGATTTGGGCCAACGGATGGAAGTTACACCCACCATCGTTGAACCCTACTAATGGTTGGATATGAAGCCCAACTCACTAGCATTTAAGTGCCAGGTGGTGTGTGTAGTTCCTTTTACTTTGCAAAAATGACAAATGCATAAAAGAGCATAATGATCATTCCTACATGATATGCATGAAAAGAAAGGAATATTTCAAATTTAAAAAGAATGCATGCTAATGTCCTATATGATATTTTGATGATGTAATTACAATGACATGGCCACTAATTGGGTCTCAATCATGCAAACGACACGCCATATCTATCAATATCACTGTATTTAGGGGTGGAATGCACTCAGAGGTCCTATATTCCCAACAATGCCTTTCTAATGAAAGGAAAATAAAAATAGACTAGGACTTGTTCATTGACCCTTTTTTTTATTTGAGTTCCTAGTTTGCAACGGTTCAATGCTTTCTAGAAAGATATAGATTAGAATATTCAAAATAGATAGTGAAATTGGGGTCTACCTCAACTCCTGCTCTGTTGCCCACTGAGTTTCTTGTTGTCTAAATTTTCCTCTATAAATTGTAGGTCCGATCTGTGGGTTGTAGTGGTGACCACAGGTTACATCTGTAGGCCAAAAAATAACTACAACTGAAAGCTACGATTAGCACCTGAGATAAGAAACAACCAAGAAAAGTCAGAACTCAGTGCTAAAATTTTGGGGTTTCATCGTGATCGCCATTTTACATAACCACAGAGTGTGCACCTAGCCACTGCATTGATCCATACCATCATAAAAGCATAGATATTCACACAAGTACATAAATTGAACAAAAAAAATGTTTGTAAGGTTTCTTGTATTAATCTTTGAATGAGTTTTGATTACAAAAATGCCCTCTTAGGGTCACTTGAAATATGATACTGATATTACAATTTCCAATGCCCTTAATAGGGTCGGTGCACTTATGGTGCTCTATTTATTAGTCGAAAACTACCTTGGGGTGGATCTAAATCCCTTCTCTACGATGTGGAAGGATTATGACATAAGCTCCTCTTGCACCTGTCTCCCTGTGAACAAGAAACAATAGCACATGATTAAAAATATTGATAGCCTCTCATGATGAGGCCCTTTAAGGGAATATGCATGTAAGTGCCATTAAACTAGAAAAACAAGAAAGCATAAATAAAGGCTTTAAACTATTCTAATTAAATCAAGAATTATGCTACAACATGAAGGACATGAATAAGCAAATGATGCATGGATCAAATATCAAATTAGGAATAATAATGGGTATAAAATATCCAATGTAATCCTACTTAATACAATGCATGAAATGTCTAATTTCTACTTTCAGATTTTCTCTAAAATGTAACTAAACCCATGAAAAGACTGATATAACTAATCTATGTGGTCAGAAGCAAAGCAAGTAAGGTGATCATTAACCTGTTGCAAACCATAGCTGTGATGGATGGTCTACACTTTGAACCATGGTTGACAGCTACGATTTGACATCTGATATGTTTACCCTCAAAATTAGGGGTAGTGGGTTTGATCTCCTTGTCCAAAGTGATGTTCAAGGGTCACCTTTGTTATACTCTAACAGATTTAGTGATCAAATCACTATGAAGGGAATTCGTTTACCCATATTTGTGTTTATTGATCCTCTTAGGCACCTAGGGCATCCATGGATAATTGGTCTCTAGATGGATAGCAAAGAGGGTCTCAAATGCACAAAGTCAGTATGCAATTCACTAGCACTTTGCTATACAAAATCCTCTATTTTTCTCCCCATTTGGAATGGGGTATTTATAGCATGCCCTCTAGGGCTAGGGGTGGCTTCATAGAGAATCCAAGACCAAGAAGGGTGGTTAGGATAGTTGGAATGGAAGCCTCTAGAATCTTTCATCCTTCAACTACCTCCTTAATATATCTCTCAGTCAGTCCAACCGATTTGGATTATATGGAAGGTCTAACTAAACTTCAGTTAAGACCATAGGTCACAGTTGTGGTCTAGACTATAGACCACAAGTGTCAACCATGGTTTAGATAAGAGACTGCAGGTCTGGGATGCGATTCAGAATGCTTAGGCCAAAATGCCTAAATTGAGTGGTTAGAACCATTGCTCTATCTTGGAGTCTGTCCAAGATCCTTCATATGGTTTTGTATCATGTCCATATGAGTAGTCAACCTTGATATGACATGTTTTAGGTGTCTACAAGGGCAAAAAAGAGGAACAAAAATTCAAATAGGGGTGAAAATATTAATCATTTTCACCATGTGAAAAGGAGGAAAGGAGCTCTAGAGAAAAAATAGAAATGGTGCTACCCACACACAGTCCTCATGATAAGGACTAAATCCCCCTTGATATTAAGTTAGGTCAGATTTAAAGTTTGTTTTATGTAATTTGTTATTTTCTCCAAGAATTGTCATGCACAACCCCAACATCATTTTGACTAGTTTTCTATGAAAATTGAAGTGATTCTCTAGTAATATGGGGTGTGACTCCATGAAATCATACCCCTTGATTGTAGGGCATGATTTTGGTAAAAGGGTAAAAGGAATAAATCATGTCCAAAACTAGCAGGGCACAATTTTTATAGAGAGGAAAAAAAGCAAAGAACAAACCAAGAAGATAAAACCAAAGGAAAAGAAAAAAAACCGAGAAAACACACAAGGCTAAAACTAAGCAAAAAACTCTAGAATTTTTCATGTTATTAATTATTGTTATGCATGCTGAACTAATTAAAATATTTGGATGCAACACAATGTACTAGAGAGTCACAAGTGGCAACCAAACTCCTTAGAGGTGGAGCTAGAGGGCCTCTTGTAGGTAAAGTGGGGCACCTTAGAGGTAGTGGGGCTTCATCACCTAGTAGAGATACCCTAGTTGGAGGTAAACAAAGTATTATTGAATATTCTATTAGAGATGTGGTATGTAAAGTCATTGACATTACAATTACCTATAGGGGAGATAATAGTCACACTAGAGAATGAGTGGCACATATTACACATCCCCATAAAGGGTGTTAGAAATATATTATAATACATTATTTGGGTCATGTAAATGTACCTTTCTTGGTACATACTTAGGAAATTATATTACTTTAGGGGGAAGTTATCTAGTTACTTCATGCAATGTAATAAATGCACAAGTTCCAATGTGCAAGTTGTATATTTGCAAGTTATCCCTTGCATAGTTAGGTAGAGTGTTGGCCAAGGAACCTATCTTCCTATATAAATGTCCATAGACAAAGAGAGTAGTGTGAGAGTGCAAAGTGATAGAGCAATGTGATATGTAGCATAGTGTGATGTAATGCAGTGTAGTTTTATGGAGTGTGATAAGTTCAATGTTCATTATTGAGCAATAACTTTATTCATGGAGTATTCATTTTCTTCATAGCTAGTTTGTATACATTTATGTCATTTATATTTATAGCATATTTTTAGTCATCTCGGAGATTTAATTTCTTTCATATTATTCTACATCTTTTGATTGCTATCTCCCATGACATATTGTATCAAAAGCTAATAGTGGTATCAGAGCTACGATAGATCAAGTTACAGTAGATCAATAGGAAAATCACCATTATTATTCATCCTAATTTTTTTGTCAACCTAACGCATTGCTATACTAGCCACTTTAAAAAACTCTCACAAGTATCTAGGTAGTAGAATTAGGAAGAGCCACAAGTAAGGAGTGGAAGAAATATCATTTTTATAAATATCGATATTACATATTGCTAGACTCTTTCCACAAAGTTACAAGAAAAAAATCATGAAGACTAGGAATCGGTATTTGATCCACTAGTTGTTGAGCAAGGTGCAGCAAAAGTATTGTCATTGTTGTCAACACAGTCAGACAGATCAGTTGATGAAGTGGACAGGAGTTAAGAGGTTCCAGTTGATGATGTGGATAGGAGTTAAGAGGTTCTTCAGAGTATTTGTTGAGCAAGGTGCAGCAAAATTTGATGAAGTATACAGGAGTTAAGAAGTTCTTCAGAGTATGTACAGTGATTTTCCAAAATATAGAAGTGGCCCATTTGAGAAAAATCAAAAGAAAATCACAAGGAAGAAAACTGTCGTGATATCGCGACATGTTGAGAAGAAAGGAAAACTGTCGCGATATCGCGACATGTTTGGAGAGAAAGAGCAAGAAAGCAAAACTATCGCGATATCGTGACATGTTTGGAGAGAAAGAGCTAGAAAGAAAAACTGTCATGATTTCGCGACATGTTCGGAGAGAAAGTGCAAGCAAGAAAAACTATCGCGATTTCGCGACATGTTCGGGGAGAAGGCGCAAGCAAGAAAAACTGTCACGATTTCGCGACATGTTAGAAGAGAGAGAAGAAGAAAGAAAAACTGTTGCAATTTCGTGACATGTTAGAAGAGAGAGAAGAAGAAAGAAAAACTGTCATGATTTTCAACATGTTAGAAGAGAGAAGAAGAAAGAAAAACTGTCGCGATTTCGTGACATGTTGGAAGAGAGAGAAGAAGAAAGAAAAACTGTCGCGATTTCGTGACATGTTGGAAGAGAAAAAGACAAGTAGAAAAAGTGTCACGATTTCGTGACATATTGCAAGAGGAAGAGGAGAGAGAAAAAGGTGTCGCGATTTCGCGACATGTTTCATTTTCGCGGTCCAAAGCGAAGAGAAAGAGGAGAGAGAAAAAGGTGTCGCGATTTCGTGACATGTTTCATTTTCGCGGTCCAAAGCGAAGAAAAGAGGAGAGAGAAAAAGGTGTCGTGATTTCGCGACATGTTTCATTTTCACGGTCCAAAGCGAAGAGAAAGAGGAGAGAGAAAAAGGTGTCGCGATTTCGCGACATGTTTCATTTTCGCGGTCCAAAGCGAAGAGAAAGAGGAGAGAGAAAAAGGTGTCGCGATTTTGTGACATGTTTCATTTTCGTGGTCCAAAGCGAAGAGGAAGGCAGAGAAAGAAAAAGTGTCATGATTTCGTGACATACTGCAAGGAAGGTTGTACGGACGAAAAAGTGTCACGATTTCGCGACATATTGCAAGGAAGATTGTACGGACGAAAAAGTGTCACGATTTCACGACATGTTGCAGGAGAGAGAGTCCGAGAGAAAAAGTGTCACGATTTCGCGACATGTTGCAGGAGAGAGAGTCCGAGAGAAAAAGTGTCACGATATCGTGACATGTCAAGTTTTCGTGACCCGAAGGCAAGAGAAAGCGCTAAGGAGAAAAAGTGTCGTGATATCGTGACATGTCGGGTTTTCATGACCCGAAGGCAAGTGAAAGAGCAAAGGAGAGAAAGTGTCACGATATCGTGACATGTCGCATTTTCACGACTAAAGGAGGAGAGAGAAAGTAAGAAGGCGAAAGTGTCATGATATCGCGACATGTTGTGTTTTCGTTGGTTGAAGTCGAGAAGAGTAGCAAGGAGGCGAAAGTGTCGTGATATCATGACATGTGTTTTCGTTGGTTGAAGCCAAGAGGAAGAGCAAGGAGGCAAAAGTGTCACGATATCATGACATGTTGTGTTTTCGCTGGTTGAAGCCGAGAGGAAGAGCAAGGAGGCGAAAGTGTTGCGATATCGCGACATGTGTTTTCGCGGGTGAAAGTCGAGAAGAGAACAAAGAGGCAGAAGTGTCACGATTTCACGACAGGTCACGTTGGCGCGAGCAAGAAGAGAACCTAGCCGAAATAAGATATGTGATAGTTAACTGAAGTTCCATGATAGTTATAGGGGCAGTTGTAGAAGAAATACATGCAACTAAAATAAGAAGAGTTAACTAAAGTTATACAATAGTTACAAGTGCATTTATAGAGAAAAATCATGCAGCTAAAATAAGAACAGTGAACTGGAGTCAGAACGATAGTTACAAGGTCAGTTACGGAGTGAATGCATCGAGCGACGGTTAAACTAAAAGTCATCAGTCGAAGACCAAACAAAGAACCATAACTATTTATAGGATGCATGAAAGAATACTATGAGATAAAGGAAGTTGAATATAGAACTTTCTATTAATAAGCTGCATGTGAAAATATGGAAGCTAAAAATAGAATCAAAATTTTGTTATAAAAGGAGGTCTACGCGGAGAATTAAGTGTGGCTCAAAGAGGGTGAAAGTGCTATCGAAAGAGTGTGAAAGTGTTGCTGGAAGAGAGTGCGCAGGAGGCGAGTGAGCAGGGTGTGTGCTGGGTAAAGAGTGGGCAATGTTGAGAAAGCAATAGACCAGTCAGGGTCTTGTAAAAGTGAAGGCATCTTTATGTCAATCATCTAGATTCAGAACATAAGTCCAAGTTGGTGCTTGGCATCAGGGGTTGGTGCTCCTTCCAGTTGGTGCTAGTAAATCAGGGGTTGGTGCTCATTTGTTGGTGCAGATAAATTAGGGGTTGGTGCTCCTTTCTATTGGTGCAGATAAATTAGGGGTTGGTGCTCCTTTCTATTGGTGTAGATAAATCAGGGGTTGGTGCTCCTTCCAGTTGGTGCTGGTAAATTGATTGTAAAGTTGTTGCTTTGCAAAGGCTGGATTTGGATGGGAGTCCAAATAGTCTATTTTTGAGGAGTAGCCAAAACTGGTGAACCTCGATACATCTTGTGTTGTGTGTGATGCTCTCTTGTTATATTTGCTTTATGTGGTTTTAAGATTTCATTGTTTTGGCTTTAAGAGTTGAAGTTTTTAAGTTTTAAAGAGCCACACTGATTCACCCCCCCCTCTCAGTGTCATTGTGAGACTAACAATTGGTATCAGAGCCAGTTTCCCTTGATAGGCTAAATCAGCTAGGGTTGATCTTGGAAGTGAGACAATGGCAGGTGGTGAAGGATTCTCATCAAACAAAGCACCATTGTTGGATGGAACTAATTACACATTTTGGAAACTCAGGATGCAGACATATCTTTGTGCTTTGGGATATGACATTTAGGATTCGATAGATAGTGGATACACAATACCCACCACTTCTCCAACCGATGCTGCCGATAAGAAATTGTTTGAGAATAACTCAAAAGCAAAGAATGCCATCATGTGTGGATTAATGGACAGTGAACTAGTAAAAATTATGGGTTGTAAAACGGCAAAAGAAATATGGGACAAACTGAGGAGCATTCATGAAGGAGATGATAAGATCAAGGAGGCCAAGTTACAAACGCATCGAGCTCAGTTCGAAGCATTAAAGATGAATGACGATGAGAACATAGAGGCATACATGCCGAGGGTTAATGAAATCATTAATGCGATTAGAGGACTCGACAAGAAAATGGAAGATGTTGTCATCGTGAAAAAGGTACTAAGATCTCTTCCCAAAAGATTTGATTCTAAAGTTTCAGCAATAGAAGAAGCTAAAGATCTAAATACATTTAGTATGGATGAGATGCATGGTTCTTTGACTGCATATGAGATGAGAATAGGAAAAACCAAACCAACAGAAAGAGAAGCTGCTTTTAAAGCACATAAAAAGATAAAAGCAAAACAAGAATCTGAGGAAGAAGAGACATCAGATGAAACGGAAGCAAACTTTGTTCGAAAACTAATAAGGGGAAAAGGAAAATACAGAGGAAAGCTACCATTTAAGTGTTTCAGATGTGGAGGCATTGGGCATGTTGCAACTAAATGTCCACTTAATGAGAAGGACGAAAGTGATGAAGGATCGCACCAAGAAAGAAGTGACTGGAAGAAAAAACCAAATTTTAGAAACAACCACTTCAAGAAGAAAAGTTTCATCTCCAAGAATGCCAGTTCATCAGAAGACAACTCCGGTGAGGATTCTGAAGAGGAAACAGGTGAAGCTCTTTTCATGGCATTTGAAGAAGAAGAATCAGAAAAGGAAGAAGAAGTGAACTCTGAAGTATGTGGTGAAAACTTTGAGGCTGAAGTAGATCTAGAAGGTGAGTTGATCTCTCGCACTTGAAGAGTTGGGTTTAGAAAGGAAAAAGAACAAAAGACTGTCCAAGAAGTTGGAAGAATATGAGGGTGATATTGAAGATCTCTTCTTACAAATTCACAAAGCCAAGAAAATAGAAGAAGCCTTGAAGTCACAGATCAATGAGAAAGAGATTGTTTGCTGCAAACAAGAAGAGGAGATTATGTTATTGAGGAAACAACTAGAAGAGGCCAATACAAATCTCAAATTTGAGAAGAGCACAGAGCTGCTAGATAAAATGATAAGGCAACAAAGAAGCCCCTTGTGCAAGCTTGGTCTTGGATATGAAGCTGAACAACCTTCATCTCCTAAATCTGTAGAGAAGAAGAAATCCACTATGAAGGATCAAAGCAAGAAAATCCTGAAGCTGAATCCTCAAAAGGAAGAAAACCTCAAAGGAGATCTACAGCTAAGCAACCACAACAAAAGAGGTTCTATCACTCTCACTTTATTCATAATAATGCTTTTAATGGCAATTGTTTTAGATGCAACCAGTATGGTCACAAGGCAATGTATTGTGGACTGAATAATAGATCAAAGAGTTATGCTGGTAGAAATACATCTATTATTTCGGTTGAACACCATGTGCAATGTTTTAAATGTAATGGTCATGGGCACATAGCAAGGTCTTGTCCAAATTTATCTAAGGCAAGACAGTAGATTTCATCAGACGCAAAGAATGCAACACAGACAGGGAAGAAATCATGTGCATCAAAGAAAGGAAAAGAATCATCCATCAAGGATGTACAAGAGACAACCACCCAAGAGAAATGTTCAAGTTCATGAAAAGGTTCAAAATAGGGATGCAGGTGAAAACCTTCAGCCTAAGTTCAAGAAATACTGGAGAAAGAAAGAAGAGAGGAAATCGTGTCTCCTTGGACAGAAGGAGATTACTCCTCTATTGCACTAAGCAGCTCCAGGTAGCACATCCCCAGGGGGAGCAATGTTAAAGTTTTATTTTAATGCTCCTATGTATTTGTGTAGTTATCTGAGGATGAAAGGAAAGTAGTCGGGGAGTTGTTGTATAGTTGTCAAAGTGTGTTTTCTGTTCATACAATTGTTTGTGGTAGTGTCGTGAAGTGTGGTGATTAAATTGAGAGTTGTCATTATTGGTAGTATTGTTGTATGTCATTGTTGTACTGGTGATGGTTCTTACTGCCACTGTCAAAAGTTAAGGATTATAATAGTTCAGATGATTTGGTTGGTTTTGTGGTACTGTGTTTGATGCTTGCACAGAGTTGGCAGTAAAATTGTAGTGTTGGTATAGTGTTGGACAAAAGTTGGTACAAGTGTGAGTCACTTGTCAATTTTGTTGACAGATGTGAAATCAACGTTTTGAATGGGAATATTGAAGAAGAGGTTTATAATGAGCAGCCATATGGTTTCCATCCTGGTGATGATTGGTTGAGTTGATTGATTGAGCCTTTGAGAAGGCCTTTGGGAAATAGTTGTGGTACAATGTTTGATGCTTACACAGAGTTGGTTGATACATGCTTCGACTAGGGTCTGTGATAAAGGGATGTTCATTGAGGTGATTGGTTGAGTTGAGTTGAGATTGGGATTTGAGTATAGAACATATTGAGTCTCTAACAATTCTCTTTATGCTTCTATGAGATCTAGTTGATATATTGATTGAGCATTAAGTATAGAACATATTGAGTCTCTAAAAATTCTTTTTATGATTCTATAAGATACTAGGCAAGTTCTTGGTGAGCTTGCTAGAGCAGGTTCTCAATGAGCCTATTGACAGTACAGGATAGAGTCTCAATGGATAGAGATCCAGAAGCCAACATAGTTGAAGATAGATCTGAGTGAGGGACCACATTCTCAAGGGGAGCATTTATATATTTGATTATCTTTTTGCTCATATTTGTAATTTTTGCTAACTGTCATAACGTGTGCCTGAGAATGTTGTGCATGGACTCAGGGGGAGTCTACAGTAGCCCTTTGGTATTATTGTCAAAGGGGGAGAAGAATTACAGGAGATTGCATGAGTGTTGCCAACAATTCCAAAGGGGGAGATTGTTGAGCAAGGTGCAACAAAAGTATTGTCATTGTTGTCAACACAGTCAGACAGATCGGTTGATGCAGTGGACAGGAGTTAAGAGGATCTTCAGAGTATGTACAATGATTTTCCAAAAGATAGAAGTGGCCCATTTGAGAAAAATCAAAAGAAAATCACAAGGAAGAAAACTGTCGTGATATCGCGACATGTTGAGAAGAAAGAAAACTGTCACGATATCGCGACATGTTTGAGAAAATGTAAAAAAAAGAAAACTCTCGATATCACGACATGTTCGAAGAGAAAGAACAAGAAGAAAAACTGTCACGATTTCATGACATGTTGGAAGAGAAGAGAAGGCACAAGGAAAACTATCATGATTTCATGACATGTTAGAAGAGAGAGAAGAAGAAAGAAAAACTGTCACGATTTCGTGACATGTTAGAAGAGAGAGAAGAAGAAAGAAAAACTGTCATGATTTCGTGACATGTTAGAAGAGAGAGAAGAAGAAAGAAAAACTATCACGATTTCACGACATGTTGGAAGAGAGAGAGAAGAAAGAAAAATGTCACGATTTCGTGACATGTTGGAAGAGAAAAAAAAACGTGTCATGATTTCGTGACATATTGCAAGAGGAAGAGGAGAGAGAAAAAGGTGTCATGATTTCATGACATGTTTCATTTTCGTAGTCCAAAGCGAAGAGAAAGAGGAGAGAGAAAAAGGTGTCACGATTTCGTGACATGTTTCATTTTCACGATCCAAAGCGAAGAGAAAGAGGAGAGAGAAAAAGGTGTCACGATTTCACGACATGTTTCATTTTCATGGTCCAAAGCGAAGAGAAAGAGGAGAGAGAAAAAGGTGTCACGATTTCGTGACATGTTTCATTTTCGTGGTCCAAAGCGAAGAGAAAGAGGAGAGAGAAAAAGGTGTCACGATTTCGTGACATGTTTCATTTTCACGGTCCGAAGCGAAGAGGAAGGCAGAGAAAGAAAAAGTGTCACGATTTCATGACATACTGCAAGGAAGGTTGTACGGATGAAAAAGTGTCATGATTTCGTGACATATTGCAAGGAAGGTTGTACGGAAGAAAAAGTGTCACGATTTCACGACATGTTGCAGGAGAGAGAGTCCGAAAGAAAAAGTGTCATGATTTCGTGACATGTTGTAGGAGAGAGAGTCCGAGAGAAAAAGTGTCATGATTTCATGACATGTCGTAGGAGAAAGAGCTAAGGAGAAAAAGTGTCGCGATATCGTGACATGTCAGGTTTTCACGAACCGAAGGCAAGAGAAAGAGCAAAGGAGAGAAAGTGTCACGATATCACGACATGTCGCATTTTCGCGACTAAAGGAGGAGAGAGAAAGCAAGAAGGTGAAAGTGTCGCGATATCGTGACATGTTGTGTTTTCGTTGAAGAGAAAAAAGAAAGTGTCGATACCGCTTTTTTAGCCAAGAGGAAGAGCAAGGAGGGAAAGTGTCGTCGATATTCGACGTACTTTGTTTTTCGCTGGTTGAAGCCGAGAGGAAGAGCAAGGAGGCGAAAGTGTCACGATATCATGACATGTTGTGTTTTCATGGGTGAAAGTCGAGAAGAGAACAAAGAGGCAAAAGTGTCACGATTTCACGACAGGTCATGTTGGCACGAGCAAGAAGAGAACCCAACCAAAATAAGATATGTGATAGTTAACTGAAGTTCCATGACAGTTATAGGGGCAGTTGTAGAAGAAATACATGTAGCTAAAATAAGAAGAGTTAACTGAAGTTATACAATAGTTACAAGTGCATTTACAGAGAAAAATCATGCAGCTAAAATAAGAACAGTGAACTGGAGTCAGAATGACAGTTACAAGGTCAGTTACGGAGTGAATGCATCGAGCGATGGTTAAACTGAAAGTCATCAGTCGAAGACCAAACAAAGAATCGTAACTATTTATAGGATGCATGAAAGAATACTGTGAGATAAAGGAAGTTGAATATAGAACTTTCTATTAATAAGCTGCATGTGAAAATATGGAAGCTAAAAATAGAATCAAAATTTTGTTATAAAAGGAGGTCTGCATGGAGAATTAAGTGTGGCTCAAAGAGGGTGAAAGTGCTACCGAAAGAGTGTGAAAGTGCTATTGGAAGAGAGTGCGCAGGAGGCAAGTGAGCAGGGTGTGTGCTAGGTAAAGAGTGGGCAATGTTGAGAAAGCAATAGACCAGTCAGGGTCTTGTAAAAGTGAAGGCATCTTTATGTCAATCATCTAGATTCAGAATAGAAGTCCAAGTTGGTGCTTGGCATCAGGGGTTGGTGCTCCTTCCAGTTGGTGCTGGTAAATCAGGGGTTGGTGCTCCTTTCTATTGGTGTAGATAAATTAGGGGTTGGTGCTCCTTTCTATTGGTGCAGATAAATTAGGGGTTGGTGCTCCTTTCTATTGGTGCAGATAAATCAGGGGTTGGTGCTCCTTCCAGTTGGTGCTGGTAAATTGATTGTAAAGTTGTTGCTTTGCAAAGGTTGGATTTGGATGGGAGTCCAAACAGTCTATTTTTGAGGAGTAGCCAAAACTGGTGAACCTCGGTACATCTTGTGTTGTGTGTGATGCTCTCTTGTTATATTTGCTTTATGTGGTTTTAAGCTTTCATTGTTTTGGCTTTAAGAGTTGAAGTTTTAAGTTTTAAAGAGCCACACTGATTCACCCCCCCTCTCAGTGTCATTGTGAGACTAAAACTAGTTTGATGAATCAACTAGTGAAGCTCATCTAAGAAATATAGAAAAATTTACCTAAAGTTAATTCTATTGCAAGGAATTAATTCATAGATGATTGTGACACCTCCTACAATAGAAAGCTAGGACATTTCAACTTTGTTACCCCAAGGTTAGAGTGCCTTCATAGTGTAAATATTAGTTGTTGCAAGAGAATAATACTACATAATATATTTTTGGAGAAGAATCATGGGGAATTTGGGACATAGGAGACCTCCAATGCTAGATTGGAAACTTCACAAGGAATTTTTTTTTATAGAAGCCTTAATCCAAAAAAATTCCATAGAAGCCTTCATATAGAAGAAAAGGCCATAGAATATTTTATCCAAAAGAAAAGGCCATAGAAGCCTTAATATTGGAGAAAAGGCCACGAAAGCCTTGATATTTAAGGAAAAGCCACAAAAACCTTGATATTCAAGAAAAGGCCACAAAAGCCTTGATATTGAAAAAATACCACAGAAGCCTTGATACTAAAAAAAGGGCCACAAAATCCTTGATACTAAAAAACCACATAAGCCTTGATTTTAAAGAAGAATCTAGAAGAGAGTATCTAATTCAAAAATAGATTTTATTACTAATACTTTGTTGTAGGAATAGGAGAATCAATGAGTTGGGAAAGCTTCCTACAAGAAAGTTAGGAAGAGTATATTCTTTAGAATCAATCCAACACCTAAAGAAAAATAGATGAGGAGAATATATTATTGAATAAATTTTAGATTTGGAAGAAGAAGAAGGACTAGGAGAGTCTTGCTCAAATCCAAAATCAGTAGAATTAGAGATACAGGAGAAGATCTCACCCGTAATACTTCCAAAAGTAGAATTTTTAAGATAAGATCTCAAGGAAGACAAGAAGAAGTTGCAAGATCAAATTCCTTAAAGAGGTCTCTATGATCATCCAGTAAAAGTCTTGGAGAGCCTTACTAAAGAAAACATCAAAGGAGTTCCAATGAGAATTGAAGAACACAAGCTTATACTAAGAGGGGAGAGGTGAAAAATATAAGATAAACTTTTACTATTATTTCCCAAACAATATTATCCAATGTTATCAATTGTAATATATTTTCCTAGTAATATTAAACAATATCATCAATAGCAGTTATAAGGTAATGCATAAATCATCACATGCATGAGAGACACAAATTTAACGTGGTTCACACAATGTGGGTTACATCCATGCATAAAATATTTATTCTAGATTTTATTAAAAAATATCTTGGGAACCAATTCCCTATTGCAATGTTTATGGACCTCTATCCAAAGGAGATATCAATACTCTTTATCTGGTTCATGGAACTCTATTCATAGAAGACACCTCTTCCTTTATCTAGTTCATGGAAATCTATCCATAGGAGACACTTCTCCTCTCTAATCTGGTTCATGGAACTCTATTCATAGGATAAATATATCTTCTTATTGGTCTTGTTTGTGGAACTCTATCCACATGAGACACCTCTCCTCTCTACTTTGGTTTGTGGAACTCTATCCATTAGAGACACCTCTTCTTTCTTCTGATTCATGAAAATCTATCCATAGGAGATACCTCTCATTTCTTCTCTAATTCGTGGAACTCTATCCATAGGAGACACCTCTACTTTGCTCTAGTTCATGGAACTCTATCCATGGGATACACTTCTCCTATATGCTCTGGTTACCTCCAAATGTGGTACACACCTCTACTTTGACTCTGCTCTAAGACTACTCACAAGGCTTACTCAGGTCTACTCATAAATAAACTTTCAACTCTACCCCAAATTTTCACACATTACATGCACAAATATATCTCAACTCTATCCCAAATATGCACACATTACATGCATAAATCTATCTCAATTCTATCCTAAATATGCACACATTACATGCACAAATCTATCTCAATTTTGTACTAAATTTTCACACATTACATGCACAAATATGTCTCAACTTTATCCCAAATTTGCATACATTATATGTATAAATTTATCTCAACTCTATCCAAAATTTATACACATTACATGCAAAAATTTATCTCAAATCTGTCCCAAATATGCACACATTACATGCACAAATCTATCTCAACTCTGTCCCAAATATGCACATATTACATACACAAATTTGACTCAACTCTATCCCAAATATGCACACATTACATGTACAAATCTATTTCAACTCTATGCCAAATTTACACACAGTACATGCACAAATTTATCTCAAATCTATTCTAATACATGCTCAAAACTAGTCATAGCACATACTCAAATCATGCTCATGACACATGCTTTGATCAAAGTACCTCAAACATATTCTACCTAGAATTCTTGTTCAAGAACACATAGAAATTGATATGCAATACAATTTCACAATATTTTCTTTCCAAATATCACTCAATCCCAATGCACAAATTGCTTCACAAAACTGATTTCTAACACTTGCTCATTCACATTCAATGTCACTCAAACCAATGCCCAAAATCTTCACAAATTCATTCAAATAATGAAGCACAATTTTTTCACAAACTCTAGCATAAGTATTTCCAATTTCTTTCAACAAGGATGCACAATTTGTTTTACAAACCCTAGCACATGCATTTCTAATTTCTCTAAATAAGGATGCACAATTTGTTTCAAAAACCCTAGCACATGTGTTTTCAATTTCTCTCAACAAGGATGTACAATTTTTTTCCCAAACCCTAGCACATGTGTTTCCAATTTCTCTCAACAAGGATGTACAATTTATTTCACAAACCCTAGCTCAAATATTTCCAACAATGCACATATATAATCCTTATTTCTCCACCTTATAATTTAGAAATATTTTCTCAACCAAACACCTTAAATGAGTAACATCACCATACCTCTTAACTTGCTTGGATGAAGATGTGCCCTCAAAAACCTGTCTCAAAGTAATTCCCTTTTCAAAGTGTCACTTCAAAATTGGTTACTAGATTTCTCTTTCAAACTATCAATATTAATTTTTTTCTCAAAAATATGTGCACAATGAAATATGAAAATGATGTTCAATGAGTCTCCTTTTATTCTCCAAATATAGGATATTAACAATTATTAAATACCCTCAAGCTTTATTTTCACCATACAAAAATTACAACAAAAAAACATACCACAATAACACCTTATAACTCCTATTCTCACATGTAAAAATATTTCCTTTGTAGTTCCTCTTTATACTATTTACAAAACAAAACTTTATAAAACACACCCTTATGATTCCTATTTGCAAAATAGAAAGCTTTTATAACACATCCTTATGACTCCCTATTTGCAAAACAAAACTTTATAACTCACACCCTTATGACTCCCTAACATAATAAAACCAACACATACCTTATAGCAAATTTAATTAAAAAATGTGTGCCCTTACTAATGTTGCCACCACAATTCAAACCTGCCACCTCTAGTTGGCTCGTGCCCTAGCTTGCACTAGGACACTGCATGGGCTAGCTACCGACACAACCACCAAGGTGTGCACGCTTTTATTTCACCTTCCATGCAACATGAAACTGTTCTCAACTAGAAGCTTCAATAAAAAACATCCCCAACATGCTTTGAAATCAAGACCTCCTCTTTGCTAATGATCTAGCACAGGGCCTTCTTGTCATCTGAGATAACCACCCAGATGTGATTTCAAACTCGTTGCACTCCCTCTTGACTTTTGATATTTCCATTTAAAAATAATGTGCTTGTCCTTTCCTTTTTCTCTACCCTCAACGAATCAAACAATCGAGCATATCTCACGATTATGCTTCAATTTCAAACCTTAGGCAAATGAAAATATTTTTTTCCCTTTATATGTGCTTTCCCCTTCATGCATTAACGTCGATGCATTTCGAAATAATTGAAATATTCACATGCCCTCCAATATTTTAGCACTTTCAACCTTTCAAACTTATATTATAATATTATTATTATTTTAAAACCTTTGGGCTTTGCAAACTAAACTTGTCTTCAATTTTTTTTTATTTTTCAAATAAAACCTTTTGGCCCAAGTATTATAATATTAAAAATATTATAATTTTATCTCCTTTATTTTAAACCATGGCCTTTATTTTAAATATTTTCTTTTCTTTTCTCCTGCAAACCTTTGTTGCTTTATGTATAATATTTAAAAATAAATATTATAACTTTGACTTTTTACCAAATTCCTTGTTTTGAGATGAGACTTGCCTTGCATAATTATTCAATCATAGAAGAGAATATTTTTGCCATACCAATATCTCTTTGACATCAACCTTTTGACATTAAACCTTTGACATCAATGACAACACAACATGCTCAATATTTCCAACAAGAACTCATTGGAGAAATTCACTATAGGAGATAGTGAAATATTTGGGACAATCATCACCATCTGACAACAAGCCCAAAAGAAAAATTTGGCAAGGAGTTCCAAATCTCAAGATACCTCAAGACATTCAAAATATTAAGAGGAAGATCATGTTTGAAGTCAAAATTCGACAAGAATCTTGAAGGAAGATTTAGATAGAAGAATCTACCAAATCTAAGAGATTTGGAGATGACCTCTCATAGTAAGAAAACACCGATTTAGGAATAAATATCTCTTCAAATCTACAACAAAAGGAGACTACAAGAGGATAAAAATCCATCAAAATATTAAGATCATGAAATAAATTTTGAGACCATATTTTGGTGAACACGAAGTTGTTCAAGGTAACCTAAAAAAAGTTGCAAGATCTTACTCAAGGTAGGTGATCTTAGACACCAAGATCTACATCCTTTATGGAAGTAGTAAAAATAGCTTTCATAAAAAGGTAATCAGCTATTGGTGCAAGTAGATTCATTAATTGGATTAGTTATCAGATTTGTTTAAGCACCTTGATTTGGATTGAAGTTGCAAAAAGGAGAATTGAATTACAGTCTTCAAAAGTGCAAAAAGGAGAATTGAATTACAGTCTTCATTAATGGTTTATTTACACTTTAATAATTGATTATATTTCATAATTTATACTATCTATCAACTACCTATCATCTAATTTGGAAATAAAAATAAAACTAACTCCTACTACCTTGCTTATAAGAAAATTGCAAAATAATTCTTGAAGATTCATTTCAGATTATTCTTGATTAGATGTAGTAAATTGATTAAGTACATTATTTTTTAGATTTTATTAGAGTGATAAGGTAAAATTGTTAGTGCATTAAAAGTAAAATATTATTAAATTCATTTGAAGTATTCTATTGCTCTCAAAGATATTATTGTATGTGTTCATGAGAAGGGCACAAAATTAGAAATTTTCAAAGTGTCTAAAGATACTATTAGTGCACAAAAAACTGCAAGTTCAATGTCCAAGAGAATCCACCATATAAGCTCAATCATCCAAGCACTAGAGAAGAAAGTACCCATCAAATATCAGAAAAATGAAGCCTCAAATAGAGACTTGGTGAGTCTCAGATCCAAAGCACAATAAGGTTTTTGGAACAAAAAACTAGTGCAGGAATATAGAAAAAAAAAGTCTTCTATCAAGTGGTTACAAGATTGGATTCATTTTTAAGATACCCAAGAAAAAAGAAGAATGTGTCTAATAAAATAGAACCTCAAAACCACTACATTGCATTCAAAATTCTACCACAAAACCATAAATTCAGACTTGAAAGGAGTGCAAAAGAAGGTGCAATAAAGTATATTTTATATATAAATACATTACATTGTGTTGCACTATCATAATCTAGTTTATATAGGGAAAGAAGTGTTATGATCCTACTATAAAATAAACTCAAATAAACACACTCCCACACAATTTATTGGAAATAAACTCACATAAACATCATACTAATATTCAGAACAAAATAAACATTATAACAGAAATTTGCATAAAGGAATAATCTCACAATAAGATAGAATCGCAGGCCTCTTCGAGGGGGCAGCCTCATTCAACACTTCATTAATTTTCAAAAATATGAATAAATTGGTGCCTTCTTGGGTATTTAAAGAGTTCTATTCCATGGTTGTCTTACATGCAAAATGCCACCTGGATTACATGCATAATGCCACCCGAATTACATGCATAGTGCCACTCGAATTACATGCACAATGCCACTTGAATTACATGCACAAGGCCACCTTACATAACCTATATACCATGTGTTACATAAAAAGGGTGCCATTTGTCATAGGCACTATATAAGCTAAAACTTAGAACATTACAAAATATTAATCATGGGTACTACCCTTACAAAATATTAATCATGGGTACTACCCATGTTATTTAGGAATTATTACATCATGGAAGTTATTACATTAAGGGTTAGGATGGGATCCTAACATGTCCTTACCCTTGAAGAAGCTTTGTCCTCAAAGCTAAAATGAGGAAATTGTTGCTGGAGTTGGTGGAGAGATTCCCATGTAGCATATTCAGGTTGAATCCCATGCCACTGAACCAGGATCTCTATAATTGTACGGTTGCAAAGAGTGCGAGTTCGACGATCCAACAACTACTCAGGTTCAAGTAATATGAAGCCTTATTCATCCAATTCATGAAGTGTAGATTGAACCTTTACCTGTGTGCCCACAAATTTCTTGAGAGCTAAAACATGAAAAATAGGATGAATCTTGGAAGTAGGTGGGAGCACCAATTTGTAAGTTGTGGGGCCAATCCTTTGTAGAACCTAGTAAGGACCATAGAATTTTACAGCAAGCTTCTAGCACCTGTGAATTTTTAGGGATGATTGTTTGTACGATTGCAAGCAAAGGAAGACCATATCACATACATCAAAAATACATTCAAAATGATGTTGATACACTTGTTGGTGCATCTAATTATGGGCCATGTTCAAATTCTGCTTAAGTTGGCAAAGGACCTTGGTGTGTTGACTCAAAGTGTTGTCGATGGCCTAGACCTTGGAGTTTCCAGGAATGTAAGAGGAAGGCGTAGGTGGAAGGCACCCATAGACTACTTCAAAAGGTGTGAGTTTGGTTATGGTATGATAGGAAGTGTTGTACCACCATTCGGCCAAGGATAGCCATTTGGCCCATTGAGTGGGATGATCTGATACAAAGCAACAAAGGTAGGTTTCCAAGCATTTATTAACAACTTATGTTTGACCATCCGTTTGTGGATGGTAGGCTAAACTCATTTTGAGCTGAGTCCCCTGCAACTTAAACAACTCTTTCCAGAAATGACTAGTGAAGGTGGAATCACGATCAGATACAATGGAGGTGGAAATGCCATGAAGGTGAAAGATGGAGTCAAGAAAAATTTGTGCAACAATGGATGTTGTATAAGGATGGATAAGGGCACAAAAGTGAGCATATTTTGAAAGGCGGTCCACTACCACAAAAATAATTGACTTGCCTCCAGATTTAGGGAGCCCTTCTATAAAGTCCATGGAAATGTCGGTCCAAACCTGATCCGGGATAGGTAATGGCTGAAGAGTGCCCAGATAGCGCACTGTTTCACCTTTCATCCTTTGACATGTGTCACAGGTAGCAACAAAATAGTGGATGTCCCATTTCATACCTTTCCAAAATAAGGTGCGCTTGAGTCGCTCATATGTTTTAAGGAACCCTGAATGGCCTACAGAGGAAGTGGTATTGAATTCCTTCATGAGGAGCTCTCAAATTTGGGACTTATGAGGTAGAACCAGGTGTTGATGGTAGCATAGATCATGGTCATTCCAATTATATCTTGGTGCAGAATCTGGATCATCCATTAGTGAGGCTATAAAAGCTTGCAAATCTACATCCTGACGTGCTTCTTGACGTAAGGAATCAACCATTGGGGAAGTGGTGCTGAGATGACACACAACATACTTACAATCACCATTTGGCGAGAAAGAGCATCAGCCACAATATTCTCCTTTCCCTTTTTTTAGGTGATATCATAATCATAGCCCATGAGTTTAGACACCCACTTTTGTTGGTCAGGCGTTGCAACTTTTTTTTCTAGAAAATATTTGAGACTTTGATGGTCAGTTTTGATGGAGAAGTGACACCCAATGAGGTAAGGTCACCAATGTGTGACTGCATGTAATATGGCTAACATTTCATTAGCACATGTAGATTTCCCCATATTACAATCAGAGAGTGTCTTGCTAGTAAAATCCATAGGTCGTCCTTCTTGCATCAATACTGCCCCCATACCATGACTAGAAGCATCACTTTTAATGACAAATGGTTTAGGGAAATCTAGCATGGCTAAGATGGGAGTGGTGGTCATAGCATTCTTGAGTTCAATGGTCACCAGGCCTTGTTCAAGTGAAGGAATATTTTTTCAACATGGAGGTGAGGGGGGTAGCTATCTTCCCATAATTGTAGATAAATTTGCAATAATAGCTTGTAAGACCTAAAAATCCTCAAATTCCCTTGAGGGTGTGAGGTTTCTGCCACTCTTGAACTGCTTGAATATTCTTAGGGTCAACCTTGATGCCATCCTGTGAGACAATGTGTCCCAGATACTCTACTTCAATAAGACCAAATGAACACTTGAACCTTTTGGAAAAAATGTGATGGGTGACCAAAAGCTGTAAAGTTTGATCCACATGATTGAGGTGCTCTTCCCATGTGCGGTTGTAAATCAAGATGTCATCGAAGAACACAAGGATGAACTTTCGTAGAAAGGGCTAGAAGATGTTGTTCATAAGACTTTGGAATGTAGAAGGAGCATTTGTGAGACCAAATAGCATTACCAAGAATTCATAATGACCTTCATGAGTGTGAAAGGAAGTTTTGGGGATGTCGTCATCCTTGAGCCAAATTTGATGGTAGCCAGAGCAGAGATCAAGCTTGGTGAAATACATGGTCCCGTGTAGTTCATCGAGTAATTCATCAACCACTGGAATAGGAAATTTATCCTTGATCGTATTCTTGTTGAGTTCTTGATAGTCAATACATAGGTGCCATGAACCATATTTCTTGGGAACAAGCAGGACAGACAAGGAGTAGGGGCTAGTACTAGGCCGAATGACACTATCCTTGAGTAATTCTTTTACCAATTTTTCCATTTCTGATTTCATGGCATGAGGGTACCTGTATGGCCTAATATTTGGTGGTGCACTACCCAGAAGAAATGGAATATCATGGTTGTGAGAGTGATGTGGTGGTAGTGTAGTTGGTTCTGCAAAGACAACATCATGTTTGTGTAGAACTAGTTGTAGGTCTGATGGAATTTCAACCATTAAGGAAGTGGTTGGTTGGATGGAGAAGAGTTGTGCAATGACCCCACATTTTTATTTTTTTAGAAATTTCTCCATACGATTGGAACTAACGATGTGAGGTGTTCTTGCAGGGGATCCCTTGAGTAAGTGTGTTTGTCCATTTTGGGAGAATTGTATCCAGAGTTCTGCAAAGTTCCAACTAATAGTGCCCAACATACTCAACCATTGAGATCCCAAAACCATATCACAACCTCTCAAATGGAGGGAAAACATGTTCTTCTTTAGTTCATAGTCCCCTATCCTGATCTTGACATTGCGGTATTTTCTTTTACAAGGTAATGTTCCCCCATTGGCTACCATGACCTCAAATGAATTACAAGTGTGGATATAGCAATTTTCCTGCTTAAAAACTCTAGGATCAATGAAGTTGTGTGTGATGCCTGAATCAATGAGGATGGTAAGAAGTTGGCCCTTGAAAAATCCCACAACTTTCATGGTTTATGGAGTGGTAATGCCTGTAAGAGCATGGACTGAAATCTCTACCTCAGACCCCTATGTATCTTCTTCTTATGGAGAAGGTGTTTCAGGGGGGTCCTCATCCTCATCACTCTGTTCAGTGTTAGTAGGTTCCTCAACATCTATCAAGAACAGTATTTTTTTTGCACACTTATATCCTTTAAAAATATTTTCATCACAATTATAACATAAGCATTGGGCACGACGTGCATCCATCTCCTCTATAGTTAGTCGCTTGGATGTAGTAGGTTTACTATCCACTAAATTTTGGGTTCGAAAAGGAAGTAAGGGTTGATTTGGAGTAAACCGTGGGGGGTGCCTTTGGTTTTAGAGTTTAGATTTAGCCAGATGGGCCAAATTGATAAGCTTCCATCATGGAATGTGGTTTCAACATCTTTATTTCAACTTGGAGATCCCCTTTTAACCCACTAATAAAACAACTCGTGAAGAACCCTTTCATCAATCCTCTTGTCTTATTGGCCAATTTTTCAAATTGATTTTGGTAATCACGAACTGAGGATGTTTGTTGTAGTTTGTTCAAGGCCCTTGTGAAGTCCTCATACTCACTAAGCCCAAATTGGGTTAGTATTTCGGACTCAAATTCCTCCCAAGAGAGATTTGGGTTGAAATTAAATAACCACTGGAACCAATGTAGAGCCTCAGATTCCAAATTGAAGGAAGCAATCTGAACTTGATGATATATGGGAACATTATGAATTCTAAAGAATTGATCAACCCTACATAACCACCCATCAACATCCTTCCCATTAAATCGAGGGAAGTCCAATTTTGGCATTTTAAAGGATGGGTCATGGTCATTCCTTATAGAGTTTTTAGCCTAGTGTTCTATTTTGAGTGGTACCTTATGTAACTTGCTACCCATATTTATCAGTGTTTCTTCTAAGCGAGTGCTAGTGGCATCATGATCTAGATGAAGACCTTGGACCTCATCCCTTATGGGTAAAATTGCCAAGTTCAAATTCTCAATGGCTTTAGTTAAGGATTCCATCTGTTCTAGCTCTTTTTGATGTCCCTGGACCATCTTGGAACCTTTTGTGACTAGTTACTAAAATTAGAATTGGGTTTCAGGACTTACTATTTTTAGTAGGTGTCCAAAAAAGTGCTTAGGTGCTATATATCAAAATGATCAGATCGAATAGGTGGTCACAATGAGCTATATCCCACAACACTACTTTTGGGCACCCCAAAAAAAAATTTCTCTTGTTTTACCGAGTCTAACGGTGTTTACAATTTTTGATTTTGAGCTACAGTGCAAAATTTGGGTACTAGAGCACTGTCTAGAATTGGTCTCTGGTCAATCGCTCACTATTTTTCTCAGCCTAGACAGTCTCTCTGACACTTCTTACCTCACTAGTCTAAAGATTCTTTGTATTGTGTAGGTTACTGTTATGACAGTTCTATTATGACACTGAAAACTATAGTCTTTGACCTAACTGTGTTGACCTGACTAAATTCACTATTACTACCACTGTAAATTTGACTATTATTCTCCAGACTGTCAACTTAACTTTCACCCTCATATTCTATCTTGAATCCATGCAATGTATGTTATTTTTTTGGTAGAGGATTCCTTTCGCATATGCTCACTTTTGGGAATTTGGAATGCAGGTTTACAAATAGGGAGTTTTGGTTTGTGATTTTGTTGTAGGTTGAAGTTTTAACAGAACCAGGGTATGCTAAGTAAAGGAGTATGTAACACCCATAGACCCTCTGTTATACCACAGTGATGAACAATAGTGCTCGGACCAATATTTTAGGCCACTATCCAAGGAGGATTCTACACATACCCTTGAGCACACTATTTGCCTCTCTGACAGTATGTGAGGGTAATCGTTCAGGATGTTGTGTCCCATGGACTACGGATGATACAAGGCTGAGAAGATTCCTACTGGATAAAAGTTTGTTAACCCTAGAATGCTCTCCTAATACACCAAAATATGTGTGGGAGCTCAAGTCCATGCGTGAGTTCTATCTGAGGCCTGGGTATTGGAGCCTAAATGTACCTAACTTCACTAGACACTGTATGGGCTATCTAGCTTAGCCAATAATGACAGATCCTTCGCGATATTTTAAAAACCCCGACACAGGGTTTCTACCTACTCAACTAAAAAGGACTATTTTGACTGGTATTTGTTTTTTTTTTTATAATAGTAAAAAAAATTACATGAAAATAACAGAGGATTATACCTAACAGGCAAGAATCATTACTGTTGCAGCAAAACTTGGCCCTGAAAAGTGCTTTGATACCACTTGTTAGGATCCTACTATAAAATAAACTCAAATAAACACACTCTCACACAATTTCTTGGAAATAAACTCACATAAACATCATATTAATATTCAGAACAAAATAGGTCTGACGTGTAGACCAATTGGTTCATCCAAACCCCATAAGGGGGGCGGAGGTCCAAGGTTCAAATCTCGGGCCTCTCCAAACTGAACGCTTGTCACTTTCCTGGTGCTTTCAATGGTGTAAAAGGTTTAAAATGATTGTGGCATGGTGGTTATAGGGGTGGACTGCACGAAGATTTATGTGGCGGATTCTGGGGCGAATAGCGTAGAATATTATGGTGGCCATAAAAATATGGACAGCCTACCCGGATTCATGGCGGATATCGATTCCACCATGTAAATTCAAAATATATATATATATATATATTCAGAAAAAAATACACATTATAACAGAAATTTGCATAAAGGAACAATGTCACAATAAGATAGAATCATAGGCCTCTTCGAGGGGGCAACCTCCTTCAACACTTCATTAATTTGCAAACATATGAATACAGTGGTGCCTTCTCGGGTATTTAAAGAGTTCCCTTCCATGGTTGGCTTACATGCAAAATGCCACTTGGATTACATGCATAATGCCACCTGAATTATATGCATAGTTCCACTCGAATTACATGCACAATGCCACTCGAATTACATGCACAAGGCCACCTTACATAACCTATCTACCATGTGTTACATAAAAAGGGTGTCATTTTTCATAGGCACTATATAAGCTAAAACTTAGAACATTACAAAATATTAATCATGGGTACTACCCATGTTATTTAGGAATTCTTACATCATGGAAGTTATTACATTAAGGGTTAGGATGGGATCCTAACAATAAAGCAGATTTGATTGTGCCTCAAAGGCACTATACTCATTGGAAAAAAAACTAGTCGAATGTGACCAAATGTTAGCATCAATCCAAGCATAGAAAAATGACCCACTCAAGGGGCTCATTCTCCTCACATCCTGGATGATCAAACCTGCAAAAGACAAGGATCAAAATCAAAGGGAGAAACAATGTTATTTAAGAGCAATATTATCTAAAAAAGTAGTATGTATATCATGTGAGAAAAAATAAATATTAAAGCACCATTAGAGTGTTTCAAAATCCACTTATGCTTGCTCAAAATTGGTTCTCAAGACTCCAAATTGTTCCTCCACATCCCAGTTGAAAAAATTGCAAGTGAACGAAAGAAGAGTTGGGGATTTTATAGGGTTAAAATAAACTCCAAAGGGCCCATTGAAGTAGCTAGCATAAGGAGGAAGTGGCATTTATCATTGGAGATAAAACCCTAATACTCCTCACATAAGCGCTCATCTTCAATAAAGGAGTTACAAGCAACATGCTGGTACATTGAGTGTATGGGATACACTTGTCCATAGGGAGACCAAACACTTTGTTGAATAATGTAAAATACATATGGTACTTGAAGGGAAAATAATTTTTTCCTTGGCACCTTATACTCCTCAAGCATTTAAATGAAAATGGGCATGCCACTTGGAACTTAAGACAAGAGTCTCCTCCATTTTAAGGACATCAACAACCAAGCATTGAAGAAGTATTTTCATATCCGCATTAAGCACTTCACTATATGTGTGCATAGGGCTGAGTTGCAACATGTAAATAAGGTGGTAGAGCCTTCAATTCTCTAGTCAAGCAAGGTCAAAGGTAGAGTCTAAATGACACCATATTTGGAACATTAGATACAAGAAAATTTTCAATCAATTCCATTGGAGGGTACAGTCAAAGCATCGACATCAATATTGCAGCCCTAGAACATCTGAAATTAGCATCAATTATTTCTTGATATAAGTTAAGTTTTATTCCTATTTTTATGTGCTTTCTTTCCTTGGGAGTTATAAGGTTAAACTTAGAGGAATTTTAGCATATTGAAATCCATACCTCAAAGGAAATAATTTATCAAATCAATATAATATCTGCAATATAAAACCTATGAGTAATAAGGGTTTATACTACCCAGGTGTTGTAGGTGAGTTGGAGAGGAGAGGGCAATACTCCAATGGAGGTCCCAGGTTCAAATCTCTACCCTACCAAAAAGCTGAATTGGGTATCCAAAATCCAATTGATAATGTTGGTGCGGTCAGGGTCGGGTGCAACCCCCAGGTGACTTTGATGGTGTAGAACCCCTTGTTCATGGTCTCTCAGACCAAGGCAGCTCTGCAAGGGTTTTTTCACTTAAAAAAAATAAGGGTTTATACTGGAATTAATCTTAAATATTTTCAAATTTTATTATGGTCTAATGTTTCCAAAAATTAGGGAGTTATAAGGGTTACTACATCAAATTAATTTATTGGAAACTAGATACACTTAAATTAATTTCCAAAGGGATATTAAAAAGAGATGTTTATCAAAGAATTTCAATGGTTGGAAATTTATAATATTATTGTCTCAAACTTCTCAAAAAGAGACAAAAGAAATCCAACATTAAAACCTCTTGAAATTTTTAAAAAGTGCTTAGCTCAATAGGAGCAATAAGGGATAATAGAAGTTGATTTTGGTATTTACAAAACTTTACAAATCAACCAAAAATTGAACTCCAATTTACAAAAACACCATATATCTTATCCAAAATATACTAGGGAGTCATAAGGCATTCTACAAAATCTAAGGATTGATATTAGTGAATTTAAATGACATCAAACAAATTCTTCCTAGAAGAATATCAACTACTCAAGGGTCCTAATTATTTCTCCTGGAAGAATAAAGTGAAAGTTATCTTGGTATATGAAAAAATTTGGTATATTGTCAAAAGGAAAACACAAATGCCTACCACAGATGATATTGAAATCCTAAATTTTATAGAAAATAATTCAAAGGCTCTAATGATAATAACCTTTGCTATCACTGATGAAATAGAATCCTATATCAGTTTAGAAAAAACATATTCAGATGCATGGACAAGCCTAGAGAAAAAATTTTAAGGAAAGAATAAGGTAACTATTCTTCATATTCAGACTCAATTTCATTCATTAAAGATGAATAATGGAGAAAGCATAGAACTATTTCTAAGGAAGGTAGCAGATATTAAGGGGAAATTGTTTACCTTAGGAGAAACAATTAAGGATGAAATTCTTACTAAAGTAACCATGAGAGCACTTCTAGAAAACTATAAATATTTTGTAACATCTTTACAAGTCCTAAGTAAAGATATTTATTTTGATGACTTAGTCAATATTCTACATGAATATGAAGTGGAAAACATAGTTAAATATGAAATGTCTAACATTGCATTGGCATCTAAAGATAATCCATAGGGAACATTATTTCTTCATCAAAAGTATAAAATATATGGTACAACAAGTATTGTTAGATATACAAGAGAAAAATCCATAGCACCAGCTATTGCAAGTTCAATCCCAAAAATCAAAATCAAGGAAATCAGATGAACAATGTGAATGAATTTCAAGAATGATAATATCAAAATCCTTGTCAGCAATAATTCTAGTATTCAACCAATTATCTCCAATTGTCAAAAAATAAATCAAAAAGGACATCTAGATCAAAGGATAGAAGAAATTGAAGAACTGGAAGAATCGATAGACGATTATGAAATCAAAGCTCTTTCAACAAGAATGATAGATTATGAAGATATTAATTACTTGCTTGAACATGTTATAGAAAAAAAAGAAGAAGAATCAAAATCTCAAGGTCAAGAAGAAGATCTGCATTGAAGACTAAAGTCTTCAATACCCAAATAACGTAATTTAGGGGGATGTTAGAAATAGATTATATTACATCATTTGTGTCATGTAAATGTACCTTTATTGGTACATACTTAGGACATTAGATTACTTTAGTGGAAAATTATCTAGTTACTTCATGCAATGTAATAAATGCACAAGTGTCAATGTGCAAGCTATAAATGATTTAGTTGTCCCTTGCACGGCTAGGTAGAGTGTTGGACAAGGAACCTATCTTCCTATATAAAGGGCCATAGACATAGACATAGAGAGTAGTGTGAGAGTATATATTGATAGAGCAATGTGATATGTAGCACAATGTAATGTAATGTAGTGTAGAGTGATGGAGTGTGATAAGCTCAATTTTAATTCTTGAGAAGTAGCTTTATTCATGGAGTGTTCATTTCCTTCATAGCTACTTTGTATACATATCTATCATTTCTATTTATAGCATATTTTTAGTCATCTCACATATTTACTTTCTTTCATATTATTTTGCATCTTGTGATTGTTATCTCCCATTACATGTATCAAAAGCTAACAAAGGGGAGAGTAGTTTACAGAGCATGAGGGCAGTAGGCCATATTGTAGAGATTTTATGGAGGCTAGTGTTGAGTGATAATTTTGCCCAATTGCAAAACCATCATCACAATTAGGGTATTATTAGAAAATCCTCTCTCGTAAAAAAATTTAAAACTTCTCCAAGGTTATTTTTTTCTTAATTAATTAAAATGTGCTTTATTTCTTGTGAGAATATGAAAATGTGTTGAATACCTTAGAGGTGCAAGTAACTATTAACAAGGGGCCTGTGGTTTGGTATTAATTTGATTTGCTTTATTCTTTGTTATTCATGAAATTTGTGAAAAATGTAACATTATTGATCATCTATCTACTTTGAAATGACAATCCTAGAATGGTGATTTAATCCATTTTATCTTCTTTTGTTAACAAATTTTATCTTGAATTGTTAACCAATTTTATCTTGAATAGTTAACAAATTTTATCTTGCTCTGTTAAAAAACTTATCTTGCTTTGTTAACAAATTTTTATCTTGCTTTGTTAACCAATTTTATCTTTGCTTTGTTAAAAAAAATTATCTCGCTTTGTTAAGCTTTGTTTGAGTGTGAAATAAATGACTAAAACAACTAACTTTGCAATGTAGTAGCCTTTGGAATGTCATATAAATTACCCCCCTTTAATGAAAATTTGAAATTTATTGGAATTTTAATTTTCATAAAGTGAAGCTAATTTATTGCTTGAAAACAAAAGTGCAAAGTTTGAAATTTTGATTTTCCTTTAAAATGTGAAATTGTGTAAAACTTGAAATGACAAAATTTCCTTGAAAAATGTAAATTTATGTGAAACTTGAAATTGCAAATTTCCTTTAAAAATGGAATTTGTGTGAAACTTGAAATTTCAAATTTCCTAAAAAATATGTGAATTTGTGTCAAATGTGAAATTTCAAATTTCCTTTAAAAAAATGTGAAATTGTGTAAAATAAGAAGTTGAAGATTAATCTTGGAATTCATGCATCTTTTTTTGCGGTTTTAATTTTTTTTATATATTTATTTTATTTGATGAAGTTAAAAAAAAAATTGAAAAAGGAAAGGGTTAGAAAAAATAAAATAAAAGCAAGTTGTCGTAACTTTCAAAATTTCACACCAACCTTGCAAACATCAATATCCTGCATTAAACCAACATTAGTTTGACCCATCTTAATGCAGTACAAAGTTAATGTGGTGCAATATTCTACGGAAAAACACAATATATCAAGAAACGTAAATGAGTCTACCATATGCATGCATAAAACTCACTAAGATTCCAATATATTGCCAAAATAAATATTTTTACATGAAATACATGTGTAGAATATCATGTTCCAATGGCTTCCAATGGTGAAATTGGTGCAAATCCAACAACTTGGGAGGAGAAATTTCTTCCACAACTCTGATTTCCAACCTGCACTTCCACCCAAAAATATTTGATTTTTTCCTTGTTGATTCCATTGGATATTTAAAATTTCCAAAAATAAGAAAAAACTCTTCATTTCCCCTTCCACTCGTTTGGCTTTCTAGTGCTTCCTTCCATAACGCTTTTGCCAACAATAAATTAAATAATTGTTGTGCTCCTTCCATAACTCTTTCCTTTTAATTCACATGATTCGTAATATTTTATTTTCTTGAGCACTGCAGTTTTTTTAGTATTTTGCAATAAAGAGCACATAAATTTAAATTTTCAAACAAAACCATTAATAAAATAAAATTAAAACAAAACTATAGATAAAATTAAATTAAAATTTCCCAAAACAAAACCATTAATAAAATTAAATTAAACTTTCCAAAAAACACATTGATGGCTTTATATATATATATATATATAGCAAAAATACGAGACACATGATCAGGCTAGGCACAGAAGCAACTTTTATCTCTTGTTGGAATGTGGAAATGAAATTGAAGGTAAAATAATAAAGAATTTTGGAGTTATTGCATAGCTTACCCCCTCAATTGGTGAATGAGTTGTGAATGAATCTCACAATCCAGTTGAAAAAAAATGAATGGAAGAAAATATTGTGAAAATAAGGAATTGGGAATGATGGAATGTGTGACCATTTTTTACCCCAACGATTGAAGGGAGTTGGTGAAACGGATGATATGAATGTGTCTGTTTTTGCCCCAATAGATGAAGGGTTTTGGTAGAAATGTTGATTATAATTGCATATGTTTTTTCCCCAAAATATGGAGGGTTTTGTGCCAAATGTAGATGACATGATCATGTAAGATGTATCCCTTTTTGGAAAAATTAAAATCAAATTTAGTTGCCCCAAATTTGGGGTGATTCCATGATGTTGAATAATTTTTTTTGTATGGCCTCATTGATATGCAATATGAATATGCAAGAATAAAAATGAGTCAACTTCGGAGGGCTTTATAGTGACTGTAGGATAATTCCTTTCAAATGGAACCAATCACCCTAGCTAGATCCAGTCGCTATGATGAATGTCAAGAAAAATGTGGATGATATGATGTAATTTTGTCCATGTTTTAATCCCCATGAATGAGGCCATCAATGATAGCTTTTTAGAAAGATTAATCTTGTCAGAGTTTAACTTGAAATGTGAGGAACCAAATTTGATTATGCTTTCAAACTAGGAGATATGGAATGATTATGATGACCAAGTGTTCTTATGGTGATTCATTCATCTTACTAAATTGCATGGATGCAAATCACTGCAATCACCAAGTATATAGAACAAACCGCTATATACAAGATTCACTTGAAATTGGGTACATGCGAAAAGAAATGGATGATGGAGTATGATGTTCGTGAAATTTAAAATTTTGAGGATAAAATGTGATGATTTGTGAAAATAAACCTAATTGGCAAACATTGGATAGCATGTTGGTCAATTTTGCATCTTTTTGGACTCAAAATTCAATTTATTTGGCTAAATCAACTTAGATTTTTATAGAAATTGGTGGTATGATGGGAATTAATATTTATATGATGAAGATGATCATTTTGTGAAAATTTGGAGTATTTTGATATGCTTTGTAAGTGGAATTATGCTTTTATGAATTTTGGTTGCAAACAAAAATTATGTGTCCAAACTGATTTTTGTTTTTACAAAACCTAATTTTATAATGGAATTGATGTGGGTGAAATTTTAGTGAAATTTGGAGGAGGTAAGCTACCGATTTGATTGATTTTTCCTTTTCTTAATTTATGCGTAAAAAACCCACATGTGTTTTTGAGGTGCAACAAACTCCCAGGTGTGCAAGAGACTTAGCCCTCTCTAAGTCGTAAAGGAATTAGCCCTCCTTAGGTGGCAAGATTTAATTGAATTCATTCATTTTATTGTGTTTAAATTATTTTTACGAAGTTTCACACTTCAAGTGGTATTAGAAGGAAGGAAGCATTTATTCTCCATTGAAAATTTTGCAATAAATATTTTTTGGGTTATTCTGTAATAATTTATATTAATCAACCAGGGATTATATACATTATCTAGTTGGTATCTCCATGTATATAATTCATTTGATATTCCTATTCACAAGGATCATTTCATCTGTGTGCTTCATTACCCGCCATCACATATTTTTGTGAGCGACTATCACACACAGGACATAGATTGTAGTAGACATGACATTCACAGTCGATATATCAATTGAAGTGTTGGTATATCCATTAATAAAATATTGGCATATCATTTTCTATTCGAGCCAAATGTAATATTAGAAATTATTTAAATGAGATTTTGGATTTCTCTCAAACTCACATATGGCTCTCCCTATTTTTTGACTAATCTATCATGGTGTTCTTATTAGATCCTAATTGACCTAACATGTGCTCTGATACCACTATTAGCTTTTGATGACACGGTAGTTTAGGGAATCAACCACAAGATGCAAGATAACTATATTGAGATAACTATGAACTAATGGCACAATAATATGCGGTAAAATAATAAGATGAACATCTGCAAATAACTTAGAAATATGTCATTAATGAAAGTGATGAAAATAGTACAATGCTATATAATGGATGACATGAACACTCCATGAGAGGATATGAAGGAGTACATTATACCACACACTCTCTATACTACTACTACATATGCTTCCACCTCTATAACACTCACTATGAGGCCTTTATATAGGAAGATAGATTCCTTGCCCTTAATCTACCTATCTAACTGATGTAAAAATGGACTCCCATATATATATATATATATATATATATATATATATATATATATATATATATGTTTTATTATTATTATTTTTAAACCCCTAATATAAAAGGAACATTAGAGTGCAATGAAAATAATAAAAATGAAAAAGAAATATTTTATTTTTTTCTTTTTTTATTTTTTATTTTTTATCATATTTTCTTTGCTTTTATTTTCACTTTATTATATTTTCATTGATCCCTGGATAGCCAATGAACTGAATTCAAGGATGATTTGACATGAAATATTGAACTAAGGCTTATATAATACCAAAATACCACTAGACAAATCTTAAGGACATAAGCAATGTGGGCTCAAAATGAGATGACGCTATTGGTAAAATTATGAGGTCAATCACTTGAGAACAAATGAGACTATTCAAAAGAATTTCCAATGCTAATATCATGATATAATAAAAAAATCACTCCATGTAAACCAAGGTTTTTATTAATCCTCAAAATTTTAGGTGGGTCCCCAAAATTGTGGTGTGTTGTGTGACAACCACAACAAATGGTGAATACTAGGAAATTCTCCTAAGAATTTTTGATGACGAACACAATCTGAAACCAAGGAAACCAGAGATCAGAGACAAAATAATCTAGCAATATCCAAATATAGTGGGGTAAACAACTTCAAATGAAAACAAATGAACCCATTTACTTTTTCTCAATGTGTGAACTATGATTCATTTTGCATTATTTAAAATATTTATAGAATCCATCATTTTTTTATATTTAGACTATGGAATGGCACTCATAAAGTTGTTCCTATACATTGTTCCAATGTTATCTAGGCATCTATATCCCCAATGGATATAACATTGATCTCTTCTAGACCTTAATCTATTACCATCCAAGCATCTATAGCCCTAGTAGAGGTTATCTGAATCACCCAGGCTTTATATTGATTTGCATTTTTTTTTTAATTTATACGCGTTTGATTGCATTACAAATATTGTATGCCCCTTGGGTTAGAGATCACTTAAGGCTAAATATAGAGTGTATTAGATTTTTGCCTTAATTTACAAACCATAATCACTTTACCCTTCAAGATTTCAAAGAATACCCTTTAATATAGTGAGATACATGTGGAGCTTCAGCAAAATATTTTATTGTTCCAAAATCTAAGAATGATTACTAAACATTTTTATTTTCTTTCCTCAACTTCACCTGATTGTAAACTAAGCAATCCATCCTACATGACAAAGTAACACTATCAACAAATAGACCATAAGTTAGTATCCATCATAAAACAATACCTCAATTAGAGGAACAAATTCAAAAGCACATTAAATGCAAAACACAAAAATAAACCCAAAACCTAACCTAATTTGAATTGACATTAATACAAAGCACACAAACAAAACAAAGTAAAACAAAATTTTGAAATCAAATATCACAAAACAAGCAAATAAATGAAAACTATATCTAAACAATGTAAAAGAAAACACACGAAAATGGAAGACTCTATAAAAGTCTAATTACCAAACAAGACTTGGTATTTTCCATGTACGCAACTTTTCAAGATCCCAAAAATGATTTCCATAATTCGAGAGATGCCCATAATGATAAGCATGCTAATTTTTATGGGTATCATCCCAAAATAGCATTAAATCTAAAAACTCAAAGGCATTTATTTTACCTCTCTCACCCTACCGGTTAAATTTAATTCCATATTCATTATCAAATTTATATTTTGCTTCATCAAAATTAATGGTCCATAACTGATCTTCAATTAATTTTTGTTTACTGTGTGAGATGTTTATTATTGAATTTAAATCTTCAATCATGGTTTCAACGAGCATGGTGTGAATTCCTTTTTTCGATTCAGTTCTCAAAACACTATCTTCATTGTTATGATTGGAGATGATACTTTCCAAGATTGATCTAAACCATCATTCATAGTTTTAGGCCAATCATAATTATGCAGCAATTTACAAGCATCTAGGATATCTAATAAATGAGGATCATTATAATTTAGTATCCCAATTTCAATAGTCAATTGTTAATAAAATTAATCTAGTAACTCAAAAACATCTAACCCTATTTTGTTCAACATAGCAAGCTTATTACTAGTGTTAGTAGGATTCAACTCTAGTTCTTTGTTAACCATGAATTACATTTCGTTATCAATAAAATTCGAATCCAACAAAAAATTATGTAAATTTTAAATGGAATTTAAATGGTTGAATAAAAAGGTTGAGATTCTACCTTTTGTACATTTCCATTTACCATGACTTTATGAGCCCTTGTGATTCCTTATTTATCCTAATGATATTCATCCTCATCATATTGTATCCTTTCATCTTCATCAATAATATAATTTTTAAAAATATCAGAATTAGTCACAAAATTAAAAATATGCCCATAATTTTCAAACCATAAATTTTGTTGGTCAAGGGATGTATTGAATAAAAAATATTCCTAATAAACTACCTGAGTCATATCAAATAGAGAAACATTTTCCTTTGGATCATATATGATATTCAATCCAAATCATTCATGTTCTAGAGTTTTCTCTATCTGATATAGCATAGGCAATATAGGATTATCAGCTAGAACAAGGATTTCAATTTCTTGCACATCAAGTGGGAAAAAGTGAGTGATTCCTATTCTTTTTCTTGAATAACATAATTATTATCTTTCTAAAATGTTTGGTGAGATTCCATATCTTATTTCATGCTATCTTCAAATTCAATGCCATTCATGTTATAACCTTCTTTAGATTCATATTCCTTCATTTTTGAGTGTTCATATGTTTCCAAAACTGAATCAATATCTCCATTTGGATTAACTTAATTACCACAATACTCATTTATGAATAATGACTCTAACATTTTTCTTTCTTTCATATCATTATTTGGAGTAAGTCAAGTTTCTTGACAATCAATTTTAGTAAGTTCATCTGAGTCTATAGAAGGTCCTAAATTATCATATGTTTCAATGCTAGTTAGATCCAAGATTCTTCCATAATTTGATAGAATATCATATTGAATATTTTTAAAATACATATCCTAAACAATATTTTTGGAACATTCTAGATGTGTATTTTGAGCATATTGCTTTTGGTATTGAATAAAGTTCCTACCAATTTGAATAATTAACCTTTGTAAAATATCTATTTGAAGATTGGTGTTATTAAACTAAGTTGTAGTAGCATCGTGTAAAGGCATTTGGATATTCTTAATTTATGTATAACTTGGGAATGATGGTTGATTCTACATGATATATTGATATAAATAAATGGTTGGGTGGGTAAGGGTGGTATTAAATGGTTGTTGATAACATGATCCAAGTTATCCATGTGATGATATTTGACTCACATCAAAACCTTGAAAAGTCAATTGTTGTTCGAATGATATTGCTTCACTATAAGCCTTGGACAAAGATGTGATTTGAGGAATATTTCACAAATACATGGAAATTGATGGATAAAAAGTGTTGAAATATATTTGGATAGCCTCTCCCTTCGTAGGGACAAAAGGTACCACCAGTTGAGTATACAATTTATGGAACTTTTTAGTAAATAACTTCAAAGGTTCATTTGGTTCTCTATGGATAGTGCCAAACTGATGGTATATGAATATTTGGTTAACTAGTTTTTTTAAAATGACTAAGAAATGTTACCTCTAGTTAATCCCAAGAGGTAATATAACCTAGAGGTAAATTGGTATACCAATCATACTCAACCTCATCTAACGTGCATGGAAACATTTTACAAGCTACATCTTCATGCATTATTTGCAAACAAATCATACTATATTTGAATGCATGAATGCATTCTTTAGCAGAGCTTGTTCCATCATGCCTAAAATAGGGTAGATAACACATAAAATCTATAGGCACATCATGTGAAGGCCTAGGTATGTTTAAAGGGCTGCCTATCATCATTGGAGCAAACATTACCATTTTTAAAGAAAATTGTGACTTGTGGTTCTAGGCTTCCTTTTTTTTTTAATCATATAACATCATTATGTTGAACACCTCATATTAGGCCCTCATTTTATTGCAAAACCACCATCATAGTTAGGGTATTATCAAAAAATCCTCTTGTAAAGAAATTTAAATCTTCTCCAAGGTTCTTATTTTCTTATTTACTTAAAATATGCTTGATTTCTTGTGAGAATATGAAAATGTGTTGAATACCTTAGAGGTGCAAGTAACTGTTAACAAGGGGTATGTGCTTTGGTATTAATTTGATTTTCTTTGTTCTTTTTTATTCATTAAATTTGTGAAAAAATGTAACATTATTGATCCTCTATCTACTTTGAAATGGTAATCCTAGAATGATGATTTAATCTATTTTGTCTTATTTTATTAAAAACTTTTCTCTTGAATTTTTAACCAATTTTATCTTGAATTAACAAATTTTATCTTTCTTTGTTAAAAAATTTTATCTGTAGCGACCCCAAGAACGCACACACCGGTCCCTTTTCTAAACCCTACTTGCGATGCTATTTAAAATACCCAATATGAAATGGAAAGACAAGAGGAAAAAACATATAACATGAAATAACAAAATACGGATCTCTTTATTGATATTGAAGCTTGGTTACATGTCGGTCCCTCTTAGGGATACCCATTTTGATACTATAAATTACAAATAGGCAAGGAGTGCCCCTTCCACGAAGATGTGGTGCACTTATAAAAGCTTCCCAGTTTTGCACATGAAAATGTGAGGGCTTACAGATGCCTCCTTCTTCAGGTTTGTTTCCTAGAGGGATCCCTTTTTGCTCTCGTATGTTACAATCTTCATCCGATGTACCTATGGCCCTGCAAGAAATGAAATGACAATGCACATTTAGGTGTATGAGATTACCTCCCTAGATAAGGTTGTTAGTAATCAAAGAGTGTAATGGAAATGTGATAAAACTATGCCATAAGATCATGTAAATATATGCTAATGATGTGAAAACATGAAGAAATAGAATAAAAGAAGCTATGTCTATCTAAGCTAAGCCTGTGGGCCACTGTCCATGATAGTGGCTGCCAAAGTAAAACTTGCCCTCTTTGTCCCAAAGCTATGGGTCAAAGACTGTAATCTGATGTTGAAATAGTAGATGTTATGCTCTCCACTCTGTTAGAGCTTCACCGTACATGTGATCTCAAAGAGAACTCTCCAAGTCTCGAAAGCTCTCCTAAAAAGATATCTCTCTCTAATATGATAAAAGATCCCCCCTTTGGTGCTCTTAGGCTTGCACCTTTTATAGCATGAAACCCTAGGTCTATGTCCAAGCCCTAGGAATTAATTTCTCATACGTAGTGCAAGTTAGCATGAGAATTTTTTATTCATTGTCTATATTTGAAAGCTAGTTAACTGAAATCTAACTACCCACTTGAGTCTTCTATGTGAACTGGTCATTAGCATGAGAATATTTTGTCCTTTTTTTATGCTTGGAGGTCAGTTAACTTAAGTCTAAATGCAAACTCAAACATCCCATGTGAACTAGTCATGAAAAGGAATGCAAAGTCACTCCCGCTCACCTTTATTGCATGCAAACTGCCACTTTCACCCAAGATTGGGCATGTTTGTCGATAAACTGCTTCTTATGGCTTAACCACTATTGTTTGTAGTAGCTAAGATCTGGTCGCTATCATCTATAGCGGCTAAGGTCTATCCGCTCTAGGCTTGAGCAGCTAGGATCTTGTAACTCTTGGTTTGAGTGGCCAAGCTTTGATGGCTTGAAAAGGCCCCAAATGAGTGGAGATGATCGAAATCCAGTATCACAGAGAAAAAGAAAACAATTTTATTTTATTTTCATGCAGTCGAATATTACAGTCACATCACCATATTCACAAAGAAAAAGAGAACAGTTTTATTTTATTCACATGCAATCGAATATTACAGTCACAGCCAAAAATTATAGTCATAGTTGATTATCCATAAGTCACAAAGGAATTGCGACTTTTTCGAGCTTCTCCAATCTGGAAATACCACGAGATTATCTTATCGTTTTAGCAATTTTTTTTCATCCTTTGTGCATGCCTTTGTTTCCCTTTTTAAAGGTTCTTAGGTGGCGCTCCATTTCCAGCTGGCGGCCCTTCGTTTCCTCTTCCAGAACCTTTCATTTCGCCTCCCCGTGTCGCTTCGTCGTCTAGGTATTTGACACGTGTCACTTTTTGCCTCTTCGTCTTTGGCTCATCTTTCGACATAAAAATATGACCTGTCACGATATCACGACATATTTCCATTATGTCCCCCTTTCTTCTGCTTTGGTCGTGATATCGTGACATGTCACGATATCGCGACGTCTTTCTACTACGCCTTCGTTCTTAAGCTGCGGTCACGATTTTGTGACCTGCGTACTATCGTAGCCCCTGCTTTCTTTTTTGTCATGGTTTTGTGACCCTCCACACTGTCATAGCATCTGCTTTCATTGTGGTTGCAATTTTGTGACCCTCCGCACTGTCGTAGCCTCTGCTTTCGTTGCGATCGCAATTTCATGAACCTCCGTCTACCATAGCCTCTGCCTCTAGTTTTGGTCACGATTTCATGACATGTCATGAAATCGTGACATGTCACGATTTCACGACCCTCCGTCCACCATAGCCTCTACCTTGGTTTTGGCCACGATTTCACGACATGTCACGAAATCGTGACATGTCACAATTTTGCGACCCTTCGTCCATCGTAGACCTACTTCTTGATTTGGTTGCGATTTCGTGACCCTCCATCGGTCATGGCTTCTTTCCCTATTTTTTTTTCTTTGCAAAAACACTTAGACAAATTTGGTTGGTGCAAGATTGCTCTGCTGCCCTCGGATGCTCCTGCATCAAACACCCGGGGTAGATTGAGAAGTGATCCTCACTTCTAAACTATTGGAGGGAGACCCAGGTGGTCAACCTCCGTTTTAGACAACCAAGTTGCATCTTCTACCGGTCTGCCCTTCCACTTGACCAAATATTCAAAATACTATCTATTTCTGGTACTTCTGCCTTCACTTGTGTCCAGTATTTCCTCTATCTCATCTGTGTTTGGAGTAGATGCTAGAATACTCCACAACTCTACACATGGTGCCTCACTACTATCCCCTTCATGGTATTTCACTAAATCTAATATGTTAAAAATAGGTGAAATGTCAAGCCCACTTGGCAATTCCACTTTATATGCATTACCTGACTCCCGTTTTTCTAGTATTCTGCATGGCCCAAATTTCTTCATCTTTAATTTGTTATAAGTTTTGGCTGGAAACCTTTATTTTCTGAGATGGACCATGACCTCATCTCCCACTTCGAACTCTTTGAACCACCTCTTTTGGTTTGCTCTTGTCTTGTACTAAGTATTCATTTTTGTAATTTGTTTCTTTACTTCTTCATGCAGGCTTTTCATCTATTTTGCAAATTCCTCAGCCTCGGCACTGCACTTTTCTCCTTTATCTAATTTTCTCAACTCAGAAACATTTCTTGGGATGTTTCCATATATGACTTGGAATGGATATTTGTTTGTACTCTTGTTGATAGAATTGTTGTATGCAAATTCTGCCTGTGGCAAAACCAAATCCCATCCCTTGGGTTTATCTGCTATCAAGCATCTTAACAAATTACCCAGACTTCTATTTACCACATCTGTCTATCCATCAGTTTTTGGGTGGTATCCAGAACTGAACTTCAGATCTATCTTCAACTTCTTCCACAATGTTCTCCAAAAATACCCAAAAAACTTTGTATCTTTGTCAGAAACTATGCTTTTTGGTAGACCATGAAGTCATACCACTTCCTTGAAAAATAACCTTGCAATGTGAACCGTGTCACTTTTTTTTTGGTAGGGAATAAAATGTGCCATCTTGGAGAATCTATCAACCACCACAAATACAAAGTCATTTCCCCTCTGTGTTCTCGGCAACCCAAGAATGAAATCCATGCTGATGTCCTCCCATGGCCTCTCAGGTACAGGTAACGGCTGATATAATCATGTGTTCTACCTCACTCCTTTTGCCATTTGGCATATTCTACAACTTTGCACAAACTTGTTCACATCCTGCTGCAGTTGCGGCCAGTAATAGTTCTCACTCACCAGGGCAATGGTCTTATCCTGACCAAAATGTCCAGCCAATCCTCCGCTGTGTTTCTCTTTTACTAATTTTTCTCGCATGGAACTCCTTGGAATGCATAATTTACTTCCTCTGAACAAAATTCCATATTGGATTAGAAAATCCAACCATTTTGTCCTGTCCATAGTAATAGGTGCCGAGCAAGCCGTCCAGGCTTTTGCAAAATCAGGATCTTCAGGGTACAGGCCCTTCAGTTCTTCGAATCCTACCACTTCCACTATCATTTCCATCAGCAAATTTTGCCTTCTACTTAAGACATCTGCAACTCTATTTTATTTTCCACTTCTGTGCTTTAACACAAAGGTATAGCTTTGGAGAAACTCAACCCACTTCAAGTGCCTCTGGTTCAGTTTTCCTTGGCTGTTTATACACTGTAAGGCCTGATGATCAGTATATAACACAAACTCTTTTGGCAACAAATAATGTCTCCACTTCTTCAAGGACTGAACTATGTCATAGAATTCTTGATCATACACTGAATACTTTTTCCTGACATCATTGAGTTTCTCACTGAAGTAAGCAACAGGCTTACCTTCTTGACTCAAGACACGACTCCAATGGCACTACCACTGGCATCACGGTCTACCCGAAATACCTTATTAAAATTTGGAAGTGCTAAAATAGGTTGCTCAGTGACCTTCTTCTTCAACATATCAAAGCTTTTGTCAGCTCCCAAGGTCCACTTAAAGTCTTTCCTATCCCCTCTCATTGTTTCTGTAAGGGGTGCACAAATACTGCTGAAATTTTTGATGAATTTCCTATAAAAACTGGCTAAACCATGAAATGATCTCACTTCAAAAGTGCTTCTTGGAGTAGGCCATTCAATTATAGCCCTCACCTTTTTTGGGTCCATTTTCAGACCTTCAACTGAGATGACAAATCCCAGGTATAACAACTCCTTCTTCACAAAATTACACTTTTTCAAGTTGATCAACAACTGTTCTTCCCTCAGCTTCTCAAAAACCCTCCTGATATGCATCAGGTGCTCTTCTAGGGTTCTTTTGAATATCAAAATGTCATCCAAATAGACAATAATAAACTTGCCTAAAAACTCCTTCAGCACTTCATTCATCAATTGCATGAATGTGCTTGGTGCATTGGTTAACCCAAATGGCATGACCAACCACTCATACAAACCTTCTTTGTTTTTGAAAGCAGTTTTCCACTCATCTCCTTCTCTGATCCAAATCTGATGGTAGCCACTCTTCAGGTCAATCTTGGTAAAGTACTTGGCTCCACTCAAACATTCCATAATATCATGCATCCTAGGTAATGGAAATCTATATTTTATGGTGATCTTGTTTATAGCTCAGGAGTCCATACACATCCTCCACTCCCCATCCTTATTTTGTGCTAGTATTGCAGGTACCGCACATGGACTCAAGCTTTCTTGAATTAGTCCCTTTTTCAACAACTCATGGAATTGCCTGCTCAGCTCCTCACTTTCCACAGGAGTCATTCTGTGGGCTGCCTTGTTGGGTAAACTAGATCCAGGTACCAAATAAATATGGTGACTGATATTCCTCATTGGTGGTAAACCCTTAGGCACATTATCTGATATGATGTCTAGAAATTCTTCTAACAGGTGTTCAGCCTCTGCTGGAAAATTTGTGTACTGACCTTTCTTAACAGTAGGGATTAATGCATAACACATTGAATCCCTCTTCAGACCATCCAAAAACTATCTTCCTTCCACCAGGCAGATTCTGGCACTACTACACACTTTCTCATCCACTTCCTTTAGTGGATTCAATTTGTGATGTACTCCATCCTTCATTAGAGAGTATGTATTTGCATGCCCATCATGCACTACACGTTTGTCAAATTGCCATGGTCTTCCCAACAACAAATGGTAAGCATCCATCGGCAATACATCACATAGGACCTCATCTTGATAATTCCCAATGTGAAATTTGACCAAGCACTATTCACTGAGAAGTGCTCTATGGTCTTTCTACAACCATGCAATCCGATATGGATGCGGGTGCTTCCTCTTCCCCAAATTCAACTTATTAACCATCTCTTCTGAAACTAGATTGTTTGTGCTACCATTATCAATGATAACATTACAGACCTTCCCTGCACATTTGCACCTCATGCAAAATAGGCTCTTCCTCTATTCTGGTTCTTTTTCCTCATTCAATAGTGTTCTTCTCATCATCAACACTTCTCCTCATTCTGCCTCTTCAGAGTGTTCTGACTCTACACCTTCATCTGCCACATCAGCTCTAGCATGACCCTCAGGTCTCTTGTTCGTCCTTTCTTGGTGTTGAGGACATTCGTATGACCAGTGTCCTTCTCCACACTAGAAATAGGTTCCATGGAATACCCTTCTTCCATACCCATGTCCAGGTCTACCTCTTCTTCTTTGGTAGTCATTGTTCTAATCACGCGGGCGGTAGGTATTCTCCTTTTTTTGTTCCTGGGGTTTGCTTGTTTCCCCAGTCTTCTTCTGGTCTCGATAATTTCCTCCATCGGTTCTTCCATCGGTTCTTCCACCACGATCCCTTCCTCTCTGGTTGCCTTTGAATCTTCTGTTTAGTTTCTCTTCTACCTTCAAGGCCAACTAGTATGCATCTTCTATGGTGGCTATTCTGATCAAGCTGAGCTCTTCTTGAATGTTTATTCTCAACCCGTTGATGTATCTGGCTACTTTCTCCTTATTAGCCCCTGAATGGCCAGTTCTGATGGAGATCTTGTAGAATTATTCTGTGTATTCTTGGACAGACTTGCATGCTTGCCTCAGACTCTGCATTCTCCTCAACAGGTCCAACTCGTAATCTATGGAAATAAATTGTCTCTTCAGCTTCTCCACCATTCGGTCCCATCTGGTTATTTTCTCCTTTCCATTTTTATTTCTTTCGAGTTGTATTCCTTTCCACCATAAACTAGCATGGCATTTTAATTTTGTTTTTGCAAATTTTATCTGTTCTGGATCCGCCACCTCCTCATACTCAAAGTATTCCTCCATATCGTTGATTCAGTAAATCAACTCTTCTAGGTTGAGATGCCCAGAATATGTAGAGACATCAAACTTTGGTCTCTTCCTAGCCTGAGATAGAGCTTTCAACAGTCTAGCTTCAGAAGGATTCAATGCATCTTCATCATCTAATGGACCCTCAGTTTCCCAGGATTCATCGTCACTCTATTCTTCTCCCTTAGGTTCGGTCCTTTTTTGCAATTCTTACTATAGGGCTTGCACTTGTCTCTGCAACGCTCTGAAATCTTCATCCTGCGCCATGTTTCTCCTGCGACCACGATTTCTTTTTGGAGGCATCCTGCTCACAATTTCTCTGTTACACTACTCAGGCACTCATGTTCTCTCTTCTCAGAATCCTTCCACAAATCCTGGTGCAAACTACCTCATGTTCGACGTTCTGTTTGCACACTCAGAATCACTCGCTCTAATAGCACTTGATCGAAATCTAGTATCACAGAGAAAAAGAAAATAGTTTTATTTTATTTTCATGCATCCGAATATCACAGTCACATCACCATATTCACAGAGAAAAAGAGAACAATTTTATTTTATTCACATGCAGCCAAATATTATAGTCACAGCCAAAAATTATAGTCACAGCTGATTATCCATAAGTCGCAAAGGAATTGCGACTTTTTCGAGCTTCTCCAATCTGGAAATACCACGAGATTATCTTATCATTTTAGCAATTTTTTTTTCATCCTTTGTGCATGCCTTTGTTTCCCTTTTTAAATTTTCTTAGGTGGTGCTCCATTTTCAGCTGGCGGCCCTTCGTTTCCTCTTCCACGTTTCACCTCCCTGTGTCGCTTCGTCGTCCAGGTATTTGACATGTGTCACTTTTTGCCTCTGTCTTTGGCTCGTATTTCGGCATGAAAATATGACTTGTTGCGATATCATGACATATTTCCATCACGTCCCCCTTTCTTCTGCTTTGGTCGTGATATTGCGACATGTCACGATATCGCGACGTCTTTCTACTGCACCTTCGTTCTTAAGCTACGATCGCGATTTTGCGACCTCCATACTGTCGTAGCCCCTACTTTCTTTTTGGTCATGATTTTGTGACCCTCCATAATGCCGTAGCCTTTGCTTTCATTGCGGTCATGATTTCATGACCCTCCGCACTGTCGTAGCCTCTACTTTCATTACGGTCACAATTTTGTGACATGTCACGAAATCACAACATATCACAATTTCGTGACTCTGTCCGCCATAGCCTCTGCCTCTAGTTTTGGTCGCTATTTCATGACCCTCCATCTGTCGTATCCTCTGCCTTGGTTTTGGCCATGATTTCATGACCCTTCATCCATCGTAGACCTGCTTCTTGATTTGGTCACGATTTTGCGACATGTCGCGAAATCACGACATGTCGCGATTTCGTGACCCTCCGTCGGCCATAGCTTCTTTCCCTATTTTTTTTTTTTCTTTGCAAAAACACTTAGACAAATTTGGTTGGTGCAGGATTGCTCTGCTGCCCTTGGATGCTCCTGCATCAGGAGAGAAGCATTGTTGATGTTTGTAAATTCCAATATTATATCTTATTATCTTATGAGTGTGTCTATGTGAGCATATGCCCTAAGCATGACATGATTTAGGTGTCTATAGATGCCCATTTTTGTGATGCTTTGTGTGGAAAACACAATGCTAAGCAAAAATGTAGACACATCTATTTGTAGGTTGTATGGTGATCAATGGTCTGATCAACGTTGAATGGCCCAATAATGCAAGATGGTGCCCATCCCTTGAATCATTGCCTCAATGTTTGGAGGACTTAGCTCAGTGGCTTTTGCATGTTAAATTGCACTCATTCCTCAAACTCAATCGGGTAACTTTATCTACTACAACAATTCTGACCGGTAGGAGAGCTACAATTAAAGATGTCATATCTTCTTATATTCCTGGGAAACAAGGGAAATTTGTGATTGTTGTATGCAATTATTCATAGGATGAACATGATTTTGTTATGATTGAGTGATATTTTGTTAATTTTTATTATGATTATGTTAAAATTTTGAACTACCTCTTCACAAAATGAGTTGGTGAAGGAATGACAATGAATGAAGCGACACGTCACTTGACCAATATGACTAATCAAGTTCCTTTCTAGCATTTGTTGCTTTTAATGGACAATCCCACATCCAAGTGTGATTCCAATTGCTTATGATAGTCATCCATCCCTATCCCGAGGAGCGGTCCGGCTATCAATAGCCTTCTTAGGGAGTTAGGATGAGTGATTCTATTTATACCTAGATTGTATCACTTTGACTTAATGTTTTTGATGTCATAGGGGAATTAGAATGACCCCTTCGCACTCGTGGAGCAATTTGACCATCTTGATCTTCTTTGGGCTTGAAGGGTGGTGTATCGTAATTCCAAAATAAGTTGTTTTTGTCCCAAGTGGCCTTATGGTTATCTACTCATCACACTGAAATACATGGAGTGAAAATTGTTACAATCACCGAGTGGATAGAGTAGGTAACTAAATATGAGGCCTACTTGAGATTGTGATTTTATGTGATTTCTTTTTGTTATTTTGAACATTATGATGATCCTAAACCACCAAAGTGTGTTTATTTATTATTTTTGTGGGATCCCTCATGGAGAAAATCCCTTATTTTTCTTTGTGGATCCGGCAGTTGTTAGGTCTAGAGGCCTATGAGTTCCTTCCTATGGCCATTTTCACCTTGGACGACTAAGAATTTTAGGTCACTGACGTCAGCAATGGCCAAGGTGTAATTAAGGAAATATAAAACATTGTTTTTCTAGGGTTTGACCTATCATTTTCACTATTGAAGATTTGTTTTTAGAGCTCTGGTGCAATGACGATGGTTGCAACTTTGAAACTTACTAGTTCTGAGGATATGGCTACACGGGGTGAGACATCAGCTGTTGGAGGAGCCAAAGCTTCTCGGGTATTTCTCTCTTCAAAACCCTAGCTCTCTTTTCTTTATCTAAGTAAAACCGAACCTCACTAAGTAATGAGCAAAACAAACCTCACAATGGAGGATTGTAAGCCAGTTAGCACTCCTATGATGACAGGCTGCAATTTGAGCAAAGATGATAAATCTCCACCTATTGATCAAACCATGTAAGGATCTATGATTGGAAGCCTATTGTATCTGATAGCTACTAGACGAGATATTTTGCAGGTAGTATGCATGGTAGCATGCTTTCAAGCAAATCCAAAGGAAACTCATGTGACAGCAGTAAAGAGGATTCTTTGATATCTCAAGGGTACTATGGAGTATGGGTTGTGGTATCCAAAAGGTAAAGACTTCAACCTTATATCATATTCAGATGCAGATTGGGCAGGATGTGTAGATGACAGAAAGAGTACCAGTGGAGGTGCATTCTATTTGGGAGACAGATTGGTTGCATGGCACAGTAAGAAACAAGAGTTTGTTTCTCTATTGACATTAGAGGCAGAATATATTACAGCAACAACTTGTTGTATGTAGGTATTATGGATGAAACAACAACTTGTTGTACATAGGTATTATGGATGAAACAAACCTTGAAAGATCTTGGTATTAGCTTTAGTGAGCCGATATCAGTTAAGTGTGATAACACCAGTGCCATTAACATCTCCAAGAATCCAGTTATGCATTCACACACAAAGCACATTGCCATCAGGTATCACTTTTTGAAGGAGAAAGTTGCAGAAGGTGAGGTTAAATTGGATTTTGTTCCAACCACAAAACAAGTAGCAAATATCTTCACAAAACCATTCCCAAGGAAGTGTTTGAGTACCTTCGAAACAAATTGGGAGTGGTCACACTTCCCAAGAATTGACTAGCTACAGGGATCACATTCTCAAGGGGAGCATTTAAGTATTTGATTATTTTTTTGCTCATGATCATAATTTGTGCTAAGTGTAACAAATTGTGCCTGAGAATGTTGTGCATGGACTCAGGGGGAGTCTGTAGTAGCCCTTTGGTATTATTGACAAAGGGGGAGAAGAGTTACAAAAAATTGCACATGTGTTGCCAACAATTCCAAAGGGGGAGATTGTTGAGCAAGGTGCAGCAACGATATTGTCATTGTTGTCAACACAGTCAAATAGATCTGTTGATGCAGTGGACAGGAAGTTCAAAGGCTAGTCAGATGCAAAATACAGGAGTTCAAAGGTTACTCAGAGTATGTACGGTGATTTTCCAAGAAGACCGAAGTGCCCCATTTGCAAAAGATCAAAGAAAAATACAAGTAAGAAAAGTGTCACGATATCGCGACATAAACAGCAGGCAAGAAAACTGTCGCGATATCGCGACATGTTAGAAGAGAGAGAAGAAGTAGGAAAAACTATCATGATTTTGCGACATGTTGGAAGAAAGAGAAGAAGCAGGAAAAACTGTCACGATTTTGTGACATGTTGGAAGAAAGAGAAGAATAAAGAAAAACTGTCACGATTTTGCAACATGTTGGAAGAAAGAGAAGAAGCAGGAAAAACTGTTGCGATTTCGTGACATGTTCGAAGAAAGAGAAGAAGTAGGAAAAACTGTCACGATTTCGTGACATGTTGGATGATAAAAAGACAAGTGGAAAAACTATCACGATTTCACGACATGTTCGGAGAAAAAGCGCAAGCAAGAAAAAGTGTCACGATTTCACGACATATCGCAAAGAAGGTTGTATGGACGAAAAAGTGTCACGATTTTGTGACATATTGGAAAGAAGGTTGTACGAACGAAAAAGTGTTGCGATTTTGTGACATATTGCAAGGAAGGTTGTACGGATGAAAAAGGGTTGCGATTTCGTGACATATTGCAAAGAAGGTTGTACGAACAAAAAAGTTTCGCAATTTCACGACATATTGCAAGGAAGGTTGTATGGAAGAAAAAGTGTTGCAATTTCGTGACATATTGCAAGGAAAGTTGAACAGACGAAAAAGTGTCACGATTTTGTGACATGTTGTAGGAGAGAGAGTCCAAGAGAAAAAGTGTCATGATTTCATGACATGTTGCAGGAGAGAGAGTCCGAGAGAAAAAGTGTCGCGATATCATGACATGTTGGATTTTTGTGACCCAAAGGCAAGAGAAAGCGCTAAAGAGAAAAAGTGTTGCGATATCACGACATGTCACATTTTCAAGACCCAAAGGCAAGTTAAAGCACTAAGGAGATAAAGTGTCACGATATCGCGACATGTCACATTTTCACGACTAACTGAGGAGAGATAAAGTAAGAAGGCAGAAGTGTCACGATTTTGTGACAAAAGTAAAGAAGGAGAGTACAAAAGAAAAAGTGTAGCGATATCACTACATGTATTCTCATGGGCCAAAGCTAAGAAAAAGCTTACGAAGGTGAAAGTTTCGTGATATCGCGACATGTGTTTTCGTGGCAACAACAATAGAAGAGTTGCAAGGGCAGTTGAAGCCGACAAAGATCGATGTAATCCAAAAAATATTAGGGTTTACAACCAACAAAGATTAGGGTTTGCAGCCGACTAAGATTAGGGTTTGCAGCTGACTAAGAACAGGATTTACAATCGACTAAGATTAGGTTTTTGATCTTGAAAATATTATTATAAAAGGTTGTTTGAAGAGTTGAATATGTTGAGAGGTGCAACATTTGGAGACAATGCACAGAGTGTGAAGTTCGGTCATAGTGTGTAGTGTGCAAGTCATCAAATCATTCTAAGTGTGAAGATCATAAAGGAAGCAGAGTGTGCAAAGGGGAGAAGATGAACGTTCGACAGTTAAGCAATAGATTGTGCGAAGTGATAGCGTAGAGAGAGAAGAGTGTGCATAGGACAAAAAATTGAAGAAGAACAATCAAGGTCTTATAAAAGCAAAGGTATCTTACTATCATTCTTCTAGTTTTAGAATTGAAGTCCAAGTTGGTGCTTGGCATAAGGGGTTGGTGCTCCTTCCAGTGGGTGCTGGTAAATCAGGGGTTGGTGCTCCTTTCTGTTGGTGTAGATAAACAAGGGGTTGGTGCTCCTTCCAGTGGGTGCTGGTAAATCAGGGGTTGGTGCTCCTTTCTATTTTTGTAGATAAATAAGGGGTTGCTACTCCTTCTAGTGGGTGCTGGTAAACTGATTGTAAAGTTGTTGCTTTGCAAAGGCTAGATTTGGATGGTAGTCCAAGCAGTCATTTTTGAGGAGTAGCCACATTGGTGAACCTCATTAAATCTTATGTTGTGTGATGCTCTTGTGCTATTCTTTTTGTATCTTGCATTAAGTTTTGATTGCTGCTATTATTAAGAACTATAAATTTAAAAAGTAAAGAGCTACACTGATTCACCCCCCCTCTCAGTGCCATTGTAAGTCTAACAATTGGTATCAGAGTCTGGTTCCTATTTAGGCTTAACCAGCTAGGATGATCTTGGAAATAACTCAATGGTAGGTGGTGAAGGCTTCTCAAACAAAGCACCAGTGTTTGACGGATCTAATTACACGTTCTAGAAAATTAGGATGCAGACATATCTCTGTGCTTTATGATACGACGTCTGGGATTCAGTAGTGAGTGGATACACACTACCCATCATTCCTCCAAAAAAGGCTAACGAAATAAAACTGTTTGACAATAATTCAAAAGTAATGAATTCTCTCATGAGCGGAGTAGCAAACAGTGAACTAGCAAAGATCGTGAGTTGTAAAATGGCAAAAGAGATATGGGACAGACTGAGGAGTTTTCATGAAGGAAATGATAAGATCAAGGAGGCCAATTTACAAACACATCGAGCTCAATTCGAAGCATTGAAGATGAACACTGATGAAAACATTGAGGCATATATGCTGAGAGTTAATGGAATCATCAATGCAATCAGAGGACTCGATGAGAATATTGGAGACTCTACCATCATGAAAAAGGTACTAAGATCTCTTCCTCAAAGGTTTGATTCCAAAGTCTCAGTGATAGAAGAAGCTAAGAATCTAAATTATTTCAGTATAGATGAGATGTATAGTTCTTTGACTGCATATGAGATGAGGATAGGAATATCTAAACCCATAGACAGAGAAGCAACTTTTAAAGCCCTTAAAAATAAAAACACAAAACAAGAGTCCGAGGAAGAAGAAACATTAGATGAAATGGAAGCAAACTTTGTTAGAAAACTAAAAAGAGGAAAAGAAAAATACAGAGGGAAGCTACCATTTAAATGTTTCAACTATGGAGGCATTGGGCATTATGCGACTAAATGTCCACTTAAAGAGAAGAACAGTAATGATGAAGGATCGCACCCTGAAAGAAGTGATTGGAAGAAGAAAACGAATTTTAGAAAATGCAATTTCAAGAAGAAAAGTTTCATCTCCAGGAATGTCAGTTCATCAGAAAACAGCTTCGGTGAAGAGTCTGAAGAAGAAACAAATGAAGCTCTCTTCATGGCGTTTGAAGAAGTTAAATCAGAAAAGTAAGGAGTGACCTCTGAAGTTTGTGGTGAAAACATTGAGGCTGAAGTAGATCTAAAAGGTGAATTGATCTCTGCACTTGAAGAGTGGGAGATAGAAAAGAAAAAAAATAAGAAACTTTCAAGGAAGCTTGAGGATGGAAAGTACAGATAGAAGAATCCAAGAAAATCATCGAAGATATCGAAGTGTAAATAACCATGAAAATAGATTATTGTAGCAAGCTAGAAGAAGAGATTGTTGGTTTGAGAATACAGCTAGAAGAGATAAATAAGAAAATTAGTTGTTATCACAAATGTGAAGAAAGTTCTATGAAGCTGGATAAGATCATAAATGACCAAAGGCCTGTAGGCATCAAGTTTGGTCTGGGCTTCATCGAAGGAGAATCATCAAGTGGATCAAAGGCCAAAAAAGTAGAATCTATAAAGAATGAAAATAAGAAACAGGTTGATCAAAGAAAAACATCTCATGCAAAGGAAAGCAACAATGCCAGGCACGAAAGAAGAACTGACAATGATGGATTCACAAATGTCACACATCAAAGAAGAAGAAGACCTATGGCTCCTTCGGCAACATGGCAAAGACCATCACCCAGGTTCAATTATCCCTTTTTTGGTTTTTGTTTTAAATGCAATGGCTATGGACATAAAATCTCAGAATGCAAATATAATGTAAGACCAAGGAACTTCACCAGTAGAAATGCTTTTTCTCCTCTGATGAATTATATAGTAGAATGTTATAAATGTCATAATTTTGGGCACATTGCAAGAAACTATAGAAGTACATTTGCTACAAATCAATATCAGGGAAGAAGTGTCCAACCAAATAGAATGAGACAAAATATAAAATGTCCTGTAAAACATACACAAACTGTTGATAAGGGAAAGGCAAAACAAGGGCCCAAAACTACTATCAAAATGGAGTGGAAAGAAAAGGAGCAGCTTAAGGAAGAAAAGGAATCCTTAATCGTACAAATAGATTTTGAAGCACAGAATAAATATGTACCATGGATACTTGATAGTGGATGCTCCAGTCATATGACAGGTAACAAACAAAAATTTGAGAAGTTACAGAAATATGAAGGTGGTTCAATAAAATTTGGAAATAATGATGGAGCTAAGATAGTTGGCAAAGGTTCAATTAAAATTATTAACGAAAAAATTAAGTCAGAAGAATTCTTGTTTGTGGATGGCTTGAAACATAACCTATTGAGTGTAATTCAGATTTGTGATAAAGGTCATGAGGTAGTTTTTAAGAAGTAGGGTTGTGAAGTCAGAAAGACAAATAGTGGAAAACTGATAGCAACTGGATCAAGAACATCTGGAAACCTATACATGCTCTCAAAGACTTTAGAAGGAGCTTGTTTTATTGGACAGGAAGAAGAAAATTGGTTGTGGCACAAGAGACTCGGTCATATCAGTTTTGACAATCTAGTAAAAATCACCTCAAAAAGAGCAGTGAGAGATATTCCCACCATCAGCAAACCTGTAAATAGCATTTGTGCTTCATGCCAAAAGGGGAAACAAACTAGAGTCTCTTTCAAAACAAAATAACACTACACAAGCAAACCTTTGGAACTAATACACACTAATTTATGTGGACCCATGAGAACACAAAGCATAAACGGTGATAAATACTTTATGTTGTGCATTGATGATTATTCCATAATGGCATGGATATTTTTCTTAAAGCATAAATCAAAAGCTTTTGATATGTTTAAGATTTTCAAAAACCAAGTTGAGAATGAAACAGGAAAGAGGATCAAATTTTTAAGAACAGATAGAGTAGGATAATTCATTTCAGAGGAGTTTATGGAGTACTGTGAAAAGTATGGTATCAAGAGACAGTTCTCAGCATCCAGGAAACCTCAATAGAATGGAGTGGTCGAAAGAAAGAATAGGACAATGCAGGAAATGGCTCGGACTATGTTGGCTAAAAGTAAAGTAGCAGACAAATTTTGGAAAGAAGCAGTCCATACTACAGTGTGTTGAGTGGTGTTTTCACCCAATTGTGAAAGCACACTCTCCGGTAGGATTTGAGTCCTAAAATCCTCTACTTGCAAAGAAGGTAACTTCTCCAAGGTTCCTGTTATGCTGATTCTTTGTCTACCAATGATGTTATTCAAGTGAAATGCTAGGAATACCTTAGGATTTGCAAGTGGATGTTAACAAGGGGCACTGGGGTTTATATAATTTGAATTTACAGTGGACTCAAAGTGAATAATTGTACTTTAATCTTGGATTTTGATGGATTTTTAGTTATTTATTTGGATACAGTAATTAAACTACAGAAAATAAAGCAAGGGTTTGAACAATAAAGAAAAGTAAATGAAAGAGAAACTAAACTACAGTCAGAATGCTGCCATCAATTTGATGAAACTAAAGATAATGAGGTTTTCTGCATGCAACCTAACCTAATGAACATACAAACTCACACAATCCAAATAAGCTAGGTGCGGGCTTCTAAGGTTTCTACTATAATTCCAGATTCAGGCATTCGCATGAAGCAACCAAGAGCACTTGCATTAAACTTCACCTAAAAGCCTTATAAATCTAAAATGAATGATATAACATTAAATCATGCATACAAAAATGACTCCTTCTTTCTCATCAATTAGATGCCAACTCTTTGTATTTTGTATTAAATGATATGTCAATTACATTCAAAGAATGTTCCAGGCATAAATATTCCAGAACAAAAGAAGGAAATTGCCCAAGTGCAGGCCCAGAATAGCATTGAAGCTCTTGTCTTTGCAACTCTGCAATCGGCAATTTCCAACCCCTCTTTCAATCTACACTTTTGGCTTTATACTAACGAAAACGGCTCTTCGATTCTCCTTGTGTCGCTTTGTTTCATCTTCCTGCATGTGACCCTTCAATTTCCCTTTCTTTTCGTTGCTTTTGACTCACTCGATGCCGAGACCCTTTGAAATCCTTCGTTGCATGCAACGCTCCTGCAACTCTGACATATGTACGCCATGTGTCCTACATTTTCTATGCCTTCTGTAACGTTTTCCTGTGCAAATCATGACAAAAACTGCATGCAGCCTGTTCACCTTCCTAGCCGCAAAAATGTGACATGTCGCGAAATCGTGACATGTCGTGATATCGTGATGACCTCCTCGTTCGTATGCCTTCGGCCACTTTCTGTCATGATATCGTGATGTTTTTCACCTTCGGACCTTCATGCCACTTTTTGTCATGATATCACGATGTTTTTCACCTTCGGACCTTCATGCCGCTTTCTATCGCGATATCGCTACCGATTTCTATTTTAAGCCTCCTTTCCACAAACTGTAGCGAAATCGCTACCGTTCTCGCCTTCGGACCTTCTTGCCGCAAACTGTCGTGATATCGCTACCGCTTTTGCCCTCCGTACATTTTGCCGAACCTGTCACGATTTCGTGACCATTTTCTCCTTCGGGCCACTTTGCCAAAACACGTCACGAAATCGTGACCATTTTCTCCGTCCGTACAGTTTGCCAAAACATGTCATGAAATCACGACCATTTTCTCCTTCGGGCCACTTTGCCAAAACATGTCACGAAATCGTGACCATTTTCTCCTTCGGGCCACTTTGCCAAAACACGTCGCGAAATCACGACCATTTTCTCCTTCGGGCCACTTTGCCAAAACACGTCGTGAAATCGCGACCATTTTCTCCTTCGGGCCACTTTGCCAAAACACGTCACGAAATCGCGACCATTTTTCATCATCCGTACGCTTCGGCAAAACACGTCGCGAAATCGTGACACTTTTCATCATCCGTACGCTTCGGCAAAACACGTCGCGAAATCGTGACACTTTTCATCATCCTTTCCAACGGCATGTCGCGATTTCGCTACACCTTTTCACTCTTTCCAGTGATATGTCGCGATTTCGTGACAACTTTTAATTTTTCTTTTCTTTCTCCTTTTCGGCAGTGATGGAGCTACATGTCGCGATTTCGTGACACTTTCCTGTTTCCGGCAGCGATGGTGCGACAAGTCGCGATTTCGTGACATGTCGCGATTTCGTGACACTTTCAACACTTAGGAATTTTTTTCTCTTTTCTTCAATTTTAGCATCTGGGTCACCGAGATTCTTCTCTGCAAGCCTGCAAAAAGGTGGGTCCCCAATTTTGGGGTGTTTTGTGGATCAACCACAATAAATGGTGACTCTGTTGTCAAATGCTCTTGAGCATTTTAGTAAGAACCCAACCTAAAACATATCACAAACTCGCAAACATATGTTAGCACATAAGAAAAATAACAAATGCCCAAAGATCAAAAGTACATGAATCATCAGAATCATCAAGTATTAGCTCAATTTGTGCAATGTGTTTTCATTCCCTATCGTTTGAAATTGATCAACATTCCATTATCAGTTTTGCATGAATGCATATGTGGGATGGTGAATGATTTGTGTACCCTAATGAATGTGCAAGGAGATTTTGCTTTCATAAAAGGCATGGTCCTTCTTCTATTATTATGTACAAGCATTCAAGATTGCCAAACCCTCTTAGGATCCACTAATTCATTACCTTATTGTATCCCAAAGTTGGTTACGAGTCTCTACCATCTAGAACCCTTGTGCAAGTGAATGTGAAATCAGAACTTTGGGGAATCAGACTCCCAACCAACCGAGATGAGAGTTTAACCCTATCCTTACTATTCTGATTTAGATTTCATTACCTCACTTTAAGAAAAATAATTAAACCAGCTATGGAAGAAATGGTCATGCTAGTCTAACCCTCTAGACAATCAGTGGTCTTGTTTTTTAGGCAAGACATGATGCCATGCATGGGCATATCTAACCCCACAATCCAAAACTTATCTCCATTTCTTTGGACCTTGGGGATGACTACCCATCCTTTGCAGAGGACAAGTAGTACGATCCTTACAATCCAAAATAAAGATGAGATGGGAAAAATTTATTTATTATTTTATTTTATTTTATTATTATTATTATTTTTTTTTTACTTCTTGGACCTTGGGGATGACTACCCATCCTGGCTAGGGACATGTAGTACGATCCTTACAATCCAAACTTTTAGGTGTAAATGGAAAATATTAATTTTGTTGCTTAGACCTTGGGGATGACTACCCATCCTTTGCAGAGGACAAATAGTACGATCCTTACAATCCAAGATTTACTATGAAATGAGACATAAGAGCTTTGGGGAATCAGATTCTCAACCTAAGCGAGATGAGAATTTATGCCTTATCCTTACTACTCCATGTAGGTCAAATCAAAGTTTTGGGGAATTGGATCCTCAACCTAAGTTCGATGAGGATTTAACCATATCCTTACTACTCTGATTTTAGGCTTTAAGGTCTATGGAAGTGGTCAAAACCACTGTTTTAAGGATCATGCTGCATAAATAGGATAGACATGAAATACTTCTTTCGCCCAACCTTTCCTTCCAAGTTAGGTTTTGATCATTTTTCTCAAGATCCTTTTTAATGTATGAGACGTGCTTGGTTCTAGATATCTCAAGACTCAGTTTCCAACCTTAGGATTTACTTACATATATGTTATAACACAACCCTAAGAGGATTTGACATACTTTAATGGATTGTACCTAAGATGCATATGTAACTAAGATGAGATGTATGTAAGGTGAGATGGAACATGAATGCATTATTTCTTGAATTACAAATGGAATGAATTGTCATGCAAAACTGATTCTTTCATGCATCACAAAATCAAACAATATAACTTAAAATGTTTTATGTTACTTGTGGAGCTTTTACAAGATAATTCCAATATTTCATATTCTCCTAACCTTAAGCATAAGTTGACATCTCAATTTTTTATTCTTTATTTTTTATTTTTTTATTTTTATTTTTTTATTATTTTTTTATCAAAATTAACACACATGTCAATTGAAATCAAATCCATAACCAAAAACCTAGCTAGACTAACAATCCTAAACAATAAAAACAAAATCTGAAAATCCCCCACCAAAACCAAAAGAATAATATCAAAGTCTCACAACCTAAGGGCTAAAATAATGCTTTAAAATCTGCCCATTAACCGGTAGCATGAAATCTCTCCCTTCTAAGGTTTTTAGCCTAAAGGTATTCTTCCCGAGAATCTCTGAAATCTGATATGGGCCTAACCAAAGACAATCAAACTTTTGATGATTCCCTTTTTCCTCATGTCTTTTGTCCCATAGTAATACCAAATCTAAAATTCTGAATGATTTAACTTTGGCCCTTCTGTCAAACCATCTCTTGATAACTGCTTGGTGTTTATTCATGTGATTCATGGCCTCTTCTCTCTTTTCATCAAGGTGCAACAACTGGCTCAACCTGGATTCAACTTGATCATCTATCCCCAAGTACTCTTGTATGAAATGCAAGGTCTGCAACTTCAAATTTGGTAGAAATATCGGGTCTTGCCCATAGACCAAATGATAGGGAGTATTCCCTATGGACTCTTTCACTCTGGTCCTATCTGCCCAAAGGGCAAACTTTAGTTGGCTGTGCCGATCTCGAGGGTTCTTTTCCAGCAACTTCTTAATAGTATTCAACAAATTCTTATTTGAAGACTCAGCCAACCCATTTCCTTGAGGATAGTAATTGGATGCAAACTTTAAGCTCACTTTGTTATCATATGCCCAATCTGCAAATTGTGTAAAAATAAAAGCTTTACCATTGTCACTGACAATAGAGTCGGGCATTCCAAATCTTGTTATAATTTGATCCTCAAGAAATTTAATCACAACATCTCGTGGTGGCATGTTTAGTAGGAATCGCTTCTGTCCACCTTGTATAGTAGTCTGTAGCTATCAAAATGAATTTATGAGAATCAGAAGAATTTGGGTTAATAACCCCGATGAAATCTAGTCCCCACTGTGCAAATGGTCTCATTTCAACTATAGGTTGCAACGACATGGCTGCATTTCTCTCTCTATTTGCAGCCACTTGACAGATATGACAAGATCGTACATGGGTATGCGCATCCTTGAAAATATGTGGCCAGTAGTATCCTGCTCTCAGGATTTGATGTGTTGTAGCATTGGCTGCACCATGACCGGTTCCATGTTTCCCGTGAAATTCCTGCAACACCCTGGCAGCTTCTTCTTTTCTCAAGCACCTCAGGTAGATACCTTCATGATTCTTCTTGTAAAGCACACCAGATTTTATCAGATAATTGATAGATTTAAGCCTTAAGGCTCTTCTCTATGTTGAATTCAGATTAGAAGGACACTTACCAGTCAATAAAAATTGCACAATATCAACATACCAGTCATCCTTAGCCATGTATTCTATATTTGAGCATTGACCTGTTATTTGTGGATTATTTTTTGCGATCGCCTTCGCTAGTCCCTGTCCTCGAACTAGTTTCATTGGTTGGATTTCGAGATCAAATTCTTGGATGGTTGAAATCCATTTTCCTCTCTTCTCACCTAGTTCATTCTGCAAAAACATGGTCTTGACATCAGAATCGGGCACAATGGCAATAACTCGCTATGTACGATGTAGTGCCTAAATTTTTTCACAGCTTTTGAAAAGTGCGTACATTTGCTTATCAAGGATTGAATACCTTAATTGAGCATCTTTCGGGGGGCACTTAAAAATGCTATGGGTTTTTTGGCACTATCCTCGCCTTTTTGGGTTAATACACTCGCAAAGGAGTGTTCTGATGCAAAAGCATAAATATAAAAAGGCTTGGAGTAGTCTAGACTTATAAGGACAAGGGCTCGGAAATGGCATCTTTGATGTTCTGGAAGGCCACTCTGCTTTCCTCGTTCCATTTTACATCCACATCTTTCTTTAGCATCTTGTTCAGAGGCTTGGCTATCTCAGCAAAGCTAGAGATAAAATTCCTCACAAAATTAACCTGCCCAAAGAAAGATCTCAATTCTTTCTTACTACTCGGGAGAGGTAGGTTTTGGATGGCTTGTACCCTTTCTGGGTCGATGGATATGCCCTCTTTCGAAATAATGTGACCCAGCAATTTTCCTTCTATCACTCCGAAAATGCACTTTTTGGGATTTAAGGAAATTCCATGTTCTCTACATCTTTGAAGCACTTTCTTTAAATCTTTGACATGATCCTCTCTCCTCTTCGAGAAAACTGGTATATCATCCACATACACGATGATGCATTTTCCTATGAGCCATTTGAATGTGTAATCCATGGCGCGTTGAAAAGTTGCACCAGCATTTAACAGTCCGAACGACATTCTCTTATATGCAAATGTCCCCCACTTGGTAGTGAAGGCTATTTTCATCCTATCTTCTAGATGTATAAGAATTTGGTTGTACCCAGAATATCCATCGAGAAAGGACATCATTTCAGATCCATTTACCATTTGTAGAATTTCATCGATTGATGGCAGTGGATAATTATCTTTTTGAGAGGCTTTATTAAGATTTCAAAAATCTATGCATAGCCTAATCTCTCCACTCTTTTTTCTCACTGGAATGAGGTTAGCCACCCAGGTTGAGTGCCTAACAGGAAAAATGATTTTCGCTTCCAATAATCTTTTAACCTCATTTTCGATCAAAGGCTCCAATAGCGGGTTAACAACTCACTGTCTTTGCCTAAAAGGCTTGGAGTTTGGCTTCAAAGGGATGGTATGTGTGATAATGTTTTGGTTGTAAGTCTTCAGCTCATTGTAGTTCCAAGCAATACAATCTATGTAATGCTTCAATGCCTGTATTATATTTCTCCTTTCTTCCTCTCGTACATGCCTTTGCTATGTACACCTCCTTTGGATTGTCCGCACTCCCTAGATTAATTGAATCACACGCATATTTGGGGAGTGGGACTCTTTTTCTTTTCTTGTTCTTGCATTCCATATCGAACATCTTCTCTAATGAAACCATGTCTTTAGGAATTTTGTTGGATTGATACGCAGTTTCACTTTCATCTTATGTTCCATCCTGCCACCTTTGCTCCTCATCAATCACCTGATTTTCAAAAATACCCAAGTTCGTGACAAATTTGAAAATATGTCTGTCACTTTCAAAAACTTGGAAATTCTTTACGTTATCGGGTATTGATGGACAAGGAACCAGTTCAATGGAAAACTTTTTACATCTTCTTATATCAACCGGATTCAACATGCCCACGGCGACTACAAGAGAGTCTGCTATTCGATTTCCTTTCCTAGAAATAAGGGCTTGTTGAATGCGTCAAACTCCTCCATGAGGTCCATAACCCTAGTTCTATAAAGGCTCAGTATTTTTTCACGGCATGTATATTGTCCTTTGATTTGCTTGACTACCAACTCAGAATCTCCCAAAACCTTCAAGCATTTAACATGTTTGCTCAATGCTAGACGTAAACCATAGATCAATGCTTCGTACTCTACCACATTGTTTGTGCAAGGAAATTGCAGTTTATAAGCAGCTAGCAATGGTTTGCCTCCTACACCAGTGAGCTCGACTCTAGCTCCTGCTCCCTGTCTAGACTTTGATCCATCGAACTTGAGCAACCACGTGTAATCATTTTCTTCAGAAGAATGACCATGACACACTTCTTCTTTAAAATCTTCAGCAGCTTCCTCAACATCAAGTGCATAGACTCCTAAGTCTGGCTCAGAAAACTGAACTTCATTCGGCTTGTTAAAATCTGTTATAATCTCTTTAAGCCTCGGTTTGTTTTCCACTCTTATTTGATTTGCAAATTTCCTTCCATGGTAGCCACATATGCGAGTAGTCTGTTGCAAAATAGCCATTCAGAGTTTTCATCCAATCCCTAGCAAGTAACATTCCATACCTTCTTGGGATATTAACCACCAAAATGTCCACAACCTGCTGAACCCTGGGTTCAAAATTCAATTGAATCTTGACATCATATAAAGTCCCCACTACATTTACTTCTGATCTGTCCAGTTGCGGGACTGTACATTTGGATGAAACAGGTCGTAGACCTAGCATTTTACATATTTTTGTAGGCATGAGGTTGCTCGTGGCACCCGTGTCCACCAAAAAGTTATGCAAATTCTTACCCGCAATTCTCAGAGTCAGTAAGAATGGCGGGACATCCCTTCTCTCCTTTCGCAAAATAAGATGGGATTCAACTCTTTTTTCCTTCCACATCGGATCAGGTGAGTTCAAAGCTCTTATCAACGCCTCCTTTTGACCAGGCAATTTAGTTGCGTCCAGGAATGAAAGGCTAGATTTGGACTTCTTCATATCCTCCACTACGTCATAATTTGGTTTTTCGAATTTGACTGTCTTCTGGACGTCATTAGACATTTCTCTTCTGAGTGGAGGGGGAGGGTTGTTACTTGCCTTTGTATCTGGAGGAAGAATAGAATTGTTTGGAGGTGTTGATGAGGTTTTAGGGGCTTTAGACTTACTTCTCAAATGGTATCCATGGTTCCCCTTTCTGAAATCTTGAAAAGCTTGCACCTCCTGTTCCAGAATTTCGTCTTCTTCTTCCTCACTCTCACCCTCTTAATGATATACAATTTCCATCACCATAACATTATCATCTTGGTGTTGTGATGGACTCTCATTTGATACCAATTCCAAATCATCACTTGTGCTTGAATACAATGAGTGTATCTAGCAATCTCAGGACAATTCCTCTCATTGTGTTCTTTTGTGTTATGTAACCTGCACCCCCTTTCCCATGCCAAATCTGAAATATTCAAAAGAGAATTGGATTGGCTAGGTCCTGTAGAAGCATCTAATTGATTAGCAATGGGATCAGGAACTCCCCCATTGTTTGGCTTGGTGTTCCAGTGCCTCCCTCTATTGTTAAAATTCCGATTTGGGTGAGGAGCATGGGACTCATACTTCTGATGTTGAACCCTGTCATTGCTCAGTTTAAGCACTAGTTTCTTGAGCTCCTCGACTTTTGAATAAACATCTTTTGGTGGAATCATATTGTTGTTAACCCCCGTTGGATTCGCATAATTAATGGGGTCTTGATTCAACACTAGGGTCGGGTTCTGAGGAATTGGATTCCCGTATGGGTTGACACTTTGAATCGGGGTTGGATTTGGAAATGGAACTATGGCCTGAGGATTGGCATGACTAGTTCCTTGCATAGTAGGTTGACCGCTTCTGCAAAAATGCAGGGACAGTGGAATGGCCGTGATTGGTTGGATTGGAATGGGTGCATACGCGGGTGTCTTGGTGGATACGATTCATTGATATGGAAAGGCATTCATGCTTGGCATTTGTGGTGCCAAGAGTTGATTTGCTTGGGGAGCTTGACCATATGGAGCATACTGTCCCATCACAGGCGTCTGGGTAAACCCATAGCCTTGTGGCGTCATTTGCTGCTCGATAGTCATGGCTTTGTTATAGGCCAAAGCCAACGTGGTAACCTGAGGATTGTACCTTGCAAACATGGCTGTCATGGGGTCCAATGCCCCAAAATATATCTGCAAAGTCACTGCGAGATCAATAGCAAAGTGCCTAATTGCTCTGTTATAGCACTTTTGGAATCTCTGATTAAACATTCTGATTGGTTCCCCTTGGTTCCTTTTGCATGTAATAAACTGATTGTAAATAGTTGCGGGATCTAAGGGTGACCTAAATTGATTGACAAAGGCATTTTCCATTTGTGTCCAAGAGGTGATTGAACCAGGTGGCAAGCATATATACCATTCATATGCTATTGGATCTAAACTCATAGGGAAAAGTCTGCAGGCCACATCTTCATATTGAAATTGCAGCCTAATTAAAACATCCCTATAGGCTTGGATATGTTCTTCTGATGTTATTAGGCCATCTGGCTTGTATTTAGGCAAAAATATTTCAATGTTCTTGGGGATTTCATGGATATCCCCAACAATATTCAAAGGAGTATTGTTAGCTCCATACCAAGGAGCTGCTGGATCTTGAGCCATTTGACTCAAAATTGATGTAGACAGACCTACAATAGTAGTAGAAATATTACTAACTATAGGCACACTAGGGGCAACAGATATTACTGGTGTAGGTCCACTCGACGTTCCTGGAGAAAATAGGTCTTTTATGACTGGTGTGCTTTCGAATTGCTTGGCTTTACCCTTGGGAGTACCAGTAAGGTCGTGAAAAATGGTTTCTTCGGTTGTTTGAGACCTGGTCGTAATACGGCATGGTGGGTCTAGCCTGCCTGAGGAAACCCTCGACTATTTTGAAGAAAACCTGCAACAAAAACAAAAACAGTGTTGCAATTTAGCCGTAAATGATTTCAAAATTAAGTCAAAAACAAGACATTCAGATATGAAAATCAAAATCAAATAAACCAGTTCGGGCCCTCCTTCTAGCGCCAATATGTTGAGTGGTGTTTTCACCCAATTGTGAAAGCACACTCTCCGATAGGATCTGAGTCCTAAAATCCTCTGCTTGCAAAGAAGGTAACTTCTCCAAGGTTCCTGTTATGCTGATTCTTTGTCTACCAATGATGTTATTCAAGTGAAATGCTAGGAATACCTTAGGATTTGCAAGTGGATGTTAACAAGGGGCACTGGGGTTTATATAATTTGAATTTATAGTGGACTCAAAGTGAATAATTGTGCTTTAATCTTGGATTTTGATGGATTTTCAGTTATTTATTTGGATACAGTAATTAAACTATAGAAAATAAAGCAAGGATTTGAACAATAAAGAAAAGTAAATGAAAGAGAAACTAAACTACAGTCAGAATGCTGCCATAAATTCGATGAAACCGAAGATAATGAGGTTTTATACATGTAACCTAACCTAATGAACCTGCAAACTCGCACAATCCAAATAAGCTAGGTGCGGGCTTCTAAGGTTTCTACTGTAATTCTAGATTCAGGCATTCGCATGAAGCAACCAAGAGCACTTGCATTAAACTTCACCTAAAAGCCTTATAAATCTGAAATGAAAGATATAACATTAAATCATGCATACAAAAATGACTCCTTCTTTCTCATCAATTATATGCCAACTCTCTGTATTTTGTATTAAATGATATGTCAATTACATTCAAATAATGTTCCAGGGATAAATATTCCAGAACAAAAGAAGGAAATTGCCCAAGTGCAGGCCCAGAATAGCATTGAAGCTCTTGTCTCTGCAACTCTGCAATTGGCAATTTCCAACCCCTCTTTCAATCTACACTTCTGGATTTATACTAACGGAAACGGCTCTTCGATTCTCCCTGTGTCACTTTGTTTCATCTTCCTGCATGTGACCCTTCAATTTCCCTTTCTTTTCATTGCTTTTGACTCACTCGATGTCGAGACCCTTTGAAATCCTTCGTTGCATGCAACGCTCCTGCAACTCTGACATCTGTACGCCATGTGTCCTACATTTTATGCGCCTTTTGTAACATTTTCCTGTGCAAATCATGACAAAAACTGCATGCAGCCTATTCACATTCCTAGCCGCAAAAACGTGACATGTCACGATATCGCGACATGTCGCGATATCGCGACGCCCTCCTCGTTCATATGCCTTCGGTCACTTTCTGTCGTGATATCACGACGTTTTTCACCTTCGGACCTTCATGCCGCTTTCTGTCGCGATATCGCGATGTTTTTCACCTTCGGACCTTCATGCCACTTTCTGTCGCGATATCGCTACCAATTTCTATTTTAAGCCTCCTTTCCACAAACTGTAGCGAAATCGCTACCGTTCTCACCTTCGGACCTTCTTGCCGCAAACTATCGTGATATCGCTACCGCTTTTTCCCTCCGTATGTTTTTCCGGAACCTGTCGCGATTTTGCGACCATTTTCTCCTTCGGGCCACTTTTCCAAAACACGTCGCGAAATTGTGACCATTTTCTTCGTCCGTACAGTTTGCCAAAACACGTCACGAAATCATGACCATTTTCTCCTTCGGGCCACTTTGCCAAAACACATCGTGAAATCATGACCATTTTCTCCTTCGAGCCACTCTGCCAAAACACATCGCGAAATCATGACCATTTTCTCCTTCGGGCCACTTTGCCAAAACACGTCGCGAAATCGCGACCATTTTCTCCTTCGGGCCACTTTGCCAAAACACGTCGGGAAATCATGACCATTTTTCATCATCCATACGCTTCGGCAAAACACGTCACGAAATCACGATACTTTTCATCATTCGTATGCTTCAGCAAAAGACGTCGCGAAATCGTGACACTTTTCATCATCCTTTCCAGTGGCATGTCGTGATTTTGCTACACCTTTTCACTCTTTCCAGCAATATGTCGTGATTCCGCGACAACTTTTAATTTTTCTTTTCTTTCTCCTTTTCGACAGCGATGGAGCTACATGTCATGATTTCGTGACACTTTCCTATTTTTGGCAGCGATGGCATGACAAGTCACGATTTTGCGACATGTCGCGATTTCGTGACACTTTCAACACTTAGGCATTTTTTTCTCTTTTCTTCAATTTTAGCATCTGGGTCACCGAGATTCTTCTCTGCAAGCCTGCAAAAATGTGGGTCCCCAATTTTGGGGTGTGTTGTGGATCAACCACAACACGGTGTATATCCAAAATACGTACATGCTGAGAACACATGAAAGCAAAATTCCTTATGAGTTGTGGTTTGGAAAAAGGGCAACAGTAAAATACCTCAAAGTTTTTGGTAGCAAATGCTACATCAAAAGAACTGAAGATAATATTGGTAAGTTTGAAGATAGAGCGGATGAAGGTTTTTTTGTCGGTTATTCATCAAAAATCAAAGCTTACAAATGCCACAACAAAAGGCTAAAGAAATTTGTGGATAGTGTCGATGTTAAATTTGATAAAGGTAGAGAACGAGTAATTAGCTATGAAATGAACTACTCAACTTATGAAGAGATTATTGAAGAAGATGAGGAAAAAAAATGGAGAAGATACAGAACATTGACTCAGAAGATTTAAGTTGTGATTCAGAAGTGGAAGAAAATAAGAAATTCAAAACAGACAGCTGGTAGAAAAATCATCCTAGAGAGAAAATAGTTGGAGACCCCAAAGTTGGTGTTCAGACAAGAAGAAGAGCAGTAAGTAACTACTCTCTACTATCCAACATTGAACCCAAAAATGTTGAGGATGCAAGCAAAGATGAAAGTTGGATGAAGGAAATAAATGAAGAATTAGATCAGATCGAGAAAAACAAAACTTGGGACTTAGTACCTAGACCTGCTAACAAAAATATAATCGGGACTAAATGGATTTTTCGAAACAAGTTGAATGAAGATGAACAGGTAGTTAGAAATAAATCAAGATTAGTTTGTAAGGGCTATGCACAAGTTGAAGGCATTGATTTTGAGGAAACTTTTGCACCAGTAGCTATATTAGAGGCAATCAAAATGTTTTTGGCTTTAGCAGTCTACAAGAATTTCAAAGTTTATCAAATGGATGTGAAATCAACATTTTTGAATGGGAAACTTGAAGAAGAGGTTTATATTGAGCAACCATATGGGTTCCAACTTGGTGATAATCCAAACTTTGTCTGCAAGTTGAAGAAAGCTTTATATGGCTTAAAACATGCACCCCAAGCATGGTATGCAAGACTAGACAACTATCTCACTCAACAAAGGTTTAAGAAAGGTATGGTGGATAGTAACCTGTATGTCAAAATAGAAAATGGGCATCTTATTGTTCTTGTTGTATATGTAGATGATATTATATTTGGCAGCAGCAAAGATGAGTCATGTAAAGATTTAGTAAATAAGATGCAAAAGGAATTTGAAATGTCAATGATTAGTGAACTGTCATATTTCTTCGATTTGCAAGTTAATCAAAGTAAGAAGGGCATATTTATTTCTCAAGTTAAATATGTAAAAGAGATGTTAAAGAAATTCACAATGGAGGATTGTAACCCAGTTAGCACTCCCATGATGACAGGCTGTAATTTGAGCAAAGATGAAAAATCTCCACCTATTGATCAAACCATGTACATATCTATGATTGGAAGCCTATTGTATCTGACAGCTACCAGACCAGATATTTTGCAGGCAGTATGCATGGTAGCATGCTTTCAGGCCAATCCCAAGGAGACTCATGTGACAGTAGTAAAGAGGATTCTTCGGTATCTCAAGGGTACTATGGAGTATGGGTTGTGGTATCCAAAAGGTAAAGACTTCACCCTTATATCATATTTAGATGCAGATTGGGCAGGATGTGTAGATGACAGAAAGAGTACCAGTGGAGGTGCATTCTATCTGGGAGACAGATTGGTTGCATGGCACAGTAAGAAACAAGATTTCATTTCTCTATTGACAGTAGAGGTAGAATATATTGCAACAACAACTTGTTGTACACAGGTATTATGGATGAAACAAACCCTAAAAGATCTTGGTATTAGCTTTAGTGATCCGATATCAGTTAAGTGTGATAACATCAGTGCCATTAACATCTCCAAGAATCCAGTTATGCATTCACACACAAAGCACATTGCCATCAGGTATCACTTTTTGAAGGAGAAAATTGTAGAAGGTGAGGTTAAATTGGATTTTGTTCCAACCACAGAACAAGTAGCAAATATCTTCACAAAACCATTGCCCAAGGAAGTGTTTGAGTACCTTCAAAACAAATTGGGAGTGGTCACACTTCCCAAGAATTGATTAGCTACAGGGATCACATTCTCAGGGGGAGCATTTAAGTATTTGATTATTTTTTTGCTCATGATCATAATTTGTGCTAAGTGTAACAAATTGTGCCTGAGAATGTTGTGCATGGACTCAGGGGGAGTCTGTAGTAGCCCTTTGGTATTATTGACAAAGGGGGAGAAGAGTTATAGAAAATTGCACATGTGTTGCCAACAATTCCAAAGGGGGAGATTATTGAGCAAGGTGCAGCAATAGTATTGTCATTGTTGTCAACACAGTAAAATAGATCTATTGATGTAGTGGACAGGAAGTTCAAAGGCTAGTCAGATGCAGAAGACAGGAGTTCAAAGGTTACTCAGAGTATGTACGGTGATTTTCCAAGAATATCGAACTACCCCATTTGCAAAAGATCAAAGAAAAAGACAAGTAAGAAAAGTGTCGCGATATCGTGACATAAACAACAGGCAAGAAAACTGTCATGATATCATGACATGTTAGAAGAGAGAGAAGAAGCAGGAAAAACTGTCATGATTTTGTGACATATTGGAAGAGAGAGAAGAAGCAAGAAAAACTGTTGCAATTTTGTAACATGTTGGAATAAAGAGAAGTAGGAAAAACTGTCACAATTTTGTGACATGTTGGAAGAAAGATAAGAAGCAAGAAAAACTATCGCGATTTCGTGACATGTTGGAAGAAAGAGAAGAAGCAGGAAAAACTATCACAATTTCGTGACATGTTGGATGAGAAAAAGACAAGTGGAAAAACTGTTGCGATTTCATGACATGTTTGGAGAAAAAGCGCAAGCAAGAAAAAGTGTCACGATTTCGCGACATATTGCAAAGAAGGTTGTACGGACGAAAAAGTGTCGCGATTTCATGACATATTACAAAGAAGGTTGTATAGACAAAAAAGTGTTGCGATTTCATGACATATTGCAAGGAAGGTTGTACGGATGAAAAAGGGTCGTGATTTCGCGACATATTGCAAAGAAGGTTGTACGGATAAAAAAGTGTCATGATTTTGTGACATATTGCAAGGAAGGTTGTACGGAAGAAAAAGTGTCACGATTTCATGACATATTGCAAGGAAGGTTGAACGGATGAAAAAGTGTCACGATTTCGTGACATGTTGCAGGAGAGAGAGTCCGAGAGAAAATGTGTCGCGATTTCGTGACATGTTGCAGGAGAGAGAGTCTGAGAGAAAATGTGTCGCGATATCGTGCCATGTCGGGTTTTCGTGACCCAAAGGCAAGAGAAAGCGCTAAAGAAAAAAAGTGTCACGATATTGTGACATGTCGCATTTTCACGACCCAAAGGCAAGTTAAAGCGCTAAGGAGATAAAGTGTCGTGATATCGCAACATGTTGCATTTTCATGACTAAAGGAGGAGAGAAAAAATAAGAAGGCAGAAGTGTCACGACTTCGTGACAAAAGTAAAGAAGGAGAGTACAGAAGAAAAAGTGTAGCGATATCGCTACATGTTGTATTCTCATGGGCCAAAGCTAAGAGAAAGCATACGGAGGTGAAAGTGTCGCGATATTGTGACATGTGTTTTCGTGACAACAACAACAAAAGAGTTACAGGGGAAGTTGAAGCCGACGAAGACCGATGTAAGCTGACAAAGATTAGGGTTTGCAACCAACAAAGATTAGGGTTTGCAACCAACAAAGATTAGGGTTTGCAGTTGACTAATATTAGGGTTTGCAGATGACTAAGAACAATATTTACAGTCGACTAAGATTAGGTTTTTGATATTGAAAATATTGTTATAAAAGGAAGGTTGTTTGAAGAGTTGAATATGTTGAGAAGTGCGACATTCGGAGATAGTGCACAGAGTGCAAAGTTCGGTCATAGTGTGTAGTGTGCAAGTCGTCGAATCATTCTAAGTGCAAAGATCGTAAAGGAAGCAGAGTGCGTAAAGGAGAGAAGATAAACGTTTGACAGTTAAGTAGCAGATTGTGTGAAGTGATAGCGCAGAGAGAGCAAAGTGCACACAGGACAAAAAAGTGAAGCAGAACAGTTAAGGTCTTGTAAAAGCAAAGGTATCTTACTATCATTCTTCTAGTTTTAGAATTGAAGTCCAAGTTGGTGCTTGGCATAAGGGGTTGGTGCTCCTTCCAGTGGGTGTTGGTAAATCAGGGGTTGGTGCTCCTTTCTATTGGTGCAGATAAACAAGGGGTTGGTGCTCCTTCCAGTGGGTGCTGGTAAATCAGGGTTTGGTGCTCCTTTCTATTGGTGCAGATAAATAAGGGGTTGCTGCTCCTTCTAGTGGGTGTTGGTAAACTAATTGTAAAGTTTTTGCTTTACAAAGGTTGGATTTGGATGGTAGTCCAAGCAGTCATTTTTGAGGAGTAGCCACATTGGTGAACCTCGTTAAATATTGTGTTGTGTGATGCTCTTGTGCTATTCTTGTTGTATCTTGCATTAAGTTTTGATTGCTACTATTATTAAGAACTGTAAATTTAAAAAGTAAAGAGCTACACTGATTCACCCCCCTCTCAGTGCCATTGTAAGTCTAACACTTGGGTGGGAAATTTGCTTTATATTCTATTTTTTTTTCCTCCCTCTGTTATTCTTTGAAATATTTTGTTAGTTTGCAATTTTTTTTTATTTTCTAGCCAAGGGTTCACGGGTTTGTCATGCTACCCCTTGGCCGCTATCAATCAAAGCGGTCGGCTCTGAGCCGCTGTTGCTCAGAGTGGCCAAGCTTGAATTCTAATGATCAAAAATTTGATCGTTGGTCCTTGGCTGCTGCTGCCTCCAGCAGCCAGGTTTCAGCCACTGTAGGCGACAACGGCTAAAGCTTGAGCCTTGTTTTTTTTTTTGCATATTTTGTTGAATTCTTAAGACTTTTTGAATTTTGCTTTGCTTTATTAGGTGCAATTTATTCTTCTTTTGCTTATATTTAGATTAAATCATACTCTTTTCCACCATTTTTATATTTATTGTGAATTATGCCTTAGATGCACTATAGTTATGTTTTGTCTTTATTTTGCTTTTCTTAGATCCTCACTGCTCGGGCCCGGGACATGAAGCTCTTGACCTACTTCCTAGATTTGATGACACTGACTAGGAGTGGTTTAAGGCCCATGGGCTATAGTACGTCATCAGGTTACCCCATATTATGGTTGACCACGCTTATCTTACGGCCTTAGCCCACTGTTGGGACCCGTGGACCAACACCTTCCACCTTCCACCCGATGATATGACTATCATGATAAAGGACATTAACAAGATCTTTTGGATCCCATTCGATGGGGTGCCCATTGTTTTGTTGGCCACTGTTGATCAAGTGGTCGTCTATACTTAGGTGTTTGGAGGATGCTCTACATAGGCCCTCCAAGATACTGGGTCTAGGGGAGTATCTATCAATGCATGGTATGATGCTCATGTTTTCACAGTGAGGCATGTCGTGTTGTTGATGGTGATCAACAACATTCTTATCCTAGATTGCTCAGATTTGAGGTTCCATTGAAACATCCTGGCGATGGTGCAGGACCTACTGGATAGCAAGGAGCCTATCATCTATGCATGGGATAGATCGCTATTGGCTCAATTCTACGATGAGTTGTACCACATCCATTGATGAGGATGTATCAACATTACCTGCATATTGCTCCTACAGGTTTGGGGATGGGAGAACATTATAGTAGATGACCCTAAGGGGCTCCCGATCATGATCATAGTGATCAACACTTGGACACAGTGCTATGCTGCCAGATGGGCTCGATATCACGAGGAGCGTAAGAGCCAAAATTTTGAAGGGGATTTGTCCCACTATACTAATGCTTTCACTAGACTATTGGCTGGAGATGTCATGTGGTGACATTACTATGAGTGTCCTGCTTGGGATGATCCAACTAGTTTTATTTCCAAGACATAGTGTGAGCGATGGCTCATTGGCCGTAAGATTGCCATCTGAGAGTATTTCTTCTACTCTTAGGTTTTTCATTAGTACGGATTGCAGCAAGATGTGTCGTTGATACTATTCTTGTATAGGTGCCTCACTGTAAATAAGAACCTACATCCATGATAGATCACTAAGCTTTCAGATGATGAGGATGCCCCAGCCATAGACACTATAGTGGCTAGGGGAGTTATAGAGGCCTACTCTTAGTGGTGGGGTGATCGAATGTGGCATGGCATCGGTATCCTAGGGTATGAGGATGATGGTGAGGGTGATGGCATAGGTTTGGTAGGACACAAGGTTCGAGCCAAGACCTAGGTATGGGGCCAGTCGATAGAGAAGGTGGTAGCAGATGATCCTAACATTTCTAAGGAGGAGGAATTAGAGCCCGAGGAGAGAGACTCTCCTCTAAGAGCACAGTTGCATGAGGTTGAGGTTGAGCTTCGAGCCACTAAGATCTAGGTACAATGGCGAGATGCTACCATTGAGAAGCTCTCAACATAGATACAGGCTCTACAAGCTACTATTGGAAGTGGTTATGTTAGGATGCAATTTTTTGTTCCTCCTTCTACACCATAGGAGGATCTAGTAGCAGGCTCAAGGGTAGATGTGGGACATCTCACATATTTATTGGATGATCATGAGGCACAAATTCGGGGACTTATGGATCATGTTACCCTTATTCAGATGTAGCTTAGGAGGCATAGGATTGTCCCTAAGGATCTAGCAAGTGTAGGTGGTTCGTAGGTCAGTGGGCACTCCACCTCGGGGTAGTCTTCCACCCATCCTAGCTAGTGGACCTAAACTCAAACAAAGAGACCTACAGGCTTGCATCACTCGACTCGTGATACCACCATAGGGGGAGGTAGCACTAGAGGAGGTGATGCAAGGGGCTCAGGACTGACATTTGACTGATGCCCTACTTGGTCCTTGATTCATTTTTGAGGTCAGCTGACCTACATGACTATAACCTATGGGTATTTTTGTATATCCATTGGACTTGATACAAATACTTTTATGATAGCTTTTCATTATGACTTATTATGTGTATCATTTATTGCTCATGTTTTTTTTATTATTTTATTTTATGATATGATGTGATGATGGTATTGTGATGATTTCATGAATATGTTAGATGATAGATGATATTGAAGATGCTTAGATGGATGTGTAGATGCTTATATGATTTGATGATATGATGCGATGTATTTTGATGATAAATTATGAATTTATGATTATATGGAAATGGATGTTGCCTATATGCTTTATGATGTACTTTATGGATTTAATGACTTGTTTTGTGGATGCGATGTTATTGCTACAATGCATGTTTTAACTTTGCTTTAATTGTATGCATCTAACTTATGTGACGGAATGATATAAATCAACCAATATGCTCTAATCACTTAAAACATATGGAATGCATATGACATTGACAATCTTAATGGGTGATACCACAGAAAGTAAAAAAATAATCATGAATTTAAATAATCACTCTTATCATAAGAATTAATTAAGTATTAATCTATGAGATGTAATGGTGTGTAATGTATTTTCTTAATAAGTTTCTATAAATTAAAATATATAAAATAGTTAGTGGTCGTCTATATACTATTTCTAATATATATGTGATATATGTCCTACTATGTTGATACCCCCTAATTTATAGGATCTTATAAATAATATGATGGTGTGAATGATGTTATGATTTGTTGCTATGTAAAAATTTTTAGGGCTTTCAGAGATTCAATCACTCTAGTTCCCCTATCAATAGCCTATCTACTTACCACTTAGACTTTTGAAAAGTAATTTTACCATGGACCTAGTTTTTTATGATCTCTGTGTGTGCATGTGATTGTATATTTTGAGATAGAACTCAAAATGTCCTCCGATGTCAGACAAGATCCTTTTAGCCCATTTCTAAGATCAGGAATCCTCAGGTGTTCATCTCATCCTTATGTTGGACTTAGTTGTAATATACCACTAGGCAATATTGGGTTACCTAAGCTAGCTCATTCACGTTCAAACTTTGGTCTACACAAATGCACGAAGCAGTTGTGGTAGACATATCATCATCGTAAGGATTTATCCTTCCAGTTTTGTACAATGTTGAGAATTCCAGGGATTCAAGCTTTATTCCTTTTTTTTTGGCCTCTTTTTGGCTTTGGATATTTGATCATATATAGTGATGAAAATCACTATTTATTTTGATTTATTTTTTCTTTGAGCGGGGATTTTTTAGTGATGATAATCACTGTTTATTTTGCTCATATGCAGTGATGAAAATCACTATTTATTTTTTCTTAATATTTTTTAGCTTGATTTTTTTTTTGAATTTTTATTTGTGTATCGGATTATTGCTTTGAAATCTGGACTGTATGTTTGGCCTTTTGAACATGTACTTTATTTGGGAATTTTGCTTATTTTGATTTAAGCAAGGGATTTTGATAGGGTAAAGCTTGTCCTTTTGCCAATTCTCGGCACCTTTAAACCAGTTGCTCAGGGGGATAAGAAAGGAAGATCATTTTCGCTTAAGGTAACTTAGACCGCTTTACAGCTTTCATCATTTCCTTGTACCAGCTAGGATTTTAGTATTTCAATTAGTGATGGGATCTTGAATATCCATGGCTTTATCATAGCTAGGCCTTACCTTCTACTAATCAAAGTTGTTTTCCTCAAAAGTTGATAATATTACTAGGTGTGGTTGACTAACCAAAAGCCTTATTTTATTATGTATAGCAACAAATAATGGTTGTGTTGAAAAACACAATTACACACATGTGGATGGAGGTATGGATATGAATGACTTATGCGACAAACTGTGGTATCACTTTTAAGTCTCTCATGACATATACAATTGTAATGTATGTGAAAATGTAATGCAATGATGTGGATGCAAAATGTGAAGTGCAATTGTTTTTGTATTTTTTATTTTACGTTGTTTTTGTATTTTTTGATTAATTTGACCAAAGGGCTTATTATGCCTTTGGGGCTTTTGGTATTGATTTTGACCAAGCGGTTTGAATACCCTTGGGGCTTTTGAATTGATGTTTGACGAAGCAGTATGAATTACCATTGGATCCTTTGATTGATTGGATTTGACCAAGTGGTTTGAATTACCCTTGGAGCCTTTGAATTAATTTTTGACCAAGCGGCTTGAATGCCCTTGGAGCGTTTTGAATTGATTTTGACCAAATGGTATGAATTATCCTTGAAGCCTTTTGAACTAATGTTTGACCAAGTGGTATGAATTACCCTTGGAGCATTTGATTTGATTTTGACCAAGCGGTATGAATTACCCTTGGAGTCTTTGATTTACATTTTTGGAATTTTATGTTTTTATGATTTTTTAATGTTTTTGACATATTTGAATTTTTTTGTGTTTTATGACATATTTGAATGTTTTTGTGTTTATGTGTAAAATACATTTAAGTGAATTATATTTAGAGGTTCAGGATCTTCAAAACCATATAATGATATAAGGTGATATGCTCCAGGCCCAACTCTCGTTGAAATCATATATGGACCTATCCAGTTTGCTATGAACATATCTCGTAGATGCATTAGCAAATTTGAATTCTGCTGGTTTTCTTTGAGCACAAGATCTCCAACCTTGAATTCCCTTAGGTGGAATTTACTATTGTAAGCTTGCACAAGGCGATCTTGGTAAACATGAAGATGCTCTATAGCATTGACTCGGTGTTCATCAAGAAGCATCAATTGACTAAGGTGACATTGCCATGCAACTTCATCATCTATGAAGTCCTTTAATGTTATGTGTAGAGTCAAAATTTCTAACTCTAGCGGCATGATGGCCTCTGTGCCATATACTAGTGAAAACAATGTTGCCCCAATGGGCGTTCGTATACTAGTCCTGTATCCCCATAGTGCAAGAGGCAACTGCATGTGCCAATCCTTGTGATTTTATTACACTATCTTCCTCAAAATGGAGACTATCATTTTTTTTTAGGCTTATGCTTGTCCGTTTGCTTATGGATAATAAGGTGTTGAAAAAATATGCTGAATATGGTATTTGTTCATTAAAGCATGCACATTTTTGTTCTTGAAATATGGCCCATTATCTGATATTATCTTATAAGTGACCCAAAAATAGCTTATGATATTGTGGAGTATAAACTCTGCAATCCTTGGTCCAGTTGTTGATGTTAATGGGATCGCTTCTACCCATTTAGTAAAGTATTTTGTGGCTGTTATGATGAATGTGTGTCAACCTAAGGATGAGGGTGATATCTTCCCAATAAAGTCTAGTCGCCATTACGAGAATGGTCATGCTGACTGGATGGGCTACAAAGCTTATGATGGTAAGTGCATTAGGTTTGTATGATGTTGGCACTTACTACATTTCTTGACATACTTGTAGCAATATTTTTCCATGGTGGGCCAATATTAATCCATTTTCAATATGCGCTTAACGATGGCCATGCCACTAAAATGGCCTCCACATGTTCCATCGTGAGCTTACAAAACTACCCAAGATGTTTCCTAGGGCTCAAGACAATGAAGCAATACTCCATAATATCCTCATATGTAGAGGATTTCTTCTAGAAAAATATATCTTTTTGCTCTTTTCTTGAACGTTCACCTTTTAGTATGAGACAAACCTTGAGTTATCATTCCAAGCTTCAGGAAGTCCCGTAGTTGGGAAAGTGAATATTTATACGCCACAACTTCTATAGAATAGACAGCTTTCTCTTCCTACATTTTCGAGGTAGTGAACATGGATTTTGGAACAACTCTATGGTATATGGTTGCACCACACTCTATAGGTCCTTAGGAGATCAAAGACCCCCAAGGTGCTATTTGCAAGAAATATTTGGCTACGAAGGACCAATATTGATTTGGTTTGATGTTGATCATGTTGACTGATTCTTGATTGTCAAAATCCTCATGACATATTTTCGAGTGTGAAAGAACTTTCACATGGATGGTTGTAAAATCAATGAACAAATTCTAAGGTATTAAGGATCCTAAAGAGTCCATGGTGTCTGCAAATCTATTCAATGTACGAAGGATTGACTCGATGTCGTACCATTATAGCCAAGCTAAGTAGGTGTCAACAAGCTCCTTGTAAGTCTTTAGGAGTGGACACCTGCATTGGAATAGTCCTTTGACTTGGTTTACTATATGCAAGGAGACCTAGGATCAATGCTCATATTATGTATTGTTGTTTGTGCATGGGAAGTCCAGTTTGAATGATAAGGGCAATGGAGCGCCCTGTGGTGTGATAAATACAATTCTTGCTCCATCTCCTTGTTCACACTTCAAACCATCAAAAAATAATGATATTTCTTTTTCTTTCTTAGGTTCTTCGAGTTCTGGCAGATCTGATAATGAAAAGACCACATCATTAGGAAATTCTATGGTGAGAAGCTTGTTATCTTGAAGAGGTACCTCTGCTAATTGATCTGCTATGACTTGTCCCTTGATGGACTTTTGTCTTATGAACTCTAGATCAAATTCTATAAATAGCATGATCCACTTTGTGGTACATGTATTGTGATATGTCTTGCTCATAATATACTGCAAAGGATTTTGTTTTGATATGATGTAGGTCATATGGCTCAACATGTAGTGTCACAACTTTTGAGTTGCAAAGACCATTGCTAAACACAACTTTTTGACATATGCATATCCTAGCTCATAACTCACCAAGGTGCGACTAATGCAATGTATGGATTGCTCTTTGTCTTGTGCATTCTTTTGGGCTAACATGGTGCCCAGTGTGAAATCAATAGCCGATATATATAGTAAAAATGATATGTCTGGCCTTTGTGGAGCCAATACTGGCGGTGTTGCCATATAATTTTTGATCTCTGCAAAGGCTTTATGGCATTCTTCATCCCAATGAAAGGGGAATTCCTTGCGTAGCAACCTGTTTATATGTATATGTATGTATGTATATATATGTACGTATGTACATATATATATACATACATATATATACATATACATATATATATATATATATTATATATAGATATATATATATATATATATATATATGTATATTTAGATATATATATATATATATATATATATATATATTATATATATATATATATATATATATATATATATATATATATATATATATATATATATATGTGCATACATACATCTATATATGTATGTATATATATACATATATATACATATACATACATATATATACATACATATATATATACATATACATATACATACATATATATATATATATATATATATATATATATATATATATACATATATATATACATATACATATACATACATATATATATATATATATATATATATATATATATATATATATATATATATATATATATATATATATATATATATATATATATATATGTATATATATATATATATATATATATATATATATATATATATATATATGTATATATTATATATATACATATGTATATGAATATACATATGTATATATATATACATACATATATATATATACATATACATACACATACACACACACTAAATATATATATATATATATATATATATATATATATATATATATATATATATATATATATATATATATATATATATACATACCCATAATATAAAAGGAACATTAGAGTGCAATGAAAATAATAAAAATGAAATATATATATATATATATATATATATATATATATTATTTTATTCATTTTCTTTTTTTATTATCTTTTCTTTGCTTTTATTTTCACTTTATTATATTTTCATTGATCCCTGGATAGCCAATGAACTGGATTCAAGGATGATTCGACATGAAACATTGAACTAAGGCTTATATAACACCAAAATATCACTAGATAAATCTTAAGGACATAAGCAATGTGGGCTCAAAATGAGATGATGTTATTGGTAAAATTATGAGGTCAATCACCTGAGAAAAAATGAGATTGATCACAAAAATTTCCAATGCTAAGACCATGATAAAATCAACAAATCACTCAATGTAAACCAAGATTTTTCATTAATCCTTAAAATTTTAGGTGGGTCCCCAAAATTGGGGTGTGTTGTGTGATAGTCACAACAACTAGGTCCATAAAGTTTGATAGAGTGTTATCTCAATTAACAAGTTGATGGGACGCTATGATCCTACTACTTTAACAACCATGCTCTATGGGATAGTGGTAGATATTTTGGTATATGACATGAACCAATGATACCTACCACGGGCACTAGTGGAGGTAGTGTAAAACATGTAGGAGCAGTAGGTGCGCTTCACATGGGGTCCATATGTGCTAGCTCAATTGTGTAGGATATTATACAATATCATGTATAGATGATATATAGGGATGGTTTGTATGACCTTGATCTAGGTGTTGTGTTGAGAGCACATAGTAATATGATAACCATATGCACTACTAAGGTAATTACCCAATTCATAGTGGTAGATAGCATATATATGATCCAAGTTCTATGAGCGAGTCCAAAGGACCTACACGAGGATCCTACCACTAGGGAGGTGGATAATATATGAGCTATGAGAGAAAAATATCATATGATGACCATGGCATCTACATCCGAGGTGGAAAAAGGACACAAAGAAGCTAGCAAGAGTTAGGAGGATTAGGTGGATCTCTACAAAGAAGGGGGATTTATAGCTCTTTTAATTTAACCAAGTCAAGTGGTAGTTCAGTATATTTCAAGAGATCCCAAACATAGGAGACTATTAGTACAGGCAAGTGCATAAGGATCCATTGAGAGTTAGAGGGGACCTCAATATAGGGAGATAGAAAAATGAGAACCTAGATGATCCACTCTATGTGAATCCAAGGGTGGACAATGTCAAGGTGGATCTTGGCTATTGAAGATGGTACACGAGTATTAAACCCTTGATGATCCATCCACTAGTGTTAGTGTAAAGTTGCTATATTTTGGGTTGGAATACCTAGTTGGAATTATGAGAGGCCACTCGAAGGTTCATGCAGTGGTATTAATACTACCAAGTGGTACCATGGTAGAGGTAAGAATGAGTTTGGGTAGAATAAGTGACAACAACTAATACTACTACTTGGACTAGGGAAGTAGGGACAACAAGGGTTACCCCCATGATAGTTGGGATATGATCAAGTAAATTAGTTAGAGAGGCCTCTACATCAGTAATAGCTAGCCCAAGAAGGACCATGGGTGAATAGGATCCAGGGAGAGATATAGAGGCACTACAAGCTTAGATAGATATCTTGGAGTGAGATATGGACATACTTCAAGATAATAGGGCCAAGAGGATTAAGAGTCTATGAAGTGCATTGGGCATAGTGGAGATAGAGTGGGACATGTCATGGACTAAAATAGAGTACCTCAGGGGAGAGGTGAGATGACTAGACTAGGAGTGATAGTGAGCTTTAGGAAGAGGAGATAGCTATTTATACGAGTAGTCAATAGGATGAGGGGATATTCCTACTATAGGCAGAGCTATAGAGAGTGTCAGAGAGGCTATAGGTTTCCATGTAGAGGGTGACCTTCTACCACATGGTGTACTTTCAAGAAGTTTTGGTAGAGCAACAAGTGCCACCACCTTCATCCCTTTAGACATTGAGTCGATTTCAATATAGATCATAGATTATTTCATGGTCCAAGAACATACCCCTACTAGGACCACCTCCAATGGATTAAGTGGAGGAGATAGGCTCCCAAATCTAGGGATAATATCGGGATAAAATGCCATTTTCAAGTGTGGGATATACCCCTAAGAAGGTTCGATTGTGCCATGGTTATATTATGGTACACCAACCAGGCAAACCTATGTACCCCATTTCCTTTGATCTTGAGAAATATCATGCTTCTTATGTGAAATGTGTGTGCTTATGTGTGTTTATAATTATATGTGTTTTTTATGTCTAATTACACATGGATGAACAGAACATAATATAACTATGGAATGAAAAAACATAGAATGCAAAAGTATGAATGCGATGAAGCTAATGTTGGATATGAAATGCATGGATGGAAGAACAAAAATTAAAATATAGAAAAAGAAAATAAAAATAGAACTCTAACCAAAATCGTACCCCATATAAATGGTCCACAATATCAACATAGAGAAAACTCATGACCTGTAAGGAGGAAGTGTGATTTTAAAAAAGGATAAAATAAGAGAGAAAAGAATGAAGAATAATAATAAGGAGAAGAAGGAAAAATCCAACAAAGAAGAAGGGAATTGAAGTATGATATTTGAGTCAACATAGAACTTACTAGATCAGTGTGACCAAACAACATAGATTAAGCAAAAAGAAAAGAGTGGAGTGGAACCCTGTAGGGATGTATTCTTACAATTGACTGAGATGGAGGTTTTTCCTCACATGTGGCCATGAAGCTATTCTATAAGGGTGTTATACTCATAAGACATATTTAAGTGTAGAGTGATACTTGCTATGGATGTGGTGTTGCAAATATAACTAGAGAGAAAGATATATTTCCACTACGAAGTATGCTTGTAAATGACCAATATGGAGGCTTTCCATCACATGTGTCATGAACCTATCTTGTATGGGATGTGTTATGTGTGAGTGATTGCCAAAGTGAGTACTACCCATTTGGGATTTCGTGTGTGCAAAAGAGTGAATAGACAAATTAGGAACAAGAAGAACAAGGTGAGTGTGTGCACATGTTAAAAGAAAGATAGGAACAAGCAAGAATGTGCTTGTGTCCTTATGTTGAAATTTTAAGAGCTAAGAGGTGTGTAATATAGTTAGTGGATGTCTAAACGCCATACATGATATTCATGTAGTATATACCCTATCCCATGAGGATCCCTTACAAGTTAAATATACAGAAGGAAAAGTGTGAGAGCAAGAAAAAAGGAAAGTAGAATGTATATCCTTGTCTTAACAAAAAGAAGAAAGAAAAAAATGTGAAGGACAAGGATATACCTGTTGGAAATATTGATCATATTAAGTTGTCATTGATGTCAAAGAGAGCATGGAATTCAAGAAAGGGTTGATTTCAAAGAGAGCATGGAATTCAAGGCAAAAATATTCTTCTAAGGTTGGACAGTTATGCAAGGCAAGGAATATCTCAAAGCAAATAAAATTGGTAAAAAGAAAATGTTTATAATATTTATTTTAAATATTATAAAGAAGGACAAAGAGGTTTAAGAATGGGACAGAGTTCTAAAAGTGGACGAAGGTTTAAAATAAAGCAATAATTAAATTTTAATGATAAGGCAAAGGTTTAAAAGGGCATGCCAAAGGATAATATTATAATAAATGTTTCAAAAAGGTTTATGTTATAATATTTATTTTAAATATTATAACCCAACCCAAAGGTACCAAATGTTTCATTTCAAATAAAAGGGTTAAATTTGTGTCGAAATTCGAAGACCACATGAAGCATATATATATATACACATTGTTTTATTTCCATATTGGTTATGTTATGTAATGCAATATTTATTTAGATATATTTCATGGTGACCATTGTTAATGCCAGTGGAAAATATTTCAGTGAATTTTAAAAAGGGTGTGTGAAGTAATTGAAGATAAAAAATTTGTGGCTTGCATGAGTACTGATGGGAGTAATATCGTAGGGTCAAAACCCTTAGATATCATTTTGTTTGTTGCATTTTTCAGATTGTGCACTGAGGATAAATATATATTCTATGGGTTCTCCATTTGGTTCCAATCATCGTGGTAGTGTAGTTGGTCAGGGCGCTCATGAAAGTACTGTGTTGGAGAGGCCCATGGTTTTGAAACCCATTGGGTGTGTTTTACTTGGATTTTGATGGTAGTTGATGATTTTTGGGAAACTAACTAAGGTTACTTGGTGTTGACAATAGTTAATGAGATTTGAAGTGCACCAATACCTTGAGCAAGGTAAGGAAAACAAATTTTTGATTATATTCTAAAGTTAGGAGTTATAAGGTGTACTTAATGATTATTATATTTTGTGTATTGTGAGTTGAAAATTAGGGTGTATTGTTGAATGATTATAAGTTAGGAGTTATAAGGTGTACTTAATGATTATTATATTCTATGTATTGTGAGTTGAAATTTTAGGGTTTTAAAAGCTTCTTTTTGAAATATTAAAGAGGAGAAATAAGGTATTATTTTCTAGATTTATTGTGGACATTTTGGAAATATTTGAGTGGATGATTTTTCTATCTGTGCTAGAATTTGAAAATCACTAACCAAATTTTTGAAGGATCAAAAAGAAAATTATTTTGAGACAGGTTTTGAAGGCACATCATCATCAAGGTAGTTTTAGAGGTATGGTGTTTTTTATTCCTTTCTAAAGGTTGATGTTTGTTTGAAGGAAATATTTGTGATATCATATGGTGGAGGTATAAGGATTGATTTGATGAGCATTAGTGATTGATTGAAGTTGAGAGTATTTGTGCATTGCTTTGATTAAGATTGGAAATATACGAGCTAGAGTTTGAGAACAAAGTGTGCATTATTATTGAATGAAATTGGAAATATATGTGCTAGGGTTTGAGAACAAAGTTGTGCATTATTGTTGAATGACATTGAAACATATGTGCTAGGGTTTGAGAATAAAATTGTGCATTATTGTTGAATGAAATTGAAAATATAATAGCAAGGGTTTAAGAGCAAATTGGTGCATTAACTTTGAGTGATATTGGGAATAAATTTGCAAGGGCTATAGACCAATCTTGTAAAGCAAATCTATGCATTGGTTTTTATTTATATTAGGAATGAACTTGCAAGGGTTATAGACCAATATTGTAAATCAAATTTATGCATTGGTTTTGAGTGATATTGGAAATGAAAATGCAAGAGTTATACATCATATTTGTGAAGCTAATTTGTGCATCATCATGATTGGGTTTGGGAGCATATAAAAAGGGTAGACTTGTGTATTGTTCATGATTGATTGTGTGAGTAGATGAGAAGGACTTGTGCATTGTGATTGGTTTTGAAGTGAAATTGCAAATCAAAAAATAGCAAGTCAGTTATAAAGTGCTAGACTAGAGCTACCTTTAAATATAATAAATGTGATACATGTGAAAGTGATAGACTTAATGAATGTTAAGAACATATTGAGTATTTATGATGCATATCATTCTCTATATGTTCATGAAGAAAAAAGAACTCTATGTAGAATATGTCTGAATTTATTTAGTCAAAGAAAGCATTTTTGGGAAAGATATATGCAATGATTTCTATGTAAAAAGTTAGGAATGTGTGAGCAGGTTCTATTATGCAGATTTGAGTAGTTATATGAGTAGCATTGAGGAAGTTTTAAGCAGGTTTTGTGGGCTGCTTTGGGAAGGTTTGATGAGTTATTTTGAGCAGGTTTGGTGAGATATTTTGAGTAGGTTTGGTGAGCTATTTTGAGAAGGTTTTGTGAGTTGTTTTGAGCAATTTTTTGGAGTAGATTTGAGCAAGCCTTGTTAGAAGGCTTGGAGAAAATTTAAGTAGTTTGGTGAGCCAATTTGAGCAAGTATTGTGTGTATTCTTGAAGTATATTTGAGAAAAATATATTGGTGTCTCCTATGGATAGAGATCCAAAAACTAGATCAAAGGGGATTGGTGTCTTCTATGCATAGAGGTCTATAAACTAAAGCAAAGGGGATTTGTGTCTCCTATTGATAGAGTTACATGAACTAGATCAAAGGGGATTGATGTCTCATGTGGATAGAGGTCCATGAGTTAGAGAAAATGGTATTGGTGTCTTTGGGTGTCAATGACATACTCCCTACCTTGGATAATGATATTACCCTCGTCCCAGCTGCACAAAAAAGCAATAGTAGTATCGTAGTCATTCCTTGAGAACTTCCTTAGGAAAGGAAGGTATCCTATCTCATTAAGGATGGAATCAACAAGTGTGTCCACCTCTAGAGTATCAGGCTCAACAAATCACATGATTAGGTATAAATAACACCAAAACTAACATCAAGAAATGAAAGGATGGATATTATAAAATTGGGAATTGGGATTGGGCTTGTATTGCAGAGCCTTTATAGGAAGATATTCCTTGTGCATTGGGACACAAATGTTTTGGGAATAAGGGTAGATATTAGAAAATATCTCCTTGATAGGATGAATGGGATCAAAGGATTTCCCAGGGCTCCTCTTAATCAACACAATCACATAAATCTATTTTTGCATGTGACTCTTGATGGCATCCACAAAACCCCTACAATAGTAATCGAGCACTACGAGACACTATTATTTTATTGAGATGTTGGTGATTTGCATTAATCAAATTTGAGTAAAAGGATTGTATATTTTTTTTAATATTATACAAAAGTGGAGATATAATTTTGGCCATGTTTTTTTCCTTTATAGGTTTTACATGTAATATTGATGTCTTTATGTGGTTTGATTTATTTCTATCTTACCTAAGAATTTTTTTAATTTATTATTTTTTATGCTATTTACATTTGTGTAATATATATAATTGGCATATGCAAGTGCAACCAAAATTGAGTGAGGGTGTAGCCAAGAGAAAGTGAAAGAGAGCACATGATCCAAGAGAGAGTGTAGTCAAAACCAAGTGCAAGCATGATCTAGGAGTGAATGTAGCTAAAAGTGAGTGCAAGCATGAGTCAAGACTAAGTGCATTCAAAATCAAGTGTAAGCATGAGCTAGAAGTAAGAACAACCAAAAGCAAGTGGAAGCATGATCTAAGATTGAGTGCAACTAAAATTTACTGTGAGCATGAGCTAGGAATGAGTGAATTCAAAAGTTAGGGTGATATCAATATTAAGCTAAAAGTGAGTGTAGAAATTGAGGGCCAGTGTAGCCATAAGTAAGTGTGAGTGTAACCAAAAGCAAGTGCGAGTGTGAGCACAAACCAAGAGTGAATGTAGTTGAAAGTAACTGCAAGCATGGGCCAAGAGTGAGTACAACCAAAAGTGAGTGTGATATTGAGCTAGGAGTGAATGAAACCAAAAGCAAGTGTAAGCATGAGTCAAGAGTGAGGAGGAAGTGTAAACAAGGAAGCAAAAAGTATAAAGTAAAGAATGATCAAGGAACAAGTGCCATTTCTTTTTCCATATCTTAAGATAATTTAAAGGATTCATTTGAATAAAATCTAGGTAACACGGAAATAAATTCATTTGTGAAAGTCCTTATTAAAATTATGAATGGCCAAGTTGGAAGTATGGATGCCCTAGCTATCAATAAGAGGAAGAGTGAATATATGGAAAACCCAATCCAAGTAGTAGATTCTACACCAAAAGTGATTATCAAGGATGAGATGATTGAGCATGATATATTGGTTCTTAAAATCATAGGGTTAATATGTAAGTTTTATGGATATTGACCAATTTTTTCTAATATCATAATTGGATCGAGTGGAAGTGGAGATTTAATTCGAGTTACTCCATGAATTTTCATCCATAAATTTTTTTTCTCATTATTTTCTCTAGCTCAAAAATAAGGGATAAAATAATGGATGGAGACCCAAGATTTAGGGATAAAATGTATTATATTTAAGATCTTGGAGTGAGATTTTTTTATGGACACAAAAACTATTAAAATGCTTCTAGTATGGACTAGGCTTTTTGGACTTCCTTATCAACTCATCAATAAGGAGGTTTTGAAGAATATTGGCAATACTCTAGGTGAATTATGTGTTTCCATTCAGGAGGTACCAACTATGAAGGAGAGAAGGCATGTTGTATACATTCAAATATGTGTTTCCATTGATATTACATAACCTTTACCATATTTGATTAGGATTAAATATGAATCAATAGAATATAATAAACAAGTGGATTATGAAAATATTACATTTTAATGTCACAAATATCATGAAAATAAGTACATGGTAAGAGATTGCAAAGAAAAAATGGAGGAAGAGTTAGAAAATTTTGGGCATGAGGGTAGCTTCAATTTGAAACAAGGAGACCATATCATAGGAGAATCTAGTTCAAATCAACGATTTTCCACTTCTTAGAAAGTTGCTAGAAAAATCCTCTACATATTCAAATGACAAAGTCCATTACAGTTCACTTGAATCATCCGTTAGAAGAAAAAAGTGACATGGGGGATCAGGAAGTACAATGCACAAGTTAAAATATAGAAGGGGACAAAGGTGTGAAGGAAGTGGGGAAAACAAATTTAAAAAAAAAAAGGAATATGAGGAGATGAATTTTAAATCAAATGAAGTGAAGGAGATCAATATTAATCTAGGTAAATCACCTTTATTATCCTCAAATAGCTTAAAATATTCTTCTTACAATAAATATTATAGTAATACAAAGTGTATTCCTTGCACTTTAGGATTTCAAGAGTAGTATAGTAAAGAAAATCTTATAGAGGATATCTAAGAAAATTTAGAAATTTTAGGCCAACATAAAAAAGTGATGTCTATGGAGGATCATCTATGCAATTTAGAATTTTTAGGGCAACATAAAGAAGAAAATGCTAATGATACTATTCCTTGCACTTTTTAATATTTAGGGAAACATAGATATTTAGAAGATAAGTCTTATTTTGAACAATTTAAAAAAATAGAGGAGATTGATGAAGACGAGAGTGTTGGTGGGAATGGAAGAAGGAGAGGAAGACCATCAAATTAGAAATGGGAGAAAAATAAAATTGAATGGATATTGATATAGGAATACAAATAAAAGTATCATAGGTGTTGAAAAGAAGTGGAGCTAAGCCCACTAATAAAAATAAAATGTTGATGATGAAAATGATATAATGGAACGTTAGGGGTATGAGTAAAACCCCTAAAACATTATTTTTTAAGGAATTAATAGGTTGTTATAGCTCTAATTTTATATTAATACAAGAAACATAATTAAGAAGTGATGAATGTAAGGATGCTTTTAAGAATATTTGGAAGACATATGATTGTTTAGCAATTTCTTCTATAGGAGCTTCAAGTAATATTACAATAATATGGGATAAATACAAATAGGATGGAAAACTATTAGAAGAAAAAAATAATGGGTTGTATTAATATATAGGAAAGAGAAAAACATCAAAGTTGGGTTTATAAATGTATATGCCCCAATAATAGTTACTCCTTGAGAAATATGTTTGAAGGACCTTAGCATATTTTTTCAAATAGAGTGATGATTCATTGTGATTGATGGATTATTGGGGGTGATTTTAATACTATTCTATATCCTTTGGAAAATAAGGGTGGCATTCTAATTTTCTCTAAACTAATGCAATATTTTGCTTCATTTTTCAATTCAAATGACCTTTGGGATGTTAGTACCTAAAGCTTTCAATATACATGGGATAATAGATGCATTGGTAAAATCACATAGAATAAATATTGGATAGATTATTGTTATCAAATAAATGGTTGTAAGTAAAGTATAAAATCTTGTCAGATATTTTACTGTGAGAAGGATTAGATCAGAAACCCATTCTTTTGACTTGTGAGTTACCTAATAATGGTCATTCAAAGACATTTTTTATCTAATCTATGTGGCTCCAAGACTTTGATTTTTTTTAGACAGTTATGTTATGGTGGGATGAATCAAAATTTGAAGGATCATGTATGTACAGGTTTTTTCAAAAGTTGAAATATTTAAAGGAGCAAATGAAGATATGGAATGCCAAATATTTTGGTAACATTTTTAAAGAAAATAAATAAATTCTAGGGTGTCTTATCTCAAAGGACCAAGGTGGATTTTTTTAAAAAATCTTGATGGTATTATTATTACACAAGAGGCCATACATTATCTTCATTCCATGAAAAAACAAGGTATGCTTTTGAAATTAGATATGAAAAAGGCATATGATAGGATTTCCTATAATTTTAAGCCTTCTAAAAGGCTCAACCAATCACTCTCAAGTAGCACTCAAATCTCAACCACAAATCAATGAAGGTAAGGCGCAATGATGAACTTGACAATGAATGGCAATGTACTCTTCAATGGATGACAACAATGATCCACAATTATCTCAAGAATGTATGACAAATACTCTCTCAAATGGATGACAACAATGCTCAACAATATACTCTCAAATGTATGGAAAATGAGCTCTCTAATGAAAACCTCTCCAAGAAATAACAATGAGGACTTCAACCAACAAAGGACAATCTCCAAAAGTGATAAAAATAGGTTCTCAATAATATCTTCCTCATGTAATGTCAATAAGCTCTAAATATACAAGCACAACTCCCTCAATCAAAGAGATCTCAAATAGCCAATAATGATCTCTTCAAATGAAAGACAAATGTATCCACAAGTGAATAGCAAATGATCTCCTCAACGGTATCAAATAGAGGCAATGGACTTAACAAGAAACCAACAACAATCTCCTCAAAGTAATAACAACAACCTCCTCAATAATGGCAATACTCTCAATGAAATCCACTAAAGCAATTATGAACTCAAGCCTCAATTTTATCCATAAAATTGATTTTCTAATCCATACACTTCCTCTCAATAGCTAAGACACATAATCAAGAAATTTATCTTCAAATTCAAACCCTAAATCATGTGCATGTATTCTAACTCAAGGTAGCAATTAACTAGGTCTCAAGTTCCTAGTTTAATTTCATAATTAAATCATGCACTAGAACATATAACAAGCTCAACACTTTTCAACCTTATGACTCCCTAATTTCATTAACACATACAACAAGCACCTATGCTTTTATTTATTTGTTTTCACACCTTATAACTCCATATACAACAAACACAAATATTTATTTCAACACCTTATATCTCCCAAATCACATTAACACATACAACAAACATTTATTTCTCTAAACTCCTTATGACTCCCTAATTATCACAGAAATAAGTTTAATGCACCAAAACTTTGGTAATAACAAATATTACCATGCACTGGAGATAAATACCTTTATTTGAAATTTGTTGCCTTCATAACCTTTGAAATTGTCTTTGCCAAAATGCCTTGACAAAAATCAATGTTCCTTCACACCTTCGCGAGAGTCGAATTCTGTTCCTCCTTGCTAGCATTGTGAAGTGCTTACCACGTGGGTGCCAGCCCACATTGGGACTATATCCCAATCACTTCCTTTAAAACTCTATGCTCGGCTATCAAAACAAAATCAACCTTTCACTAAAACTTTTGCCCCTAGTAGGATTCAAACACAGACCTCTCCTATGCAAATATGATGCCCTGTTAATTGCGCTATGTTGTCTAGTGTGACATTAGTTCCAGTGGCTCTCAAATTTATCTTCGCCCTCAAATTCAACACTTCTTCATTTTTCCTCTATGTTGCTTCCCTTCGATGACTCTCTCTCATGCGCTATCTCTTCTCTTTTTCAACACCCACGAAATAACCAAAGTTTTTCTTTAATTTATATGCCTTTCAATGCCTTTGAATGATGTCAAAAAATTTGATTTTTCACCCTAACCTTTGCATGTCGGCAGATAATGTAATTCAACTTTAGACATTAGAATTATTAAATAAAAATTTAATAATTCACCTCTTAACTTTGAATTGGGATATCTCTTTCATTCTTTTGAATTTTGCCATGAATCGTTTTGCACCTAGGTTTTATTGAAAAACGTTTTCATCCATAATTATTTTGAGAAGTATTAGCATAGTGGTTTTAATGAAAAACCCTTTTCAATTATTTTAATGAAAACCCTTTCGTTGGTTTAAATAAAAAAACCTTTCCATCAGTTTTAATAAAAACCCTTGCTATTGGTTTTAATAAAAAACTTTACCATTGGTTTTAATAAAAACCATTAATATAATATTTAAAAATTAAATATTATATGCCTCTTGGGCCACAAAACCCTGTATATATCCATGCTCTCCAATATATCATAAATGATTATTTATGAATTGATTTTATCACCAATATTCAATGTGATCCATGGGACATCAATGACAACACAAAATAACTCAAATTGCCAACATGGAGTCATAGATATTGATACTCTTTGTCTAGAGACAGGGTCAACATACATGCTTATTATTCTAATATCCATCATGTTGGAAGGCTTAGCGAGTTTCTTTTCCCAGTAATCATTTATACTCTGAGTGGTTGCCTACTCCTTTGAAATAGTGATAGGTTTTGAAAGACTAGTAGCCAGTGGAGATGAAGATACCAAAAATGAAAGGGTAGACTAAACTGCTAATGATGAGGGTGTGGAAAAATTTGCAGTAGCATCTATGACAAAAGTGGACTTTGTAATTACTGTTACTGATGTTGATGGTAGACTTATAGAAACGGACTCAAGACTAATCATTGGGTGATTAGTGGTGCTTGGAACAGTATATCCCATAGATGTTGGTGGTGGTAATGATGGATATGAAGCAATGAGAGATGATGAAGTGGTAACCTCAGATGTATAAAATGGAATTTTAGGTGACGGTGGTGAAGTAGAAGTGACTTGTGTTTTAGTGGCTACTAATGACACATGTGGTGGACTTTGAGAGGTGGAATGTACACTTGTTAAATATTCTCAGTCAAAAAGAGAGGGAGATTTCCTTGGGTATTCACAAGGATGTAGAGGTGAAGAGATATTAGAAATTATACCTTCACCTACATATATAGTGTGATCTTTATCTACTTTTGTTTCTAGTTGTTGCTCCTGATTAATCAATTCTTCTATAGCAAATTCAGCTACCTCTTTAGCAATCTCCTCCATGTCCAATTTTTATTTCTTGGAAATTTCTCTTTCCTCTCTTTTTGGAACTCTTTTAGTCCTTCTACGTACTAATTGAAATGTAGACATCTCAATTTCATATTTATATTCTGATTCATTTCCTTGCACAACTCCATAAAATAATACTTGCTCAAAAATTGAGCGTACATCAATTGATGCTGCAAGGGTAAAATAAAGGGGTTTGAACTTAAAATTTTCATCCTTATTTTCCCAATTGATATTTATGTCTGGAGGTTGACCTCCCAAAGTTAAATTTTTAGGCCTAGAGGATGTTTCAATTACTAAGGTAGTGACAATTTTTTCTTTAGAATATTGCATTTTACTCATCAACTTAGCCCCCTTAGGAAACTTCTCCACTTGCTCAGTGGTAGGATGAAAAGTTTTCAATACTTTAGCTATTGTCAAAGGAGTCTATGAATCTTCGGGATTCAGAGCCATTTTGAGGTTTTTCAACTGTCAATACTATGTTTCTGACATCCTTCTATTTCCAGGTTCTGATGTTTTCATCATATATTTTTGAAAATTCTTTATCAATCTTCATCCCAAACCTAGAATTAGTTTTTCCAAATTCAATTCTCATTCTCCACCAATCTAAAATTTTGGCTACATTTTATTGTTCCTTTTCCTCACCTTCTTTTGTAGATTCTCTAGTAGCTTCTTCCTCAGGTTGAGGATCATTTTTCTTTGAACTCTCTCCCTTAGGATGAGGCTTATTTTTCTTTGGAGTTTCTCCATTAGGCTAAGACTTCTTATTTTTTGAAGTTAGTTTATACCTAAATACTACTAATTATAGCCTCAGTAATCCGATGACTCTACTTTCTATCAAGATCAAAATCAACAATCTGCTCATAGAAATCCAACCATGGAGGTAGTTGACCCATATTCGAGATATTCCACTCTAAAAGAGTAGTCTCATCATTATATCTATCCTGTTCAAAACAATCGCTGGGTATCTTTTCAAATTTATAGACCTTGTCTCCATTTAGGGCTATATTCTTTGTAGTAAAATTCCATCAGGGACATAGCTCCATCTTTGGGGAATATAAAACAGACCTAACCTATCAAGGTATTGGTCAATCAATTGGCTCTGCCCCTTCTTTGTGATGGTAATATCCTCCACTGTGCGTTGGGTAAGAAAATACTTTCTCTTCCTTTTAGAACCGTATTTTGCATCAATGTACTCTACTTGCCTTAAATATTCTAGGGCAAACATCCTCTCCATAATAAAGTGAGGTAGGAGTAAAGTTTTACCCATGAAACCATACAATCTGATGATTGTGCCCTCAGTTAACAAATATAAATCTCCTTCTTCAACATCCTCTTCTCTCAGAATTTTTTTAGCCAAGGGTGGAAATCTTGGGCACCTTCCATACATAATTTTCAAGACAGGTCCAAGAAATTCTAAATTGAATCTATAGTAATATTAATTACTTAGGTTACCAGTCCAGTAATAAACTAGCAAAGGTTATCTATCTTTGGTTTTATACCGAATTAGAATCTAAGGTATTCTATCCTTAACAACAACATAGAACATCCATACCAGGCTCGAGAAATTCTTGAAACTAGGAGCATCAGATCCCCTCTTTATACTCACTAACTGCTCATGTATCCTCTGAGCTAGAAAGGCTGGCCAATCAAAATAAATTACCCTAGTTCCCTCCTCCTCGACACCTTTATCATACATTCTCTCATTAGAAATAAAGTTTGTTGCGAAAATTTTCCAATCATATACCATTCTATCAGAATCCAAACCATCCATATTTGCAAATTTATCAATAGTAATAGGGGTTTCAGGCAATTTTTTCTTGGGATTTGTATCAAGTTTCTTATAAACCCATGTCTTAAATGACTCACCATCATTAGCTCATTTCTCCAAGGAATAAAACCTGAACTTCTTAGTGACCCTAAATGATTTTGGTCTTACTGGTGGGTCAGACCCTAGGGCAAAGAGTTTATGACAAAAAGAGGTAGTAATAATAAAAAGGGTTATGCCATTAGAGGTTTTCATTGCTTTGGCCTTCAGTTCATAGAAATTGACTATTGTAGCAATCAATTTAGTGTAGTGATGAACAAAATTGTAAATATAAAAAGAGAGATAAGAAAGGACTGCACATTTACCTTCCACAGCCAAAGCCACTCTCTTCTTGTATCTATCATTTATGTTCCTCCTTAATTTTGTTCTTTTTGTGATTACCATTTTTGTGTCTGCCATGGCTTCAACTTTGTCAATATATGGTGCCACCACCTTTTTATCCTCAGCTTAGAACTCTTGGACGTATTCTAAAGCCATTATGATAACGATAAGGATTGTCCTTCATAGGATTTGTAGCAATTTATTCAAAGTATTACTTCATCTTTTTACCGCTCTATGAATGCAAATAGTTACAAAATGAGCCTTGAGTGAGCTTTTTCATCACTTTTATTTTTTGGAATGTGTGTATCTTATGCCATTAATGCAATTGCTACATGACCTAACCATTGGCACACTTTCCATTTTTTTAATCATTCCCTTTGATAGCTCAATGGTGGCATTTTATATTTTCATTGGTCAAAAATTCAAATTGTGCTACCACCTCACTATGCATGGCATGAGTTCATTAGTATTGAATGATGGAGCATTCACTGGTCCCCACGTGTCATGGTCAAAGTTGTTACTTCATTCCACTTCAATATTGACACCGATAGATTAAGAGCCCTTTGATTCCACTGACACTTGGTAATTTTAAGTGAGAATTTTTACCTTGGTTTTGAAAGTTTCCCAGATTATCACTCACTAAGGCCTCTAGAACTCCAAATATTGAAATCAAATTTTCCATAAAATTGATCACAATATCTTGGTTTGATTTCTTGGTAGGAATAGCCTCTACCCATATGGTGAAATAATCTGTGGTAGTTAAGATAAAATTATGTTCTACTGAGGAGTTAGGGTTGATAACCCCTATGAAATCTAGCCCCCATTGTTAAAAAGGCTATTTGACCTGTATAGGCTTGAGGGGGATGAAGCATTCCTTGTTCTTCTAACATACCTCTGATATTTGTCACAAGCCTAGGTGATTTTAAAGCATCAATGAATATAGTGGGCCAATAATATCCTACTCTTATGATTTTAAAAGCTATCACTCTACCTGAGATATGACCACCAACTGTTCCTCCATGGAACTCTTCCATGATTTTTTTTTTGATCATCCTTTAAGCATTTTAGAAGAATTACATCCAAGATTATTTTGTACAAGCCTTCTGGTAGTAATACATATTTCAAAGCATAAAGCCTATATCTCCTTCTTTGGGATGTACTTAGATTGGGAGGGCATATTCCATTATGGAAATATTTGATAATATGGTCAATACAATCTGATTCTATAGTTTGTATTATTCCCACATGATCTTATTTTATTGTCTGGTAAACTATCATTTCTATTAATGTTGCAGCTTCTATTAACTCTTGGCACAAGGCTCTACCTCTCACAAGCTTGGTGAGATGTATTTCCACATCGTATTCTTGTATCTTAGTAATCCGACCAACTTTTTTATCTTTGAGATCCCCTTGTAGGATAAAAATTCTTACATAAGGATGAACCACATATACCAGGGTCTTGTTCTACACAAAATACTTCCTAAACTTCTTCAGTGACTTCATCATAGCAAATACTTGTATTTCAATAAAATTGTACTTGACTTGATAACCATGAAGTTTCTGACTCCAAAAGAACACAGGATGCTCTTACCCTTGATCATATTTTGTAGTGAGCACTGAGGCATAACTTTCTTTAGCTCCATATGCATAAAGAATAAAATTTTTACTAAAATATGGGTTTACAAATACTGGAGTTATCATAATGGATTGCTTGATGATCTCAAAATCTTGTTTCCTGACATCAATCCACTTGAACTTGGCATTTTTCTTGAGTAACTCAAATATAGGCTTTACTTTCTATGCAAAATCAGAGATGAACTTCTTGATAAAATTGATTTGGCCTAGGAAATACTGTAAGGTCTTATTATTTGTAGGCAAGGGGAGAGCAAGAATTGTTCTTATTCTATCTGGATCGATGGCCATGCCTTCTTTTGAGACCACATGACCTAGTATCTTTCCTTCATGGAATACTAACTACAAAGAATGACTTCTTAGGATTGAGTGAGATACCAAATTCTCTACACTTTTGAAAAACTTTCTCAAGGTGTGCTAAGTGATCATGCTTATCATGAGAAAATATAGTCATATCATCCAAATAAATCAAAATGAATTTATTTATTAATGTCCCAAAGGCATAGTCCATAGCTCTCTAAAAAGTGGTTCCTGCATTGGACAACCCAAAAGGCATCCTTTGATAGGCAAATGTGTCCCATTTTGTGGTGAATGTTATTTTATACTGATCTTCATCTTTCAGCCAAATGTGATTGTATCTAGAGTATCCATCCAATAGTGAGAACCTCTCAGACCCTAACACTACCTATAATATCTGATCAATCTGAGAGAGGGGGTAGTGATCCTTAAGGGATGCTTGGTTCAGATTCCTAAAATCCACACACAAGCGTATATCCCCATTCATTTTTCTTATAGATACAAAATTTGCTACCCAAGTAGAATGTTTTATTGGGTATATGATCTTGGATTTTAATAACTTTAAAAGATCTTATGTCATAATGTCCTTGATCCATGGATTTACAGGCCTTCACTTCTACCTAAAAGGCTTGGCATCAGGATCTAGATCAATGGTATGTTGGATGACCCTTTTATCATACACCTTAAGATCTTGACATGACCAAGCCATAATGTCTTGGTATTTTAAGCATAAAAATTTGATATATTCTGCTTCCTTCGGTGAACATCGAACCCCAAAATTGATCTTCTTTTCTATATCGACTTCAACTTCTTTATATATTTTTAACTGATCTTCATGGCTTTAGTTTTCTTTCTGTACTCATTATCAAACAAGCTCACGAGGGTGACCAACCCTCTTGGGATATGATTGTTTCTTAGTTGGATAATTTCCTGCTGATCCATTTCTTCTAAATCCTCTTCTTGACTAGTAGAGATACACGCCTATCTTACCAAAAAATAAACTATTTGTTCATCACTTTCAAAAACTTGCCAAAAATTTTGCCTATCTGGTACTGCAGGTCTAAAAATCATTTTAATTTGCTTGGCCTTCTTGATTCCAAATTCTACATAAGGGTTTAATTTATCTCCCTTTATTGCTAAGGAATCAGTTAGAGTGTTCTTTTCTCTGGGAATAAAATTTAAATTCAAGGCATCAAAAGATTCCACTAAATCCCACACCCTGTTTCTATAAGATTTTATGTAGTTGTGCTTATTGCTGCACCTATTTCTTACCTGATGGACTTTTAGGTCAGAATCACCATATATTTTCAAAATCTTAATGCCCATGCTTTCTGCTTGTATCAATTTGAGACACATGGTCTCATATTTTATAGCATTATTAGTACATGACCAAGTCAATATGTAAGAAAAATTATTTGTCCCTTCTTATTGGGATTGTAGGACCACACCAGATCTTGTAGCACTTCTACATTTAGACCATCAAAGTGCATGACCCATGTTTCTTTCTCTCTCAGAGACTGATTGGCTATAGCAGCGATTTTCCTCTCTGATTCAGTTGAGATGCTACATGTTCCCATACTAGTTTCAAACTGACTATAATCTTCTTTTAAATGCAACTCATCCTCAATGTATAGCTCTTCAATGTTTTACACTAGCTCAAATTATTCCAAGGGATTAATATTACACATATACTCTTAAATATTTTCAATATGATAAGCTACTATTTTCTCATGTGTTATCCTTATCCTCTTTTCTTTGAAAGGGATCAACATGCTATAATAATCCATGTACATACACCCCCTAGATTTGAAGTAAATTATATTGATATACATAATCCAAAATAGGGTTCTAAATCAACCACAACTATCTCTTGCACTATTGTGACCTCAGGGTCTCAGTGAAACCTCATTAGTACATATTTAATGACTCCAACTATCTTGACAGGTATCCCATCTAGTTGCAACACCCTAGGACAATATCGGGTATATTCCATACCCATATCCTCACATACTGCTTTAGGAATGACTGTAGTTGATGCTCCTGAGTCAATCATACAATTTTGGACTACCAACCCTTCCATTATTAGGGATATATAGAAAGGGGGAGGCTTATTATTTAGAACAATAAGCATCATTTCTTTATTTTCTGATGGCATATGAAGGATTGTAGTGGCAAACCTATTCTATGGGTTTTTACAGAGGGAAGATTTAAGCAGGTCAATTTAACTGGGAATGAATAGAGTGTCATACAGGCTAGCTTTTTATGGGATCCTCTTCATATCTTAGATAATGTTGTATTCAGACTTAGTCAGGGAGAGTTTTTCTAGCCCTCTTTTTGTCTCACCATATATTATTTTATATTGTTGGGTGGCCTCTAATATTTGTCTTTTAGTGATGGAGAGAAACCTAAGCCTTTCTTGATCTTCATATTTAGATCTCATCTGGTCTCCTCTCGTTTCCTTTTCTAGTCTCTTAGGAAGACTATCGGCCTTTTATTTTTCCTTAGCTTGAGAAATGGGGAAAGTATTATTGCTTTGATAAAGGGGATCAAATTTACTTTGGTAAGGGACTTGGAATTGTCCCATTTTCTGGGGATCCACTTGCAAATTTTTCTTTCTAGTCCTAGTCATGATAACAATTGGGTTTTCTTCATCCAGTTCTTTGCCAACCATGATTTGGTCAGGCTGCCATAGCATGCTAACTCTCCTTTTGTGATTTATTTCATATTGATCCATATATTGTTGAACATGGTGTTGATACATCACATAATACTATGATTCATGGGGTTCATTGCATACCAAACACCAAACATTTGCAAGAGTAGTATTTGAAGAACATTATGGCTCCTCATATGTTGCATTCACTCTAACCCCGATACTATTACTAGGACCAGGACTTATATTTATTCACATATTGGAATCTCCTCTGTTGTGACCATTCTTGGTCTTTCTTTTCCAAGGAATTCATCCTATTACTCAAGTTTTTTAGGGTATTTTGTATATCATGGATAACAGACAACTCTTGATATGGTTGAGAAGGAAGGGGAGGAAAAGGAGCTACAGAGAGTGTCAGACTTGGTTGAGAGATTGCATTCATCTATGGATATGGAGATGATAAAGAAATGGGATCTATGAAAGATGGGTTGGCTACTAGACTTTGACTATTAGTGGTTTTTGTGTTATAAGGTAGCACAATTTTAGGAGGAAGTCTTCTGACATTGATTAGGGTGTTTTCAGCATGGACTACCACATTATAAAATTGTAGGAAGGTCTCTACTCCTCATTAATGTGTTTGTAGCCCAAGATCTAATCCAAGAGCTTGGATATAATACATATAGGCTAAACATATAGCTGGTCTAGCTATGGGAGGAATTCTTTTCCATGTTATGCTAATTCTCAAATTAAAATTTGAGACAGTTTCTTTTTGAGTTATTTGCATAGATGTAAACTGATTAAGTAAAGAAAAAGGATCAGTATATTCATTGAATTCTTTCAAAAAAGGCTCTGATAAAGCTTACCAAGAAGTTATGGTATTATCTTCCAGAGTTCTAAACCAATGTAATATATTTCCTCTTAAGGATAGGGCTAGAATCCTCACAATAACATCTTTTTTTTATGTTGTGGATTGCTGCTAGGTTCAATATATCCTGATAGTGCTCATAAATTATTTTCCTAGATCCATCATAAGTGGGAATAGCTTTAGAGACAACATGGAGAATGGCATTCATTTGGGCTAATCTTAGAAGTCCAGCTGTATTCCAGCTGGGATACTTCTGTAATGGTTGATTAAGTGTTGCATTTTGTGCCATATTTCCTGTTGTAGGTCTTATTGGAGGAACTATTAGATTTTATTCCAGAGGCTCTTCCTCTTCGATAAAATCTTGATCTAAAATTTTGGCAATAGTAGTCCCTTTGTAAAGTAACTCACAGTAAAATTAGGAATTAGGGTTATTTCTTTTGAAAGATTTGGTATACATGAAATGGCACTGGTCTATAGGAATAATTATTTTTTTGGGTTTAAATACCAAGGAGTCGCCAGGTTAACTTGCTCTTATCCACTTACAAGGTCAATATAATTCACCAAATCTTGATTCCTTTAGGTTGAGATAACAATAACTCATTTGATGGGTTTCATGTTCCTTGTGAACTGGTCCCACCGAACGTGCCAAAAACTATTGGGAACTAGATTTCGTCAAGTTTTACTCAATATTGTGGTTGTATATCTTCCTATTTTCTATCCAAGATTACACATGATAGCCACAACTCATCACTCAACATTGGATGGACCAAAATAGGGTTTTTTATCCAACCTCCAAAGTAGGTTGGTTCCTTGTCAACTTAAATAGGATGTTGACACAATTATGCTCACTTAGGGTTTGAAGATTAGGGTAAGAAAGGGTTAGGGTTAGAGAAATGAGAACAATAGTGGATGGATAGGCTAATAGGATTACACCATAATAAAAAGCTCCAAAAACTAACCCAAAGTCACATAACTCAGACCAACATTATCTCAAATTGGATGATTCTTCATTCATTAAAGTACAATAGAGAAATATTGCAGACATCAATTTCAATATCTAGAAAATTATAATCCAAATAACAAAATTCACCGATATCTAGATTCTATAGAAATACACTTTCTAACAATAAATATCAAACTCATAAACATATTTCTTTTACTTTAAAATCTATTAATCCATTAATTTGGCATAAACTAACCACTTAAGTATTCATAGAAATGTAGCTAAAGAATTTGAACCTCTGATATCAAAAATGAAGATACAAATTTTGAGGTGAAGATCAATGTAATGCTCCTTCTATTAGATCTTGCAAATATTTATAGTAGCATAGGAAAACACACTAGATCCAACCATTAAAAATGAGGGCTCGACCTCTATTTATAGTTTTTTAGAAATTAAAATTACAAGGAAAATTTCAAAGATCAAATTTTGACAACGTAGCAGAGAGTTCTTGTTGGCATTTTCTAGCTGGTTCACCCTCCGAGAATTTTGCTAAAAGTGATCTACCATGGTAGATTGGGGCCTCTAGTGTGTTTACCTGAAAGTGATCTAGTCATTCGACACAAAATAGGGTTTCGATCGTTGGAGATTATGCATCGACGTTTATCCTTATTGGAAGCCATCCACTACCATTGATCTATAACTGTCTCTAGTTCTATCTTCTTGAAAACCCTTGACACTTAGGATTCCTCTCCAACTAACTATTACAACTTTTTATGAATAATTGTCTTTAAATACCTCAAATTCTTCAACACAATCTCCACCATTGATTTACCCCATCGTATGGCTTAGATTCATTCTGATACAAGAATATTATAGTGGTGAGGAGAACACAACACCATTCCACTTTAAAATGTTGGTGATGTCATCATTTTGTCTTAGAAACTATGGAATCACCAATCCGAGTACCAAATGACCTGAAAGCTGAGTAGATTTGTTCTTCAGATTACTTCACTATCCACAAGGTATACACAAATCTGCACAAAAATATAGATGACATCATTCTTTATTTATAATATTTTTGGATTCCATTCTAGGTCGAGCAAGTGCATCGACATATGATCATCAATCTGAACCTATCACAGTGCAAAGTAACTCTTTCTCCATTTTGTACTTCTTTAGAATAAAACATTCTGCCCATGTCACCATTCCAAAAAGGAGTTAGTTAAAACAATCCCTTATCCTGAATACACATCTACATTGTTCATAGCATCTGCCTTATCACCATTATGGGTGAAAATACACTATGTGTCCTTCAAAATCAGGTGTTTCAACACTTATACACTCGTGGAGTATTCAAAATATTGAGCGGTTACCAATCCGCACTTTTTTATTGCTGACATCATATCTTCTCAAAAACTTTTGTAGATTCGAGATGCGTCACTAGTACGAAGCCAAAGACAAAGGAAATCTTTCAAAATTTCTTCAAGGGTGAAAATCAACCAAGTGTCGAGTGGGATCGTGCCTCCTATCACAAATTCACTCCAAAATACACTATAAGGTATGTGGAATGAAGACTTTATCCCTTAGGAAAAATTTGCAAAATTTTCCTAAGTATGTGACCATTTTGGACCTACAATTGCTAGCTTTGCCCCTGAGCATATTATTTAAGGGATAAACTATTGTACTTGTGAGCCTAATATGAGGGCAAAATACCAAATGAAGCAACTTTGAAATATCTTAAAAAAGGAGGAGCCACAACCCCAAAATAGAAGAGCACTTGAATTATGGGATTTAAAAAATCAACAAGCCCTTTCTATTTTATTTAGGGTTGTAAGTGATGACATATTAGTGCATATTTATAATTTTTATTTTGTATATGAAGCATGGAATGAGTTATAAATCGTGTTCATAGGGTCAAACATGGGTAGAAATGTTTCCCTTATTCAAAATTATTTAAGACAAAAATATCATGTGAAGAATTTATTGTAATATACCTAGCTCAAATGAGGGAAATTAGGATACTACTTTCATGTAGTTGTGAATAGGTGAATGAAAAGCTCTTATGCTTCATTGTACTTAGAAATATCACTAAAAAGTCCAAGGACTTTGTAAATACCCTCAATATGATATTTTATCAAGAAGACAATCTACCTACACTCTCCAACCTACTTGCTCAACACGAAGAAACCATCAAGCTAAAATAAGGTACAAAGGTAAATTAAGGTAAGGGCCCTAACTCTAATTATATTGTCTTGAGTGTTTATAAAGGTAATAAACCTAGAAAGGTGAACACTCTAAAGAAATGTAAAGGTAATAATCGACCTAGTTCTTCCAAACCTATGTTTGAGAAGAAAACAAAGATCAATAATCTTAAATTTAATGGTAATTATAAATTTTGTGTCATATTTAGACACAAATAAAATGATTGTTAGAAGAAGAAGGAAGCCTCAAAAAACACAAAGAGCAATAAGGAAGGTAAGCAAAGTAATAATGTTGCTTTAGTTCAAGCATTGACTTTCATTCATGATAAAATAGACCATAATTCTTGGATTATTGATTCAAGATGCACTAATCATATGATTAATTCTAAGTCATATTTTACTTCATTAAACTTATATTACAATGATGTAGTTACTATTAGGGACAATTCTCAAATTGTTGTATAATTAATTGGTAATGTCAAGATAGGTAGAGAAGTATATAATATTGTTTTTTTATTCCTAATCTTGAAACTAACCTACTTTCTGTAAGGCAATTAGCTTCTTAAGAAAGAAGCATTCAGTTTTGAGATAATAGGTACATCGTAAAAATTGTGGGAGAGATTGTTGGAGAAGGTATTCTTTCTAACATGTATGTATTCTCTCCACAAAAAGTTGTAGGTAAATATTTTATTTCCATGTATGTTGATAATAATTCTAAATTGTGGCATAATAGATTAGGACATCTAAACTATAAAAGAATGATTGATATGTTTAATAAAAACATGGTAATGTATTCCTACAATTGAAGTTGATGGAGGATTTTATGAGGATTATATTTTATACAAGAAACCTAGGACTAAGTTTGGTGAAACTTCTTTTAAATATTCTTATAGATTACAATTAGTACATTCTAACCTTATGGGTCCATTTCAAGTTAAATAATTGAGTGGATGTTTATATTCTTTAAATTTTCTTCATGATTTTTCTAGGTAAACATGGATTTATTTTTGAGAAAAAAGTCTCAAGTAGTTGAATATTTTAATTTTTTCAAGGCACAAAGTCTTAAGGACTGATAATGAAAGAGATCATGTGAGTAATGAGTTTAACTCTTATTGTATTGAAATGGGTATTTCAAGACAATTCACATGCCTATATTCACCCCAACAAAATGGGGTTGTTGAGAGGAAAAATAGGTCCATTGCAAATATGGAAAGGACTTTCCTCCAAAATTTGCCTAATTTATTATGGGCTAAATGTTGTTTTACTTTTATATATTTTCTTAATAGGTGTTCCACTAAAGTTCTAAATGGAGTCACTGAATTTGAGGCTTGGTTTCAAATCAAACCATAAATTATGAATTTAAGAGTAATTGGGTGCATTGGTTATGCACATCATAATAATTCAAATGATAATAGAAACTTGGATGATAAATCTTTGAAATACGTGTTAGTAGGTTATGATAAGCAATTCAAATAATATATATTATATAACCATAATATTAGAACTATCTTTGTGAATAGGGATGTCACATTTTATGAGTATATTTTATATAAATCTAGTTCTTTTAGCATTAATAAAAATTCTCCTTTAGAGAATCAAACTAAGAGACCAAAATGGTTAGAGAAACCAAAATTTATCCATATGGTGAAATGTACAACTATATAACTAGAAGCTAAACATAAAGTATAACCTTATTGGATAAAATTCAAATTTTGAATGAACCTTAAACCTATAATTAAGCTTAAAATGATCCAAATTAGATCAAATTTACAGAACAAGAATTCATTTCTCTTATAAAAATGATACTTAAAATTTAGTCCTAAGACCTTCTAAGATAAATGTAATAGATTTTAAATGGTTATTTAGACTTAATTTAAATTCTTTAGGAGAAGCTGACAAACATAAGGCTAGATTAGAAACAAAAGGTTTCTCACAAAACTATGGAGTAGATTATGAGGAAAATTTTGCTCTATGTGCTAAAATACCTACAATTAGATTTTTTTGTTAAGTAGAAAGTTTGTATTAATATATGGGTTTTGATAGGCCCCTAAAAACTTTTATAAAAGGTAAAAATCATCATACTAAACCACCAACACTTAGCTATCATACAAGGGCTTACAACTACACAGACATAAACATAAAGGAGTCCCAATGGGATGGTCCCAAAAAAGTAATCCCACCAAAACAATCTTGACCAAAACCAATAGGAAAGTCCTCTAAAAAAATAGAGCATGGCACCATTACTCTTCAGTGTTGGATTTTGCATTCAAATTATCATTTGGAGTGTCACCTGCTTTCGTCATTTGGGTGTGGATTTTATCCAGAATTTTTATAGCTTCTTGATAGAGTGTCCAGGTAACTTGGGAAATGTCAGCAACCACAATAAATAAATTTAATATGTTGGCTAACTATCTAAGTAGGTATTTAGGACTTGAATTAGCATAGGGGTTCGCATTGTATTAAATCATCGAATCCATGGGATGAGGGGCAATAGTGAATTCTTTCAGTGGGGAATCATTACTCTTCTACGCTTTTGATCAAGGGGATACCTTGGGGGTAATATACGAGGGAGTCCTCTTATAAGATGTATTTTTATTAGCGTACATGAAATTCCTGAGGGAACATCATATAAATTCATACTTGGCGTAAGGGAAGGTCTTTTTTTTCTTGGCTTCCAAGGAGGGCTTCTTGGGGGAGAGAGAAATAAAATCAAGATCTTCACCACAACTTAGGATATTTTGGACAAGGATTTTGTGGCTAGGAATCTTAGTTGGATTGGAAGGGAGTTGACTTCCAGAAACCACATCTTTTTTGGTGAAGACATTGAGAGCATACTTGTAGAGAATGATGTGGAGGCCTTTGTGGATAATGTGAGTGGATTTCCTCTTCCTAAAATTGTGATGGATATCTCGATGGATCTAAAGAGGTATTCAGAGATATTAAATTTCCTAATATACCAAATATGGTTAAGAAAGGCAACATGGAAGCTATAGAGGGGACTATCAGCTTTATCAATTGTAATAAACTACATTATGAAAATAATGACATAGTCCCAAGGGGTGGAAAGGGAAGTTTTTTAATTCCTCCATTCTAAATGAAAATGTCCTTATATTTTTCATGCAAGCTCTCCATCTTCAAATCCATATAATACATGTCACATATGACCACTTGACCATCAATTGGAAACCTAGTCACTTCTACCATCATATAAAAATTAATCTAGAATTCTAGCCCATGAACAGTGATGTAGTCCCACGTCTCTACGATCTCCTTAGTCACTTATTTATCACTACTATTGAACTTCCTCAAAAAATTTAAAAAGTTATGGTTGTTTAAAATTTCTTCAACGAGAGGGTCGACTATGAGGGAGTCGGGTTCATATAGGGCTATGGTGGAGCAGGGATGGGAATTGGAACTTCTACAAAGCTGGTCAAAATAAGGGTAGAAGTGAGGGATACAAAGCATACCATGATGGAATTTGGGCTTAAAAGTACACTCATTCTACATGAAAATAAAATTGCAAGTTCAATGTCACCTTTTATATTTGGATGTGGTTGGGATGTGTGCCCCGAAACAATGAATGCTTTGAGTATGGGAAAGAAGCGAGTGGAAAAATTAGTAATCAAAGTCCCTAGAAGGAAAATTATAACCAAAAAAGGTGGAACATGATAAGCAACCAACAAATATTGAGGTAACGGTGAAGCCCAAGAAGGAAAATCTATACTAGTTCTATAATGGGTGAAAGGCATCTAACAAATGCCCAGATGAGCAAATGGAAAAGGGGAATATAGGTGATTGGTGGGGTAAAGAGGGGCATAGAGAAATGTGAGAGGGAAGTGAATTATCAGTAATGATGTGGATGATAGTGAGGTGGCTAGGCCAAGGATGGCATGGAAAGGTAATAGTAGACTGAGTGGGGTGGAAGGCACCATGGATGGGTAATAGGTGGGTGTAGGGGGAGGTATGAGGTGCAAAGTAAGATAATCAAATAGGAGCATTGGTTTAGTTATTAGAATAGGTCCACACAAGGGTTGACCAAGGGGGCTAGGCATATGAGTAAACTCAATTATACTAATCCCAATAAGCAACTGTAGTATGGATAATATATTTTAGTAAATCATTGTACCAAACACTTAGGGGTTGCTAGTGGGACCTGAGATTAGCCAAAGAATCAATCACACAATTTACTTTCCTAAAGACATGTTGTATTATGGATGTAGGGCAACCTTGAAGGAGTTTTATAGATTAAAAATAATGTTTTTAATCTCCAATTTGGAGGTTTGTTACTTTTAAAATAGTTTATGTTATTCAAAGAATCACCCTCCATATTTAATCTCCATTTAAGATCACTGATAATTAGAAGTCTCGTATAGAGAGCTCTAGATTTGACTGTATGGTTGGTTTGAATGTCAAGGTATTCAAAAAAGGCAACAAAAATATTGCCATTATGGTCTCTAACAATGCCTCCTACTTCATATCTTCTCAGGTTCCCTTTGTATGATCCATAAAATTTTAACTTAGCCAACCTTTGAGGGGGGATCCAAAAAACATTCAATAGGGTATTGGTGGGGGTATAAGATAGAGATAGCTCCATGGGAAGGTTGAGGGTAGTGGAAATTATGGATTTGATTCTAGGATCAGGGGTTATTGAGAAAATGAGTTTACCATTTTTACCAAAAAATAGAGCATTATGTTGCTCACTGAGATAGGATCTCTAGAGAGATTAACAAAGGCATGGTTGTTGCATTCAAGCTAGACCTACCAAAGAAAGTGGTGGAGGCAGAGGAACCACATGATTTTGATTTTGCTATTGCAAAATGGGTTAGGCCACTAGGTGAAGAGTTCATACAGAGAGGGAGGTCAAACCCAAACAATGTTGAAAGAGATTAAGATGAGACTTAGGATAGCAACGATGAAGGAGCACTCTATAAATAGTTGGTAAGTGAATTCCCAAGTAGAATTACAAAGATAACACCTTTTGGGAATCATGACCCCCTTGATCATTAGTTTGTCGATGGTCAGAATTTTATTTTGGGTAAGCAACTAGGAAAAAAACTTAATTTGGGTGTAAGGTTCTTGAGCCAAATACCATTGATTGAGATCAAAAAAGGGGGTATTGATCTGGTGGAGGTATGTAGACTTGATAGAGAAGATGCCATCATCGCAAATATTCCATAGTGGAACATTAGGAAGGTTGGTATGGGGAATTATGCATTGGTTGAGTATGGTAGTGAGGTATTTGGTGGTTTGGATAAGCTCTCTTGGAAGTATGGTGGAGGGAACGGGGTTATAGGATAGGTGATTATGGGAAAGGGTGAAAAACTAGGAGACCTTAGAATCAAAGAGTTTGTCAGTGGTGGGTTTAAGAGTGGTAAGGATGGGATAATATATGAGGTGATGGTGACAGACCCAAGGGTAGGTTCATAAATCAATAGATTTTCCATTTTTCAGTTGCATATAAGGCTATTTTTGATGATGCACTGAGTTTTTTATGATAGAATTCTAGAACACAGAGCCAAACTAAGGAGTACTTTCATCAACAAAATTGTGATTTTGTAGTTACTTTCTTTTGATGATAAGGACCCATTCAATATAAAAATTAGTGAATATTTTCCAAGTCTACTTAGCAATGAGGTCTAGATTCATATTATCAATCCTTCTGAAACCAAAACCTCCCTAATATTTGGGGATGCAAACTTTATCCCACACCATAAGATGATTTTTTTTTTTATCAGGACCATACCAAAGGAACCTTTTTTTAATTTTCTTGATTTTGGCACATATTGAATCAAGGACTTTGAAAATAGAAAGAAATTAGATAGGTATACTTTGGAGGTAGGTGTGAACCAGGGCAGCTTTGGAAGTTTGGCTCAGGAGGGCTCATTTCCAACTAGCCATCTTCTTAAGGATTTTATCAATGAAATCATTCCATATGGTTTTAGATGGGTGACCAGTGAATAGGAGAAGATCCATGTATGAGGAAGGGAGGTTATCAATGGTTTAGTAGAGGATTCTATCTATCTATAGTTGCTGATAATGGAGAGTGCTAATGAATTTTTTTTTCTTTTGGTGTAGTTGATAGATTGACCAAAAACTTGTTCATAGAGGTTGAGTATTGTCTTGATGGATTTATATTTATATACAAAGGTAATATTGGCTAGGATAGTGTCATAAAAAAATTGCTGGTGAATAATGGGTCAAAACAAGGAGGCAAGTTTGATACCTAAAATAAACTTGAGAGAGCAGGCTACTTTGAGGGTTCTTCCTTGGGACTCAATCAAGATGATGAATAGATAGGGTGATAGAGGATCCTCTTTTCTAATACCTTTAGCACTCCTAAGTTAACTAATGGATGAACAATTCATAATGATATAGAACCACATTGATGAAATATAAGCTTTTATGAGGGAAAACCACTAGTGTTGGAAGCCAAAATTAAGAAGGAAAACAAAAAGGATGTCCCATGAAACCCTATAAAAGACTTTTTTCATATCAATATTAATAATAAAACTAGGATTTTGGCTATAAAATATAGAGTGCAAGAGCTCATGGATGGTTATGACTCCATAAGTAATGGATCTCCCATAGATAGTGCTACCCTTATAGGGGTTAATGATGAGTAAAAAGGCCTACTTCATTCTGGTGGTCATAAATTTGGTAAGAATTTTATAGATAATATAACAAAGGCTGATAAGATAGTAGTCAATGATCGAACTACAATTATTACGCTTGGGGATGAGAGCTAGGAATGTATAATTGACATCCCTATGGATGAAAAGGGATTTTTGGACATCTTGGAGAGCTGAAAAAACATCCCTTACCATAGTTTCCTAGAAGCATTGGAAGAAGTGGGTGGAAAAGCCTTCAATACTAGGAGTCGTGTCAGGTTACATGGAAAATAGGCCATCCTTGATTCCTTTAGGAGAAAATGGTTGGAGGAGATAGAGGTTCAGCTTAGGGAGAATGAGGTTGCGGATGTGGTGGAGTGAGAGTTCAAAGTGGTTGGGGCATGGGGTGGCAAAGTATAGGAAGGATTGAAAATGGTTGATCACTTCAGCTCTTATATACTAGACATTAGAAGTGATAATGCCATTTCTTTTCACCAATTACTTAACTTTGTTGGTACTAGAATGTTCGAGGATAGTAGCATGAAAGAGCTTGGTGTTTGCATCTCCCTCTTTTAGCCATAACACCCTATAATTTTATCTCCAAAATATCTCTTCTTTGGTGAGGATGTTGTGATAGTTATCTAGGATTTTACATTCCTCTTCCCTGGTTCTTCTATCCATGGTTCCTTGATGAATACTATTTTCAATTATTTGCAACTTTTATTTTATATCTTGTTTGTTTTCAAATATTTTACCAAAAATATCCCTATTCTGCACCTTGATATTGATTTTAATGAAGCACAATTTTGTGGCAATCAGAGTGATAGGGGATCCTAATAAGGGATGATTCCACCACTCATTGATGTGATCCCTAAGGTCAGGGTGATGGGTCCACATAGCTTTGAATTTGAAAGGATATTTGAACCTAGGGTTTTATTTGAGCCCTCCAAAGACTAGGAGATTGTGATCATATCCAATTTTTGATAGGGACTAGAGAGAAGCAGATCCAAACCAGTGAAATGCTTCCTTAGATAGAAGGAATCTATCAAGTCTAATCTGAATGTGTTGGGATCCAAACCTTCTATTGCTCCAGGTGTAGTGGGATCCCTTAATATGGACACCCATAAGTTCATTATAGTTGAAAAATGCATATAAGTCCTCATTATTCTTGGTGTGTATGGTAGTTCTACATATTTTATCAAAAGAGTAAAGATGGGAATTAAACATTTCTAGCAATGATCTAGGGATGATTTGATAAGATGCTTCTCATTTGGGTGAGGGTTTCCTAGAGGCCATTCCATACTTGGAGAGTATTTAGGGTATAAATGAATTTGTGTTCTTTTTTGTATAAAAGAATGTTTATCACCCTATAAAAATATGAAAGGAGTTTTCCTTCAATTTTGTTGGTATCCCATTGGCATAACATACCTCCTATTGTACCACGAGTTGAGCTACCAATAAAATGACTATTTTTCCAAATAATTCTTGTGATTTTCTTCATGATGCTTTCGTCAGACTTGGTTTCTTGAAGCATGAGAATGGTGGGTTTGAATTCTTTCCTAAATATAGCTACTAGTATTTTCTTAGTAGGGTCATTGAGGCCTCTCACATTCCATGAGAGAAATTTCATTTCTTGTTTTTGTTAAATTATTTTTTCCCACCTCTACCTTGATGAGAGGGGGGTTTGTTCTTTTTGTTTTATCTATGATTTTCTCTGATAGATATGGGAAGAGGGTTTTTTGGATGCTATTTTCTATGTTATCATCAATGCTCTACTTCTTTTGTTCAATTATGTAAGGTCTCTCTCTTTTTCTTATCGTTGTCAACATCGATGGGTGTTTTTTTGTAGCTTCTATTATGCTTGGGGTTAAGAGATTATGTGGATGGGAAACCCTTAGTATTAGAATGGCTGAGGATATTAGACTTAGTAGGTTTCGGGCTAATGGGGTGGGAGCAATTGGGAGGCGGACATAAAGACCCATCAGGCACGGGTCGATAAGGGGGAAGGGAAAAGGGTATGGATTTATATAGGAAAGAGGGTAGGGGAACATCATGAATAGGATTGGGGAGATTGCACTTAGGTGGGGTATGGAAAAAGCCTTCAAGGATGGATGGATGAGGGGAAGGGTATGAGGGTCCAAACCTGGTTAGGGATGAGGGTGGGTGTTCATCAAGGATAGGATGAGGATAATAATCAGGGAGGAAGAAAGTAAGCTTGGTTTTTAGGTCATGGTAAAAGGGGTCTAGGTCAATATATTAAAAAAAAATGCTAAAAAAATCAAGAAAGGTGAAGAGAGAGCATACCTAATCTTGGAAGCACTCCTGGTAGGGGGTTACAATCTGCTTGTCTTTTCATGATAGGGAGGAATGAGAGGTTTCTTGTGAGCAGTCGAAGATATCTCAGTAATAGTGGAAATAAGAGAAAGCAAAGGTATCTAAGCATAATCAAATCCATTACTCCTAAATTAAGTAGAGGTGGACTTAGGAGGTCCATAACCAGGGTTCTTTGGGCACCCATAATATTTCAATGAGGTCACCTTTGAAATTTTGAGAGTGAGGCATTGGGCCCTCAAATGACCTTGAGTATGGCATTCAACATAGAATTTTGGTTTTTTCTCATATTCAATAGCCTTGCACCTATGTTAGGAACCATAAATAAAGTTGACATGAGTGAGAAGCTTAGAAACAAGGTTGGCATTGATGTAGATTCAAGCATAGATCTTCCTATTTATGGCCTTGGTTGTTAGGTCAAAGACAACAATTTCCCCAATGGTGCAAGAAATCCCTCTACAAATAGGATCATGATAGAAGTAGGAAGGGAGGCCAGGGATGCAAAACAAAATGGGTGTAATGTTAATGGACTAGGATTCAAGGTCAAAATACTCTACCCATTTTCTTAGGAAGATACTTCTCCTTCCAAAAAACCATGGACCTCCAATTAGGATGCGGCTAGCATCTTCCATATTATTGAGGTGAATCTCGAAGAAGCCTTTGGGCCAAGAAATAAGTTTCATGTTCCCTCTAGAGTACCATTTTATGCAGGACTATATTTGGATGGATTCCATATGAGGTATTCCTTCAAAAAAAATCCTGATCAATGACATAGTTTCCATGGAAGCATAGTTCACCATAAGGCTTTCTAGGATGACAAGATCTTTGTCTTTGGGGACCAATGACTCATTTTGATAAGAATAGATATTAAATATGAAGCTATTTATAACTTTATTTACTAAGGATGATGGGGTATTCCAAAAAATCTCAACAGTATCAAAAATCTTGTCAAGGAAGAATGGTCTTGAAATAGGATGACCTGATAGGGGGTCTTGACATTTCCCATACTTTCAAATATCTTGTAAGGATCATTATGGGGCGTTATGAAGGTCATGAAGTCAAGTATTTGGTCAAGGGACTTATGGGACCCAAATAAATTTGCATCAACATTAGAGGCATTACCTCCATCCCCAAGATCATCTTTTGCCATGTTCCCATGCATAAGGATTTCAAATTTTCCACCTACTACAAATTTTGGCATCGTTGCTATCGAAAAAGTTCTTCATGCCTACAATTAGATTGATAATAGCATTAGCTACTACTTTTAATTGGAAAATTTATCAATTAGATGTAAAGAGTGTATTTCTTAATGGAAACATAGTTTTTTGAGATTTATATGGAGTAACCTCAAGGCTTTGATAACCTACAAAGTCCAAATTATGTTTGTAGATTAATGAATTCCCTATATGGACTCAAGAAAGCTCCAAGATCTTGGTATGATAAGGCTTCCAAGTATTTTTCTTCAATTGGTTTTCATAATTATTATTATGATCTAGATTTGTATGTTTATAGGAAGAATAATATGATTACTATCATCATTTTATATGTAGATGATTTAATTTTAACAATAAACAATGAATGTATGATTTAAATATATAAAAATAAATTAATAAATAGATTTTAAATGACTAACATGGGTTTGTTGCATTACCATTTAGGCTTGCAAATCTATAAAAAATCCCATAAGATTATAATTTCTTAATATAAGTATATATTAGAAATATTGAAAAAGTTTAAAATAAAAAAATGCAAATGCATTTCTACTCCTATAGTTTCTAGTAAATTTGAGAGTAATAAATATTCTAAAGTTTGTAAGATAAAACTCATTATAGGAAACTTATAGGTAGCTTACTCTATCTTACTATTTTTAGGCCTAATATTGTTTATGTTGTTAATATAATGTCTATATTTACGAATAAGCCTTATGATGTTCATCTTAGTGTTGTTTATAGAATACTTAAATATCTAAGTGGAACTACTAATTTAGATTTGGAATATGTAAGTAATTCCCATGTAAATTTATTTGGTTATTGTGATAGTGACTATGCTATGGATAATTTTGAAGGAAAATACACAACTGGAGGTTGTTTCTCCTTGTGATCAAGTGCGATCTCTAGGTGTAGTAAGAAATAACTAACCATAACACTATCCTCAACTAAGGAGGAGTATAGAAGTGCTACTCTAGAATGTCAAGAAGCCATTTGGATTCAAAAACTATTAAAAAAAATTGGGTTTAATAACAATAAATTTATCACAATATTTTTTGATAATAAATATTTAATCGCTTTTGCAAATAATAATGTTATGCATAAAAGGACAAAGCACATTGATATTCAATCACACTTAATTAAGGAGAAGGTATTATATGGGACAATTAAATTCATATGTTATCCCAGAAATGAGAACATTTTTTATATTTTCACCAAACCATTAGTAGAATCTAAATTTTCTTACATTAGGATTAATCTAGGCCTAAAATAATTTCCCTCAAGGGGGAGTAATGCATAATATTATATGATTTTAATGAATAATATTTTTTGATGTCAATTATTTTAAGTGTTTTTAATGTTTTGTGAATTCCATGTTGATGGAATATGTGTGTGCCATTTTTTTTATTTTTTATTATGGGTAAAAAGGTATTTTGAAAGGATTCCTAAACCTTTTATAAAGAGAAAATGAGAATATAAAATAAAAGGATAATAAGAAAGTAATAGGAACCACCCTTAAGAGTTGGGACTAAACCAGAAACTACCACATGCAAAAAATAAAAATAAAATAGGAGAGCCAAAGAGAGGAACCAATAACAAACTATACATGAGTAAAAAATGGAGTGGAAGTAAAGAAGAAAAAAGAACCAACAATAAAAGAAAACAATTGCCAAGTAACAACTTACTAAGACTAGGATTAACCACATTTTTTTTGGAAGTCCTCCAAATTGTTTATGATCTCCTCCATAAGCATAGCCATAATTCTATTCATCTTGCATAGGGATTTCATGAGGTCTTTGAGGATAACAACATTACTATTTGGAATAGCCATGCAGTGGGTCTCTAGAGGGGATTCCTTAATTCATTTCACAAAGGTTTCACCTCCCTTAAACTTAGAAACTGATATTTTCTTATCCCAAGAACAAGGGGGAGACTTTAACCAGAGATTGTAGACTTGGGTCTTGATAATTTTAAGATTCCAAATTAGATAAAAAGTGGAGGGCAGGAGCTAGAGACTTATCCTTTCTCTACACATTCTTTAGATGTATTGAATGCCTAGTTTCTTTAACTTTAGACCAAGCTTAGTTCAATGAACCTTCCTTTTTTATTAGAGAACTTTTTTTCTAGTCGAAGGAGCTTTTGATTATATTTTAAATCCAAATGAAAAAAAATAAATTAAAAACATTCTCTATCCATATGATCAACAAAAGTGGGCAATTTTCTTCTTTTTCCCTAATTCCATCAATTTTTTCTAAAGAGCCTGAAGGACTACCATGGCCAAGACCTAGGATTGGCATATTCTATTGACCTATTTCCTCCATAGTATGGTGGAAGAGAATTTTAAAGAGGCCTTGGTGAAAGATAATATTGGATTTCCTATATTGGACATTGTTGTGACTTATTCACAACGACCCTAAAATTGGGGATCCATTTAAATTTTTTGGAATTTTTGGAGCATTTGTGTGTCTTATTGTTGAAATTTTGTTGGTATTTTGTCCACCATTTTGTATTTCAAGTGTTTACATTATTTTATTGTTAGTTTAAGTTTTTGTTATGTTAAAGTGGTTTGATTTTGAGTATTTATTTAGGTTACTTTTAGTTTAATGTGTTAATTATTTAAAGTATTAAATCTTGATTATTTTAAATGTTTTAAAAATTATTTGATTAATATATAATTTTAAACATTTAAAATCAATTTAAGTTAGTTATGAATAGATTTAATAAAAAAAAAAACTATTTTTGTTTTATTCATGAAAGTAATCAAGGTAATAAGCATAATTACCAAGGCACAATGAATTCGGTAGTGAACACCACCGCAAGGTTTTCAAGGTAAGATGCACATATTTAGAGAGCCACTAGGTGGATTTATATGAATCAAAATAACATGTGCACTTTTATGTTTATAAAGCACATTTTAGTTTAATCTTAATATATGTGGGATAAGTGATGATAAAACCAAATTTCTTGGAGAAGTGTCAACATCTTACTTAGGCATTGCGGACATCGTAACAAAAAAAATGATTTGATACTACTAAACATAAGGATTTATGTTACAGTTACATATGAGGATTCTTTAGAATAGCATGGTAGAACTTTGGATTTCCCTACATTTTATAATATCGAGAGTAGAAATATAAACTCATAGTCACAACAGATACAGTGTAGCATTTTGGAAGTAGGTGTACATGGAATTCAAACTAGATTCATAGATGGCGGTGATTTTTTTACACCATAGCAATACATATATGAATTGAAGACATGTAGTGGATAGATAAATACAAAGCTAGAGATAGTTAAATCAAACTACAAGTTACCTCCAACATGGATATGGGTAAAATAATAATCTATGATAGTAATGGAGTCGTGATAGCGTGGATAATAAACAAGGGATTTATTAGTTGATACATGGATAGGATAATTTTTCAAATGTAGTGACATAGGAAAATGATGTTACCAGATGTCGAAGGATGCAGAGTGGATAGTGATGACGTAGGTTTAATAAAAAGTTTGATCGGTACCTGTTATGCTTAGTAATCTTGATTATACTAATGCTAAGATGACTAAAAATACTATGAGATATTTTGGTGGACCAAACAACTCCAACAAGGCTATATGATAGTAACTAGAACTTGAATGGAAAGAGAACCTTAAAATTCATAGAAAACAAATCCATGTAGAGCTAGCATATTCATGAAGAATACATTAGAGACAACATGTTTTCACAGGCAATTCAAGTTGATTAAGAAGTATTATTGAATTAGGATTATATAGTGAGTAGTTAGGCAACCAAAATAAAATGAAAGCATGGAGATTAATTCCTATTTATTTTATAATTTTTGGGATTGACGTGAATTATAATTCATTGTTTTTTTTAATTTACATGGTGGAATCATTAGCCGCCATGAATCTGGGTAGGTTTTCCGGCTTTTATGGCTGCCACTGTATTCTACATTATTTGCCCTAGAATCCACCAAATAGATCTTTGCGTAGTCCAGCCCTATAAACACCATGCCATAATAATTTTAAACATTTTACGATGTTGAAAACACTAGGAAAGGGACAAGTATTCAGTCTAATGAGGCCCAATATTTTAATCTTGGACCTCTGCCCCCCTTACAAGGTTTGGTCAAACCAATTGGTCTACACCTCGAGACCTAATTATAATTCATTATTGAAAGGAACAAGTTTGATATAGAAATGGTGATATTTAATAATATGGTTTCTTTAGAATTAAATGGAAATCAACATGATAAAGAAAAACAATGATAGTATGATGAAGTAGGTGTTTAAGTGGAACGAAATTCCAACATAGGAATATTCCACTAGAAGTAAACAGTTTGGGGGCAACAACAATAGAAGACATTCTCCAAGATAGCAAATGAGATCTTCAAAATTAGCATGATGAGAAATATCAGACACATTGTGGATGTGACAATGTTTGAAAATATCTACAGGTAAGTCAGTATGGCTACTATTGACAATTTTGTCACATTGCACAAGGGGTAGGAAAAAAATCAAAAAAATAAAATTTTGTATAGTCTTTCCTTTTGCAAAAGTATTTCTTTTTGTTTCGAAAGTATTTGTAAGTGTTGCAGCAATTTTGGCTTTCAATGCCATCCCCTTGTACATAGAATGAAGAAGAAAGAGCTTCGCTTCCAAACGGGCCAAAGAAGATATCTTCGCCACAAGAAAGAAAAGGTGTCGTGATATCGCAAAATGTTGCAGTTTCACGGTCAACAGTAAGAAGAAGAGCGCAAAAACAAAAAGTGTCACGATATCGTGACATGTCACATTTTTGCGGCTTAGAGCAAGGAGGAGGAGCAGAAGACAAAAAGTGTCATGATATCGTGACATGTTGCAGTTTCACGGCCGACAGTGAGAAGAAGCACCAGAAGGGAAAAGTGTCGCGATATCATGACATGTCACATTTTCGTGGCTCAAACTGACAAAAAGCGCAAGAAGGAAGAAGTGTCACAATATCGTGACATGTAGCATTTTTGCATCCGAAAGCAAGAAGTGCCAGAAGGAAAAAGTGTCATGATATCGTGACATGTCGCATTTTCAAGACCGACAGCAAGGTAGAAGAGCAAGAAGGAAGAAGTGTCATGATATCACGACATGTCATATTTTCGTGGCTCAAATTGAGGAGCACAAGAAGGGAAAAGTGTCGCGATATCGCAACATGTCGCATTTTTGCAGCTCAAAGTGACAAAAAGCGCAAGAAGGAAGAAGTGTCACGATATCGCGACATGTAGCATTTTCACGGCCGAAAGCAAGATGAAGCGCCAGAAGGAAGAAGTGTTGCGATATCGCGACATGTAGCATTTTTGCAGCCGAAAGCAAAAGGAAGCGGCAGAAGGAAAAAGTGTCGCGATATCATGACATGTCACATTTTTGTGGTCGAAAGCAAGGCAAAAGAGCAAGAAAGAAAAAGTGTTGCAATATCATGACATGTCGCATTTTTGTGGCTCAAAGCGAGAAGGAGCACAAGAATGGGAAAAGTGTCATGATATCGCGACATGTCACATTTTTGTGGCTCAGAGCGACAAGAAAGACCAAAGGAGAAAAAGTGTCACGATATAGCAGCATGTCACATTTATTTTTGTGACCCAAAGCACGGAGAAAGTGCCAGAATGAAAAAGTGTCGCGATATCGCGACATGTCGCATTTTCGCGATCAAAGCAAGGAGAAGGGGCAAAGGACAAAAAGTGTTGCGATATCATGACATGTCATATTTTCGTGACTCAAAGCAACAAAAGAAGACAAAGACATAGAAATATCATGATTTTGTGACATGTCGCATTTTTGTGATGCAAGAAGAAGGATCAAGCTGAAGGCGTAGAAATGTCACGATATCATGAAATGTTGCTTTTTCGTGAGGGGCACACACTCCAAGCCAGGTATTTTCCTAAGACCATCAAAGTGCCCCATAAATGCATTTTTACTTGCCCAATAAGATCGTTGCTCATTTTTGGTAATTGGATGCGAAGGATCAGTCCCTGAAGGAGATCTTAGCAAGCATGGCGGCCACTCGAGCATTGCACCCAAAAACCAAGGACACTCAGATGGCTCATCATTGCATATTTCTATGGTTGACTTAGTCACAGTTTCCAGTTCTGGTAATGGATTTGAAATCTCAGTCACGAGGGCCACGAGGAGCCGACTTCTTAGATCTCAAGAATATACTTTACCATTCTGTGTAATTATGACTCAGAGGGTTGGGTCCTCTATAAAAACCTAGATTTTATAATGTAAAAAGGAGGGGAACTATCTGCTAGAAAGCTACTATAACTTGATGTCCTACGATTAATATTAAAGAGCTTTGGGCTCGATTTCTCTCTTTTAAGTTGTCTTATTTTCTTAATTCTTTTGTCTATATTCATTTGTATACCGAGAAAGATGAACCCTGCATCTAGTGTGCGATCGGGAACTGTACCTTGAAACTCATTCTGAAGGATACATAGGAGTGAAAAACATCATATTGGATTTCTTTTATGCTACCTTTTTATGCTTGATTCTTTTTTCTATCTTCGTTTGTACACCGAGAAAGCTGAACCCTATGTCTGATGTGCAATCAGGGACTATACCCTGAAACTCGCCTGGAGGATACATAGGAAGGTTGATATTGCGTTTCTTTTGTTTATTATTGGTGTTCTTTGCTTCCATTCAAGTTGTCAGTTAGTGATCGTGCTTCCTATTCTCTCCCACCTTAAATCACCAATCTCTCTTCCCTTACCTCTTTTTATTTATTTCTCTAACCTTAACTCCTTTTATCTCTTTCCTGCACCCTTATCTCAAAACACCCAAGTATTTTAGCATAGGATCTGACATTTCTTTGAATATTGGCACGAGGGGCATCTCTTCCCTTCGGCCTTTCAATGTTGGTCCAGGTCTAGGGCACATATACTTACCCAAAATTCTTTCCTAGGCAAATTTGATGACCAACAGTTTTTGGAACTCCCGGTGGGACCAAGGTCCCATATTTTAAGCATAAATCTCAAACCCGTATACACCGAGGCCAATAGTTCTAACCAGTTCTTGGTGTGACCCAGTCAGTCTCACCTTTTGAGTGGTAGTGAAGATTGATGCTCTCATTACCAAAAGACTCATAGCATTTGGCAACTCTGTTCAACATAAAAATCTTTAAGTCGTAAAGACCAGTACCTAAACCTATGCCTTTGTGGCAAAAGTCCCCATGTTTTAAGGAAGTCCAAGTTGGTGAATCTTTGGCTTGCCTCCATCTAGAAAAATCACCTGGTGACTCTGACTGAGCTAAAGATCCATATTTCTTGATCTTATGTGCCTTTTAAAGTGTAAAGAAGACACCCCGAAGGAATCAAGGTTCGGTGAGCAACCTTGACCTCACAAGCGGAGAAAGAATGTTCACCTGTCGACTCTAACTTAGTGTTGAGAACCATGATCTTTGCATGCCACTACTATAATGGAGAGGGTATGCTATCCTAGCTGGGATGATCATGGCCCTTTGAATCTCTCAAGTTACCATGAAATTCTTGAAAGCGCCTTGGAGATATTGACAAAATATGATGGCACTAAGGGAAAGGCCCTAGAGCACCTTGAATATCTTGTTGATTTAAGGTCCATATTTGACATAATCCATGAAGATGTCATGGTCAGACTCTTGGTTCTATATCTGGAAGGAAGGGTGCTACAGTGGTATAGACTGCTCAGGTGTGGAAGCATCTACTCGTGGGATGACTTAGCAGGAGCACTACTCGAAGCATTTGATGGCTCTCAAGACCCATTCTAGCTTTTTATGTACTTCTCCACAATCATGAGAGCACCTCTGGAGAGTGTCATGAACTTCAATGTTCGATTCTATCGAAGTTGGAAGAGAATTCTAGGGGAGATCCAATAGACGTCCGCCCAAGCCCACCTCTTCTATGTTCGGGCCTTTCACCCGAACATGGGCCCCCTCTTACTGTGATCAAGTTAGCGAAGATTACCTCAAGTACTTGAGGAAGCAATACGAGCGAAACAACTTTTGCTCTTCTCAGGAAAGTGGCAGTGGGGAGCAGCCCCATCACCCTACCCGATAATTACTGCTCATGTTTATCCAATGTAGTATTCATCATGGTAGATTCCTCATACTGAGTAGAGGCCTGAGATGTGATCGTTTGAATCTCAAGAGGTGAGTTCCATCCAATTCTAATGATGGGAATATGCAAGCTTTGCCCCAACAATGAACAATATGGTTGCTTGCAGTTTGCATCAGGAGATGGGCTAGGGAGAGAAACAAACTCATGTGACAGAACCTGAGAACAAAGAGGGCACTTTCTTGAACCCTTTTTGTATCCTAGTGGATGGCATGCAAGTATTCAACCAGAGCCCATCAAGCATGCCTCATCAGGAGGCTGAGCCTAAGGAGATCCTGGAAGCAGACTTATCACAAGAAAAGCCCTATTGTCACAGCAAGAAGTTGGAGGAGCCCATATTCAAGAATTCACAGCCGATGGACTCTCTAAAATGATGGTATTGGTTCTGACCATCACCACAACCAATACCCACAAAATACCCCCATGCAGTGAACTTCTTTGCCACATCATTCATCACCGGTATGGGTACTAGTAGGAGCAACAACTCACTGCATTATTCCCTATTTGCAACATGGAAAACTTTGAGAAGAGCCTATATGGACTTCAAAGATCAACTAAAGTTCAATCAGATTTGGTCCAGATATTGCAGGTTCATCGGATAGGCACCCGAAGCTAGGTTTAGGGTGGCAGCATGCCAATCATGTCGTAAAATTTTGTGTAAATACTGAAAATAGCCCAGCTAGTAAATAAGTGTCGAAAGTGCTAAGTGTTGTTGTCAGTGGATGGTCAGAGAAGAATACAATGGGAATTACTCTATTGCCCAATGGATAAAGGCCTGGGATCTCTGCATTCATACAAGCTAAATGCCCTGCGAGCCGCCAAGAATGTTGACAATTTTGTCACATTGCACAAGGGGTAGGAAAAAAATAAAAAAAAGTAAAATTTTGTATAGTCTTGCCTTTTGCAAAAGTATTTCTTTTTGTTTCTCCGAAATTATTTATAAGTGTTGTAGCAATTTTGGCTTTCAATTCCATCCCCTTGTACATATAATGAAGAAGAAAGAGCTTCACTACCAAACGAGCCAAAGAAGATAGCTTCGCCGCAAGAAAGAAAAGGTGTCACAATATCGTGACATGTTGCAGTTTTGCGGCCAACAGCAAGAAGAAGAGCGCAGAAGAAAAATGTGTCGTGATATCATGACATGTCACATTTTTGTGGCTCAAAGCAAGGAGGATCAGAAGACAAAAAGTGTCACGATATCGCGACATGTAGTTTCGCGACCGACAGCGAGAAGAAGCACTAGAAAAGAAAAGTGTTGCGATATCACGACATGTCGCATTTTAGTGGCTCAAAGTGACAAAAAGCACAAGAAATAAGAAGTGTCGCGATATCGTGACATGTAGAATTTTCACGACCGAAAGCAAGAAGAAGTGCAAGAAGGAAAAAGTGTCACGATATCGCGACATGTCGCATTTTCATGACCGACAAAAAGGCAGAAGAGCAAGAAGGAAGAAGTGTCACAATATCGTGACATGTCGCATTTTCGCAGCTCAAAGCGAGAAGGAGCACAAGAAGGGAAAAGTGTTGTGATATTGCGACATGTCACATTTTCATGGCTCAAAGTGACAAAAAGTGCAAGAAGGAAGAAGTGTCACAATATCACGACATGTAGCATTTTCACGGCCAAAAGCAAGAAGAAGCGCCAGAAGGAAGAAGTGTCGTGATATCGTGACATGTAGCATTTTTGTGGTCGAAAGAACGAAGAAGCACCAGAAGGAAAAAGTGTCATGATATTGTGACATGTCATATTTTCACGGCTGACAGCAAGGCAGAAGAGCAAGAAAGAAAAAGTTTCGCGATATCGCGACATGTCGCATTTTCGCGGCTCAAAGCGAGAAGGAGCACAAGAAGGGGAAAAGTGTCGTGATATTGTGACATGTCACATTTTCATGGCTCAGAGCGACAAGAAAGACCAAAGGAGAAAAGTGTCATGATATCGTGACATGTCACATTTTCATGACCCAAAGCACGGAGAAAACGCCAAAATGAAAAAGTGTCGCAATATCGTGACATGTCGCATTTTCAGAACCGAAGCAAAGGAGAAGGGTCAAAGGATGAAAAATGTCACGATATCATGACATGTCACATTTTCATGACTCAAAGCAACACAAGAATACAAAGACATAGAAATGTCACGATTTCATGACATGTCGTATTTTCGCGATGCAAGAAGAAGGATCAAGCTAAAGGCATAGAAATGTCGCGATATCGCGACATGTTGCTTTTTCATGAGGGGCAACACTCCAAGCTAGGTATTTTATTGAGACCATCAAAGTGCCCCATAAATGCATTTTTACTTTCCCGATAAGCTCGCTGCTCATTTTTGGTAATTGGACATGAAGGATCAGTCCCTGAAGGAGATCTTGGCAAGCATGGCAACCACTCGAGAATTGCACCCAAAAACCAAGGACACTTAGATGGCTCATCATTGCATATTTCCATGGTTGACTCATTCGCAGTTTCCAATTATGGAAATGGATTTGAAAGCTCAGTCACGAGAGTCATGAGGAGCCGACTTCTCAGATCTCAAGAATATACTTCGCCATTCTGTGTAATTATGACTCAGAGGGTCGGGTCCTCTATAAAAACCCATATTTTATAATGTAAAAATGGGGGGAACTATCTGCTAGAAAGCTGCTATAACTTGATGTCCTGTGATTAATACTAAAGAGATTTGGGCTCGATTTCTCTCTTTTATGCTACCTTCTTTGCTTGATTCTTTTGTCTGTCTTCGTTTGTATACCGAGAAAGTTGAACCCTGCATCCGGTGTGCGATCGGGGACTGTACCCTAAAACTCATTCTGAAGGATACATAGGAGTGAAAAACATCATATTGGCTTTCTTTTATGCTACCTTTCTGTGCTTGATTCTTTTGTCTATCTTTGTTTGTACATCGAGAAAGCTGAACCCTATGTCTGGTGTACGATCGGGGACTATACCCAGAAACTCGCCTGGAGGATACATAGGAAGGTTGATATTGTGTTTCTTTCATTTATTCTTGGTGTTCTTTGCTTCCATTCAAGTTTTTAGTTAGTGATCGTGCTTCCTGTTCTCTCCCACCTTAAATCACCGATATCTCTTCCCTTACCTCTTTTTATTTATTTCTCTAACCTTAACTCCTTTTATCTCTTTCCTGCACCCTTATCTCAAAACACCCAAGTAGTTTAGCATAGGATCCTGCATTTCTCTAATGATTGGCATGAGGGGCATCTCTTCCCTTCGGACTTTCAATGTTGTTCCAGGTCTAGGGTGCATACACTCACCCAAAATCCTTTCCTAGGTAGATTTGATGACCAACAGCTACCAGGTAAATCAAAGAAGAGGTGATTGTCGGGTTACAAAATTAAAATGACAAATGGAGCACATATGTGGTCCTATCAAAACAAGGTGAAACAAATAAAAAAAAAAATATATATATATATATATATATATATATATATATATATATATATATATATATATATATATATATATATATATATGATCACAGGTTACCGATAGTATTGATATCCTTGAAGGATCAGATGGATGAGGAAGCTTGAACACAAAATTTTAAATATGCATACTGATATTAAATATTATACATGAAATATTGGGAGAATATTACAAAGAAGAATGTCGATATATTTTCCTTTTATGAAATGGTTTACAAAAATATCATGACAATTGAAAATGTATAAGTTTGGTAGCATGAAGTAAATTCACTTTACGAAGTATATGTATAAAGTGTTATCTATGAAGATGAAATATATAATGGATTATGTTAGCGATATAACCATTGTTATATCTCACGATAAGGAAAGAATATTTAAAAGAATTTATAAAGTGGTTATATTATGTGTTGTCAAACTGTAATCAAACAAGATAACATGAAATTACAATTTATAAATAAGCCATTATAATTGAAAATAAAGGGCGAAAACAAAGAGCAAGGAGCACAATAGAAAAGAATATTGACCATGGGATTTGTTTTAAAATCTCTTCTTCCACACTGGATCTACTTACTTCAAAGGGAATGCTATTTTAGAACATGGTATACTATACTTTAAATATTTTATTGAAAATATTTTTCTTACAATATATTGAAAGGCAATAAGTTCTATGCACGTCGGTGGTTAACTTACCTATTATTATTCAATATATTGCATATTTCCTCAGAAGATAGCATTGTATTAAAATTTGGATTGCATAAATATGAATCTCATTAATACCGATTTTTCAAGATACTCATGTTGCAATGTCTATGAGAATTAGGGTATTTCAGCATTTTATTTTGTTTTATTTGTATTTCTTAACCCTATCTTTTTCATTTTCTTTAAAGTTTTTAAAATAAAATAGAGAAATTCAAAAAATAAAAAGAGACAGATTCAAAGAATAAGCTTTAAATTATTATTTAAAGTAGTTTCAGTTTTGGTTTTGAAGTAAATTTAAAATTATAAAATTGTTCATAAAGTTCACATTTTCAATGAATTTTATAATTTTAAAAGTTTTCATTTTCAAACAATAAATAAACTTACCTTAATGAAAATTAATTTCATTCAAGGAAGGTTATTTACATGGTATAAAAGGCCATTATATTCAAGCTATAGATTAACTATCCTTTATGAAAATTAATTTCATTAAAGGGAGTAATTTATTTGGAATTCAAAAGGCCATTGCATTCAAGCATATGAATTAAGTTTCATTTATGAAAATCAATTTCATTAAAGGGGATTAACTTATAAGGATATCAATTTTTATTACATTTTTAAGGTGAATCTTTTGGATAATTTCTCTTTCATTTTTAAAGCAACATAAAGATCAATTAACTCATCATTTCATTAAGTTTAATAAACAATCACTTGCATAGTATAATATAATATTACCAACATAGACCCCTTTTTAACAGTTATTGCAAATCACTAAGGTATTCTAAGCACTTATTGGATATATTTTCATAATACACAAACACAAAAGTGAAGGAACCTTGGAGAAATGCTTATTTCTTTACAAGAGGGGGTTTTCATTTCAAAATCCTAACTGTGATGAGGATTTTGCAATTGGGAAAAATTTCTACTCGATAGAATTGGCGCTAGAAGGAGGGCCTAAAAGGTAAGAATTTTAGTTTTTAGCATTTTAAATTGTTCAGACTTATTTAGAGTGTTAAAAGAAAAAAAATTGTAAATTTAAGGATGTTATTTAATGCTAAGGTTTAATTAATGCATATATTTCAATTAATTGGTAGTTATTTCATGCTTATTTGCAAGATATAATTCTTTGACTAATAATATTGGCATTAAAATCGTGTTCTTTAAAGTTCACTAATGGCATTGTTTACTTCAGTAAAGAAAAAAGCTACATCTTGGATAGGTGATTATTATATCAATTTAAACATGCGTATTCATCAAATTCCTAAAGGTGTAGAAGTTTGTTTATCTAGGTTTAGGCATGATGTGGATCAATCTAGGGAACATATTCAGAGATACAAGAGCATGCTAATTCATTTGCAGCTTATGCAAGGAGATGTTCCTTGCAGGTTATTTTCATACCCATTGGATGAAGTTGTGTTTGAGTGGTACCTACATTTACCTGTAATTTATACCACTTCTTAGGCTAAACTAGAAGAAGCATTTCTCAAATATTTTGGAAATTTGGATGACCTAGTTATGATGTTAATCAATTTATCTCTATCTACAAAAAAAATAACGAACCCATGAAATCATTTAATGATAAATTCCATAGGTTGTATACTGAAGTGTGGATACATTATAACATTTTAGAAGAAAAGCTACTAAAATATACATGGGAGCCTTAGATCATGTTACTTCTATATTTTTGGAAAATTATTTTAAAATTCCTTCATTACCTAGAGCTTACAATGAGGCAGTAGAATTTGAACAATAGTTGATCTCTCAAGATGTTAATATGGGTCAACTATACAGACTTAGACCTAAAACTCATAATCAAAGATCATAAATGAGTCAGGAATCAGGTTGAGACATAGGATAAAATTTATAGTTTAGATGTCACAACTACCTTAGATTTTGAGAATGAGATGCAGGTTTCAAAGTCAATACTCATCAATGAATATTGTGATGATCAAGATAATCAAAATTTAGAAATTGGCTTAGAGCCATTGTTCACAAATGAGGATTGGGATGATCTTATAAAATAAAATACAAAAATTGATCTCACTAAATAAACCCTTGTCTCATAAAAGGATGAATCTGGGGAAGATGAATTATTTGAAATTAAGGAGTATGAATCTGAGAAAGATGATTATTTTGAAATTAAATAAAATAAGTTTGAAGATGAATCTCAAATTTCATAAAAGAAGATATGGAATTTCACCAAATGCTTCAAAAAGATAATGATTTCCTTATTTTAGATAATGAAGAAGAATCATTCACTTCTTTTGCAATTTCCAAAGAAGATTCTATTTCAATTGATGTGTAGGAAAATGAAAACCTTATCTCATTTAAGGATTCTATAATACCTATACAACAATAAATTAGTAGGTTTTCACATCAGGTGATTGATGAAGGGGAATGTGAAAAGGAATCTATAGATATATTTGAAGATTGTACAAAAGATATGGTTGAATCTCACCCTTTAGCTATAGAAGATAACTATTATAATGGCTGGGGAAGATATGAGAAATGTGTTTCTTTTATGCCTTTTGATAAAATTGTTTCTTCATCTTATATGCAGGACACTAAAGTTGATATCTTACATGAAGAACCTACAATTTATGTACAACCAAAAGATCATATGTTGTTTTAAGATAGGGTATAATATCACCCTTCAATTTTAGAAGAGAATTATTATAATTTTTGGGGTTTGCATGGTAAATCATTGTTTCTCATACTCCTACTAATAAAATTTATATTTCATTTAATATGCAGGCTACTGAAAGTTCTAATTCATATGAAGATATTACAATTTCAGTTAAATTAAGAGATGTCAAGCCATTTGCAGACATAGAAAATGTTCCAAAAGTTGATCATTTTAAATATGAGTTTGTGGAACATATTGTTGAAATAGAAAAAGAAAAATAGTAAATGTTTCTTATGATTCATCTATTTTAGATGAAGAATAGGTAAAATATTTTCTTTTATTCTCAAATACTGAAGTTTTGAGTGAAGATTTTCATGATTGTATTGAATATTCAAATGAATAAAATTCATTTATGGCTAATAAAGAATCATAATTTTATATTCCTTCTTAAAACAGATTGCTTTATTTGATCAACAAAATTTATGGTTTTAAAAGGATGAACATATTCTTGATTGGATGCCTAATTTTGATGTTGTTGAAAAATAGGTCATTGATGAAGATAAAGAGATATGAAATGATGATAATATAGACCATGAAGAGAAATTAATGCTACAATGGCTCATCAAGTAGTGGTAAATGTAAGTGTACAAAAGGTAGAATCTTATCTATTATGTCTAAATATTCAAGAATCGGGTAAAAGTTTGCATAAACATTTATTGGATTTTGATGTTATTTATGATGATATGTCATTGGAGGTTCCTATTACCACTACAAATAAGATTTCATTGCTAAATGAAAAATAAGATATACTTATATCATTGAACCAAGTTTATCAACAACTAACAATTCAATCTAGGATACAAAACTATAATGATTCTTATTTTATAAATATCCTAGATTCTTGTAAATTGTTGCATGAGTATGATTGGCCTAAAGACATAGATGATGACTTTGTTTTAAAATTTTCAGAAGTAGCCTCTTATTTGAAAGAAGTCCTATATGCTCATGAAAATGAAAACTTAATTCAAAGTGAAAAATAACATTTTAAAAGTTACATCTTATTGAATAAGCAAAAGATAGACAAAATTTTTGTATTTAATTGTAAGTTTAATGAATTAAATCCTAAACATGTAATTGCTTATAAACTTGATTTAAATTGGTGGAATGAGAAAGGCAAAATGAAATTTATTATATTGTTTGGCCTGATCTTCTTTTGGTTGGAGTTGTATAAGATTTGGCATGCATATAATAATATATATCTTTTAAAGTGTGCCAATCATGTTTGGGATCCAGGGAAATGATGGCATAAATTTTGCAGCATCTTGTACATAGTGTATATTTTTGTAAATAGCATTTTAGTTTTTTATGTTTTTTGTTTTGTTTTTGTGCATAATCTTTGTTTCGTAAAAATTTTAATTTTTGTGAGTTTGTTAGTGTTTTCAAGTTTAAGGAGCAAGTTCTTACTTGCTTATTAGTTTTGCATGTATATAGCTTGTGGTTTTGTAATTTTTTTAGTCATCATTGGTGTGTTTGTCTTCATTGTTTTCATGGTGAAATTTTGGTTTGTTTTCATTTTTGGTGTGCAATAAAACAGGCTTATGCTAAATTTTGGATTTTAGATCATGTTTTCGTTTTGTTGTTAAACTTTTTGTCAAAGTTTTGGTGTTGTTTCTTGATTGAGGTAGTTGTGGTAGTTACAATAAATATTTGATGAATTTGTTTGGTATTTGTTCCTGTGTCACTCAGGATAAATTACCTATTTTTAAAATCACCTAAAACTTGAAGAAAAGGAAAATGAGATGGTTAATATGTATCCTTATGAATCTAGATTAAGATAGTAAAATTTGGAACACTGAAATCATTTTACAAAAGCTCCACAAGTACTACAACACATTACAAGAATATTATTTGAATGCTTGAAGGATGAAGTTATTCAGTTTTGCAGTTTAAGGTGAAAATATAATGAACTGAATTTTTAGTCTTACTTGATCTCTAACCCATGTGATAGGTGAATTTTGTAAAAATAGTATGAAGCTTGAATAAAACACAAGCAAAGCAAATACAATGGAAAGTAAAGTCAAATTAGTCACCACAGTCATTATAATATTCACTGGGGCTATAGACAGCTGATTGGTAGTGGAGCCATGTCTAGACTAAAATAAGGAAAGGATGTAAAATACAAAATTCAGCTAATATTTGGGAGATTTAGATAATATCTACCGAGGCTATAAATGTCTGGTTGACAGTAGAGAAATATTTTGAAGAAAGCAATGAAGAGGTGCACTTCAAAGAGTAAATTTTTATAGCCTAACTACAAAATTGATAATGTAAATCTGAATAGTTTTAGGAATACAAAAATTAATCACAGAGCACACATCGAGCAAAAGCAAATAATGTAGGTGTTCCAAATAGCAATTTTCTATTCAAATTATTTAGATATTATGGATGCTCACTTTTCTAAATATTTGAGTTTTGTTGGTTTCAGAATTGGGGTTCATAGTCCAAAATATTTAGAAACATTTCCTAGCAGAGTCATAATTTGTTGTGACTTATTCACAACGACCCCAAAATTGGGGATCTATTTAATTTTTTTTTGGAAATTTTGGAGCATTTGTGTGTCTTATTGTTGAAATTTTATTGGCATTTTTTCCACCTTTTTGTAAGTCATGTGTTTACATTATTTTATTATTTGTTTAAGTTTTTGTTATGTTAATTGGTTTGATTTTGAGTATTTATTTAGGTTACTTTTAGTTTAATGTGTTAATTATTTAAAATATTAAATATTGATTATTTTAAATGTTTTAAAAACTATTTGATTAATATATAATTTTAAACATTTAAAATCAATTTAAGTTAGTTATGAATAAATTTAATAAAAAAATTATTTTTGTTTTATTTATGCAGATAAGCGAGGTAATGGGCATGGTTACCAAGGTGCAATGAATTTAGCGGTCAACACCATCGTAAGGTTTTTGATATTCTCACAATGACACTGAGAGGGGGGGTGAATCAGTGTAGCTAAAAATTCTGATCTGCAATTCTTAAAACTGAAGCAAAGAGAACTGAAAACAAATAAAGCAGTAAACACAAGAGAGCACACCACAACACACAATGTAACGAGGTTCACCAATTTGGCTACTCCTCAAGAATGACTGCTTGGACTACGGTCCAAATCCAGCCTTTGCAAAACACCAATTTTACAATCTGTTTACCAGCACCCACTGGAAGGAGCACCAACCCCTGATTTATTTGCACCTACATAAAGGAGCACCAACCCCTATCCAAGCACCAACTTGAATCACAAAAAAGTTAAATCAATGACATACAAATGCCTTCACTATTACAAGACCCTGACTGGTCTCCAATTTAAAACACAATAATTACTCACTGCTCAGCTTGTTGCTCTCTTACAACACTCTTTTCACCCTCTTACGACAGCACTTTTCACAATTACAGCGGCAACAATATTCTTCACGCAGACCTATTTTTATAGCATGAAAGTCTCTATTTTTAGCTTTCATAAATTCGCATGCAACCCGTAACTGTTTCTTTTTAAAAGATCTCTTTCGCCACTTGTCAACTGTAACTGCTTTTAATATTTCTCATGCGCCACTTGTTAGTTGTATCGCTTTCTAACTGTAACTGCTTTTGTCTAATATAGAGTAGGCCTTTTGTCAAACACGTTGCATGTTACGACTCTATTTATGCGACTGTTCGATTTCTCCTTCTACGACTGTTCTTTAAAAAGTTGCATGAATTCTAACTGAAATTGCACCTGTAACTGTCGCTTTTACTCCAGTTGACTCTTCTAAAATTGGCTGCATGTTTTTCTTCTACAACTGCCCCTTTAACTATCGTTCTGTTCCAGTTAATAGCCTGTTTAACGTGTTGTTGCGACTTGTCGCGAAATCGTGACACTTCTGTCTCTTTCTGCCCTTCTTCGCCTTTTACCCGTGAAAACAAGACATGTCGCGATATCGTGACATTCTCCGCCTCCTTGTTCTCTTCTTCGCTTGCAACCACGAAAACCAGACATGTCGCGAAATCGCGATGCATTCGCCTTCTCGCTACTCTTCTTGGCTTGCTCTAGCGAAAACCAGACATGTCACAAAATCGTGACATCTTCGCTGCCTTGTGCCTTTTCTGCCTTCTACCCATGAAAACGGAACATGTCACGAAATCGCGACATCTTCGCTGCCTTGTGCCTTTTCTGCCTTCTACCCGTGAAAACGAAACATGTCATGAAATCGTGACATCTTCGCTGCCTTGTGCCTTTTCTGTCTTTGGCCAGCGAAAATGGAACATGTCACGAAATCATGACACTTTTCACTGTCGTACACTCTACTTCGCAAGTCTCAGCGAAATCGGACCATGTCACGAAATCGTGACATCTTTTTGCCTTAGCGCTTTTCTTTGCCTTTCGCCCGCGAAAATCCAACATGTAGCGAAATCGCTACACCTTTTTCCCTTTGCACTTTCTTTTGCTTTGGCCTCCAAAAATCCAACATGTAGCGAAATCGCTACACCTTTTTCCCTTTGCACTTTCTTTTGCTTTGGCCTCCGAAAATCCAACATGTAGCGAAATCGCTACACCTTTTTCCCTTTGCACTTTCTTTTGCTTCGGCCTCCGAAAATCCAACATGTAGCGAAATCGCTACACCTTTTTCCCTTTGCACTTTCTTTTGCTTCGGCCTCCGAAAATCCAACATGTAGCGAAATCGCTACACCTTTTTCCCTTTGCACTTTCATTTTGCTTCGGCCTCCGAAAATCCAACATGTAGCAAAATCGCTACACCTTTTTCCCTTTGCACTTTCTTTTGCTTCGGCCTCCGAAAAATCCAACATGTAGCGAAATCGCTACACCTTTTTCCCTTTGCACTTTCTTTTTCTTCGGCCTCCGAAAATCCAACATGTAGCGAAATCGCTACACTTTTGTTCCTTGCACTCTCAACTTTGCTTCGGCCCGCGAAACTTCAACATGTAGCGAAATCGCTACACTTTTGTTCCTTGGCGCTTTTTCTCTGAACATGTCACGAAATCGTGACAGTTTTCTTCCTTGCCTCCTTTGCTTCCAACATGTCGCGAAATCGCGACAGTTTTTCCACTTGGCTTCTTTGCCTGCAACATGTCACGAAATCGTGACAGTTTTGCTTGTGCCTTCTCTCTCCTCGTCCATGTCGCGAAATCGTGACAATTTTCTTTGCGCCTTCTCTCTCCTCCGACATGTCACGAAATCGTGACAATTTTCTTTGCCCCTTCTCTCTCCTCCGACATGTCACGAAATCGTGACAAATTTTCTTTGCGCCTTCTCTCTCCTTCGACATGTCACGAAATCACGATGTTTTTCTTTGTGCCTTCTCTCTCCTTTGACATGTCACGAAATCGTGACAATTTTCTTTGCGTCTTCTCTCTCCTCGTACATGTCGTGAAATCGTGACAATTTTCTTTGTGCCTTCTCTCTCCTCTGACATGTTGCGAAATCGTGACGTTTTTCTTTGCGCCTTCTAACTTCTCAACCTGTCATGATATCGCGACATAAAACATGTCGCGATATCGCGACAGTTTTCTTACTTGTCTTTTTCTTTGATTTTCTGGATCTGGGTCACTTTTGTTTTCTTGGAATTTCACTGTACATGATCTGACTGATCTCTGAACTCCTGTCCACTACTTCAACTGCATCAACTGATCCTACTTTAACTGCATCAACTGATCTATCTGTCTGTGTTGACAACAATGACAATACTTTTGCTGCACCTTGCTCAACAATCTCCCCCTTTGGAATTGTTGGCAACACTCATGCACTCTCCTGTAATTCTTCTCCCCCTTTGACAATAATACCAAAGGGCTACTGTAGACTCCCCCTGAGTCTATACACAACATTCTCGGATACACATTGTTATAGTTAGCAAAAATAATGAATATGAGCAAAACTATAAACATAGGCATAAGTACTCCCCCCGAGAATGTGATCCCAATTGATAGTCGGTTCTTTGGAAATGTGACTACTCCCAACTTACTCCGAAGGTACTCAAAAACTTCCTTGGGCAATGGTTTTGTGAATATATCTGCTACTTGCTCCGTAGTTGGAACAAAATCCAATTTGACCTCACCTTTTGCAACTTTATCCTTCAAGAAGTGATACCGGATTGCAATATGTTTGGTTCGAGAATGCATAACCGGATTCTTTGATATGTTTATAGCACTGGTGTTATCACATTTAACTAAAATTGGCTCTTTGAAGTGAATACCAAGATCTTTCAGTGTTTGTCTCATCCATAATATCTGAGTACAGCATGTTGTTGCTGCAATGTATTCTGCCTCTACTGTGGATAGAGAGACTGATTCTTGTTTCTTGTTGTGCCATGCTACCAGCCTGTCTCCAAGATAAAATGCTCCTCCACTGGTACTCTTTCTGTCATCAATACATCCTGCCCAATCTGCATTAGAATATGCAATAAGAGTGAAGTCCTTACCTTTTGGGTACCACAACCCATACTCCATAGTACCCTTGAGGTACCTAAAAATCCTCTTTACAGCTGTCACATGAGTCTCTTTGGGACTAGCCTCAAATCTTGCTACCATGCATACTGCCTGTAATATATCTGGTCTAGTGGTTGTCAAATACAAGCAGGCTTCCAATCATAGACCTGTATATGGTTTGATATACATCTGGAGATTTGTCATCCTTGCTCAATTTGCAACCTGTTGTCATGGGAATGCTGACAGGTTTACTATCCTCCATTGTAAACTTTTTCAGCATTTCTTTCACATATTTTACTTGAGAGATAAAAATCCCCTTTTCACTTTGATTGACTTGCAATCCGAGGAAATAAGAAAGTTCACCAATCATTGACATCTCAAATTCTGTCTTCATTTTATTAGCTATGTCTCTACAATATTTATCCATGCTGCTGCCAAATATTATATCATCTACATAAACAACAAGTACAATAAGATGGCCATTCTCAGTTTTGATATATAAATTGTTGTCCACCATACCTTTCTTGAACCCCTGTTTAATAAGATAGTTATCCAGTCCTGCATACCATGCTCTGGGTGCCTATTTTAGACCATACAATGCTTTCTTTAACCTGCAAACAAAATCAGGATTGTCACCGAGTTGGAAGCCATCTGGCTATTCAATGTAAACCTCTTCTTCCAGTTTTCCATTCAGAAATGCTGATTTTACATCCATTTGATATACTTTGAAGTTTTTATGGATTGCTAAAGCCAGAAACATTCTGATTGCTTCTAGTCTGGCAACTGGTGCAAATGTTTCCTCAAAATCAATGCCTTCAACTTGAGCATAGCCTTTACTGGACCAATCTTGCCTTATTTCTGACAACCTGTCCGTCTTCATTTAATTTATTTCAAAAAATCCATTTAGTGCCAATTATGTTTTTATTTGCTGGTCGTGGTACTAATTCCTAGGTTTTGTTTTTCTCAATCTGATCTAGTTCTTCATTAATTGCCTTCATCCAACTTTCATCTCGTGCTTGCTTCAGCAATATTTTTGGGTTCAATGTTGGATAATAAAGAGTAGTTTCGAATTACTACTCTTCTTGTCTGAATACCAACTGTTGGGTCCCCAATAATCTGTTCTCTGGGATGATTTTTCTGCCAGCTGCCTGTTTTGAATTTATTGTTCTCTTCTTCTTCTGAGTCGATTCTTAAATCAGCTGTGTCAATTTTTTGATTTTCTTCTTTTTCTATTTCTTCATCTCCTTCAATGACGTCTTCATAAATAGGGTAGTTTTCTTGATACGTAACTTCTCTTTCTCTACCTTCATCAACTTTAACATCAGCACTCTCAATAATTTTCTTTAGCCGCTTGTTGTAACATGTGTAGGCTTTGCTTTTAGTTGAGTAACCGAGAAAAATACCTTCGTCAGCTCTATCTTCGAACTTATCGAGATTATCTTCAGTTCGTTTGATATAACACTTGTTGCCGAACACTTTGAAGTATCTTGTTGTTGCTTTCCTACCGAACCATAGTTCATACGGTGTTTTGCTTTCATGTGTTCTTAGCATGCACCTATTTTGAATGTAAACTGCAGTATGTACTGCCTCTTTCCAGAATCTGTCGGCTATTTTGTTCTCAGCCAACATTGTCCATGCCATTTCTTGCACAGTCCTGTTCTTTCTTTCAACAACACCATTCTGCTGAGGTGTCCTTGCTGCTAAAAACTGTCTTCTAATCCCATATTTTTGATAGTATTCTGCAAACTCCTCTGAGATAAACTCTCCTCCTCTGTCTGATCTTAGGCATTTAATTCTTTTTCCAATCTGATTCTCAACCTTCTTTTTAAAAATCTTGAACATTTCAAAGGCATCTGATTTAAGCTTTAAAAACTATACCCATGTCATTCTGGAGTAGTCATCTATGAACAACATAAAGTATTTGTCACCATTTATGCTTTGTGTTCTCATGGGTCCACATAAATCAGTATGAATCAACTCTAACGGTTTGCTGGTGAAATATTCCTTTGCTTTAAATGTGGATCTGGTTTGCTTCCCTTTTTGGCATGAAGCACAGATGCTATTTACCGGTTTGCCAATGGTGGGTATATCTCTTACTGCTCTTTTTGAACTTATTTTTACCAGATTGTCAAAGCCGATATGCCCGAGCCTCTTGTGCCACAGCCAGTTTTCATCTTCCTGTCCAATCAAGCATGATCCTTCTGAAGTTTCTGAGAGAGTGTATAGATTTCTAGAAGTCCTCGATCCAGTAGCTACCAGCTTCCCACTGTGTGCTTTTCTTACTTCACAACCCTATTTTTTAAAGATGACTTCATGACCTCTGTCATAGATTTGACTTATGCTCAGTAAGTTGTGCTTCAAACCAACTACAAACAGAACTTCTTTGGAATTGATCTTTCCATCACTTATCTTGACTGATCCTTTTCCAACTATTTTGGCTCCATCATTATTTCCAAACTTTATCGAGCCCCCTTCATATTTCTGTAATTTTTCAAATTTTTGTTTATCTCTCGTCATGTGACTGGAGCATCCACTCGTCCAATATCCATGGTGCTGATTTGTTCTGTGCTTTGAATGTTGTCCGGACAATCAAGGATTCCTTTTCTTCTTTGAGTTGCTCTTTTTCCTTCCATTCTGATTTGGCTGTAGTTTTGGTCATTTGTTTAGACTTTTCTTTGTCAGTGGCCTGTGCATGTTTATCTGGGAATTTTTTGTTTTGCTTTAAACTGTTTGGTTGAGTTCTTCTTCCCTGATATTTATTTGCTGCATATGTGCTTCTATAGTTTCTTGCAATATGTCCAAAGTTGTGACAGTTATAGCATTCTACTGCATAATCTATCAAGGGTGAAAATACATTTCTACTAGAAAAATTTCTTTGTCCTATATTATAAATGCAGTCTGAAATCTTATGACCGTAAGTATTGCATTTAAAACAATAACCAGAAAAAGAATGATTGAACCCGGGAGTTGGTCTTTGCCAATTTGTAGTAGGAGCCACAAATTTTCTTCTCCTTTGATGAGTGAATTTTGTGAATCCCTCATTGTCAACAGTCTTCTCGTGCCTGCCATTGTTGCTTTCTTTTGCAAGATTCATTTTTCTTTGGTCAACCTTGATTTTATCCTCTTTCTTTACTGGTTCTATAGTTATGGCCTTTGATTCACTTGATGATTCTCCTTCGACAAACCCCAAGCCAAACTTGATGTCTGTAGTCCTCTGACTATTTATAATCTTTTCAAGCTTTGCAGAACTTCCTTCAAGTTTGTGATAGCAGCTCAGTTTTTTATTCTTTTCTTCTAGCCGCATTCTTAAAATAACAATCTCTTCTTCTAGTTTGTTGCACTCATCTATTCTCATGGTTAACTGTACTTCAAGTTCTTCAGACATTTTCTTAAATTCTTCTATCTATACTTTTAAGTTGTTTATTATGTCATTCGCATCTTCAAGCTTTCTTGAGACTTTATTATTCTTTTTCCTTTCTGACTTCAACTCTTTAAGTGCCGCAACCAACTCACCTTCTAGATAAACTTCAGCCTCATCCTTATTTTTTGTATCATCTTCCTATTTTTCTTTTGTTTTTGCTTCTTCAAATGCCATGAACAGAGCTTCACCTGTTTCTTCTTCAGAATCTTCACCTGAGCTATCTTCGAAGAGTTGACATTTTTGGATATGAAACTTTTCTTTTTGAAATTGCTTTTCTTGAAGTTTGGTTTCTTTTTCCAGTCACTTCTTTCTTTGTGTGACCCTTCATTACTATTAGTTTTCTCATTCATGGGACACTTAGCTGCAAAGTGACCGACCCCTCCATAATTGAAACACTTAAATGGCAACTTTCCTCTATATTTTCCTTTTCCTTTTGTAAGTTTTCGAACAAAGTTGGCTTCAGTTTCATCCGATGTTTCTTCAGCCTCAGATTCTTGTTCAGCTTTTGTATTCTTGTGTGCTTTAAAAGTAGCTTCTTTGTCTATGGGCTTAGTTTGTCCTATTCTCATTTCGTATGCAGTCAAGGAACCATGCATCTCGTCCATGCTAAAATTGTTTAGATCTTTAGCCTCTTCTATTGTAGAAACTTTAGAATTAAATCTTTTGTGAAGAGTTCTAAGTACCTTTTTCATGACAACTGCATCTTCGATCTCTTCGTCGAGTCCTCTGATTGCATTGATGACTCCATTGACTCTCAACATATAGGTCTCAATGTTCTCTTCGTCATTCATTTGTAATGCCTCGAACTGAGCTCGATGAGTTTGTAGTTTGGCTTCCTTGATCTTGTTGTCTCCTTCATGAATGCTTTTCAGTTTGTCCCATATGTCTTTTGCAGATTTATAGCTCATGACCCTTATCAGTTCACTGTCTACTAGCCCACACATTATTGCATTCTTTGCTTTGGCATTATTCTCAGATAGTTTCTTACCGACAACATCTGTTGGAGGAGTAGTGGGTGTTGTGTATCCACTTTCTACTGACTCCCAAATGTCGTATCCTAAAGCACTCAGATATGTCTGCATCCTGAGTCTCTAGAATGAGTAATTAGTTCCATTGAACAGAGGAGCTTTGTTTGATGAGAAACCTTCACTACCTGCCATTGTGTTCCTTCCAAGATCACCTTAGCTGATTAAGCTTGTTCAAGAACCTTGCTCTGATACCAATTGATATTCTCACAATGACACTAAGAGGGGGGGTGAATCAGTGTAGCTAAAAATTCTGATCTGCAATTCTTAAAACTGAAGCAAAGAGAACTGAAAACAAATAAAGCAGTAAACACAAGAGAGCACACCACAACACACAATGTAACGAGGTTCACCAATTTGGCTACTCCTCAAGAATGACTGCTTGGACTACGGTCCAAATCCAGCCTTTGCAAAACACCAATTTTACAATCTGTTTACTAGCACCCACTGGAAGGAGCACCAACCCCTGATTTATCTGCACCTACAGAAAGGAGCACCAACCCCTATCCAAGCACCAACTTGAATCACAAAAAAGTTAAATCAATGACATACAAATGCCTTCACTATTACAAGACCCTGACTGGTCTCCAATTTAAAACATAGTAATTACTCACTACTTAGCTTGTTGCTCTCTTACAACACTCTTTTCACCCTCTTACGGCAGCACTTTTCACAATTACCATAGCAGCAATATTCTTCACGCAGACCTATTTTTATAGCATGAAAGTCTCTATTTTTAGCTTTCATAAATTCGCATGCAACCCGTAACTGTTTCTTTTTAAAAGATCTCTTTCGCCACTTGTCAACTGTAACTGCTTTTAATATTTCTCATGCGCCACTTGTCAGTTGTATCGCTTTCTAACTGTAACTGCTTTTGTCTAATATAGAGTAGGCCTTTTGTCAAACACGATGCATGTTACGACTCTATTTATGCGACTGTTCGATTTCTCCTTCTACGACTGTTCTTTAAAAAGTTGCATGAATTCTAACTAAAATTGCACCTGTAACTGTCGCTTTTACTCTAGTTGACTCTTCTAAAATTGGCTGCATGTTTTTCTTCTACAATCGCCCCTTTAACTATCATTTTGTTCCAGTTAACTACCTGTTTAACGTGCTGTTGCGACTTGTCGCGAAATCGTGACACTTCTGTCTCTTTCTGCCCTTCTTCGCCTTTTACCCGTGAAAACAAGACATGTCGTGATATCGCGACATTCTTCGCCTCCTTGTTCTCTTCTTCGCTTGCAACCGTGAAAACCAAACATGTCATGAAATCGTGACGCATTCGCCTTCTCGCTACTCTTCTTGGCTTGCTCTAGCAAAAACCAGACATGTCGCGAAATCGTGACATCTTCATTGCCTTGTGCCTTTTCTGCCTTCTGCCCGCAAAAATGAAACATGTCACGAAATCGTGACATCTTCGCTGCCTTGTGCCTTTTCTGCATTCCGCTCGTGAAAACGAAACATGTCGCAAAATCGTGACACTTTCGCTGCCTTGTGCCTTTTCTGTCTTTGGCCAGCGAAAATGGAACATGTCACGAAATCATGACACTTTTCGCTTTCATACACTCTACTTCGCAAGTCTCAGCGAAATCGGACCATGTCGCGAAATCGTGACATCTTTTTGCCTTAGCGCTTTTCTTTGCCTTTCGCCCGTGAAAATCCAACATGTAGCGAAATCGCTACACCTTTTTCCCTTTGCACTTTCTTTTGCTTTGGCCTTCGAAAATCCAACATGTAGCGAAATCGCTACACCTTTTTCCCTTTGCACTTTCTTTTGCTTCGACCTCCGAAAATCCAACATGTAGCGAAATCGCTACACCTTTTTTCCTTTGCACTTTCTTTTGCTTCGGCCTCCGAAAATCCAACATGTAGCGAAATCGCTACACCTTTTTCCCTTTGCACTTTCTTTTGCTTCGGCCTCCGAAAATCCAACATGTAGCGAAATCGCTACACCTTTTTCCCTTTGCACTTTCATTTTGCTTCGGCCTCCGAAAATCCAACATGTAGCGAAATCGCTACACCTTTTTCCCTTTGCACTTTCATTTTGCTTCGGCCTCCGAAAATCCAACATGTAGCGAAATCGCTACACCTTTTTCCCTTTGCACTTTCTCTTTGCTTCGGCCTCCGAAAATCCAACATGTAGCGAAATCGCTACACTTCTGTTCCTTGCACTTCCAACTTTGCTTCGGCCCGCGAAACTTCAACATGTAGCGAAATCGCTACACTTTTGTTCCTTGATGCTTTTTCTCTGAACATGTCATGAAATCGTGACAGTTTTCTTGCTTGCCTCCTTTGCTTCCAACATGTCATGAAATCGTGACAGTTTTTCCACTTGGCTTCTTTGCCTGCAACATGTCGCGAAATCGTGACATTTTTGCTTGCGCCTTCTCTCTCCTCGTCCATGTCGTGAAATCGCGACAATTTTCTTTACGCCTTCTCTCTCCTCGACATGTCGTGAAATCGTGACAATTTTCTTTGCGCCTTCTCTCTCCTCCAACATGTCACGAAATCATGACAATTTTCTTTGCGCCTTCTCTCTCCTCCGACATGTCACGAAATTGTGACATTTTTCTTTGCGCCTTCTTTCTCCTCTGACATGTCGCAAAATTATGACAATTTTCTTTGCACCTTCTCTCTCCTCCGACATGTCGCGAAATCGCGACAATTTTCTTTGCACCTTCTCTCTCCTCCGACATGTCGTGAAATCGTGACGTTTTTCTTTGCGCCTTCTAACTTCTCAACCTGTCGCGATATCGCGACAGAAAACATGTCGCGATATCGTGACAAGTTTCTTACTTGTCTTTTTCTTTGATTTTTTGGATCTGGGTCACTTTTGTTTTCTTGGAATTTCATTGTACATGATCTGACTGATCTCTGAACTCCTGTCCACTGCTTCAACTGCATCAATTGATCCTACTTTAACTGCATCAACTGATCTATCTGTCTGTGTTGACAACAATGACAATACTTTTGCTGCACCTTGCTCAACAGTTTTGCGAGTTCAATATGTGCGTATTTAGAGAGCCACCCAGTGGCTTTATCTGAATCGAAATAGCATGTACACTATTTTTTTATAAAGCACATTTTAGTTTCATCTTAATACATGTGAGATAAGTGATGATAAAACCAAGTTTCTTGGAGAAGTGTCAACATCTTACTTAAGCATTACGGATATCATAATAAACAATATGATTTGCTACTATTACACATGAGGATTTCTATCATAGTTACATATGAGAATTCTTTAGAATAGCGTGGTAGAACTTTGGTTTTTGCTACATTTTATAATATCATGAGTAGCAATATAAAATCGTAGACACAATAGATATAATGTAGTAGTTTGGAAGTAGGTGTGTGTGGAATTCAGACTAATATCATAGATAGCAACAATGTTTTTACATCGTAGAAATACAAATATGAATTGAATGTGTATTGGATAGGTAAATACAAAGTTATATATAGTTAAATCGAACTACGAGGTGCCTCCAACATGGATGTTGGTAAAATAACAATCTACAAAAGTGGTGGAGCCATGATAGCATGGATAATGAACAAGGGATTTATCGGATGATACGTCGATAAGATAATAATTCATGTGCAACAATGTAGGAAGATGATGCGATCAGATGCCAAAGGATGCAGAGTGGATAGCGACGACATAAGTTTAATAAAAATATCGGTCATTACCTGTTATGCTTAGTAATATTGATTATACTAATGCTAAGGTGACTAAAAATCCCAATAGACACACTGGCGGACCATACAACTCTAATGAGGCTATACAACAACAATCAAAACCCACATGGAAAGATAAGCTTAAAATGCACAGAATAAAAAAATACACGCAGATTCAGCATATTCATGAAGAATACAACAAAGACAATATATTTTCATAGGCAATTTAGGTTGATTAAAATGTATAATTGAATCACGATTATATAGTTAGAAGTTAGGCAACCAGAAGAAAATGAAAGCATGGCCATATGAATTCCTATTTATTTTATAATATCCATGATTGACGTGAATTATAATTCATTGTTGAAAGGAACAAGTTTGGTATAGAAATGATGATATTTTAAAATATGGTTTCTTTAGCATTAAATGAAAATCATCGTGATAAAGGAAAACAATGACATTATGATGAAGTAGGTATTAAAGTGGAATGAAATTCCAAAATAGGAATATGCCATTGGAAATAAATAGTTTGGGGGCAACAGTGATAGCAGAAATTCTCCAAGACAACAAATTAATTCTTCAATATTAGCATGACGAGAAAAGTAAAACATGCTATGATTGTGACAATGTTTGAAAATATCTACAAGCAATTCAGTATGGTTACTAGTAATGGAAAGAAGAGGTGATTGTTGGGTTACAAAATTGAAATGCCAAATGGAGTGCATATGTGGTCCTGACAGAGTAAGGTGAACTATATATATATATATATATATATATATATAGATGATCATAGGTTATCGACATTATTGATAGCCTTGAAGGATCAGATGGATGAGAAAGTTTGAACACAAAATTTTAAATATGCATAGTGATATTAAATATTATACATGAAATATTGGGAGAACATTACAAAGAATAATACCAATGTATTTTCCTTTTATGAAATGGTTTACTTAAAATATCATGGCAATAAAAAATGTATAAGTTTGGTAGCATGAAGTAAATTTGCTTTATGAAGGATATGTATAAAGTGTTAGCTACGAAGATGAAATATATAACGGATTAATTCAGCAATATAACCATTGTTATATCGCGCGACAAGAAAAGAATGTTTAAAATAAGTTATAAAGTGGTTATATTATTCATTGCCAAACTGTAATCGAATAAGATAAAAAAAATTGCAATTTATAAATAAGCCATTATAATTGAAAAGAAAGGTCGGAGACAAAGTGAGGAGCATAGTGGAAAATAATGTTGATCATGGGATTGGTTTTAAAATCTCTCCTTCCACACTAGATCAATTTACTTCAAAAGGAATGTTATTTTGAAACATGGTATACTATACTTTAAAGAGTTTATTGAAAATATTTTTCTTGCAATATATTGAAAGGCAATAAGTTTTATGCATGTTGGTGGTTAACTTACTTGTAATTATTCAATATATTGCATATTTCATCAAAATATGGCACTGTATTAAAATTTAGATTGCATAAATATGGATCCCATTAATACTTGTTTTGCAAGATACTCATGGTGAAGGGTCTATGAGAATTAGGGTGTTTTAGCATTTTATTTTGTTTTATTTTATTTCTTTAACCCTATATTTTTAATTTTCTTTAATGTTTTCAAAATAAAATAGAAAATTATAAAAAATAGAAATTCAAAAAATAAAAAGAGACAGATTCAAAGAATAAGCTTTAAATTGTTATTTAAATTAGTTTCAGTTTTGGTTTTAAGTAAATTTAAAATTATAAAATTGTTCATAAAATTCACGTTTTCAATGAATTTTATAAGTTTTCATTTTCAAAGAAATAAATAAACTTACCTTAACAAAAATTAATTTCATTCAAGGAAGGTTATTTACATGATATAAAACACCATTCTATTCAATCTATAAATTAAATATCCTTTATAAAAATTAATTTTATTAAAGGGAGTAATTTATTTGGCATTCAAAAGGCCATTGCATTCAAGCATATGAATTAAGTTTCCTTTATGAAAATCAATTTCATTAAATGGGATTAACTTATAAGTGTAGATGCCTAACACATGTCATGTTTAGTAGAATTACTCATGTGGGCACATTCATAGACCATGTGACTAAAACTTAGGACCTTCCATGTGCCAAAAGTGGTTTTCACCACTCATCTAGGGTAGTCTTAGCCCATCCAAGCATGGTCACTATGAACCAAAGCGACTGGATATTGGCCACTGAAGCTCAGAACAACCAACCCTATCTGCTGTAGACAACATCGGTTAAGCCCTAAATAACAATTTTTAATCAAACTAGCCTAATATCAGGTAGGAGTGGTAGTTTACATGCAATAAATATGATCAAGAATAACTTTGCATTCCTCCTTACAGTCAGTCAACATGAGAGACTCAAGTCTAAATTTAGACTTCTGGTTAACTGGCCTTCAAGCATAGAAAAAGATAAAAATTCTCATGCTAACATCTAGTGTGCATGCGAGATTCAATCCTAGGGTTTGAACATTGACCTAGGGCTTCAAAAACATTATAAGTTGCATACCTAAGAGCACCAAGCATAGGTTGGATCATTCAGAGACTTTTTGCAGATATGAACAAGGAGATATTTTGGAGACTTGGATAGCTTCCCTTGGAGAAAATTTTTGTAGCAAAGCCCTATCAGATCGAAGAGCAAATTGGAGTGCCTTTGAGGAGCAACGAAGTGATAGCCAACCTAGGGTTTATTATTTATAGGATATTCAATACATTAAACATAAACAATAATCAATTTTAACATTTGTAGAAATCCTAGATCCATAGCCTTGGAGCAATAGAGACAGATTTTCATCTTAGCGGTCACTATCTCAGATAGTGGCCCACAGGCCTAGTTTAGGATTTTTAGCATCAAGTTCTTCATTTTTCTTGTTACATGTTTTCTTGCCATTAGCATAGATATATTTGTTCTCATTCATTTGCATTCATAGCATTAGTTTCTATTGTCATTGAGCATATTTTCTATTTATCATTAAGGTTATTGCTAACAACCTTATCCGAGGAGGCAATCTCAGCCAGCTGAGTGTTTGCTATTATTTTCATGCTTACAAGACTATAGGTTCACTAGACAAGTTATCAACATATGAAAGCAAGAGGATCCCTCTAGGAACTAGACCTGGATAAGGAGGCATCTGTAAGCCCTCATACAGTTATGTGTGCATCACTAGGAAGCCTATGAGAGCACATCACCCCTTGCAAGGGGATACCATATATCTACTGCCCTATTTTTTAAAATATATATCAAATGAAGGAAATCCCTCAGAGGGATCTATATGTAACCAAAATTGAGAAAAAGCAATAAAAAACATTATGCATTTGTTTCTTCGTATTTTGGGTGTATCTTTTTTTAATGCATGATTAAGTATAAATTGATAAAATAATATTCACAAATAAAGTAGTGGATGGCGCTCTGCTTCCTCGGGGTCACTACAAATGGTGATAATGGTGGGACCCCACCAAGTTTTATTTATTTTTTGTCGAATTATTGACTCAGGTTTTTGTTTGCAGGTTTAGCTGCTCTAGTCTACAACGGCCCATAGTCTTAGCCACTCCTACTAATAGTGGCTAAAAATTAGCCAATATGGTCGACAACGGCCATAACTAGAGTGCAGAAGAGGATAAAATCGTTGTTATCTAAGTTAGATTAGAGGTTGGTATAGTTTTTGGTATTTTTTGATTTTTTGTTTGCTTCTTTTTTCCTAAAACAGTGAAAATTAAGGCATATTTGGATTTGGAAACTAAATAATGGAAAGGAAATAACTTGCATCTTGCACATCTTGGGGTTTTTTATATTTCTACTAAGTGTTGCTAGGAACAGTGACTTATGCTTATAAATTCCACCCTATAATCCAACATGCTAGAAATATTGTGTTGGTTTGCTTGCTTTGAGGCCTTGCCAGAGGCCATATTTTCACAAAATAGAGTGCATCCATGAAACTCATAGTACTTTATTCATATTTCTAAAAACTAAAACGTCTTTTGTATTAGGCATATAGGAAAGAGTCATTATTGTTGTATGATACATTTTACTTTATGCAAACTTAAAATGAACCCCACACACGCACACATGTTTTAAACATTGGGAAGTTGGATTTCATCACCAACTCTTAATTCAATCCGGTGATGTTGGCATTCATCTCCTTCCATTGTCTTGCCCCTATATTCTCCTAGAATAGAATAGGGAAATTCCTTGTAGTGGTACTAAGTTACTTGTGTTCAAACTATCTCCCACTATTGGAACAATCATTGGTTTGGAGTGGAAGAGCTAGGTGAACCCCCCATTGGGATTTAAGTGGTATACCCTAGTCTCTTTTTTAGAAAATCATGTTTGGTATGGGTGTTCTTGATTCCCACTATGGATGAGTCTCCTCATTCTAAATCCAAAATAAGAGAAAAAAATAAGAACAACAACACATAAAAAGGCAAAAAATAGTTTAGGGCATACATAATTTGGTAATCAAGATAAACACTTACTTGATATTATTTAGCTCTCTTTAATTGCAACATAAAATACTAATTCACAAACATCATGGTCAAAACTAGAAGTAAAAATCCTTGATCCAATACTGAGGTATAATCTAGAGCAACACATACCCATAGGCAAAGTCATAGTAACATTGAATCACCTACTCATAAGACCGTTGGACATAGTTCTATGAGCCTAAGGGGTGATAACTCAACCCTTGGGGGTTCTCCTCGAGAAACCACAACTAGGGAGTTGCATCATGAGACCAAGTCACAAAAACACTAAGAGGCTTCATGTTCGTCATCATAAAGAAGACACGAGGAGGCTTTAAGGTCCTCTTCCAAACACACATAAACTTCTCAAAGACATGAGGAGGCATCAAGGGCTTCCTCCCCACATGGACATAAAAGGGGTTCTATACCCCATTATTCACATAGGGATGATGAGGTTTCCCAAAATCCATCCTCATGGAGAAAATGTGGGGTGACAAAGCCTTCATCACCAAAAAGACACATAAGAATCACATCTCAAACTTCACATGAGACACTTAGAATAGGTATGCCCACTAAGGGGCATGAAACTAGAGTTACATCTAGTTATAGTCACAAAATAGAAGATACCCTTCACACAAGAGGAAGGATTCCAATATACTATGACCTCATTGGAGTAAAAATCACCCCACAGGATCAGACATGGAAAAATATATAGCTAGATGAGTTAGATCAGTTTCATTCGAGGCCAACTCCCAAAACCATAGCTACAAAAAATTTTGCATCTGGAAGTTCACGAAGTGTAACTTCTAAATGCACCTCTCAACTTGGGAATACTTCAGAGAGACCTCATAGTACACATACAGAGTCTGATAATAGAGGCACTTATCAACACACTAAATAAGTTACATTAGCTATCAAGAGTAAAGAAATAGTGGAAACCTCTTTGAGGAATATGTGAATCAGAACCATAAGAATAGAATCAAACAAACATGAGTCTTCTATAATAGCGTAATTTGACTATGTGTGATTATTAGATAATGCATTACGTAAAGAGTGAGATCTAGTGGATGCTCTTAAACATGACAAACAAAGAGAAAGTCTTGTTTTCCAACATGAGCAGCGTTTAAGAGAGCAAGTTGAGCAGCTAGCTCATATCAATTTACAATTAAATGGTGATGATCACCAAAGAGATAAACACGCTAAATCACCAAAGGAAGGGTACATTAGACAAGAATATAGCCCACAACAAAACCACCACTCAAATCATGAACAAAATAAAACTAGTGGGGAGATGGTAAACATGATAAACCAGGATCAAACACCTCATGAATACCCTTGTAGGAAGGAAGAGAATAGAGCATGTTAGGTGGATAAAGGGTTATGTCCATTACCACCACCAGTGGACCTTGCTTCAAAGGTATTCCAGGCACTCGCTAAAAATATGAAATCCTTTGAGAAATAAGAGATGGTTGGGAATCAACCAACATTGAGTAAAATACACAACCAACCATTGTGCCCATAAGTTCCTAGACTTGCATATCCTAAGCACTTTGAGATGCCTAGGTTAGAAAAATTCAATGGTGAAGAGGATGCACAAGAGCATGTTACCAATTTCATCAATGCATGTTTTCATATTGAAGACAACGATGCTCTTATGCTAAGAACTTTCATTATGACATTTTTTAGTACTACCATTCAATAGTTCAACCAACTTCCCAAGCACAACATATCTGATTTTGAACAACTAGTAAACACTTTTCTAAAATGTTTCTCCTTTGGTGCTAAAAATAAGGTGAACCTTTCATACCTGGCCAACTTAAAACATTATGATGATGAGCCAGTAATGGATTATGGGGATATATGGAGAAAAGTCATGGCAAAGTTATCATTCTCTGTACCCATAGAAGAAATCATCCGCATGTTCACCAAGATTTGTTCTAAAAACATCTCCCTCTTGCTACAACTTCAATAATATACTTTATTTGAAGAAGCCTTGGCATAGGCCAAAATCATTGAGGACATAAAAGTATATGAGATAACCATTAAGCTTCGAACCAAGCATGGGTGGAACAAGAATGGCAAAAATGACAAATACAAGCAAAATCAGGGCAACCCTAATCCAGTTAATCAAGTTGTATTGGTTGCACCTAAGTATGGGGTTGTGCAACAACCCTAGAATTATCAAGCACAACCTCCACCAACCAGTTATGATCAAAAGAACAATCAAGGGTGAAACAAAGAACATAAGCCTCCTTGGTATTATACACCTCTATCAGAATCAATGCAATCAATATTTAACCAATTGAGTGAGGTGGGGAATTTCAAGTTCCCTAACATACCTATTTCAGATCCCAATCATCCTAAACCAAAAGGATATAGGAATGATCAGTTTTTCCTTTATCATAGAATACTTGGGTATGACATTGAATTGTGCATTGGTTTCAAGAACCAGGTACAAAATATAATTGAATTTTGAGAATTTAAAGTTGAAAACCCATTGGCTCCCAATAATAGAGATATGGGTATATAAAAATACCCACTACCAAACCATGAGGTCCCTAGAGGGCAAGGTGCCCAAGTAAATCAGGTTCAAGTCGATGCACCTACCCATGGATGCATTGGGATGGTGTAAATTGTCAACATAGCAATTGGGAATAGACGGTATGGTCAACCACAACCTCCTACAGATCCCTTTAATATCTAAACTACACCTAGGCATAGTCAAGGGCAAAACAACCTTCTAGGTCCACAATCCTAACCTGTGGTAATTATTCAAAGTAGACTAGATCAAAACTTACAAACGAATCTAACCAAGATATATATTTATGAGCTCATACAACAATCCCCAAAGCATAGGGAGACTTTAATGGAGATATTGAGATCAATTGAGCTCCAACCATAAGACGTAAATGCATTCACTCATTTCATGGTACAAGTACAACAATGCAAAGAACATGTAATTCAATTTTATGATCATGAGATTAAGATAGTACCTACTATCTTGCAAGACCCTCTATTGCACATTATTGCATCAGTAAATGATTTACCTTTTAAGTGGGTCTTGATTGATATAGGTTCATCAATCAACATCATCACAACAACAACCATAGGGAACCTTAAGATCCCCAAATCCAATATCATTCCAGGAGCCTACACACTAAGATATTTCAATGATGCTTTATGCACTACTGTGGGAACGATAGTCCTACCCATTAAGGTGGGGAAAAAGACCATCCATGTTATGTATCATGTCTTGGAAGGGGCCATGCAATACAACATCCTCCTAGGGTATCCTTGGATAAGGGACATGAAGTGTGTTCCTTCGATTTTACACCAATGTGTCAAGTATGTGCATGATGACAAAGTCTATGTGGTTCTGGATGATGAAGAGCCATTCAAATATGTCCATCAAGTGGATTTTCTAGGATATTTTGTGATTCCTTCTACCCACCTGTATGTAGGACCTTCATCTCCAACTACACAACTAGATGACAAAGACAAAGGGGTACAAAAAGATCCATCCACATCAACACCTCCTTTTGTGCCCAAAACAAATTTTTCTTCTAAGAGACCATCAACATTTAAACCTAAATATGATTAGAAGCTAAAGGCACCCTTAATCGAGGAAGGAAATCCCAAGGAATTTCCAACTATAGCCATTGCAGAAATACCAAGTCGCATGGAAGAAGAAGATCTCTAGGATCAAGCTAAGGAAATACTAGAACCCACTTTTCTAGTGTTGTCTGTAGGATCATCCACATCACATGCAATAATACACTTGGCAAGTACATGGTAGGATAATACCTTGTGCATAACATAACATTCACACCCATAATTGAGTCAGCACAAGACATGGAATGGCCAAAAGACCGAATACCATTAGTGGGAATAATGGTTTCTCTTGGAATCCATCCCAACCAGACTAACTTTATCTATGCTGGACTGAACTGCACCCATAAATATTTAGACAGAATAGTACAATGATGAACTATTCACTATTAATTTTTTTTACCTATCTAATCCTGAGTTTTCTCTAAGCTACTTTGAATGTTGTCATTGGCATGGCTACAGTCTTGGTATATATGAATAGGGGTATAGACGGCCATACGAGACACAATACCAGCTTCCCACTCACATGTTTGGGTTAGGTTACTACATCAGAGGTCAAGATGAATCTCTAGAAATAGCCTTGGATAAATTAATCTTGTTATTAGGAGAAGACATCGATTTTATTCCTTATCACCCCCCAAGAACAAGACATCTAATAAATGGATAAGTGGTGGATAAGTGGTCATGGTAAACATACCACCACCAGAGATTTATCGTTTGAACTTCTCAATTGATGCCACATCGATAGGTTGCATCTTGTGGGATGAAGAGCAAGAAGATAATGTATATGTGGCAAGTGATGATGAAGCATAGGCAATCTTAGCCTATAATGGACCTCACTATTTACAAAACCTTGCCTAGTCCAGCCACAACAAGAGTGGATGTATATCGGATGAAAGTGGCTATGAGTCAGAGGACTCAAAAAAATGAGCCTACCTAGGGCTGATAAAATGGCCCCATAGCTTGGAACAAGAAACTAATCCAAATGACATATTCATAAGTGATGAATAATATGAGGATGATACAGAGATGGCCTACTTAGGACCAAGACACATACCCCTTGTCTCAGGGCTGCATACGAATGCTAATGGTTTTTGGATAAGTTATGATTACTATCAATACAAGATCAATATGGCGTATCTTGGATCTCGCCACTTATGGCAAGTCAACATGTTGGTAGAAAGAGAAGTGGTACTTCATGCCATAGACCCTGGCTTACAGCTTTTGGGGAGACCTATCGACTTAGGTGCCATTTACCATGCAATAAATCCCCTTTCACCTTCGTTTAGGGAGCTCTTGGAATCCAACGATCCTATTATCCACACTACTCAGGGACAAAATCTAGAGATTCCTTTTCCTCTAGATCCTCATCATGAGTATGGAGGGGAAACCTCCAAGACAAGATTTTTCCCATGTGATCATGGATATTGCATCCCATCTATCAACACAATATCCATCAATTTGACCACTCCACTTCATAACCTAGTAGATCCTACTAAACCATTGTATCTTGATGTAGATGCTATTTATTGGGATCACATTGATTCACTCGTAGAGCCTGAGGATATTTTCCCTAACGAAAAGATGTTACAACGATTTAATTTAACATTAGGCTATGTGTATGATGTGTTCCATGCTGGTTTGGATCCTGAGTCGGCAGGACCTGTAAATACTATCGATGATATGAATATTAGACCCACACCTCACCAGTTTGAGGATGGATCACATATGTCTATAGAAGTTAATTTTGAGGTGGACATTACCGATGATCCTACTCAACAAAATAAAGTCAAATTTGGAGAAATTCCATTTACAGAGTAACAAGCCATCATAATTCATCTCCTTAAAGAGAGGCCAAACCTTTTTTCTTGGACCTACAAAGACATGCCAGGTGTTGAACCAAAGTTAGTTTTTCACAACCTTTCATTGGATCCCATGAAGAAGTCAGTCAAGAAAAAGCTAAGGAAAATGCATCCAACCGTTACTTTTATGGTGAAGAACAAGTTACAAAATGAAGAACACAAGCTTATACTAAGAGGGGGGTGAATAATATAAGACAACATTTTACTTTTCTTTTCATTTCAATATTATGCAGTGTATAGATAGCAGTATCAATAGCAGTAATAAAATAAATGCACATAACACCATCCACAATAGAGACATATTTTAATGTGGTTCACCCAATGTGGGCTTACATCCACAGAGAAAATATTTCTTCTAAATATTTCTCAAATAATCCTTTTGGTAATCCTTCCTAATTACAATGTTTATAGACCTCTGTCCAATTGAGATTCTAATCCCCTAAATCTCATGTTCATGGATCTCTTCCACAAGAGAACTCTTTCCCATTCAAATCTGGCTAGTGATCTTCTAGAAGACTCTGTCTCTCTGCTACACTGACTGGTGGATCTCTCTCCACTTGAAGACTCCTCACTCAGAATATCTATCTTCAATTGTCTTGACAGCTGGATCTCTATCCACTGAGACTTTTTCCTCTATACTCTATCACATCCAACTATTTGTCAATAGGTTCACTTAGAACTTTCTCAAATCTACTCAACAGGTCCACTAAGAACCTACTCAAATATTCTCAATATGTCCACTCAAAACCTACTTAAATATGCTCAAAAATCTCACTCATAACTTGTCCAAATTTGTTCAACAATATCACTTAGAACTTGTCCAAATATGCTCAACAATCTAACTCAAAACTTGTCCAAATATGCTCAATATTTCCACTCAGAACCTACTCAAATTTGCTCAATATGTCCACTCAGAACCTGCCCAAATATACTCAACAAGCTCACTCAAAACTTGTCCAAATCTACTCAACAACCTCACTTAAAATATATCCAAATCTGCTCAAAAAACTCACTCAGAACTTGTTCAAATCTGTTCAACAGGTCCACTTAGAACCTGCTCAAATCTGCTCAACAAGTCCACTCAAAATCTACTCAAATCTACTCAACAAGATCACTTAGAACTTGTTCAAATCTACTCAACAAGCTCACTCAAAACTTTTCCAATATCATAGAAGCATAAAGAGAATTTTTAGAGACTCAATATGTTCTATTGTCAAAGCTCAATCTCAACTCAAATAAATCTCATAGAAGCATAAAGGGAATTGTTAGAGACTCAATATGTTCTATTGTCAAAGCTCAATATCAACTCAAATCAATCTCATAGAAGCATAAAGAGAATTTTTAGATACTCAATATGTTCTATTCTCAAATCTCAATATCAACTCAAATCAATCTCATAGAAGCATATCGAGAATTTTTAGAGACTCAATATGTTCTATTCTCAAATCTCAATCTCAAATCAATCATAATATAGAATAGTTTGTTTCATGGAACTTGAAAAACCACATGCATCCACTTCACTAGTCTTAATCAACTCTACTCAACCAATCACCAAAAGGAACAATCCTTTCTCACAAACCCTAGTCCAAGCATATATAAACCAACTTAAAATATTTCCAACAATGCTCAACAACAAATCTCACATAACAATGATACTCATGTTCTTTTCTAACTCAAGTTCAAGTTCTTTGTATAACCAATTGGCTTCAACAACAATGCTTATAAAATAAGGTTTAATCACTACTCTCAATCCAGAAAACCTTGAAGTATTAAACCAACCACTTTCGAAAAGGAAACCACAATCAATCATTTTCTCTCCAATGATATTTTTATAAATCAATCACCCAATCAAATCAATGGAGAATATTGCCCATACCTTTTTGATGTCAAGGAGTTGTCCACAAAATATGTCAAACTCAACACACTTTCAAATATATCCTTTTCAATCAAAAAGATGTTAAAGTACTTGAGTAATATCACAACAATAAAAATAACATCCCAATAACACCTTATTACTCATACTCAATAAAATTCACCATGTCCTCTCATGAAAGAAATAATCCCCTTTGAAAAAGAATAAATCAAACTCACTTCTGAATTCCTTTTACAAAACCAAAAATATCCCTTTACACACACCTTATTTCTCCTTCTAAGCAAGTATATCAAATAGCCCCTGAAAAATGCTTTCCAACAATATATAATATGCTACCCTTCCAAAAATAAAACCATTAGAAATCTCTCAATTTTCTAGGGCATAGCATAACCCTTATTTCTCCTTAAGGCTATTTAACAAAAAATTAAAATATAAAAATTAACTTGTATCTACCTCTTGGAGGGATTCAATCCCCTGATGTCCTCCTTCCCAATGCCTTAGCTATGGCCAATCCATTGTTGGGACATGCACCCTCATGTGCCTAGAAAGGCACGAACTACATCAACAACTCATGAAAACGTGCCTTCCAAAATAAAAATGCACTTAGAGCGCAAGCAACCTTGCAAGCAAACCTCCAAATGAATCGAATGTGGGACCTCCTCTATCTCACTAAGACAACACACCTCTAGGACAAGCTATACTATGTTCTTCAATCACCCACACGTTCCCTACTTCACACTTTTCGTGAACCGTCAAAGATTTTAAAACATGAGCCTTTTGGCATGCTCTCAAACGAATTAGCAAGGGTGATTTTGATTAATTCCTTTTGGGGCATTATATATAATACTTTTGTCTTCCATGCAATCATGTCGGTGCATCAATTTAATTTAACATTGACGTGGTTTAATTTATAATATATTTAAATTTAAATTTAAATTTAAATATTATAAATTAAAATAGATCAACCTTAGGTTTTGGTTTAATTAAACCTTGGAGCCTTGTCTTAATGCACAACCTTAGCGTAATGAATATTATTTATAAAATTTAAATTCCTTGTGAATTTAAATAATTTATAAATCATTATTAAACCTCCTTTTTAACCTTTGCAATAACCCACCTTGGGTTTTTATGAACCAATCACTTAACCTGTGCTCCCAATAATATTAAAATATTATGGAGCCTTTTTCCTTTCACTATTGCACTGATGAATATTTTTCTTTGAATGACTTTATTTCTTGTCGAATTTCTTGTGATGGGTGATAACTCTATCAGGTGACATCAATGACAACTTTGACTTAGAGGACTCACAATGTCCAACAATCGCCCCCTTTGTCATTGATGGCAACCCATATACTTTTACCGAAACCTAACCTTCTTTTTTGCTCCCCCTAGCTCAATGCTCTCTCAAATATTAAATCTCTCCCCATATCAAATATCTCCCCAATATACACAAATTTATCCCCATTTGACATCAATGCCAAGGTTCACCTTTGGGGATTGGGACTAAGAAAAAGCCTCTTAGCTTAGCCCCTCCACCACCTCCACATGAGGTGGTTAATTATGGGGTGGGAGTATTTCTACTTGCCAAAAGCAAATTTCTTTACCTTTATCTTTCTTTCTTATTTTATGAGTTTTTTGAATTCTCTCACTGTTTCTTTCCAAGTCATCATCCTTGTTCCTGTCATCACTTATGTTCTTGTTTTTGTTCTTGTTCTCACCCATGTTCTTGTTCCTATTTGTATTCATATTCCTGTTCATATTTCTGTTCTTGTTCATATTCTTATTCCTGTTCATATTCTTGTTCTTGTTCATGCTTGTTTATGGAATATTTACTCTACACCATCTTGCTATATGACCATCATTATTGCACTTATAACACTTAATGTTATTATTCCTTGGATGTGCAACTGTCCTAGAATTTATCCTAGTGAAGTCATATCCTCTTCTGTCATGAATCTTGCAATTCATTACCTTGTGACCAAATTCATTACATGAGTAGCAATATGCTTGGAAAAGTTGTCATTTTCCATATTTTTGTCTTTCATGTGTCCTAAACTGTGAAGCCATGTGCCCAAACCTATGACATGAAAAACATCTTCCATTGAAGGTTCCTTGCCTTGACCTCATTGTTCTCTTGTTATGATTTTTTTTCCATTTGTATCTTCTTTGTGAATTGTTCCTCTATTTTTTGAACTCTTTGTTGTCCAACTCATCCTCTGATGTCTCATTCCCACTTAAAATGTCTTCTTCTGAAGTATCTTCTTCAAGACCTGAAGTATATTTTTCTCCCCATTTATTTTAAACCTGTTTGGAACCAAGACATGTCTTTTTTGTTGCTCCTCTTTGTATCTTGACTATTTTATCCACATTATTTGCACTGGTTACATACTTGTATAGCTTATTATTTGAATACTCTAAATCTTCCATTAGTAGTGCCACTTCTTGTGTTAAATTTTCACATTCTAGAATCTTTGCTTCTAACTTATCTTTGAACTTTATTGCCTTAGCCTTTGACTTCTCTAAATCCTCTATGAGCAATAATCTTTCTTCATCACATTCTTGAAATTGACTTTCAAGCTTAGAGTGTTTATTTCTTAACTTATTTACCATGTCAAGGGCATAAATAAGTTCTCCCTTGAGATCATAATCATTCTCTACTAAATAATCCTCTATTTATTTTACCTTTGTCCATATCATTTCTTTATTTTGGCTTGTCTTCTATAGGAGCACTCACTTCTTCTAATGCCATTAGAATATTTTCATCTCGTCTATCAAGTGCATCTTCAAAATCATCATCACTGAAACTATAATCATTCTTTGTGTAATCATATTCAAGATGTCCAAATTTACCACATCTAAAACATTTGAGAATAACTAGAGTCCTTTTCTTAACTAGATCTTTCTCTTTAACCATAAATAGGACTCCATCTCTATCATAGTCTCAAAAACTAGCATCACTATCAATTGAGTACTTACTTGCATTATCCACATAGTAGCTTCTATTTTGCCTTGGGAATAACTTATTCCCTTATCTATTTTGTCCATCCTTGCTTTTCTTCCGGTACCTATATCTTTCAGATTATCTGTACCTATGATCCTATTTTTCTTCATCATTGTTGTTGTTTGATTATTTGCACTATATTGTATAATGCCCATACTTTCCACAATTTAAACACTTAATAGATCTTAGATCTATGGGTCTTATAGAACCTTTATCTCTTCTACCATAATTTGCTTCTTCATCACTAGAAGACTCATTGCTTTATTTTGCCTCCTTACCCTTTTTCTTTTTGTCCACTTTAAATGCAGCTTCTTTCGAAGGAATAGGATCTTTTGTTCTTATCTCAAAAGTCATTGTCATGCCAAGCAAAGAATTTCTTGTTAGAATATCACTATCAATTGATGTTTCTATAGCAAAAAAAATTTCACTGTACCTTTTTGGAAGAAATCTCAAGATATTATCACAAGCATCAGATTCATCAACCTTCATTCCAAGACCTTTCATCTCATGTATAAGTTCATCAACCTTGTTGAGATAGTCACAAATGTTTTCATCATCCCTCATTCTTAGGTTCTCAAATTCTCCTTTGAGATTTATGATCTTAGCTTTCCTAACACTTTTATCTCCTTCATATATGGTATGCAATAGTGTCCACATATCTTTTGTTGTTCTACATTCCATAACCTTCATAGATTCTAATCTATGTAACCCTTTTATAATTGCATTCATAGCTCTTGCATTTGCATGCATGAGAATATTAACTTCCTTATCTATAGGAGGATTGACTATTGAATCATATCCAAGTTCCACTGCATCCCAAACTTCATTGCCAAGTGCCATCAGGTGAAATCTCATCAACACACACCAATACAAGAAGTCACTTCCATCAAAGACTGGTACTGCATTATTGAAGAACTCATTATTTTGATCCATTGTGTTCTTAGACCACTTTTCCTTCAAGCTAAAAGCACGAGGATACAGAAACAAAAAGGAATATGTTGAATATGATGCGTCTAAAACCAAACTTAACGCCAAAAGCCTATGTATTAAAAAATGCATAAAAAGGAAAGAACATGAGCGAATCAACACAAGATAAAAGCAATATGGAATAAGGTCCTCTTTATTGATGTGCTTTCAAAGTCGTGTTACAATACGTCTCCTTCCTTTTTAGGGGATAGGAGCATCAAATATGTTTCTTGTCACATCCATGATAGCAATCCTTCTTCTGCGTGCCCACATATAATATGGGCAGAATAAAACGTCGTCGTCGCTTGTGTATATGATTTTTCACTCATTCATGCTCTTTTTCTGTTGAAAACCTACGTTCAAAGAAACAAAAAATATTAGTAGCACCTGCATATAGAATAAAGCATGTATTTCCCAAGGCCTATTGTCATTATATATGCATGAAAATATTAAAACGATAATCAAATGACCTCATATTGACCTGAAATTTTGATAGAAGCATAAATATGTTACTAGGAAGCCACTGCAAAAAGAACAGTCTAGAAATTCTTCACAGATTTGTATTTGCTCCAGGGTGGGATGAATAGACCTACAATAATTTTTCAGAAAGCACCCTCTTCAATGTCCTATATAGAAAGCTCCAAATGACCTAAAAAGTTGGGGTTAGCTAATTGGGGGTGTTTTGGGAAGACCCAGAAGGTCATATTTCTCCAATTTGGCCTCTAGAACCCAAATTTTGATGATGGCATCTACAGATTAATAAAGGCAGGAAATGACAAAAACCTGGTCAAAATTGCTCAGAATGAAATGAAATATAAACTACAACTTATTTAACAGACCTAGAACAAAACGCAAAAGAAAAATTAGAGAAATCTATCATAGATTTCTATTCATCCCAGGGTGGGGTGATTAGGGCTGCGACAGTTTGGGGAGCACCCGGGGGCAGGACACCCACCGTTTGGGACTCTGTTTTGACACCAATCCACTTGGTATGGGTCCAAAACTTCTTATGGAGTGTTGTCGACAAATTTTGTGGATTTTTGTGGCCAAAAATTGGGTTTTGGATCCAGATTCATGCTTCTAATAATCACCCAATAAACTTCATTTCGAATTAGAGATTAAGGATGTGAAAGGCACAAATCACAAGTAGGTATGTAAATTGGAAGCACTTCGTTGCTCAAATTATCCTTCTATGTATGTCTTTTGGGTGAGAAAACTCACCAATTTATAGACCTAGGGTCTCTCTATTTGAATTGCGCATGCGAGGGCGCTACTTGAGTTGTTTGTCCTATTTTTAGAGAAAAGATAATTCCTTGATTTAGAATCTCCTTGCATGAGGTCTCTAAAATAAAGACATGCATGACAGAAGTCTCTCTCCTTGATTTAAAGCTATTCCTCACAATTGCATGGCCTGAAGCCTCAGTTAACTGGTGGACTTATCGAGGTTTGAATTTTTTCCAGTCAAACTTGCTATTCGCCTCACCCTGGGGTGAATGCTACTATTCGTCCCTGGGTGGGACGAATGCCAGTTTGTATTCATCCCGGGGTGGGACGAGTAGAGAGCAAGGTGCCAAAAAGGTTCCAAATTGACCTCTAACCTCCAAACTACTTTTGGGAATGGTTAGGACCACTGTTTAACCTCTGGGGGCTGCCCTAGGGGTTGTGTGTGTCAATGCAATCAGCACTTATCGTCCAATAATCAAATTGGTGTTGTTTTGGTGTCTAAAAATGCCCCTTTTTGGGAAGCGTTGTGCAAGGCACAGTGTCAAGCAAAAATAGATAACCAAAGCACTAATGATTAGGGTTTCTTAGTAACCTAACCAAATTTTGATGCCCCAAGTATGGAAATGGCACGCATTCTTGAATCCTTGCTTTTGACGAGCTAAGGAACTTAATTCAAGTGTTAACATTTTTCGGTGAAGTGTTACTTGAGCTTGGACATTGATTAGTCATGAATAGGAAAATGGCGCAATCTTTTGTCTGTGGGAACCTTGAGTTCATGATTCATGAATGCCAAGTGTTTTATTAGCTTGTGATTATTGCTTGTTTGCTGCCCCAAGCAAGGGCGTGATTGTCTTTGTCAATGATCCTTTGAATGTGTGTTATTTCCTTGATTGGGTATGCTTTTGTTGATTGGTGACTAAGTGTGACTACCCCCTCAAGCAACGAATCGATGAGGGAATGACAAACATGAGAAAAGTGACGAGTCGCTTGACCTAAGATGACTTAGATTAGGGTGCCTTCATTTGTTTACCATTGAATGCGAAAGCAGTTTCTAAACATTTTGACCTATTTTTGGTGGGTGTGAACCCTTTTTGTGACGTATTTTGGAGCTAAAATTATCAAAAATTTGTCCTCCTGCGGAGTGGTATAGCTATGATAGCCTTCTTAGGGAGTAGGATAGGAACAATTTGTAACCCCAATGTCTATTTTGGATGCCAAGAATGTCAAGTGCAAAAGCGCCTTCATTCAACAATGTTATTGCTATTTTTGGATGGGTTTTGACCCATTTTGATGACATCGTGTGGGGATGAAATTCTCAAAAATCCATTGTCATGTGGAGTGGTCTGGCTATGGTAGACTTCTTAGGAAGTAGGATATCAAATATTTGTGACCCCGACATCTCTTTTGCATGCCCAAAATTTCAAGTGCAAAAGCACTCTTATCGGACACTTTTAGGGCTTGTTTTGGTGCATTTTTGTGCAGTTTTTGCTGTTTTTGAAATTTTTGCTTTGTATTCGTCCCTGGGTGGGATGAATTCCTATTTAGTATTCATCCCAGGGCAGGAAGAGCACTAACCAGAGTGCTCATCCTATGGGGAAACAAGTACAGGCTCAAAAAGCCTATTAAAAGGCCAAAATTGAGTTTTGGGCTCATTTGCATTTGTTTTTCTTGGCGAATTGGAGCTTTGAGGAGGAGGAGGTCAATTCTGCAAAGCGAAGTGCTGCCAAATTTTTCTTGTGACTAGGATTTCACAAATAGGATTGAGCGACGGAGCCGAAGCGATACCAGTGAGTGCCCTTCCTCTTTATTGTTTTGTGTTGCAATTGGAAAACCACAATTTGCTTATTTCTTGTTCTTCTGTTTATTTTGTTGTTTAAGGTTAAAAATGAAACCCTAGTCTATCAAAATTAACACTTAGTTTAAAACTTAGTATAATCCTAGTTAAACAAAGATCAAAATTTTAGTTTAAAACTGAGCTAAAAAACTTATTTTAGAACATAACTTAAAACCTCGCTTAACCCGAATTGCACAAAGTTCAAAACTTAGGTGAGAAACGTAGGGTAAAATTGAACGTAAAAATGTAGCTCAACCCTAGTTATTTGTTGTTTTTGTGTTTTTAATTTTCCAATTTAGAGTTAAAAACCCTAGGTCTGAAAATTTATTTTGTGACTGTTTTTGTTTGTTTTTTAATTGATAAGTTAGAGTTAAAAACCCTAGAACTGACCAATGATTTTTTAATTTTTTTTGTTGTTAATTTATCAGTTAGAGTTAAAAACCCTAGATCTGACAAATTAGGTTTTTGAATGTTTGTTGTTTTTTAATTTATCAGTTAGAGTTAAAACCCTAGAACTGACAAATGATTTTTTGTTTTTTAATTTTTTTGTTGTTAATTTATCAGTTAGAGTTAAAAACCCTAGATCTGACAAATTAGGTTTTTGAATGTTGTTATTATTTTGTTTTTTTTTGTTTATTGTACATTTTGATGCATTTATTGTATATTCATGGTATTTTTGTACATTTTTTTTCATTGTTTTAATTTTTTTGTGTTATTTTCTTTTGTAGGTTGTGAAGAGCCGGTACAGGGTGCCTACTGTTTTCACTGAAGCACATGCGACACTGACTTTGGATGATTGGGACTGGCTTGACGCCCTTGGGCTCAAGTAGGTGACTCGGCTAGAGCCGATGGTTGGGGATCGGGCCTATCTGATGGCCCTGATCAACCTATGGGATCCCCGGACCAACACCTTCCATCTCCCAACAGGGGAGATGACGGTGACCTTGGAGGATGTCTATTAGATTCTTCGAATTCCAATAGACAAATTGCCGATCCGGACAATGCTGCAGGATCGAAGGACAGCAGTACTGATACATTGTTTTGGGCATGGGGAGGAGTTGGGTGTGGAGAGCCTAGTGGAGAAGGTGAAGGGTGACTACCATATTGGTGGCATACTAGTTCGATGGTGGCTAGATACGGGTGTGTTTGGAGTGAGACATGCATTACTCATGGGCCTCATTTCCAACATGCTACTTCCTGAATCGTTAGGCGCGAGGTTCCCATGGAACCTACTAGAGGTGGTGTTCTAGTTGGTGGAGTGTCTGATAGATGCATCGATGATTATGATATGGGGATAGACTCTATTGGCACAACTCTATGATGAGTTGTACGAGGTTCACTACCATAAGTAGAATGGGATTAGTTGTAGCTACTTGTTGCAGTGCTGGGCTTGGCAGCACATAGTAGTGGAGAGGTCGTTAGGGTTGCCCTGGATGACTCGAGCAAAGATGACAGACTGGGAGATCGGATATGGGGTACTATGGTAGAGGTCAGAGGAGAAGGGACAGATTCGATGATGGGTAGGTGTCATAGGGCACTATGTCGATGCCTTCGCTCGGCTTTCTCTTGGGGAGATGTTCTGGCGCCCCTACCAGGATTGTCCAGCCTAGCTTGAGGCTGAAGAGTGGCTCTGGCAGGTACAAAGGGGGCGATGGCTGATTGGCCAGCATGGGATTGAGCAGGAGTTCCTCCCATACAGCTAGGTGACCCAATAATTTAGGGTGTTCTAGGGGATTCCTAGTGAGCCTGTGGTCTATCGACGTCAGGGGGATGAGAGGACTCTAGATCGGCTAGTCGTTGCACCACTTGGTGAGCATTCAGATACAGCTATTGACATCCCAGATGTGGATGATGTCAGGGTTACTGTCGAGTATGAGCAGTTGTGGACTTTATGGCGATGGCGAGGCGAGGGGCCTCAAGAGGGTGTAGCAGGGGATGAGGATGCAGAGGCACTGAGAGAGGGTTGGGGAGTTTCGATGGATGATGAGGACTTGGTGGAGGTTGAGGATGTTGGAGGGGAGTTTGGGGTACCAGATCATCCGGAGATGCAGGACATCCTAGAGTAGTGGGAGCCAGAGCAAGCTATTGTCATAGATTCGCCTATGCCTCAAGTAGGTTCGAAGAATGTGGAGGCAAGGCATTATGCTAAGATAGCATGATTGGAGGACCTACTACGAAGACAAGATGAGGATATAGGGGAGGCTCTACAAGAGAGGAATCTCTTATAGACTCAGCTAGCTGAGTGAGAGAATGAATGGGTTGTGTCCCACCGACAGGAGGGGGATACCGATGCTGCATGGGAGAGGGATCTCTTGCAGGTGTAGCTAACATAGTGTGATGACATAGTAGCTTACTACCATCGACAGGAGGCAAAGTGGTGTCGACGGGAGGCAGAGTGGCTTCGACATTGGATGGATATGGAGGGAGAGATTATCTGCCTTTGTGGGCAGATACTTGAGCCCCCTAGAGGTGGCTCTTCATGTTGGACGAGAGACAGCGATACTAAGCAGTCAGCATTGTCTCATTGCAGGCAACTAGATGAGGGGGGCACTAGTGGGTGTGATGCAGGGGCGATCAGTAGTCACCCTAAGAGGTCCCATAGGACCCACACTACGAAGGGTGGTTCCCATCACACCGATCCTACGTGATCATGGTGGTCGATGCCCTAGGCTTGGGGGTTTTTGAGTTTTTGGATTTTGTTGCGGGGTCAGAGGACCGGTTCATTGTAGCCTGCAGGAATTTTTGATGATATATATACAGATGACTCTTTTTTGGTGTTTATGCACTTTTCATGGTTTGTTTTGATGTACATGTTTTTACATTGATGTATGCAAATGCGATTATGAATGCGATGTTTCTAATTTGTATGATGTATGCCAATGGAATGAATGACATGAGTTGTTGATAACTTGTCGATGCACCATAGACTGTGCAAGATTTGACTGACTTGTTGTACTAATGGGATGACTTTGTGGAATGAATTTGCATGTGAAAACTTTGTTTTTGTATTTTGCATATTTTGTGATGGTGATGTACAGAATGAAATGTGCCATCTGTTTTAAAATGTAATGAAGTTTTTTTGAGATTCAAATATTTTAACTAGCCAAGACTGTACATTTATCTCACAAGACTTTTGAACAAGGTATAAATCCGAATTGAAGTTAACCAAGTTATTTCACATCCCTGTGTGTGCAATTGAGTTTGTTTATGTGGTATTTGTCAGGATACCGCCAGTTCCAGATAGGCTATCAACCAAACCTGTACTGAGGATCACCTAATTAGCTCCACTAAATCCATTGTTGTATTTAGTAAGATTAATCCATGGGACAATCTAAGGTACCATAAGCTAGATCATCCACATGCAAACATTATTCTGTGCACACGCAAAGCTAATATGACAGACATATTGTCATGTTGTTAGGATACTGCCATTGCCAGGTAGGTTGTCCACCAAACCCGTAATGAGGATCACCTAGATGGTTTTCAAATGCTGAGAATTCCAGGGATTCAAATTCAGGCTGGTTGTTTGCTCGATGGTTTAGGATACTTGCTCATATACATAGTGATGAAAATCACTGTTTATTTTTCTCTTTGTGTTTTTCTTTTTGAGCAAGGATTTTGAATAGTGGTGATAACCACTATTATTTGATTTTGTATTTTAAGCTTTGTAAGGTTGAGCTTGTAATTTTGTGGCTTATGAATGGCTTTGATCCTTTTAGGCGTTGGGGATGACTACCCATCCTGTTCATGGACATGTAGTACGAATCCTTACGACTTTGGGAACCAAAGGGGATGATGGAGATTATGAAGTAAGGGCATTGATCTTTTAGGCCTTGGGGATGACTACCCATCCTGTTTAGGGACGTGTAGTATGAATCCTTACAAATTTGAGACCAAATGTGAGTGGAGATGGTTGTGATGATGGTTTTTTGGAATTTTTTTTGTAAATGGCATTGATCCTTTTAGGTCTTGGGGATGACTACCCATCCTTGGCAGGGACGTGTAGTACGAATCCTTACAACTTTAGGGATCAACAATGATTGGGATTTTTTGTAGTGGTGAAAACCACTATTTATTAGGGGGAATGGATGGGGAAGAGCTCGTCCTTTTGTCAATTCTCAGCATTTTGGAACCATTCGCACAGGGGGATGAACAGGTTAATATTTCACCTATGGTACCCTAGACTGCTTTGTAGGTTTCTCTTGCATTCACACAACTTAGGAATTATTTTATGTGTTTTAAATTGTGTAGGGACGTTACGTAACAAGGTGTGATCCAAGTAAAACTTCCCTGTGTAAAATCTGTTTAACTTGCTACAGTTTTTGGCTAGAAATTTAAAGATAGTTAAATGACAAAAACCCTATATACATTAGGAGACAACTGACTAATGCTAAAAAAACATGGCGATGGTGTTATTCTGGATGTATGCGTTTATGAAATGGATTTGATGTGGAAAATGATGGAATTGCCAAGTAATGACAGTCTATGGTGCTTTTGACTTGTATGACCTAGTAAATATGCAATGTATGGATGCGATGCCTAATGCAACCTATATTTTTGTATTTTGATTTTTACCAGTATGCATGGAATTGGAATGCAATTTGTTTTTGTTATTTTTGATGATTTTATTATTTTTGCTTGTTTTTGAATATTTTTTTTGACCAAGCGGTTATGGTAACCCTTGGAGATTTTAGTTTTTTGACCAAAGGGTTTATGGATACCTTTGGAGCATTTTTGGGGTTGACCAAGAGATTGTGGGAATCCTTGGAGCTTTTGGTCTAACCAAAGGGTTTATAGATACCTTTAGGGAATTTTTGGGTTGACCAAGCGATTGTGAGAATCCTTGGAGCTTTTGGCTTGACCAAATTGTTTATAGATACCTTTTGGAGCATTTTGGGTTGACCAAGCGATTGTGAGAATACTTGGAGCTTTTGGGTTGACCAAAGGAGTTATAGATACCTTTGGGACATTTTGGTTTGACCAAGCGATTATGAAAATCCTTGGAGCATTTGGTTGGACTATGGCTCTCTAGATGTGGAATGGCCTCAAATGACTGATGTTCAAAGGTTCTATTTCCTTTATTCCTTCAAGAGAGGCAAACTGGTATGTTCCAGGTCCTATTCTATTGTCGATGACATAAGGACCTAACAAGTTTTCCGTGAACTTGTCTCGTATATGGGATGGCAAATTAGAATTATGTTGGTTCTCTTTTAAGACCAATTCACCAACCTAAAATTCTCGTAGGTGGACTTTCATGTTGTATGCTTTCTTAAGTTGCTCTTGATAGATACACAAATGCTCGAGAGCATTGATGCATCGTTCGTCAAGCAACGTCAGTTGGTCTAACTAGGCCTACCGCGCAGTGTCATCATCGATGAAATCTTGCATTGAAATGCACAAGGAAGGGATTTCCAACTCAAGAGGCATGACTGCCTCGGAGCCATACACCAGCAAAAATGGAGTTGCCCTAGTGGGCATCCGAATGTTAGTGTGATAAGCCCATAGAGCAAGTGGGATTTGAATGTGCCAATCCTTATGATTGTCTGCGATGGTCTTTTTGAGGATGGCAACTAGCATTTTGTTTGACACCTCTGCTTGCCCATTTGCCTGCGGATAATAGGGTGTTGAAAAATTGTGCTAAATTTTGTACTTTGTGGTCAAAGCATGCACATATTTATTCTTGAATGATGTCCCATTATCCAATAGGATCTTGGATGTAATACCAAAATGACATATGTTGTTATGTAAAATAAACTCCGCAATGCAGGATCCAGTCATAGAGGTTAGTGGAATTGCTTCCACCCACTTGGTAAAGTACTCTATGGCCGTTATGATGAACATGTGACGATCGAACGATGCAAGGGGGATCTTTTCGATTAGATCGAATCCCCACTACAAAAAATGCCAAGCTGATTGGATTTGCTGCAAGGCCTGAGAAGGCACGTGTGTTAAATTAGCATGGTGTTGACACTTCACACACTTCTTCACATATGCACGACAATATCACTCTAAAGATGGCCAATAAAAGCCCATGTGAAGAATGCACTTTGCGATGGCCATACCGCTGAAGTGGCAACCACATGTACCATCGTGTGCTTGGGTGATCGCCCAAGCGGACTCTTGCTTGTCCAAGCAACGGAGGAGGATTCCTTCATAGCTCCGACAATACAAAATGTCTCCTAAAAAGACATGTTTTTTGCTTTCTGTTTAAATGATATTTTTGCGACGTGTCAATCCAAGTGGGAGGTTACCTAGCTTGAGTTAATCCCTTATGGATGTGTACCAATCCTGCTGATCAGAAACCTCGATGGTGTGAACGACCATTCCCTCTTGAAGTTCATCCCTAGCAAAAGTTGAGAGGGAAAGAACTTGTAAAAATAGCATTGTGTTGCTATTAAGAGGGGTCGAGGAGAACAAGGACCCCCATTTGGCTCGAGTCAGACACTCGTGGATTCGAGAGAACCTATCCTAAGATGGTTCAATCTATATCAAGTGGATTCTTGGAATTAGGTCAGAGCTTGCACGCTCCATTGTGGATTGCGATAATGTTTTGACCTGAATGGTTGTCATTTCACCGGAAGGGTCTTATGGGATTAGTAACCCCAAGGAGGCCATAGTATCTGCAAAATGATTCGATGATCGAGGGAGTGCCTTGATGTCATACCATTCAATTTATGCCAAGAAATTGTCCACAAGGGCTTTGTAGGCCTGCAGAACCAGACATTTACATTGGAATATCCCCTTTACTTGATTAACAATTAACAATGAATCACCAAAGATGTTTAAATGTTTAATGTTCATGGTGATTGCTATCTGAAGACCTATGAGCAAGGCTTCATATTTTGCATTGTTGTTGGTGCACGGGAAGTTTAATTTAAATGACAGAGGGATTGGAGCCCCTTGTGGAGTGAAGAATACAATTCTTGCACCACCTCCTTGCTCACATTTAGAACCATCGAAGAATAGGGTCATGTCAGCGTATGACTCAGGCTCATCAAAATATGTCGATTCTGAAACATGAAAAACCCCATCATCTGGTAGTTCTATGGTCAGAGGTTGATCATCTTCAAGAGGAGCCTCTGCCAGTTGATCGATGATGACTTGACCTTTTATGGATTTTTGTCCAATGAATTCCATGTCAAACTCCGTCAACAACATGATCAATTTTGCCATGCGACTACTATGATAAGTATGAATCATCATGTATCACAATGGATTCTCCTTAGACACAACATACGTCGTATTGTTGAGCATGTAGTGGCATAGCTTTTTGGTAGCAAACACCACTACCAAGAAAATATTTTCAACGTATGCATAGTTAAGTTCATAACTGACTAGGGTGCGGCTAATATAGTAAGTAGCTTATTCTTTGTGTAGTTCATTTTTTTGGGATAGCATGGCACCCAGTGCCACCTCAGTAGCTGAGATGTATAAGTAGAACAACACTCTTGGTCTAGGTGGTGCCAATACTGGTAGCAAAGCCAAGTATTGTTTAATGTCGTCAAATGCTGAATGGCACTCGTCATCCCAATGAAATGTTACCCCCTTGTGCAATAATTTATTCATGGGTCGACACTTGTCAGATAGCTGCGCTATGAAGTGCTTGATCGACGCGACCTTTCCCTGTAGATTTCTGAGCTTTTTGATGGTAGTTGGGGGAAGAATTTCAAGGATTGCCTTGACTTTGTGTGGGTCTACCTCAATTCCTCATTTAGAGACTATGTAACCCAAGAGATTTCCAGATGTGATGCCAAATATGCACTTCTTGGGATTGATTCTGACTTTATGTTCCATGAGGCAATCGAGGATCTTGTTTAAGTCATCAAGATGATCGGGGCACAAAAGAGATTTGGCCAACAAATCATCCATGTAATCCTCCAAAGTTTTATGCATGTAATCATGGAATATGTACATCATGGCATGTTGGTAGGTGGCACCAGCATTTTTAAGGCCAAAATGCATGACCTTATAGCAAAATGTCCCCCAAGGCATTGTGAACGCCATTTTTAGTTGGTCCTTGGGATTGATACGAATTTGATTATATCCCGAGAAACCATCCATGAGGGAAAGCATTTTGTGTCCCACTGTAGCATATACTAATGAATCGATGCTTGGCAAGGGAAAATCATCACTGTGATCACCACTAAAAGCACGAGGAAATGGAAACAAAAAGGAATATGCTAAATACGATGCATTTAAAACCAAACCTAACGCCAAAAGCCTATGTATTGAAAAATGCATAAAAAGGAAAGAACATGAGCAAATCAACATAATATAAAAGAAATATGGAAAAAGGTCCTCTTTATTTATGTTCTTTCAAATTCATGTTACAATATGTCTCCTTCCTTTTTAGGGGATAGGAGCGTCAAATATGTTTCTTGTCACATCCATGATAGCAATCCATCTTCCGCATGCCCACATATAATATGGGCAAACCAAAACGTCACCACCGCTTATGTATATGATTTTTCACTCCTTATTACTCTTCTTCTATCAAAAACATATGTTCAAATAAATAGAAAATATTAGTAGCACCTGCAGATAGAATAAAGCATGTATTTCCCAAGGCCTACTGTCAGTATATGCATGAAAATATTAAAATGATAATCAAATGACCTCGGATCGACCTAAAATTTTTATAGAAGCATAAATATGTTACCAAGAAGCCACTTAAAAAATAATAGTCTAGAAATTCTTCACAAATTTGTATTCACTCCAGGGTGGGATGAATAGACCTGCAATAATTTGTCAAAAAACACCCTCTTCAATGTCCTATCCAGAAAGCTCCAAATGACCTAAAAAGTTGATGTTAGCTAATTGGGGGTGTTTTGGGAAGACCCAAAAGGTCATATTTCTCCAATTTTTCCTCTAGCACCCAAATTTTGATGATGGCATCTGCAGATTAGTAAAGGCGGGAAATGACAAAAACCTGGTCAAAATTGCTCATAATGAAATGAAATTTAAAATACAGCCTATTTAACAGACCTAGAACAAAATTCAAAAGAAAAATCAAAGAAATCTATCACATATTTCTATTTTTATTGGGGTGGGGCGATTAGGGCTACGAAAGTTTGGGGAGCACCTGGGGGCAGGACGCCCACCATTTGGGACTCTGTTTTGTCACAAATCCACTTGGGATGGGTCCAAAACTTCTTATGGAGTGTTTTCGACAAATTTTGTGGATTTTTGTGGCCAAAAATTAGGTTTTGGGTCCGGATTCGTGCTTCCAATAATCACCCAATAACCTCCCTTTCGAATGAGAGATTAAGGATGTGAAAGGCACAAATCGCAAGTAGGTATGTAAATTTGAAGCACTTAATTGCTCAAATTCTCCTTCTCTGTATGTATTTTGGGTGAGAAAACTCACTAATTTATAGAACTAGGGTCTCTCTATTTGAATTGTGCATGTGAGGGTGCAACTTGAGTTGTTTGTCCTATTTTTAGAGAAAAGATAATTCCCTGATTTAGAATCTCCTTGCATGAGGTCTCTAAAATAAATACATGCATGAAAGAAGTCTCTCTCCTTGATTTAAAGCTATTCCTTGCAATTGCATGGCCTGAAGCCTCAGTTAACTGGCGGACTTGCCGAGGTTTGACTTTTTGCTAGTCAAACTTGCTATTCACCTCACCCTAGGGTGAATGTACTATTCATCCTAGGGTGGGATGAATGCCAGTTTGCATTCGTCCTGGGGTGGGACGAGTAGAGAGCAAGGTGCCAAAAAGGTGCCAAATTGACCTTTGACCTCCAAATTGCTTTTGGGAGAGGTTAGGACCACTGTTTAACCTCTGGGGGATGCCTTAGGGGCTATGTGTGTCAATGCGATCAATGCTTGTTATCATATAATTAGATTGGTGCTATTTTGGTGTCTACACAATCTATCAAAATCTTCTGAAGGAACCCGCTCTGATACCAATTGAAGAACACAAGCTTATACTGAGAGGGGGGATGAATAATATAAGACCAATTTTTACTTTTTTTTTAATTCAATATTATTCAGTGTATAGATAGTAGTTACAATAGTAGTAATCAAAGCAATGCACATAACACCATCCATAATAGATATACATATTTTAACGTGATTCACCCAATGTGGGCTACATCCATAAAGAAAATATTTCTAAATATTTCTCAAATAATCCTTTTGGGAATCCTTCCCAATTATAATATTTATGGACCTTTATCCAAAGGATATGTTGATACCCTAAATCTCAAGTTAGTGGATCTCTTCCACATGAGAAGTCTTTCTCCTTCAGCTCTAGATAGTGATCTTGTAGAAGACTATGTGTCTATGTTGCACTGATTGGTGGATCTCTCTCCACTTGAAGACTCCTCATTCAAAAGATTTGTCTTCAATTGTCCTAACTATTGGATCTATATCCACTTAGACTCTATCCTCTTACTCTGTCACCCATAAAGCTCTATCAATAGGTTCACTCATAACCTTATCAAATATACTTAATAATTCCACTCAAAACCTGCTCTAATTTGCTCAACAGGTCCACTCAAAACTTGCTTAAATTTGATCAAAAATCTCATTCAAAACTTGTTCAAATTTACTCAAAAAGATCACTCAAAACTTGTCCAAATCTACTAAAAAAACTCACTTAGAACTTATCTAAATCTGCTCAACATGTCCACTCAGAACCTGCACAAATATGCTTAATAGGTCCACTCAAAACTTTATCAAATTTGCTCAACAAGCTCACTCAGAACTTGTCCAAATCTGCTCAACAAGCTCACTTATAACTTGTCCAAATATGTTCAACAAGCTCACTCATAAATTTTCTAAATCTACTCAATAGGTACGTTCAGAACCTGCTCAAATATGCTCAACATTTCCACTTAGAACCCACTCAAATCTACTCAACAAGCTCACTCTAAACTTGTTCAAATCTGCTCAACAAGCTCAATCAAAACTTTTCCAATATCATAGAATCATAAAGAGAATTGTTAGAGACTCAATATGTCCTATACTCAATGGTCAATCACTTTCTCAACTCAATTTCATAGAAGCATAAAGATAATTATTAGAGACTCAATATGTTCTATTCTCAAAGCTCAATATCAACTCAAATCAATCTCATAGAAGCATAAAGAGAATTGCTAGAGACTCAATATGTTCTATTCTCAAATATCAATCTAATAGAAGCATAAATATAATTTTTAGAGACTCAATATTCTCAAATATCAATCTCAACTCAATAAAAATATAGAATAGTTTGTTTCATGGAACTTGAACAACCACATGCATCCACTTCACTAGGCTTAATAAAATCTAATCAACCAATCACCTCAAGGAACAATCCTTTATCACAAATCCTAGTCCAAGCATGTATCAACCAACTCAAAATGTTTTGAATAATGCTTAACAACAAATCTCACATAACAATGATACTCATGTTCTTTTCTAACTCAAGTTCAAGTTCTTTGTATAACCAATTGGCTTCAACAACAATGCTTATAAAACAAGGTTTAATCACTACTCTCTCTTTTTTTTGTGGAAAACATCCCAAAAGGGATGCCACTTTCGGGTAAGACCCAAGGAGGTAGGGGTATCCATTCCACAAAAAATGCCTAGGACTCAAACCTAGCCTACAACCTTTGACATACTCAATGAGCAAACAAACACACAAAACCAATTTTAAAATAAGTAAATAACAACAAAAATAATAAAATCAAATAAAAAACATGCTCCTTGAGTGTGTCAAAAACAAAAGGACAACCAAACACGCACAATAAGATAAAATAAACCACAACACAAACCACATAGAAAAACACAATAACCACATAATGAAACACAAAAAAGACAAAAACAACAGAACACTGCAAAGACATAACCCCAAAAAAACATGAAAAATAAACACAACCAAAATCTAAAAAATTAAAAATTTAAATAAAAATAAAAATAAAAAAAACCAACAATAGAAAATAAAAAAAAACAAAAAACATAGAAAACACTCACATATAAAAACACAAAATAACACAAACAAAAAGAAACCCAAGAGCAAGAACGAAAAGAACACAAGAACAATAACAAAAAACATAAAAAAAACAAAACAAAAAAAACACAAGAACAACAAAAAACAACACAAAGAACTCAAAAAAAAAAACCCACCCACCTTAAAAAACTAAACAAAAAAAACAAAAAAGGAAAAAAAATAAAAAATGAACAAAACAATGGCCTATCTAGACTAGAAGACTATTAAGGCAAGAATCAACAGAGGAAACAAAATAAATAATAGAATGATCTAGGGAACTAAAAAAAACTAAATGAACCAAAGAGAAGCAAAAAAAAAAACAAGAAGAAACTAGGTACCTTTAGAACTAGAGCCATCCAAAGAAATGATAGAAAGAAGAACTTCCCTAATTTGAGAAGCCCACCATATAGGAGGGTGGCCATAACAAGTAATATCACCTTTGTCCAAAGCCCAATTAGCTAAAGCATCAGCACTCTTATTTTGATCTCTGACCACATGATTGTAATCAACTTTCAAAAATCCCATCTGGATTAACTGAATCTTCTCAATAATTTTTTCTATTCTCCAATCCACCTTATGATTCTTAGAAGGATTCTTCAAGAGATTAATCATAAGTTGAGAGTCAGACTCAACTAATACCTTTTCCCATCCAACCTTAGTAGCCTCCCTGAAGGCCTCCGAGGATACCATACCCCTCAGCAAGGTTATTGGAAAGAATACCCAAATTCTCAGCAAAAGTAAAAACCAGGGAGCCATTTGAAAGTCTACCAATTCCTCTCACACTAGATTTTCTAGGGTTCCCTCTAGAGGCTCCATCAGTATTGACTTTTCCAAAATCCTTAGGAGGAGGTTGCCAATTTCTATTCCTATCCATATTACTAATGCTCAGGTTTAATCACTACTCTTAATCCAAGAAATGTTGAAGCATTAAACCAACCAATTTATAAAAGGAAACCACAATCAATCCTTTTCTCTCCAATGATATTTTTAGAAATCAATCACCCAATCAAGTTAATGGATAATATTACCCATACCTTTTTATGCCAAGGAGTTGTCCACAAAATCTATCAAACTCAGCACACTTTCAAATATATCCTTTTCAATAACAAATAGGTTAAAATACTTGAGTAATATCACAACAATTAAAATAATATCCCAATAACACCTTCTTACTCCTACTCAATAAAATTCACCATGTCCTTTCATGAAAGAAATAATACCCTTTGAAAAAGAATAAATCAAACTCATTTTTGAACCCCTTTTACAAAACAAGAAATATCTCTCTACACACACCTTATTTCTCCTTCTAAGAAAGTTAATCAAATAGCCATTGAAAAATGCTTTCCAACAATATATAATATGCTACCCTTCCAAAAATAAAATCATCATAAATCTCTCAATTTTCTAGGGCATAGCATAACCCTTATTTCTCCTTAAGGCTATTTAACAAAAATTAAAATATAAAAATTAACTTGTCTTTACCTCTTAGAGGGATTCAATACCCCGACATCCTCCTTTCCAACGCCTTAGCTACGACCAAGCCATCATTGGGCCACGTGCCCTCATGTGCCTAGAAAGGTATGAACTGCATAAACAACTCATGAAAACATGTCGTTCAAAATAAAAGTGTGCTTCGAGCACAAGAAACCTTGCAAGAAAACCTCTAAGTGAATCAAACATGAGACCTCCTCTATCTCACCAAGTGAACGCACCACTAGGCCAAGCTGGCCTATGTGCTCCAATCACCCACATGTTCCCTGCTTCATGTTTTTCGTGAATCGTCAAATAATTTAAAACACAAGCCTTTTCACATGTGCTCAAACAAATTAGCAAGGGTGATTTCGATTAATGACTTTTGGGACACTATATATAATACCTTTATCTTTCATGCAATCACATCAGCTCATCAATTTAATTTGACGTCAGCGTGGTTTAATTTATAATATATTTAAATTTAAATTTAAATTTAAATATTATAAATTAAAATAGACCAATCTAAGGTTTTGGTTTAATTAAACCTTGGAGCCTTGTCTTAATTCACAAACTTGGTGTAACGAATATTATTTATAAAATTTAAATTCCTTGTGAATTTAAATAATTTATAAATAATTATTAAACCTCCTTTTTAACCATTGCAATAACCCACATTGGGTTTTTATGAACCAATCACTTAACCTGTGCTCCCAATAATATTAAAATATTATGGAGCCTTTTTCCTTTCACTTTTGCACTGATGAAGATTTTTCTTGGAAGATTGTGACAACCTTGGATGACTTTATTTCTTTTCGAATTCCTTGTGATGAGTGATAACTCTATCAGGTGACATCAATGACAACTTTGACTTAGAGGACTCAAAATACCAACACAAAAACTATTGGATGTGATTTTCATAGTTCCTATTGATTATCCTGAATGGGTATCAAACATGGTACCCATGGGAAATCCTGACGGAAGAGTCTATATTTGTACAAACTTCAAAGACTTGAATAGGGAAACTCTAAAGGATTCGTTCTCATTGCCAAACATAGATGCTCTAGTTGACACAACTGCAAGCCATGAGATGCTCTCCCAAATGGATAGCTTTTTTGGATACAATCAAATCTATATCAAACCCAAATACTAGCATAAGATCACTTTCATTACTCTATGGGGGACATTCTATTACAAAGTGATGCCATTTGGCCTACAAAATATTGGTGCCATATATCATCGAGCCATGACATACATATTTCATGACTATATGCATAAAATATTAGAGGATTACATGGACAACTTACTAGCCAAGTCTTTGTTGCGGTAAGAGCACACTGAAATCCTTTAAAAAGTCTTCAATTGCCTCAATGAGCACAATGTCATATTGAATCCTAAGAAGTATGTGTTTGGTTTAACTTTTGGTAAGATCTTGGGGTTCATCATTTCTAAGAGAGGCATTGAAGTTGATCCTACAAAGGTAAAGGCTATATTGAAAATGGCCACCCCTACCAAAATTAGGGAGCTAAGAAGCCTACAAGGTAAGGTAGCATCCATCAAATGATGCATTGCTCAGTTATCAGACAATTATCAATCCATTAATTGGATGCTACGTAAAGGAGTCCATTTTCATTGTGACGAAGAGTGCCAAAAAGCCTTTGTAGAGATAAAAACATACCTAGAAACACCACTAGTATTGGGTCCATCAAGGCCAGACGTACCATTTTTACTATACATATCGGTTACTACTTTTTTTTGGGAATCATGTTGACCCGAAATAATGCACAAGATAAAGAGTAAGTCATATATTACGTCAATCATACCTTGGTGAGTTATGAGATAGGGTGTGCATATGCAGAAAAGTTGTGTTTGGTAGTGAGTCTTTACAACAAAAAAGTTATGACACTACATGTTGAATCATATGACCTACATTAAATCCAAACAAAATCCTCTATAGTACATGATGAAAAAGACCTATCATAATACACGTACTGCAAAGTGGATAATGCTATTGATAGAATTTGATCTAGATTTCATAAGCCAAAATTCCATCAAGGGATAAGTCATAGCTAATCAATTAGCAGAGGCACCTCTTCAAGATAGCAAGCCTCTCACCATAGAATTTCTCGATGATGTAGTCTTTACATTATTAGATCTATCAGAACTCAAATAACCAAAGAAATAAAGAGATATGGCATTGTTCTTTGATGTTTTGAAGTGCAAAGAAGGGGGTGGTGTAGTAATTGTCTTTATCACACCGTAGGGCACTCCATTGCTCTTATCATTCAAACTAGAATTCCCTTGCATAAATAATAACACCGAGTATGAAGCCCTGATTTTGGGACTCCAAATAGCCATAGCAATGGGTATTAAAATATTAAATATATTTGGTGACTCCTTGCTCATAGTGAATAAAGTCAAATGATTGTTCTAATGTAGGTGCCCACTCTTGAAAGCTTACAAGGAGCTTTTTGATACTTACCTAGTCTGATTGGAATGGTATGACATTGAGGCAATCCCTCATACATAAAATAGATTCGTAGACACCATTGCCTCTTTGGGATCCATAATCCTCAGAATTCATCTGTTGATTTCACAACCATTCACGTTAAAGTGCTCTCGCACTCAGTGATATAGCATGAGGCTTTTGATAATCAAGAATCAGTCAACATGATCAATATCGAACCAAATCAAGAGTGGTCCTTCAGATCCAGAGAGTTCTTGCAGATTGCATCTTGGGGTTCTTTGATCTCTCAAGGTCCTACGGAGTATGGCACAACCATTCACCACATGGTTGCTTCTCAATTTGTATTCACAATTTTTGGAACACAAGAAGAACAGGTTGTATTTTTTGTAGAGACTATGGTCTATCAGGATTGGCTTTCCCAATTACGATATTTCTTGAAGCTTAGAATGGTACCACAAGTCTTATCACATGCTAAGAAATAAACATTTAAACAGAAGGCAACAAAGTATATCTTATTAGGAGAGATACTTTATAGATGAGGTTATGATGGAATGCTCCTCCGTTGCCTTAAGCCACAGGAAGCATCCTGGGTAATTTCATAGGCTCATGATAGTATGTGTAGTGGTCATTCTAGTGACATGGCTATCGTCAAGCACATCTTGAGAATGGGTTACTATTGGGTCACCATGGAAAAATACTATTGCGATTATTTCAAGAAATGTATTAAATGCCAGCATCATGGAAACCTCACACATTTGCCATCACAAGCATTGCAACCCATCCAGGCAGCATGACCCTTCTTGTAGTTGGGACTAGACTTAGTTGGGAAGATCTCACCCCCATCCTCAGGCCAATACACATTCATCATAACGGCCTCTAAGTACTTCACCAAATGGATCGAAGCGATCCCCTTGACATCAATAACTAGACCAAGGATTGTAGAGTTTATACTCCACAATACATTAAGTCATTTCGGGTTCCCTTCAAAAATAATATCGAATAATGGTCCATATTTCAAGAACAAAAATATTTTTGCTTTGATGAATAAATACCATATTTAGCATATTTTTCAAAACCCTACTATCCACAAGCAAATGGGCAAGCAAAAGCCTCAAACAAGATAATAGTCTCCATATTCAGGAAGATGGTGAAAGATAATCATACGGACTGGAATCTGCAATTACCTCTTACATTATGGGTATATAGGACTAGTGTGCGGATGCCCACTAGGACAACACTATTTTCACTTGTATATGGCACTAAGGCCATCATGCCCCTAGAATTGGAAATTCCAACCCTGCGTGTAGCATTGAAGGACTTCATATATGATGACATCGTGCAACAAGGCTGTCTTTATCGATTAATACTTCTTGATGAACATCGATTCAATGCCTTATAGCATCTCTATGTTTATCAGGATCGCCTTGCAAAATCCTACAAAAGTAAAGTCCACTTAAGATAATTCAAAGTTGGAGATCTTATGCTCAAAGAAAACCAACAAAACTCAAATCTATCGTCGCACCTATGCAATAAATTTGTGGCAAATTGGATAGGCCCTTACATGATTTTAGAAAAGGTTGGACCTGGAGCATATCGCCTCACATCACTAGAGGGTGTTGAAGAGCCTGAACCTCTCAATATCATCCACTTGAAGGTACTATATACATAGAACACAAAACATTCAAATATACATAAAACACAAAAACATTCAAAATTTTCAAAAATTACAAAAAAAATCAAAAAAATATAAAAGATTCAAAAACAAAATGCTCCAAGGGTATCTCCAAGCTTCTTGGTCAAATTCGATCAAAATTCTCCAAGGGTATCTTCACACCGCTTGGTCAAAATCAATATAAATTCTCCAAGGGTATCTTCATACCGCTTGGTCACCTCAATAAAAAATGCTCTAAGGGTATTCTTCACACTACTTGGTCAAATTCAATAAAAAATGCTCCAAGGGTGTCCAAGTCGCTTGGTCAAATTTGATCAAAATGGTCCAAGGGTATTTTCATGCCGCTTGGTCAACCACTAAAAGACCCAAAGGGACAATAAGCTCTTTATTCAAAATAATCAAAAATACAAAAACAATGCAAAAATATAAAATATAAAAACATTTGCATCATATATCTGCATCTATATAGCAACATTACATTAAACATTCATATCCATTGCATTTGTATATGTTATGATCACAATATTGCAAACGATGCCACAGTTTGCATCTCAACCACAAATACTCAAGTTCATATTCATCCATTCATCCATGTGTGTAACTATATTTTTCAACACAACCATTTTCTGTTGCTATACAAAATAGGCTAAGGTTTTCCATTCATTCAACCATATCTAGTGGTCTTATCAACTTTTGTGGAAATCCATCTTGATTAGTAGAGGGTAAGGTCAAGTAATGATAGTGCCTAGCATATTTCAGGATCCCATCACTAATTAAAAACACTAAAATCCTAGTTGGTACAAGGGAAATATGAAAGCTACAAAAGTGGTCTAGGTCACCTTAAGCGAAAAGGGTCTTCCTTGCTTATCCCCTTGTGCGGCCAGTTCAAAGGTGCTGAGAATTAGCAAAATTACAAGTTCCGCCCTACCTAGTTACATCCCTTGCTTTATAAAAACAAGCAAAAATCCTAAAATCAAGTAAAAGTCAAAAGCAAAATAAAAAAGTGATTATCATCACTACATAGATCCCTTGCTCAAAAGAAAAACAAAAAAATTCAAAATTCAAAATTAAAAAAAAAAAGCAATCAAAAATAAACTATGATTTTCATTACTAAGCACAAGAAAGTATCCTAGATAAAACAAAGAAAATAATGGAATGAAGCTTGAATTCCTAGAATTCTTAGCATTGTACACAACAGAAGGTGATCCCCATTACAAGTTGGGTGTACAAGCTAGCTTGGCAATGGTGATACCCTTATGCATGATGATATGTCTATCACAATATCATCCTACATTTGTGTAGACAAATATTTACATGTGGATGAGCTAGCTTTGGGTAACCCAATATTACCTAGTGGTATAGTCCAACTAAGTCCGACATAGGACCAAATGAACACTTGAGGATCCCCGATCTTAGAAATGGGCTGAAATAATCCTGCTTGACATCGGAGGAAATTCTTGAGTTATATATATATATATATATATATATTCATTTGCATACACATGGATAATAAGTATCTAGGTCTATTATGAAAGCCTTGCTTTTCAAACGTCTTGTATGGTCGATATGCAGCGGTTGATAGGGTAACTAGAGTGTTTGAGTCTCAAGAAAAACATCAAAACTTCCTACATAGCAATAAATCATATCATCAATTACATCATCAATTTTTTTATTAGGTTTTGTGAATTAAGAGGTATTAACAAAGTAGGCTAGATACCGGATAGATGTTAGAAATGATATTTACATGGCCACTAGATATTTTGAATATTTTAAATTATAGAAGTTTATCAAGAAAGTACATACATTCCATGCCATTACATTTTACATATGGATGCTTAAATTATTAATCCTTATGATAAGAGTGATTGTTTGCATTCATAAATAGCATACTTTATGTGGTGTCACCCATTAGATTGTTAAACTCATATCATATGCATTTTGTATGTTTTAAGTTATTAAAGCATATAGGTTCATTTACATTATATCACAAACCATGTAAATAATGCATTAACACATGTTGCATTTACCATATCATATCATAAGTTAAAAACATAAAACTAAAATCAAAGCTAAACATGTGTTTAACAATAACATTGCATCCATAAAATACATAGATCATTAATCATCCATCTACACCTAAAATCACATCATTATATACATTTGCACCACATCGTATAGCCATAATCAAAGCATGTGAAACCATATAGGCATCTATGTGAACAATCATAAATCCATAATTAAGTCAACTCATGATACATCACATCATGTCACAAAAATCATATCATATAATAATCTATATAAGCATCCATCTAAATATTCACATAATCATAAATACCACCTATCATCTAAAACATACATCAACTCATCATAATGCCATCATCACATCGCATAAATAAAACAAAAACATGAGCAATAAAGGATACACATAATGAATCATAATGCAAAGATCTCATATAAATGTGTGTATCAAATACATGGATGTACAAAAATGCTCGTGGGCTATAGTCATATAGGTCAAGCTAACCTTAAAAATAAAATCCAAGTACATCATCAATCAAACGGGGCATGTACCCCCTACATCACCTCCCCTTGTAGCTGGATCTTGAGTGGAGTGGTGTGAGCCTGTTGGTCTCTCTGCAAGAGTTTGGATCCTCTAGCTAGGCCGAATGAAATACTTCCCTAAGGTTGAGTTCTCATTAACCTATGATCCACTTGCACCTGGACTCTCTCTAGGGGTAGCTCCTAACCTCCTTATCTGCATTTGGAGAGAAGCTATATAAGAGGTATTATCAAAATCTGTACCTCATACTCATCTAGCAAGGACTGCATGCACCTAATCTCTACATCTGGGTCTGCCTCTATAGGGCCTTGTGGTGTAGGAGGATCAACAAAAATATGCATTCTAGTAGCACTATCCCCTATAGTAGCCTATAATGTCTGTATCTATGTTGTGAGTTGTGCTATAGTAGCATCTCGTTGCTATACCTAGATCTTGGTTTACTAGAGCTTGACCTCTATATCATGTAACTATTTCCTAAGAGGATAATCTCTCTCCTAGACATCCAACTCCTCCTCCTCCTCATTAATTGTTTACTCCTCTACTATCACCTGCACTACTGGCTGGCCCCATCCCTCAGTCCTAGCTTAGACTCTATACCTTGTTGGGTTTGTGCCTCTATTATTGACATCATCCTCACAACCCAGAATGCATCTCTATTCCATAGTTGATTCCCCCATCACTGCATGAAGGCATATGTGACTCCCCCCTTGACTCATGCATCAACTATTGGGGCATCCTCCTCATCAGTAAGCTATGTAATCTATGGTGGAGGAAGTTTCCTCTTTGTTGCGATGTGCCTGTACAATACTGGTATAAATGACATATCCTGCTATAATTCGTACTAACGAAGAACTTGATAGTAGAAGAAATACTCTCTTAGGATGACCTTGCAGCCAAGATCCACCACTCGTGCCATGTCCTAGCTATAAATTTGGCTAGATCATCCTAGGTCTGGTAGTCATGATATAGGCACCATATGATATCTTAGACCTGTAGCCTAGTGAAAGTGGTAATGTAATGGGAGAGCTCCCCCACAAAAGGATGGCTCTTGCGCTCCTCGTGCTCTCAATCCGATTTGGTAGCATAGCACTGCATCCAACCATATATAGTTGTAATATCAACAGGGAGCCCTATGGGATGATCTACATAGATATGCTCTCATCCCCATATCTACAAGAGCAAGTTGTAAGCAATTTTGACATGACCCCATCGACGAATGTGATACAACTCATCATAGCACTATTCTAGTAAGGATATCCCCCATGCGTAGATGATAGGTGATGTAAATCTAGATACAAGAGGTCAAAACATAATACCTCCCATTACATAAAAACTATGATAAATGAAAATAATATGTAAAACCCTCCATTTACATAAAAACTACAATAAATAGAAATAATCATAAAAACCCTCCATTCACATAAAAACTACAATACATAGAAATAAACCAATAAATAATTTATTTTCTCATTTCTGGATTCACTTCTCCTTTTACAATGTAATACCAAGGGAATATATATCCCCAAAGAAACCCTAAAAGAAAACTCTAAAGCTTGAAGCCCTAAAAGAAACCCTAAAAGAAAACCCTAAAGCTTAAAACCCTAAAAATAAAAAATTACTATTTTCAGCAAATTTATTTTTCTACCAAAAAATACCTTTTTAAGTAATTACTATTTTCGGCAAATTATTTTTCATCAAAATTTGCTTTTCTTAGTAATTTCCATTTTCGGTAAATTATATTTTGCATCAATGAATTCCATTTTGAGTAATAAAAATTATTTTAACACTCTAAAGATAGGCTCCTAAAAATAACTCTGCTCCTGCCAGTTCCTTTGATCAAACTCATAGTTGCTCTCCATATAGGGCCACACATCTACAAGTAATCCTCAAATCACCAATCTCTTTCTGAGGTTCTATATCTCAAACCTCCTGCAAGCACTACACATAGTGCTCCTTCGAGGTTTTACATATAAAAAAAAACCTCTTGTAATTACTAAATAGAATGCCAATTTCTTTCTCTAAGGTTTTACAAACCTTCTACAAGCACTACATAAAGTGTCAATTCCTCCTTCTAAGGTTTTACATAAAAAAACCTCCTACAAGCACTATACAGAGTGATAATTTATTTCTCCAAGGTGTTACAAATCTTCTGCAAGCACTACACAAAGTGCCAATCTCTTTCTCTAAGGCTTTACATAAAAAAAAACCTCCTACAAGCACTACACAGAGTGCCAATTTCTTTCTCCAAGGTTTTACAAACCTTTTGCAAGCACTGCACATAGTGCCAATTTTCTTGGAGCCTCTTTGCTCTCCTCTCATTTTCTCTTTTCTTCTTTTCTCTTTTCTCCTCCCAACAAGATCCAACTTGCTCTTATACCAAATGATGTAAATCCAGCTACAAGAGATCAAAACATAATACCTCCCATTACATAAAAAATGCGATAAACAAAAATAATAAGAAAAACCCTTCATTCACATAAAAACTACAATACATAGAAATAAACCAATAAATAATTTTTTTTCTCATTCTTGGATTCACTTCCCATTTTACAATGCAATACCAAGGGAATATATATCTCCAAAGAAACCCTAAATCTTAAAGCCCTAAAAGAAACCCTAAAATAAAACCCTAAAGCTTAAAACCCTAAAAATAAAAAATTACTATTTTCAGCAAATTGATTTTTCTACCAAAAAATACCTTTTTAAGTAATTATTATTTTCATCAAAAATTGTCTTTTTAGTAATTACCATTTTTAGAAAATTATATTTTGCATCAAAGAATTCCATTTTGAGTAATAAAAAATTACTTTAAAACTCCTTTTAAAAAAACCCTCTAAAGATAGGCTCTTGCATTTAAAAAACCCTCTAAAGATAGGCTCTTGCATCAATAGGCTCCTTGATGTCCACAAAATCCTGAACCATCATAAGGAGGTTCTACGGGAACCTCAAGACTGAGCAGTTTGAGATAATAATGTTTCTTAAGACCATCGACAACACCGCATGCCTCTCAGAGAAGACCCTCGGCCTGTACCATCGTAGAATAGATACACAGCAAGATTTTGTATTCTTAAAGGTGTCCACAGAACACCTCCTAAACACCTGATAAAAGACTACCTCACAGTCATTAGTGGTCGAAAAGACGATGGCCACTCCATCAATAGAAATCTAAAAAATCCTCTATACATCCTCCAATGTGATAGTCATCTCACTAGTAGGGAGGTGGAAAGTATTAGTCCGAGGATCCCATCAGTTAACTAGAGCCATGAAGTAGGCCTGATCTGATAAAATATGAGGTATTATGATCACACATTGTAGTACATGGGCCTTAAACCAGGCCTAGTCCGTGGCATCCATACATAGGAGGTCATTTAAGAGCTTTGGATCTCGAGCCTGAGTAGAGAGAATATAAGGATAAAAATCAAGGTATAACTACAGTGCATCTAAGGCATAACTTATGATAAAAATATAAAAATGGTGCAAATAATGATAGACTATCTTAAGTCTAAGTTAAAGAGCAATAATTTCACCTAATCATGTAGTGAATTTCAGAAAAGCAACTCAAAAATTCAAAAAAATCAATTAATCATCTCAAAAGTTAAAAATAAAAATAAAAAAATCAAAAATTTGCCTAAGGTTTCTTGGTCACTTTCATCTACAGCGATAAGAAATCAATTGTTGAGGCTGGAAGTGGCCAAGCCCCAATGGTCAGATTTCAAATTATTGGGATTTAAACCGACTGTTATCATTTATAGCGGCTAAGTGATGGGTCGAAATGGCCACTCTATGTGGCAACGGCCAACAGGCGACATGACAACTGCGTATGTCCTAAGTCAAAAACACCAAAAAAATTGCAAAATTACAAAAAGGGGGCAAGCCCACCAAAATAAATCTTAAACCTACAGGTTTGGTTCAATGTCAGTAAGTTTAATGAGGTTCATTTATTGATTACTTAGTGTGGTTCTTTTTTACCAAAAACAAGCAAGGTTCAGGGTTTCAAAGAGTACTTGAGAAGCTTCGGCTCCTCCACTCGTAGATGCTTCACCCTGCGCAACCATAATCCTCGATGCAAAAGTACTCCAAGTCATAAATGTCACTTTCTCTCCAAAGCTCTGAAAAGCAAATTGCCATCTAGAAGAATGAAAAGTCAAAACCCTAGGTTGCTTTTATATTTTCCAAGTTATGCCTCGGCCACTGTTGTCGTCAATGACCCGCACTTCTTGGCCGTTGAGATTGAGAGCGACCAAAATAGGCATTTAGGGATCACTGGATCTAACAACGACCATCAACATAGGAAAAAGCAGAGAAATTCCTTTCGTGAGGAATAATAAAAAATCAAATAAGCTCAGTTTGATGATTCATAATCATCATGATGATCAAAATAACAAAAAAATCACATAAAAATAAAAATATCAAGCAAGCCTCGTATCTAGTTAGTTTCTCTATCAACTCAGTATTTGTAGCGATTTGCACTCCATGCAATTTGGTGAGATGAGTAAGTTACCATAAGGCTACTTGGGGTAAATCATTCATTTTGGAATCATGATGTGCCACCTCAATCCCAAAGAATACCAAGATGGTCAAACTGCTCCACGGGTGCGATAGAATCATCCTAATTCCTTTATGACATTAAAAAACTGAGCCAAGTGATTCAACACAAAGCCTAAATAGAATCGCTCATCCTAACTCCCTAAGAAGACTATTTATGGTAGGACCACTCCCCGATATAGGGATGAATGATCATCCTAAATAGTTGGAACCACACTTGGATAAGGGTTTGCCCATCAAAAGAACAAGCACTAGAAAGAAACCAAACTAGTCATATTGGTCAAGTGACTTATCGCTTCATTCATTGCCCTTTCATCACCAATTCGTTGTGTGAGGGGGTAGTTCAAATATTTAAATAATCATAATCAAATTCAACCAAATATCACTCGATCATATCAAAATTGCATTCATACTATGAATCATTGCAAATAACTATTACAAAATTTCCCCTATTTGTTGGGTTCATAAGAAAAATATGACATCTTCAGTTTGTAGCTTTCCTTCATTAGGATCTCATTGTAGTGACATAATCTACTCGATTGTGTTTGAGAAATAATTGCAACTGAATATGTTCAAGCCTTGTGCTAATTTAAACCTTCCATTATGTTGAATAAATGATTCAAGGGTGTGTGCCATCTTGCGTGATTGGGACATCTAGCATTGATCAAATCAATGATCATCATACACCCTACAAACATAGTAGTTTTTATTTTTACTCCACATTGTACTTTTCCACATAGTGCATCCCAAAAAGGGGTATCTATAGACACATAAAACATGTCATATTTAGGAGAACTACTGATGTGGGCACATTCATAGACCATGTGACTAAACCTTGGGACCTTCCAAGTACCAAAATTGTTTTTCACCACTCATATGGGGTAGTATTAGCCCATCCAAGCATGGTTGCTATGAACCAGAGCAATTGGATATTGGTTGCTGAAGCTCAGAGTGGCCAACCCTAGCCACTGCAGACGATAGCAGCTAAGCCCTAAATAGAAATTTGTCATCAAACTAGCTTAATATCATGTGGAAGTGGTAGTTTGCATGCAATAAAGTCGATCGGGGATAAATTTGCTTTTCTTCTAACATCCAATCAGTATGAGAGACTCAATTCCAGATTTAGACTTTAGTTAACTGGCCTTCAAGCACAAAAAAAGACAAAATTTCTCATGCTAACATCTAGTGTGCATGCATAATTTAGTCCTAGGGTTTGAACATTGACCTAGGGCTTCAAAAATATTATAAGGTGTAGACCTAAGAGCACCAAGCATAGGTTGGATCATTTGGAGAATTTTTTCAAATATGAATGAGGAGAGCATTTGGAGACTTGGAGAGCTTCCCTTGGAGAACATTTTTGCAGTGAAGCCCTATCGGATCGAAGGGCAAATTAGAGCGCCTTCGAGGAGCAACGAAGTGCTAGCCAACCTAGGGTTTATTATTTATAGTATATTCAATACATCATACATAAATGATAATTAATTTAAACATCAGTAGCAAGCCTAGATCCATAGCCTTGGAGCAATAGAGATAGGTTTTCATCTTAGCGGCCACTGTCTCAAATAGTGGCTTGTAGGCCTAGTTTAGGATTTTTAGCATCAATTTCCTTTATTTAGCTTGTTACATGTTTTCATGCCATTAGCATAGATCTGATTTCTCTCATTCATTTGCATTCATAGCATTAGTTTCTATTATCATTGAGCATATTTTATATTTATCATTAGGGTTATTGCTAACAACCTCATCTAAGGAGGCAATCTCGGATAGCTGAGCATTTGCTATTATTTTCATGCTTGTAGGACTATAGGTTCACTGGACAAGTTATCAATATACGAAATCAAGAGGATCCCTCTAGGAACCAGACCTGGAGAAGGAGGCATCTGTAAGCCTTCATACAATTCTGTGTGCATCATCAGGAAGCTTGCAAGATCACATCACCCCTTGCAAGGGGATACCATATATTTGCTACCCTATTTTGTAAAATTTGTATCAAATGAAGGGAATCCATCATAGGGATATATATGTAACCGAACTTGAGAAAAAGAAATAAAAAACATTATCTATTGATTTCTTTGTATTTCAATTGTATCTTTATTTTAATGCATTATTAAGTATAAATTGATCAAATAATATTTGCAAATAGAGTAGTGGATGATGCGTCGGTTCCCCAGGGTCGCTACAATAAGGATTTCAAATTTTATTACATTTTAAGGTTAATCATTTGGATCATTTCTCTTTCATGTTTAAAGCAACATAAATATCAATTCACTCATCATTTCATTAAGTTTAATGAACAATCACTTGCATAGTATAATAAAATATTACCAACACAGGCCCCTTGTTAACAATTATTTACAAATCACTAAGGTGTTACAAGCACTTATTGGATATATTTTCATAATACACAAACATGCATTAAGTGAATGAACCTTGGAGAAATACTTATTTATTTACAAGATAGGGTTTTCATTTCAAAATCCTAACTATGATGGGGATTTTGTAATTGGACAAAATTTCTACTCAACAGACATCACCAATTATCTTCTTGATAGAACACAACAAAAATGCTGGAACATTTAGCTTATTCCCCCTTTGAAGGTGATTGAGGAAATTCAAATGGAAACTTTGCATGACATTAAATTTTTCATCCAAGATAAAGTACCTAATTATTTGCAAAACCACTATATCCCAAGGGTTGGGGAGTGAATCCCTAAGGATTTCATTCTCTAGCTTTTGCATCCTCTCATTTTTCCCTAGGAATCTATCCAACTCTTTAGCAAGGGAGTGTTTTCTCTATTAATGCTTTCCCCTTTAATAGATAAGAAGGCTACTTTAGCAATAAAGGATATATTAAGGAGGTGCAAGAAGTTTGTCATTGTTGTCAACACGAGCGATTAGATCCAATGATGCGATGGACGGACGAGTGTAGGAGTCATTCAGATGCAGAAGATAGAAAAAATTCGAAGAAAAAGACAAGTTAGAAAACTGTCGCGATATCGCGACATGTTTTCTGTCGCGATTTCGCGACAAGTCGGAGGAGAGAGAAGACGTAGCTGAAAATGTCACGATATCGCGACCAAAATGAGGAGAGAGAAGTTGCAGCCGAAAATGTCACGATATCGCGACAAGTCGGAGGAGAGAGAAGGCGCAACCGAAAATGTCACGATATCATGACAAGTCGGAGGAGAGAGAAGGCGCAATAAAAAATGTCACGATTTCACGACAAGTCGGAGGAGAGAGAAGGCGCAATCGAAAATGTCGCGATATCGCGACAAGTCGGAGGAGAGAGAAGGCATAGTTGAAAATGTCACGATTTCACGACAAGTCGGAAGAGAGAGAAGGCGCAAGGCAAACTATCGCGATTTCATGACATGTTGGAGGCCAAGAAGCTAAGTCGAGAAACTGTAGCGATTTCGCTACATGTTGATTTTTCGCTGACCGAAGCAAGAAGAAAGCGTTAAGTTGAAAAGCTGTAGCGATTTCGCTACAAGTCAAAAGTGCACAAAGCAAAGGTGTAGCGATTTCGCTACGGGTAAAAGTTGCTCAAAACAAAGGTGTAGCGATTTTGCTACGAGTTGAAAATGCTCAACACGAAGGTGTAGCGATTTCGCTACCAGACAAAAGTGCAAAACTTAAAGATGTAGCGATTATGTTACAAGTCAAAATCTCACGGGTAGAAGCAAGTTGGAAGCACAAGGCACAAAGTTGTAGCGATTTCGCTACGGCATGAAGCACAAAATGTACGGAAGCCGAAAGCGTCGCGATTTCGCGACAAAAATGAGGATGACGTCAGCAAAAGCTGAAAGTGTCATGATTTCGCGACAAGATGCAAGAAAAGCTGCTGGAAGCCGGAAGCGTCACGATTTCGCGACAAGAATGAGGATGACATCAGCAACTGATCAAAGTGTCGCGATTTCGCGACAAGAACGATAGTGAAGCGTTCAAAGGCCAAAAGGGTCGCGATTTCGTGACGACAAGGTCAAGAAGGCGTACGACCACAAAAAGTGTCGCGATATCACGACGTGTTGCTATTTCACGGCAATAAGCTACAAGAAGGTGACGAAGGTGGCAGAAGAGTTTGAGGCCGACAAAGTTAAATCAGAGCCGACGGATTTTAGGGTTTGAAGCCGACATCTTTTAGGGTTTCACAGCCAATGTTCTTAGAGGTTGAAGCCGACATCATTTAGGGTTTTATAGTGGATCTGAAGCCGACATATTTTAGGGTTTCATAGTGGATGCTCTTAGAGGTTGAAGCCGTCATCTTCTAGGGTTTACGGTCGACATTTTCTAGGGTTCACAACCGACGTTTCCTAGGGTTTGTCTCTGAGATTTCATCTATAAAAGGATGGTTACTTTGATTGAAAAAATGAGGAAGATAGAGTGCGAGAGTGAGCAGAGTGCATTGCGTTGAGATAATGTGCGAATGCGAGAAGAGTGATTGTGCAAGTTCGGTCAAGTAGAGTGCAAAGTCGTAGTTCAAATCTGCATATCATGATTGCATGGATGAAAAGCGCAATGTGTAGAGATGGAGTTCTAAGTTCAAAATGTTAGCGTGCAAATAAGCAGAAGTGTCGATCATCCGATTATAGCAGAGAGTGCAAAGAAGAATACAGAAGTGGTCAGATAGTGCGAATCGTGTCGTGTAGAAGCAACAGAATGCAAAAAAATAGCAGACTGTGAGAAATGAGGTGAAAGTTTTATTCTATAATTTTTATTATCTTTATTGTTTTTCCAAGTTGTAGCTTGGTATAAGGGGTTGGTGCCTCTTTCCGAGTAGGTGCTTGGTAAAATAGGAGTTGGTGCTCCATTCTATTGAAGCAGATAAAGTTAAGGGGTTGGTGCTCCTTCCAGTTGGTGCTGGTAAAGGATTATGTAAAGTTGTAGCTTTGCATTGACTGGATTTGGATGGTAGTCCAAGCAGTCATTTTTGAGGAGTAGCCACATTGGTGAACCTCGTTAAATTGTTGTGTTATGTGTGATGCTTTCTTGATGCATTTAGTATCTCTTTTATCTGCTTTAAACTGCTGCTAGATTTAAAACCATATGTTTTAGAAATTTTAAAGAACACACTGATTCACCCCCCCTCTCAGTGTCATTGTGATTACAACAATTGGTATCAGAGCCAAGTACCTGAACAGGCTTAAACAGATAAGGTGATCTTGGAAGTTACGCAATGGCAAGTGGTGAAGGTTTCTCCTCGAACAAAGCACCATTGTTTGATGGGACTAACTATGCGTTCTGGAAAATTAGAATGCAGACATATCTTAGTGCTTTGGGTTTTGACATCTAGGGTGCAGTAGTTAATGGTTACAAAGCTCCTGCAACCGCTCCAACAGACACTGTTGGTAAAAAGGCATTTGAATATGATTCAAAAGCAAAAAATGCCATCATGTGTGGACTAGTGGATAGTGAGCTAGTCAAGGTCATAAATTGTGAATCAGCAAAAGATATATGGGATAAACTAGAGAACATCCATGAAGGAGATGATAGGATCAAGGAGGCCAAGCTTCAAGCACATCGAGCTCAATACGAATCTTTAAATATGGACAATGATGAGAACATAGAGACCTTCATGCAAAGAGTCAATGGGATCACCAATTCAATCAGAGGTCTCGATGAAGAATTAACCGATGCTGCTATCGTGAAAAAGGTATTAAGATCGCTCCCTCCTAGATTTGATTCTAAAGTCTCTGCCATAGAAGAAGCCAAAGATCTAAATAGTTTTAGTATGGATGAGATGCATGGTTCTTTGACTACTTTTGAAATGAGAATAGGAAGGTCTAATCCCACAGACAGAGAAGCAGCTTTCAAAGCCCTAAAAGGCAAAAGCACAAAACAAGAGTCTGAAGAAGAGGATGCTTCAGATGAAATGGAAGCAAATTTTGTCAGAAAGTTGAGAAAAGGAAAAGGAAAATACAAAGGAAAGCTACCTTTTAAATGTTTCAATTGTGGAGGCATTGGACACTTTGCTATCAAATGTCCTCTCAATGACAAGAACAAAGGTGAAGAAACTCAACATCAAGAAAGAAGTGAATGGAGGAAGAAAACAAACTACAGAAAAGGCAATTTCAAAAAGAAAAGCTTTATCTCCCGAAATGCAGAATCTTCGGAGGACAGTTCTAGTGAAGACTGCGAAGAAGGAGCAGTGAGGCTCTCTTTATGGCGTTTGAAGTAGAAGAATCGAAGAGGCGAAAAACACACAAAAGAGAGAAGGAATGAACTCCGAAGTATCTATTGAAATAGGTGAGGCTGAAGTTGATTTAGAAGGTGAGCTGGTTTCTGCTCTTATGGAATGGAAATCGAGAAAAGAAAGAATAAAAAATTGTTAAGGAAGCTTGAGGATGCAAATGACATTATAGCTAGTCTAAAAACACAGATAGAGGAGTACAAGAAAATGTCCGAAGATCTTGAAGTACAGGTAACCATGAAGATAGATTACTGTTGCAAATTGGAAGAAGAAAATGTTAGTCTTCGAATACAGATACAAGAGCTGGATCGAAAAATTAGTTGTCATTTAAAACATGATGAAAGTTCGATGAAGCTAGACAAAATCCTAAGCGATCAAAGACCCACAGGTATCAAATTCGGTCTGGGCTTTATCGAAGGAGAATCATCAAATGGACCAAAGGCAAGCAATGTTGAATGTGAAAAGAGTAAAGACAAGAAACAGGCTGTTGAAAGAAAAACAAATCAGGCAAAAGAAAGCAGTAATGCCAGTCCTGAAATAGGAACTGACAATGACGGTTTTACCAAGGTCACACATCAAAAGAAAAGAAGATCCAAGGCTCCTGCAACAACTTGGCAAAAACCATCTTTCAGGTTCAATCATTATTTCTATGGTTTCTATTTTAAATGTAATGGTTATGGGCATAAAATTATGGACCTGCAAGTACAATATAGGTCCTAGAAGTTTCACTAGTAGAAATGCTTTTGCTCCTCTAATGAGTTATGCAAGAGAATGCTTTAATTGTCACAACTTTGGGCATATTGCTAGAAACTGTCGTAGTATTTCTGTTTCAAATCAATCTCAAAAAAGAAGAATTCAACCATATAGGGCAAAACAAAATAGAATTTCTTCTGAAGGATATGTGCAAGATTCTAAAAAGGGGAAATCCAAGCTAGAAACCAACACCACAGTTAAAACAGAATGGAAACAAAAAGAACAGCTCAGGAAAGAACAGGAATCTTTAATAGTGCAGACAACTTTTAGAGCTCAGAATAAATGTGTACCGTGGATCCTTGATAGTGGGTGCTCAACTCATATGACAGGTGATAAAAAAAAATTTGAAAAACTACAGAAATATGAGGGTGGCTCTGTGAAGTTTGGAAATAATGATGGAGCCAAAATTATAGGAAAAGGGTCTGTCAAAATTAGTGAAGGGAAAATCAAGTCAGAAGAAGTTTTATTTGTGGATGGTTTGAAACATAACCTGTTAAGCGTTAGTCAAATCTGTGATAAAGGTCATGAAGTAGTCTTCAAGAAGCAGGGTTGTGAAGTCAGAAAAATAAACAGTGGGAAATTGATAGCAACTGGTTCAAGGACGTCTGGTAATCTCGTACACACTCTCGAAACTTCAGAAGGTATGTGTTTTATTGGACAAGAAGAAGAGAACTGGTTATGGCATAAGAGGCTTGGACACATAAGTTTTGATAATTTGGTGAAAATCAGCTCTAAACAAGCAGTGAGAGATATTCCAACCATTAAGAAACCTTCAAACATTGTTTGTGCTTCATGTCAGAAGGGAAAGCAAACCAGAGTGTCATTCAAAACAAAAGAGTACCACACTAGCGAGGCCTTTAGAACTTAATCATATAGACTTGTGTGGACCCATGAGAACTCAAAGCATAAACGACGACAAATACTTTATGTTGTGTATCGATGATTATTCCAGAATGACATGGATATTCTTCCTAAAAGATAAAATAGAAGCTTTTGAAATGTTCAGAACCTTCAAACAACTAGTTGAGAATGAAACAAGAAAAAGGATTAAATGCTTGCGATCAGACAGAGGAGGAGAATTCATTTCGAATGAATTTACAAAATACTGTGAAAAATATGGTATTAGGAGACAATACTCAGCAGCCAGAACTCCTCAGCAGAATGGTGTAGTAGAGAGAAAGAACAGAACTATACAAGAAATGGCACGCACCATGCTGGAAAAAAACAAAATAGCAGATAGATTCTAGAAAGAAGCAGTTCACACAACAATATACATTCAAAACAGATACATGTTAAGAACTCATGAATGCAAAACACCTTATGAGTTGTGGTTTGGTAGAAAAGCAATAGCAAAACATCTCAAAGTATTTGGCTGTAAGTGCTACATCCGAAAAACTGATGACAACCTTGGGAAGTTTGAAGATAGAGCAAATGAAGGTGTCTTTGTTGGTTACTCTCCAAATAGCAAAGCTTACAAATGCTACAACAAGAGACTCAAGAAAATTGTGGACAGTGCAGATGTTAAATTCGATGAAGGGAGGAAACAAATAGTTAACTTTCAAGAAAACTACCCAATCTACGAAGAAGTCATTGAAGGAGATGAGGTGCATGGAACAGAAAATACGTCTACGATTGATGCAGATAATTTATCCGATGACTCAGAGGTGCAAGAAAACAGAAAATTCAAAACAGGTAGCTGGCAGAAAAATCATCCTAGAGACCAAATAATTGGAGATCCCACAACTGGCATTCAGACAAGAAAGAAAGTAATAAGTAATTACTCTCTTTTATCCAGCATTGAGCCCAAAAACATAGATGAAGCAAGCAAAGATGATAGCTGGATGAAGGCAATAAATGAAGAGTTGGATCAGATTGAAAAGAACAAAACTTGGGAATTAGTACCCAGACCTGCAAATAAGAATATAATCGGCACCAAATGGATATTTCGAAACAAATTAAATGAAGACGGACAGGTCATTAGGAACAAAGCAAGACTGGTTTGTAAAGGGTATGCATAGGTCGAAGGCATTGATTTTGAAGAGACTTTTGCACCAGTGGCCAGATTAGAAGCAATTAGAATGTTTTTGGCCTTAGCAGTCCACAAGAACTTTAGAGTTTATCAGATGGATGTAAAATCTGCTTTTTTAAATGGAAAACTTGAAGAAGAGGTCTATATTGAACAACCAGATGGCTTTCAAATTAGTGAAGATCCTAACCTTGTCTGCAAATTAAAAAAGGCACTGTATGGATTAAAACAAGCACCACGGGCATGGTATGCAAGGCTAGATAATTATCTTTCTCAACAGGGATTCAAGAAAGGATTAGTGGACAATAATCTGTATGTAAAAACAGAAGGTGGGCATCTCATTGTTCTAGTTGTCTACGTAGATGATATCATATTTGGCAGCAACAAAGATGAATCTTGTAAAGACTTAGCAAATAAGATGCAGAATGAATTTGAAATGTCTATGATTGGTGAACTGTCTTACTTTCTTGGGCTACAAGTTAATCAAAATGAGAAAGGCATATTCATTTCCCAAACTAAGTATGTAAAAGAAATGTTAAAGAGGTTCACTATGGAGGACTGTAAGCCAGTAAGCACTCCCATGACAACAAGTTGCAAGTTGAGTAAAGAAGACAAATCTCCACCTGTAGATCAAACCATGTATAGATCAATGATAGGAAGCTTACTATATTTAATAGCAACTAGACCTGATATTCTACAGGCAGTTTGCATGGTAGCTAGATTTCAGGCCAGTCCCAAAGAGACTCATGTGACAACAGTTAAAAGGATTTTTCGGTATCTCAAGGGCACCATTGAGTATGGGTTGTGGTATCCAAAAGGCAAAGACTTCACTCTTATATCATATTCAGATGCAGATTGGGCTGGATGTGTTGATGACAGAAAGAGTACCAGTGGAGGTGCATTCTATTTGGGGGACAGATTGGTTGCATGGCACAATAAGAAGCAAGAGTCAGTTTCTTTATCTACAGCTGAGGCAGAATATATTGCAGCAGCAACATGTTGCACACAAGTCTTGTGGATGAAACAAACTTTGAAAGATCTAGGTATTAATTTCAGTGAACCAATATCAGTAAAGTGTGATAACACCAGTGCAATTAACATCTCTAAGAATCCAGTAATGCACTCACGGACAAAGCACATTGCTATAAGGTATCATTTCTTGAAGGAGAAAGTTGCAGAAGGAGAAGTTAAATTGGACTATGTCCCAACTACAGAACAAGTAGCAGATATTTTTACAAAACCTTTGCCCAAGGAAGTATTTGAGTACCTTCGAAGCAAATTAGGAGTAGTCACACTTCCTAAGAAGTGACTAGCTACAGTGATCACTTTCTCAGGGGGAGCATTTGAGTATTTGACTATTCTTTTGCTCATGATCATAATTTGTGCCAGATGCAACAAATTGTGCCCGAGAAGTGTGAGGATGGACTCAGGGGGAGTCTGCAGCAGCCCTTTGGTATTATTGACAAAGGGGGAGAAGAGTTACAGGGATGTACATAGGTGTTGCCAACAATTCCAAAGGGGGAGATTGTTGAGCAAGGAGGTGCAAGAAGTTTGTCATTGTTGTCAACACAGGCAGTTAGATCCAATGATGCAGTGGACAGACAGTGTAGGAGTCATTCAGATGCAGAAGATAGAAAAAATTCAAAGAAAAAGACAAGTTAGAAAACTGTCGCGATATCGCGACATGTTTTCTGTCGTGATTTCGCGACAAGTCGGAGGAGAGAGAAGACGCAATCGAAAATGTCGTGATATCGTGACCAAAATGAGGAGAGAGAAGTTGCAGCCAAAAATGTCGTGATATCGCGACAAGTCGGAGGAGAGAGAAGGCGCAACCAAAAATGTCATGATATCACGACAAGTCGGAGGAGAGAGAAGGCACAATCAAAAATGTCGTGATTTCGTGACAAGTCGGAGGAGAGAGAAGGCGCAATCGAAAATGTCATGATATCGCGACAAGTCGGAGGAGAGAGAAGGCATAGTTGAAAATGTCATGATTTCGTGACAAGTCGGAAGAGAGAGAAGGCGCAAGGCAAACTGTCACGATTTCGCGACATGTTGGAGGCCAAGAAGCTAAGTCGAGAAACTGTAGCGATTTCGCTACATGTTGATTTTTCCCTGATCGAAGCAAGAAGAAAGCGTTAAGTTGAAAAGTTGTAGCGATTTCGCTACAAGTCAAAAGTGCACAAAGCAAAGGTGTAGCGATTTCGCTACGGGTCAAAGTTGCGCAAAACAAAGGTGTAGCGATTTCTCTACGAGTTGAAAATGCACAACACGAAGGTGTAGCGATTTCGCTACACAGAAAAAAGGGCAAAAATTAAATATGTAGCGATTATGTTACAAGTCAAAATCTCACTGGTAGAAGCAAGTTGGAAGCACAAGGCACAAAGTTGTAGCAATTTCGCTACTGCATGAAGCACAAAATGTACGAAAGCCCGTCGCGATTTTGTGACAAGGATGAGGATGACATCAACAAAAGCTGAAAGTGTCACGATTTTGTGACAGGGTGCAAGAAAAGCCACTGGAAGCCGAAAGCGTCGTGATTTCGCGACAAGAATGAGGATGACATCAACAACTGATCAAAGTGTCACGATTTCGCGACAAGAACGGTAGTGAAGCGTTCAAAGGCCAAAAGGGTCACGATTTCACGACGACAAGGTCAAGAAGGCGTACGGCCACAAAAAGTGTCGCGATATCGCGACGTGTTGCTATTTCGCGGCAATAAGCTACAGGAAGGTGACGAAGGTGGCAGAAGAGTTTGAGGCCGACAAAGTTAAATCGGGGCCGACAGATTTTAGGGTTTGAAGCCGACATCTTTTAGGGTTTCACGACCGATGTTCTTAGAGGTTGAAGCCGACATCATTTAGGGTTTTACAGTAGATCTGAAGCCAACATATTTTAGGGTTTCACAGTGGATGCTCTTAGAGGTTGAAGCCATCATCTTCTAGGGTTTACGGCCGACATTTTCTAGGGTTCATAGCCGACGTTTCCTAGGGTTTGTCTCTGAGATTTCGTCTATAAAAGGATGGTTACTTCAGTTGAAAAAATGAGGAAGATAGAGTGTGAGAGCGAGCAGAGTGCATTGCGATGAGATAATGTGCGAATGCGAGAAGAGTGATTGCGCAAGTGAAGTTCGATCGAGTAGAGTGCAAAGTCGTAGTTCGAATCGCATATCGTGATTGCATGGATGAAAAGCGCAATGTGTAGATATGGAGTTCTAAGTTCAAAATGTTAGCACGCGAATAAGAAGAAGTGTCGATCAACCGATTGTAGTAGAGAGTGCAAAGAAGAATACAAAAGCGGTCGGATAGTGCGAATAGTTTTGCGTAGAAGCGATGAGAATGCGAAAAAACAACGGACTGTGAGGAATGAGGTGAAAGTTTTATTCTATCATTTTTATTATCTTTATTGTCCTCCAAGTTGCAGCTTGGTATAAGGGGTTGGTGCCTCTTTCCAGTAGGTGTTGGTAAAATAGGAGTTGGTGCTCCATTCTGTTGAAGCAGATAAAGTTAAGGGGTTGGTGCTCCTTCCAGTTGGTGCTAGTAAAGGATTATGTAAAGTTGTAGCTTTGCATTGACTGGATTTGGATGGTAGTCCAAGTAGTCATTTTTGAGGAGTAGCCACATTGGTGAACCTCGTTAAATTTTTGTGTTATGTGTGATGCTTTCTTGATGCATTTAGTATCTCTTTTATCTGCTTTAAACTGCTGCTGGATTTAAAACCATATGTTTTAGAAATTTTAAAGAACACACTGATTCACCCCCCCTCTCAGTGTCATTGTGATTACAACAATTGGTATCAGAGCCAAGTACTCGAACAAGGCTTAAACAGACTAAGGTGATCTTGGAAGTTACGCAATGGCAAGTGGTGAAGGTTTCTCCTCGAACAAAGCACCATTGTTTGATGGGACTAACTATGCGTTCTAGAAAATTAGAATGCGGACATATCTTAGTGCTTTGGGTTTTGACATCTGGGGTGCGGTAGTTAATGGTTACAAAGCTCCCGCAACCGCTCCAACAGTACTATCGTTGGTAAAAAGGCATTTGAATATGATTCAAAAGCAAAAAATGCCATCATGTGTGGACTAGTGGACGAGTGAGCTAGTCAAGGTCATAAATTGTGAATCAACAAAAGATATATGGGATAAACTAGAGAACATCCATGAAGGAGATGATAGGATCAAGGAGGCCAAGCTTCAAGCACATCGAGCTCAATACGAATCTTTAAAGATGGACAATGATGAGAACATAGAGACCTTCATGCAAAGAGTCAATGGGATCACCAATTCAATCAGAGGTCTCGACGAAGAATTAACCGATGCTGCTATCGTGAAAAAGGTATTAAGATCGCTCCCTCCTAGATTTGATTCTAAAGTCTCTGCCATAGAAGAAGCCAAAGATCTAAATAGTTTTAGTATGGATGAGATGCATGGTTCTTTGACTGCTTTTGAAATGAGAATAGGAAGGTCTAATCCCATAGAGAGAGAAGCAGCTTTCAAAGCCCTAAAAGGCAAAAGCACAAAACAAGAGTCTGAAGAAGAGGATGCTTCGAGATGAAATGGAAGCAAATTTTGTCAAAAAGTTGAGAAAAGGAAAAGGAAAATACAAAGGAAAGCTACCTTTTAAATGTTTCAATTGTGGAGGCATTGGACACTTTGCTATCAAATGTCCTCTCAATGACAAGAACAAAGGTGAAGAAACTCAGCATCAAGAAAGAAGTGAATGGAGGAAGAAAACAAACTACAAAAAAGGCAATTTCAAAAAGAAAAGCTTTATCTCCCGAAATGCAGAATCTTCAGAGGACAGTTCTAGTGAAGACTCTGAAGAAGGAGCAGGTGAGGCTCTCTTTATGGCATTTGAAGTAGAAGAATCGGAAGAGGCAGAAAACACACAAAAGAGAGAAGGAATGAACTCGAAGTATCTATTGAAATAGGTGAGGCTGAAGTTGATTTAGAAGGTGAGCTGGTTTCTGCTCTTATGGAATGGAAATCTGAGAAAAGAAAGAATAAAAAATTGTTAAGGAAGCTTGAGGATGCAAATGACATTATAGCTAGTCTAAAAACACAGATAGAGGAGTACAATAAAATGTTTGAAGATCTTGAAGTACAGGTAACCATGAAGATAGATTATTGTTGCAAATTGGAAGAAGAAAATGTTAGTCTTCGAATACAGATACAAGAGCTGGATCGAAAAATTAGTTGTCATTTAAAACGTGATGAAAGTTCGATGAAGTCGGACAAAATCCTAAGCGATCAAAGACCCACAGGTATCAAATTCGGTCCTGGGCTTTATTGAAGGAGAATCATCAAATGGACCAAAGGCAAGCAATGTTGAATGTGAAAAGAGTAAAGACAAGAAATAGGTCGTTGAAAGAAAAACAAATCAAGCAAAAGAAAGCAGTAATGCCAGTCCTGAAATAGGAACTGACAATGACGGTTTTACCAAGGTCACACATCAAAAGAAAAGAAGATCCAAGGCTCCTACAACAACTTGGCAAAAACCATCTTTCAGGTTCAATCATTATTTCTATGGTTTCTATTTTAAATGTAATGGTTATGGGCATAAAATTATGGACTACAAGTACAATATAGGTCCTAGAAGTTTCTACTCAACAGACATCACCAATTATCTTCTTGATAGAACACAACAAAAATGCTGGAACATTTAGCTTATTCCCCCTTTGAAGGTGATTGAGGAAATTCAAATGGAAACTTTGCATGACATTAAATTTTTCATCCAAGATAAAGTACCTAATTATTTGTAAAACCACTCTATCCCAAGGATTGGGGAGTGAATTCGTAAGGATTTCATTCTCTAGCTTTTGCATCCTCTCATTTTTCCCTAGGAATCTATCCAACTCTTTAGCAAGGGAGTGTTTTCTCTATTAATGCTTTCCCCTTTAATAGATAAGAAGGCTACTTTAGCAATAAAGGATATATTAAGGAGGTGCAAGAAGTTTGTCATTTTTGTCAACACAGGAAGTTAGATCCAATGATGCAGTGGACAGACAGTGTAGGAGTCATTCAGATGCAGAAGATAGAAAAAATTCAAAGAAAAAGACAAGTTAGAAAACTGTCGCGATATCGCGACATGTTTTCTGTCGTAATTTCACGACAAGTCGGAGGAGAGAGAAGACACAGCTGAAAATGTTGCGATATCGTGACCAAAATGAGGAGAGAGAAGTTGCAGCAAAAAATGTCACGATATCGCGACAAGTAGGAGGAGAGAGAAGGCACAACCGAAAATGTCACGATATCACGACAAGTCGGAGGAGAGAGAAGGCGCAATCAAAAATGTCACGATTTCATGACAAGTCGGAGGAGAGAGAAGGCACAATCAAAAATGTCGTGATATCGCGACAAGTTAGAGGAGAGAGAAGGTATAGTTGAAACTGTCACGATTTCACGACAAGTCAGAAGAGAGAGAAGGTGCAAGGCAAACTGTCATGATTTCGCGACATGTTGGTGGCCAAGAAGCTAAGTCGAGAAACTGTAGTGATTTCGCTACATGTTGATTTTTCACTGACCGAAGCAAGAAGAAAGCATTAAGTTGAAAAGTTGTAGCGATTTCACTACAAGTCAAAAGTGCACAAAGCAAAGGTGTAGCGATTTCGCTACGGGTAAAAGTTGCTCAAAACAAAGGTGTAGCGATTTCGCTACGAGTTGAAAATGCTCAACACGAAGGTGTAGCGATTTCACTACCAGACAATAGTGCAAAACTTAAAGATGCAGTGATTATGTTACAAATCAAAATCTCACGGGTAGAAGCAAGTTGGAAGCACAAGGCACAAAGTTGTAGCAATTTCGCTACTGCATGAAGCACAAAATGTACGGAAGCCGAAAGCATCGCAATTTGACAACAAGAATAAGGATGACGTCAGAAAAAGCTGAAAGTGTCACAATTTCATGACAGGATGCAAGAAAAACTACTGGAAGCCGAAAGCGTCGTGATTTCACGACAAAAATGAGGATGACATCAGCAACTGATCAAAGTGTCACGATTTCGTGACAAGAACGGTAGTGAAGCGTTCAAAGGCCAAAAGGGTCGTGATTTCGCGACAAGGTCAAGAAGGCGTATGGCCACAAAAAGTGTCGCGATATCGCGACGTGTTGCTATTTCACGACAATAAGCTACAGGAAGGTGATGAAGGTGGCAGAAGAGTTTGAGGCCGACAAAGTTAAATCAGGGTCGACAGATTTTAGGGTTTGAAGCCGACATCTTTTAGGGTTTCACAGCCAATGTTTTTAGAGGTTGAAGCCGACATCATTTAGGGTTTTACAGTAGATCTGAAGCTGACATCTTTTAGGGTTTCATAGTGGATGCTCTTAGAGGTTGAAGCTGTCATCTTCTAGGGTTTACGGCCGACATTTTCTAGGGTTCACAACCGATGTTTCCTAGGGTTTGTCTTTGAGATTTCATCTATAAAAGGATGGTTACTTCGGTTGAAAAAATAATATAGAGTGCGAGAGCGAGTAGAGTGTGTTGCGTTGAGATAATGTGCAAATGCGAATAGAGTGATTGCGCAAGTTCGACCGTGTAGAGTGCAAAGTTGTAGTTCGAATCTGCATATCGTGATTGCATGGATGAAAAGCGCAATGTGTAGAGATGGAGTTCTAAGTTCAAAATATTAGCGCACGAAGAAGCAGAAGTGTCGAACAGTCGATTGCAGTAGAGAGTGCAAAGAAGAATACAAAAGCGGTTGGATAGTGCGAATCGTGTCGCACAGAAGCAACAAAATGCAAAAAAATAGCAGACTGTGAGAAATGAGGTGAAAGTTTTATTCTGTAATCTTTATTATTGTTTTCCAAGTTGTAGCTTGGCACAAGGGGTTGGTGCCTCTTTCTAGTAGGTGCTGGTAAAATAGGAGTTGGTGCTCCATTTTGTTGAAGTAGATAAAGTTAAGGGGTTGGTGCTCCTTCCAGTTGGTGCTGGTAAAGGATTATGTAAAGTTGTAGATTTGCATTGACTGGATTTGGATGGTAGTCCAAGTAGTCATTTTTGAGGAGTAGCCACATTGGTGAACCTCGTTAAATTGTCGTGTTATGTGTGATGCTTTCTTGATGCATTTAGTATCTCTCTTATCTGCTTTAAACTGTTGCTGGATTTAAAACTAATTGTTTTAGAAGTTTTTAAAGAACACACTAATTCACCCCCCCTCTCAGTTTCATTGTGATTACAATAATTGGTATTAGAGCCAAGTACCTGAACAGGATTAAACAGCTAAGGTGATCTTGGAAGTTACGTAATGGCAAGTGGTGAAGGTTTATCCTCGAACAAAGCACCATTGTTTGATGGGACTAACTATGCATTCTGGAAAATTAGAATGCAGACATATCTTAGTGCTTTGGGTTTTGACATCTGGGGTGCAGAAGTTAATGGTTACAAAGCTCCTACAACCGCTCCAACAGACACTGCTGGTAAAAAGGCATTTGAATATGATTCAAAAGCAAAAAATGCCATCATGTGTGGACTAGTGGACAAGTGAGCTAGTCAAGGTCATAAATTGTGAATCAGCAAAAGATATATGGGATAAACTAGAGAACATCCATGAAGGAGATGATAGTATCAAGGAGGCCAAGCTTCAAGCACATCGAGCTCAATACGAATCTTTAAGGATGGACAATGATGAGAACATAGAGACCTTCATGCAAAGAGTCAATGGGATCACCAATTCAATCAGAGGTCTCGATGAAGAATTAACCGATGCTACTATCGTGAAAAAGGTATTAAGATCGCTCCCTCCTAGATTTGATTCTAAAGTCTCTACCATAGAAGAAGCCAAAGATCTAAATAGTTTTAGTATGGATGAGATGCATGGTTCTTTGACTGCTTTTGAAATGAGAATAGGAAGGTCTAATCCCATAGACATAGAAGCAGCTTTCAAATCCCTAAAAGGCAAAAGCACAAAACAAGAGTCTGAAGAAGAGGATGCTTCAGATGAAATGGAAGCAAATTTTGTCAGAAAGCTGAGAAAAGGAAAAGGAAAATACAAAATAAAGCAACCTTTTAAATGTTTCAATTGTGGAGGCATTGGACACTTTGCTATCAAATGTCCTCTCAATGACAAGAACAAAGGTGAAGAAACTCGGAATCAAGAAAGAAGTGAATGGAGGAAGAAAACAAACTACAGAAAAGGCAATTTCAAAAAGAAAATCTTTATCTCCTGAAATGCGAGAATCTTCGAGAGGACAGCTTCTAGTGAAGACTCGAAGAAGGAGCAGTGAGGCTCTCTTTATGGAATTTGAAGTAGAAGAATCGGAAGAGGAAGAAAACACACAAAAGAGAGAAGGAATTAACTCTGAAGTATCTATTGAAATAGGTGAGGCTGAAGTCGATTTAGAAGGTGAGCTGGTTTATGCTCTTATGGAATGGAAATCTGAGAAAAGAAAGAATAAAAAATTTTTAAGGAAGCTTGAGGATGCAAATGACATTATAGCTAGTCTAAAAACACAGATAGAGGAGTACAATAAAATGTTTGAAGATCTTGAAGTACAGTTAACCATGAAGATAGATTACTGTTGCAAATTGGAAGAAGAAAATGTTAGTCTTCGAATATAGATACAAGAGCTGGATTGAAAAATTAGATGTCATTTAAAACGTGATGAAAGTTCGATGAAGCTGGACAAAATCCTAAGCGATCAAAGACCCATAGGTATCAAATTCGGTCTGGGATTTACTGAAGGAGAATCATCAAATGGACCAAAGGCAAGCAATGTTGATTGTGAAAAGAGTAAAGACAAGAAATAGGCTATTGAAAGAAAAACAAATCAGGCAAAAGAAAGCAGTAATGCCATTCCTGAAATAGGAACTGACAATGACGGTTTTACCAAGGTCACACATCAAAAGAAAAGAAGATCCAAGGCTCCTACAACAACTTGGCAAAAACCATCTTTCAGGTTCAATCATTATTTCTATGGTTTCTATTTTAAATGTAATGGTTATGGGCATAAAATTATGGACTACAAGTACAATATAGGTCCTAGAAGTTTCTACTCAACAGACATCACCAATTATCTTCTTGATAGAACACAACAAAAATGCTGGAACATTTGGCTTATTCCCCCTTTGAAGGTGATTGAGGAAATTCAAATGGAAACTTTGCATGACATTAAATTTTTCATCCAAGATAAAGTACCTAATTATTTGTAAAACCACTCTATCCCAAGGATTGGGGAGTGAATTCGTAAGGATTTCATTCTCTAGCTTTTGCATCCTCTCATTTTTCCCTAGGAATCTATCCAACTCTTTAGCAAGGGAGTGTTTTCTCTATTAATGCTTTCCCCTTTAATAGATAAGAAGGCTACTTTAGCAATAAAGGATATATTAAGGAGGTGCAAGAAGTTTGTCATTGTTGTCAACACAGGCAGTTAGATCCAATGATGCAGTGGACAGACAGTGTAGGAGTCATTCAGATGCAGAAGATAGAAAAAATTCGAAGAAAAAGACAAGTTAGAAAACTGTCGCGATATCGCGACATGTTTTCTGTCGCAATTTCACGACAAGTCGGAGGAGAGAGAAGACACAGCTGAAAATGTTGCGATATCGCGACCAAAATGAGGAGAGAGAAGTTGCAGCCAAAAATGTCGCGATATCGCGACAAGTCGGAGGAGAGAGAAGGCACAACCGAAAATGTCGCGATATCGCGACAAGTCGGAGGAGAGAGAAGGCGCAATAAAAAATGTCACGATTTCGCGACAAGTCGGAGGAGAGAGAAGGCACAATCAAAAATGTCGTGATATCGTGACAAGTCAGAGGAGAGAGAAGGCATAGTTGAAAATGTCACGATTTCACGACAAGTCGGAAGAGAGAGAAGGCGCAAGGCAAACTGTCACGATTTCGCGACATGTTGGAGGCCAAGAAGCTAAGTCGAGAAACTGTAGCGATTTCGCTACATGTTGATTTTTCGCTGACCGAAGCAAGAAGAAAGCATTAAGTTGAAAAGTTGTAGCGATTTCGCTACAAGTCAAAAGTGCACAAAGCAAAGGTGTAGCGATTTCGCTACGGGCAAAAGTTGCACAAAACAAAGGTGTAGCGATTTCGCTACGAGTTGAAAATGCTCAACACGAAGGTGTAGCGATTTCGCTACCAGACAAAAGTGCAAAACTTAAAGATGCAACGATTATGTTACAAGTCAAAATTTCACGAGTAGAAGCAAGTTGGAAGCACAAGGCACAAAGTTGTAGCAATTTCGCTACTGCATGAAGCACAAAATGTACGGAAGCCGAAAGCATCGCGATTTCACGACAAGAATGAGGATGACGTCAGCAAAAGCTGAAAGTGTCACGATTTCACGACAGGATGCAAGAAAAGCTACTGGAAGCCGAAAGCGTCGTGATTTCACGACAAGAATGAGGATGACGTCAGCAACTGATCAAAGTGTCACGATTTCGTGACAAGAACGGTAGTGAAGCGTTCAAAGGCCAAAAGGGTCGTGATTTCGCGATGACAAGGTCAAGAAGGCGTACGGCCACAAAAAGTGTCGCGATATCGCGACGTGTTGCTATTTCACGGCAATAAGCTATAGGAAGGTGATGAAGGTGGCAGAAGAGTTTGAGGCCGACAAAGTTAAATCAGGGCCGATGGATTTTAGGGTTTGAAGCCGACATCTTTTAGGGTTTCACAACCGATGTTCTTAGAGGTTGAAGCCGACATCATTTAGGGTTTTACAGTGGATCTGAAGCCGACATCTTTTAGGGTTTCATAGTGGATGCTCTTAGAGGTTGAAGTCGTCATCTTCTAGGGTTTACGACCGACATTTTCTAGGGTTCACAGCCGACGTTTCCTAGGGTTTGTCTTTGAGATTTCATCTATAAAAGGATGGTTACTTCGGTTGAAAAAGTAGGAAGATAGAGTGCGAGAGCGAGCAGAGTGCGTTGCGATGAGATAATGTGCGAATGCGAGAAGAGTGATTGCGCAAGTTCGATCGAGTAGAGTGCAAAGTCGTAGTTCGAATCTGCATATCGTGGATGAAGCGCAATGTGTAGAGATGGAGTTCTAAGTTCAAAATGTTAGCGCACAAATAGGAGAAGTGTCGATCATCCGATTGCAACAGAGAGTGCGAAGAAGAATACAAAAGCGGTCGGACAGTGCGAAGCATTTTGCACAGAAGCAACAAAATGCAAAAAAATAGCAGACTGTGAGGAATGAGGTGAAAGTTTTATTCTATCATTTTTATTATCTTTATTGTCCTCCAAGTTGTAGCTTGGTATAAGGGGTTGGTGCCTCTTTCCAGTAGGTGCTGGTAAAATAGGAGTTGGTGCTCCATTCTGTTGAAGTAGATAAAGTTAAGGGGTTGGTGCTCCTTCCAGTTGGTGCTGGTAAAGGATTATGTAAAGTTGTAGCTTTGCATTGACTCGGATTTGGATGGTAGTCCAAGTAGTCATTTTTGAGGAGTAGCCACATTGGTGAACCTCGTTAAATTGTCGTGTTATGTGTGATGCTTTCTTGATGCATTTAGTATCTCTTTTATCTGCTTTAAACTGTTGCTGGATTTAAAACCATATGTTTTAGAAATTTTAAAGAACACACCGATTCACCCCCCTCTCGGTGTCATTGTGATTACAACAATTGGTATCGGAGCCAAGTACCTGAACAGGCTTAAACAACTAAGGTGATCTTGGAAGTTACGCAATGGCAAGTGGTGAAGGTTTCTCCTCGAACAAAGCACCATTATTTGATGGGACTAACTATGCGTTCTGGAAAATTAGAATGCAGACATATCTTAGTGCTTTGGGTTTTGACATCTGGGGTGCAGTAGTTAATGGTTACAAAGCTCCTGCAACCGCTCCAACAGACACTACTGGTAAAAAGGCATTTGAATATGATTCAAAAGCAAAAAATGCCATCATGTGTGGACTAGTGGACAGTGAGCTAGTCAAGGTCATAAATTGTGAATCAGCAAAAGATATATGGGATAAACTAGAGAACATCCATGAAGGAGATGATAGGATCAAGGAGGCCAAGCTTCAAGCACATCGAGCTCAATACGAATCTTTAAAGATGGACAATGATGAGAACATAGAGACCTTCATGCAAAGAGTCAATGGGATCACCAATTCAATCAGAGGTCTCGACGAAGAATTAACCGATGCTGCTATCATGAAAAAGGTATTAAGATCACTCCCTCCTAGATTTGATTCTAAAGTCTCTGCCATAGAAGAAGCCAAAGATCTAAATAGTTTTAGTATGGATGAGATGCATGGTTCTTTGACTGCTTTTGAAATGAGAATAGGAAGGTCTAATCCCATAGACAGAGAAGTAGCTTTCAAAGCCCTAAAAGGCAAAAGCACAAAACAAGAGTCTGAAGAAGAGGATGCTTCAGATGAAATGGAAGCAAATTTTGTTAGAAAGCTGAGAAAAGGAAAAGGAAAATACAAAGGAAAGCTACCTTTTAAATGTTTCAATTGTGGAGGCATTGGACACTTTGCTATCAAATGTCCTCTCAATGACAAGAACAAAGGTGAAGAAACTCAGCATCAAGAAAGAAGTGAATGGAGGAAGAAAACAAACTACAGAAAAGGCAATTTCAAAAAGAAAAGCTTTATCTCCCAAAATGCAGAATCTTCAGAGGACAGTTCTAGTGAAGACTCTAAAGAAGGAGCAGGTGAGGCTCTCTTTATGGTGTTTGAAGTAGAAGAATCAGAAGAGGCAAAAAACACACAAAAGAGAGAAGGAATGAACTCTGAAGTATCTATTGAAATAGGTGAGGCTGAAGTTGATTTAGAAGGTGAGCTGGTTTCTGCTCTTATGGAATGGAAATCTGAGAAAAGAAAGAATAAAAAATTGTTAAGGAAGCTTGAGGATGCAAATGACATTATAGCTAGTCTAAAAACACAGACAGAGGAGTACAAGAAAATGTTCGAAGATCTTGAAGTACAGGTAACCATGAAGATAGATTACTATTGCAAATTGGAAGAAGAAAATGTTAGTCTTCGAATACAGATACAAGAGCTGGATCGAAAAATTAGCTGTCATTTAAAACGTGATGAAAGTTCGATGAAGCTGGACAAAATCCTAAGTGATCAAAGACCCACAGGTATCAAATTCGGTCTGGGCTTTACTAAAGGAGAATCATCAAATGGACCAAAGGCAAGCAATGTTGAATGTGAAAAGAGTAAAGACAAGAAACAAGTTGTTGAAAGAAAAACAAATCAGGCAAAAGAAAGCAGTAATGCCAGTCCTGAAATAGGAACTGACAATGACGGTTTTACCAAGGTCACACATCAAAAGAAAAGAAGATCCAAGGCTCCTGCAACAACTTGGCAAAAACCATCTTTCAGGTTCAATCATTATTTCTATGGTTTTTGTTTTAAATGTAATGGTTATGGGCATAAAATTATGGACTGCAAGTACAATATAGGTCCTAGAAGTTTCACTAGTAGAAATGCTTTTGCTCCTCTAATGAGTTATGCAATAGAATGCTTTAATTGTCACAACTTTGGGCATATTGCTAGAAACTGTCGCAGTATTTCTATTTCAAATCAATCTCAGAAAAGAAGAATTCAACCATATAGGGCAAAACAAAATAGAATTTCTTTTGAAGGATATGTGCAAGATTCTGAAAAGGGGAAATCCAAGCTAGAAACCAACACCACAGTTAAAACAGAATGGAAACAAAAAGAACAGCTCAGGAAAGAACATGAATCTTTAATAGTGCAGACAACTTTTAGAGCTCATAATAAATGTGTACCGTGGATCCTTGATAGTGGGTGCTCAACTCATATGACAGGTGATAAACAGAAATTTGAAAAACTACATAAATATGAGGGTGGCTCTGTGAAGTTTGGAAATAATGATGGAGCCAAAATTATAGGAAAAGGGTCCGTCAAAATTAGTGAAGGGAAAATCAAGTCGGAAGAAGTTTTATTTGTGGATGGTTTGAAACATAACCTCGTTAAGCGTTAGTCAAATCTGTGATAAAGGTCATGAAGTAGTCTTCAAGAAGCGGTGGTTGTGAAGTCGGAAAAATAAACAAGTGGGAAATTGATAGCAACTGGTTCAAGGACGTCCGGTAATCTGTACACACTCTCAAAAACTTCAGAAGGTACGTGTTTTATTGGACAAGAAGAAGAGAACTGGTTATGGCATAAGAGGCTTGGACACATAAGTTTTGATAATTTGGTGAAAATCAGCTCTAAACAAGCAGTGAGAGATATTCCAACCATTAAGAAACCTTCAAACATTGTTTGTGCTTCATGTCAGAAGGGAAAGCAAAATAGAGTGTCATTCAAAACAAAAGAGTACCACACTAGCAGGCCTTTAGAACTTATTCATACTGACCTGTGTGGACCCATGAGAACTCAAAGCATAAACGACGACAAATACTTTATGTTGTGTATCGATGATTATTCCATAATGACATGGATATTCTTCCTAAAAGATAAAACAGAAGCTTTTGAAATGTTCAGAACCTTCAAACAGCTAGTTGAGAATGAAACAGGAAAAAGGATTAAATGCTTGCGATCAGATAGAGGAGGAGAATTCATTTCGAATGAATTTACAGAATACTATGAAAAATATGGTATCAGGAGACAATACTCAGCAGCTAGAACTCCTCAGTAGAATGGTGTAGTAGAGAGAAAGAACAGAACTATACAAGAAATGGCACGCACCATGCTAGCAGAAAACAAAATAGCAGATAGATTCTGGAAAGAAGCAGTTCACACAAGAGTATACATTCAAAACAGATACATGTTAAGAACTCATGAATGCAAAACACCTTATGAGTTGTGGTTTGGTAGAAAAGCAACAACAAAACATCTCAAAGTATTTGGTCAGTAAGTGCTACATCAGAAAAACTGATGACAACCTTGGGAAGTTTGAAGATAGAGCAGATGAAGGTGTCTTTGTTGGTTACTCTCCAAATAGCAAAGCTTACAAATGCTACAACAAGAGACTCAAGAAAATTGTGGACAGTGCAGATGTTAAATTCGATGAAGGGAGGAAACAAATAGTTAACTTTCAAGAAAACTACCCAATCTACGAAGAAGTCATTGAAGGAGATGAGGTGCATGGAACAGAAAATACGTCTACGGTTGATGCAGATAATTTATCCGATGACTCAGAGGTGCAAGAAAACAGAAAATTCAAAATAGGCAGCTGGCAGAAAAATCATCCTAGAGACCAAATAATTGGAGATCCCACAACTGGCATTCAGACAAGAAAGAAAGTAATAAGTAATTACTCTCTTTTATCCAGCATTGAGCCCAAAAACATAGATGAAGCAAGCAAAGATGATAGCTGGATGAAGGCAATAAATGAAGAGTTGGATCAGATTGAAAAGAACAAAACTTGGGAATTAGTACCCGGACCTGCAAATAAGAATATAATCGGCACCAAATGGATATTTCGAAACAAATTAAATGAAGACGGACAGGTCATTAGGAACAAAGCAAGACTGGTTTGTAAAGGGTATGCATAGGTCGAAGGCATTGATTTTGAAGAGACTTTTGCACCAATGGGCCGATTAGAAGCAATTAGAATGTTTCCAGCCTTAGCAGTCCACAAGAACTTTAGAGTTTATCAGATGGATGTAAAATCTACTTTTTTAAATGGAAAACTTGAAGAAGAGGTCTATATTGAACAACCAGATGGCTTTCAAATTAGTGAAGATCCTAACCTTGTCTCGCAAATTAAAAAAGGCACTCGTATGGATTAAAACAAGCACCACGGGCATGGTATGCAAGGCTAGATAATTATCTTTCTCAACAGGGATTCAAGAAAGGATTAGTGGACAAGAATCGTATGTAAAAACAGAAGGTGGGCATCTCATTGTTCTAGTTGTCTACGTAGATGATATCATATTTGGCAACAACAAAGATGAATCTTGTAAAGACTTAGCAAATAAGATGCAGAATGAATTTGAAATGTCTATGATTGGTGAACCGTCTTACTTTCTTGGGCTACAAGTTAATCAAAATGAGAAAGGCATATTCATTTCCCAAACTAAGTATGTAAAAGAAATGTTAAAGAGGTTCACTATGGAGGACTGTAAGCCAATAAGCACTCCCATGACAACAGGCTGCAAGTTGAGTAAAGAAGACAAATCTCCACCTGTAGATCAAACCATGTATAGATCAATGATAGGAAGCTTACTATATTTAACAGCAACCAGACCTGATATTCTATAGGTAGTTTGCATGGTAGCTAGATTTCAGGCCAGTCCCAAAGAGACTCATGTGACAGCAGTTAAAAGGATTTTTCGGTATCTCAAGGGCACCATTGAGTATGGGTTGTGGTATCCAAAAGGCAAAGACTTCACTCTTATATCATATTCGGATGCAGATTGGGCTGGATGTGTTGATGACAGAAAGAGTACCAGTGGAGGTGCATTCTATTTGGGGGACAGATTGGTTGCATGGCACAGTAAGAAGCAAGAGTCAGTTTCTTTATCTACAACTGAGGCAGAATATATTGCAGCAGCAACATGTTGCACACAAGTCTTGTGGATGAAACAAACTTTGAAAGATCTAGGTATTAATTTCAGTGAACCAATATCAGTAAAGTGTGATAACACCAGTGCAATTAACATCTCTAAGAATCCAAGTAATGCACTCACAGACAAAGCACATTGCTATAAGGTATCATTTCTTGAAGGAGAAAGTTGCGGAAGGAGAAGTTAAATTGGACTATGTCCCAACTACAGAACAAGTAGCAGATATTTTTACAAAACCTTTGCCCAAGGAAGTATTTGAGTACCTTCGAAGCAAATTAGGAGTAGTCACACTTCCTAAGAAGTGACTAGCTACAGTGATCACTTTCTCAGGGGGAGCATTTGAGTATTTGACTATTCTTTTGCTCATGATCATAATTTGTGCCAGATGCAACAAATTGTGCCTGAGAAGTGTGAGGATGGACTCGAGGGGGAGTCTCGCAGCAGCCCTTTGGTATTATTGACAAAGGGGGAGAAGAGTTACAGGGGATGTACACAGTGTTGCCAACAATTCCAAAGGGGGAGATTGTTGAGCAAGGAGGTGCAAGAAGTTTGTCATTGTTGTCAACACAGGCAGTTAGATCCAATGATGCAGTGGATAGACAGTGTAGGAGTCATTCAGATGCAGAAGATAGAAAAAATTTGAAGAAAAAGACAAGTTAGAAAACTGTCACGATATCGCGACATGTTTTCTGTCGTGATTTCGCGACAAGTCGGAGGAGAGAGAAGACGCAGCTGAAAATGTCGCGATATCACGACCAAAATGAGGAGAGAGAAGTTGCAGCCAAAAATGTCGTGATATCACGACAAGTCGGAGGAGAGAGAAGGCGCAACCGAAAATGTCACGATATCGCGACAAGTCGAAGGAGAGAGAAGGCGCAATCAAAAATGTCATGATTTCGCGACAAGTCGGAGGAGAGAGAAGGCGCAATCGAAAATGTCACGATATCGCGACAAGTCGGAGGAGAGAGAAGGCATAGTTGAAAATGTCATGATTTCGTGACAAGTCGGAAGAGAGAGAAGGCGCAAGGCAAACTGTCGCGATTTCGCGACATGTTGGAGGCCAAGAAGCTAAGTCGAGAAACTGTAGCGATTTCGCTACATGTTGATTTTTCGCTGACCGAAGCAAGAAGAAAGCGTTAAGTTGAAAAGCTGTAGCGATTTCGCTACAAGTCAAAAGTGCACAAAGCAAAGGTGTAGCGATTTCGCTATGGGTAAAAGTTGCACAAAACAAAGGTGTAGCGATTTCGCTACGAGTTGAAAATGCTCAACACGAAGGTGTAGCGATTTCGCTACCAGACAATAGTGCAAAACTTAAAGATGCAGCGATTATGTTACAAGTCAAAATTTCACGGGTAGAAGCAAGTTGGAAGCACAAGGCACAAAGTTGTAGCAATTTCGCTACTGCATGAAGCACAAAATGTACGGAAGCCGAAAGCGTCGCGATTTCGCGACAAGAATAAGGATGACATCAGCAAAAGCTGAAAGTGTCACGATTTCACGACAGGATGCAAGAAAAGCTGTTGGAAGCCGGAAGCGTCGCGATTTCACGACAAAAATGAGGATGACATCAGCAACTGATCAAAGTGTCACGATTTCACGACAAGAACGGTAGTGAAGCGTTCAAAGGCCAAAAGGGTCACGATTTCGTGACGACAAGGTCAAGAAGGCGTATGGCCACAAAAAGTGTCGCGATATCGCGACGTGTTGCTATTTCATGGCAATAAGCTACAGGAAGGTGACGAAGGTGGCAGAAGAGTTTGAGGTCGACAAAGTTAAATCAGGGCCGACGGATTTTAGGGTTTGAAGCCGACATCTTTTAGGGTTTCACAACGGATGTTCTTAGAGGTTGAAGCCGACATCATTTAGGGTTTTACAGCGGATCTGAAGCCGACATCTTTTAGGGTTTCACAGTGGATGCTCTTAGAGGTTGAAGCCGTCATCTTCTAGGGTTTACGACCGACATTTTCTAGGGTTCACAGCCGACGTTTCCTAGGGTTTGTCTCTGAGATTTCATCTATAAAAGGATGGTTACTTCGGTTGAAAATATGAGGAAGATAGAGTGCGAGAGCGAGCAGAGTGCGTTGCGATGAGATAATGTGCGAATGCGAGAAGAGTGATTGCGCAAGTGAAGTTCGGTCGAGTAGAGTGCAAAGTCGTAGTTCGAATCTGCATATCGTAAGCGCAATGTGTAGAGATGGAGTTCTAAGTTCAAAATGTTAGCACGCAAATAGCAGAAGTGTCGATCATCCGATTGTAGTAGAGAGTGCGAAGAAGAATACAGAAGCGATCGGATAGTGCGAAGAGTTTCACGCAGAAGCAAAATGCAGAAAAACAATAGACTATAAGGAATAAAGTTTTATTCTATCATTTTTATTATCTTTGTTGTCCTCCAAGTTGCAGCTTGGTATAAGGGGTTGGTGCCTCTTTCCAGTAGGTGCTGGTAAAATAGGAGTTGGTGCTCCATTCTATTGAAGTAGATAAAGTTAAGGGGTTGGTGCTCCTTCCAGTTGGTTCTGGTAAAGGATTATGTAAAGTTGTAGCTTTGCATTGACTGGATTTGGATGGTAGTCCAAGCAAGTCATTTTTGAGGAGTAGCCACATTGGTGAACCTCGTTAAATTGCTGTGTTATGTGTGATGCTTTCTTGATGCATTTAGTATCTCTTTTATCTGCTTTAAACTGTGCTGGATTTAAAACCATATGTTTTAGAAATTTTAAAGAACACACTGATTCACCCCCCCTCTCAGTGTCATTGTGATTACAACAGAGCAATTTGCAAAGAAATGGTCTCATCATAACCATCAAAATTTTGGATGTATTTCAAAACCCCTCCATTATCCAACATGTAACTGACATCGCTATCCAAAATTAGCTTTAGAGGGTGCAATTTTATGGTTCACTTCCCATAGCTATATTTAAGAGCAAGAATAAGTCATTTAAGATATCTTCATTATCTATATTTGTAAGGTCTTTGTGGTACCAAATTAGGCTAGAAGTTGAAATGATAATTAAAAGGAGAAACCATATATAAAGGAAAGCCATGGATCTAAAGGATATAATGGAAGCATCAAATATGTTAGAGGATTTGAATCTATACTTGATAGTTAAATGAACTTGGAAGTTAGCTTTGAAATGGTAATCATTTGGAAAGGAGGATGAGTGAAGATCATGATTCATAAACTAAATCATCCCAAGGAGGAGGGCAAGCTTAGATTGTCATGAAAAAAAGGGGATAGGATATTTTCAAATGATATCCATTCCCTAAGACTATTAAAATTGGAAATCATGAGTTACAAAGACCATGTGTGACCTAATCTATTGTTATTGAAAAGGCAATAGAGGATGACATAAAGACCTTCCTCGACCTGATTTGAAAATATTTTGGCTAAAAAATGGTATCAAATTCCCCAATTTAGATTTCCTTGTCGATGATTGATATGTCATCAACACCACTAAGAAAAGGGTAAGGGGAATAAAAATTAAAAATCTTAAAATAAATTAGCCAAAAGGACCCTTAGAAAATAACAAGGTAAATGGAAAATATAATGCAAAAATAATCCTTGCTAATACCCCTCCTACCGAGTGGGAGAAAGGAGTGCTTATAACAATACCAGTAGATAGGGGGGCTATCTCTAAAACTTTAGGTAACACCTTTCAAAAGTAAAATATCTCTAGGGAAGCCATCAACCCAAATGTGGAGGGAGTTTTGAAGAAATTTCATGTTCACCAACAAGTCTACATCCTTGTTCCTTTTTTAAACACATGATTGAACTAAAGGCTCACCATATTCTATTACAAAATATTAACTTATTTCAATTTATATTCATTGGTCCAGTTTAAAGGTTGGAGTCATTTGGAAATCTCAATAATGGACAAAGCATCCCCTTTAATAATAACCTTTTTAGGGCCCAATTTTTCTAGAAGTAAAACTCTTTGAAAGAGAGTTATCACTTTAGAAAATAAGGTTGATTGAACCCATAAACTATTAGCATAAGCTAAGAGGATAATTGCTTTGTCATTTCTTCTAAGTCCTCTAGTACCAGAATTACCCAAATTACCTTTGGCAGCCTCATCAAAGTTTGATTTTATCTAGCCTTGATGTGGAGGGTCCCATTTGAAAAATGAATAGGGATGGGAAAAAGGAACATATGGGGAGGCTTCACTTCCTTGAATCCTTAAAATAATATCAATGATGGATTCAATTTTATAGCACTTCTCATCATGGAAGGAAACATCAAATCATTTTCTTTTAGAGCATTCGAAATTTTGATTTCAACCGGCTTGGGATGCTTTTTGATATTCTAGAAATTTGTTAGAATTTACCAAGAGTAGAACTACACAACATTACAATATTTGAAGAAACAAAATAGAACTGATTGATTATTCCATGGATCAACTTTGTATAAATAACAAAGTTGATCATTGAGAGTCATTGGATTACAAAAACTCATCAAATATGATCTAGACTATAACTGAGAGTTCACCTAACTCATGAAGGAGTGGAAACTCAAGTAAGTCTATCCTAGTAGAACTTAAGAGAATAATTACTTATTCTAACACCCCCCCTTAAGTGATACTAGGGGTGTATTGTACAAATGAGTCCCGACAATAGATCCTGATGAGGTACTCATGTACAATGGTTTCATTTTGAGTAGATGGTAAAAACCCAATGGGAAAAACCATCTATCAAAAGGAAAAAAAGGAAGAGGCATGTCTTCGGTTTGCGAAGATTGTCCTCTTAATAAAAAAAAAAGGATGAGTCCCGACAACATGGCCTGATTAGGTACTCATTTACAATATATATGAGAGATGGTGAAAAAACCACATGGGAAAAACCATCTGCTATGAAATAAATAGGCATGTATTCGGATGGCGAAGATTGTCCTTAATAACACAAAAAAAAATGAGTCCCGAAAACATGGCCTGATGAGGTACTCATGTACAATATGTAAGGGAGAGATGATAAAAAAACCACATGGGAAAAACCATCCTCCAAAGAATACAATAATAAAAGGAGAGGTTAAAAGACCTTTGTTTCAATGTAGCTGTAATACTCCAAGTTTCTCTCACAACTGTATGTAATGCGGAGAAGGAAATGACTTGGTGAAGATGTCTACAACCTGATTTTTAGTTGGAATATAGTCCAAGTATATGTCCCCATTCTGAATATGTTGTTGAATGAAGTGCATGTGTATCTCAATGTGCTTGGTGCGCTGATGTTCAACTGGATTGCGTGCAATATGAATTGTGCTTTGATTGTCACACCAAATAGTAATAGGTTTTTCATTGGAAAAACCAAATTCTTTTAGAATCTGACGAAGCCAAAGAGCTTCCTGACTTGCTAAAATTTTTGCCTTGTATTCTGCCTCTGTAGATGATAAGGCCATTGCTTGTTTTTTTTGCATAACCAAGCAATTGGCGAAGAACCAAGACAAAAAACATAGCCAAAAGTTGAACATCTATCTTCTACTGAACCTGCCCAATCTGAATCCATGTAGCCAATGATATCCATGGATTTTCCCTCATATAAGAGCCCAAAGTGAGTAGTTCCTTGCAAGTAGTGGAGGATCCTTTTTGCTTCTTTCCAGTTACTAAAATGAGGTTGATGTGAGAATCTGGATATTAAGCCAACAACATATGAGATATCTGGACGAGTATGAGTAAGGTATAAAAGACTCCCTACAAGCTGATGGTATAGAGTTGCATCACATAGAGGGGATGTGCAGGAAGTACTTAGATTGACTCCATACTAGAAAGGTGTAGGAGAAGATTTGCAATCTATCATTTTAAACCTTTGAAGAAGATCTAGAGTGTATTTTTGTTGACACAATGAAATTCCTGCATTTGTTTGATTTATTTGGATCCCAAGGAAGTAATGTGCTAGACCCAGATCAACCATATCAAATTTTTTAGAGAGGGAGTCTTTTATAGTCTGAATGTGAGCAAAGTCACTACTAGTGAGTAGCATATCATCAACATATAGAACAAGTATGGTGATTTTTCCTTCATCTCTCCAAATGTAGACTGTGTTATCAGACTCACAATGAGAAAAACCCGAGGAAAGAAGGAAGGAGTCCATTTTTTCATACCAAGCTCTAGGAGCTTGTTTGAGGCCATAGAGAGACTTCTTTAGCCTACAAACAAGAGAGGAGTCTTGAGTGAAACCAGTAGGTTGTTCCATAAATATATCTTCCTTTAAGTCCCCATGTAAGAAAGCACTTTTTACATCCATTTGAAAGACAGACCACTTTTGGGAAGCATCTAGAGCAAGAACTAGTCTAACAGAATCCATTTTGGCAACTGGTGCAAAGGTTTTAGCATAATCAATTCCTTCAATTTGAGAGAAACCTTTGGCTACTAGGTGAGCTTTGTGTTTGTCAATTTCTCCATTAGGTCCATATTTTGTTCTGTAAATCCATTTACAATGAACTAATTTCCTTCCTTTAGGTAGGGGAACTAAATCCCAAGTTTCATTTTTGATTAAGGAAGAGAATTTGTTTTCCATGGCATCATCCCATTATTTAATACCAGTGGCTTCTTTGAAATATTGAGGATCAGAGGAAATAGACTGACAGACAAGACCAGTGCCTATGGAGTTGGTTAATCTGGATGATGGAAGATTTTGAATGTAAGGAGTAGCTTCTTTAACAATGGTGCGGGCCCATTTTGGCATAGTGGAAGGAGTTGAAGGAGTGGAAAGACTTTGAGTTGGAGTTATAGGTTCCTCATCTTGATCATCAATCTCTAAATTAATCTCTAAAGTTGGTTCTTCATTATATTGAGGTTCTACTATAGGAGAAGGCTCAATAGGGGAAGAGGATGGTTGAGGATATTTTTGAGGGAATGTTTCATCAAATTGGACATTCCTATGAAAAAATACCTCATGAGTTGTGGGATCAAGGAGCCTGTATGCTTTCATTTCCTCACAATAACCAACAAATATGAGCTTTTTGCTTTTCTTATCTAGAGTCTTTCTTTTCTTCTTTGGGATGTGTGCCCAAGAAGTACACCCAAAAATATTGAAGAAGGAGACATCTGGTTTTGATCCAGTCCATGCTTCTTCAGGATTTAAATGGTCAAGAGCTTTATGAGGTGTGTGGTTTTGAATATAGTTTACACAGTTTATAGCTTCTGCCCAAAAAACTTTTGGAAGATCTCTTGAATGGAGCATGCAGTTTGCCATTTCCTTCAATGTTTGATTTTTCCTCTCTACAATGCCATTTTTCTATGGATTATGGGAGACATAATGCTGATGAATGATGCCATGACTTGATAGAAATATGGAGAACTCATTACTGTAGTATTCTCCCCCATTATCTGTGCAAATTTGCTTGATGTTGCAAGAGGCCTGATTTTCAACTAAGGCTTTGAAGATTTTGAAGTGGGATAGAACATCACTTTTATATTTTAGGAAGTAGACCCAAGTTCTTCTAGAAAAGTCATCAATGAAGGTTAGAGCATATTTTGCTCCTTTGAAAGAAGGCTCTAGGAAAAACATCAAGTCACTATGGATTAACTCTAGAGGGGATGAGGCTTTTAGAGAACCACTTGGATGGAAAGGATCTTGATGTTACTTTCCAAGAGAACATCCAGGACATACTCCATCAATAGAAGAGACTTGAGGTAAACCTGTTACCATTTCATGGGTGCTCAATTCCTTTAGGTAGTTATAACTGAGATGACCAAACCTTTCATGCCAAATTTTGCTTTCAAGATCTCCATGAGCCACAAAATAAGAGGCCCCTTCTAGATTTTTGAATCCTTTGAAGTGAAATAGGTGAGTTTTGTGATCAATATCTCCTTTGGCTACAAGAGAGTGGGGGTCTTGTAAGTCTCTTATCTCAACTCCTATTGGAGAGAAGAGAACAATTTTCCCCTTTCCAAAAGTACAAATCTGATAGACGAAGAGGAGATTTGTTGCAATGTTTGGAACATAGAGAACATTATTGATAGAGCCACCATCAATGGATATGTCACCCTTTCCTTTGACTGGGATAAAGGAGGAGTCACCAACTTCTATGCTACATGTTGAACTTGAGGAGATAGAAGAGAATGACTCATCTGAAGTAGTCATGTGATGAGTTGCTCCAGAATCTAGGACCCAATAATTAGATGAAGTATTGGTGGTCTTCCCTTGGACATTTAGGGATTTTCCTATTTTCTTTTTATTTTCTATATTTTGATCCTTTATAGTTGCCTCTAGTTGTTGTAATATTTTCCAGCATTTATTTGCAGAATGACCATTCTTTTTGTAGTGGGTACAAGTTATGGGACTTCTTTATTTATTTTTGAATTTTTCTTTAGTGGAGGTGGATGCTACTAAGGCTTTAGAGGAAGAGGAAGAGATCTCATACTTTGCAAGTTTTGTTTCTTCTCTAGTTAGTCTCTCACAAAATTCTTCTAAGGAGGGCATTTTGAAACTTGCACCAAGAGCATATTTTGTAGATAGAAAGGTGGTTGCGAATATCTGAAATACACCATTTAATTTAGAAAGAATTAGATAGATGCATTCTTCATATTTTTTATCCTTGCCACTACCTTTAAATTGAGTAAGGACTTCTTTGAATTTTGTGAGAAAGTCAACAATATTGTTGAAGTCATCAGGAGATAAAGCTGTTAATTCTGCCTCAAGCTGCATTGACCTCATTTGATCTACTTTTCCAAATAAGTTCTTTAGTTTCTCCCAACTTTCATAAGGAGTTTTACAATCCATAATGTGAAACCATAAGCTTTCATTTACATTAGTGCTTATAATACCCATTGTTTCATACAACTTCCCTTTATGAACAAATTTTTCATATTCTTTTTCAAACCCAGGTTGCTCTTCTTCTAATAGGTGAGTGAGCCCTTTTTGAGAAATGAGATTTAATATTTTGGGTTTCCATGTATGATAGTTATGAGGGGTGAGTGGATCAATTGTATTCATTTTGCCAAAGAAAATTGAAGAGAACCAGAAATTCCCCCCTTTAACTTCAATTTTTTTAATTTTAGATAATGTAATGGATCAAAAAACCTTTGAGAAAAATCAAGCTCCTCAAATTACCCACCCTAACTTGAGGGAAACTATAAGTAAATGAGGAGGTTTGATAATTTTATAAGGTCAATGAAACAAGTTTTATGCCAGGCCTAATATCTCCTCTTCTCAATTACTCGCCCTTACATGAGGGAAACTATAAGTAATGATTAGAATTGATATTTGGATATAGGCTTTTTAAAGAATAATCAGCCAAACCTCTGTATTGGAAATCTGAAGAACTCGTCCTTACTTGAGGGAAACTATAAGTTATTAGATTCCAATACTTGGTATATAGGTGATTAAATTTAATATATTTGTTTTAATTTATAAAAGGAACATCAAATTTTAATTAATTATATAAAATTTAGTGAAGAGTAAGATTTTTTAAGTTTTCCTTACTTCTAAGAATAAAATTTATTATATAAAGTACCCCTTTTTGTTTAAGAAAGAATAGTGAATATTTATTTTCTCCTTAAAAAAAGGAACTCTATATTATAAAAGAATTTTTGAAAGAAAAGGAAATAACAACTTTTTATATAATATACTCTTCTACAATTATTGATTTAAAATTATTTAATTTTTATGAAAGAATATATTTTATTGAACAAAGGAACTTTCTTTCTATGAATAAATATATCTATAAAATGAAAGAACGTTAAAAGAAAGGAGATAATAAAGAAATTAAAGGAAATGAGGCAAAAATAAAGGACACAAAAACACCCCCCTTAAAGCTAATGATAGGTGCAAAAAATAGCACCTATGAAAAACCCCCCTATAATTTTATTAGAGATTACAATTTATTCCTTGTCTTCGGCCACTTGAAGGCTTTAAAGAAAGGATATATTAGAAGCTTACAACTTTGAGAAGAGCTAGCAGATATAAATTATAATTTTCTAAATAAAATTAAATTTTAAATATTGCTAAGCTCTGCTATATGAGACGTGAGGAGACAAAATCGGCAATGCTCCTGCAAAAAATAGGAGATCCTAATGGACAACTTTGAAGGAGCCGGGAAAGCGTCGAAAACCTTTGATTCGCTGAAGGGGTCCCTCGCAGGACGTTGGAATGAGCTTCGAAGAACGCGAAGGATATGGTGGCTATGTATCACTACAATAATGTAATATAAAAGGGAGCCAAAATTTAAATATTATATATTTATAAAGAAAATATACCTCTCTACTGAGTTGGGAAAGCATCGAAAAGCTACGATTCGTTGAAGAGGTCCCTCGTAGGATGCTGGAATGAGCTTCGAAGAACACAAAGGATATGGTGGCTATGTATCACTACATATATGTAAGATAAAAGGGAGCCAACTTTTAAATCTATAAAAAAATATACCTCTCTACTATTTGTCGAAGGAAGGCGTTGTCCCGGAAGATAGATGATGGCACCACGCACAGTGTGGGAAAGACATCTCTTAGATGTTTGCCACACGAAGAGAGGCCTCCGAGATAAATAGAAGAACACAAAAAATATGGATACACACAGATCTTATGGAAGACGTCAGATAGGGTAACCAAGGTCTCACAAACGTCTTTTCAGAATATGAAATCAGAAGATGAAATGCAAAAATTCATCAAAGTCTATTGCAAATATGGAAAAATAGCTTTCAAACCAGAGACAATATTATTTCAGCTATCAGAAGATGAATATATAAGTGGGAACAAAGTTCTTTCGGGAGCACCGAAGGACAAAAAAAAGGAAGAATCTTTAGTTAAATTTGGGATATCATAAGATATTTAAACGTTAGGGAAAAGAGCCATTTTAGAATACATAGTCCCAAATGTGCGACATGGCAAAAAGACATGCGTTGAGAGAAAAAAATGGACTGTTGGTCCTTTTAAAAGACCAAATGTCCACTATTGTATATGACGGCAGAAGCGGAGCTTTCTCTAGTTTAAGATCTCATAACATACCCTTTTTTTAAAGAAATTTGATTTTTCCCCCAAAAAAATATGCCTTTTATTACTTCTCCACTTAGGACGATACGTAGAGCTGTGATAGTTGCGTTCATTTATGAACGATTACGCAGCGATGGCTATTGAGCCAAATCTACCTGCGTTCATCAAGTTTTATAGAGAATATCAAAAGATATATGAGGAGGTAAAAAAAAATTCAAAAAAATATATATTGCAAAGGAGCAGCAATATTTATATTTTGAAAAAAATGCGAGGAGAATATTTGCATAATATGGTAAAAAAAACTAGTTAAACTATTTAGATATTACCATAAACAAATTCCTCAATAAAATTGCAGATTTAAAATAAGCAATCTACAAAATCTATAAAAGACCTATCTTTTTTTTAAATAAAAATAAAAGATAAGAGATTAAGAACCAGTTCGTGAAACTACCTTCAAGAGAGAATGCCTAGCATAATCTATCCTGCTCTAGTACCATGTTAGAATTTCCCAAGAGTAGAACTACACAACATTACAATATTTGAAGAAACAAAATAGAACTGATTGATTATTCCATGGATCAACTTTGTATAAATAACAAAGTTGATCATTGAGAGTCGTTGGATTACAAAAACTCATCAAATCTGATCTAGACTATAACTTAGAGTTCACCTGACTCATGAAGGAGTGGAAACTCAAGTAAGTCTATCCTAGTAGAACTTAAGAGAATAATTACTTATTCTAACAAAAGCTCTATTCTTTCTTTCATTCCATATTTCCCAAAGGTAATGTGTGTACCTTTTATTTATCCATGTTGATGAATGATGTTTTCATCATGTTGATGGAATATGTATGCCACTTTTTTATCAATGTTGATGGATGCTATTTTTCATGTTGATGGAATATGTATACCACTTGATTATCCATGTTGATGGAATACATACATACATATATATATATACATATACATATACATACATATATATATATATATATATATATATATATATATATATATATATATATATATATATACATACATATATATATATATATATATATATATATACATACATATATATATATATATATATATATATATGCCACTTATTATTTATGTTTTCCATATTGATGGAAACCTTATTTACATGTCATATTATATATATGATTATTGACTCTATGTCATGTTTTTCTTTTGTAGATCCATGTTGATGGATGGTTTTTGACCTATTCCCACACAAATTGGAGTCTCTACTATTGCATTGTTGAAGAAGTCTTTGGCAAAACATATGTTCTTTGGTAAAATTGGTTCTTTAGAACCTTACCTCTTTTAAAAATGTATTATAACCCTAAAATAAGATTAAACTTGAATGTTTGAACAAATAATCCAGTTTTAGGATTATATTGTAATTTCTATAAAGGTGAATAATAAAATTAGGTATCTAGGATTTAATATAAAATATATAGATGGGTATTTAATTTATATTTACTAATATGTATATATATCTAGGTTAGACTAATATATATATTAAGGTATATGGTCCAAATGGACATATACTTATATTTATTTTATCCTACACCTTAATATTATTATTTCTACAATTACTAAATTAAAATAATTTCAATATCTAGTCTAACTCTAGTCAAGTCAAAATCAAAGGTGACATGGCATAAGATATGAGTGTGGTGGTATGTGTGTGGCACATAATTTTTTGAGATATTGCACTATTTTACCTCCTTGTAATATTAGTGTGGTAGATAATTTATATTTTATGTAATGTATGTGGCAATATGAGAGAATGTGCAAAGTGTCATGAGAGTATGAAGAGTCATATTAAACGTGGCAAGTTGAGAGTTTTGTTTTTATGAGAAGAATATGAATGGTTACATATCTTGGATGAAAAAGGAGAGCAATAGTTAAAGAACTGAAAAGTCATGAAAATATATATATTGGAGGTAAATCTCCACCCAATGTAATCAATATGTATCATCCATGTAATTTTATGATATTGTGTTCATATGAGTTGAATTATGTGAGATATTATTGTATTGAGTTTCATTATTAATTATGAGATATTATTGCTATTGTTTGTAGAATTCATTTGATCCTGGTTAAATTTTTCTAAGAGTTAACCTATTCAAATATCTAACAATGGTATCAAATCCACAAGGTATATTGATTGGAGAATTTGAATAATTATAGAAGTAGCCATTGGAGAAGATTTGAAGAAAATTTGAGTTAGAATATTGCAAGAAAGAAGAAGCTCCTATAAAGGGATAATCATGTCAAAATTGGTACAATCATCACCATTTTACAAGCCCAATTAATTCCTAAGTTGAAAAAAAAAATCAAAGAATCGAGGATAATACCAATGTGTAAAGGAGTTGAAAAACCAAGGGTAGAACTAGTGAGTGTAGAAGAAAACAAGCCAAAGAGCTAATCATCTATGAAGTTAACGATATATGCTTATGAAGTAAAGTATTTACATATAGCACTTTTGTAGTGCAATGCCAAGAGTTTTCTCTAATAAAATCAAAATTGGATTTACACTTGTCTATGTAATGCCTAAAGTGAAGATATTTAGTTCAATAACTCTGAAATATTACTACAAATATTAACATAGAAAAATGAGCATTAAAAGTGCAGTGGAAACAAAAGAAGAAAGGAATAGAGCCATCTAAGTTGATGATGAATCACCATTATAGGAGAATCCATTGAATGTGGAAGTAAGAGAAACCGCATTGAAAGGAAAATCCACTGAGTTGAGGAGAAGTAAAGTTTAATAGTCATAATTAGCTCCATTCAAAGGAGCACAAGCACCATATATGAAATATGGAGAATGAGCAGCTAAAAGGATATTTAGTGGATGTGAAAAATCCAAGCATCACGAAGCCAAAACATTGACAAGTCAAGTTAGGGTAAGTTGGAGCATCAAAAGGAAAAGCCAAGTGCCAAAGATCCAACCATCACAAAATGAAATGTTGAACAAGTCATAATACCATCGAGCAAGAACGAATAATGCTTCATGTTTTTACTACCAAGTGTTACATAGGGAAGAGAGCACAAGAAACATTAGAGCACCAAAAGAGTTTAATAGCCATGTGGTACATTGGTTGAAAAGCAAAATAAGTTATATGCCACTTGACACCCAGCATAGAGAGTGCCACTAGGTATTAGAGGGAGATAAAATACCTCAAGGTATTTTTTAAATGCATGGAAAAAATCAAAAGGTAAATTATCCATCAATATGTTTTCCAAGCATCAAGCAAGAATTCTAAGCATGACAAAAAGGAGGAGATTTTCCAAGGAGAGTTTGCTTGGAGGAGAATGAACATTGAAGAGTCAACAAGTTTTGAATTTACATTTGGTGAAGCACCTGAAGGAGAGTAGAGGTTGCAAAGAGTGGATAATACAATATTTGGAGGAAGCCAAATTTATTGTGTGTTTGAATTTGGAGGTAAAGGAAAATTTAAATTTAAATTGCTCTATACTAAGGTTTTGAAGGAATAAGGTTCACTTAATTTAATTTTTTCTAAGGTATTCATAAATTAATTAAATATTGATGGATTAGTTAAATTGGTGGAGAGATAAGGTATTTGAAGAAATATTAAAACCTTTAGAATTTATATATGATATATTTGAAAATATTTGATAAGGTTTGGAGCTTTAATTTGGAATTTAGATAATTTTTGAAGAATTTTGGGAAATTAATTTCAATATTTGTAATTAATCTATTAGATTTTGTAAATCAGATTTAATATTTGCAAATTGATAATTTTGGAGAAATAAGGACTACTACATCAAATTGGAATATTGATTTTTGCAAATATTATTTTACAAAATTGCTAAATTTATTATTTGGGATTTAAAAGGAATTCAACTTAGAAATTTGAGAATTGAAACCTTCATTAGAAAACTATTGTTTGATCATATAACCAAACATTAGGGAGATATAAGGAATTAAATATCATAGGTTTTGTAATTTTAATTTATCCAAACCTAGGGAGTTAAAAGGACTACTAATCCAAAGGAACATGTCAAAGAAAAAATAAATTAAAAATAAAATAAATGATCAAAAAATAGAAATACAAAGTCATGAAATGTCAAAAATAATTGAAGTAGAAAACCTATGTTTCAAAGAAAAACAAATAGACATTCAAGATATTTCAAAAATGTTGGAAATATTAAAATTCCATACACAACACATGATAGAAGAAATTGAAGAACAAAAGGATATATCAATAATTGAAAAGAATACCTTACAATCAATTATGAGAGAAGTCAAAGATGAAAAGTATTTAATACTTGGTAATTATCTAAATTCAAAGGTTGATGAGGCATATAGAGAGTCTAAAAGTAACTTTACATTACCTAGTGATATAGGAAAAATGATGTTTATGGTATTTATTTCTAATGAAGTCCTTAAAGATAAGAATAAATTATTAAAGATTTGAAAAACAAGTTCATTGATGATACATTGAGAAATAGGCTTGTTTATATTAGAAGTGAAGTAGAAAAATGATAATTTTCAATTCTTCAACAATGCATGAAAAGTATACTTAATTATTACAATCATTTTTATGAATACTTTTCTACTATACCTATTAGTCTATAGAGAATAATCTACAAAGAAAATATCACACTAAATTTTTCTAAGATGAGAAAACAAGAAAATGTTGAATCAGTAGGGAATAAATCGGTTATGAAATATGCTTCTTGTGATACAAATTACTTAATACCCATGATGATACATTCATGTTGTGATACTATAAAATAAAAACCATTGATCATAGATGCATGTTGTGATACTAGTGATATTCTTCAAAAAGAAAAAGATGCAAATTATGATTCTTGTAAAAATGAAAGGAAATATTATGATGCAAGTAATGAAACTAGTGATTTAAAATTTATGACAAATATAGAAGAACCTATTATAGAAATATATTCTATATATGATACAACTAATTTGAGAAAAGTTTGTGATTATTCAAAAAATGCTAATGTTGTCAAAATTAATGTTGATGTGAATTCAAATGATGATAGAGGTAGTGATGTTCATAGCTATGTTGATATTGATATATATTAGTCTAATGATTGTATTGGTAATTTTGAAATTCATACTACAAGATTTGGTTCTTAGTTGATGAAGAAAATGCTATAAAGATAAAAGTTTGGGTAAACATAAACAAGGAATGAAAGAACCAATTGTATCAAAAATAAGATCAAAATAGGAAGGTCTTGGATATATAGGACAAATGAGTAGCAAGGAATAAAGAAGTAAATTTGTGACAAGAAATAGTAACATCAAATTTATATCAAGGACAAATAAGATCAATAATAATCAAGAACAAAATGGAAAATGGAAATTTGTAACAAAAAATAGATGCAATCATTGTGGTAGATATGGACATAATGTAGAGAGATGTTTGAATCTCCATAGTTGTAAAATTTATGGAGGAAATAATCATTCACAAATATTTTTTCTACAACAAGAAAAGAAAGACTATAGAGTTAAAGTGGATTGTGGATAAATAAATATAGATGAATGGGATAAGATGAAAATAATTTCGTATGGTTTTTATATAAGAAATCCATTTTTAATCAAAGCTTGCTTGAATAATAATTGAAAGTTGAAAAATATAAGTATTACCACTAGATTGAAGGAAACCTAGTGAAGATAAGGATTTATACCAATAGGTTGAAGAATAACTAGTGAAGATTAAGATTCATAATTCTGAGAAAGAACCAATTTAGAAAAATTATAAGATAGATTGAGTTTACCCATTTCAAGAACATATTCGTAATAGAAGACAGTCTATAAGAATTTCAAAAGCAAATTAAGGAGACCTGTGGAAAGAGGTCCCATAGTAGACAAAGAGAAAGAAGACCCAAGCATAGCTTGGAACATGGCTTATAGAGAAAGTATTTGCATTTATAATCCTACTGATATGATGATTTTATAGTGGATGACCCAAAGACAATGATTATCTAGAGGTGACCTAGAGGTAGAGTTCTAGAGGTAGAGTTCTAGAGGTAGTGATCCTAAGGTAGTGATCCAATGGGAGTGACATAGAGGCAATGACCCAAAGGCTGAGACCTCTAGGGAGTGATCTAAAGGTCGATTCAGTGGCAGTGACCCAAAGATAGAGACCTAGAAGTAACTTAGATACATTGATCTAAAGGAATACATAGATAATAGTATCCAATCATGATAGAGTCAGAGTTAAAGAATAAAGACAAAGAAGATTTAGAGAATTAATGCATAAGGCCTTCCTAAAAAATAATGTAATATGGGAGGTTTTGAAGATATTGCATTAATTTTCTCCCTTGCAATATTAGTTTGGTAGATGATTTATATTTTATGTAACGTATTTGGCAATATGAAAGAATGTGCAAAGTCTCATGAGAGTATGAAGAGTCACATGAAATGTAGCAAGTTGAGGGTTTTGTATTTATAAGAAGAATATGAAAGTTTGCATCTCCTAGATGAAAAATGAGAGAAATAGTTAGAGAACTAAAAAGTCATGAAAATTTATATATTGGAGATAAATCTCCACCAACTGTAATCAATCTATATCATTCATGTCATTTTATTATATCATGTTCATTTGAGTTGTATTATGTGAGACATTGGTGTATTGAGTTTCATTGTTAATTATGAGATATTGTTGTTATTGTTTGTAGAATTCATTTAATCCAAGTTAAAACTTTTTGAGAGTTAACATATCCAGAAAGTAACAATAATGACATGTGGCATGAGTGTGGTGGTATGTGGCATAGGTGTGGTAGCATGTTGAATGAGTGTGGTGGCATGTGGCATGAGTGTGTTGACACATATTGTGGAGGTTTTCCTCCTTGACTATTTTCCAAGGGGAGGATAGCCCAAATGTGTAAGTGTTTCTATTTGTTATATGTTATGGGATGTTACTTTCATCATTAAAATTTTCAAGAAAGAAGATGGAGTATAAGATTTTTTTAGGGTGAAAATAATTTTTAAAATCATGTGAAATAGGAATTTCATACCAAAACCAAAATGAGTTACCTTTAAAATAAGATTACTTTGGTTTTTCTTTAGTCCATGTAAATAGTCCATTATAATGGGCAAGTCCCTATCAAAGAAAAAATAGTTCATGACTTTTGTTAATTTTTCTTCTCTTGAATTTTCTAATGAAGTAAATAGTAAGATTTTATGTTTATCTATGAGATAGTGGTGATATTATGCATAGGCTTGATATAAGTACCATCATATACAGTAACAACTCTATTTTTGTTCTTAGGTTTAGTATTTAGTGCACCTTCTTCTTCTCCTATCCTTACTAATATCATAGCTTGTGTTATATACAATCTAGTGAAGTTTCAACGTTATATTGTCGCTCAATGTCATTTCTACTTAGATTGTCACTTAAGGGCATTTCTAGTTAGAGGTAATGTGAATTCAATGAACATATTATTAAGGCTAGTTTCATCAATATTATACATTGCTTAGCGACTAAGGTCATTCTAACTTCTAATGAATCTATATATACTTTAATTTAGTCTTGCTTTGATCATAATAGATTGGTAAATAACGGTACTCAATGTTGTCTTAGCTCTATAAGTGTGTGTAATCATATAATATAATTTCTCAAATTTCATAGTGCAACCTTCAAGTAAATATGCATAGCATTTCAACATGGTTCCTTTGAATAATATTTCTCGTAGTTTTATAATAGCATCAGGGTTTAAGTCTATCCAATATTTGTATATATTAAGAAAATATTTAGCTATTTGTTATCTATCATATCAAAGTGGTGTTATTGGAGGTGCTAAAGGCTCATTGTTCCACTTCTTGAGGATTTCACATTTGATTAATGCTGAAAGATTTTTGTCTTGTCATTCATGATGGATAAATGATTATTAGAGTTTACCCTAGGGATATTGTTGCCCCTAGGAATGTTTTTTTAGTAGATGCTTGTTTCTTTATGGATTGCATTAGATAGTTCAAATCCTATATCATTTTTTTTTAATTTTATATTATCTCTAGAATATGTGTTTATTTTTTCATTTACAAAGTTTAACTTTGTGCATGTCGGTTTATTATATGTTGTTGTTTTCTTTGAATCATAGTTGTTTCTAAGTTGTTTTTTAAATACAATATTAGCTTTGAGCATACCTTCTAAGGGGTTATCTATTTGGGATTTTGACCTTACAGTTGAGTGACGTCTTTTCTTGTTCTTATTTATACAAATAGGAAAGGATATTATTTAATTTTGTTTAATTCTACCATTGCATTGAGCTCATTGAGGTCATCTAAATTAAAAGGTTATATAATTACTAATATTTTGAATATTATATTTATTTGTGGTTTATTTTAATATTGTATTTAAATTACATGATATGAAATATTTATTCCTATTATTCTTCAAAGTGGATCCGTCTAAGCTTGTCACTTCTTATCATGTAACTTGTTATTGTCTAATTACATTAAAAAAGTTACATGAGACAATGATAAACATGACCAATGATAAGTTCCTCAACCTTGAAGACTTCCTTGTGAGCTCTAGAAACCTATTGGAGTTTTATAGGCTAAATCTAATCAAAGTATATAAAACTCTTCATATGCAATTCTTTGAAAATATAATTAACAAAGGAATTATAAAATTTATTCCTAAATGCAAATATGTCATTTTGTTGAATTTATCACATCAAATTTTGGACAAGGTAATTTTTTCAAATTTGGTTTACAATATTAATAATGGTAATATTAGAGCACACATGCTTAATTGGGAGTGGATATATATTGAACAACATCATAGATGTATATGAAGCCATGGATTATGCTTATAACTATTGAAACTTAATGTTCAATCAAAATTAACTTTGAGAAAGATCATTATGGGATGGACTTTCATGTTGGAAATGATAAAGGAATTATAATTTTAATGCCCAAACCAATGTTTAAATCCTTTGAACACTAAATGAGTGATGTTTATATAATATAAATATAATAATTATCAAAAAAATATTATATATTTGATTTTTGAGTTAAACAATATCAAATTGATAATGAATCTCTACATGTAAAATAGATATATTTTGTCTCATAGAGCCTTTTTATTTCTTAAATTTATGATGATGTTCTATAGCTTTAACCAAAACTGGATTATGAGTTTTTAAAAATCAATATAAAGTAGAATATATTTTGTTTTCTATGTTATACTTAGTATCTTATCAAAGCTTTTGATAGTGACAGGTTTCATAAATGATCAAATATAGACTAAAAATTATTAAATACTTTATATCATAACAAATATAATTTATATATTAATATTTTAAGCATTCATTATTTACAATAAGGTAATCTATTTAAAACTTTCCTTCACAGTTTTTTTTATATATAAAGGAATCAACAACTACCTTTCCTTTTTGAACAGTTGGTCAGAGGGTCAAGTCACATTGCTTCCAATTGTAGCACCAAATCATGGTGTTACCACAATAACCCCTATCTCGTTTCATTAAACATAACTTGGAGTGAGGAAAACCCATGGTGGCTCGAGGTACCTTATCTCACCTTTTTTTAATATACATAGAGGAATTGGCAACTACCTTTCCTTTTTGAACAATTGGTCAGATGTTCAAGTCGCATTACTTCCAATCGTTACCCCTATCTCACCTTAGTAAACACAACCTAAAGTGAGGAAGATCCCCAATGGCCTAAGGTACCCCTATCTCACCTTAGTAAACACAACCCGAAGTGAGGAAGACCCCGATGGCTCAAGGTTGGTACTACGATCATCAATATGGCGCACACTTCACAGACTTAGGTCAAACTACTACCTTTTCCCATATTAAGTAAACATAAACCGGAGTGAGGAAGACCCTCGGTGCCATGAGGTTGGTACCGCAGTCATCAAGATGATGCACTCAACGAACCTAGGTCAAACTACTACCTTTACCCATATTGAGCATGTCCCCGAGGTTGAACCTAGGTCTCCTCCTAGTTAGTGGCCAACATCTTACCAATCCACCTAGCCCTCGAGAACAAAAAGGTTTATGGTAAACCAGTATGATTTAAACTAGAGTTGCATGGATCTGCACTGTATGGATCAGTTTCTTTCCTTCAAACGCTTTAAAAATATATATAAATTCTAACCATTCTTTCACTAATAAAATATTAATTATTTATATATTTACTTTAACGACAGTGTTGCTTAATCAATATTACTTTCTGTGTGAAAAATAAAATTACAAGGGAACCTATGATTTTATTTTATCCTGTAAACCAAGGGTTGGCATGTGGTGTACTTTTGACATTTTCACAGCCTCGCGTAATAAGTGCTGCTGCGGATAATGTTGGCTGACTCAGAATGTTTGTTCGTAAATGTTTGTCATATGTCGTATGCTATTTATTATTTTTGCTCAAGAGTCTCCGTGCGGCATCAACGTCGCGTAAATACGGGACTGTGGCTGCCATCTAACACATTTTGACAGACTAAACACTATGTTGAAGGCGGGCCTTTGCCGACAATCAGACATGGATGGAAAATAAGACACGTGGAATATAAACTATCTAATTTTCGGTGTGGAACATTAACTATCCAATTTTCTTAAAGAGGTGTGGAATATCAACTGCCAGACTTTAAGTCACTCCGGCGTCCACCCCTTTTCATGGAGGCGTGTGGACTACAAATCACCAAACTCGTATAAATTGGAGAAAGAAATAAGAACACCAGGCGTATGGTAGTGGCCATGAAGAGCTTAACCTGCTTGAGGTCAGTGCTCTTAGCACTTATCCTTAAGTGAGGTAAATTCATTCATTCTATTGAGTACTATAGTTCTTTCTTTTTTTATCAGATGGATATAAAGGTGTATTGAAATCACCTATCAAAAGTCAGACTTTTTCTTTAAAACGTTTTTTTATAGAATCAATGAAATCTTGAAGCATGGTTTTATAGGGTCTCAAATTTGAGGCATAAATATTTGAGGTTATTCATTTAAATTCTGTTTCCTTTGGATAAAAGATGATGCTAATCATTCAGTTAGATATGAACACAGTCGACCCATCAATGATTTTAGGGTCCCACAGGCACAAGAGACCCCTTGAGGCACCATGAGTCGAGTTAGTTACAAACTCAGCCTCCTTCCAAACCTTCCTCTTAACTATTTCAGCACTACAACTACCCATTTTTGTTTCTTGCAACAAAATTATATCTGGTTTAAAATATTTTTTGATGGATTCCAATGCATGATGTTTAGGTAGCCTATTAAGGTCCCTAATGTTAAACAATAAAATTTTCATTTACAATTCTTGGAAAGCCCCCATCCTTAGATTGGGGGGACTGGTAGAATGAATCTAACTTTATCTACTTACCTTTTGTATCCTTTTCCTTTTTGAACTTGAGCTTGGATTGAACTCCCTCTGCAATATCAACTTCCACCTCTCTGCTTTGAGCTTTATTGGATGGTTTGCCTACCTTTCTTGGAACTCCCACATTAATCAGGTCCTTGTGCAAGCTTTTGGTTTTAGGATGCAACATCCTTACCCCTGAGGAACTTTCACTAGAGAGGGATTTGACATCGCCGGGGAATTTGAAATCATCCAAAATTGGGAGGTTCTTTTTCAACTCCATCTTCTGAGGAGATCTCTCTCCCACTCGAGGGTCTTCAGAGCCATCCTGCTCACTGTCCTCCGAGTTTAGGCATTGAAAAGAGTTTTGGAGAAACTCCTTAGATTTAACAGTAATAAGAATGATATTTGACTCCTTATTTTTTCTGAATAAAACTAAAATTAATAATTTCAATAAAGAAGTGGAGTATAAGATTCTTTTTAGGGTGACAATAATTTTTAAGATCATGTTAATTAGGAATGTCATGCCAAAACCAAAAGGGGTTACCTTTGAAACAAGATTACTTTGGTTTTGCTTTAGTCCATGTAAATAGTTCATCCATTCATTTATGCATAACTCTCTTAGGTCCCATTGTTATGGGTAAGTTCCTATCAAATAAAAAATAGTTCATAACTTTTGTTAAGTTTTCTTCTCGTAAAATTTCTAATGAAGCAAATTGTAAGATTTTATGTTTGTATATGAGCAATAATAGTGGTGATTTTACGCATAGGCTTGATATATGTACCACCATCTACAATAACAACTATATTGTTTTTCTTAGGTCTAGTATTTAGTGCACCTTCTTCGTCTCCTATCCTTACTAATATTATAGATTGTGTTATATACAATCTAGTGAAGTTTCAAGGTTATATTGTCACTTAATGTCATTTCTACCTAAATTGTCACTTAAGGCCATTTCTAGTTAGAGGTAAGACAAATTCAATGAACATATTATTAAGGTTAGTATCATCAATATTATACATTGCTTAGAGACTAAGGTCATTCTAACTTCTAATGAATCTATATATGCTTTCATTTAGTCTTGCTTTGATCATAATAGATTGGTAAAATATAGTACTCAATGTTGTCTTAGCTCTAGAAGTGTGTGTAATCATGTAATATTAATATAATTGCTCAAATTTCATAGTGCAACCTTCAAGTAAATATGCATAGCATTCCAACATGGTTCCTTTGAATAATCTTGCTAGTAGTTCTATCATAGCATCAAGGTTTAAGTCTATCTAATATTTGTATGTATTAAGAATATATTTAGCTATTTGTCATCTAGTCTACCAAAGTGGTGTTATTGGAGGTAATATATAGGAAGAAATGTGAGGTACTAAAGGATTATTGTTCCACTTCTTGAGGATTTCACATTTGATTAATGCTGAAAGATTTTTTTCTTGTCATCAATGATGGATAAATGATCATTAGAGTTTACCCTAGGGATATTGTTGCCCCTAAGAATGTTTGTTGAGTAGATGTTTGTTGCTTTATGGATTGCATTAGATAGTTCAAATCCTATATCATTTTTCAAAATTTTATATTATCTCTAGAATATGTGTTTATTTGTTTCATTTACAAAGTTTAACTTTGTGCATGTTGGTTTATTATATGTTGTTGATTTTTTTGAATCATAGTTGTTTCTAAGTTGTTTTCTAAGTGCAATATTAGCTTCGAGCATACCTTTAAAGGGGTTATAAATCATCTATTTAGGATTTTGACCTTTCAATTAAGTGACATATTTTATTGTTCTTCTTTATACAAATAGGAGAGGATATTATTTAATTTGGTCTAATTTTAACATTGCATTGAGCTCATTTAGATCATCTAAATTAAAAGGTTATATAATTACTAATGTTTCAAATATTATCTTTATTTGTGATTAATTTTAATATTGTTTTTAAATTGCATTATATAAAATGAAATATTCCTTCCCACTATTATTCAAAGTGTATTCGTTTAAGCTTGTCACTTCTTATCATGTAACTTGTTATTATCTATTTACATTAGAAGAGTTACATGAGAAAATGATAAACATGACCAATGATAAGTCCTCAGACTTGATGGCTTCCTCGTGAGCTCTAGAAACCTATTGGAGTTTTATAGGCTGAATCTAGTCAAAGTATATAAAAATATTCATAGGCAATGCTTTGAAAACATAATTAACAAAGGAAATATAAAATTCATTCCTAAATGCAAATAAGTAACTCTGCTGAATCTATCACATCAAATTTTAGACAAGGTAACTTTTTTCAAATTTGGTTTACAATATTTATAATGGTAAGATTAGAACACCGATGCTTCATTGGGAGTAGATATATCTTGAACAACATCATAGATGTATATGAAACCATGGATTATGGCTTGAGGTTGGTATCATTGTCATCAAGCTGGCGCACACTGAGAGGACTCAGGTCAGATTACTACCTTTGCCCATTTTTTACATGCCCTCGAGGTTTGAACCTAGATCTCTTCCTAGTAAGTGCCCAACGTATTACCAATCCACTGTCATCAAGTTGGCGCACATTGAAAGGACTTAGGTCAGACTACTACCTTTGGCCATTTTTGGCATGCCCTCGAGGTTTGAACCTAGGTCTCTTCCTAGTAAGTGTCCAACGTCTTACCAATCTACCTAGCGCTCAAGTTGACACACACTGATAGGACTCAGGTCAAACTACTACCTTTGCCCATTTTTGGCATGCCCTCGAGGTTTGAACCTAAGTCTCTTCCTAGTAAGTGCCCAACGTCTTACCAATCCACCTGGCCCTTGAGAAAAAAGGGTTTATAGTAAACCTGTGTGACTTGAACCAAAATTGCATGAATCTGCACTGTATGGATCACTTTCCTCAACTGACCGTCTCACACCAACTCGACTACACACTCACCCTTTTTCCTTCGCACTTTAAAAATATATATAAATTCTAAGAATTCTTTAACTAATAAAATATTAATTATTTATATATTTTTATTCTAACGATTGCTTAGTCAATATTACTTTCTCTGTGATAAATAAAATTACAAGGGAACCTATGATGTTAATTTATCCTGTAGACTAAGGGTTGGCATGTGGTGTACTCTTGACCTTTTCACAGCCCCCCGGAATAAGTTCTCCTGCGGAGAATGTTTGTTCGCAAATGTTTGTCGTATGTCGTATGCTATTTATTATTTTTGCTCAAGAGTCTCCGTGGGACAGTGAACGTCAACGTCGCGTAAATACGGGACTTAACACATTTTGACAGACTAAACAGTATGTTGAGGGCGGCCCTTTGCCGACAATCAGACATGGATGGAAAATAAGACATGTGGAATATAAACTATCCAATTTTCTTAAACTGGTGTGGAATATCAACCGCCAGACTTTAAGTCAGTGGGTCATAGATTGTCATGTCCACCCTATTCTTAGAGGCGTGTGGACTACAAACAAATCACCAAACACGTATAAATTGGAGAAAGAAATGAGAACACCAGGCGTATGGTAGTGGCCATGAAGAGCTTAACCTGCTTGAGGTCATTGCTCTTAGCACTTAGCGTTCTCGCCCTGCTTCCTAGCTATGATTCTCTACTGCTTGATGGCGGAGACACCCTTCGGTTAGGGGCTTCCCTCACCGGCAATCAGACCATACTTTCTAAAGATGGCACGTTCGCGTTGGGATTTTTCAATCCCGATGGAACGAATAATTGGTATATTGCCGTCTGGTATGCCCGAATTTCCGAGAGGACGACCGTTTGGGTGGCTAACAGAGACACTCCTCTGACAAACATGCCTGGTGTTCTAAATATGTCGAGAGACGGTCATCTCAAACTGTTTGATTTAGAAGGAAGACCGATCTGGGAGAGCGATAATAGCCTCAAAGCATCTCGGGCGTTGTTACTTGACTCTGGTAACTTTGTCATGTTAGCAGAAGACAACAATTCCGAGATTGTTTGGGAGAGTTTCCGTCATCCAGGAAATACATTATTGCCTGAGATGAAGTGGTGGAAAGGCCTTAAACAAACTTCGTGGAAGAGTTCCGTCGATCCGGCACCTGGACTTTTCTCTAAAGAAATTGATCCATCCCCAGGAAAGACACAGTTTTTGATGCTCTATAATAACAGTGTTCGATATTGGGCCACCGGAGAGTGGAGTGGTGGCCAATTCGCCAATTTGCCTGACATGTCAGCTGATAAAGATATGTTTGAATTTATCTTTGAAAATATTTCTTCCTCGCGCATGTACTTCGCGTTTAGAGGAAAACGGAAGATGCAGAAGATGTTCCCGCGGCTAGTTATGAGCGATAGTGGAGATGTGAGAATGTACGTATGGATTGATAACAATAGATGGAGCCTCATGTGGGCTGAACCCCGAGATCAGTGTCGAGTCTATGGTTTGTGTGGGGCCTATGGAGCATGCAGCAGCAATAATCTTCACTTCTGCAGCTGTCTGCAGGGGTTTTGGCCCAAAGACAGTCGCGCCTGGTATTCAGGAGAATGGTGGTTAAGTGGTTGTGTTCGACGCACCCCACTACAATGCTCCGCAGCAAATGGCACCACCGATGGTTTCTTGGAAGTGAAGGACAAATCCTTGCCCATCGAGCAAGCCGTTCCGTTTGCCAAAGAACTAACACAAGAGCGATGTCAGAGTGCTTGTCTCCACAATTGTTCCTGCACAGCCTTTGCTCTCAATATTTCTATTCCTCCCGTTTGTCTATTGTGGTTTGGGGATTTGTTAAATGGTGGCGATTCATCCAACGGCCAGTCTTTCTTCATTCGGATGGCAGCCGCTGATTTACCAGAGTCCTCATCTAACAGAAAAAATAGAAACCGTGCTCTTTCAATATCATTTTCCATAAGCGTTGCTATCGTTGCTGTTCTGGCTTTCCTGTTCGCAGTGTTGATTCGACGGAGGCTCCAAACATCGGTTAGGAAAGGCAAGGAGGATGACACGCCAACCACGCTCAAAACATTCACTTACAAAGAAATGAAAATTGCGACCAAGAATTTCAGCCATAAGTTGGGAAGCGGAGCATTTGGCTCCGTTTTCAAAGGAACTCTGCCAGACAACACACTTGTAGCCATCAAAAAATTAGAGGGCTCAACAGAAGCAGAAAAGCAATTCCGCGCGGAAATCAGCACAATTGGAAACATACAGCACGTGAATCTCGTAAGGCTTCGGGGATTTTGCATAGAAGGCTCTCAGAGGTTATTGGTTTATGAGTACGTCTCCAACGGCTCTCTAGATTCCTTCTTGTTCTCTAAGTCCGACGGAGCCCAGAAGGTATTGCAATGGAAGACAAGATTTGAGATCGTGTTAGGCATTGCACGAGGACTACACTATCTCCACGAAGAATGCAGAGATCGTATCATCCACTCCGATATCAAGCCTGCGAACATTCTTCTCGACAAAGACCTCCGCCCAAAGCTGGCCGATTTCGGGCTTGCAAAGTTGATGGGTAGGGACTTTAGCAAGGTATTGACCACCACCAGAGGAACGAGAGGGTACTTGGCTCCTGAGTGGATCTACGGCCTCCCAATCACTACCAAAGTAGATGTATACAGTTTCGGTATGACATTACTGGAATTAATATCAGGCCGGAGAAATATGGACTTGACTCTGCAGGATTCGAGTATGCAGTTCTTTCCCACATGGGCTGAAATTCAAATTCATTTGGGAAACATAAAAGCTGTCGTAGATGCAAACATAGCTGACCAGGCAGATGTTAAAGAGGTGAGACTAGCTGCAGTGGTAGGGATGTTATGCATTCAAGAAGAGGAGGACGATCGACCAAGCATGGTTCAAGTTGTACAGATGCTGGAAGGGACAATGGAGCCTCAAGCTTTAAAGTTCCCAAGTTCTACAGAGCTTCCGGGACTGCAAACAGAGGATTGGGATAGCCGGACTGCAAACAGAGGATTGGGATAGCCATAGTGTCGTCTGATATCGTAAGTAGCTGGCATGCATTTAGACCGCTGTTAAAAATGTGATTTTGTCTATCTTTTGTTGCAATGGTTTTAGTTTTGTGTCTTGTTTCTACCGGATATTTAATTTCCTGTATCGTTTCATGGAACATCAATTTCATATTTTATTTTTAATTATAAATGTGATTTCGTTTAGCTTTTGTGGCAATGGTTTTAGTTTTGTCTTGTTTCTACCGGATATTTAATTTCCGAGTATCGGTTCATGGAACATCAATTTAATTTTTCATTTTTAGTTATAATTTGCCCAGTTAAAATTGTGAACTGTATTAATATTATATTAGGTATTTGGATCGATAGGATTCGCTAGTACGCTTCACAATTACACTCATCAATAAGGGATTAAGATACAACCTCAAATTTTTAAGTTAAAAAGAAACCTTAAGAACTGCTCTTAGGTAAAGACAATACCATTCCATCCGGATATACCACTATTTATCTAGAAGGAAGCCACAATTCTTGTTTTTTTTTAATTTCTCCTCTCCCAAATTTAATAATTTTAATAACTTTATTTTATTTTATTTTTTAATTTTATATATAAATACACAATACATATTTAATTTGATGAAAAAAAGATTCAAAATAAAACTACCACTATCTATTTAGAATGAAGCCACAAGCATTTTTATTTTTTTTTGGTATTCCTTCTCTCCCAAATTTAATAATTTTATTAAGTTTATTTTATTTTATTTTTTAATTTTTATATATAAATACATAATAAATATTTAATTTGATGAAAGAAATATTTAAAATAAACATTTAAAACAATTTAATGCAAAATTGTTTGTTGTAAGAATAAACATTACAACTTTCAAAGCCCTTTGACTTCTATTTTACCTTAAATATTGTCCTTCCTTAAAATTCATATTTTATTTTTCACCCTTCAACCTTGTATTAGTTGTAAAAAACTATTTATTTTTTGTTTTTTAATAAATAAGATATATGTAGATTATATTGGGGCTAGTCTCATTAAAATAGAACAAGATTACATTGCCTTTACTATATTGCCATCAGGTTAATTAAACCATATTCAACTTGCATTTTTATCAAATATATTCTACACTTTTGTTTCTATCCCATATATTATTCATCTTCCTCAAATTGTTATGTTTTCACAATCAAGTATCATTTTTAGCAAGAAATAAAATCTCAATTGACTAGTTACCTTTTAAAATTTTATTTTTTCTAAGACAAAAATCGATACTACAAAAACAAATATCTAAAATACATATTGCAAAATGTAAAATACCTATTATATGATTTTGATCTCTATAGTTGGCTATAAAAACTAGTCAAATTTTATGGTAAATATTCTTTGATATATTGTATATAAAAGATTGAATAATGATGAATGAATACCCTTGGCTTAGGATGAGCACCTAAATTAAATAGCATGTAGATTCCATTATGTATAGACACAATGGTTCATGAAAAGTCCTCTCGGCTAAGAATGCTTTACCCTCAAAGCATGTGAAGGAAATGATGAAGTAATGAAGGAGTAAGGTTTCCATGAAGCTTCTTCTTGGGAAATACCTTTTCACTTAATTACATAATTGATGATGTTCCAAGTACATAAGGACCATGTACAAGAACCATTCACTTATTTACAAGTACAAGTTGACCTTTGATGCAAGAGCATCCAATGGTGTAAGAGTGATCTTGCATCATCCAAAATTTGTATTTATTTTATTTTGTTCTAAAGTTTATTTATTTGTTTATATGATGAAGAAACAGACCCAACGATGAAAGAATCATCCCAATATCATGAGTGGTTTGGGAGATATGTGAATTTTAAGGTCTTCTACCCTACCAAAACTAGTGAAAATCTTGCTACTAAAACTTACAAGTGAATTTTTAAGGACTTATAGGCCTCGTTGAGGGGTGAAAATTAGGCAAAATTTCCCATAGGACATTACATTGTTGCAAGTCTTTTTGAGAGCTTTCCGAAAAGGTGCACTAATAGTCAATCCGAGCAACGAGTGAGAAGTTATGACCCCGAGAAGTTTTACCCCCAAATTTCAAATTTTAAATGGATTGTTTTAGGCAGGAAAAGGGGAAACAAGGTATTTAAAAATTGTAAAAGGGGTCTGGTTTTGGTATCCTCATTTTCATGAAAAGTAATAGAAGAGTTTTGGCACTATTTTACAATTTTCTCTATTTTCTAAGTTTGTGTGTGTTCTGTTGATTTGAGTACTGTATCAAGTGGTATCAAAGCAGGATTTCCTGAGTGTGTAAATAGATCTACATACATGAGGTAGTTTACGCCAAGATTTGTGGTTAGGGTTTATGAGAAATGTGATCAGAATGCCTCCATGAAGAAATTGTGATGGTGGGAGAAATGTTGTGCCAGAAGATGATTTTAGAGCTTTGTAGAGGCAAGTTCAAGCTCTGCAAGTGGAGCTACGTAGAGGGTTTTAGCCAAGGAGAGAATATGGGAGTGAAGATGAAGTTGAAGAAGAAGAGACCCAATTTTAGGAAGAAGAAGAGGCAGTAGATCATGTGCAAGCGAGATTATATAGAGCCATATCCCATATTGGGAAGAGACCAAAGATGGAGGTTTCTACGTATTTTGGAAATATTAATCTAGAAGAGTTGATCGACTGGATCAATGATATGGAAGAATACTTTGAGTATGAGGAGGTTGAAGATCCTAAGAGGGTCAAGTTTGTTAAGACCAAGTTGAAGGTTCATGCCAGTATTTGGTCTAAGGGAGTACAGTTGGACAAAAACAAAAGAGGGAAGGAAAAGATAACAAGGTGGCAGCGGATGGTGGATAAGTTGAAGAGAAAATTCATTTCAGCAGATTACGAGTTGGATCTGCTAAAGAAAATGTAAGGTTTGAGACAATCAAGAAAATTTGTCAAAGAATACACAAAGGAGTTCTATAAGATTCTAGTAAGAACATGCCATTTTAAGGCCAACAAGGAGAAGGTAGCCCATGACATAAATGGGTTGAGAGCAAGTATTCAAGAGGAGCTAATTCTAGCTAGGATGACCACCATATAAGATGCTTACCAGTTGGTCCTAAAGATAGAAGAGAAGCTGAACAAAATATTTGAGAGAAAGCAGAGAGGAAAAGGTCATGGTGGAAGAACTAGTAGGAGAAAAAGTGAAGGACAAAATGAGGACCAAAAGAATAATGGAGAAGCAAGCAACAATCAGAACCAAAATGTGGATAAGGCTTACCGCACCTACGAGCAAAATAATGGCTACCAAAGAGGAAGAGGAATATCGGGATGAGGGCCTAAAAGAGGAGGATTTCATGAAACCTGTTTCCAATGTGGAGAAGAAGGACATCGAGCATACAATTGCCCATAACACAAAGGGGAAACAAATAAGATTCTTGAAGGTAATGCTTGAGCTATTGTTGTAGATGAAGGTGCTAGATCTGAGCACTCTAAAGAAGGTAAAAGAGGGGAATTTTTGGTCACAAGGAGAGCCTTGTTGAATGAGGAGAAAGATCTAGATCAAAGGAAGAGTTTGTTCCACACAAGGTATAAATATACCTTGTGGTATGGTGTGCAATGTTATCATTGATAATGGCAGCACTGATAACCTAGTGTCAAAAGGGATGGTTACCAAGTTACAATTAGATATAAGGAGGCACCCGCATCCATATTAGATTGCATGGTTGTAGAAGGACCATAGGGCTTTGGTCAGCGAGCAGTGTTTAGTAAAATTCAATATTAGAAGTTACCGTGATGAGGTCCTGTGTGACATCTTACCCATGGATGCTTGCCATTTGCTATTGGGAAGGCCATGGTAGTTTGATCGGCATGCAATACATGATGGGCATGCCAACACTTACTCCATGAAAAAGGATGGAGTGCACCACAAGCCAAAGCTCCTAAAGGAGGTGGACAAAAAGGTATGTAGCAGTGCTAGAATTTATTTATTTGATGGTACAAAGTTTTTATATGGCTTGAAGCACAAGCATATATGTTATGCATTAGTTCCTAGAGTTAAGGAATAATAGTGCATAGATATCCCAATAGAAGTTTCAAGTCTATTAGAAGAATTCCCAAACATTATATCAGATAATGTACCTGAGGGTTTACCACCAGTGAGGAAGATCATTCACCACATAGACTTGGTGCCGAGAGCTAGTTTATCCGATAAGACATCCCGTAGAATGAGTCTTGTAGAAAGTAAGGAGCTAAATAAACAAGTACAAGAGCTACTAAAAAAGGGACTGATTCGATAGAGCTTGAGCCCATGTGCAGTTTTTGTAGTACTAACGCCAAAGAAATATGGGGAATGAAGAATGTGAATAAATTCCTGAGCTATTAACAATATCACCATAAAATATAGATTGTCATTTCCAATTATGGATAACATTATGGATTGTTTGAGTGGAGACAAGTACTTCACAAATATTTACCTGAAGAGTGGGTATCATCAGATTCATATCAGAGAAGGAGATGAGTGGAAGACAACCTTCAAGACCAGATAGGGTTTGTACGAGTGGTTGGTCATGCCATTTGGGCTAACCAATGCACCAAGCACATTCATGCAAATTATGAATGAGGTATTGAAGGAGTTTCTAGGAAAAAAATTCATTGTCTATTTGGATGATATTTTAATTTTTAGCAAGACTTTGGAGGAGCACCTACTGCATATTTGACAAGTTTTTGAGAAGTTGAGGGAGGAGCAGTTGCTAATTAATTTGAAGAAGTGCAGTTTTGTGAAAAAGGAGTTGGTGTATCTGGGATTTGTCATATCATTCAAGGGTCTTAAAATGGACCCAAAAAATGTGAGGGCTATCATTGAATAGCCTACCCCAAGGAGCATTACAAAGGTAAGATCATTCCATGGTCAGACTAGTTTTTATAGAAAATTTATTAGGAATTTTAGCAGTATTTGTGCACCCCTAATGAAGACAATGAGAGGGGATAATAAGGAGTTTAAGTGGACTATAGGAGCAGATAGGATTTTTGATATGTTGAATAAGAAAGTCACAGAGCAACCTAGTTTTGCACTTCTAGATTTTAATAAGGTATTTCAGGTAGATTGTGATGCTAATGGTAGCACCATAGGAGCCGTATTGAGTCAAGAAGGTAAAAATTGTTGCATATTTTAGTGAGAAGCTTAATGATTCTAGGAAGAAGTATTATGTCTATGATAAATATTTTTATGTTATAGTTTAGGCTTTGAAGCAGTGGATACACTATTTTTTGCCAAAAGAGTTTGTTCTATATGTTGATCATCAGGCATTACAGTATATTAATAGTCAAGGAAAATTGAATCAGAGACACTTAAAATGGGTGGAGTTTTTGTAGAGTTATATCGTTGATTTAAAACATAGGAGTGGGAAGTCAAACAAATTTGCAGATGCCTTAAGTAGAAGGTAAAACTTGTTGATAGAAATGAAGGTGGAGGTTGTAGGGTTTGACGAACTTAAAAGTTTGTACCCTGAAGATCCATTTTGGAGAGGCTTTGAGAGCTTGCTTGGCACCTATTACTTTGGATAAAACTAAAAGGTTCGATTTTATAATCCAATATGGAATGTTGTTCAAATGAAACCAATTGTGCATTTCAAGTAGTTCAATGAGAGAGAATTTGATCAAGGAGAAGCACAGTGGAGGGTTGGATGGACACTTTGGTTGAGATAAGACCATTGCCCTCGTTAGTGAGAACTACTATTGGCCATATTTACAACAAGATGTGAATATATTTGTATAAAGTTACAGAGTATGCCAGAGGGCCAAGGGTGTGAGGTAGAAAATAGGATTGTATCAGTCATTACATGTACTAGAGAAACCATGGGAAGACATCAACATGGATTTTGTTCTTGGTCTACCAAGGACACATAGGGGGAATGACTCCATATTTGTGGTGGTCGAAAGGTTTTCAAAGATGACACATTTAATTATCTACTATAAAATTAATGATGTAGTTCACGTTGTAGGGTTGTTTTTCAAAGAAGTGGTACGACTACATACTCTACCAAAGAGTATCATTTTAGATAGGGATACCAAGTTCATTGGGTATTTCTAGAGGACATTATGGAAGAAGTTGAAGAAAGATTTAAAATTTAGTTTTGCCTACCACCCACATACTTATGGGTAAATAGAGGTGGTGAATAGGAGTTTGGGTAACCTACTAAGATGCTTAGTAGGAGATAAGCCCAAGGGATGGGACTTGGTTTTACCATAGGAAAAAATTTCTTACAACAATTATGTCAATAGGAGTACTAATAAATCTCCATTATAGATTGTGTATGGGAGCAGCCCAAGGAATGCTTCTGAGTTTAGGAAGATGGATAGAGGGGAAAAGAGTAGTGCTGAGGTTGAGGACTTTTCCAAGCACCTGAAGAGCTTTCATGAAGAAGTAAAGGAGCATATTAATAAGATGAACACTCAGTACAAGAAAAAGGTAAACCAAAAGTGGAAGTTTAAGGAATTCCAAGTGGGAGATGAAGTTATGGTTCACTTGAGAAAAGAAATGTTTCCTTCTAAAACGTATAACAATTTGAAAATGAAGAAGTTTGGACCATGCACGATCATAAAGAAATAGGATTCAAGGAATGCATATGAAGTAGAATTGTCGAGTGGGCTTAACATATCACATGTGTTCAACATATCTAATTTGGTAGAGTATCATGAAGGAGACAATGATGATGGACCAATAGCAGAATTCTAGAATATTCTAGCATCTACTCCAGAGAAGGAAGAGAGAAGAAATCCTAGATACCCACATTGGCAAAAGTACTAGAAACAAAAAATATAAATAATATTTGGTTAAGTGTAAGGGCATACCTATTAAAGATTCATCTTGGTTGTCGAATATAGAGGTTGACCACCTTGTTTTTCCTCCAACAACAGAGAAGTGAAGGTCACTTCTCAATTTACCCTAGGTGTCTAATGTAGGAGCATCCAATGGTGTAAGAGTGATATTGCATCATCCAAAATTTGTATTTATTTTATTTTATTCTAAAGTTTGTTTAGTTGTTTATAGGATGGAGAAATAGACCCAACGATGAAATAATCATCCCAATATCCTGAGCATTTTGGGAGATATGTAAATTTTAAGGTCTTCTACCCTACCAAAACTAGTGAAAATCCTGCTACTAAAACTTGCAGGTGAATTTTTAAGGCCTTAAAGGCCTCGTATAGGGGTGAAAATTAGGTGCAATGTACAACATGACATTACATTGTTGTAGGTATTTTTGAGAGCTTTCCAAAAATATGCACTAATAGTCAATCCAAGAAACGAACAAGGAGTTATGACCCCGAGAAGTTTTACCCCCAAATTTCAAATTTAAAATGTATTATTTTAGATGGGAAAAGGGGAAACAGGGTATTTCAAAATTGTAAAAGGGGTCTGGTTTTGGTATCCTCATTCCCATGAAAAGTAATAGAAGAGCTCTGGTACTATTTTGTAATTTTCTTTATTTTTTTAGTTTGTGTGTGTTCTGTTTATTTGAGTATTGCATCAACCTTCCACATCTGGGAGATCAATTTGAACTAGAGTAAGGGTACCCATTTTTTATTTTAAGCATGAAACATGAAAGACATCATGGCTACAACATTTTTTTGGAATTTCAAGAGCATAAACAATATGGATGATCTTCCTTATTATACAACAATGACCATAATATTTAGGGGACACTTATATTATTTTCATTATTATCAAGAGATGTTTGCTTGTATAGATGAAGATGCACATAAACCCAATCATATTCTTCGAATTCATGTTCAAAATTATGACCATTCATATGTTGATTCATCCTATTTTTAACACATTGTAAGTTATTATTTAAGGCATATACAATTGCATTGGATTCCTTAAGATGATTATGTAGAGTTGGAACCTTTACTTGATGAATAACAAAGTCTCTAGATCATGGGGGTTTCTAATTATATAAGGTGGTGAAGGGAGTCATTTTAGTTAATGTATGATAAGTTGTGTTATATCACCATTGAGCTAGAGATAACCATTTAGACAATTATTGGGGTTTAGATTATACAAAAAATCATAAATAACATTCTAAGTGCTTATTTACAATACCTATTCATCTGAATATGCAAGATAAATACAAATATTTGAAGAAGGTGATGCCAAAGCACTTGTGTTAATAAAATTTGAAATAATTGATGAAATATAACCTTATTTGAGTGGAGCAAACACTTCTACATAAGAATGTAATTCTCTATGCAAAATATTTGAAGGGAAAAACAAAGCTACTATTCTCAATCTTCAATCTCAGTTATATTCTTTAAAATTTAATAGTTAAAGTATTGAACCATTTATTTGAAAGGTAGCAGATATAAAAGCAAAGCTATTAACTCTAGGAGAGAAAGTAAAAGAAAAATTTCTTGTTCAAGTGATATTGAGAGCACTTCTGGAAAGCTACAAAAATCTAGTCACATATTTACAAGTTCTATGTAAAGAAACTTCATTTTATGACTTAGTCAACACTTTCAAAGAATGTGAAGTAGAAAATTCAGCCAAATATGAAATTACTAACACTACCTTGGTATCAAAGGATAATACACAAGGTAATATTGCTTCAAATCCAAGATATAGATCCAAATGGAAAACAAGATATTATCAAATATGCAAGAAAAAGGGTCAAAAAACAAATGTATATAGATACAATCAAATAAATCAGATGAATATAAATCAAGTTGATCAAATAAAAAATTCTGTACAATAAAGGTAATATCGATACAATACTCAATGACAACAAAAATTTCAGCCTCAATATTTTCAATGTCAGTATCCTTCTCAATGTCAATATAGTCATCAACAACAACCATAATTACAATATAGAGAGGGAAATAAAAAAGGACATCTAACTCAAGAAATTAATGAAATTCAATAATTAGAAGAAACTATTGAAGAAAAATAATTCAAATTTGTCACAACTTACTTAACAACCTATCTAGTCTTACCTAAATGCATTGTAACTAAAATAAACTTAAATCTGTCACAATATTTTGAGAATCCCAACTAAACTATCCACCACATAATATTAATCATATCATAGTTTTCCAAAATCCATTACATAAATTTAACATCTACACCTAAGGTGAATAATCCTTAAGAACTTTCCAAGAATAGACATAATTCTAATGCTTTCTATATTTTAAAAAAATTTAAACAATATCTTACCCAAAATGAGTAGAACCACATCTATAAGAATAGACAATTAATACTGAAATAGCTATAAGCCACACAACAACCACATCAATGCATAAATTTATCCTGGAAGAAACCTCAAGGGGAAACCTAACCTCAAATAAAACCATCATTATTTCATTAATCAATTTAAAACTTTACATAAGATGTGGACAACCCATATTATCCTAAACATACTAAGGAATCTATCACGTCTACCAAATTACTCATAATAGGTGGTCCTTCATTACTTGTAGATGTCGCTGTGACTATGTCTTGGAAATTTGTTCCTATAAACTCCAATCTAATATCATAGCAATGGTTGGAAAAAGTAGAAGACAATCAGTAAATACCCCATGTGCAGTTTGGTTCAATTCTAGCATATCGTCCAAGAACTAACACTTGACCCTCAACTCTTCATCATTTTAAGAGTATTCAACTGTAGTACCTGGAGTTGAACCTATCCAACAAGAATGCATAAAGTTGATGCTGGTATTCTTGGAGCCTTACACTAATACTAAAACAATTGAACTTCGAAACCGAAGTGCCCTCCACTCTGATTTATCAATGCTAACTAAACATAGTAGATTCAAGATTATATAACCATTTTCTGGTATCTATCGAAGCTATATAATACATATAGAACTTGGAATCACATATTCAACTTATTAATTTTCCAGATCTATCCATAGTAGCATAACAAATTTTGAAACTACATATTATTCTATCAAATCATCAATGCTTTTTAATGTAAAAAATAAGCTGGAACAACAATTCATTTTATCATTCCTTCATTGCTACCTAATACATCACAAGTTTGGGGACAACATATCCATTTTATCCATTCACTAATACCATCGATTGCATTATAAAATTTGGAATAATATTCCTACTTAATACATTCTCTAATGCTATCTAATGTATTATAAAATCCAAAATAACATTCCTATTTAATCCATTCTCTAATGCTATCAAATGCATTATAAAATCTGGAATAAAATTCCTATTTAATCCATTCTCTAATGCTATAAAATGCATTATAAAATCTATAATAACATTCCTATTTAATCCATTCTATAATGCTCTCAAATGCATTATAAAATATGGAATAATATTCCTATTTAATCCATTCTCTAATGCTTTCAAATGCATTATAAAATCTGGAATAACAATCATATTTAATCAATTCTCTAATGCTATCAAATGCAATATAAAATCTGGAATAACATTCCTATTTAATCCATTCTCTAATGCTATCAAATACATTATAAGATCTCTAATAACATTCCTATTTAATAAATTCTCTAATGCTATCAAACGCATTATAAAATCTAGAATAACATAACATGTAAAAGACTCCACATCCTACTACAAAAAGTCTTAGACGTAGACAAGAACACTCAACTTGACTTCTAGGTTATTTCAAGCAATTTTTTTTTGCGTCCAAACATTTTTACAACAACCATAGTTGTTTTGGCTCGATAAGATAAACTAATCCCTCTTCTACAAATAACAACACAAGATACATGCAAACAATTATTCAATGAAGGCTTCTCCTCATGGACTAACCTCTAATTAATGGTGAGATCCACAACGATTCAAGATGAATCCACTATCTATATAACTACAATAACATCAATCCACATGCAACACTATAACCAAGTGTAGTCCTTAAACCTCTAATAAGATAGAGAAGGTATTTAGACTTCTCAGTATGCTGGGTACCAAAAATACACAACAAGTAACAGGTAAGGGTACCAGGTTGGGTAGTTTACATGACACTCAAACCTATCATCCCAACTATTTCATCCTAACGGTTTACTACACCAAAAGAGAAGTTTAAAAAAGAATAGAAAAACTATTTAATAGCTCTCTCAACTGAGCCAACTTCAAGGTCTTCTTTTATAATCTATCTCATAGGTCCAATGCACAATATGTTTCAAATAGCGAGTGCAATGAAACCTCTTACCACTGGTTGTGAAATAATAGCACCCTCACGAAAGCATTGGAAACTCTTTTACTACCAATAACACAGTGAGAAGACATAAATTTAATAAGCATACCTACATGTGATCAAATATTATTACAGTGAATCGGGTCTTTTTCCTCAGTGTTGCCACTCTAGACTTCCTTTCGTGGAGCGATTTTCCACCACACCCTTCATTGAAAAATGCCTCCTCTCTTTCTAGTTTTCTTGGGCATCCCAAATGGAATTGCCCCACCTCAACTTCCACACTACTCCATCACCTTTTTATTTGGAGACTCTCAACATGGGTTCTCAGTTGAACAAACCATGAAATTTACTTTGTTTCTCCCCATGTCTACCAAGGATTCGGTGCCTTACCAAACACTTAGAAAACCTAACCTTTTTAAATAATAATAATAATAATAATAATAATAATAATAATAATAATTCAATTAAAGTAAATCCAAGGCTCTTATCTTTTCTCTTCTCTGTGAATTTTCACAAATATATAAAAAGAATCTTACGATCATAAAAGATCATATTAAAATCGATAATAAGAAGTCCACCATACTAATTATGCTTACCACAAGTGATTGTATAATGCAGCGATATGAAATGTAATGCAATGCAATATTTTTGTATTTTTGTTATTTTAATGATATTTTTGGATTTTTTTTAATATTATAATAAAAAATTATATATATATATATATATATATATATATATATATATATATATATATATATATATATATATACGGACTTTTTGGGTATACCTTTGGGGCTTTTTGGGTGACGAAAGGGTTTATGGGTACTTTTGGGGCTTTTTGGATGATCAAAGGGTTTATAGGTACCTTTGGGGCTTTTTGGATGATCAAAGGGTTTATAGGTACCTTTGGGGATTTTTGGATGACTAAAGGGTTTATAGTACCTTTGGGGCATTTTGGATGACCAAAGGGTTTATAGGTACCTTTGGGGAATTTTGGGTGACCAAAGGGTTTATATGTACCTTTGGGGAATTTTGGGTGACCAAAGGAATTATGGGTACCTTTGGGTCTTTTTGGGTGACCAAAGGGTTTATAGATACCTTTGGAGCTTTTTGGGTGACCAAAGGGTTTATTAATATCTTTGGGACTTTTTGGTAGGGTGTGATGCTTTAAGCGTGAAAAGGCCACAGATGAAGGATATTCAAGGGGCCAGGCTCCTCAAATCTTTTAGTGGAAGCTAGGTGATAAGTTCCCTATCTAATATGACTAGTGATAATGTATGGATCTAACCATTTTACCATAAATTTATCCCATAGATGGGGTGGAAAGTTAGAGTTTTGTTGGTTCTCTTTTAAAACAAGGTCATCAACCTGAAATTCTCTAGGATGGACTTTCATGTTATAGGCTCTCTTAAACCACTCTTGATAAACACGTAGGTTCTCAAGAGCATTAACACGTCGCTCATCAAGCAAACTTAATTGGTCCAGGTAAGCCTACTGCATGATGTCATCATCGATGAACTCTTCCATGGATATGTGCAGTGATGGGATTTCTAGCTCTAAAGGCATGATGGCCTTAGCACCATACACTAGTGAAAATGAAGTTGCCCCACTGGGTGTCCAAATACTAGTGCAGTAGGCCCAAAGGGAAAGAGTCAATTGAGTATGCAAATATTTGTGATTATCCTTAACGATTTTATTTAAAATGGTAATTACTATTTTGTTTAATGCCTCAACTTTCCCATTTGCTTATGGATAATAGGGCGTATAATAGCTATGCTGGATGTTATATTTAGTTTTTAAAGCATGCAAATATTTATTCTTGAAAGGTGGCTCATTATCTAAAATTATTTTGGATGGGATACCAATATGACAAATGATATTTTGTAACATGAACTCCACAATGCGAGGCCTAGTTGTAGTGGTAAGAGGAATTGCTTCCATCCATTTTGTGAAATATTCGATGGTCGTAATGATAAAGCGTGTGACGGATTGAGGAAAAGGGTGAGATTTTCCTAATTAAGTCAAATCCCCATTGCAAAAAAATCTAAACTTATTGAATTAGTTGTAAGGCCTGAGAAGGTACGTGTGTCAAATTAGCATGGTGTTGACACTTTATGCACTTCTTAACATAAGAACAACAATCTTGCTCTAAAGTTGTCCAATAATAGCCCATAAAAAGAATGCACTTTGTGATGGTCATACTGCTAAAATGGCCACCACATGTACCGTCGTGCGCTTGGGAAATTTTCCAAACTATATCTTTATATTCTAAGCAACAAATGAGGATACCCTCGTAGCTTCAATGATACAACATGTCTCCAAGTAAGACATATTTTTCTACTTTTTATTGAATGTGAATTTGGCGGCATGCAAAAATTTAGAAGGGATACTACCAAGCTTTAGGTAATCTTTTACATAGATGGACAAATCTTGATTTGAAGAATCCTCAATTTGATTAATTGCTTGATCCTTTTGAAGTTCATCTCTTACGAATGTTTATTGGGAGAGAACTTGTAGATATAGCGTTGTGCTGTTATCAAAAGGAGTTTGAGGGAATAAAGTCCCCCAAGTGGTATTAATTAAGCAATTGTAAATTTGAGAGAATCGTTCATGAGAAGGTTTAATTTCAATCATGTGGACTTCTAGCATGGATTGAAGGTCCTCACGCTTAGTTACAGATTGTGATAGTGTTTTGACTTGAATGTTTGTTATATCATTAGAAGGGTTCTACAGAATTAAATACCCTATGAAGGCCATTATGTTCAAAAAATTATTAGATGATTGAGGGAGTTCCTCAATATCATACCATTCATTTTTTGCCAAAATTATATCCAGAAGGGCTTTGTAGGCATGCAAGATTGGGAATCTACATTAGAATATTCCCTTGACTTGATTGGAAATCATCAAAAATGTTGAGCTTAGTTATTTTCATTGTGATTACCATTTGAAGGCATATGAGAATGGATTCATACTTGACATTATTGTTGGTGCATAGAAAATAGAGTTTGAATGACAAGGGTATTGGAGCCCCTTAAGGTGTAAAAAACATAATTTACATACCACCCCCTTGCTTGCACTTAGAGCCATCAAAAAATAAAGTCATGTTAGCCTATGCTTCAGGCTCTTCAAGATCAGGTCATTCTGACACTTGAAAGATTTCATCATCAAGAAGCTCTACACTAAGAGGTTGGTTATACTGAAGGGGAGCCTCTACGAGTTGATTGATGATGACCTGACCTTTAATTGATTTTTGTTCAATGAATTTGAGGTCAAATCCTATCAACAACATAATCCATTTGATCGTGTGACTGTTATGGTAAGTATGACTCATCATATATCACAATGGATTCTCTTTGGATACTACATACATAGTATGATTGGGAATATAATGGCATAGCTTTTTAGTGGAAAAAACCACTGCTAAGTATAGCTTCTCAACATATACGTAATTTATTTTGTAAAGGGTGTAGCTAAGTTAGTAAGTAGCTTTTTCTTTATGCAATTCATTCTCTTGGGTCAACATGGTGCCCAATGCAAGATCAATAGCTGAGATGTATAGATAGAATGACACTCCTGGTAAGGGAGGGGTCAATACTGGTGGTGAATCCAGATATTGTTTAATTTTGTCAAAGTCAGCTTAACACTCATCATCCTAGTTAAATACGACCCCCTTGTGTAAAAATTTATTCATAGGTTGGCACTTATCCAATAATTTGGCTATGAAGCACTTGATGGATGTAACCTTTCCTTAAATAATACGTAGCTGCTTGATAGTAGTTGGAGTAGGCATTTTAAGGATTAACTTAACTTTATTTGGATCGACCTCTATGCCTCATTTAGAGACTATGAATCCTAAGATTTTTCCAAATGTGATACCGAAGATGCGCTTATTGTAATTTACTCTAACATTATGTTCAATGAGGGGATCGAGGACTTTGCACAATACATTAATGTACTCATGGCGAAGTAAAAATTTAGCCAATAAGTCATCTATGTAATCTTCCTAAATTTTATGCATGTAATGGTGGAAGATATAAGTCATAGCTCATTGGTAGGTAGAATCAATGTTTTTGAGGCTGAAAGGCATGACTTTATAACAAAATGTCCCCCAAGGTGTTGTGAATGCTATTTTGAGTTGGTCTTTTGGATTAATACAAATTTTATTGTATCCAAAGAAATCATCCATCAGGGATAACATCTAGTGTCCTATTGTGGCATTTACTAGTGCATCAATGTTTGGCAAAGGGAATTCATCCTTAGGACTTGCTTTATTTAAATATAAAAAATTGATGAAAATGCAAATCCTTCCATCAGGTTTCTTGATAGGTACTATATTGGAAACCCATGGTGGATAATAAACTAATATAATGAAATTAACATCTAACAATTTTTGCAATTTGTCTTTCACCATTAAGGCCACTGTTGGATGCATTTTGTGCAGATTTTTCTTGACTCGTTTTGCATTTGGGTCAATCACAAGATTATGCGTGATGAAATTTGGATCTAGTTCTGGCATGTCTTTATAAGACCATACAAAAGCTTATTTATTCTCTTTTAGAAGAGTTGTATAATTAGCTTGCTTAGTAAGGGATAAGCCTTCACCTAACTTTATGAATTGGGGATTTTTTAGGATCTGTGCCAGTATCATTATCAATTGTTGGCTCAATTGACATATGAGACCCTTCTTCCAACTAGTGTGGAGTAAGGATTAAATGAATGTCGTTAGCTAGGTTTATGTCATCAGTTGAAAAATTAAGTTCAACCTGAGTGTGAAATTTTTTTTGAGTAGGTCTTGGAGAAAAATGAAATGGTTTTAACATTTCACCGCAAGGCCAATACTCTAATGGATATGGGGGGAATCTCCTTGATCAAAGTCAATTGCCTTAATGTCAATGTGAAATGGATTGAATGGGTTATTCAAATCATGAAAGGGTGCAATAAGATCTATGGAAATCATATTAATGGATGGATTATCTCCATTGGATGGACAATTGGGTCTATTAATAAGAGGCTGTCAGAAGACTTGCAAGGGTGGTTGTAGTGGAGGTGGAATAACCGAAGGTGGTTGATGTGGAAGGGAGTGAGCTTGATCCTTGAGTGGAAAAAGCTATCACCATATGGGATGTTGTAATGGGAATACTTGTAGATGGAATTCTTCTTTGTCATTCAATAGGATGACCTATTCCTATACCTCATATGAACTAGGGAATTTAATGGGTGCTATGTCGTAATCCAATTCATCATAGGTTTTTCATTCATAAGGAGGACCTTGATCCTATTCCTCATTGTTGAATGGGAGAGTACACGAACCTTCACTTTCTTCATAGGATTGGGTGAAATTACAATATAAATATTGATCTATCATATTTGTGGGAAAATAATCCCCCAAAGAGTGGACATGATTAGGATTAGCATAAGGATCGCATGCAAGCTCATCCCTATAGTTCAAACCTAGGTACTCTAAACTCTCTGTGAGGACATCAAGAAGCATAAAGTTGTTGTGTCCTAAGCCAGATTTATCATATGGTAATTGATATTACGACTGGAAAGGAACACGAGTACCTTGTTTGTACAACCCTAAACCATAGCCATGCCAATGGTACTGATGGAGATATTGCATGGTATAGTCAAGATTGAACATATAATTGATATCCTCAGAAAAGGGTTCTTCATTCTCCTCTTACTAAGGATATGGTTATGTGCCATATTCAATACCCCTACATATGAAGTTTGTTTGATTGGGAGGCATACCTAGAGGTATGATGGTACCTATGGGAAGATGAGGTCATCCCATATTCTATATTGTATCAATGGCTAGAACTGTTGTGATATTCCTTACTAGGTACTCTCCTAAACCCATAGTAGCTAAATGGACTATGATTTTGGATGGTGAGGATGGAGGATATGGAAGCGAGTCCTGAGATGACTCAATGTTTACCTCATGAGGTGGTTCCTCATCTACTATGCTAGGAATCTCTTCCATGGAAATGATAGAGATGATTGAAGGGATCTCATCAATTGGAATCTTCAACATGTTCTTCTGTGGAGGATTTGATGATGAAGAAGGTGTATTTTAAGGTGCAATTGATGATGATGGTATAGAAAAATATGGTAATAGATCAATGGAATACAATGGTGAAGGATTCAGATCTTGAATGGATGTATTCGATTGGAAGTCCACATGATTTTATGGCAAGGTTGAGTCGGGGATATTATTCATCAAGTTGCAATATTTGAAGGGCTCAAGGTCTACGAAGACTCCTAGGGTTGCAATTCAATTGACTTAAGGATCTCCATAAGAGCTTCTCGATGATGTGGAGACTATTGAATAAGCTCATAGATAGAGAGTCAGGTCAATGTTGTTTGTAATATTTGAGCAAGCTTACTATTTATGGTGACCATTGGATGAGGTGGAAGATTTTGCATTGGAGGTGGTAGAGGTTGTGACATGGAGAGAATATCGTTTGAAGCTACAGGTGGTGCAACTTGATTTGGATAACACCTATTCCTTGTCATGATGCTAACCATATCGATAAACCCTTGTTGAGAGGGTATCATATGGACCTTATTTACCTATTTAACTTGTTTTACCTACACCTTGTGAGTGGGAAATGGATATTTAAAGACACCCATTTGTTGATTACTTGTCACGAGAGTGTTATCAACTTGAATATAATTCATCTAAATCATGTCTTGTAGTAGTATTTTGAACCCATAGCACATTTGCATGTCATACCCATTATGTCTATGGTATTGTTGGCCAAAATGACCACATACAGGAAAATAAGGAAGAATCTCCCCAAATACTAAGCTAAGGCAAGAGGTCATGATGGAGCAATATTTTGAAGGCCATAGAGCAGTCTAAGACTGAAAGTCATGATGGCATGACATTTTGAATGCCGTGGAGTAGTTTAAGGCTGAAAGTCATGATGGCACAACATTTTGAAGGTCGTGGAGTATTCTAAGGCTAAAAGTCATGATGGCACGATATTTTGAAGGTTGTGGAGTAGTCTAAGGCCAAAAGTCATGATGGTGCAATATTTTGAAGATCATGGAGTAGTCTAAGGCCGAAAGTCATGATGGTGCAACATTTTGAAGGCTGTGGAGCAGTCTAAGATCAAAATTTGTGATGGCATGACATTTTGAATGTCATAGAGTAGTATAAGGCTAAAAGTCATGATGGTGCAACAATTTGAAGTCCATGGAGTAGTCTAAGGCCAAAAGTCATGATGACGTGACATTTTGAAGGCCGTGGAGCAGTCTAAGGCCGAAAGTCATGATGGCACAAAAGTTTGAAGGTCGTGGAGCAATATAAGGTCAAAATTCATGATGGTGCAATATTTTGAAGGCCGTGGAGTAGTCTAAGGCTGAAAGTCATGATGGCACGATATTTTGAAGGTCATGGAGCAGTCTAAATGGCATGACATTTTGATAAGCAAAGAACAAAACAAAGGCAAAAGTTGTGATGAAGTGACATTCTAAAGGCCACGGAGACCACAAAGTCTGAAATATAAGATAAATATCTACGTAACAATAATATCCCAACCTCTTTCAATTAGAGACTCCACCACTCTTCAATTCTCTTTGTAACAAATTTTAGTTTTTTGTTACGTAAAACTCTTATATATAGAATGAGCGAATGAAACAAAGGGTCGACTCTTAGGTGTTTACAAGGCTATGTACTCAGACTTCTGAAAGATAAATAAAGATCAAAGTTCTTGTTATTTACTCACTGGTGTATAAAAAATCAAGTATGTATGTGTTGTTCATTGCTACTTAAATCTTGTTTGAATGTAATATGCATCAACTCTTAATTTGAATCCTCACATCATTATTCTGTTAAATATCTACAATCTAAATTTATGGATTGAGTATAATTAAGGATTCACCAAGGGATTTTAGTTTCTATGTTTGGTCCTGTTGTAATTTCTATAAAAGGTTGTAATAGTTGTTGTTGTTGCTTAATCTATACCGTCTTAATTATCTAGCATTAGCTATATTTACCTCTCTTTTTATACCTTATTTTCCCCTCCCTTTTCCTAAAAGAAACAAAGGAACCAACCTCCTCTGGAGATTGAACCAAGAAGATTCCGTTCTAACCTGGTCATTCAATGTTGGTAATGTCTTGGGCACAAAAGATAACTGAAGGCAGATTTTGCTCCAATAGTTACCTTCAATATAGGTCTTCATGATGTCCCATAGACTTTGGTTTACCCATACTCGAATCTATTTTTTGGATCTCAGGTAGAGTAATTGCTTTAGTTGCATATAAATGATCAATTAGGGAATCCATAGACTCAACGAAAGGCGTAAATTTTTACTTAGGGCAACATTATAGGTTTTTCCATTTGATTCATTTGAGTTTTGTTATTGGAACTTGCAGGAGGAGGTTGAGCTTGATAGTTTAGATTTTGAATAAGCATTGGTTGCATAGCCCCTAGAATGCTAATGGTAACTTGATTAACTACTTTCAGCTTTTTTTATACCGGATTTCCCTTTGTGTTCTTATTCCACTCCTTTTTACGGAGTTTTACGATATCTCCCTCTTGAATTTTTATTTCTTTGATTGTTCTAGCTTGCACTAGAGTATCTTCAAGATTGTGATATTGTTGGAGTTGTAGCAATAATAAAATTGGATTTAAATAACTCTTGGAAAATATGTGAGTCAACTAGATACTGGTAGTAGGTATGGTAGTTTAACGAGAAGCATTCACCACTTGTTACCATAATTCATGATTGAATCATCTTCATATTGCTTCAAACCCATGAGGTACATCAAAGTCACCTTTCGCTTAGTGTTAAAGGTGAAACATTCTAGGAATGCATCCACAAATTATTCAAAGCTATGGATGTTGTGCCTTGGGAGTTAATTGTACCACTCTACGACTAGGCCAAAAAGGGTAATCAAAAATATTCTTAAAAGTAAGGCATCGTTATCCCAGATATTGAAGTATTGATTCATAAACCTAGTAACATGCTCCTATGCATCTTCTTCTCCTTTGAATCTATATATTTTGGGCATTTTGAAATGCTTTGGGTATGGAGGGGAAGGTATTAATGGGTGAAGCGATTGACTGCAAAGTTGATGCAAAGTGGGATTTTGAAGCCCAAACCCAGAGGTCTTGATTTTTGTTGTTTCCATGCCTTCTAGCAATGCTTTATATGCATAAAAGGATTTGATATCATCTTATTTGATTTTGTCCTGCGAGAGAGGGAGATAAATTTCAAAAATATGGTGTGGTGGTTGATTGTCATCAACCATACCTCCATAAGGTGCTTCTAGGTATTCCTCTTATGGTTCCAAATCATCATAGGCTTTGTAAAGTTTTTTATGCATTGGCCTACAAGGAGGAACAAATACCTGCAAAAGGCAATCTATGTTTGGCCTAGAAGGTAAGTCCCGATTAGGCCTAGGAGGTCAAGGAGGCAACATTTGGTTAGGCCTAGGAAGCCTATTTTGATTAAAATTAGGTTACCTCTAATGAACCCCCTATCTATGAGTACTTTGGGTAGGGACCCTGTTGCATAAGGTATCTTGAATTTTCTATTCAATTCTTTGTTTTTCTAACTGATTCTGATGATCCAAGCATTGTTTATCCAACCAAAGTTGATTGAATTAAGTTTGGTGGTCAACATATATTTTGACAATTTGATTTATCTTATCATCTGTAGGAGGTCTATTAGACCTAAAACTATTTCCATGATGCCTATCCTATTTAGGAGGATCTGAAAGATCAACTACAAGCTTCTATCGATTGAGAGAGGTTGCGTTCACTCGAGGTTCAGTCCTAAATAGAAATTATTTATACTCAGTTGGTGCAAAAGCACATCGTTATTGCATGGAATAATTAAACTAAGGATAATACAGACTCTCCTCATGTCTTCCTTCATCAATGAGGAAGGGAAAGGCTAAATTTGCTTGCCCAGGGTGATGAATATCATACTCATATTGGTACTTATATTGCTAAGACATATTAGGGTGATTTAAGGGTATATTTTGATCATTTGGTCTTGCTCATGGTGAATAGTCTTGATATTAAATGTAGGTGTGCAAGGTAGACCGATAAAGCATGCAAATGCATGGTATTTATCTATTTGTTTGTACCTCAATACGTGGTTATTGTTATTGAAATAAGGCATGTGAAGTGTCTATATGGAAAGTAAGTTCCTTGATTAGGACCATAACCTGTAGGGGTGTCTCGGGTAGGGGTCCCTTATAGGTTAGGTTATTGATTTGAAATTTTAGGACTTGGATGAGTAGGAGGTCACCAAGGAGGTATAATCATATCCTTAGGATCAAATTGGAGATGACCTACATCTCCTTGCCTACTCTCTACAATTTCAACCCTTTAATAGGCTTGGTTGTAGGTGCATACCATAAGTAATTTGTTCTAAACCCTATGTGATTATATCTTTTACAAATTTTAATGAAGAAACACACAAGAATAAAAACACACAATAATACAAGTGTTTATCTCTTTAAAAATTTATGTTTTCCCTAAAATGTTTAGTGTGTTTTTGATTTATTGTTTTGCAAAGAGATATCTTTTCACGTGTTTGAAGAGTGTTGATGTAATTTTCAATTTGTTAAAATGATTTCACATTTATACTCACAACTCAAAAACTGACAATGAAAGTTCTATCATGTAAACCAACCAAAGTATGGCTATGAAGCCCATACCTGATCAAGGAGCACAGGTCCTACCAGTCCTCACCCATACTGATTGTGGGAAATATACACCCTTTGAATATGAATGCGTGCTATTTTCCATGGCTAAGATAGTTCTTGGAGCTGACTTTAGCCAAAAAATAGGGTTTATATCATGCGAGCAACCTAGTGGAGATGAAGCCCACCGTCGTTGGTCTCTATTAGTGGTTGGGTATCAAGTTCCAACTCACCAATGTTAAAATATGACGTGGTGTGTGTGGTTCCGTTTATACTTAAAGAAAGTAAAAAAAAATAGCACTCAATGAACCTTCACTAAATGCAAAATAACATTTCACTTTCAGAAGTATAACATGAATAATGGAACCTACAAAATGCAGTCCCTATATAAACCTAACCATTAGGTAGGTTATAAGCAATTAGACCATACAAATGCATGCTTAAGCTATTATTTTCCTATTTTTATTTTATTTTTGTTGTTTTTAGTAGAAAGTGAATTCTACTCTTCAAAAAACATGGAAAAGACATAAAAAGACTAAATTTAATATATTTTAAATAATAATCATGCAAAGTAAAGGTCTAGATACTCATCTCGAAATCCTAATATGCTATTGTTTCTGTTAATTTGAGTTGTAAATCCCCTATTTTGTGGTCATCCTGGGGTGGGATAATTACAAATTTATGGGTCATCCCTGGGTGGGATGGCTATTGTGGCCATCCCTAGGTGTTCCAATTAGGAAATCAGAGGTCATTTCAAGCCAAAACGACCAAAACCTACAATATTTCAATGACAAAAATAGGGTCAAAACTTGCAAAAATGAGATATAGGTCCCACCGTGATTGTCACTATAGAGAAAAAAACATGGTGCACCTAGCAAAGGAAAATTAAATGCATCTATTATTCTATTTAAGCATTCAAAAGTGACATTAATGTAATCATAATGACAAATAAGTGAAAGAAATGGGGGGTTCTCTTTATATTAATTTATTTGCAAAATGCATGGTGACAAAATGTCCCCTTGAGGGCTCTTAATTGATACAATTCATTACGATGTTCAAAGTATCTAATCCTTTCATAAAATCAAGGTGCGCTTTTAGTTTCTTCCTCGTACTCACGAATTGAAGAGTAGGATTTTGCTACTGTTGCGATGATCTATATATATTCAAACTTGTAGCTCTTTCCTTGCATGCTGAAATACCTAGATTTACACACAAGAAACTAAAATTGGTTAATAGCATGTGAGGATTAATGTGAAATCAGAAAGATGCATGCAATATTGGATATAAAGGTGAAACAGGTGGTACAAAACTATTCCAAATTGTACCAAAATTTAGCATAATGCATATTGTATACTTTAGGAATGATCTATATTGAAATTGAAATGAAATTGTAAGCAGAATACATGGTCATCCCTAGGTGTTCCAATTGGGACTGTTATAATGAAAAACCTAATTGAAAGTCCAAAATTACTTCAAAATGCACCAAATTCTAGTATGAGTACATAAAATGCTCTAGAAATTATCTACACTAAAATTTACCCAAAATTATGTGCAGATTCATGGTTGTCCCTAGGTGTTCCAATTGGGACTATTAACCGTCCCAAGGGGATGACCACCAAACCTGGTGGTTTTTACCACCAATTCCTCTAGGATATGGTTCAGACTACTTCTAGGGGTTTTAACCTTAAATTTGGTGATCTAGTTCATATAAATAGATGGGTTTTGGAATGGATTTGCATATTTGGGATCACTTGCAAACCTCCTTCGATGGTTGGAGATTTTTGTAGGAAATTTTGAGTAGTTATGTTGTCATTGATGTTAAGAATCAGTGTTAGTGATGTCAAAAGTTAGTATAAGGAATTGACAAAAGGAGGGTTAAAATATTTATATTTTAAGCCCAAGATATTTGGTTTTAAGCTTCATATGATTGGTCAAAATATTGTCTAAATACCCTGAAGGAAGGAGATACCTAGGCCTAAAGGAAATAATATTATAATATTTATTATTATAATATTAAAGTTGTTAAGAGAAGGTTTAAAGTGAAGGAAGAAGACACCTAGGCCCAAAGGAAATAATATTATTATATTTATTATTATAATATTAAAGTTGTTAAGACAAGGCCTAAAGTGAAGGAAGGATATACCTAGACTCAATGAAAATATTATTATAATAATAATTATAATATTAACTGTTAAAATAAAAGCCTAAGGTTACTTATAAATTAATTATAATATTCATATTATAATAAATTTATAACCCCAAGTAAGGTTTCGACGTAAAACATTAAGTTTAAATGTTTATTTCTACCGACATTCGAGCAAGAAAGGATTATGGTATTTATACCTTAAGGTTTGAAGATATAAAGCAAGTCTCCGAAAAAGCACATGTACATATTGTTTTAATCTGTTGATGCGAATTCATGAGCATAAGAGGAAAAACTATTAAGCAAAGGAAAGAACATGAAAGGATAAAGCGGCAAAGGTTGATATTACCATCACAAACCATGTGGTTGGGCTAGTGGAAAATCTTGGCAGTATAAGTCGTTTGTGAATGGTAGGTCTCGCATTTGATTCTCGATGGCACCAGAGGAGAGAAAATTGTGTTTTAAGCATTTTGGTGCCAAGCGAAAGATACAAAGCGTAGTAGGTGCTTTAGAGGTCTTAAGTGAACGCTTAGCTCACATGACAGTTAAGCCACAACTAAGGCACTGGTAGCAGTACAATGGGGGATCGAATCCTATGAAGGTAGTGCACAAAGGTATTTGTTTTGCTTTAATAAGATTTGCACCTTTGGTTCTAAGTCATATGGTATGCATTGTTGTGGAGGTATAAGGTGTTAAAAATAATTTTATTTTTGTCATATTGAGGGTGTTGAATAATTTGAGTTTTGATTTAACAAGTGCATTGGAATATTTCTGAATGGTGGTTATAATTATTTTGAAAATGCATTTATGATAAGTAGGGAGATATAAGAGAATAAGTTTTATTATTCTATGCATTCAAATTCTGAAGGAAGTTATAGTGAATTATTTTGAAAGTGAATTATTGGAGTCCTTGTTGATTATGTTTTGAGTGTGTTAAGATGGAGTTAAAATATGTATGAGGCATTTTTATTATCTATATGTTCTATTAATCATTTTGAAGGGTTTGATTATTTGATAAACGTAGAGAGTGTTATGGAATTTATTAGGCACATTTTGGAAGGAATACCTTATGGAGGTTTTGAAATAGAGTGTTACTATCTAACCTTTTGAGTGGTATAAGGAGAATTGATTGTGAAATATATTTTGAAGATATAACTCCATCAAAGTAAAAATATATGGGCACATCATCCTTTGATTGAAGTGTTGTTGGATTAAATGTTGTGAAATATAAGGTGGAGTGAAAAGGATTTTTTGATAAGCATTGTTGGAAATATTTGTGTGGTTTTTATATGAATGACTAGTGAATGTTTAGAGAATATTTAAGATAGAAGATTGAAATTATTTGAGTTAGGGTTTGAGGCCCACATTCTTCTATTTTTTTGAATAAGTATGATAACACTTGTTTAGGGTTTGTGAGCAGGTTGTGTTTCATTGATTGAATGAGTGCGTGAAACTTCTTGAGCATTTTTTTTAATGATATTGAAAGTGAATGTGCAAACATTAAAAATCAGATCTGTGAAAGCGACAGAATTAATGATTGAGTAGAACATCTTGAGGTTTTTATAGAGTACACCATTCTCTATATGTTCCAAATTTTAAATGAATTATGAATAGAATATGTCTAAACTACTTCAAGTTAAGGGAATTACTTTGAAGATTAGAAAAAATAATTGATGGTATTGTGTGCTATATTTGAGATTGATTGAGCATATCTTATGAGCTGTTTTGAGCATGTGTTAAAGCAGATTGAGAAAGTTTTTGAGAGGACTTGAGGGCAGATTTGAGACAAGTCTTGGTGAATACTTTAGTCTATATTTAGCAAGTTCCTGAGAGGACTTGAGGGCATATTTGAGACAAGTCTTGGTGAAGACTTGAGAGCAGATTTGAGGTAAGTCTTGGTGAAGACTTGTAGGTAAATTTGAGGTAATTCTTGGTTAAGAATTGAGAGCATATTTGAAGTAAGTCTTAGTGAAGACTTGAGATCAGAGTTGATTGATTGATTTGTTCAAGATTTATGTTAAGGCTTGGGGCAGATCTAAGCAGAGTTGATTGATTGATTTGTTCAATATTGTGTTAAGGCTTGGGATAGATCTGACCATAATTTATTGGTGATTGGATCAAGCTTTGTGTTAAGTCTTAATGACAAATTTGAGGATATATATTGGTGTATATTTGAGAGCAAATTTGTGCTAGGCCTGATATAGAGTTAGAGCAGATTTATACTACACTTGGGATAGAGTTTGGTGAAGATCTAAGATAGAATTGGGGGTAAAATTTGGAGGTGACAAAGTAGATAATAATAATTTATAGTGGATCGTGAGGATAGAGGATAAAGGTCTTCTGTGGAGATATATCCATAAGCCAAAGTAGTGGATGTAGAAGTATTATAGAATATCACCAACCAGAGCAGAGGGGAAAGAGTTATCCTATGGAGAGAGATCCACAAACCAGAGTAGAGGGGATAGAGTTCTCCTATGGATAGAGATCCATGAACTAGAGCAAGGTGAAAGAGTTCTCCTATGGAGTGTGATCCATGAACTAGTTGGAAATATGGAGTTATTCTATGGAGAGAGATCCACAAACCATTTGAGGAGAGAAAGTTCTCTTGGGTCAAGTTCCACAAACTAGAGAAGATGGAAAAGAGTTCTCATGTGGAGAGAGATTCAAAAATCATAGGATTAGGATATTGGTGTCTCCTTTGGATAAAGGTCCATAAATATTGTAATAGGGAAGTGATTTCCAAGATATTTATTGAGAAATTTTAGTAGAAATATTTTCTTCATGGAGTAGCCCACATTGGGTGAACCACGTTAAATTGGTGTCTTTATTATGTGTGATAATTTATGCATTACTTTGATTACTGCTATTAATATTGCCATTGATAATATTGGATAATATTGTTTGGGAAAGAAAAGTAAAAGTTGATCTTATACTGTTACTCCTCCTATTAGTATAAGCTTGTGTTTTTCAATTGATATCAGAGCGGGTTCCTTCGCAAGAGTTAAAAAAATTGAAAAAAAAGCTTATAGAAACACATATGGCATCTCATAATGGATATTCAAAAAATAAGGCACCATTGTTCAATGGGAACAATATTACTTTTTGGAGTGTAATAATGAAGACTTACTTGATGGCACAATGATCTGAGATATGGCAAGAAATTGAGGATGGATACACACCTCCATCTAGTCCTCCTACAGATAAATATGGTAAGCTCCTACATTTGTATAATGCAAAGGCAATGAATACAATATTGAATGGTTTACGTGAAGAAGAGTTTGTAAAAGTTATGCATTGAAAATTAGCAAAAGATATTTGGAAAAAGTTGAAGAAAACATAAGAGGGAGACAAAAAGGTCAAGATGGTAAAATTGCAAAATCATAAGAAAAATTTTAAATACTTGAAGATGAAGGATGAGGAAGACATTGCTACATACTTACTTCATGTGAATGAGGTTTTTAACTCCATGAAAGGACTTGTTATTAAATTTTAAGAATCATATGTTTATCAAAAGGTTTTAAGGTCACTCCCTATGAGGTATAGTGAAAGGTTTCAACAATAGAAGAAACAAGAGATATTAAAACTTTGACTAGGGATGAGTTACATGGAACTCTCACAAATTTTGAGATGAGAATAGGAAAGGATCCTATCCCCAAGAAATAGGCATATTTCAAAGTATCAAAGAAAACAAAATATAAGAAGTCAAATTCAAGTGATGAGTCATCCAATGATGAAGAAGTAAACTATAGCGGAAGGAACAAGAACTCAAGAAAGCAGAAATGTACAAAAATAATTAAGTGTTTCAATTGTGGTAAATATGGTCACTATGCATCTAACTATCCATAATCTGGAAGTAGAAGTGGTGAAGAGAAACAAGATCATAAGAACAGGGAAGTAGGAAAATATAGGTATCAAAATAAAAATAGGTATGGACAAAACAAGCATGAAAAGAAGTTTTTCCAGAGGCATAAGAAGAGTTTCTATGCAGATAAGACATGAAAGAGTTCAAGTGATAGTGATGGAAGATCCTTAGGTAGTGAATAAGAAGAAATTCTCTTTATGGCCATGGAAGAAGAAGAAGATGCTCCAATCCAAGAAAGTAAAAGGAAAAAGAAGGAACCAAGAATACTCAATATTTAATTTCAAGAATGTGATGAAGAGAAAGGAAAGTTTTTACAAGATATGACAAACTCAATAGCTAAAACAAGGAGATTTAAATAAGGGTTAGAGGTTAAAGTCTTATAATGTGAAAAATTAGAGCATGAGGTAGTTTCACTAAGAAAGAAAGTGAAAGAGTCTAAAAACAAGCTACATAGGTTTGGGAGAAGCTCAAAGACTTTGGATAAGATTATCAGTGCACAAATATTTTCATCAAATAACATAGGACTTGGTTTTGAAGAAGAAAAAAGAAAACAAGGAGAAGAGTCAAGGTCAAGCTCCAAAGAAGAAGAAGTTTTAGAGAAAGAAAGTGAAGGATAAAGTGATACTTATGAGGATAATTTGAAAAATAGAAGGTTCACAAAGGAATAAAATAATGCACAAAAAAGGAACATAGAACATCACAGGGAAGAAAGTACTAAGAGACCAATGGTTCAAAGGAAATATTTCTTCAAATGGCATTTCTTCTCATATAACAGGTTTGGTCACAAGGCTATGTAGTGCAGGATACATGAAAAGAAGGAATATGGTTTTACTAAGAGGAATTTCAGAAATGGGCATCTATTCCAAGGGTATTGTTACTCTTGTAATCATTTTGGTCATAAAACAATTGATTACAGGATCCATTACAAGAATGGGTATGGATTCACTAGGAGGAACTTCAAGATATTTGCACCTTCAAGGAACCACAACATTAAGTTTTATAAGTGTAATAATGTTGGGCATATGGCTAAGTGGTGTAGAAAAACATTTTTAGAGACAAGCAAGAACAAGGATATTCAAAAGAACCAAAATGGTATGTTGAGAAAGCAAGTTGACAAAGGAAAAGATCATTTTATGCTAGGAGTGACTTTACTCCCACCCCAAAATTAATCATCTCAAGGAGAGGATGTGGGAAGGGGGTTGAACTAAGAGTCTTATATTTAGCCCCAAAGGTGTCCCTTTGTCATTTATTTCAAAGGGGAGATATTTGAGTTAGGGGGAGAGCATTCAGTTAGGGGGAACAGTTTCTCAAGGGGAGCAGAATTGGAAAAAGAAAAAAGAATGGTTAAAAAAGGGTGTTGTCGTAAATGACAAATGGGGAGATTGTTGGAAATTTTGGGTAGTTATGTTGTAATTGATGTCAAGAGTCAGTGTCAGTGATGTCAAAAGTTAGTACAAGGAATTGATAAAATGAGGGTTAAAATATTTATATTTTAAGCCTAGGAGATTTGGTTTTATGCTTCATATGATTGGTGAAAATATTATATAAATACCTTGAAGGAAGGAGATACCTAGGCCTAAAAGAAATAATATTATAATATGTATTATTATAATATTAAAGTTGTTAAGACAAGGCCTAAAGTAAAGGAAGGATATACCTAGGCCCAAAGGAAATAATATTATAATATTTATTATTATAATAGTAAAGTTGTTAAGACAAGGCCTAAAGTGAAGGAAGGAGATACCTAGGTCCAAAGGAAATAATATTATAATAATTATTATTGTAATTTTAAGTGTTAAAAGAAAATCCTAAGGTTACTTATAAATTAATTATAATATTCATATTATAATAAATTTATAATCCTAAGTAAGGGGTTGGCGCAAAACATTAAGTTTAAATATTTATTTCCACCAACATTCGAGTAAGGAATAAGTATGGTATTTATACCATAAGGTTTGAAGACATAAAGCAAGTCTTCTAAAAAGCACATGTGCATATTGGTTTAATTTGTTTCATGAGTGCAAGAGGACATTTTTTTTTAATTTTTAAGCAAAGGAAATAATGTGGAAGGATAAAGTGACAAAGGTTGATATTCCCATCACCAACCATGTCGTTGGGCTAGTGGCAAAGCTTGGCAGTGAAAGTCATTTGCGAATGGGAGGTCTCACATTCGATTCCCGATGGAAATGGAGGAGAGAAAGTTTTATTTTAAGCATTATTACGCCAAGCAAAATATATGAAGAGCGGTAGGCCATTTAGAGGTCTCAAGTGAGCGCTTAGCTCACATGGTGGTTAGGTCACGGTTAAGGCGATATCGGTAGTACAATGAGGGATCGAATCCTACAAAGACAATGCACAAAGGTATTTGTTTTATTTTAATAAGATTTGTACCTTTGGTTAGAATTCATATGGTATGCACTATTGTGGAGGTATAAGGTGTTAAAAATAATTTTATCGCTGCCATATTAAGGGTGTTGAATAACTTGAGTTTTGATTTAACAAGTGCATTGGAATATTTTTGAATGGTGGTTATAATTATTTTGAAAATGCATTTATGATAAGTAGGGAGATATAAGGGAATAATTTTTATTATTCTATGCATTCAAATTCTGAAGGAAGTTATAGTGAATTATTTTGAAAGTGAATTATTGGAGTCCTTATTGATTATGTTTTGAGTGTGTTAAGAGGGAGTTAAAATGTGTATGAGGTATTTTTATTATATGTATGTTTTGTTAAGCATTTTGAAGGGTTTGATTATTTGAGAAACCTAGAGAGTGGTTTGGAATTTATTTAGGCACATTTTGGAAGGAATACCTTGTGGAGGTTTTGAAATAGAGTGTTACTATCTAACATTTTGTGTGGTATAACAAGAGTTGATTGTGAAATAGATTTTGAAGACATATCTCCATCAAAGTAAAAAGGTATGGGCACATCACCATTTGATTGAAGTGTTGTTTGATGTTGTGAAATATAAGGTGGAGTGAAAAGGATTGTTTGATAAGCATTATTGGAAATATTTGAGTGGTTTTTATATGAATTATTGGTGAATGTTTAGAGAACATTTGAGATAGAATATTGAAATTATTTGAGTTAGGGTTTAATACCCACATTGTGCCCTTTGGTTTAAGAAGTATGAAAACACTTGTTTAGGTTTTGTGAGCAAGTTGTGTTTTATTGATTGAATGATTGAGTGAAACTTTTTGAGCATTTGTTTTGAGTGATATTGAAAGTGAATATGCAAACATTAAAAATTAGATTTGTGAAAGCGAAAGACTTAATTATTGAGTAGAACATATTAAGATTTTGATAGAGTACATCATTCTCTATATGTTTTAGAGGTTAAACGAATTGTGAATAGAATATTTCTAAACTGCTTCAAGTTAAAGGAATTACTTTGAAGATTAGCAAAAACAATTGATAGCATTATGTGCTAGATTTGAGATTGATTGAGCATATCTTGTGAGATATTTTGAGAATGTGTTAAAGTAAATTGATCAAGTTCTTGAGAGCACTTTAGGGTATATTTGAGATAAGTCTTGGTGAAGACTTGAGAGCATATTGAGCAAGTTCTTGAGAGGACTTAAGGGCAGATTTGAGACAAGTCTTGGTGAAGACTTGAGAGCAGATTGAGCAAGTTCCTGAGAGGACTTGAGGATAGATTTGAGAAAAGTCTTGGTGAAGAATTGAGAGTAGATTTAAGGTAAGTCTTGGTGAATACTTATAGGTATATTTGATATATGTCTTGTTGAAGACTTTAGAGCATAATTAAAGTTAAGTCTTAGTGAAGACTTGAGAGTAAATTTTATTGAGTGATTTATTCAAGCTTTGTGTTAAGTCTTGGGGTAGATCTAAGAAGAGTTGATTGATTGATTTGTTCAAGCTTTGTGTTAAGGCTTGGGGCGTATCTGAGCATATAATTTATTGGTGATTGGATCAAGCTTTGTGTAAAGGCTTGATGATATATTTGAGGATAGAGGTTGGTACAAATTTGAGAGCAGATTTGTGCTAGACTTGAGACATAGTTAAAGAAAATTTGTACTACACTTGGGATAGAGTTTGGTGCATATATGAGAAAGTGTTGAGAGTAAGCTTTAGAGGTGACAAAGCAAAGGATAGTAGTCTTCAATGGATAGAGATCCATTATCCAGGGGTAGTGAGGATAGAGGTCTTATGTAGAGAGATATCCACAAGCCAGAGTAGTGAGGGTGAAAGTCTTCTAAAATATCACAAACCATAGCATATGGGAAAGAGTTCTCCTATGGAGAGAGATCCATGGACTAGAGTAGAGGGGATAGAGTTCTCTTGTGGAGAGAGATCCACAAACCAGAGCAAGGAGAAAGAGTTATCCTCTAGAGTGTGATCCACAAACCAACTAGGAAGATAGAGTTCTTCTTTGGAGAGAGATCCATGAACCAGTTGAGGAGAGAGAGTTCTCTTGGGTCAAGTTACACAAACTAGAGAAGAGGGTAAATATTTCTCCTATAGGGAGAGATCCACAAATTAGAGCATTACGAGAAAGGAGTCTCCTTTGGACAAAGGTCCATAAATATTGTAATAGGGAAATGATTCTGAAGAAATTTTTTGAGAGATTTTAGTAGAAATATTTTCTCCATGGAGTAGACCACATTGGGTGAACCATGTTAAATTGGTATCTCTATTGTGTGTGATGATTTGTACATTACTTTGATTACTTCTATTGATATTGCCATTGATAATATTGGATAATATTATTTAGGAAATAAAATTAAAAGTTGATCTTATACTGTTCACCCCCCTCTCAGTATAAGCTTGTGTTCTTCAATTTCAAGGGATTCAAAGTAGGCATTAGCTTTGTTAAAGAAATAATTTTACTAGTGATGTGGATTCAAAGTAGGCATTAGCTTTGTTAATTGGATTTTAATAATAACAATACTTGAGTCAAAAGGAAAATATTTAGATATCGTGACCCTTATATTATGTTATATTTTTTATTTTTTTCATAACCAATAGTTTTCTAAGTTCGTGCTTTTGATATTTAATAACATATTAATAGGATTAGCAATAGTTCTCTAATATATTTGTTTCAAAATTTATTTAAAATAATGATTTTCTTTCTCTTGGATTTTGATATTCCATCTTTGATACTTATATGTAAAAAAGATATAAATAAATAGTTAAATATAAATTAAATGTAAAATTTACATATCAAATATTTTTTTTACTCATATGATGACAAATATAATTAATATATTAATATTTTGGAAATTCATTATTTATAATGAAATTTAAATGAAAACAAAATAATATATTTAAAACATTGCATCCTACACTTTAAAAATACATTAATTCTAAGATTTCTTTAAGAAATAAAATATCATTTTTTTATATAACTTAAAATTTGATTAAAAAAAAATCAAATGGTATTAATCTAAATGGTTATATTTTTCAACTTTGTTCAAATCTTACCAAACAATAAATATTTAATTATAAAATTATTGTAATAAAATATAATTTTTTCAATTATATATATATATATAACACATTTCAAATATTGATTAGAACAGATTATTGTGTGAAAAAAATACTAAGGAGTCTCTTTAAATTCTATATAATCTATTAAAAATTTTATTATAAAAGAATTATTTTTAAAGATACTATAGTGTTTGTCAATTCATATTATTTTTAATTTATATGGAGAAAATTACTAGGGTGATTAGGGAAGGCTACTGATGATGTTCCAAGAAGAGGATTGAAAAAAATACTACCTTTGCAAATTGACACCCAAGATTTGATAAATGCTGACCAAACAAATATTTAACAATCCAACAAACCTTTGTTAACAAATGCTAACCAAACAAACATTTAACAATCCAACAAACCTCCTCTGAACAGACTACTATCTTTGCAAATTGACACACAAGATTTAAACCCAAATCTCTTCTTAATAAATGCTAACCAAACAAACATTTAACACTCCAACAAACCTTTTTTAATAAATGCTCACAAAACAAACATTTAAAAATCCAACACACCTCTAGGTACGTGTACCGTGAACTTTAATCCCCTGACCTATGGCTTGGCATGCGGTGTCCTTTTGACCTTTTCACAGCCTACGGAAAAAGTTCTTCCACGGATAATGTTGGCCGAATTAGAATATTTGTTCGTATATGTTTGTTGTATGCTATTCTTTATTTTTTAATTTTTCCTTGAAGAGTCTCATTGGAGTGCAAATAGGACGTTAGACGTCAACGTGACTTGATTCCCAACTACGATTGCCAAACTTTAAGTGAATGGGGCACGGATTGTCATGTCCACACTTTTCTTATAGAAGTTTGGAATATTAACCACCAAACTTTACGTCAATGGAGCATGCATTTTTCATGTCCTAAACAGATTTTGCATGGTATGAACATATTTCAATCTAGAAAAGATTTTTAAGACCTCTTAACATAAACATAAAAAATACAAAATATTAAGTGTTTAAACATTTAAATATTTCTAACCTTCTCCATAAATTTGATGTTAAATTGTTTTCACAATTAGATTTCAAATTTACATTTAGTTATTTTTAAAATTAAATATTTTAATTTAAATTAAATTTTAAATTTTTATTAAAATATTTATTTAAAATCTACTTCACTCTTTCTTATACAATATTACTTCACTCTTTTCTACATTCTGCAGAGTGATAGGTTAGAACCCTTCCTCAGCTACTGCTGTTATGAGAAGATTAAACCATTGTATGGATTTGAATCTTTTTCACCAAGGAGAATGTGCCCCTTAGGTTTGAGGTTCAGATTTCCTACTTTCAGAATAAAGGACCATCCATTTTGTTGAAACTTTTAAGTTTGGATTAAAGAAAATAAATAGGAAATCCATTATTATAATTATAAGCTTGAAGGTTGATCTCTCAACCAGCTCGAGGTGGCCCCTTGATTGTTGAAGAGCATGTCGACCTCTTGTAACAAGTTGAAACCTTCTCGAACACAAATCAAATAGACGCGTAACGAATTGAACTCGAAACAAATCAAAATTTAAAGGCTTGATTTATTGTACATTCAAAATATAGTTTTGATAAATATGTTTATGTCTAAAATAATGTCAAACACAGTATAAAAGTCAGTTTTTTTTTTTTTTTTTTTTTAGTTTGAAAGCTAATTTTATCTAGTTTCTATATTTTTTACATTCTTAGTTTCTTTATTTTTTTACAAATAATAAAAAAAGTTTTTATAGTGTTAAATTCTTACTATAAAAAATTTCAAAAGCTTATGAATTCATTTATAATAAAAAATTATTTTGGTTAACTTATGATTCCTTTTTATTATTAATATAAAAATATTTAATATATTTATATATATTAATAAAACAATAATAAATGGATAATATTTTTATCAAATTCAAAAATTATATTTAAAAATTATAAATAATTTATATTTATAATAATATATATAATTTAAGTATATAGTGTAATAAAAAACATATATACTAATGAAATTCATTAGATTTTTTATTTTTAAAGAAAAATATAAATTTAAATCTTATCAAATCACACATGCATAATAATCATATTATTATAATATTATTTTTTTCTTATAATATAATATACATAAAAATTATTTTTATCTAATATAACTAGAATAAATAAATATTAATTTGTTTTAAAAAAGTTATAAATATATTATATATATTAGAAAATAAAATATAAATAAAACTTAAAAACTCTTTATTTTATATATATAAATTAAATTTAATGTATATAAACTTCAAAGAAATTTCAGTAATACTTCTCAAAGTCCATATTACTTACTAGAGGTAATGACAAAGATCCGACATTCCTTTAAATATTCTTATTTATCGTATACATTTTCACATTTAAAATAATATGGAAATACGATGCCCGTAGTATGTCTGTCAAATTGTCTCGTGGAAGCATTTGACTACATTGCATTATTTATTTGAGTCGTATTTCTCTCTGCGGACCTCTTTGTTATCGACGTACATTCATAAACATCCTCGCCATTCCGTGTTAGATAACATCATCTCACTTCTATAAATTGGAGAAAAAGACAAGAACACCAAGTGGATGGTAGTGGCCATGAACAGCTTAACCTGCTTGGGGTCATTGCTCTTAGCACTTGTGTTCGCACTGCTTCCCAACTATGATTCTCTACTGCTTGAGGGAGACACCCTTCAGTTAGGGGCTTCACTCACCGGGACTCAGACCATACTTTCAAAAGATGGCACGCTCGCGTTGGGATTGAAAAAATCCCAACGGAACGAATAATTGGTATATTGCCATCTGGTATGCTCGAGTTTCCAAGACGACGACCGTTTGGGTGGCTAGTAGAGACACTCCTCTGACAAACATGCCTGGTGTTCTAAGTATGCCGAGAGACGGTCATCTCAGATTGTTTGATTTAGAGGGAAGATCGATCTGGGAGAGCGATAACAGCCTCAAACCATCGCGGGCGTTGTTACTTGACTATGGTAACTTTGTCATGCTAGCAGAAGACAACAATTCCGAGATTGTTTGGGAGAGTTTCCGTCGTCCAGGAAATACATTATTGCCTGAGATGAAGTGGTGGAAAAACCTTAAACTAACTTCGTGGAAGAGTTCCATTGATCAGGCACCTGGACCTTTCTCTAGAATGGATCCATTCCATGGAGCATGCAGCAACAATAATCTTCATTTCTGCAGCTGTCTGTAGGGGTTTTGGCCCAAAGACAATTGTGCCTAGGATTTCGGAAAATGGTAGTCAAGTGGTTGTGTTACTTAGTCCACTATAATGCTCCGCTACAATGTTGGTCAGGAGCAGAGCATAACACCAAAAAAACAGAGAATGTATGAAAAAATAAAACAAGGGACAGGGCAAAGATGGCTGCTACAAATTAAACTTGGATTTTATTAATTACTGCAGTAAACACTTTACATTGTATTACATCTTATTACAATGCAAATGGCCTTATTTATAGACAAGAAGAATAATTTAGAAAAACTATTGGATTAAGCTAAACATTTGGAGAATGAAGAACTTTCTAGAATTTAGAATATTTTAGAAAAATTTTGGAAACTGCATTCTGAAGAATTTCTGGAAACTGCTGCAAATTTTTGAAATTTTTTATTCCGGAACATTTTAACTAATTATGGAATCAAGCTTATCATTCCAACACTCCCCCTTAAGCTTGATTTCCTTGCTTCCTAGACTTGATGATGCCCAACCTTTCTCTCAAATTTTCAAAACTCTCCTTAGCTAATGGCTTTGTGAGGATGTCAGCATACTGATCTTTGGTTTTGCAATGTTCAAGATATATTTCACCATTGTTGCATATTGTCAACATACTGATCTTTGGAGTCTCCATGAATATTAAAATTAGACTTATTGCATGAACAATATCAGGCCCTCTTGCTGTCAAATACATCAAACTGCCCACTAGTATTTTATATAATGTTGGATTTATATTTGTGCCCTTGTCTTCTTTACTTGGTTTGAATCCTTTTTCCATAGGTGTAGATGTTGGTTTGCAATTCAACATTCTAAACATCTTCAAAACATCATTTGCATACTTTGTTTGACATATAAAAATTCTCTCAATTGTTTTACTTACTTCAATACCTAGAAAATATTTTATTAAGCCCAAATATGTCATCTCAAATTCTTTCTTCATGGTTGAATTGAAGCAATCAATTGATAAATTTTCTGTATATATTAATTCATCAACATATAGACATACAATTAAAATATCACCTTGATCATTTGTCTTGATGTAAATATTTGGTTCACTGCTGCATCTGCTAAATTCGTTGTTTAAGAAATATGAATCAATGTGGTTGTACCAAGATCTTGGGTCTTGCTTAATACCATTTAAATCTTTCTTTAATCTATAAAATTTATGCTCATAACCCAAAATCTGATAACATGGTGGTTTTTTCACATATATTTCTTGTAATATCCTATTTAAAAATACTGATTTGACATCCATTTGGAAAACTTTCCACTTATGTTGTTTTGCTATTGCTAACACAACTCTTATTGTATCTAGTCTTTCTACTGGAGCAAAAGTCTCATTATAATTGATCCCATACTATTGTGAGAAGCCCTTTGCAACTAGCCTAGCTTTGCGCTTCACAATATTTCCGTCATCATCAAACTTTATCTTATAAACTCAATTTACACCAATTGCATATTTCCCTTCTAGCAAATTTACTAATTCCCAGGTTTGATTTCTTTCTATTACTTCAATTTCTTCATCCATTACCTTTTGCCAATTTTTGTTCTTAATTGCTTCTTCAAAACATATTGGATCAGTAGTAGAAAATAATGTAAAATCATCCCAATTACTTTGAGTTATTTCATAAATCTTCCTCAAAATTTTTGTTTTCTTTGGATTTTCATCTCAATATGAATCATCACTGGATTAATATCGAGGTATTGACAAAGATGTGGTTGCACGTTGAGATGTTCTTGTTGCAACACTTTATGAACTGAAATTATTTGTCAAAGCATGATCTTCACTAGACTCTCTTATTTCAAGTTGTTGTTGCTAAAGACTTCTATTCCAAATCCATTCTTCATCTTCAATAAATTCAACATCTCTGCTAATTATAGTCTTCTTTGTGATAGGATTATATAGCTTGTATGCTTTTGATTGTTCACTGTAACCTAAAAAAATACATCCAAACACTCTCAAATGAGAAACATTGTGTCTTTTATTACTCCATGCTTATTTTAGTACCTTATATCTCACACTTTTTGTGGGAGAACGATTCAAAACATATACTGCACAGGCTACAACTTTAGTCCAATACTCATTTGGCAAATGTTTAGCTTTCAACATGCTTATCGCCATCTCCATAATTGTTCTATTCTTTATTTTTGCAACATCGTTTTGCTATGGTATATAACATGTGGCAAATTATCTCTTGATCCCATTTTCTTTGCAAAAGTTTAGAAAATTATTGGACACAAATCTCCACCTCTATTTGTTCTTAGTACTTTTATGTAATGTCCACTTTGCTTTTCAACCATTGCTTTAAACTGCTAAAAAATTTCAAAGGCTTCTAATTTATGTTTTAAAAAATATACCCATGTTTTCTTGGTATAGTCATCTATGAAAGTCATAAAATATAGACTATTACCAATTGAAGGTGTTTGCATCTGCCCACATAGATCTGAATGCACTATTTCAAGTGGAACCCTTGCTCTATATGACATACCAACAAGAAATGATTCTCTATGTTGTTTACCAAGAATACAACCTTCAAAAACTCTATTTGGTTGCTCAATGAATGGTAAACCATTAACCATATTTTTTTATGCAATAAATTTAACCTACTAAAACTTAGGTGACCATACCTCAAATGTCATAACCAAGATTGATCTTTCATATCTGCCTTAAGAGCTACATGCAACTCATTTTGCAATCTTAATGGAAACATTCTATTTTGTGTCATTTTGACATTTGCTATTAACCTTTCAATTTTATCAAGAATCACACATGCACCATTTTCAAAATAGATTGTATATCCCTTTTGTACTAGCTGCCCAATACTGATCATATTATGTTTGAGATTAGGAACATAATACACATCTAGAATGTGTTTTTTCTCTCCTTGCTTGGTTTTAATGTTTATGCTACCTTTGTCTGTAACAACTACTTTGCTATTATATCCAAGTTGTTTTTTTTATTGAGTAAATACTTCTTATACATATACATATCCGCCATGGGGATTGAATCCGGGTCACATCATCGATAATGCAAGTGGCGTCCTTTTCGGTAGACCACATCACATGGATTATTATCTCCAAGTTTTACTTCACACTCCATAGATTCATCTACGTTTGCAAACATGTCCTTGTTTCCACTCATGTGATTACTACAACCACTATCTAAAAACCACACTTCTTTTGAGCTTTCTTGTGCAACAATGTAAGTGATAAACATTGAATCACTATTATCATTCTCATTTTCTCTTAAAATTTTTGCATTTTACCTATTCATATCAAATTATTTCTTTTTACATTCATTTGCAAAATATTCAAATTTCTTACAGTAATGACATTGAGTTTGAGTTTTGTCATACCTTTGACCTTGGCCACGGGATTCATGATTGCATGAATAGCTTCCTCCTCTACCTCGCCTGCTTGCAAAGAAATTTGAATTTGTTCTCTCTTCATAAGAAATATTTGATTTGCCTGTTTCATTTCGATTGCTAGTTCCCCCTTTTGTGAATTCTCCTCTGTTACCAGTTCTTCCCCTTCTTCTATTACTATTGATTTGAACTTGTGATTTCAAAGCATTTTCAATGGGAGAACCTATTGATCTATTTACCCTTTTCTCATGAGCTTGTAAAGAACCTATAATATCATCAATAGAAACTTTTGAAAAATCTTTTGATTCTTCAATAACTACAAAAATTGGATCAAATTTGATAGGAAGACTTCTCAAAATATTTTCTACAACCTTTTGATCAGTTATACATCTCCATAAAATATCATTTGATTCACTATGCTTAATGCACGAGTAAAAAAATCATTTATGGACTTAGAATTTGTCATTTGCAAAATTTCAAAATCTTTTCTAAGCATTTGTAATCTTACCAATTTCACTTTGCTAGTTCCTTGGTATGAGTTCTGTAGAATATCCCATGCTTGTTTGGACCTTGTTGCTGCTGCAACGTTTGTAAAAATTGACTCTTTCATTGCTTGTTGGATAAAAAACAATGCCTTGACATCCTTCTTTCTATTCTCTTTTAGAAGATCCTTCTCTGCTTGTGACAGGGCATTATGTGCTACTTGATATAATGGTTTTGGAAATCCATTCTCCACTAAATCCCATAGCTCTTGAGAATAAAATAAAGTCTTCATCTTGATGCTCCAATAGTCATAGTTCTTTGCATTTAATAGTGGAATCTAAGGTTGAGTAAGACTGCTGCCATTCACTCCTACCATTCTGCAAATAAACTCACAAAATACCACAACCTAGCTCTGATACCAAATATTGGTCAGAGGTAGAACACTTCACAGAAAAAAAAAAAGAATGTATAAAAAATAAAATAGGGGATAACAAAACAAGGCAAAGATTGCTTCTGCAAATTAAATTCGGATTTCATTAATTACTACAGTAAACATATATCACATTAAATTGCAAATAGTCTTATTTATAAAAAAGAAGAATAATTCAAAAAAACTTTTATATTAAGTTGGATAGCAATATAATGAAGAACTTTCTGAAATTTAAAATATTCTAGAACATTTTTAGAAAATGCATTTTACAGAATTTTTAAAAACTGTCAGAGATTTATGGAAAATTCTATTCCAAATCATTCTAACTAATTATGGAATCAAGCTTATCATTCCAAAAGCACAACTCATGGTTTTTTTTTTTTTAGTGAAAGACAAATCCTTGCCCATCGAACAAGCCGTTCAGTTTGCCAACGAACTAACACAACAACGTTGTCACACTACTTGTCTCCACAATTGCTCCTGCACAGCCTTTGCTTTCAATATTTCGATTCCTCCCGTTTGTTTACTGTGGTTTGGGAATTTGTTAAATGCTCGCGATTCATCCGACAACCAGTTTTTCTTCATTCGGATGGCAGCCGCTGATTTTCCAGAGTCTTCATCTAACAGAAAATATAGAAAGCCTGCTCTTTCAATATTATTTTCCGTAAGCCTTGTTTTCATTGCTCTCTCGGTTTTCCTGTTCGCAGTGTTGATTCGAGGGACGCAACGAGGATGACACGCCAACCACGCTCAGAACTTTCACTTACAAAGAGCTGAAATTTGCGACCTAGAATTTTAGCCATAAGTTGGGAAGCGAGCATTTGGCTGTGTGTTCAAAGGAACTCTGCCAGACAAACACTTGTAGCTTTCAAAAAATTAGAGGGTACAACAGGCGCATAAAAGCAATTCCGTGCAGCACCATTTGAAACATACAGCACGTGAATCTGGTGAGGCATTGGGGATTTTGCATAGAAGGCTCTTAGAGGTTATTGGTTTATGAGTACATCTCCAACGGCTCTCTAAATTCCTTGTTCTCTAAGTCCGTCGGAGGCCAAAAGGTACTGCAGTGGAAGACAAGATTTGAGATCGTGTTAGGCACTGCCCGAGGACTACTTTATCTCCACGAAGAATGCAGAGATCGTATCATCCACTGCGATATTAAGCCTGCGAACATTCTTCTCGACGAAGACGTCCGCCCAATGTTGGCTGATTTCGGTCTTGCAAAGCTATTGGGTAGGGATTTTAGCAAGGTATTGACCACCACCAGAGGAACGAGAGGGTGCTTGGCTCCAGAGGGGATCTACGGCCTCCCAATAACTACGAAAGTAGATGTATATAGTTTCGGTGTGACATACTGGAAATAATATCAGGCCGGAAAAACAGGGACATCGAGTATTAAATTCATAAGGGAAACATAAAAGCTGTTGTAGATGCAGACATAGGTGAACTAGCAGATGATGATGTAGATGCAGACATAGCTGCAGTTGTTGGGATGTTATGCACTCAACAAGAGGGGAATATCGACCAAGCATGGCTAACGTTGTACGGATGTTGGAAGCGACAATGGAGCCTCAAGCTTTAAAGTTGCCAAGTTCTACAGAGGTTCCGGGACGGCGAAAAGAGGAGTGGGATAGCGATAGTGTCGTTTGATATCTTAACTAGCTGGCATGGTTTGACACCGCTGTTAAAAATGTGGTTTTTGTTAAGCTTTTGTTTCATGGTTTTAGATATTTAATTTCCAAGTTTCTGTTCATCGAACGTCAATTTAATATTTTATTTTTAATTAATTGCATGGTTAAAATTTAAATTGAATTAAATTTAATCAATTATTTGGATTGATAGGATTCATTAATGCAGGTGCTTCATGGTGATAACTATTTTTTGATATTTTTATTATTTTATTTTTAATTTAATAAATTTAAAATAAATATGTTTATTTTATTTTAATTTTTAAATTATTATGTATAAATATATAATAAATTATTTAGAAAAATTCAAAATAAATATTTAAAAAAAATTAATATAATTTATTTTTGGTAAGAATAAACCTTTGAATTTTATTTTATTTTTAAAATTATCTTTATTAAAAAATCAAATTTCTAATTAAAACAATTCAATCAATTAATTTATTTATTTTATAAATTAAATATATGTAAATTTTATTTTATTTTTGATTTGTAATCCTTTATGTAGATATCATATCCACATGTTGTGAGGGGAGAGATTTGAACCTAAAGCCTCTTGATTTCAACTTGAGAGTTTTAACTACCCACTTGATCTCCAACTCTTGTGAATTTTATTTTATCTTTAAAATTGTATTCTTAAAAAATCAAATTTCAATTTTCACTACAATAATTTAATTAATAAATTAATTTTATAAATAAAGTATATATGAATTTTGTTTGGACTACTCTCGTTAAAGTGACTCCATTGTTCTTATAATATTTCTTATTTCTTATATATATATATATATATTTTGAGTATCCGTTCATAGAAGATAATTTAATATTTATTTTTAATTATAATTTATTAAAATTGTAAATTATATTAAATATATTTAGGTATTTAGATTGATATGATTAATTAATGTTATGTGCTTGATGGTGATATTATTCATAACTATTTTAAAAATATTTTTATTATTTTATTTTTTAATTCAATAAATTTAAATTGAATAATTTTATTTTATTTAATTTAAAAAAAAAAAAAAAAAAAATATATATATATATATATATATATATATATATATTGATGAAGAACCTTTTATATACAACATATTCGCAACATGTGAGGGGAGAGATTTGAACCCGAGCCTCTCGATAAGTGGAGAGTTATATATATATATATATATATATATATATATATATATATATATATATATATATATATATATATATATATATATATATATATATATATATATATATATATATATATATTATGGTTTTGGTATATATAATAAATATTTAAATTGATGAAGGTAAGATTCAAAATAAATATTTAAAAAACTTTAATATAAAATCTTTTAGAGCCCTTTGAATTTTATTTTATTTTTAAAATTGTGATAAAAAAATTATTATTTTTTATTTGGATAGTGTGATAAACCCCTATGACCAATGCATAGGGCTGAGCAGTCTCATTCCAACCATGACCCCTCGTAAATTCAAGAGCTACATTTATCAATAGGGAATTTAATACATAGCCATCACACACCCACCTTCTCAAACAATCACCCATGTTACGGTTTGAACCTTAAAAAAATAAATTTCATTTTTCATGGCTAGTTGAAATAGTTTAATTTATTTATTTTATAAATAAGATATATGTGAATTCTATTTGGGCTACTCTTATTAAAATAATAAATGACTGTGACATGTTAAATGCAGTGGAATTGGTGAAGATCTTCAAAGAGAAATATCTCTTTAACAACTTCCTTACATACCCTATTCCTGAAGGTGGTTCTCCATTTTGGCAAAGCTTGCAAAATTTTGGATCTTTCTTACAAAGTTGTAGTAGATGGATTATTGGAAATGGGAAATATATGGACTTCTAGAATGATCCTTGGCTTGCAGAGAAGCCCCTTTCCTCTAACCTGATATTATGTGGTCTTAAGCCTATTACATGTGTTTTGGGATGTGTTAAAGTGGTTGATATTATTATCCTAAGTAATAGGTGAAAGTCTTGGTTTCAGCTTCCTATGATGGTGGGTGGTGCGAAAATCCATAAAAATTGGGCTCTCCTTGCTAAAGAGCTACAATTTTATGTTTTTCTTAAATATGTTGAAGATAAAATCATCTAGACCAATGAGAATTAGGGTAATTTTTTTGTCAAATTAGTCTATCTTTTGATCTAGCCTTCTATTCATTGTCTCTTTTTGATCGAGCAAATTTGACTAAAAAATTGAACTCCCAAAATCAATCTCTTCTTCTGGTTAGCCATCCAAAATAAGACTCTATCCATTGAAAATTTAATGAAGAGAGGTATGCAAATTGTAAGCAGGTGTTATTTGTATGAAGTTGAATGGGAGTCTACTAATCATTTGCTACTTTTTTGCCCTTTCTTCCATGAAATCTTTCTCTTCATTTTGGATAATGTGGGGATTCAGTGGGTGATGCCAAATTCCTTGCAAAATTTGATTATTCAATGAACCTCTCCTTTTATTGCCCCTCCTCTAAAGTGCCTTTGGTATTTCCTTTTGCATCATTTTTTTGAGGCATTTGGAAGGAAAAAAATGCCAGGGCATTTAAGAATTGCAAGAGGGATCCCAATAGAGTTAGTAATAGAGTTCTTTGGAGCTTGATCGAAAATATTTCCAACACATTTCTTGATCTTGGAAAACATTATCAAAGGAGTCCTCTTGTGCAAGTACTATTGGAATAAAAGTTGGGTTTTCATCGATTTAATCGTGGGCCTCCGATTCTGAATCCTAGGATAAATGTGAGGTGGTGTCCCCTCCTGATAGGTGGATCAAATTGCATTTTGATGGAGCTTTGAAAGGTAATCTAGGGGTCGCTAGGGCAGGTGGTGTAATAAGAAACAATAAGGGAGATCATTCTAGCTTATTTTGAGCATTTATTATCCCAAACATTCCACTTTGCAAAGGCCAAAACTATCTTCCAAGGTATTGAGCTTTTGATTGAATTAGGGGTGGTGAATGCTAATATTGAAGGGGATTCACTGAATGTGATGAATATTTTGAAATATTTATTAGCCCCGAGGTAGAATATCACAAATATAATGGGTGAATTGAGGAGATACCTTCAAGGTCTCAATCAATTTTGAGTGACACATGTTCTGAGGGAGGGCAATTCACTTGTCTATTATTTGGATAATCTTGGTACCAACCATCGTGGACTTACAGTGTGGAGGAAACATTTCCTGATGGATCTTCTAAATCTTCTTAATGTAGAATCCTCTTAATGTTTATCAGGGATCCATTCAATGGCAAGTTAGCATGTCACACAGTCATCATTCCCGATAGTTGGCCTTGCTTACAGTATTAAGTGATGGTTTTTTTTGTATTTTAATTGATAGAATGACACTCATTTTGGGTGCGTAGCCAAACTTGCCTATTGGTGACCTAAGATCTACATGTGGGAGGTTTGTTTAGGTGATGTTCTAAGTAGGCTTGGGCATTTTTAATGTATAACATTACATCACATTTACTCCCAATAGTTGGCATAAATTTCTTCCTTCTGGTCATTTTTGAATTCAAATTTTTGGATTAGTGCTCATTTTGGATGTGATGTCTGTCTTGTCTATCAGGTTCCTATGATACTTTTGTGAGGGGACTTAGGTGGTGAACTGAGTTAGCATATGGACCACACTCTGGTTGGTGATGTTTTTGAATTTATTTTCCATTATGAAAATTTGGTGTTTCCCATATTGAGTGTTCCTCCCAAGGTTCCCTTATTACTGGTTATTTGCAATATCTAAACAAGAGTGAGGTGGATAATTCTTATGCATCACCTATAATAAGAAGTCAAGGATTATTTCTACTTCAGAATTCATTTTATCATTCTCAATTACCAATGCTCAGGACTTTCACGAAGGATCAACGATTGGGGTAGCGAGAGGTGATTGAGCTTCCTTATCCCTTGTGAGTGTAATTTAATTTTTAGGAATTCAATACCACATTGGAATCAACTTTCCTGGGATAGTTATGTGTTTTATTTTCTTCCAAGGATGGACTTTTAGTGGTCCACCCTCTTGGTGGTCACATTATCTATTCCTTCTTCTCTCATTTATCGCCCTTGTACCTTGCTCATCTCCTTCCCACCCAGTTAACCTGAATCTCGGTCTTTTTTTCTATAGGGAAATTAAGGAATTCATGTTCAAGATCCCACCCAGTTAAGCTGCATTTGAAACCAACTTTGTTGGTGGTGGATGAGGAGGTTAAGCTAATTCCTAAAAAAGGGGGTCACTTGAGTTGCCTTAAAAATTTTCATGGCCATAACCTGAATCTCTCAAGATGGATGGCACACTCGTGGAATGACAGTTGGATTAAAGTGGCTGATTAGGAATTGAAGTCTCAGCTAAATTGATTAATAGAACCATACTGTTGAGTGGTAATTTTTCCCAATTGCAAAACCACACTCACACTTTAATGGAAATTAAAGAATACAAATTTAATGCCAATTTTGTTAAGCAAACAAATATCTTGCAAAGAAGCATGAAATTACTAACAATTATTAAATGTTTAGATCATCATGTTTATCAATCAAAATATATGCATCAATTAAACCATAGTAATAAAGAACATCCTTCAATTTGTAAAAAGGTTAGCATTAATGCATCATCAATTAAAGGACTTTTCAAATCAATGAATGTGATCAATAAAACCTCATTAGTCAAGGCCAATGCCTTCAAATAAACTTTCAAATAACAATGAACAATTTAGCATCTAAAAAACAATAAAGTAAACCAATTTGGTTCCTCCTAGAGCCAAAATGTTTAGTGGTAATTTTACCCAATTGTAAAACCACACTCACACTTAGGATTTTGATTAGAAAACCCTCTCTTGCAAAGAAATATAAATTTATCCAAGGTTCCTTTTACTTAATGTGTGCATGTATGCTTGTGAAAATGTGTCAAATAAGTGCTAGGAATACCTTAGTGATTTGCAAGTAACTATTAACAAGGGGCCTATGTTGGAATTACTTTATTGTGCTATGCTATTGATTTTTCATGAAACTTAAAAGAAAATAAAATGTGATTGACCCTCATATGACCATTATGTAAATTCCTTAGTTCATTTTATCTTGAATCATTTTAGATAGATTTTATCTTCTTTTATTTAAGAAGATTTTAAACTAAGGTACAAATCATAAGCAAATTCATCTAATGTAGATGGAAAAATATTAGAAGCAACATCTTCATGCATAATTTTAAATTTAATTAAAGTGTTATTGTATGCCTGAATATTTTCCTCAACCGATTCTATTCCATCATGCCTAAACTGAGGTAGATAACCCAAAATATCTATAGGAACATGATGTGAGGGCCAAGGTATATTTAAAGGATAACCTGTCATCATTGAAGTAAACCAAACCATTAGTGGACATTAAAGAATACAAATTTAATGCCAATTTTGTAAGTCAAAAAAATATCTTGCAAAGAAGCATAAAATGACTAACAATTTTCAAATGTTTAACATATATATCATCATGTTTATTAATCAAAAGATATACATCAATTAAACCACAGTAATAAAAAAAAATCCTTCAATTTGCAAAAAGGTTAGCATTAATGCATCATCAATTGAAGGACTTTTCAAATCAATGAATGTGATCAACAAAACCTCATTAGTCCATGCCAATGCCTTCAAATAAAATTTCAAATAACAATGAACAATTTAGCATCTAAATAGCAATAAAGTAAACCAATTTAGGCCCTCCTTCTAGCACCAAAATGTTGAGTGGTAATTTTACCCAATTGCAAAACCACACTCACACTTAGGATTTTTATTAGAAAACCCTCTCTTGCAAAGAAATAGAAATTTCTCCAAGGTTCCTTTTACTTAATATGTGCATGTATTCTTGTGAAAATGTGTCAAATAAGTGCTAGGAATACCTTAGTGATTTGCAAGTAACTGTTAACAAGGGGCTTGTGTTGTAATTAATTTAATGTGCTATACTATTGATTGTTCATGAAACTTAAAATAAAATAAAATGTGATCGACCCTCATATGACCACGATTTAAATACCTTAGTTCATTTTATCTTGAATTATTTTAGGTAGATTTTATCTTCTCTTGGTTAAGTAGATTTTAAACAAGTTTTATCTTGCATTGTTAAACCCTGCTTTGAGCATAAAAGAGAAGACTAAAATCTATCTTTGGAAATGCAAATTTTGAATGATGATTGGATTCATTTTAGCTTGCTTGGTGAATGAAAAGAAAATAAATTTGCATGACTAACTTTGAAATGTAATGGCCTATAGAATGCCATATAAATTACCCCTCTTTAATGAAATCATAATTTTCATGTTTTCTATGAAATCAGGGGATGAGTACCCCAAATAGATGCTTTTTGTGTGAAAGAGATCTTGAATCGTCGAGACATATTTTATCTAAATTCTCCTTCTCCTCTAAAGTTTTCAGATATTTCTTCAAAGAGTTGGGGGTGGCTTGGGTGCTCCCAAGTTCTCTCATGGATATGGTTGATCAATGGAGCTCCCCATTCCATTCACTTATTCTAAGAACACTGTGGCAGTTCAGGCTACCTCACTTATGGTGGAGAATATGAAAAGAAAGAAACACTTGGGTGTTTGAAGTGAAATGCATATCAGCCCATTATGTCGCTGCAAGGGGAGTGTGTGATCTTGTAGAAAGTATTGAGACCTTGAGTATGAACATAATTGCTTGTGAGCTAGAGGTCAACTTGGAATGTATACTGGGCCTATCTATGCCCCCTGAATTTTGATGCCAGAATAACTCAGGATAGATCTATGATTATTTGGGAACCCCCCAAATGGTTGGCTGAAGATTAACTTCAATGGGGCATCCAAAGGGAACCCAGGTCAGGTGAGGGTTGGGGAATATTTAGAATTGCTAGGAGTAAAATTATACTTGCATATGCTGAACAACTTGGTCATCAGACAAACCATTTCATGGAGACTCGGACATTGTTCTAGGGATTTTCCTTGTTAGACATGATTAATTCTAGTAAATTGATAATAGAGGGAGACTCAATAAACATAATTAATATGTTTAAAAGCATCTAGACTCTAACATGGATGGTATTAAATTTTATTTGGGAGGCTTGACATAAGATCCAAGATTGGGAAGAGGTACAAATAAATAATAAGCTCAAAGTAGGCAATAAGACCATCGATCTACTTGCAAATCATGGCCTTCAATTCCAAGACCTCCAAGTGTGGATGGACAATTTTCTTGAGGATGTGTGTAGAGTGGATGTTAATGGTTCACATTGACACATGTACTATTAGACTTGTAATTGGTTTAATGTGGGTCGTGGTGGTTGGTTTTTCGATTGGGCAAGACAGACAATTTTTATTTTTAAAATTCAAAGTGGAGGATGTTATTTATTTGGTGCCTAAAAGGAGCTATATTATCTTGCAATATAGACTTATTCACAAGATCTACGGTCAGGTTTATCGGTCGAGGTGGAAGTTTGTTGGCTTAGGTTTTAAAAGATACATGCAGGATTATGGTTGTGTGAAGTTATGTGCCTCGAATGGTGTCCCAATGTGTTAGTATGATAGTATTTGTGAGGTGAAGGAGTAGAGGTGTCATTTTGAGAAGGGCCAAAATTTAGGTAGATTGAGTGTTTGGGAAATTAGACTGTTTGTGGAGATTCCCACCCTCACGGCTATTAGAGCCTTCGGTTCTCGAGGCTAAAAATTTTGGGTTCATTTGAAAAGACTTTTGGACGGTGTAGTTTTCAAAGGTGGGAGCTTCCCAATCTATATTTTTGCTCCAAAAAACCATTTGTTTCAAAGGTGGGAATCCCAAGTGTTGAGGTGGTAGGGTGGTGAATTCACTTTCTCCTATTTTTGGCTAACTATGGCAGTCTCATGGGGAAGATAAGCCAAAATGCATAGGAAGAGATCACATGAGGATCTTATTGGTTGTTTAAACAGATAGTATGGACGACATTATGGATACTTTCATATTCGCTCCTCTATGTAGTATGCAAAAAATATTTTATTTTTCATGTACTCTTCGACATAGTGGGTGGTAGAGTGTCAGGTGTGGTTAGCAAATTTTCAAGATGGAATCATTAATTATGGAGCCCCACTCTCTCACGGTGGATGAGGAGGTTCACAAAATACTAAAGAAAGGAAATATACTTTAATGTTTATTGAAGTTAAATGGTTTTCATCATGAAATGGAAAAACATTTGGCTTATTCTTGATGGGATGGGATAGTTAGAGAGGGGTTCTTAGAGTTTGAAATCAACATTACCTTGTTTGTAGAGGTGATAGGTTTGGTTGTAGACAAGATGATCCATAATAGAGAGAAACATTTGTTGGTAGAAGAGGTTAAGGTGTTCTTGTGTGGAGAAGAAGAACTGGTGAAGGTTCAAAATTAGTTTAAGTGTTCCTCGCTTAACGCTTCTTGGTACTGTGTGGTCTCTTGTAGTCATGCAATATTTTACATTATATGATAATTTGGAGTTGTTGAGAAGTTATCATTTCATGATTTTAAACCACCTGTGTCACAAAGAAGCTATGAATCTTCCATATTTTCTGTTTTAGTCCCTCTAAAAAATGATGGTAAAATTTAAGGAAGATGTGGCCTCAAACCCGGTACACCAAGGGATTTTAAAGATTATATTTGATCATGTTGCTAATCAATGGGGTTTGGATGGGTAAAGCATTCTTAATTATCTTGTCAACATTCCAGTGCCTACAGTTGGTCTCACGACTTCCTCAATTTATGAATATTTTGAATATTCCTTCTTGGATGAGCTGGATGCCACCCCGAATGGCAAAATTTTGGTGGATTTTGTGGACTTGGCTCCTCAAGTCCTAGGTGGAAGTTATGAAGGAACGAGGCGCTCTAAAAGGCTAGTTGTAAAGCAAGCAAAATCTAATAAGAATATTGTATTTATGGATAATTTTGCTTCTGAAGAGTTTTTCCCTCCTGGGAAAAAGTCTAAATCAATTAGGGAGGTGGGTGTTCAGTTCAGTTGATGTATCCTAGGTCCTTGTCCAATGGGTGTAATCCAAAGACCCTCAATTTTGTGATTATTAAGCTGTAGTGCTTTACGATTAATTCCATTTTGGCTTCTATTTCCTGTGCTAAGGAGGTTTTGGTCCTTATGGGATGGTAGGCTCTGAATGGTCTTAGAACCAAGTTGGATTCTGATGTTGGGTTGAGTGGCTCCATGTTCTATGATGGCTCCTTAGTCTAATTTAATTTTTGAGGCCTATGTGCCTTTCTGATTGTGTGTTGTTTTGGCCTGCATGCCAACTCATTTAATTTGGTTTTATATTTGCAGCTTGTATACTTGTGTAGGTCAGGGTAGGTTAGTGTGGCCTTCGGGCTTGGTGGTTTCCCCTACGTGGGATATGGATTCTTGGTTTGGTGTATATAGTTTAGACTGGTGTTTCAAGTTGATGTTTTTAGCTTCTAGGCAGTTTTTTGAGTGCTTGCAGTACTATATCTCCTTTGCGGTGAGGAGGTTAGCTTCATTTTGTATATAGGTTTGGAGATCCTTCCAAAACTCTTTCTACCATATCAAAAAAAATCATAAAGAGAAGTTAATTTATTGCTTTGAATACAATAACCTTAGAAATGCTATATAAATTAATCCCCTTGAATGAAATTGTAATTTTCCTAAAGGGAAGTTAATTTATTGCTTGAAAAACGAAAATGTAAAGCTTGAAATTCATTTCTCCTTTAAAAAGTGAAATCCTATCAAATCTGAAATTACAAAATTCCTTTAAAAATTGAACTTTAAATAATTTTTTGTAATTTTAAAATGGCTTCAAAATAAAATTGAAATGACCTAAAATGGAACATTGAAGCTCATTCTTGAAATCCATGCATCTATTTTTGGAGTTTTAATTTTTTTACATTTTTTATTTTATTTGTCAAAGTTTTTTTAAAAAATGCAAAAAGGGTAAGGACATAAAAATAAAAATAAAAAACTGGAATATGGACCAAAATGATGAAAATATTAAAAAAAAATACTATCAGTATAATGCTACTTTATCCTACAAAACCGGAGATGTGAGGATTTTTTTATGTAACCTAATTTATTCAAAGCTGCATTCACATAGTCCAAAATAAACTAGGTGCAATATTCTATGAAAACAAAATTAAATTCCAAGTTTCTAAGCATTCAATAGTGCAACCATTAACATGCATTAAACAATATCTATAAGCTTAAAAACATGGAAAGGAAAGATGAACTATTAGCCCAAACATTCAGAAAATTATTTATCCTCTGATTTTACTTCCAAAGTGCAAGCTTCTAAAGAATTTGGATTTACAGAAAAATAATGTCCTATTTTACAAGAAATTTCCAACCTCTTCCAAAAATGTCCAAAATTTTTCTTGTGTTTCGATGTTGTATTTAAAATTGTAGAAAACTCTCCATTTTCTCTCCTTTCATTTCATTTTCTTTTCCTTAGATTGGCATTGTAACAATTTCCCATCAAGCGTCCATTCAACTTGTCCTTTTTATTTTGTAGTGTCCTTATTTTCTTAAATTTCTTTCACATTTATAAGGAAATGGCTACTCAATCATATCACACTGCCCATTTTATCATAATCGTCATGCCCTCCTTTATTCACTTTGAAGAAAGTAATTAATATGATAATTATACCCTTTATTTTTTCCACGAGCTCTTATATTTTGCTATGGAATACGTTGGTCACCTAGTCAACCGCTCCAACTGAAGACCAAACCCATGGTATAGTATATTTTCATCAATACCACATTCAAGCCTAGATGAGAGGTCCCCACAAGTTGGGTAGGTGATGAAAATGGTCCAATAAATTTTAACATCTAATTCCACGTGTGCAATATCACAAGAGATAAGTTACCTTTCATCATATTCTTCACCCTAGGCTTAATATTTCACTCGTAGTATCATTTTCCCATAGACATTAAACTCATTATGTCATCGATTTCATGTATGAGCTTGTTTATGGCCACAATTACCAGGTTACGAACTTCTCTGAATTAACAAAAAATGAATCTACTAGAATATGATCACCATCGACGAAATAGTTTAGTTCCAATGGTTTTGCCATGACGTTCACCGCAATAGATAATTTTTTTGCATATGTGCCCACATATTTTCTTGTGTAATGTCAAATACCCTAACCATCGCTAAAATGCCTCCTTCGAATGAATTTTATTTCAAATTTTCTTACCACACATTATACTCGTACTGGCTTCCTCTTCCTACTCGTAAGCCAGTATTGACATTAAATGCTACACATCAACCAAATCCTCAAACTCTGCATCCTTGCCAAGTCATGGATCAATTTGAAAACTTTGTGTAGCCCATCTGCTTATTGTTTGTCCAAGCATCCCATATTTATTTTCATGGAGATATTCAAATTATTTGTCTTTAGAATGCTCATTTAGCCTGTCTACCAATTTCCTAGTCATCATCATTTGCTCATTTGATTTTTTCAACCTTTTTATGGTGTTAAATCCACCTTGTTCCCTTGCATGTTTCATTTCAAGTAGTCATGTCATCATCGATGTGGTATATCAGCTTTTAAACTTATCCTTGTTTCAAATATTGCTCTATATACAAATAAAATTGCATCGACGTCCTCAATCGAAGTATATTTGGTCTACCTACGACTTGTTGGTTCATTAGTCTACATTCCTCCAATGATCCATGTAATATTACACTACATTGAATGTAACAATGAGGCACTCGACTCATTACAACATTTGTTTCACACTCCATGATGTTTACACACTGTGTTTTGATAGTGTACGATTTGCATGGCTATAAAACCTACATTGGTTCTCCTCTTGGGCTTGTCCGCATCCTTGCATGCTTTGATCATTAATATTGTGTATAACATACCACAACCACCATATTTAGTCTGTAATACATGTATGGCAATCTATATTAACATCATCTACATCCATGGGGCCCATCTCAATGTTAGAGTCTACATAGATCCATCCGCACATGCATCCATCATCAGCATCAATCCCAATTATTTTCCATCGCTATCCATGTTCATGTAACCACACTATTATTCCCAATCTAGTTCAAGCATGTCTTGGCTGTCAAGGTCCTCCACTATTTGTCGCACATCCCAATAAAACCATTGTGGCTAAAATGAGTCACTCTAAAAGTCCACCTCTACATCACTATCAGGTCAATGTCATCACTATTCTCTATACTTTGACGGTAAACCCATTACGATAGGACAATATTAGGAATTTCACAGATTCTCCCCATGTGTGCCCTATTCAACGTCGACATATATAGGTTTAGCCAATAAAATCATGGTTCACATCGCTAACGTAGGCCTGTTTGTGGTCCACCGTGGAGTCTGTTCATGTCCTCGCTATAGGTTAGGCATGGCCCACATGGTGATCTGTGATGTCTTTGTTTCTCATATTGGGTGACTGTGTTGATCTTCACGTTTAGCCTGGTTAGGGCTGCACCAATACCTTTTGCTCCTCGGACTGCTTAAACAAAAATAAAGCATTGTGATAATTAAAGCATGGTATAGTAGCTATATAAATAAAGAAACTAAAAGCCTAAGGTTATATTTCATAGATATAAACACCCAAAATACCATATAAAGTGGTGATACTTATTTTAATCTTTATATTATATATACATATATATACATATTTTTATTTTAATATATTTTTTATTTTTAAATATTTTTTATATTTAAAAAGCCTTATTTTATTTTTATTTGTAAATCTTTTATTTTATTTGCCTTTTATTTTATTTTTTTATGTTTTATTATTTTAATCAAATGTTTGAAATGATTGACTTTAAAACCTCAAACATTAAATCCAACTCAAAAGATAAAATTACCAAAGGATTTAAAACTACAAACCTAACCAACAGGAAGCATTTAAAAGAAGACCAAAATACACTATTCAACACTACACCTTAGAACTTATCAAAATTATCACTCCAATAACACCAAAACTCTCAAAAACCAGAATTTTAAGGTGGGTCCTCATATTTGGGGCTAGTTGTGCAATGGCCACAACAAATGATGACTATGATGGGAAATGATCCTGAGCATTTCGAATGAAGAACTCAGTTTTGAAAAAAACAAACCAAATATTAGAAAGATAAACCATCTAGCAACCTCCACGAAGGTGGGGTAGATAACTTCAAATGAAAACACATGACCACTTTGCTTTATCTTGGTGTGTGTAAACATGATTTCATTTTTCATGCTTGAAATCCATCCGGTCTCCATCACCTAATTAGCATTTAGGCTATAGAAATAATTATCCTTAAAATGAATTTCTTTAGACAAATCCCTACTTCCAGTTAGGCATCTATAGTCCTAATAGAGTTTATCTAAATTTCCCTTGTGTTTAATTGATATTTTGCAAAGCCTTTTATTTAACAATATTTTTCTAGACAGAGCCCTACTTCCAGTCAGGTTTCTATAGCCCCGATAGAGTTTATCTAAACCTAGTGACTAATTTTAGCATTTTTTCCTTTGCTTATCTTTTTTTTTAAATGGATTTGTAAAAATTGATGTACCACATGAGTTAGAGAGTATTTGAAGTAGAGCGTGTTGGATTTGTTTACCTTAACTTGCATACCAGAATGATTTCATCCTTCAATATTTCAAAGCATACCCCTTAATATGATGTGTTCATGTGTAGCTTTAGAAAAATGATTCAGTATTCCAAAATTCACTATCTTAGTCCCAAAATCTAGGAGTGGTTACTAAACAACTTCATCCTCTTTTCCTTGATCCACATGATAGGAAATTCATCCTTCATGACAAAGGAACACAAAAAATGATCAAGAGGCCATAAATTAGTAGCTACCACAAAACATCACCCCAAATCAAGGGAACGAACCTAAAATGCAAAACTCGTAAATCAAAACTTGGAAATAAACCCAAAACTTAACCTAATGCAAACTGACAAGAAAGTAAACACAAAACTCATCAAACCAAAATTAAGGGATAAAGGAACAAACAACAAAACTAAAAACAAAAGCATGAAAGCAAAATCTATATATAATAATATCCAATAATGTACAATATGATGCAAAAATTTAGGCTATCACTTACCTGGATTCCAAATACGATTAGCACACTTTAAAAGACATATATCATGATATGCATGCCAAGATTTACAAAAATCCAACCAAAATAAGATTAGGCCCAATAATACAACCTTTATTTTTCCTTTCTCACCCTACAAATTTGATTCTAAGATATTAATAATTTTATGCTGAAACTTTGATTCATCAAATTTGCAAGCAAATGCATGGTTTTCAATCATATTTTGTTTATTCAGTGAGGTGTAAATTTTGAAACCTGATTCATGATTCCAACTTAAGTTTTCATCTTCATAAAATGATATGAGCTTTTTCAAATAGGAGGCTATTTCTAAAAATTATTAATCCAAGACATCATCTACATTTTTGAGCCAATCATGCTTATGCAACAATTTACAAGCATCTAGGATATCTATTAAATGAGGATCATTGCAGGTTTGTATCCTAGATTCAACTATTAATTTTTATTGAATTGATTCAATAACTTAAGTGCATCTACTTCTCTTTCATTCAATAAAGCAATGTCATTAGTGGTGTGAGTAGAAATCAACTCTAGTTATTTATTAACCTTTAATAGAATTTCATCATAAATGAAATTTGAGTTCAATAAATGATTATGCAAACTTTTACCTGGAGCTTGGATGTTTGGACACAAAGGAAATCTACCTTTTGTACATGTTCATTTACCAAGACTTGGTGAGCCATTGTAATTTCCTCTTTTTCCTCATGATCTCTATTATCATCATCATATTGTAGCCCTTTACCTTCATCAATGACCTCTTCCTCATCCAAAACAAATGAATCATAAGAAACATTTACCATTTCTTCATGTGATATGGTGATTTCAGCGTCCTGCATATCAAGTGAAATAGAAATTGCATTAGTAGGAGTGTGAGAAAACAATGATTCCTCATATATTTGCCAACCATTATAATAATCATCTTCTAAAATCAAGGAATGAAATTATGTTGTATCTTCACAATATTTGGACTCATCTATCGATTCTTTTTCGCCTGTATCCATCTTTGAGTGTTGGATATTTTGAGCTCATTTAGTTGTCATTGATGTCAAGGTGAGAAGTTGTCATTAATGTCAAGTGAACATATGAAGATGTCATTAACTCCATGGAGTAAACCATCATTGAAGCCAGAAGAAATGTAAAGAGTTGAAGAAAAGTTGTCAAAATATTGTTTTATAAGGGTTTTTGTTAAAACCATGGTGGAAAATTAAAATGTTTTTATTAAAACCATTATGAGGATATAAAGGCTTCATTAAACATCATCATGGCAGAATTAAGGTTTTTATAAAAAAACATGGTGGTAGAATAATTTTCATCAAATCAGTGAAGAGCAAATGAAGGTTTAAATTTTACCTAAAGGAGGCTTTAATTTTTATTAAAGTCAAAGGTTTATAAATATAATTTATAAAATTTAAATTCTTTTAGAATTTAAATAATTTATAAATTATAAAGGTTGTAAGAAGCACCAACGTCATCGAATATTATGGAGCACCGACGCCTAAGACATATGGTGAATTCATGTATAAATAATATGCCAAAGGGGAATTCAAACTTACCCCTCTTAGATTTAATTTTCATGCGACCAAGCTAAAAATAATTCGTGCAATCATTGATCGTTGAGGAAGAAGAAAAAAAGTTCGTTTGTACTTTAGCTCCAGGAAGAAGATGAAAAGGGAGAGTGTAAGGTCTGAACCACATTGGATAGAGTGGTCCATTGGCAACACACGTTTTGTGAGAGCTTTGGGAGTGGAAGATTCCACGATTGATTCACGTGGAGTTGGGTGTTTGTATTGAGTACCAAGGAGAAACGTTTTTTGGCACGCGCTCGTTTTGAGCACAAGACTTAGGAGAAAGAGCACGAAGTGCTCTTAAGATTTAAAATGTGCATCTAGCACACATGGTGGGTAAGCTCGCAGCTAGGGTGTACGAGGAGGAAGTGATTGGGAGTTCGAATCCCATAAGTAGCAAAGGTATTTTTGATTAAAAGAAATTTTATTTTCCTAAAGTTTTTTCTAAAATATTATTTGGAGTTATAAGGGTATGTGAAAGGTTTTTTTCTTGGTTCATGTTGTTGGAGTCATAAGGAAAGTAAATTTAATTTTTATCAAATTCCTCCTTGCCATTAAATTTAATTAAAGAGGTTTTGAGTTAATTTTTTGTGGATGATAATTTTATTTTAGTTGGGATATTATAAGGTGTTATTGGAAAAATATTTTACGTATGATGATGGTTGTTTTATAGTTGGAGTGATAAGGTGTAATTGAGTTTTTGTATTACATTGTGAGAAATATTTATCCTCTAACCTCTTTGATATTGTCATAGAAGTGTTTGTGGTTGTGATAGATTTATGATATCCCTTCATCATCAAGAAAGAGGTATGAGAATATTATTCCATAGTTGATTTGATTTATTGGTTTTCTGGAAAATAAGTTTGGAGTGAAAAGTACTTGATTAGGTTTTCCTATTGTGTTGAGTGAATGCTTCAAGGTTTTATGGAATAAATAATTGTTGTTAAACCTTGTTTGATAAGCATTGTTGTTGAATCCATTGGTTCTATGAAGAACTTGAACTAGGGTTTGAGTATCATTGCTATGTGAGGATTATTTTTATAAGTATTGTTGTTGAAGTGATTTGTTGAGCAAAGAACTTGAACTAGGATTTGAAGAGAACATGAGTATCATTGTTATGTGAGAGTTTTTCTTATAAGCATTGTTGTTGAAGTGAGTTGTTGAGAAAATATCTTGAACTAGGGTTTTTAAATATCATGAGTATCATTGTTATGCGAGATTTGTTGTTGAGCATTGTTGGAAATATTTTGAGTTGGTGTGCTCGGACTAGGGTTTTAGAGAGAATTATTTCATTGAATTATTGGTTGTGTAAAGTTGGTTGAACCTAGTCAAGTGGGAGTGTGAAGTGATTGTTCAAGTTCCATAAAACAAACTATTCTATATTTTGAATTGAGTTGAGAAAGTGATTTAGCATTGAGTTTAAATTGAAGCATATTGAGTCTCTAACAATTCTCCTTATGTTTCTAAGAGAGTGATTGTAATTAATTGAGCATTGTGATAGGTGTAGAACATATTGAGTCTCTAAAAATTCTCTTTATGTGTCTATGATATTGGACAAGTTCTGTGTGGACTTGTTGAGTTTATTTGAGAAATTTATAGAGAGGACTTGTGGAGCAGATTGAGCAATTTCTAGAGATGACTTATGAAGCAGATTGAGCAAGTTCTAGAGAGGACTTGTGGAGCATATTGAGCAAGTTCTATATAGGACTTGTGGACCATATTGAGCAAGTTCTAGAGAGGAATTGTGGAGAATATTTGAGCAAGTTCTAGAGAGGAATTGTAGGACATAGTTTGATCAAGTTCTAGAGAGGACTTGTGGACAAATTAGTGTGATATTTTGTAGGAGCTTACAAGGTATATTTGAGATAAGTCTTTGAGAATGTTTTAGAGCAGAGTTGATTGATTTGTTCAAACCTTGAATTAAGGTTTAGGGTAGATCTAATAGAGTTGAGATAAGCCTTGAGTTAAGGCTTGAGGATTGAGATCAAGGATAAATTTGTGCTAGATCGAAGGACAGTGTTTAGTGCAGATTTGAGATAATTTTGTGCTAGACCAAAGACAAATATTGAGTAAATTTGTGCTAGACTAAAGGACTATATTTTGTGCAGATTTAAGATAGATATTTGGAGGTGACAAAGCAGATAGGATAGTAGTCTCCAGTGGATATAAATCCATCAACTAGGGTAGTGAGGATAGGTCTTCTGAGTGGGGACAAGAGTCTTCAGTGGAGAGAGATTCACAAGCCAGTGCAGTGGAGGAAGTAGTCTTCTAGGGGATCACTAGACATAGTAGAGGAGAAGAAGTTCTCCTATGGATAGAGATCCATGAAATTTATTTAGGGGATTGACATATCCTTTGGACAAAGGTCCATAAACATTTTAATAGGGAAAGGATTCCCAAGATATTAATTGAGAAAATTTTAGTAAAATATTTTCTCTATGGAGTAGCCTACATTGGGTGAACCACATAAATTGTGGTTTCTCTATTGTGTGTGGTTATTTGTGCATTGATTTGATTACTACTATTGATATTGCTATATTTACATTGCATAATATTGATTGGAAAAGAAAATGTGGTCTTATATTGTTTACCTCCCTCTCAGTATAAGCTTGTGTTATTCAATTGGTATCAGAGCGGGTTCCTTCAGAAGAGTTTAACAAATTGAAGGAAAATATAACAAGAAAACAATGGATTCTAAGAATGGGTCCTTATATAATTTAGCACCAATATTTAATTGAAGTGACTATATGTATTAGAGTATGAGACTGAAGATCTACCTGATGACATTTGGCAATGAAATTTGGGAAGCAGTTGAATTTGGATACGATACCTTGATTAATCCTCCTAAAGATAAGGAATGTAAGATCCTACAACATTACAATTTAAAAGCAATGAATGCACTTTTGAGAGGTTTGCATAGAACAGAGTCTACAAAAGAAATGTGGGATCAATTGCAATATATATATGAAGGATATAAATGTGTCAAGAAAGCAAAGATGCGAAATATCAAAGGACAATTTGAATAATTAAGAATGAAGGATGAGGAAAACATTAGTACTTATCTACTTCGAATTGATGAGGTTTTTAATGCTATGCAAGGACTTGGAATGAATATTGATGAATCAAATGTTTGTGATAAAGTCTTAAGAACTCTTCCAAATAGATTCAGTGAAAATTATTTTGCTATAGAAGTGTTAATGGATGGTGATACTTTGAAAAGAGATATTTTGCTTGGTATTCTTACAACACATGAGATAAGAACAAAAAATCCTATTCGTAAAAAATAAGTAGCATTTAAAGCAATCCAAAAGACAAAGGGTAAGAAGTCAGAATCAAGAAATGAGTCATCCAATGATGAAGAAGCTAATTATGGTAAAAGAGATAAGGATTATAGAAAATCTAGAGATCTAAAATCTATTAAATGTTTCAATTGTGGAAAGTATGGATATTTTGCAACAAATTGTCAAGAAGCTAAGAATAACAATGGTGAAGAAAAATAGGATCACAGGAACAGGGAATCAGAAAGGTATAGGCACCAAAATAAAAACAAGGATAAACAAAGTAGACAAGGAAAGAAGTTCTTCCAAAGGCAAAAGATGAGATACTATGCGAATAATGCAAGTACTCAAGTGATAGTTATGCTAGTTTTTTAGATAATGATAAAAATGAAGTCCTATTTATGATTGAAGAAAAATAACAAGTTAAGAAAAGGACTCTAGTAATTCTCAAGTGTTTTAGATGTGGTAACTTTGGACATCTTGAAGATAATTTTACAAGGGATGGTTATAGTTTTAGTGATGATGAATATGAGGATACACTTGAAGGACCAGATGAAAACCTTCTAATGGCATTATAAAAATAAGTAGGTGATCCTATAGAAGACACGCCAATAGAAAATAAGGATGTGTACAAAGGTAAACAAATAAAGGAATATTCAGAGAAATATGAATATGATCTAAAGGGAGAACTTATTTATGCTCTTGAAATAGTAAAAAAGGTAAGAAAGCAAAACTCTAAACTTGAAATTCAGTTTCAAGAATGTGATGAAGAGAGAAAATTACTTATAAAGGATTTAGAAAAATCAAAGGCCAAGACAAAATGGTTCAAGGATAAGTTAAAAGTAAAGATCTTAGAATGTGAAAAGTTAACACAAGAAGTGGCATTTTGAAGAGAAGATTTAGAATACTCCAAGGTCAAACTAAAAGGGTTAAAAAATAGCTTAAAGAACTTGGATAAGTTCATCAAGATACAAAAGCCTACATCAAGAAAAAAAGGTCTTGGATTTAGATAGGATCAAAAGAAATGGGAAGGAGAGTCAACCTCAAGTTTTAAAGGAGAAGAAACTTTAGATGAAGATACTTCAGAAGAAGACAATGTAAAAGAGAGTGAGACATTTGAGGATTAGTTAGACAATAGAGATTTCAAAAAGGACAAGAAAAATGCACAAAGAAGATACATATGGAACAACAATAATAATAGGTCAAGAGAGGCTAGGAATGAGGTCAAGTCAAGGAGGCTTCAATGGAATATGCTTTTCATGTGATAGGTTTTGGCACATGGATTCACAGTGTAGGACACATGAAATATAGTAATATGGGAACAAATAAGTTTTCCATGGGTATTGCTAATCATGTAATCAGTTTGGTCACAAGGCAATTAATTGTAGGGTTCATGATAGAAGAAGGTATGGCTTCACTAGGAGAAATATTATGTGAATGAACAATAGAGAGAATATGAAGAAGTAGAAGGACCTCTATAATTTGGTGACGAAGGGGACTTCTCAGCTTTATATTCCATAAGATCTAGGTATACATAATATGTGCTTTGTGATGTGAAAGCCTCATCAAAAACAACATCTCTAATGACATGAATCTTCTTGGTCAAAGGATCAATAAAACGATAACCCTTAGAGTTCTCATCATATCCAAGAAGAATACACTTCAATGTCTTCTCATATAGCTTCTTTCTTTTCTCTTTTGGTATGTGCATGAAAGCTTTACATAAAAAAAATGAAAATGAGAGATGGAGGGTTTTCGACTACTCCATGATTCTTGTGGAGTCATTCATTTTAGGGCCTTTGTGGGTTACCTATTCAATATATATACTATAGTGGTGATAGCTTATACCCAAAATTGTTGCCCAATACTAGCTCCTCTGAGCATACAATGAACCATTTCCATGATAGAGTGGTTCCTTCTATCAACAACTCCATTTTGCTGAGGATTATAAGCAGTAGTTAATTGTATCGTGATTCCATGTGCAATCAATAATGCAAAAAACTCTTTATAGGTAAACTCCCCCCCTCAATATGAGCAGAGGGTCTGTATAGAAGTCCCTGACACCTTATCAATAGATTTATTGAATTGCTGGAAGAAACTAAAGGCTTCATATTTCAGCTGAAAAAAGAAAACCCACATATTTCGTGAGTAGTCATCCATAAATAACTAAAAATACCTCTTCCCCCCGTAATTGTTTGGTGTGAAATGACCGCACAGATCGATGTGAATCAATTCCAGAGGTTTCTTTGGAGCTCTTCTCAAAAGGTACTCTATGTTGCTTTTCTACCAAGAAGACAAAGCACACTGGCAATATGGAATAAAGGGAAGGAAGACCCTTTACCATCTCATACTTACTTAGATTAAGTAAGTAGCCAGAACTAAGATGCCCATATCTCTTGTGCCATAGGGAAGTGTCCTCCTTAGTAGAGACTATCATAGCAACATGGGATGTAGAGATAACATCTAAGGAAAATAAGCCATGCTTATATGAAGCTGTTACAATGTGCTTACTCCTCCTGGTAATAGAAGAACACTTCTTGCAATCCTCAACATGAAAGTTCACAACCATATCTTTATCCAGAATTTGTGTGACTGACAATAAATTGTTTGCCAATCCTGGAACATAGAGGAATTTTTCAATATGACACTTGCCATCAGGAAGAGTGACTGAAACTATACCCTCTCCCTAAACCTTGTAGGTTTTGTCATTAGAAATAGTGATAGGTTTGCCCTCTTTGGCCTCAAATGATTCAAACCATGATTTGTCGCCAGTCATGTGCATACTAGCGCCATGATTGACATACCATATAGGATCCTTCTGCTTGGAGGTTGTGGTAGTCATGAGCACCTTGTGTATCCACTCATAATCCAAGTCAGATTCTTCAACATCAACATTCACCTTGGGTTGCTTGTTCTTTTTTTGTGTTTTTTTTTGGCATTTTTGTTTAGGTTGCTTATTATTGTGCCAACACCTGTTTGTGTAATGATTATCTTTGTCACAAATTTTGCAATATCTCTTCGTTTGTTGAGGTTGTTTCCATTTTGAATATTTGTGAGCATTTTATCCCTTCTGAAAATTGCCCTTCTTCTTATAACCCTTCCTATTGGAATAGAGGGTTTTATTAGAAGAATCATATTTCTGAAGTTGGCGTGCCTCCTCTTATTGAAGCAGATTGACCAACTCAAAAAAGGTAACTTTTATCTGTGAAATCTAAAGTGAGGTGATCAATACCCTATAAGAATCAGGTAAAGCTCTCAATACTACTAAATTAAGGAGCTTATCATCCACATGTTCTCCCAAAGAATTCAATTTTATTTTCAACTCAGACACTCTACATTAAAAGAGTTCAAGTATCTCACCTTGCTTCATACTCAAACTGTGAAGTTGATATCGAAGGTAAAGAATGATGGAATCATTCTTTCCCTTATAAATGGTTTGAAGGGCATACTATGCCTCTTTACCATGTTCTTTGTCAGCTATGTGAGGTTGAACTTCATCTGAAACAACAAGAAAAATGAGTACTACTGCTTTGTTGTCTTTCTTATCAATGCTATCTGATCTGCAGTTGGGGATGTAGCTGTTGTTGATCCAAATGATAGTGAAGGTATTGTTGTTTCTCCAGAAACAACATCCCATAAGTCTTCCATGACAAGGATTTCCTTCATCTTGTTTTTCCATGGTGTGTAATTAGGACCTTTCAATAACTGATGAGCATCAGTCATAAACTTTGCAGCCATAGTGAGGGTTCCTTATAACACCAAATGGTTCCCATTTCGATATACCTTTTTCTAGGCCATTATACTATACAAAATACCCACACTTACATGAAGGATACTATAGGTAATTTGAAATATTAAAAAAAAAACCTGCCCTTACGTGAGGGAGACTATAAGTAATTTTTAGAGATCATACGATACGTGGAACTTAGGAGGTACTAAAAGGGAATCATATCATTGATGGCACCTACCATAGAAATTCATCAATCCTCATTCATGGGGCATAACTTTCCTAAACACTTTGGATGTCAGAAATTTCATTAGGATTTATGCCTAAAAACAAGAATGATTAGGGTAGTGGATGGAGTAAAAAAATACAAAATTGGTGACCTTATTCCTCCCCGACGATTGATAGAGAACAAGCTCAAACATAATTTTGGTAGCTATATTAGGTGGTAAATACAATAGCCCAATCACTACAACATTACCTGTAAGTACGGGCCAGAGGTATCACAAATACCAAATGCTACAGTGCAATAAATTGCATGGATGGGTTCAATTATTTTTGGGGACTTAAGTGTGATGGAGTTTTACTTTAATGAAGTAGTGCAAATGTAAATGAAAAGTGCAACATACATCAAAAAAGTTCCCACAAAAAATGAACCTCAGGTGTTGGTTTCCACCGAAAATGCACCTTTAGAATATGTCAATTTGTTTTTCACTCTTGCTCTCCTCCCCCTTTTTTTTGTTTTCAAATTTTTTTTTTACAATGAGAGAAAAAAATTTCCCTTTCACTTGTGATAAGGTTGCAAATATTCTAATTTAATGTAATTTTCTAAATAATTTTAGAAATAATTTAATTAATAATAAAAATACTTTTGTTAGAAATCATAATTAAAAAATATTATTAATTAAAAATGATTTAAAACAAAAAATATTTAATATATTAATTAAAAAATACTGAAAAAATAAAGAGAAATCACAAAAACATTAAAACAGATTACCTTCACGCGTTATGGCACTCAAAATTTTGGAGCCCATGAGGTTCGACCCCATGAACGGTGGCAGCTTAGCATTCCGTCGGTGAGGGTACGACCGTCTCGACTACCACCACCGGATGGGAGTAAAAGAAGAAGACTGCGGTGTTATCTTTGACTGTCCCCAAAAGTAAAATAAAAAACTGATGTGGTACTTTTAGTCCCACATCTATTGTGTAACGGGGCGTGAGGGATTTAAAAATAAAAACCCCACCATACCTTTTGATTGTCTCTGAGTAATCAAAGAACAAATATTGCCCTTTTTCCATCCAACGCAACAATAAAGTGATGACGTATCACTCAAAAATTATCACTTATCACTCATGTCAGACATGTCATCCTCCAACCGGTAATTTCCACTTATCATCTTCGCCACCTCAAATCCAAGCTATGATGACGTGTCACCCAGAAACTACTACTTGTCACCGTCTTCACCACCTCAGCTGCTAGGGACCAATCATAAAAATAACCATGTGTTACCAGTTATGTGGTCTCAAAAAATGTGTGGTCTTCCATTAAGTTCCTCGAAGTGCATGCCAACTAGTACCTACATCTGTGTAGATCTAATGCCTCAGATTTTGTGTTGACTATGTTCTCGAGTGACTCAAAATTTGGATATATCAAATTTCCTTGATAATCATTCTTGGGATACAGGGTTCTGTCAAAGTTGATGAGAGCCTCAGATCATATTTGTCAAAGTTCCTTAGGAATCATGCTCGAGATACAGGGTCCATTCGAACCTCTAGTCGAATCCCTCAAGAAGCATGCCCAAGGTACAAGGTCCAGGCGAGCCTCAAAAAGTGTGATCCTTCAAAAATTGACCAAGACTCTCGCCTAGCTCTGATACCATATTATGCGAACAAAAAATAGAGCAATTGCATTAGAAGAATAAATAATACAATTAGGCCTTAGAATAGCTCGTAACCTTCGGGACTAACAAGGCACTGAATAGCAGTAGTTACGGTGGTTATAACAAAGCAATAACAAATGCCCTAATAATGTAAGAATATCAAATCTATGCTAACAATAAATCCTAAGACATTTGCACCTCCAAGGAATAATAACATTAAGTGTTATAAGTGCAATAATGATGGTCACACAACAAAATGGTGTAGAGTAGACATTCCAAAATCAAGTAGGAACAAGAACAAGAATAGGAACAGAAACATGGATATGAATAGGAACAGGAATAGGAACATGGATATGAACATGAACAGGAACAAGAACAGGAATATAGACAGGAACAGGAACATGGACAAGAATGTAGACATTGATAGGAACATCGATATGGAAAAAACGGTCAAAGAAATCAGAAGGATTAGATAAAAAGAAGAGAGGATAAAGGTAAAGAACATTGATTTCTAGGAGGAGAAATACTCCCACCCCAGAATTAACCACCTCAAATCGAGGTGGGGGAGGGGCTAAGCTAAGAGGCTCATTCTTAGCCCCGAGCCCCAAAGGTGATCCTTTGCCATTGATGTCAAAGGGGGAGATATTTGGTATTTGAGAAAAGAGGAAAGAGTATTGAGCCAGGGGGAGTAGAACAAAGGAAAGGTCAATTTTTTGGTAAAAAGAAGTTGGGTTGCCATCAATGACAAAGGGGAAGATTGTTGGACATTTTGAGCTCATTTAGTTGTCATTGATGTAAATGTGAGAAGTTGTCATTAGTGTCAAGTGAGAATGATATTTATGTGTTTCACGTGTTCACCAAAGAATGTGGCCCAAAAATTTTCACACACCTTTCCTTAAGGCTGATGGATCCATGCCCTGGAGAGGAATGGGAGAATGGATAGCCTATACCTAAGAGGAGAGGTACTTGAGTTCATACCCTCTTATGGTGATTTTTCGATGAATGGGTTGGGTTCACCAAGAAATATTTTATGGTATTTTTTGAGCCTAGGTTTGGGATGTGTTTTGATGTGTTTGTTTTTATCAAATCATGCATATACCTAAGTTTGGCCAATATGCAATTAATCTAACCTATATGCAATTTTAATTCAAATGTAGACAACAAAAAATAGAAAAATAAAATGCAAAATACAGTGCAATACTAAGAAAAATGGTTTTAAACTCTTACCTGTATCCAAATGTCTAATGAAGATTCTAAATTTTGTATGTATTCCAGATCATATGCAATAGGTCAATATTGTATTATGAACCCGTAGGATCGTATTACGATCTACAAGATCGTATTACGAACATGAACAAACATATCTGATTTTGAAAGACAACAATAGATTCATGTATAGGGGATATAAAATAGAAAATCTAGAGATTTACTTATGATTGCAAGCTTAACTAGGATTAAATGAGTACACATAAATAACTATAATGATATGTATTGATGAATTGATGTATTGCAATTATATGAAATTAGGTGAACTCCAAGAATATAAATGATTAAATATAATGCTTTATGTGATAAAGAATGCCAAATGCAATGTAGATCAACTAAATAAATAACAGAATATGTAAACCAGAGCTTGAGGTTTCCCCCAAGCCAACTATAGGTGATATCATAGCCTTCTGAGCATGATTGTATCCCAAAATCGCAAAATCATGCTATGATCACAATATCGTAACCTCTGATCTGAAATAACCAGAGCTAGGATGTAAAATTATGTAAAATTTTCTAAAGTGCAAGGAGCCAGGGGAAATTTAGAAGCAGGGGGTTTGGTTAAATAAGCTGGGAGGAGCATCCAAAATAGGGAGGAGGTTGAATTTGTTGCAACTCCTTCCAAGCTGAGCAAGACCAAATGAATCTGATCTCCTAATTTTTGTGCAGTTACACAATCGGGATTAAAAACTGTTAAACTGAATTTGTCATTTTCTAATTTTCAATTTTCTATTTTAGGGAAAAGATCATATTACGATCTGCAATATCATACGATGATCTCAAGGATCATAAGATAGAAATAGTGCTATGATTTCGGAGGTCGTACTACAATCTTTCTGATGGTAGTACGATCTCATTCAATGAAGCACAAATTCTACGGTAATAAATGCAAATATGATGTTTTTATAATTTTTTATGTTTTCATGCAAATGGGTCAAATTTAAGGTGCTACATTTCCCCCCCTCTTTAGCGTAGTTTTGAAATAAAATTACATTAAAGAAAAGTGTGACACACTTTATGAGAAAGTAAAAATTTATTACAATTTTTGTTAACGATTTTAAGTTTTTATGCAAGTTGTTTCAAAATATGATGTTTATGGTACCCCCTTCGAGTTTTTATACCAAAATTGACGTTTGGGTAAAAACTCAAAAATTAGGAGTAAGATGAAATAAATAAGAAAAGTAAAATGAAAAAGTAACTCATTTTCCTGAAAAAGTAACGGGAGATGCGACCACCACCTCCACCCCCTGGTAAAGATGATGATACACAGAGTTCTAGGGCTTATAGGGAGTGAGCCTAGATATTTGTATATTTGTATGGTGTATTTGACTGAGTATGCCAATTTTTGAGGATTGTGGCATATCAGTCTAACTTTATTTTTGTATACAAATTTTCGAGATATATATATTGTCTCTATGTGACTTCATGTATTTTTTTTTATTACTTTACATTTTAATTTTGGATGGTCATGTTTTGGTGTTTATGATATGTTATTAATCATGCTTAAATAACATAAATAAATTAAGTAAAATGATTTGATTTTCAAGATGTGTTTTGGAGTGATGATAAATTTAGCAATAGACCTCGAAGGATGTTGTGATGTTATGTGACTATTGGTGGATTTCAAGACTCGCTAAGTCATGAAGCTAATCATGTTTGTGAGGAATATTTTTATATTGCTAAAAATGGTCATATGCTTAAGAATAATCTTAAGGCTTTTATGATGAAAATAAGATGTTTGATGTTGTTTTGGAACAATGTGTTTGATAAATTTTTGTGAAATATATTGATCGAAGCATGAAAAATTTGAGGGATGATTTGCGCTAAGCATAGAATTCCTAAGTGTGAAAATATGAAACAATTACTTAGGAATTATACCATCATCACGAAAATCGAAATGAAATGTATAATGATATGAAATTATTTGTTATTTTAAAATACAAAGTAATGTAAGATAAATCATTGTGTCACATGTTCCAAAAATATTATGTAATTTTTATGAAAATATATGGACTGATTTTGGGAACGAAAAATTAGAAATATGACTTGCGCTAGGCATAAAAATTCCTAAGTGTGAAATTTGAAGAGAAATAGTTACTTAGGAACTATACCATCATCACGAAAATAAAAATGAAATGCATGATGATTATGTTTAATTTTACAAAATTATTGTGCTATGATGATAAAATGATTTGTAGGAACTAATGCAAAGGATTGAAATTAATTATCTAACAAAATTCCAAAGAAATATTTTAACTTATTTAAAAAAAAAATCAAATTTATCTAGAACCAATGTGTGATGTGTGAGTTCATTATCCATTTTTATTGTCATAATGATAGAAAATCTCTCAAGGATCAAATGTGTGTGCTTTGTGAAGTTAATTTACCGATTTTGAGTAAGGTAGTGATACAAGAAAACTTAAATGAACCAATGTGTATACAAGTGAAATGTTCATTTGACCATGATTTTGTGTATGCATTGGTACTAGACTACTATGTAAATAAAATTACCAAAAGCTAGATAATCCAAATGTGTACATTGGTCTATACAAAATAAAGGTTACTAATGTGACAAACATATCGCCATGTGAAAGGAATTACCCAATGTCAAGCAAGTTGGGCACAAATCACCTATTATGGGGCTTACCTCATGGTTTTCGAATAACTAAGAAATTCCAGGGATTCAAGTTCAATACCCCCTTATTTTCGTCATATTTTTGGTTTAGGAATTCCTTGTCCATTTTTGAACAAGGGGATTTTATTTCTTTGGAACATTTTTCTTGATTTTTATATTTTCTTTTTATTTTTCTTTCTTTTCTTGTCTTTTCTTTTATTTATTTTCTTTTCGGGGTACATGCTCAGATTAGACATAGAGCAAGGGATTTTATTTGGGTAGGTAGGATCTGTAATTTTTCCAAATTCTTAGTATTCTAGACCATGCACATGATAGGATAGCAAGGAAACGTTTTCACTTAAGGTATTAAGATTTACTATGTAGAACCAGTTTGTCAAATTTTGCAACAAATCATTTTAAAATGTAAAAGTGTGTTCTTGGTTCAAAAAGTAGTAAGATCATTCTCAAAACTTAAAATTATTTAATGAAGTAATAGTGTTCTTTGGTACAAGAGAGATTTATAATCAAATAAACTAAATAAAAATTTATTAAATATGTGAATTTTAGTGTGTGGTTCAAGATAACTTGTGAATTTATTTGAATTAAACTAAAATATAATTTGCAATCTTAGCAGATAATAGATGTAGATATAATGATCTAATAATGCTTTGGAATATATTTGTTTGTAGATTTTCAGATTTTGTAATCTTTTTATTGTTTTTGATAATATATTGAAATGCATGAGAAAATTATTTACAACTATGTACAATGATGAGAATTTTTGGTTTTATGCATAATATTCATGGGTTCCTTGAGATATTTTCCATCCAAGGTAGCCAATATATATGCACCTGATCTAAATTTAGTAGTGATGATAAATGGTCCAATCCAATTTGGTTGGAATTTTCCTTTAAGATATTTTCTTGCATTAGTATTTTTATGATTTTATTTTAATACTAGATCACCACTTTTAAAAGATTGATTATGAACTTTCTTTGAATATGCTCTTTTATGTTTATCTTGATAGTCACGAAGGTGCTCTAAAGCATGAATGCATTTTTCATCTAGAAGTTCCAGCTGAATAAGTCTGCCAATGCGATATTCATCTCATACTTCAACATATTGAAGTAAAAGAGCTAAATAAGGAACTTATAGCTCGAATGGAAAAATATATTTAGTGCCATAAACCAAAAAAAAAATGTGAAGTGCGAGTGGGAGTACGAATACTAGTTCGATAAGCCCACAAGGCAGGATATAATTGCACATGCTAGTCACGACCTAATTTATTAACAAATATTTTAAGGATTTTAATTAGAGTTTTATTAGATGCTTTAGCTTGGCCATTACCCTGTGGATAATAGGGAATATACCAACGATGTTGAATTTTATATTTTTGGCATATTTTTTTAACATATTTGTTCTTAAAACAAGTTTCATTGTCTAAAATAATATTTGATGGGATTCCAAATCTACAAATGATTTAGTTAAGAATGAATTTGGGAACTTGATCTCCCGTGCAAGAAGCTAAAGGTATAGCTTCTACCCACTTCGTAAAATACTCAGTTGCAGTTATGAATTTATGATTGTCGGATGAAAAAAGATTTATTTTACCAATAATGTCTAGACCCCATCTAGAAAAGGGCCAAGGAGATGATATGGCTTGGAGTTCTTCAGTAGGATCATGGACAAGGTCAGTATACTTTTGACACTTGTTGCAATGACACACATAATCATTGTCATCCTTTTCCATGGTAGACCAAAAATATCCTATCCTAAGGATATTCTTAGCAATGACACTACCACTAAAGTGTCCTCCACAATATCCATCATTGGCTTAACTTAAATCTTTCTTAGACTCTTCTAGGTTAAGACATCTTAACAATATGCCCTCAAAATACATTCTATATAAATTATTACCAATAATTACAAAGCAAATAACTCGCTTACATAACATCCTATGCTAGTTTTTATCTAGCCCTTCAGAGAAGGTTCCTTTATGGAGAAAGTTGAATATATCTATATACCAAGGCTCAGGAGTAGTTTCATTGATTAGAAACACATCTAATGGTTCTAGAAATGACTTATAAAAATTGGGTTCTTGGAGTCGATGAATAATGATAGTAACATATTCGTCATCCAACTCCAAAGGCAACAGATAATCAGCCGCAAGCATAGCATCGACAACATGATTACTAGTTCTATGAATAGCTTCTAAAATGACTTTTTCAAATAATGATATTAATTGAAGGACATAAGATTTATAAGGGTGATTTTTTTCATCTCATGTCTGGTAACCGTCATTGATTTGATTTATCATAAGCTGAGAATCGTTGAAAAATAATAAATATTTTATTTTTAATGTTAGGGTGGCTCGTAATCTAAGAATTAGAGCCTCATATTCAACAATATTATTAGTGCAAGCAAATTACAATTTGAAAGATAAAGGTATGAGTTGATTTTGAGGAGATATTAAAATAATACCTGCACCAACACCACTCATGCATTGAGCTCCATAAAAATATAAAAATCATGTTTCAGAATGATGTTCCTCTAGATTGAGACATTCATCAGGGAACTTAATGGTGAGGGGATGAGTAGATTCTAAATGTGCAGTAGCTAACTGATCAACTATAACTTGGCCTTTTATGGATTTTTGGCCAATAAATGTGAGTTCAAACTCATTGAGAGCCAGAACCCACTTAGCTGTGTGTCCTGATAAGTAAGGTCTACTCATCAAGTACCTTAATGGATAAGATTTAGCAATGACATATTTTTTTTGACTAAGCATATAATGACATAAATTTTTTGTAGAAAACACAACTTCTAGATAAAGATTTTATAATGGATTATATCTTGTTTCATAACTTATTAAAGTTCTACTTATATAATATGTGGCTCGTTCTTTCTTTTCATCATCGATTTGAGCCAACATAGCTCCAAGTGCAAGTTTCAAAGCAGAAATATATAAATTGAAAGGACAATCTGGTCTATGTGGAACAAGAACCAGAGGGTTGAGAAAATATTTTTTAATGCTATCAAAAGCTTATTGAAATTCCTTATCCCATTGAAAATAAATTTTTTTCTTGAGTAATTTAAGAAAAGGTTTTGTTCTATCTACCAATTTATCAATGAAGCAACGAATAGCTTGTAATTTTCCTTGTAAGCTTTTTAATTCTTATATTTTTTTAGGAGGTGGCATATCACGGATATCATTGATATTTAAATTATCTATCTCTATGCCTTGTATAGAAACAATAACTCCTAATAATTTCCTAGATTTTACTCCAAATACACATTTAGCTGGGTTTAAACAGATAAGGTATTCTCTTAACCTATCAAATAATTTTCTTAAATTATTTATGTGATCATCCTCTTTAGCTGAGTGAGGTATGATATCATCTACATAATAATGTAGAATATCATACATCATATCATGAAAGTTGTATGTCATAGCTCTCTGATATGTTGCACCTGCGTTCTTTAAACCAAAAGGTATTATCTTCCAATAAAATGTCCCCTAAGGGGTGATAAAAGTTGTTTTAGGTTGGTCTTTAGGAGCTATTCTAATTTCATTATATCTATAAAATCTATCCATAAGGGATAACATTCCACTTCTAGTTGTAAAATCAATGATTTGATCCATATTAGGAAGAGGAAAATCATCTTTAGGGCATGCAACATTTATGTCTCTAAAATTAGTACAAACTCTGATCTTAGTAGCTTCTATTTTAGTTACTGGAACAAAATTATAAATCCAATCAGTATAGTCAATGGACTGGATAAAAATAACATCTAAGAGTTTCTGCAACTCATTTTTGACTAGTAGAGCAACCTTTGGATGCATCTTTCTAAGTTTTTGTTTAACTGGTTTCGCATCCGGATGCACTACTAGATGGTGCATAACAACAAAAGGATCTAATCCAGGAATATCTACATATGTCCAAGAAAATACATAACTATACTCTATGAGAAATGTAATATACTATTTTTGTTTTTCTTCACTTAATTCTAATCCAAGCTTGACTATGCGAGGATTTTATTCCATACCAATATTGACTTCCAAAAAAATTTCCACTTCAATATTTAGATCTCTTTCAAAATTAGGTGGAGTGGGTGAAACACCCATTTCTTGTAATTCTTCCAAGGTTAACTTGGCTAATTCTTCTTCAGGGGTTATAGCATCCAAATGGGATATACATGGTATAGATCCATTAAAATAAAACCCATTATGTAACATATCCTCAACATAAATGCCATGGAAGATATCTCCTTCCAATTGTTCATCTGGTTCAACAATCATTTTTGGATAAGCTATGGATAACATATTATAAGAAAACCTCCTACCAATAGGTTTAAGGTATTCTTGTTGATCTAGGTAGTATTGATATGATATTAAATGTTCATCTGAAGAACACAAGCTTATACTGAGAGGAGGGGGTGAACAATATAAGACCCCTTTTTACTTTTTTTTTAAATTAAATATTATGCAGTGTATAGATAACATTATCAATAGCATTAATCAAAGCAATACATAAAACACCATACACAATAGAGAAACCACAATTTACGTGGTTCACCCAATGCGGGCTACTCCATAGAGAAACTTTTTTACTAAAATTTTCTCAATCAATATCTTTGGTATTCCTTCACAATTACAATGTTTATGGACCTTTTTCCAAAGGATATGCTGATCCCCTAATCTCAAGTTCATGGATATCTTCCACAAGAGAAATATTTCCCCTTCTGCTCTAGCTAGTGATCTTCTATAAGAATTTGTCTCTCTGCTACACTTACTGGTGGATCTCTATCCACTTGAAGACTCATCACTCAAATATATCTTAAATTATCCTAGCTACTAGATATCTATCCACTGAGACTCTATCCTCTATACTCTGTCACCTCCAAATCTCTATCTCAATAGGTTCACTCAGAACCTTCTCAAATATACTCAAAAATATCACTCAAAACTTGTCCAAATCTACTCAAAAAGCTCACTCAGAACTTGTCCAAATATTCTCAATAGGTCCACATAGAACCTTCTCAAATCTACTCAACAGGTCCACACAAAACTTGTCCAAATATACTCAACAAGTCCACATAGAAGTTGTCCAAATATGCTCAATATGTCCACACATAACCTGTCCAAATATGCTCAACAAGTCCACACAGAACTTGTCCAAATCTACTCAACAAGTCCTCTCTAGGACTTGCTCAAATATGCTCAATAATTCCTCTCTAGGACTTGCTCAAATCTTCATAGCAAGCTTCCACAAAATCTTACTCAAAATCAGTCCACAAGCCTTCTCAAAGACTTGTCTCAAATCTACTTAACAAGCTCACACATAACTTGTCCAATATCATAGAATCATAAAGAGAATTGTTAGAGACTCAATATGTTCTATACTTAATGCTCAATCAATATCTCAATTCAATCTCATAGAAGCATAAAGATAATTTTAAGAGACTCAATATGTTCTATACTCAAATCCCAATATCAACTCAAATAAATCTCATAGAATCATAAAGAGAATTGTTAGAGACTCTATATGTTCTATACTCAAATCCCAATCTCAACTCAAATCAATATCATAGAAGCATAAAGAGAATTGTTAGAGACTCTATATGTTCTATTCTCAAATCTCAATCTCAATTCAAATAAATTTCATAGAAGCATAAAGAGAATTGTTAGAGACTCTATATGTTCTATTCTAAAATATCAATATCAAATCAAATCAAGAATATAGAATATTTTGTTTTATGAAACTTGAACAACCACATGCATCCACTTGACTAGGCTCAATCAACTCAACTCAACCAAGCACCTCAATGAACAACCCTTTCTCACAAACCCTAGTCCAAGCATGTATCAATCAACTCAACTCAACCAAGCACCTCAATGAACAACCCTTTCTCACAAACCCTAGTCCAAGCATGTATCAATCAACTCAAAATGTTTCCAATAATGCTCAACAACAAATTTCATATAACAATGATACTCATGTTCTCTTCTAAATCAAGTTCAAGTTCTTTGCACAACCAATGGTCTCCAACAAAAATGCTTAAAAAAAAAGGTTTAATCCCAACTCTCAATCCAGAAAACATTGAAGCATCAAACTGATCACTTTCGAAAATAAAACCACAATCAATCCTTTTCACTCCAAAGATATTTTTAGAAATCAACCACCATAATCAATAGGAGAATGTGCCCATACCTTTTATGAATATGAAGAAGCCTCTTTGGAAATATGCCACAATCACAATATTCTTTTGCCAATCTTCACAAGGGTTAGAAGATCATAAAATAATCAACATCTCCACTTCACAATTATATTCACCAAGGCTTTTTAATTAGAAAACCTTATTAATAATTAATGCACAACTTCCTTATCACTCCTAAAACCACTTGTACCATAAAATAAAATAAATCAAATCATTGCATAACCTTGTCACTCCACAAACCACTTATACCATAAAATAAATCAAATATTTTATATCATTCCTTTCAAAACTTTTGCACTCAAAAATAATCACAAATCTTTCTTAGGCAATATCTCACATTAATAAAATATCAAACCTTATTAAAATATTAAAGCTTGCTCAACCTTATATCTCCCACAAAAATCATAATCAAACCTTAATAAAATATTAAAGCTTGCTCAACCTTATATCTCCCACAAAAACATAATCAAACCATAGCAAGCAAATATTTTAATTAAAATGTTGACCCCCGTAAATATCAGAGTCAAAGCGCATACCTCAAAGGAGACCTCGAAGGGCCTTGGCCTTTTGAACCTCTGCCCACTTTGCTGCCAAGTGGCAACAAAGCCACGTGAGCTAAGACTGCCCACATGAGTGCCTTGGGCACTCTCTTCCTTAAACCATGTGTGCTTTCCTCACAAGGCACCAACATTTAACCATCCATGACTTGACTACCCACATCACACTCCACGAAATTTATTGTGCAATATTCAGATGCAGAAATACTTTTTGGTTTTCAAAAATCATGCGATACTTCCTTAGGTTTTTAAATGGAAAACCTTTGGCTTATTTATATAATCACTCCTTCAATGCGAATACGTCAGCACTTTTAACATTGCCCTCATGACACCTACAACTCCAATAAGAAAGGAGAGAAAAACCTTTTATTTAATTTTAAAATTTAAACTAAACCTTTAAATTTAAAATTCTCCATCACCGGGGCACCTTTTTCGATGAAACAAAAAGCCAACTTGGGTTTTAAGAAAACCCATTTCTGCCATCCATTGGTTTTAAATAAAACCTTTCCTTACATTCCTTGGTTTTCATAAAAACTTTTTGCTAAGCTTCCCTTGAAGCTCCTTTTGGAACCAAATTCCATGCATCCCTTCTAGAACCTTTGATCAAAACCTTGGCTTCTCATGAAGCTCTTTGTGGAGAAAAATAATAGTTCTTACTTACATAGGTACTTTTGACATTAATGAAAACTTTTAGGTTAGGGACTCAAAATATCCAAAAATATCCCTCTTTGTCATTGATGGCAACCCATATTCATTTTACTAAAACTTGACCTTATTTTCTGCTCCCCCTAGCTCAATGCTCTCTCAAATATCAAATCTCTCCCCAATACACAAATATATCCCCCTTTGACATCAATGGAAAAGGGTCACCTTTGGGGCTCGGGGCTAAGAATGAGCCTCTTAGCTTAGCCCCTCCTCCACCTCCACATGAGGTGGTTAATTCTAGGGTGGGAGTATTTCTACTCCCCGAAAGCATAGATCTATGTTTTTATATTTCTCTCTTCTTTTGTGGTTTTTTTGAATCCTCTCACTATTTATTTTCAAGTTATCATCCTTGTTCTTGTTGTCACTTCTGTTCATGTTCCTGTTCTTGTTCTTGTTCATGTTCCTATTCTGGTTCTCATCCTTGTTCATGTTCTTATTATTTTATGAGTCTCTATTCTTGTTCATCTTCTTGTTTCTGTTCATATTCCTATTTTTGTTCATATTCCTGTTCATGTTCATATTCATGTCCCTGTTCATGTTCCTGTTCCTATTCTTGTTCCTATTCATGAATGTTTTTGGAATATTTGCTCTACACCATATTGCTATGTGACCATCATTGTTGCACTTATAACACTTAATGTTATTATTCCTTAGATGTACAATTTTCTTAGGATTTCTCCTAATGAAGCCATATCTTCTTCTATCATTAATCCTACAATTCATTGCCTTGTGACCAAACTCATTACATGAGTGCTAATAACCTTGGAAAATTTGGTCTTTTCCATATACCTATATTTCATGAGTCCTACATTGTGAAGACATGTATCCAAACCTATGACATGAAAATCATCTTCCATTGAAGCCTCCTTGTCTTGATCTCATTGGTCTCCTATTCTGATTGTTGTTCCATATATATCTTCTTTATGCATTGTTCCTCTCTTTGTTGAAATTTTTGTTGTCCAACTCATCCTCTGATGTCCCACTTTCACTTAAACTATCTTCTTTTGATGTATCTTCTTATGAAGTTTCTTCTTCATAAATACTTGAAGTAAATTATTTATCCTATTTCTTTTGAACCTTTCCAAAGCCAAGATATGTTGAACATGATGTTCGTTGTTGTCCACAGATGAAATTATCCAAGTTCTTAGAGCTATTTATGAAACTCTTCATCTTGATATTGGAATCCTTTAAGTCTTCTTTTATAGTAGCCACTTCTTGTGCTAACTTATCACATTCCAAAATCTTTGCTTCTAACTTATCCTTGAACTTGCTTGCCTTAGCATTTGACTTCTCTAAATCCTCTATGAGCAATAATATTTTTCATCACATTATTGAAACTTACTTTAAATCTTGGAGTGTTGCTTTCTAACCTTCTTTACTATGTCAAGGGCATAGATAAGTTCTTACTTGAGATCATAACCTTTCTCTACTGAATAATCTTCTATTTGTTTGACTTTGTCCTTATCATTACTTCCTTTTGACTTGTCTTCTATAGGATCACTTTCTTTATCTTCCAAATCCATTAGAAGATTCTCATCTGGTCTTTCAAGTGCATCTTCAAAATCATCACTAAAACTATAACCATCCCTAGTGTAATAATCTTCAATATGTCCAAATTTACCACATCTAAAACACTTGAGAATAACTCGAGTCCTTTTATTAACTGGATCTTTATCTTTAACCATAAATAGGACTTCATCTCTATCATTTTCTGAAAAACTAGCATCACTGTCAATTGAGTACTTGCATTTTTTGCATAGTAGCTTCTCTTTTGTCTTTGGAAGAACTTCTTTCCTTGTCTTATTTGTCCATCCTTGATTTTCTTCTGGTACCTATGTCTTTCTAATTCCCTATATTTGTGATCCTATTTTTCTTCATCATTGTTGTTCTTTGGCTCTTTGCATTTTTTTGCATAGTGTCCATACTGTCCATAATTGAAACATTTGATAGATCTTAGATCTATGGGTATTTTGAAACCTCTATCTCTTCTACCATAATTTGCTTCTTCATCATTATATGACTCACTACTTGATTCTATATTCTATCCCTTTTTATTTTTGTCTACTTTGAAAGCAGCTTCATTTGGAGGAATATGATCTTTTGTTCTTATCTCAAAAGTAGTAAGCATGTACCCATGTGTTGTAGGTGATTTGGAGAATAGAGGAAAATCCTCCAAGAGAGGTCCCAGGTTAAAATCTCCACCCTACCAAAAAGTTAAATTGGGTACCCAAAATCCAATTGATAATGTTGGTGCGGGCAGGGTAGGGCGTGACTCTCAGGTGACTTTGATGGTGTAGAACCCCCTGTTTGTGGTCTCTTAGACCAAAGTGACCCCACAAGGGGTTTTTAGCTTAAAAAAAAGTAGTAAGCATGCCAAGCCAAGAATTCCTTGTCAAAGAATCACTATCAATTGATGTTTCTATAGAAAAAACCTTTTCACTATACCTTTTTGGAAGAGTCCTCAAGATCTAATCACAAGCATCAGATTCATCAACCTTTCATCTCATGTACAAGTTCATCAATTTTGTTGAGATAGTCACGAATGTTTTCATCATCCCTCATTCTTAGGTTCTCAAATTCTCCTTTGAGATTTTCGCTCTTAGCCATTCTGACTCATTTATCTCCATATATTTTATGCAGAAGTTCCCAAATTTCTTTTGTTGTTTTACATTCCATAACCTTCATATATTCTGATCTATGCAACCATTTTATAATTGCATTCATAGCTCTTGAATTTGTATGCATTAGAAGCTTGCCTTCCTTATCTGTAGGAGGATTTGCTGTTTAATCATATCCAAGTTCTACTACATCCCAAACTTCATTTCCAAGTGCCATCAAGTAAAATTTCATCAGCATACATCAATATAAGAAGTCATTTCCATAAAATATTGATATTTTATTATTGAAGGGTCCATATATTTGATCCTTTTGATCCATTGTGTTCTTAGACTGCTTTTCCTTCAAGCTATCAAACTCTTCTGAAGGAACCCACTTTGATACCAATTGAATAACACAAGATTATACTGAGAGGGGGGTGAACAGTATAAGACCCCTTTTTACTTTTTATTTCAATTCAATATTATTCAATGTATAGATAGCAGGATAAATAGCAGTAATCAAAGCAATGCATAAAACATTATACATAATAGAGACACCACAATTTATGTGGTTCACCCAATGTGGGCTACTCCACGAAGAAATTTTTTTCCTAAAATTTTCTCAATCAATATCTTTGGGAATCCTTCCCAATTACAATGTTTATCGACCTCTATCCAATGGAGATGTTGATCCCCTAATATCAAGTTCATGGATCTCTTCCATAATAGAACTCTTTCCCCTTCTAAACTGGATAGTGATCTTCTAGAAGACTTTGTCTCTCTACTGCACTGACTTGTGGATCTCTCTCCACTTGAAGACTCCTCACAAATATCTATCTTCAATTTTCCTGGCTGCTAGATCTCTCTCCACTAAGACTCTATCCTCTGTACTCTGTAACCCCAAAAGATCTGTCTCAATAGGTTCACTCAGAACCTTCTCAAATCTGCTCAACAAGATCCCTCAAAACTTGTTTAAATATACTCAATAATCTCACTCATAACTTGTTCAAATTTACTCAATATGTCATAGAATTTGCTCAAATCTTCTAAACAGGTCCACACAGAACCTGTCCAAATATTCTCAATAAGTCCACACAGAAGTTGTCCAAATCTTCTCAACAGGTCCACACAGAACCTATCTAAATCTACTCAACAAGTCCACATAGAAATTTTCCAAATATGCTCAAAAAGTCCTCTCTAGGACTTGCTCAAATTTGCTCAATAAGTCCTCTCTAGGACTTGCTCAAATCTGCATAGCAAGCTTCCACAAAAGCTTACTCAAAATCAGTCCACAAGCCTTCTCAAAGACTTATCTCAAATCTTCTTAACAAGCTCACATATAACTTGTCCAATCTCATAGAATCATAAAGAGAATTGTTAGAGACTCAATATGTTCTATACTTAATGCTCAATAAATATCTCAACTCAATCTCATAGAAGCATAAAGAGAATTGTTAGAGACTCAATATATTCTATACTCAAATCCCAATCTCAACTCAAATAAATCTCATAGAAGCATAAAGAGAATTGTTAGAGACTCTATATGTTCTATACTCAAATCCCAATCTCAAATCAAATCAATCTCATAGAAGCATAAAAATAATTGTTAGAGACTCTATATGTTCTATTCTCAAATTGCAATCTCAACTCTAATCAATTTAATAGAAGCATTAAGAGAATATTTAGAGACTCTATATGTTATATTCTCAAATATCAATCTCAACTCAAATCAAGAATATAGAATAGTTTGTTTTATGGAACTTGAACAACCACATGCATCTACTTGACTAGCTTCAATCAACTCAACTCAACCAAGCACCTCAATGAACAACCCTTTCTCACAAACCCTATTCCAATCATGTATCAATCAACTCAAAATTTTTCCAACAATGCTCAACAACAAATTTCACATAAGAATGATACTCATGTTCTCTTCTAACTCAATTTCAAGTTCTTTGCACAACCAATGGGCTCCAACAACAATGCTTATAAAACAAGGTTTAATCACAACTCTCAATCCAGAAAACATTGAAGCGTTAAACCAATCACTTTCGAAAAGGAAACCACAATCAATCCTTTTCACTCCAAAAATATTTTCAGAAATCAACCACCATAATCAATAGAAGAATGTGCCAATACCTTTTATGAATATGAAGAATCCTCTTTGGAAATTTGCCACAATCACAATATTCTTTTGCCAATATTCACAAGGGTTAGAAGATCACAAAATAATCAACATTAATCCACTTCACAATTATATTCACCAAGGATTTTAATTAGAAAACCTTATTAAGAATTAATGCACAACTTCCTTATCACTCCTAAAACCATTTGTACCATAAAATAAAATAAATCAAATCATTGCGTAACCTTGTCACTCCACAAACCACTTATACCATAAAATAAATCAAATATTTTATATCCTTCCTTTCAACACTTTTGCACTAAAAAATAATCAAAAAGTTTCTTAGGCAATATCTCACATTAATCAAATATCAAACCTTAATAAAATATTAAATCTTTCTCAACCTTACATCTCCCACAAAAATAATAATCAAACCTTAATAAAATATAAAAGCTTTCTCAACCTTATATCTCCCATAAAAACATAATCAAACCATAGCAAGCAAATATTTTAATTAAAATTTTGACCCTCACAAATATCAAAGTTGGAGTGCATACCTCAAAGGATCCCTCGAAGGGCCTTGGCATTTGGAACCTCTGCCCACCGTGCTTCAAAGCAGCAGCTAAGTCGCATGAGCTAAGACTACCCATGTGAGTGCCTTGGGCACTATCTTCCTTAAACCATGTGTGCTTTCCTCAAAAGGAGCCAAACATTGACCATCCACGATTTGATTGCCCACGTCACACTCCATGAAATTCATTATGCAATATTCAGATGTAGAAATACTTTTTGGTTTTCAAAAATCATGCGATACTTCCTTAGGTTTTTAAATGGAAAACCTTTGGCTTATTTATATAAGCCATCATTCAATGTGAATACATCAGCCCTTTGAACATTGTCCTCATGACATCGGTGTCACCATTAAGAAAGGAGGGAAAAACCTTTTATTTAATTTTAAAATTAAAATTTAAACTAAACCTTTAAAATTAAATTTCTCCAATTGGGGCACCTTTTTCGATGAAACGAAAAGCCAACTTGGGTTTTAAGAAGAACCCATTTCAAATCTGCCATCCATTAGTTTTAAATAAAAACTTTCGTTGCCTTCCTTGGTTTTCATAAAAACCTTTTGCTAAGCTTTCCTTGAAGCTCCTTTTAGAACCAAATTCCATGCATCCCTTCTAGAACCTTTGATAAAATCCTTGGCTTCTCATGAAGCTCTTTGTGGAGTAAAATCATAGTGCTTACTTACATAGGTCCTTTTGACATCAATGACAACTTTTAGCTTAAGCACTCAAAATGTCCAACATCATCATCCTCAAATGGGAATGGTCGACACTTCCTAGGAAAAAGGCCTATTCCACATATGGTAGGCCATTCTTCTATCTCTAAGGGTTATTTTATACCATTTTGGAAAGGTCCTAAACCTTTACCTTTATATCCTAATTTAAGGAACATAGGTTTTGATTTTTCATATTTATCAAAAAAATAGCACCTAGAAAATCCATCATGATCAATTATGACAGTCATGGGTCTTATTCTACCCCAATCATATCCCTCATAAATAAATGCACAACTCCCAACATGGTATATGCTTCCCATAGGTTGTGGCAAGCCAAATATCTAAGGAGATGGTGGTAATTGAGTTAAGGCAAGAGAATCGTGCGTGGATAATTTTTCTTCTTCTAATGTTGTGAAAATTGTGGATAAATCGGGTAAATATTCATCTATAAGAGAATACGAAGTAGAAGTAGTATCTTCTATAGTTTTATATGTTGTAAATGTAAATTGTGTAGACGTAGATGGAAGATATTTTGATTTATATGAAGAAGATGTAGGTTCAGAAGATGTGGATGTAGAACTAGACGGATGTGTAGGTTGTGTAGAAGATGGAGATGTAGGTTGTGATGTGGGGTTTGAAGATAGAGGTGTTAAAGATGTAGGTGATAAATATGGATATATAATTAATGTAGGTGAATATGATGATGGTTGAGATGATATTTTTGCACATTTAGAAGATGCAACTGAATTAGGGTGAGTGGCAGACAAAGTGGGGAAAATTTGAATCCCAATTAGTTCTGCCAAAGCACACATGTCAAATGGTCTAGGATCATCGTGAATGGTAACCAAATAATTTTTAAATTTAAATTTAACACATTGGTGCAAGGTGGAAGGTACAAATCTCATTGTGTTGATCTAGAAACAACCTATGAGTATGTTGTACAATTTAGGGCAATGTACAACAAACACAGTTGTATACAAAATTCTTGGACCAACCTGCAATGGAATTGATATAACTCCACATGTTTCTTGCATCTCATCATTAAAATATTTGATGATCATATTAGTTCTCTTCATTTCATCACTTCTAAATCCAAATATTTGGTAGAAATAAAAAGTGCAAATATTTAGGTATGAACCATTATCAATTAGAACTCTTTTGACTGCTACATCTTCAATCAATGTTGTAATATATAAAGGATTTTATTTATGTATACTATGAAGAGGAATATCTCTGTATTGGAAATCAATACAATCTATTTCATGAGGTATAACAGTATTTATAATAGCCTCAGGTTGTATATCTTGTGGTACCATCATTTTACTCAATGTATGCATCAATTATTCTCTATGTGTAGAAGAAGTCCTTAAAAAGATCCATGAGAGAAATCCTTGTTGTAATGTTAGCAAGTTGCTCATTAATATCATAAGGAGGTTTTGGTTGTGTACTTGATGTATTATTCCCTTTTGTAGGAGCTTTTAATATAAATGGAGCTGATTTATCATTTTGATTTTGATCTTGTGTTTGAGAATTTTGTGCTTGTTGTCTAGTAACAACTTCAATGGTACCTACAACATTATTATTTCCATAATAGATGGGCTAAGGTCTAGCATTCACCGCTTGCAAATTAGAGAGTAATTGTTGTGATGAAGGTCATGTTGTGACCCTCATAGGAAATGGTTCTTTCGGGACCATAAAGTCTGTGACAGGAAGAATAGCCTCTAATTCATCTTCAAAGCTATTCAAATTGTTGGATGTAACATCCAAAACACTTTTTGTCTCACTCTCTGTATCATCTGGATATGCAAGTTGTATGTTATGCATGGGTCTACTTATGACTACAAATACTGTAGTTCCATATGGTGTTTCTAAATCTTGATTAGGTATGAAACCAATAATGGTTCCCACATACCTAGTTGGATGAGGAGAATTATGATGTTCAACTTTATTTACTGCTTCTTTACCATGTTTAGGTAAAGGATGTTGGAAAATGTCTAAGGTTTGATTTACTATGAGTTTGATTTTATTGTGTATTATCCTGAGCATTATTTTGAACATTATGTTTAATTGGAAAACTTTCCATCGATATTTTGTTATTATCAATCAAATATTGTATCATATGTTTCAATATTTTGCAAGAATTAGTTGAATGTCCATCAACTCTATGGAAATTGCAATGAAAATCAGCTCTAAATCCAGCTGCAGTTGTATCTGGTTGTCGTATGTTGGGAAAATAAATTAAACCTCATTCCAACAGTTGAGGTAAAATTGTAGTTAAAGGTTGATTTAACTTTGTAAACTCTCTTGGAGATTTATCTGGAATTTTCAATACAAATTTGTTCATGGCAACTGTAGTGTTGACAAGTACAATATTTCTACTATGAGTGACTCCGTCACCTACCACTTGTTTATTCTTGTATTGATTTTTAGAAGACTTGTCTTCATATTTCTTCTTAAATAGACCTCTTATAATGAGACCATCTTCAATTCTCCTTGCTAAATCTATAGCTTGGTCAAAAGTGGTTATTGTAGCTATAGGAAGTTCATAAGACAATTAATCTTGCTAATTGTTGATAAAAATGTTCAACATCTCACGATGAGTTAATGCAAAATGTAATTTTCCCAATAATTGTCTCCACTTAGTCAAGAATTCAACAAAGCTCTTATCTTTGCCCTATTTCAAGTTGTATAAATCTTTAATGGTCACATACCTCTCTATGTAGGCACTACATTGGTGGACAAAAATTTCTGTTGTCTCTTCAAATTTTCTCAAAGAATTTGTAGGCAAATGATAGTATCACTCTAATGCCATACCTCCAAGACTTTTCGGGAACATATTTAGCAACAATAAGTCATCATATGAGATATCATGACAAGTTATCCTAAACATACAAATATGATCAATAGGATATTTAGCTCCTTTATATATCGGGAGAACAAGCATAGGAAAGTGCATAGGGTATAGTTGGGAAACGACCATAGGATCCAAGGGTTGGCTACACATCTCTCAATAATTGTATGAGGGACGGTAGGGATATATCTGGTCTAGGTGAGAAGTTAACTATTTAACCATAGCTTCAAGACCATGTGGTTGTCCAACAAGTTGATTATGTTGCATCGTATTATTAGGTCTTTGAAGATAAGATTGTGTTACATAAGGATTTCCAATTGAAACAATATTATGTAAATTGCTTGTAGGAATGGTGTTATAAGATGGAGTTGTGTTATGTTGAAATTTTTGTTGATTCTTGTTAGGATTTGGTATTTTCCTAACCTTTTGTGGTATAGAAGTCTTTTGATTTATAGTATAAGTTTGTAATTTCTATTGAGGATTGTGATTTATTGTAGGTGCTGATTGATTGATGTTTTGAGTTGGAGTTTGATTCACATTTTGATATGGGTTAGCTTGAATACGTTTTATGTATGGCATCGGTCTTCCAGCAAATTGGAGAGCAACTTCTAAAGCAGTGTCCCTAGAGTAATCTCCAGGGGGAATTTGAATTTCTGTTTCTATTAATTGATTGATGACTTCTATGTTATTCTTTATGAATTCAATAAAATGTTGCGTGGATTTAAATATGAGATTACCTTCTTCATCCGTTTGAGGTTTAATATTGTATTGTCCTTCTTCTTCTTTATTTATGTATTCCTCATATGATTTTGAAGTTACATAATCGTCAACAATTGTCTATCAATATCACCCTGAATGGGCTCTTCATGAGGTGGTTCTTACATAAACTCATATTCTATTTGTTTATAATTCCTTAAAATTCTAGGCATTTTGATAGATTAGGTATTTGCAAATAAATATGTTATATATATATATATGCATTAAAATTATGGGGGTATATATTATATATATATATATATCTAATTAATATAATATTGATTTTGTTTTTTTTTTGGTTTTTTGTTTTGTTTTATAAATCAAAACGGTATTTATGTGTTTAATATCAGGTTCACCAAAGAATGTGGCCCAAAAATTCTCACACACATTTCCTCAAGGCTGATGGATACGTGCCTTATAGGGGAATGGGAGAATGGATGGACTACACCTCAGAGGAGAGGTACTTGAGTTCATACCATCTTATGGTGATTTTTTGACGAATGGGTTGGGTTCACCAAGAAATATTTTGTGGTAGTTTACGAGCCTAGGTTTGGGATTTGTTATGATGTGTTTTTTTTGATCAAATCCTGCATATACCTAAGTTTGGCCAATATGCAATTAATCTAACCTATATGCAATTTTAATTCAAATGCAGACAACAAACAATAGAAAAATAAAATGCAAAATATAGTGCAATACTAAAAAAAATGGTTTTAAACTCTTACCTGTATCCGGATGTCTGATGAAGATTCTAAATTTTATATGCAATCCAGATTGTGCACAGTAGTTCAATATCATATTACGAAACTATAGGATTTTATTACGATTTGTGAGATCGTATTACAAATAGGGACAAACATATCCGATTTTTACAAACAAAAGCAGATTCATGTATAGGGGATTTAAAACAGAAAATTTAGATATTTGATTATTATTTTAAGCTTAAATATGATTAAATGAGTACACTTAAATAACTATAATGATATGCATTGATAAATTAATGTATTGCAATATATGAAATATGCAATTATATGAAATTAGGTGAACTCCAGGAATGCAAATGATTAAATATAATGCTTTAAGTGATAAAGAATACTAAATGCAATGTAGATCAACTAAATAAATAGCAGAATAACCAAACTAGAGATTGAGGTTGCCCCCAAGCCAACTGCACGTGAGATCATAGCCCTTTGAGCATGATCGTATCCCAAACTTGCAAAATTGTACTACAATCACAATATCGTAACCTTCAATCTACAACAAAGTCCTTCGATCCTGCAACAATGTCCTTTAATCCTGCAAGAAAATAATGAAATAACCAAAGCTAGGATGCAAAATTATGCAAAGTTTTCTAAAGTGCAAGGAGCCAAGGGAAATTCAGAAGTAGGGGGTTTGGTTAAATAATCTAGGAGGAGCATCCAGAATACGGATGAGGTTGAGTTTGTTGCAACTCCTTCTAAGATGAGAAATATCGAATTGATCGGATCTCCTATTTTCCATGCAGTTACATAGTTGGGGTTAAAAACCGTTAAACTAAATTTGTCATTTTCCAATTTTAAATTTTATATTTTAGGGCAAGATCGTATTATGATCTACAATATCATACGACGATCACAAGGATCATAATATAGAAATAGTGCTACAATTTCAGATGGCGTGCTACGATCTTGTTGATCGTAGTACGATATCATTCAATGAAGCAAAAATTATGTAGTAATAAATGCAAATATGATGTTTTTACAATTTTTTATGTTTTCATGCAAATGGGTCAAATTTAAGGTGCTACAGAACCTAGGTAAGTGGGAGTGTGAAGTGATTCTTCAAGTTCCATAAAAAAAAGTATTCTATATTCTAAATTGAGTTGAGAAAGTGATTGAGCATTGAGTTGAAATTGAAGCATATTGAGTCTTTAACAATTCTCCTTATGTTTCTATGATAGTGATTGTAAGTAATTGAGCATTGTGATAAGTGTAAAACATATTGAGTGTCTAACAATTATCTTTATGTGTCTATGATATTGGACAAGTTCTTTGTGGACTTGTTGAGCTAATTTGAGCAAGTTCTAGAGAGGACTTATGGAGCAGATTGAACAAGTTCTAGAGAGGACTTGTGGAGCATATTGAGTAAGATCTAGAGAGAACTTGCAAAGCATATTGAGCAAGTTCTAGAGAGGATATGTGGAGCAGATTGAGAAATTTATAGAGAGGATTTGTGGAGTAGATTGAGAGAGTTATAGAGAGGACTTGTAGAGTAGATTTGAGCAATTTCTAGAGAGGACTTGTAGGACAAAGTTTGAGCATGTTCTAGAGAGGACTTATGGACATACTAGTGTGAGCTTTTGTGGAAGATTACAAGGCATATTTGAGATAAGTATTTGAGAAGACTTAAGCATAGAGTTGATTGATTTGTTCAAAACTTGAGTTAAGTTTTAGAGTAGATCCAGTAGATTTGAGACAAACCTTGAGTTAAGGCTTGAGGATAGAGATCGAGAAAATATTTGTGCTAGAATGAAGGATTGTGTTTAGTGTAGATTTGAGAGGAGAGTTTGGTGCAAATTTGAGGATAATTTTGTGCAAGACTAGAGACAGAGATTGAGCATATTTGTGCTAGACCGAAGGACTGTGTTTAGTGTAAATTTGAGACAAATATTTAGAGGTGATAAAGCAGAGAGGACAATAGTCTCTAGTGGATAGATATCCATCATACAGGGTAGTGAGGATAGGTCTTATGAGTGGATACAAGTGTCTTTAGTGGAGATATATCCACAAGCCAATGTAGTGGAGGTAGTAGTCTTCTAGAGGATCACTAGCCAGAGCATAGGATAAGGAGTTCTCCTGTGGATAGAGATCCACAAACTTGATTTAGGGGATTGGCATCTCCTTTGGATAGAGGTCCATAAATATTGTAATAGGGAAAGGATTCCCAAGAGATTGATTGAGAAAATTTTAGTGAAATATTTTCTCCATGGAGTAGCCCACATTGGGTGAACCACGTAAATTATGGTGTCTCTATTGTGTGTGGTGATTTATGCATTGATTTGATTACTACTGTTGATATTGCTATATTTACATTGCATAATATTGATTGGAAAAGAAAAGCAAAAAGTGGTCTTATAATGTTCACCCCCCTCTCAGTATAAGCTTGTGTTCTTCATTGAGGACTCAATTTAGAAAAATTCATCTTCCTCAGATTTATCCTCCTCAATTTCAAAAAAATCATCTTTTGGTAGGTCAAGGGTTTCTTCAGTAGGAATAATTCTTGTATTTAGATTTCTATGATTATCCCAATCCTCACTTGTAAATAATGACTCTAAACCTTTTATTTCTAGTGGGTCATTATTTGAAACACATTGGATTTCTTGATCATTCACTTTAATCCTTTCATTCAAATCTATGGAAGGTCCTGACCTATCACACATTTCAATACTAGTTAGATATAAGATTCCTCTATTGCAAAAAATAGTATTATTGTGAAAGTAATTGAAATTTATCTTAGGAACATGATTCAAAAGATGATCAAGATGGGTATTGTGAAATTGATTCGCATTTAAGAATTATGTTTGATTTTGAATGATAGGTTGAGATGCAAAAAAATATTGGGTGGGTAAGGGAGGTATTAAATGATTGAATATTATGCGATCCAAAATCCACACCATAACCTTGAAAACTCAACTATTGTTCAAATGCTATTGCTTGCGTATAATCTTGGGACAAATATGTGATTTGAGGTATCCTGCACAAATACATAGATATTGATGGATCAAGAGCATTGAAATACACTTGGATAACAACTTGCTCTAGAGGAACATAGGGTACCATCAATTGAGTATAAAACCCATGGAACCTTTCAGTGAAAAACCTCAAAGATTCATTTGGTCCTTTAAGGGTAGCAACAAATTGATTATACATGAGGATTGGATCAACTAGATTTTTGTTAAAATGATTGAGGAACATTACCTCTAGTTGAGCCCAAGAATTTATAGAACCTATAGGTAAACTGAGGTATAAATAATAAGCAAATTCATCTAATGTAGATGGAAACATGTTACAAGCAACATCTTCATGCATAATTTGCAATTGAATTAAAGTGTTCTTGTATGCCTGAATATGTTCCTCAACCGATTCTATTCCATCATGCCTAAACTGAGGTAGATAACACAAAATATCTATAGGCACATGATGTGAAGGCCCAGGTATGTTTAAAGGATAACCTGTTATCATTGAAGTAAACCAAGCCATTAGTGGACCTTAAAGAATACAAATTTAATGCCAATTTTGTTAGTCAAAGAAATATCTTGCAAAGAATCATGAAATGACTAACAATTTTCAAATGTTTAACATATATATCATCATGTTTATTAATCAAAAGATATACATAAATTAAACCATAGTAATAAAAAAACATCCTTCAATTTGCAAAAAGGTTAGCATTAATGCATCATCAATTAAAGGACTTTTCAAATCAATGAATGTGATCAACAAAACCTCATTAGTCAAGGCCAATGCCTTCAAATAAACTTTCAAATAACAATGAACAATTTAGCATCTAAATAGCAATAAAGTAAAACAATTTAGGCCCTCCTTCTAGCACCAAAATGTTGAGTGGTAATTCTGCCCAATTGCAAAACCACACTCACACTTAGGTTTTTTATTAGAAAACCCTCTCTTGCAAAGAAATAGAAATTTCTCCAAGTTCCATTTTACTTAATATGTGCATGTATTCTTGTGAAAATGTGTCAAATAAGTGCTAGGAATACCTTAATGATTTGCAAGTAACTGTTAACAAGGGGCTTGTGTTGGAATTACTTTAATGTGCTATACTATTGATTGTTCATGAAACTTAAAAGAAAATAAAATGTGATCGACCCTCATATGACCACGATGTAAATACCTTAGTTAATTTTATTTTGAATTATTTTAGGTAGATTTTATCTTCTCTTGGTTAAGAATATTTTAAACAAGTTTTATATTGAATTGTTAAACCCTGCTTCGAGAATAAAAGAGAAGACCAAAATCTATCTTTGGAAATGCAAAGTTTGAATGATGATTGGATTCATTTTAGCTTTCTTGGTGAATGAAAATAAAATAAATTTGCATGACTAACTTTGAAATGTAATGGCCTATATAATGCCATATAAATTACTCCTCTTTAATGAAATCATAATTTTCATAAAGAGAAGTTAATTTATTGCTTTAAATACAATAGCCTTAGAAATGCTATATAAATTATTTCCCTTTAATGAAATTGTAATTTTCATAAAGGGAAGTTAATTTATTGCTTGAAAAATGAAAATGTAAAGTTTGAAATTCATTTCTCCTTTAAAAAGTGAAATCCTATCAAATCTAAAAGTACAAAATTCCCTTAAAAATTGAACTTTAAATAAATTTTTGTAATTTTGAAATGGCCTAAAATGGAACATTGAAGCTCATTCTTGATATCCATGCATCTATTTTTGGATTTTTATTTTTTTTAGATTTTTTATTTTATTTGCCAAAGTTTTTTATAAAATGCAAAAAGAGTAAGATTAGAAAAATAAGAACAAAAATCTGGAATATGGACCAAAATGCTAAAAACATTAAAAACAAACTACTATCAGTATAATGTTTACCCTATCCTACAAAACCAGAAATATGAGAATTTTTGAATGTTTTTTAAAATTTATTTGAATTTGCATTCACATGGTCCAAAATAAAACAGGTGCAATCTTCTACGGAAACAAAAGTAAATTCTAGGTTCCTAGGCATTCAATAGTGCAACCATTAAAATGCATTAAATACTATCTATAATCTTAAAAATATGGAAAGGGAAGAAAGATAAACGATTAGCCCAAACATTCAGAAAATTATGTCTCCTCTGATTTTACTTCCAAGGTGTAAGCTTCTGAAGCATTTGCACTAACAGAAAAATAATGTTTTGTTTTACAAGAAATTTCTAGCCTCCTCCAAATATGTCCAGCCTTATTCTTGTATTTTTATGTTGTATTTAAAATTGTAGAAAACTCCATTTCCTCTCCTTTCATTTCATTTTCTTTTCCTTGGTTTGGCATTGTAACGATTTCCCATAAAGCGTCCATTCAAATTGTCCTTTTTATTTTGTAACGAATTTATTTTCTTATAGTTATTTCACATTTACAAGGGAGTGACTACTCAATCATATCACACTGCATATTTTATCATAATTGTCCTTCCCTCATTTATTCACTTTGGAGAAAGTAATTAATATGATAATTATACCCTTTCTTTTGTATGCAAGTTCTTATATTATGCTATGGAATACATTGGTCACCTAGTCAATCTCTCCAACCAAAGACCAAATCCATGGTATAGTATCTTTTCATCAATACTGCATCTATAACTGGATGAGTTGCCCCCACAACTTGGGAAGGTGATGAAAATGATCCAATTATTTTTAACATCTAGTTCCATGTTATGGGAGATAAGTTATCTATCATCATATTATTTACCCTAGGCTTAACATTTCACTCACAATGTCATCTTCCCATTGATGTAGAACTCACTATTTCATTTATTCATGTTTGAGCTCATTTATGGCCTCCATTATCAGGTTATGAGCCACACTAACTTAACAAACAAGGAAATTCTAGCATGTGACAATCATCGACTAAATAGTTTAGCTCCAATGGTTTTTCCATGACATCCACCACAATAGATGCATTTTTTGCATTTGTACCCATATATTTATCTTTGCAATCTCAAACACCCTAACCGTCGCTAAAATATCTCCTCCAAATGGATTTGCTTTCAAATATTCTTACTGCACATTGTGTTCATACTGATTTCATATTCCTACTCACAAGCTAGTGTTGCCATTAAATGTTACACATCAACCAAGTCCTCAAACTCTAAGTCCTTGCCAAGTCATAAATCGAGTCAAAACCTCTGTGTTGCCCATATGCTTGTTGTTCATCCATGCATCCTCTATCTATGTTCATGGAAGCCTTCGAATTATATGTCTTTAGAATACCTATTTAGCCTCTTTATGAGTCACTTGGTCATTATTGGTTATTCGTTAACTTTGTCCAGTATGTCTATGGCATCAATTCCACATTTTTCTCTCACATATTCCATTTTAAATAGCCATGTCATCATTAATATGGTCTATCAGCTTTTGAACTCATACCTATTTTAAATTTTTTTTTGTGTACAAATAACACTACATCAGAATCCTCAATTGAAGTACAGTCGATATACCTACGATCCATTGGTTTTTTAGTCTACATTCCTCCAACGATCCCTACAATATCACATTATGCTAGGTATGACAGTGAGGCACTCAACCCATTACAACATTCGTTCCACACTCCATGACATTTACACACTATGTTATGATAATGTACGATTTGCATGGTCTAAAAATCCTACCTTGATTAAATTAAACTAGTGATGCCATATTCTTGTCTTGGGCCCATCCACATCCTTGCATGCTATGATCATTAATACTATGCATAACATACCACAACTACCATCATTGATCTATAATCCATGTATGGCAATCTATGTTAATATCATCTACATATGTGGGGTCCGCCTCAATGTTAGATTCCACACAAAACCATTTGTGCATGCCTCTATCATTAGCATCAATCCCAATTATCATCCACCACTAGCCATGTTCATGTAACCACACTATCATTCCTAGTCTAGGTCAGGGAAGTCTTGGTTGTTAAGGTCCTCCACTATTAGTTGCACCTCCCAATGAAACCACTGTAGCTAAAATGAGTCCCTCCAACAGTCCACATATGCATCACTGTTAGGTCCACGTCATCACCATTATCTATACTCTTATGGTAAACCCATTACAAGAGTATAGTATCGAGAATTTTGTAGATTCTCCCCATGCATTATCTATTCAATGTCGATATCTATAGGTTTAGCCAATAAAGTCAGGGTCCACATCGCCAATGCGGGCCTATCCATGGTCTATCGTAGAGTCCATCCACATCCTAGCTCTAGGTCAATGATACCCCACATGGTGATCCATGGTGCCATTGTTTCTCATGCTGGGTGACTGTGTTGTCCTTCACGTTTAGCCTGGTTAGGATTGCACCAATACCTTTTGCTCCTCGGGCTACTTGAATGAAAATAAAGCACTACGATAAATAAAGCATGGTATAGTAGCTATATAAATAAAGAAACCAAAAACCTAAGGTTATATTTCATCGATATGAACACCCAAAATACCATATAAAGTGGTCACACTTATTTTAATATTTATATTATATATAATATATATATAGATAACATATGTATATACATATTTATATTTTATCCTTTTATGTTTTATTACTCTAATCAAATGTTTTAAATGAAAAACATCAAGAATTAAATCCAAACCAAAAGATAAAAACACCAAAGGATTTAAAACTACAAAATTAACCAACATCAAGCATTTAAAAGAAGACCAAAAGACACTATTCAACACTACACCTTGGAACTTATCAAAATAGCTTGAAGGTTTGGGTGATGCAGAGGATGTCATGGAGATCATGCATCCTGAAAAATCCCAATGATTTTCTTCTCGTGAAATGTTTGAGGACTGATGAACTTGGTAAAAAAAATTTGGTCCAAAATGAGATGTCAAATGTTTCTCGAGTGCATGGAAGCCTCAGTTTTTTATGTCTGCATGAAGTTAAATTTTTTTATTTCAATCTACAGTGTGCATGTGACTTTTTATGTCCACAAAGTGCCTCTTTTATGAGAAAGCATTCCTAGAGGAAAGTGGGATCCATCACTATCCTTGCTCCTCGATTGCAAAATAATGTTGTGACCTAGGGTGTTGACCCATTCAATCAAGTTGTCTGGATTTTGATCGATATTTAAAAAAAATCATTTGGGGTGGTTAATGTGTATGCCTCGAATAGCGCTTTTGATTGATGTGAGTTGTGGAGATGGCTTGCCATGAATCTACCATTTTCCACTTGGGTGCTTTGTGGAGATTTTAATATGCTGGAGAAATATTCTGACAAGGTCAATCATACCACGATGCGGTGGTGCTTAGGTGAAAGGGAAATAAAAAACAAGCTTCACCTTTATGACCCTAATTCTTGCTTCTCACCTTCTGACTTCCCTCAGGCTCTTTGGTATGCCTGGTCCAATTTCTAGGATACATTTTCCAGGGTTTTGGAACAATTAGATAGAGCCATGATTTTTGAGTGTGACAAATTTTAGTTTTCTCGTATTTTGCCTTCTTTGTTGCATGTGTTTACTTTCCCTGGTACTACACTATCTGATAATTCACCTATTTTATTCTTAGTGGTGAAGTTAAACTTTCAACCCAGAGTACATTCTTCACAATTTTACCTGAATGTTTTTTTTTGCATAAATTTAGCATGAAAGCTCATATATGCTACATTTGGAATTTGATTCCTAGACGTAATGATATTTCTATAAGGATTGAGTGGTGGAATGTTTCCATTCATCGAACCACTAAGGTGCCACAGACTTTGGGTGTTGAAGTTGCAAAGCGACATAATTAGGCTAAGTTTACTTTGTAGAGTGAGCTATCCAAAGTCTGTCTTAGGCTTGAAGCCTCTACTTTCATATCTCTTACTCAGTCCCAAGTTTCTTCCATTTGGCATGAGCTAAAAAAGTGGATTTATACGAAGCCAAGGGTTCTCAATTACATGCTCAAATGCATTGGATCAAAGTGGATGACAGAGTGACGAGAGATTTTTTCAGTGCCTCACACCTCCTTCCCAGTATTCCCAGTTTCAAGCCATTAAAGTTGATGGGTAGAGATTCACAAACCTTCTTGATATTATCAAAGCCTTTGTTTCACATTATCAAGGTGTTTTTTCTTCTCAATACTTTGATGATGCTAGAAGGCAAGTTCTTTCTGATTGTACCATTGTTGTCCCCAATAAGCTTTATCATGAGCAAATGATATTTTGTGACACTCCTCTTTGTTTGGAAGATCTAAAAAATGCCTTGTCACTCATGGCCAATGATAAGGCACCTGGTATTGATGGTTTCCCATGTGAATTCTACAAAGAATTTTGGGATATACTTGGTTCTGATCTCCATAAAGTGTATCTTGAAGCCTTGCAATGTGGTTCACTGGGTTCCATTATTAACAAAGGCAATGTTAAATTTATTCCTAAGTCTGGAGACCTTGAGCTCATCACTAATTGGAGGTCGATCACCCTAATTAATGTGAGATATAAGATTATTTCCAAAGCCCTTGTGCTTAAGCTTAAATATCTCCTACCTTTAATTATCAGACCTAAACAAACTGACTTTGTTCAAGAAAGATACATTCTTGATAATGTTCTTGTTGTTTGGGAAGGTATGCAGTGGGCACGAAATTCTAAATAAAATGCTATATTCATTAAGACTAAATTTTAGAAATCCTATGATAATATGGAGTGGTACTTCATCACTACCATTATTCAGGCTTTGGGCTTTGGTCCAGTGTTTGTGAGCACCGTTATTATGTTATTTCAATATGCTTCAGTTGTTCTTAATTTGAATAATAGTCAATCTTAGTCAATTTCTCTTGGTCATTCTGTAAGATAGGGATTCCATATTGCTCCATATATTTTCATTCTTTCTATAGAGGCTTTTGGCTATTTTTTGGCCCATAAGGTGGATCAAGGACTAATCAAGGATATTGCTCTCACCAATTCTGACCGTTAGTTGGTCAATGGTGATTTTTCTAATGATTTTTTTAATGCTTTGAGAAGATGATAAATCCATTTCCTTGGCTATTATTTGCTTAGAGGTAATTTTCTTAGCCTCTTGTTCTTCTATTCAATGGAAAAAAAACCTCCTATTTTTTGCAATCTCAATCCTAGATGCCATGTTGGCTACATCATTTCCAATGGACTTGGATTCAACCAGGTGAGGTGTTTAAATTTCTTGGAATTCCTTTTGTATTTCATGGTTCCTCTACTCAATTGTGGCAGTATGTTATTGATAAAGTGGACAAGAATATTTCTTACTGGAATAGTAAGAAAATTTCTCTAGAAGAAAAATTTCATATTTGTTCTAAGATTTTAGCCACTACCCATGTCTATTATTCGTCTTGTTGGGTTCCATACAAAACTTGTTATAAAAAGCAGGATAAGCTTCTAAGAGATTTCTTGTAGGCCAAAGACTCTATCAAATGATATTTTTAGTGGGTAGTCTGGGAAATTTGTTGTTTACCCAAGGACTATGGAGGCATGGGTTTTTTTGATTGTCACCGACATGGTTTTGCCCTTTATGCTAAATGGATCACCCGATATTTAAGTGGGGATGAATATTGGAAAGTGTTGGTTAGGTATTGCATTTCTTCTGGTTTGCTTCAAGGGAAGAAAATTTGGAAAGGGGTAGGATTGCAATCCATTCTTACTTCCCATTTCCATGTTAAAGTTAAAGGTTCTTTTGTCATTCAGAGTATTTGGAAATCCTGGGAGGCCTTCAAACCCTGACTCAGTTAGAAAGAGAGTTTTCATAAAGTAGATTTCTATTTTCCTTCCATGAATATTTGGTGGTCTCCTGTTATCACTTGGAAGAGCTCTCCCTTGAATCTGGTGTAGTGGGTCAGAGCGTAGAGGTATTATAAGCATGGTATTGCTTCCATTTTTTATTTCTTCTCCCGACATACCAGGAGTTGGATACCTTGGAATTTTTTTTGTCAAATTCATAATTTAAATCCTAGTGATAGAGATACTTATGAGGTGGTTATTGATAGTATTCCATTTTCTATTTGGTGTAAACTGCATAAGCATTTTCAAAAATTTTGGTGGTCAGATTGGTGTTGGCCTGGGGAGATTCCTTTTTTGTAATATAAAGCTCATCTAGGTTACAAATGGCTCACCCTGCAAGTTAAAATGGTTTATAAGCTCACTATTAAATGGGACTTAGTCTCTCTTCCCTCTCGATGGAATAGGAGGTTTCAGATTGTTTGGGCTACTTATATTGAACCTAAACAAAGTTTTTTACTTGGAGCCTCTTGCACTGGGGGTTGCTTTTTGGAAATAGGCTCAAGCATCTGGGTGTTCATAATACCATTTGCTTGTTTTGTAGATAGGCGAAAGATTTACTGCATGTTTTTTGGTTTTGTGATTGGGCTAAGTTGGCCTGGGAGTGGCTTCTTGAATTTTTCAAATATTTTATGCAAGAGTATTTTACCTGGGTGCATGCTAATTTGGGTGACCCTATTGCTTTTTCCTTCAACTTGGATGTTGTTTGGAATATTTTAGAATTGGTACCCTATTTTATCTTTGGAATTCCTATAATAGAGCTATTTTTTCTCAAAAATATGTTAGGTGTGTCTTCTCTATTATTGATAAATAAACTATATTATTTGATTTTTGGTTACAAATTCAAGTACAGGTTGAAAAAGTACATGTGGAGCTGTAGTACTTATGTATCCTCATGGAGCATTGGGGGAATGTGCCTTGTGCGATGAGTAGTGTACCTCTTACTTCCCCTTCTAGATCCCGATTGTCAACTCACCTGGGGACCCATCGCTGGCCACAACCCTCTGCTACCAAACATTGGTTCCACCCCCCCACAGTGCAAATGTGGAGAATATAGAGCTAGAGGTCTATCTTACCCGACCTCTAGTTGAGATGTTCAGTATCTTGAGAAATATGATGTCTCTAGTTGGGGTGAAATTATACCAAATGCACAGACTTGTACTATTAGTGATACTACTAATGATGGCTGAGGGACTTTGGTTTCTTCAATCGCTGGATGAACTTATGACATTATGGAGGAAAACTTCAGGCCTTCCACTTGGTAGTGATTTCTCGATTCCTTTCTTTTTGAATGTAAATTTTGCACTATTTTGGTGGTTGTTATCTGGTTTTTTGTAGACCGTTTCTAACACTTTTATGTACTCCTACCCACAATGGTTAGTGTGTTGGTTTACGAGGTGTGCTAATCCCACCCACAATTTTTTATATGATTAGACATTATTTTATTAATATAATGGCTTTTTCATCCAAAAAAATATCCAACCAGGGACATCATCTTGCTCAAGAGGTCGAACATCCCAACTAGAGGTCAGGCAAGATAGACCAAATGCATAGACTTGTACTATTAGTGGTACTACTACTGATGGCTCTGGGGATCTAGTTTCTTTAACTGTTTGATGAACTTATGACATTATGGAGGAAAACTTCAATCCTTCCACGTCAAAGTGATTTCTCGACTCCTTTCTTTCTAAATGCATATTTGACACTATTTTGGTGGTTGTTATCTGGATTTTTGTGGACTATTTATGACACTCTTGTGTACTCCTAACCATGGTGGTTAGTGTGTTGGTTTATGGGGTGTGCTAATCTCACCCACCATTTTTTGTATGATTAGACATTATTTTATTAATATAATGGCTTTTTCATCCAAAAACAATTATCACTCCAAGAACACCAAAACTCTCAAAAACCAAAATTTTAATGTGGGTCCCCATATTTGGGGCTAGTTGTGCAATGGCACAACACATAGGTATTCCTTTGGCTAATGCTTGTCATAACAAGGAGAAAAATTCTCTCCTCAAAGAGATTTATCTATTCCTTGACATGGATGAGTACCTTTCGAGGGAAAAAAATAGATTTAGAGACAATGCCCTCACCCCTCCTTGAGATAGGGTGACAATTGTAATTATGGATTAATTTACTCTTGTTCCTTCCAATGATGTTGTTCGAAGATTTCACATGATATTTCTGAATCATATGAGAAGGTAGAAATGGATGAACATTCCCATGTTCCTCTTTAACTTTATGGAAAAATATATAACTGATGTGCAGGGTGGTAAATTATTGAAAACCATCCATCAGGTCCTAGCCTTACAAGTATTTGAATAATTTTCTAAATAAAAAGTGATGGTTGCTTAGGATGTTCTCAAATAAATTAAGTCTCAACCAATACCAATACATTTTATATCTCATATGGAGTTCTCAAATTCTTTATCCAGAGACTTGAGCGAGTTTTTGAATGGAAAAGAGTTGTTTTCTATGCCCAAACATTTGGGAGATGATAAATTAATTAAAGGATTACACGTATCTTCTAGGGGTGTGCAGGGAAAGGTTATTCATCCTAAGACTTTGAGACTTTAATATCTAGATTATAAAATATTTGGCTAGCCCCACTAAGTCACCAAATGTGACTTAGAACAACAAAATATCTAGTGGAATTTTTATTTTAGACAGAGATATAAGAGGAGGTACTACGAGGTGGTCTAATCGATTATTAGAGAAAATGTCTAAGAAATTTGATCCTCATGTGACCTTGATTTAGTTAGACTCTGAGAACATGTCCAATACCAAACATAAAAGCAAATATCTTAAGGAGGTCCACAGTGCTACTTTTGACAATGGGGTCATTGTAATGTTACTCAAAAACTCAAGAGGGTGGAAATTAAATAGTATTTTATTCTGGGTTCGATGAAAATTATTGTGGATTAATTTGAGGATGTGAATCATCTTGTGGGAAAGATATTGCATGAAGTGGATATGGGTAAAAATTTCTAGAATTAACTTGATTTTGAACTTCCCTTTATTTCTTGGTGCATTTGGCCTGTGGTACTTCATTCTTGTTGTTGGGGATGTTAGTTGTTTTGGCTTTGTTAATGTTCACTGGTTGGAGTCCCTTTTTGGGTTGGTTTAGGTGTTCTGTTTAGGTGTGTTTTTCTATATTTCTCCCCTATAGGAATTGATGTAAAAGGTTGAGGAATGCTTTTCAAAACCCTCCATTAATTTAACCAAAAAATAAATAATAAATGACTGCTACTATGTTAATCAAAACATATTCAACTTGTATTTTTATCAAATATATTCTTCATTCGCACTTATATCAAATATATTATTGATATTCCTCTTATTGTTATGTTTTCACAATCAACTCCTTGGTATAATTTCTAGTAAGATATAAAATCTCAATTGATTAGTTTCCTTTTATAACTTGATTTTTTCTAAGATAAATTTTAAAAGTTCAAAAGGTAAAATATTTAAAATCAAAATTTCAAAAGGTAAAATATCTATTACCTGATTTATATCTCTATAAATATGATGACTATAACAACTAGTCAACTTTTGTGGTAGATACTCATTGATATATTGTATATAAAATATTGAATAATGATGATGAATGCCCCTACTAATGGTGAGTACCAAAATTATATAGCATGTGGGTACCCTTATGTATAGACATAAGGGTTTATGACAAGTTCTCTTGGATAAGAATGCTTTTCCCTCAAAGCATAGGAATGGAAGGTTGAGCAGTAATGAAGGAGTAACATTTACATGAAGCTTCTTCTTAGGAAAGACCTTTCAACTTAATTATGTGTTCAATGATGTCTTGAGTACATAAATACCATGTATATCTTTAGGTATAATTATAATTTGACCTTCGTCATCCAATATTGGGAGATTATTTTGAACTAGAGTAAGGGTACCTAACTTTTTCTTGAGTATGAAACATGAAAAACATCATGGATGCCACCTTTGTTTTGGATTTCAAGAGCATAGGAAACATGGATGAACTTCCTTATTATGTGGCAATTGATGAAGGAAAGACTCAAAATAAATATTTAATAAAAATTAATGTAAAATATTTTGTAGTAAAGACAAAAATTGCAACATTTAGAGCTCTTTGAATTTTATTTTACTTAAAAAATTGACATTCCTAGAAAATCAAATTTCATTTTTCATCCTTCAACCTTGGAGTAGTTGGAATAGTTCATTTTTTTTTTATAAATAATATATGTGGATTAAATTTAGGCTAATCTCATTAAGAAAACAAAATATTACATTGTCCTTATTATATTGCTATTACGTTAATAAAACCTTATTCGGCTTGTCTTTTTATGAAATATATTCTTCACATTCATTTCTACTATGTATATTATTCATATTCCTCAAGTTATGTTTTCACAATCAACTCCTTGGTATTATTTTTAGCAAGATTTAAAATCTCAATTGACTATTTACCTTTTAAAATTTAAATTTTGATAAGATAAAAATCAACACTACAAAAGGTAAAATATTTAAAATAAATATTGCAAATGGTAAAATATCTATTACTTTATTTCTATCTCTAGAAATATGTTGGCTATAACAACTAGTCAATTTTTGTGGTAAATATTCTTTGATATATTTTATATAAAATATTTAATAATGATGAATGCATTCCCTTGGATAAGGGTGAGTACCCAAATTATAAAGGAATGTAGGTACCCTTATTTATAGACACAACGGTTCATGACAAATCCTCTCAAACAAGAAAGCTTTTCCCTTAAACCATAAGAAGGAAATAATGAGTGGTAATTAAGGAGTGGGATTTCCATGAAGCTTCTTTATGGAAAAGACTTTTCCATTTAATTATGTATTCAGTGATGTTCCAAGTACATAAGGACCATGTATAGCTATCTAAAATATCTTTAGGTACAAGTATAAGTCGACCTTCCTCATCTAATATTAGGAGATTGTTTTGAACTAGAGTAAGGATACCTAAATTTTGTTTTAAGAATGAAACATAAAAAAACATCGTGGAATGCGACCTTTATTTGGAATTTCAAAAGGATAGACAACATGGATGATCTTCCTTCTTATATGATAATGACCATAATATTTAGGGGACAATTTTAAATTATTTCTACTATTATTGAGAGATGTTTGTTTGTATGACTAAATATGCACATAAACCTAATCATATTCTTGGAATTCATGTTTAGAATGATGACTATCTAGATGTCTGTTAATTTTGTTTTTAACACATTGTACACCACTCTTTAATGTACATACAATTGCAATGGATTCTTGAAGATGATCATGTAGAGTTGGAACCTTTAATTGATTAACAAAAATGTCTTTAGATCATGGGATTTCATAACCATATAATATAGTGAAGATAATTATTTGGGTTGATGTATGATAAGTTGCATTATGTTAGCATTGAGCTAGAGATAACATTTAGTCTATTACTGGGGTATATAATATAAAAATTCATAAGAAAAATTTAAGATATTATTTATAATACTTGTTCATCCATGATTTTGACGATGATATGTTGAACTTATTGTTTGCAATATCTCTATTTGTTAGCATAACTATTTCTAGAAATTACTATTAAATAATGGATCACAATCAATTACGATTACCTTTGGAAACCCATGAAGCATATATACATGGTTGATAAAAAATTTTACCACTTGAGATATGGAACAAACACAATTCGTTAGAATGAAATGGAATTTTTTTGTGAGATGATCCAAAAACATAAAAATTCTATCATATTGATTTGTTACAAAACAACTTTAAGAATTATAGCAATAGTAGTAATAATACAATAATTCACAAATAAGATTATCCAATAATAACAATAATTTAGATCCAATTACCATAAAATCAAATATACAATAATCAAATCCCAAATTCAAATCAATGAAAATCCTAATTTAATCAAAAAGGGAAAATTCTCATAGAAACTTGGAGAGGACAAAGCCTCATATGCATAATAGAGTTGACTAATATTTTAATGTGAAATATGATCTAAAATACCACCTAAATCTTCCTATTTAAAAAATAATCAATCATTAACCCTAACCCTCATGCATAGGAACTGACCATCCAACTAAGGTCCAAGCTAATACAAATAAAGATAGCCAACATGGTTATTTTAGAGTCATCATATGTATCCCCCTTAGAAATATTTGTGCTCAAACCTGGAAAAGAGTAGAAAACGCTCTTAGGATCACATGCAGTATTGTCTTCTAAAAGGTCCTTCCACTTGATAAGGAACTCTTGAATTTGTTGAGACTAAAGATGATAAAACCCAGATCACAACACTACTTTAGTCTGGATAGTGGTTCAACCTTCTTCATTGAGTATTATAAACTCTATTTTAGACCTCACCTTTTGGCCAATAACCTATTTGAGACAAGATACATAAAATACAATATGGACATAAGAAGATGGAGTGAAATTTAACTAATATTTCACTTCACCAATGCAATGAACCACATTGTATGGCTAATTGAGGAGACAACTTATAACTATAATTGATCTTCAAATACTTTTTATTTTAGGGTTGTAGGTGCAAAAGGATCATATCTTCTACAGTAAATTATCATTCAAAAGAGTGCTAATCTTGTTGTTGCTTCATATGGTTTTGGGCCTAGGTCAAATCATATTTAGTAAGCTAAAGCACAAGACATTTTTGTTGTAATAAATCATCTTCCTAAGCAAACCTTTAAGGATCTTGGATCATATTTTTCTAGTGATTGAGGTTTTTGATGATATAAATGCTTCAAATTATGACATTGTAAGGGATAAATGGTAAGTATTATACCACCATTCAATTAATTAAATCCAATGAAACAAATTATACTACTTGTATAAGGAAAAAAATGGAGGTAAGTAATAAAATAATCGTTAGCAATGATTAATCATCTGACTAAGGTTTATAAGAAGATACCACACTCAACTTGGTACCACTAAGACACAAAAATTCTTTCTAAAAGTTACTTGTTGAATAAAATAGAGAAATACCTTGGCCATATTACTTGTTGAATAGGGATGCTATAATGCACAAAAATGAGCGTACTTGGAAAGGTGATCTACTACCAAAAATTCACCATTTTTCCCTCACATTTGGGAAGGCCCTCAATGAAATCCATGGATATGTGCTTCAATTAATAGTTGGGGATATACAAGGATTGCAATAATCCAATAAATTGAACTACTTTTTTATTTGTTACATTGATACACCTTACACTTATCCATAAACATCTTAATATCTTATTTTAATACCTTTAAATAAAATTATTGCTTCACCCACTCATATGTTTTAAAGAATCCTAAATGTCTAACCAAAGAAGATGCATGTAGTTCTTAGAGAATATTTGGAAGATATATATTATCCTCTTTATGAAACATTGCATAAAAATATGAGAAACAAGAATGTAGTGATTATCCCATCTTCATGTCTCAAAGGATCCATGCAAATAATTAGGATATAAATAAAATATTCTCAAATATGAGAAATCCATTATGGAATAGGACTATAGATGAGATTGACATCAACAACATCCTCATACTTATAATATAAAGCATCAACCATGAAATTATTCATTCCTTTCATAAATTTACTGATAAAATATTATTGCAAGAGCTTGGTTATCCATTTATTTTTTTCCGAGTATGAGAGATGAAACTGTAAGAAATGCATGTCTAGTCTTGATGATGAAGAGATGCCCCAACAAATAGGGCCCCCATTTCTCTATGACATTCAAAATAACTAACATTTAATTCTTATACATTTGTTGTCCTAGATTATTTTATTAAAATTATTTACATTCAAAGACTAATAGGTATCCATATTTCATCAAAATAGCTCAAATACCTATGTTGAAAGTATCACAATCAATGATAAAATATTTGTTGAATTCAAGATTTTCCAAAATAGGAGTGGTACACATAGCTACTTTGATGGTTTGGAAGTCTTGAGAAGCATCTTAGACCAAAAAAAGACATCCTTTTAAGTGAGAACAATAATAGGAGTGATAATATTCCCATAGTTGTAAGTGATTTTTTTGTAGTAGCCTATAAGTCCTAACAATCCAAAAAGTTATTTGAGGTATTTGAGCAAGCAATAATATTACATAAATTTAATCTTGTTAGGATATACATTGAATCCTTCTTTAGTTACTATATGTCCTAAGTATTATACCTCTTAGACTCTAAAGGAACATTTAGACCTTTTGATAAAGATTTTTTTCCTTTGTAGCAGGTGGAGAACTTTATTAATAGAAAGTAGATGATCTTCCTAGGACTTGTTATAAATTAAGATATCACTAAAGAAACAAAGATAAAATTACAAAGAAAAGGACAAAGATATATGAGACATTAGAAAATGGAAGGATCATTAGTGAGACTAAAATTAAGGACTAATAACTCACAATTACCCTCATGTGTATGAAAATTAGTCTTAGGGAAACCCTCTTCCCTAACCCTAATTTTAAAAAACCCAAAACACAAAACTAGTTTTATGAAGTATCTAGAAACATGTAGTTCATATAATAAATAAATTATAAAGAGGATAAGAAATTTATCTTTGATAGTGATTTTATTGAGAGGACAAAAATTAGGATGCATGACCCATGAATTATCCTTGCATTGTACCATCATCACTTAATTTTTAAAATTTTAGGAATGGGAATAGTGGTAAAAATGTGGCTAAGAAGGTTGAATTCCTACAACAATATGGATGGAATGATCATGTGTGCTTAGAAAGACAAAATATGGGCTCATTAATGACCTCATGATAGTGATCCATAATATTCTATAAATCCAAAGGAAGAGCTAAAAGAAGCAACTTCAAAGATTTAACCTCCATGTAATTGACTTGGGTGAAGAACCAACAACCACATTTATTTAATATATTTTCCATACTATATGAACTAAATACCTTGTATGGAGGGGGTTGAATTCCATGGAGACAAATGAATCTTCCATTCTCCATAAACTTGACATATAAATTTTGTAGATTAATAGTAACATCACCAAGCTAAAATAACTATTGTGCTTCCAAGATGACATATGAAATAACTTGGTTAATGGAAAATAGGTTTCCTAATCAATTCTAATCCCCCATTTGGATGTTAATTTTAGTTTTATAATCCACATACTAAGAATTATCACCATTTACAATTAATACTTACAATTTATTTTAATTTTACGTATTGATATACAAGCCCAAGAACTTCACTATCTTGATATCTATAAATTTATGTGTGCCACTTGAATCAATCATATAAATTATTGTACCTTGATAGTATGGTGAGCTTGGATTCCCATAAAGTCATGAGTAGAGAGAGCCATGGTATCATCCTTTTATTCAACCTCCTCTACTTTTGTCAATTACTTTTGTTGCAATGGATTTTTATCTTTATATACTATTGTATCTTCAACTTTCACTTAAAAGTTATGATATGCTTCATAGGTTAAATATCAAGGACAGTGAGAATGATAGTTGAAATAGAATAATCCTAGGAATAATCATTATTGTGGTAAGGACAATGAGAATTGTAGTAACATCTATTTTGGGGACTAAAATCCTAGAGCTTTTGTTCTATTACTAAAGGTATACATTGAGCATTGTTGAGGGTATAGAAATTGAGTATGTTTATTTTCCATTGAATTTTATCCTTAAGACCATGGAAAAAGGATGAAACAACCATCGTTGAATTAAATTTGTGGATATATATGAGAAGACTTCTGAAATTGGATCAATACTCCACTATTCATGTTTGTTTTATTTGTATAAGATGGACCACATATGATGTGGAAGATCCTTTGTTAAATTTTTGGATAAATTTTTCTTTAAAGTTAGGCCACAAATGAGGGTATCCATGCTGGCAAAGCTACCACAACAACGATTGAGGAGATTTTGTTCTTAACTTAGAAGTTTCTAATATGGCATGTCCTAATTTAATAACATGGTGTGGGTAGATAAGGCTAACCATCTTGGTTAGCCATCCTCATGGATGGACTCCATCAAGGTTGGGCATATTGATACAAATAATAACGACTTCATGAGGTAAATTAGGGAAATTAGAAGCCCCTCTTGTCATGGAATCTAGATTAAAAGCAAAGCTTAGGTCATAAGAAACTATAACTAGAGGAAAATTTTTGATGGTATAAGTAGTTGAGTGACTTCCATAGGAATTTTGGGGACTATGAATTGGTGGAGGTTGTGGGAGAACACTAGTATTTGGTTCCTAATGAATGATTAAAGACTATTGTCCCATAGTTTGTTATGACCCTTAGATAAGAGGAGGTATCGTAGTAGATATTTTTAGGACTCTTTGGATGTTATCCAATTACTTCACAATGATAGTAATCATTTGGTCTTGATTACTCAAGGACATGGTAATGGAAGTAATTATTTGTTCTTGATTCACAAGATATACATATAAATAAATATCAATAGTACTAGGAAGAGGATTATCAATTGTAAGGGTAGGATGAGGACTAACCAAGGGAGGGTTATTAGGAGGATGAAAGGAAGAACCTAAAGTATTGGGAGGAGGTAAAGCTATGGTGTTTGAGGAAGAAAGAAAATATTGATCAACTCTATTGATATTCGGTAGAGTGTTATCGTGTTTACCAATATTTCTAGTTTGGTACTTCTTTTTTCTCATACACCTTCTTTGATTGAATAGTGCACTACAATACACCGTTTACTTTTCTAACTAGTAATTTCAATAGGTTATTTCATAAAATAAGAGCAATTGCAAAAACTAAAAATACTTGGAAATTTATTTCAAAAAGTATTGGTTGAAAAATACCTTACTTTGATTATATTGAAGATACTATTGCAAGTAGATAGATCTCTAGCAAGGATCTCTAGAGATAACATTTGAAAAATTATTGTTTTATATACCCCTTGTTTTGACTATTTAGAAGAGAAAGTCATAATGGTATGGGTCTCTCACAAGGGTTCGATGAAAATTGATAATATTTTTTTAATCATATTCATGAAAAGGAAGTAGAAAAAATGAAATCATAATATTTTAGAATATAATTACACCACAATAGGGATTGAAAAAAAAAATTATGAAAACATTACCAAAAAAATGACAACAATAATGTTTTGTAGAGGGGGAAAACTGCCCTATCGCGTACAATTCCCAAAAGCTGGATCCACAAGAGATAAGCCTTTGGGGTGAACCATGGGGGCTATGTTGTTATCTACACTCGATGCTAAAGTGGGGGTAAGGGTTCACTAGGAAAAATTAAGGACTCGCTCCAAGTCCTATGGTTTTCAAGAATGTTTGATGTATTCAATTCAGGACAAACACCTAGATTTGGCCTTTGTAGATCTATGCTATAAAATATAAAAGGACAAGACAAAAATAAAAAATACAGGAATACAAGAGCTAACCCTAGAATTATTTTCTCTTTTAATGCTTTTCCAACACTAGGATTTTTAAATAATCAATCTTTTAGCAAGGGCTCAAGAAGAGATGCACAAACAAAATTATTCCTAAGTGCACACTATATGCTATTTATCTTTCAAATACCTAGAAATTAATTAAATATATTCTTATTAAATTAGATATAGGGTTTATAATAGAAATAGAAAGCACAAAACAAATAGTCTAAAGATTTATTAGAAACTATTAGCTTATCTAGTAATTGATCCCTGCTTTTATCCTTTGTCCAACGATATCAACAATTCCTCTTCCTGCAAGATAACTTAAACAACACTTGAAAAATATGATTAGTGTTAGGGGACCTACTTAGAACACTATATAGTAATGCTTTGAGCTGCAACAATTAATCCCCTGAGGTCCTTTTTCCTAACCTTTGATAAATAGAAACATAAATTGACCTTTGGAGAAAAATAAACATAATACAATATAGCATAATAAAATGATAAATCCATAGAAAATAATGTAGTATCAAGCTCTAAATATGAATTCTATAACAATAGTTTTCCCCTAGAAATAGTTTGGGTGAATTCGCACCCTATAACAGGAAACCGTGATATCGCATCGACGAAACCATGCCCCGTAGAGGCTAGAGCACAATTTCATAGAAGTGAAGTGAAAATATTCAAATTAGAGCAAAATAACTAATGCATGATACAAAAATATAATCATACACACATAAGAGCGTAATAACCTGGTAGAGAGTGAGGAAGTAAGCAGAAGGGTTGAGACCTCCCAAATAGTCGATCTCTCCTTAGGGCTTCAACACCAATCCATGAAAGCGAGCAACATCAATAAAAAATCCAATGTAGTAGAAAAAAATCTTCAGTAGATCACACTTCACACTTTTGAGTTAGCTTACTTGGGAAAGAAGAAGAAGAAGACATTAAGAAAATAGAACTTGAATAATAAATTCTATGAACTTGCTTGGTTTGTGAGAAATGAATTTCAAACCCTCCTTATATAGTGGATTTGAAAGAAGAATGGGTGGAAAAAACTAAACATAGTCGACTTAAAAAATATCAACTTTGAAAATGAGGGTTTTCTTAAGAGAAAACCCTCAAATGCAAAATTGCGCTCCATAAAAATGGGGCATGCCCTCACACCAGATGGACCCCCATTCAATTTTAATACATTTTGGAGGGTCAAACGGAGTCAAAATGAGGCATATCATATAAATTTGGAAATATATTTTTGAGACCGATCCAATGGTATAATATTTAGGAGGAATGGATAGTATTTGGTAGGGTAAAAGCTGTCTCAAATCTAACCCTACTTTTCAAGGAGAAAATAAGGGATCTAGGGAAAATTACTCACCTTAGCGGGACAATTTTCCATGTCTACATTTTCCTCTTCTTTGATGTATTTAAGGCCAATTAAATATATCAAAGAAAGATGTATACTTCTATGGGCAAGAAGACAACAAACACAAAAAATAGGTGGCCAGGTTTGGATAAAAGAGGTGGTGCAAAAGGGGTATCACGAAGGACACTCTAGATTTTTGCACACAAGGCAATACATTACTATCATTAATGCCTCTATCGATAGGGTGACCCCTAAAATTTAAAAAGGAAAAAACATTCCTCATGAAAATCAAAAAATGCAAAGAAATAAAAAGCAAAACACAGGATCACAGAGAACAAAGCAAGAAAATAAAGAACAGAGCAAAGAGCAATGGGTGCAACATGGATCTAATGCAACTAGTATGAAATGCATGGATGGATAGAATAAAGAGAAAGAAATAATAAGGGAAGAGGAGAGAAGAAGAATAAGAAGAAGAATAAGAAGAAGAAGAAGAAGAAGAATCCAAATGTCAACCATAGAATGCGATAAAAACTAATCAAGAACCCAGAATGAAGGGTGTTATGTCCACAAGAAAGGTCCAAATGTGGAGTGAAAACCTGCTTGGGTGTAGTACTTTCTAAAATAGACATTAGAAAAATATGGAGTGTAACCTACTATGGATGATTGCTCAAATGATCAAATCATGAAGCGTAACTTGCTATGGATGATTTCTCACTAGTGAATACTATGGGATGATTACCCACTATGATGTATATTGAGGCCTACTAAAATGGCCAAGGAGCTTATCTTGTAATGGGGTGTTAAGTCCACTGAGTGAAAAGAAGCATAAATCGATAGGCGTGATATGTTATTGCTGATGTGAATGATGTATTAGCAATCATTATCCAATAGGGGTGTGTAAGAATATATAGATCAATTAATATGAGAATAAAAAAATGTGAGTATGTGCATGTGCTAGAATAAATAAGAGGAAAAAATGAAGAGCAAATAAATATGCATGTGTGCCCTCAGCTTGAAGTTTCATCTAGTGAAAAGTCAAGAGGGAGGAAACATGCAATCAAAGAATAGAAGAATGTATATCCTTATATGAAGAAAGAAGACAAAGGAGAAATAAGAATCAAGCAAAATACAAGGATATACCAAAATAGGATTGCATTCCTTGACTTTGGATAGAAAATATGATCATTGTAAAAACTTTCAAATTCAAGGAACAGAAGAAGAAAAGAGAAGAGAAGAAAAGAGCAAAATAAGACGAGAAGAGAAGAAGGGATGAAAAATGAATGGGACCTAAGTTGGGGCTTCACTAGGAATCAAAGCCCTAGTGAGAGTGCAATGCACGTGAGCTACGACCTAACTAGGTATCATCACATGTCATTATCACGAATCCACAAAATCTATATGATCAAGCAGTCATGAACAAGCAACAATGCAATTATGACAAGAAAAAAAATGCAAAAGGAACAAAATAGTAGGTAACTATGGAAAATAAGATAGGTAATCATGAAGTATGAGTAAGAAAGAAAATGCAATATGAACCTATGCTAAATGCATGTCTAGTTAATTATTGATTTTATTTTATTTTATGTTTTATTAAACAAGCAATCAGAATGATAGTCAACACATATTTTAATTGTGCCTCCTATAATAAAAAAAGGAACAAGAATTCAAGGGACTACTTCATCAAAGAAAAATCTAGAGGGTAATCCATATTAATGACTATAATCATAGAGAGGCTCCTTCATAGCTCTTTCTTTGGAAATCATAACATGATAATCTATACATTCTTGAACAAAACCATTTTTCTTACCATAAGGAGTAGAAATCTCTAACTTTTCAAGATATTTATGAGAAGTAGAATATTTACCATTAGAAAACACAAAATTTATCATATTACAAAATAAGATGTTAGAGGGATAAGGGGGATCCTCATCCTCATTACTCTGCTCACAACCTTGATGAGATGTATCCAGAAGAGGTTTTTGAAGAAACTGATTATCTTGATCCTATGATGAATTGCTTGGAGGTTCCTCACTCACTTTTAGATTGTTGAATTGCTCAGGTTTTTGAGATGAGGAACTTGGAGAAACAAAAGATGAAACTGAAGGACAAACATTGAGACCAAACTGAGCTTGTTCAACCATTGAACAATATTAAAATGGTTGAGGATCACCTAGAATGTTAATAACTTGTTATTTAAATTTGAATTTCAAACATTGATGAAAAGTAGAAGGGACGACCTTTATTGCATGGATCCAAGGATGCTCAAGATGAAGGTTAAAATATGTGGGGCAAGGTACCACATAGAACAATGTATCTAAGATATTGGGTATAACTTTAAGGGGGAGAGATATAATTTCGTAAGCTTCTTGGAACTTATTGTTGAATGTTTTGATGATTACATTGGAATTAGTTAAATATTCCTCTTTTAATCCCTAATAAATACAGTAATATGGAGAGAAGAATCCCTACGTAGGTTTGAGGAAGAAATATCATCATCTGAGAATGTGATATGATGTGTCACAATAGAACTTACAACATTGGCCATATCACTAGGGGAAATATCTGGAGGGACATATTGTTGCTTTAGAACATTGATTACGGCTTCTCCATGAGTAGGAGAATTTTTCAAAAGTTCTAATAGAGAAATATTTGCTGAAAAACTAATATCCTATTGAGACCGTTAGATCTTTCGATTCTAAAACCTGTTGTTATGAAGTAGATTTTACCATACCAACCATTTGGTCATCATAATGATGTGGTACATTTTTATAATATACTTGATTAATTGCCTATTGTGCTTGCTTAGGTATATTCGGGCTGGTAGTGGACTTTTGTTGACTATTTGAATATTGAGAATTTTTTACATCAAGACATCATGCATCAATTAAATATTGAACCACATGTTTCAAATTCTTACAATAATTTGTCCAATGTCCTTCTACTCTGTGATATGCACAATACTATTCTACCTTATACCAACTAGTTGTAATATATGGTTGCATTATAGGAGGTAACTCAATTGCATTGGCTTCCAGAAGTTGCTTTAGGACTTCTTCCATAGGTATGCCAAGTCTTTTGAAATTCATTTGTGGAGGTATTTGAAGTATTATCTTTTATAGGTTGTTAAAAATATTATTAAAAGGCCTACTATCAGTTACACCATCACCTATCACATCCTTATTCTTATACTATGACTTTATAGTTTTATCTTCTTTCACTTTGAGTTGTCCTCTTATGATAATATCTTGTTCTACTTTCCTTTCTAACTCAATTGCTTGATCAAAAAATGTGATAATTGTAGTTTCTAATTCATAATATTTCTTGCAAATTGTCAATAAATATCTCAAGCATATATTTTTAAGGTACATGATGTCTTAAATGACCCACTAAACTTCTCCAATGAGCTAAAAATTCTGAAAAACTTTATTCTTTATTTTGTTTTAAATTACAAACATCTTGTATTGTCACTTCCTTTTCAATATAGGTACCAAACTGTTGAACAAATAATTTTGTTGTTTCCTCAAAATTCTTCAGAGAATAATTAGGTAACCAGTAGTACCACTCCAATTCCATACCATCAAGACTCTTAGGAAACATATTTATTAATAACATATCATCATAGGTGAGATCATGACAAGTTGTTCTAAACCTTCTTAAATGCTCTATCAAATCTTCTATCCCCTTGTAAATTGGTAACACTAGTATGGAAAAATGCTTAGGATAAGGCCTAGTAGCAGCCATAGTATCTAGGGGTTGATTGCATGTCTCTTTATAACTGTAAGCAAAACTAGAAGGCTGAATCATCTCCAATATTGAAACTAATTGTTTTACCGTATTTGCTAAATTTTGAACTTTTGTATTACTATTGTGCACTACCTCAAGATTAACTAAGGGAGGGGTATAGGTAGGTTGTTGAAAATGCACTTGGATTAAGTTGGAGGTATTGATACTATTGTGATATGTGATACCTTGCTAGAGAGGATAACTAACAATTGGTGGAATAAAAATAGGAATATTGAGATTAGTAGATTGAGGAGGAAATTGAAAATAATCTTGAGTGACACTACTGGTTGGAGGAACTTGTGGACTCCTTCCAATAGTAGTGGCATAGGTTGGTTGATGGACAAGATTACCATGATTCACAGATTCAAACAAAGGGTTATCATGAACATGCCTAGGAGAGATGATTGGAGGAGGAAGAAGACTCTTGCCTCTTTTGAGTTAAGCTTGAGGTTCCATAGCCTCAAGTAAGTCTACCTTATAATGTTTCTTAAAATCCTAAACATGATCAAATGATTTAAATATGAGCCTACCATGAGGACGTTCAATAGGATTATTATTCTTCAAGTTCTCTTTTCTCTCTAAATAAAGATTCTCCTTTTCAATCTGATCATCCTTTCGAGGATTCATATCAAATTCTAAAAGCTTTCGCTTAGTCCTAAGGTTTGGAGCAAAAGGATTAATAGAAAGAACAAGGGAGAAAAAGATATCTATAAATAATGAAAGCCACATAAAAGGTATTATTTTAAGGTATTTTCATGTTCTAACTTTATGAAAATAAATTACTAGTCTTATCAAAGTTTTAAAATAAAAAAGGAGATGTTCACGTCAAGTTCACCAAATATGTAGAGGGGGAAAACTACCCTATTGTGTACAATTCCCAAAATTTGGATCTGCAAGAGAGAAGCCTTTGGGATGAACCATAGGGGATGTGTTGTTCTCTACACTCGGTGCTAAAGGGAGGGAGAAGGGTTCACCACAATTTAAAGACTCACTCCAAGTCCTCTAGTTTTAAATAATGTTTTATGTATTCAATTCAAGACAAACACCTAGATTTGGGCTTTCTAGATCTATGTTGTAAAATAAAAAAGGACAATGTAGAAATACAAAATGCAGGAATACAAGAGCTAACCCAAGAATGATTTTATATTTGAATGCTTTTCTAACCATAGGGTTTTTAAATAATCAATATTTTAACAAGGGCTCAAGAAGAGATGCACAAACAAAATTATCCCTAAGTGCACACTATATTTTGTTCATCTTTCAAATGCCTAGAAATTAATTAAATATATTATTATTAAATTAGATCTAGGGTTTATAACAAAACTAGAAGGCACAAAAAAAACAATCTAAAGATTGATTAGAACACTTAGCTTATTTGGTGGTTGATCCTTGATTTTATCCTTTTTCTAATGATATCAATCATTCATGTTCTTTCAATATAACTTAAAAAACACTTTAAAAATATGATTACCATTATGGGGCCTACTTAGGCCGATGTACAGTAATGTTTCAAGGCACAACAGTCAATCCCCCTAGGTCCTTTTAGCTAACCTTTTATGCACATAAGAGGAAATTGAACTTTGGAGAAAAACAAACATAATACAACATAGCATAATCAAATGATAAAGCCATATGATAAAATGTAGTATCAAGCTTTAAATGCAGCCCTTAGGACAGAATTATATCAAATATCAAGCTCTAAATATAGCCCATAGGACATAAGACAACATAACATAATAAAATCATAAAGCCATAGGACAAAATGATATCAAATATGAAGTCTAGAATAATAGTTTACCCTTAGAAATAGTTTAGGGGAAATTGCACCTCGTAACAGGTGACCGTGATATCGAACTAGTGAAATCGCATCCCGTAGAGGCTCGAGTGCAATTTTATAGAAGCGAGGCAAAAACCTTTTAATTAAATTTAAATAACTAATGCATGATACAAAAAATATACATATGCACATAGAAGAGCGAAATCACCTGGCAGACAATGAGGAAGCAAGCAGAAGGGTTGAGACATCCCAAATAGTTGATCTCTCATTAGGGCTTCGACACCAATCCATCAAAGCGAGAAACATCAATCAATAATCCAATGCAGCAGAAAAACAAAGCTTCAATAGATCACAAATCACACTTTTGAGTTAGATTGCTTGTGAAAAAAGAAGAAGATCTCAAGAAAGTAGAACTTGAATAATAAATGTTACGAACTAGCTTGGTTGGTGAGAAATGAATTTCAAACCCTCCTTATATAAGAATAATGGGCAGGAAAAACTAAGCATAGCTGACCTTAAAAAGATCAACTTTGAAACTTAGGGTTTTATTAAGAGAAAACCCTAAAAAATAAGATCATGCTCCATAAAAATAATGCATGACCTCGCACCAACTAGACCCCCTTTTGGTTTTAATGCATTTTGGAGGGTCAAATAGAGTCAAAATGGGTCATATCATACATTGTTAGAAAAATATTTTTGAGCCCGATCCAATTGTATAAGATTTAGAAGGAATGTATAGGATTTTGTAGGGTAAAAGTTGACTCAAATATAACCTCACTTTTCTAAGGAGAAAACAAGGAATCTAGGGAAAATTACTCACCTTAGTGGGTCAATTTTTCGTGTCTACATGTTTCATAAATGTTTTAGAATGGTTTAGGTAACTTTTTGCTACAAATTTACATCCCACATGGAGCTAATATCAAATATTTGATACCACTTGTTATGAAACAACTTCAAAAATTATAGCAATAGTAGCAACAATCCAATAATGTGCAACTTATATTACACAATGATGACAATAATTCATATCTAATTTCCAAAATATCACATATGTAATAATCAAATCCCATATTCAAATTAATGTAAATCATTAGCTACATAGAGATGGTGAAGTCTCTTAGCCACTTGGAGAGGGTAAAGTCTCGTATGAACAACAATCACGACTAATATTTTAATGTGAATGATAATCTAAATTACCATCTAACTCTTCCTATTTATATACCAAACCAATCATTAACCCTAATTCTAATGCTCAATAACCTCACGATCTAAGCTAATAAAAATAAAGATAGGTGATATGGCTATATTGAAGCTATTACACCATGAGATATAGGTAAGCATAAATAAAGTCCATGAACATTTCTTTCAATTTTTGTTGTGGTATATGCAATGGTTGTAGAAGTCCTATATATGTGATATGATAATTTTTATGCCTTTGACACATATTGCACTTAGCCACATACGTTTGAATGTTTTTTTTTAAATACTTCTCCAAAAATATTGATTGTTGAGTATTATAATATATCTTAAAAAAACTAACATGTCTTAAATTTTTAATATGAAACTTAAATGTGAAAATAAATATATGTAAAACTTTATTTTAAATGTTTAAATAGGTTCTTATAACAAAACTCAACAATGCATTTTTAAATTTCTTTATATTTTTAATTTGTATATGTAAAAACACTGTAGTAAACAAACAATGCAGACAATTTTGATATAAAAGTGAAGAAAAGCTGCTTAGTACTATAGTAAACAAACGATGCAGACAATTAGCTTTTGATATAACACTGAAGAAGAGCTGCTTCGTACTATAGTAACAAACAATGGAGACAATTAGCTTTTGATATAACAGTGAAGAAGAGCTGCTTATTACTAAGTGGTTAAAGGCTTGAGACCTGTTAATATTTGAAAGTATTTGTCATTGTCTCAAGTTCCTCGTGGATGCCTCATATCTCTTTAAAAATAAAACAGTGCAATCACCCCATCAGTTTTTATGCATCCTCGGTGAAAAAACATAATATTATTAATAGATTAATATTTTAATAAATATTTTATTTTTTAAATAATCAGTAATATAAATGAAGTGTTTTTTTTTAATTTATTGTATCGAAATAAACATACATACAATTGTGTATAAGACTAAACCAAAGGCAATTCACACTCGACTAATTGGCCAAAGGAATTACAATTTTGAATTCGAAGTCGATAGGTGGAAGACAAAATTTACAAGTTTCTATTGTTTGCAACTTTTCACATTGCATTCAATATTGTGAAAATGCGAGTCCATTCGTAATGGACTAAATTTTGTGAGTAAACTTATCTCAATGAAAATCATGGCCATCGCCAATAAATCCGATCTGAGTGACGTGAATAGACCCTGAGTCAATGCAAAATGCTTAAAGTTTCCAAATTAGCATGAGTAGGGCTTCCACTATGGTCGAAGTTTACAAATTAGCATGAGTAGCTCTTCCACTATGGACGAAGTAAATATAAGGGGCCCTTTCATGAAATGAGAAAAAATATAAACCGATTTGTCAAATTTTGAAAATGACATAATCAGACATGAGTAGATGCGACTCATGCGAGGCAACTGGAGAAATTTCCATATTGACATGAGTAGACCGAAGACTCATGCGAGGCGATACTGGACCAGACAAGAGTGGACCGACGACCATTCTGCCAATCCTACGGAGTTTCACCTCATAATAAGAATATGTTTGAAATGTCTTTTGCAAATATTTCTGTTTTACACTCATTTCTCACGATACGGCCAACCAAATTCATTGAATTGTGCATCGTTTTAAAGAATTTGAAACTATCACATGATATGTGCATCCCCTACCCTCAACAATGACGCATTTGTTCATAACAAACTACTTATAAAGAAGTTTATGAAGCATAATGTAAACACCATTAAAATTTTCAACACATAAAAAATTATTTTTTATATTATATATTTAATTTATTTAAGATGGTATCTAAATAAAAATATTTTAAATAACATATTATAAGATTTATTATAAATGTTTTTAAATCTTATTAAAATATATATTTTATTTGAATATAATAACTATTTAATTTTTCTTATTAGAATTATAGGAAACAATTTGAAAACTAATTATTAATAAATTTATATGCAACATCCATTTTATAAAATTATCATTAATATTTACATCAATAATAAACAAAATTTATTGACTGAATTTCTTTAAGCCAAGATTCTAATAACATAGATAAATCTTATTATTATTAGAACTCATCTCAATAATATCAATGACATTGACTTTGGAGGATGTATAAAGGATCCTCCAAATATCGATGAAAGATGGTACTATCGATATGGGACACGATCAAAGACATTACCTCTAAATATTGACAAGGGATGCAATATTTTGCTTGTAAAATTTAGCATTGGCATCAATGCCATGTACCTAGTAGTTGGTTAGACTGACAAACAACTCTATTGTGTTCACTGGTTTTGGGTGTCATCCTTGGGGATATGAATAGGAGGGTATTATAATGGGAATGGGAGGAGGTGGTGGTGGTGATCCAAGATGAGTAGGTTGTATTAACATGGTGACCACTGGGATTAGTGTGCTTGTATAAGACACTTCAATTGATAGTATACAAGAATGGATGTTATTTTATGTGTTGTACACTATATCAAATTTGGAAATGGGAGCACATATCAATTTTATGGCTACTAGTCTAGTAGGGAGTGTAGATGACTAGTAGGTACCTTTTGATTTTTAGTGGCCACAATATTTTAAGATAAGATATAAAGAGTTAGGTAGGATATGACTAGGTGTTATGAGTAGGGTAATTAATGATATTCAGACATATTAGATTATATGATAGCCTTATCGATTGTACCCAAGGTGGATTGATGATGGATATCAACTAGCCTAAGTACAATGGGTTAGATGGTTAGTAGGGCCAAAGGGTAAGTGAAATTTGCATCATTTTGATTGAGTTATGAGATACTTTGGTAGAGTGTAGGATATTTCTAACAGGTTGATGTCGCTTAAGAGAGTCCATTGGGAGAGAGGGGTTAGTGGTTTTCCTTATCTAGATAGCTATGCAAAAGGGGAGGTAGATGATCTTGTTATTCTAGATCTAGGCTAGAATTACCCTAGTGTGGAGGATGGATACTAGTGTTGGTACAAGAGGATTTTTTATCAATGATTTATAGTACCAAGGGAGCAGAAACCTAGGCCAAGGAGTGAGCACAATCAAGCCTATAGAGGCACCTATAAGAAGCATGGAATATATAAATATAGAAGTAGGGGGTAATGGTGATATCATCACTTTGCATACTACCATCGATAGAGGATGTAATAGAGGATGTAGGGTGTAGAAAGTTACCTCTTATTGTGTTTGAGGGAGGGAGGGATGACTTACTATGATGGATAGCTAAGCTAAAATTAGAGAGATATGATCTAGCAGGGTATTTGAAAAACTGAAAAAAGTAGCTCATCATTTAGAATAAGAACAAAGGTATAGTGAGATAACTCAATAACAAATAGATTAAAAGTAATTTTTCGTGGAGAGGGATAGGTAGGTGGATGAATTACAAATACAAGTGATAATGTTATAGGTATAAAAAATTGAGAAAATTTAAGAGAGAGATTAGTGACTATAGGATATGATAATGATATAGCATACTATTCAAATTTTGACTATCGAGTGTGATGTTATAGTAGCATAGGGTGCGACTATAGGGGTTGGTTACAGTTTATATACTATTGAATTAGCTATTGTAGTTTCAAAGTTAGATAAAGTAGACAAAATTCAAGTGGATAAGTCCCAAAGGGAGAGATCAAATGAGAGAGAGCTAATTCAAGCATTAAAAAATTTGGATTGAGCATGATATCTGTTGGAAATCAAAGAATATTTGTAGTGTGTGCAGTGAGACTTATAGGTAGAAATAGTAGGTAGTGCATTATAGGGTATTATACCATGTGACAGTACCTACATATCAACTACTTCCTTCACCCATTAGAACATAGACCTAGACCTAGTTGATATTGATGATCCATGCTTCTCAATGGTTAGTGAGGATACCACCACTTAACAAAGGAGAATCTCGCATACGTTATCAAATCTATGGATTATGGATGAGATATTTATTTTTTATGATGTATTATTTTAAGGTGATGTATCAATTTTGCTATGGTATTGTAATGGGATAATTAAAATTAATATATATATATTTATCCATCTATCTATCTATCTATGTATATTGATATTTATTTTCGATGTCATCATAATGGTGTAGATGATTATTTGATGTTGATTAATTGATTATTTTTTTATGATTAATGATTGTTAATGGTATGATATGTGATTTTATTACTATGATGTTTAGAAAAGTAGATAAGGGGTTGGGAATATTATTTTTAGATTGCCTGATTTATTTTGGTTTGTGAGTTCCTTGTGATTGAGTAAAGTTGATCACTAAGTATATCTTCACTTTTTGGATTGATTATTATTTAGTAGAAGTTATTTTTTATTGAGGATAAGTATGAATTTAAAGGAGCTTTTCTTTTACCTTTAAGTATAAACTAAAGGAGCCTTTTGCTTACCTTTAAGTGTAAACTTACTAGAGCCTTGTGTTGATATTTAAGTATAAACAAAATGGAGCCTTTTGTTGACCATTAAGCATGAACTTAAAGGAAAATTTTATGTGGATTCACCCCTAAGTAGTCACCTCATAGCCTATTTAATGGAATATCACTTAGGTAGCTTTGTTTGATTATCATTTAGGTAAAGGCCTAAAGTGCATTTTGTTTGTAGTTATGTGATTAACCTATTGAAAGGTGCATGGATGGTTGGTCTATTTAATGGAACATAGATGATTGATTTATTTACAAGTCATACCATTGTAACATGCATTATAAATTTGATATATTTTTTATTGCTTTATTAAATTACTTTTGGAAGTGATTGAGATGCCCCCAATTGGAATGTCCAATTATATCTTGATAATTTTTCCCTAGTAATGAAAGTATTACATGGGAAGATGATGAGAGATTAATTTGGTCATCAATACCTATGAAGGCTCATAGTATGTTTCATGTAGCTAATAATGAGATAGAAGAAAAATTTTGGATTGAGAAATCAAAACCATAGATAATCATAGTATTCATCATGTATCCCATTGATGAAATAAAATAAATGAGGATTCTAGGACGTTTTGCCATAAACATTTACAAATGTCATAAGGTTTTTCATATAGAAATTGATGAAGAAAGATAAAAAAATTTGATTGATCATTCTTAGTGCCTTATAATATTGTAAGAAAATAGGTTATGCCAATCTATTTTTTATTAGGCCTAGAAGGCAACCAAGAACAAAAATACTAAAGTAATGAGAAAGGGATGAATATATTATACTATTTGTTCCTATGACTCATGTAATAGACATCATATAGCAATATGGTCATAACTTAGAGGAATAAAAGAGAGAGTTTTCCAAACTACCTTATACACTTATAAGAAGTGTGGATTATTCTTATTAGTTGCTTTGTGGTTCTATAAATATTATACATCTACCAAGAATAAGATAAGAATACCTATAATTCTTGAGGTCCTATCATGGAGTGAGATAAGAGATAAAATAAGAAGAAATATGGGATATGGTCATCATGACTGATTCATAAGTCAATGAGAAATATGGATTACATGTCATCCATTACCTAGAAAATCCATAAGTCTTTACGCACTTGCTAGGTATTATATAGACATACCCAACATTCTTGATGGATCATAAGCAATTAACGATAGGTAAGGTGTGGTTGTAAAAATGGAAAAGTAGTGATTGATATTTTGAAGGTAGAATAACTTGATTGGTAAAGGAAATTGATTATGTAAGTTGATTCTTATACCTAATAAAATGGGATTGATAGAATCCACTAGCATTAACTACCTAGTATGAGTGTCATAGATATATGAGCTATACTAACTAGGATCATCATGGTTATTCTAAATCAACATGCAATAATTATTCAAAATAAAAGAATGCATGTGTAACCAAGTACTCATGCAATAAATTAGTAGTATCTAGATAAATGAGATAATAAATATTTGAAACTAGGGAAGCACCACTAGCATTATATACCTAGTGAAAGTGCAATGCAAAATTATCTATTCCTAACCAGGATCATCATTTCATCATCATGGGACCTTAATACAATTAGGTAATCCATTCACATGCATAAAATAAACTATAAATATAGGTAGGCATGTAAGCAAGTAGCCACACAAGTGAGCAATGAGAAAAAGTGAAATGAAACAATGGATTAAATGTAGTATTATTTTAAGTGACTTACATTGAAGGGTTCTTTTAGTTATTTTCTATCAAATGTGTGTAGGTAGTAAACTCCTAATCCAAACTTGGTGGTTATTATAATTAAACATAGCCAATTGGGCTCAAATATACCTTCGAGCTCAACTTTTGCATTAGTGTTCTTTTTTTTCTCCTTAAGAACCAGGTTGCCAACTTTGAAGGAATTGGATCATACCTTTTTGTCATAAGCTAATTTGATCCTCTATTGGTAGACCTAAAGGGGTTTTAAGTTATGGATTTGATTCTCATCAAACATATCCAATTTACTAAGGTGAATGAAGTGGTATTTATCACCTACAAAGGAGTCCTTCAATATGATGCGTAAATAGAGAACCTTCAATTCAAAGCAAAATACAACTTTAGCCCCATAGACTAAATTATAGGGCATAACATTAGAAGAAGTTTACATATTGGTGTAATAGACCCACAAGACTAAATAGAGTTGTAGATACCAATCTCATCCAATTTTATTAACAAGTTCATTAAGGATTTTGGTTAGGTTTTTATTGAATCCTTGGCTTAGCCATTACCTTGAGCATGGTAAGGCATTGACTATTTATGTTGGATTTGGTATTTAGCAAAAAGTTTCTAGACATCCTTATTTTTAAAGGGTGTCCCATTATCAAAGAGTATTATAGGAGGGATGTCATAATGACAAGGAATATTATTAAGTATAAATTTGGATATGTTAACTCAAGTGCAAGAGGAAAAATGAATTACTTTGACCCATTTGGTGAAGTACTTGGTGGTGGTTATGATAAAATTATTTCCATCAAATGACACCAGGTTAATATTGTCAATAGTATCTAGGTCCCCTATCAAGGAATTTCAGTCCACAAAGCATATTCCAAGAAGTTTTAACTCCACTTTTATTGCTTTAATCCCAAAGATTCCTACTCCTAGATCTATGATGGATTTTAGACCTATTAGCCTTTGTAATGTTGTTTATAAAATTTTGACCAAGGCAATTGCAAATAGAATGAGGAAGATCCTTCCTATGTTTATTGATGTTTGTCAAGGCGCTTCAGTCCTCGGAAGGTCCATCCTTGATGGGGTCATAACAGTTCATGAAGCCCTCCATTCGGTAGTCCGGACTAAAAACCCGCTTTTGCTCTCAAGTCGGATATGAACAAGGCTTATGACCGCATAAACTGGAGTTTTGTCTCTGCCATTCTTCGGAAATTTGGTTTTCATCATGAATGGATCAAGCTTTTGGAAGGATGTTTTATGAAACCTTGGTTTTCAGTCCTTGTTAATGGTGCTCCCGCTGGATACTTTCAAAGTAAAAGGGGCCTAAGGCAAGGTGACCCTATCTCTCCCATGTTGTTTATCATTGTGGTCGAAGCCCTTGGGAGGACAATCAAAGTCGCCTGTAATATTGGTCTTATTTCAGAAATTAAAGCATCATCACAAACATAGGCAGCTACACATGAACAGCTTTGTGGATGATACTTCGTTGTTAACTCTTGCATCGCTTTTGAGGCTAAGGTCATAAAACATATTCTAGAGCTATATGAGGATGCTGTAGGGCAAAAGGTAAATTTTTCAAAGAGTAAAATTTATTTCTTTAACACTCCCATTCAGAGGCAGATTAAGATTTCTAGGATTCTTGGATGCTCAGTGTCTACTCTTCCATCCACATACCTAGGCCTTCCTTTATTTACAGGCAGAGCTACTGATTCCATGTGGACTAATGTAATTGAAATAATTCAGAGGAAGTTGGTCGGATGGAAAGGGAATTTGTTATCTCAAGCTGGCAAGGCGCTTCTCACCAAGTTTTCCATTCAAAGCATCCCTATCTACTTTCTCTCTATTTTTAAAGCTCCTACAAGTGTCTACACTAAAATTGAACAGATCCAGAAGAGGTTCCTATGGACTGGTTCTGAATCTAAGCAGCGCTTTCACTTGGTGTCCTGGGATAGGGTTTGCAAACCAAGGGAGTTTGGAGGTATTGGGCTAAGGAGAATACAACATTTAAACATGGCCCTCCTGGCCAAACAAGCATGGCGTCTTTTGACAAATGCAAATGCAGAATGGATTACTATAATCAGAAGAAAGTATTTGCAAGAAATTGAATTCTTAAGTTATTCCTTTCCTCCCAGGGGATCAATTTTTTGGAAATCAATCCTTCAAACTAAAAACTTGCTAAGCAAAGGGCTACGTTGGAAATTGGGAAATGGAAGAAACATTGATTTTTGGGACCACAAATGGTTAAAGGACTATCCCCTCTCCATGGACCCCATCATTTCAACCCTTAGATCTTGGACAATTGAAGTTTTTGGTACCAAAGTTGCAGATTTTATTACTTTGTCAAACAATAGAAGGGTATGGAAGCCAATAATGAATAATGATCTACCAGGGGCATCAATAATACTGGAGAATGAATTAAAACAGTCTTTACTCCCTTCTGGCATTCTTGAGGACCAACTTATCTGGGAAGCTTCAGACAATGGGGAATTTTCTGTCAAGACTGCTTATCTCATGCTTATTGATAATGATGAACCTACTTTCCCTCACTTGGAAGTTTGGCCCAAAAGCATTGTTCCGAAGGTTGGGTTTTTTGCATGGTTGGCCATCCAAAATAAGATCCTCACCATGGATAACTTAATAAAAAGAGGTGTGATTGTTGTTAATAGGTGTTATCTTTGTATGTCTGAGTGGGAGTCTATTGATCATTTGTTTCCGTATTGTAATTTTTCTGTCTCAATCTTGTTAGGTCTCGTTACAAGTGTTTCATATTTATTGGGTCCATCCTCAGCCCATTTTTGACTTATTTTTCCAAAGTGGCCTTACCCATTTTTGAATAGGCGTCTTAGGTATATGTGGAAGATCCGCCTTCATCACTACTTGTGGCAGATATGGTTGGAAAGGAATCGTCGGGCCTTCTTGGATAAGGTTTCTCACTCATCCTCTCGTCTCGTCAAAAATTTTAGCATATGCTAATGAGAATACTTGTTTAGTGCCTCGCAGATCTAGACCTCCAAATCCATTTGAAGCTTCATTAGGCCACTCATTAAACTTACCTCTCACCGATGGCCTCAATCATCCTCAAGTCCGTCCTAGAACCATGATCACATGGACCCCACCCCCCCTAGGGTGGATTAAGTTAAATTTTGATGGGGCATCTAGGGGCAACCCGTGTGAAGTCAGGGCTGGTGGCTTACTTAGAGACCACAATGGTGAGGTGCTTGTAGCTTTTGCAGAACATCTTGGAGCTCAAACTAACAATGTGGTCAAGCAAGGGCAGCTTTGGAGGAGCCTCAAGGTGGCAGAGAATTATCCAGGGAAACTATTGGTGGAAGGTGATTCTCTTATTATTATAAATCTTCTAAAGAAAACTAAGAGAGCTCCTTGGAGATTTGATGACTACATCCATGAAGCAAGGGCTCTAATTCATGACCGACCTGAGGCCATAATTTTGCATACCTTCCGGAAGCAAACATGGCAACTGATAGGCTGGCAAATGAAGGCATTGTAGCAGCAAATTTGATCACGTGGACTGAAAATCTTCCTCATGCAGTCTCAATGGTGATAGATAATGAAAAACTTTAGATTGGAAGGCTCAAAGTGGATCAATGACAGAAAATGGGGGCATTTAAAAAAAAAAAAAAAAATTGAACCTTATAATGGATTTTGTCATATTTGTTTTTTTTGTTCATGTGACTAGTGTTTTTTGCAGCTGGTGGGGCACTGATATAGGTTTTTTATCTACAAATTCATGCATGGGAAAAATCTGCTTTGGCCTCAAGTATTTCCCAAGGTTTGTTTGGATTCGATGTCGCAAAAAGGCCCTAGCAAGAAATAACAAAGTGTTGGAGATCCCTGACAATGAGGCACCGGACCCCACCATAATAGTCTTGGAGAAGATGACAATTTCATCACCTCCAACAAGTATCAACCAGCTTGAAGAGTCCTGTCTCGGCCTCATCATGCAGTCACTGTTGATTTGTGTGATTCCTTAAATCTTCTCGTTTTATAGCCAGCAGTCCGGGGGCACAAGGAGTCAAAGGCAAAATCTAAATATGATGGCAAGAACGATGATAAGAAGTTAGATGAGGACTACAAGGAAGACCGCTTGGCCTCTTGGCTGTCCATTCTATGGGATGTTTTTTTTTTTTGACCATATTCTATTATTTTTATATGGGCACAAGCTACTCGGCATGGTGCTTGCATGATTAGTTTTTGTCTTTGTTAGTTCTTTTTTGCGTCTTTCTTTTCTCATGGCCATAATATTAGGCTTCCATAGTTTAGTTTGGTCGTATTCTAATGGAAGAGTAGGTCTTGGCCATTTTTGTTGTCGGTTTAAACTTTTAGGGCTTGGCCTTTGTCCAGCTTGGTCGATGGACCCTATTTTGTAAAATGGTTTTGGGTCAACCAGTTAAAACCCGGTGTTAATTATAATATTCTCTTACTTACCAAAAAAAAAAAAAATAGTATCTAGGTCCCATATATATCAAGGCCAATGAGAGGTCAAGGATTGATGTTATTATGTTGGTGCATAGGTAAGGTTATTATGTTTTTGACACTTATTGCACCTTTTAATGTAGTCACAAGAGTCTTTCTCCATGGAGGGCCAGTAATAACCTAACCAAAGATTCTCCTTGGTGATGGTATTTAAATTAAAGTGATCATCACATGATCTCTCATAGTTTTTCTATAATGACTACTTGAACCTCATCTAGAGTAAGACATCTAAGAAGAATACCATCAAAAGAGTATTGGTACAAGATGTCATTGATGATGATATACTAACAAGCACATTGCCTCAAAATTTTTTGCTCATTTTGATTTAGACTTGTAGACATAAAACCCTAAAACTTTGTAAAACCCATACACATTGCATAACCTAAATCCTACATAGTAAAATAATATACCTAAGGTCTAACTTAGGTGTATTTTCCTACACATTAATCTATTTTCTAGATTTTGTAAAATCTAGAAAATTTCCCTATGATACCTTGTCTCTTTATTTGACAAGTGTCTTAACCACCACTACCACTCCCTTTTCCACATATCACACATATTACTTCAAAACCATCTACCCACATGCCACCACTCCACCTAAGTGAGACACTATAAGTGACTCACTCTAACTACCCAGGATAGGTGGTTGCCTAGTCCCTAGCACTTGGAAGCCCTAGATTGCCACTTATCCTCATCCCCTCATCTCCCAAAATTTTTTAAAGGCTCCATAATTTGATCAATCAAAGGAGTACTAAAATTATATTGTTACACTACCAAAATTACACCAAGAGGACATCAACATTCCTAAAGATCGAGCCATTGAAGCTGAGGAACGCCATCTTAAGTCTTCTGTCACTCGGTCTCAAATGTAGATCTACATTTACATAGAAGTAAATGTAGTCCTACAGGTCCACAAACACAACCCTATATTTGATTATCCAACCAAAAATGTAGCAGTGTGTTTGACCATATCCAAATGCAGACCTACATTTACAAATTAGTAGATCAGTCACTTCCAAGCATAGACTAGACATGTAAAACACACAATGTTTTATATTCAGTGTTTCTTCTCCTACATGTCATTTTATATTTTTAAGAATTTAGTTTTAGATTTTTATAGCTGGTTTTCAATTGTATCAAATCGATCCTTACAGAGTGAAGGCCCTTTAGGTGCTACTAACTCTTTGAATATTTTAGGATTCTATGTAAACGATAGGTTTATGAAGGTTGTTGGAGCAAGGATGGTTGAAAGGATACCCAAGACCATCCAAAATATTGATTTAAGAAAATAATACCATCAACACCCACTTTCAGTTACATTTTCCAAAGGGGATTCCATCCTTTGTTCTTATTGTACTTTGACAAAACAAGCAAGCAATATTCGTTTGTTTTGAAGCTTCATTTTGTGAATATTACATAATCACTCTTGGGAGTTTCAAAATTTGTTTAGTCCATATCTATCCCTATGCAAACGTAGATCTACATTTGGAAACCTATGCAAATGCAGCCTTACATTTGGGAACCTATGCAAACATAGCACTACATTTTGGAAATTGTGCAAATACAACCCTATATTTGGGGAAGATCTAAAAAAAGAGTTGGAGACCTCCATGAAGTGACCTCAACTGAAATTCAATTCAAATTTATTTAATGAAAAAAGGAATTTTAATGGTTTTTGTGCTAATTCCAAAAAATTAAGAACATTGAAGTTTGTTTACATTTTATATATTAGTTTTTCCATTGGTGTAAGGCATAAAAGACCAAATTTTACATTTTATTGATAAAAAAAAGTTGTAGCTTGCCTTAAAGGAGTTAATTTTACATAAGTAGGCTCATCTAGGGTATTTAGGCTTCTTTTTGTCCTAAATTTATTCTATGACATAGTAAAAAATGCAAACCTACATTTGTGCAAACGTTATCCTACATTTGCTCAGTCACAAATACAGTCATGCAGATATCCAAATGCAACCCTATCTTTAATCCTATGCCTCAAACCTCTTTTAGGGATTTTTGAAGCATTTTTTTGTGCTTTAGCTCAGTATTTTACTTTATGCTATTGCTTTGAGTGTTGTGCTCTATTTTGGATCTCTGATTTATAGTTTGTAGGCATTGAATTGAAATGGTATTTTAAATTCTACATTTGTGTGAAATTAGACTATATTTGCTTTACAACATTATACAAAAAAATCACAAAACAAACTCAAAATAAAACCCAAAACACATGCACCATCATAATGTTTCACCATTGCTTTGACAAGTGTGAATAAAACCTCCTAAACAAGTTGGAATTCATCACCAACCATCAGTCGAGCCATAGATAAACCCTAGATAGTATTATAGTCACATGGATTTCATCACCAAGGGGCTGGTCACTCTTGAGGTTAGCTCATGGTGATCATTAGGTTAGACAACCTTTAAACACATGCTAAATAATTAGTGGATCACAACTATTGTTCTTGACCGAGCCCACCCGAAGGTAAATTGAAATTCATATTTCAATCGGTAGTAGGACTTAGATAGTGTGACCTATTTTGGGAGGTAATTTTTATTGCTTAGGTTACACCCATTACCAGGAATCTAGGAATATTTATCTATTGTTCATGATTCATCCTTCATTAGAGGGGTGGGTTCGAACACACCTTTTAGATTCCATTTCACCAATTACCATTCATAGCCTCTAGGTAACATAAAATAAACCAAAAACTCAAAAAAAACTTCAAAACTAAAAAAAAAGTCAAAAACATAAAAAAAAAGAATAATAAAAGAACAAAAATGAAAAATAAAATTGCAAAAATAAAGGAAAATTAAAAAATACTTTTTTATCTCGTGATTGTGTGTTTGCTTATAGCATAGATTTAACATTTGAGACACACTTAACCTACACTTGCCATTTTGCCTCATACCTAGCTTATGGTATTGACCCGGATCCAAGCCAAAGCTTTAGTCAATACCCAAATCCACTTATGTGGCTAAGAAATGGGGTATCTCTATGGGACTATCTATTGGTTCTTCTAATCATGCACCCCCTTTAAATACGAACATGATGTCAAGAGTTATTCACACCTCCATCCAAAAGACCCCTCACACTAAACCATACACACTCTATGATTTGTGCATCACGTATTTGTATACTGATGCCCTTAGAATGTCTTTGAACCTAGTTTATCCATCCCTTCCCCCACTCACCATTTCACCCTAATTTGTTTCTATATTCCATTAGGAACCTATCTATTTGCATTCCCAAAACACCAACCAAAATATCACCAACCCCATTTTTGAATCCACATCTATACTAATGAACCAAAATCCCCAATCCACATCCCATCGATACATCTCCATCCCATCCACCCACAACATAATTTGCTCTAACCTGCTCTACAAAGTATAATTCAATGTTGCTTTACATGTGCGAACATATTTTCCACTTACATCACTACCCTCAATTCATCCTAAATAGCATTCCATCCCTAGCTCGATTGCCATTCCATTTGCCACTTACCCTCCACAAACATCCACCCATGTTGCTACCACTTACATGTCCAAATATTTTATCTCTCCTTCAACCATACAACCCATATCTATGATTGCTATACAATAATCTTTGCACCATCTACATCAGTTGCATTATGGTAATGCCAATCAAGGCATCCATCCCATCTCGCAACAACAATCATAGGTGTAGATCTAAAATTCTCATACTATTTTCCTCCAGGCTAATGGATGTGTGCCTCAAATGGGAATGGGAGAATAGTAGGTCTACACCTTAGAGGAGAGGCACTTGATATTGTGCCTTCTTTGGTGTTTTTTTGATGAATTATTTAGGGTTCACTAGGAAACATTTCTTGGCAGTTTCCATGCCTAGGGTTGGGAGGTTGTTTGATGTGTTCTTTCAAGTTTTATTGCAATCACCTAGTTTCAAAAATGCAACTAATCTATGCTAAATGTAATTTAATTTCAATTAATACAGAAAAAAATAGTAAACAAAATATAATCTAATGCAAATGCTTAATTATGAAGAAATTTGACACTCTTACTCAATCTAAAAGTTTGATGTAGGTGCTATTTAATTATTGTAGGTAGGATCAGATAGTTGTAGGGAAAGATTATATGTACGATCATTGATTGTATCAGTCGATCAGTTATCATATCTACTGATCAACGATCGATAGATCCGATCACAATAGAATAAATACAGTGCAAAACAAAGAAATTGCAATGCACTACAAACCTTGTTAAGTAGAGATTAGATTGTATAAAATTGATCAAATGCTATATGAATAGGAAATGACATGAATATGGATAAAATCATGTAAAGTATGCAATTAGATGCAAAAATGGTGAACACCAAGAATGATAATATCAAAATGTTGTTCTATATGAAATGACAGATGTTAAGTATGATTCTAAAATGTATATTTGAGACTAAATAAATGTGAACCAAAACTTGGAGTTTATCCCAAGCAGTTTGTATACGAGATCGTAACTACAGAGTGAGATTCGATGCTAACTAGGTGAGATTGTATTCCCGATCATAGATTGTAACCACGAATGCATAGTGATCGTACTCCTGATCCTACAAGAAACTAGAAAAATAACGAAGACTATTGCAAACATTAAGTGACTAGAATGCATAATTTGATAAGTGATTTGGAAGGAATTTTGGGGGGAATACCTAATTAAATAGGCTAAGAAAACTAGAGAAGTTAGGCTAAAAACAAATGGGTTACAACCTCTTCCAAGTTGGGACTGATTGGCGGATCCGATCCTGTAACTGCCGCACAGTTATACGAATAGAGACAAAAAATGTTGTAACTCATTTGTCATTTTTCCAAACTGGGTTTTTTAGTTTTTATACAATATTGTACTTATGATCTTGTTCCTGAAACGTCTATCAAAGATCGTACTTACGATCTCCTCAAGATTAGACCTGATCTCGCCAGGAGGGCATGAAAATCAAGGTAACCAACTAGGAATCAATTTTTTACAATTTTTTGACTTAATTTGGATTAATGTGAGTGAATTTTAGGGTATTACATTTTACCCCCTCTTTAGTGCATTTTTTAAGAAAAATGTGTTAAAGAAAATAATGGCACGCTTTACGATAAAGTAAAAATTTATTGCAAAATTTATTAATGTTTGAAAATTTATTGCAAGTTACATTAGGTGTGATACCCCCTTTGAGTTTTTACGCCAGACTCTGGATTTTGGAAAAAACTCAAAATTCATTTCATTAAGGGTAAAATGACATGAATAAAATATAGAAATAGAATAAAAACCTAATTCATTTGTAATTTACTATTTTATGGTTTGTTGCTCTAGAGAAAAATATGGTAAATATTATCCATCATACGGATGTTGTCCGAGTAGGGCCTAGGAGTATCAGGGTAAGTATCTTACACTCATTTAGCTTAGAAATTTCATGTTTTTTTGTTTAATTTAGCTTAAATTTTGATTTTTAGGGCACGACTATCATCCCATAGCCATAACAACAAGATCGTATTGATATTGTAAGATCAGATCAATTTTACAATATCAGACTTATGATATTATCAAAATTGATTTGATATTGGTCAATATCAGATCGATTTTAGTAATATCAAAGAGTACGATTCATCAATATCAATACGATATTGAACATTTTGGTATGATTTTTCAAATTTGATCTGATCTTCTAATTTTTGCATCCGATCACTAACTTAATTTTTTGTTACTTTGTTTTATTGATAGAAACCATCTCTAAAGAACTGGGAATGGATATATTCTAAGCTCCAAGCAGACTTAGATGCTGTCTCATCTGATGAGAGAGCTACTCTAGAGGTGGTTGGGCTTCGACATGTGGTAGAGAAGCCATAAATTCTAGTTGTCCTCACAGTGTTGACAACTCTAGCGGAGAGGTGGTATATGAAGTCATCATATTTTTTATTACCGATAGGGGGGATAACCCCTACTTAAGAGGATGTTTGGAGGATCCTCATGGTACCTCTCAGAGGTATGTTCATAGTTGCATCTAGAAACAAAGGCCAGACATTTATGAGATTGATAGAAGACCCTAGATTCGACTTGAATAAGGGTGGGATCAGCATTGACAATCTCGAGAAGATAGATGGAGTCTCTCGACTGACTACTCTTTTGAGCAGTATAGTGGTCGTACTATGTCATCTTAGTGGGTGCCACTTACCTTGGACTTTGGTAGAGACCATCTATGACATGTGGGATCAGAGGGTATGATTTTCTTGGGGTCCCTTCCTTCTCTGTAGACTCTGTAGGATATTACATAAGGTGGTCTATAAGTAGGGTAAGGGATTGATGCTCATCTTATTTATATAGGTATAGTGCTAGGAGCACATAGCTATCAGGATACCTGTAGGACTTCCTTTGGCATGGGTAGGGGATGGTGAGCCTAGGGTGGAGGATGACAGACCCAGGGTATTCTATTGTGTTGTACGAATAGGGCACCATGGGTAGGTTAGCCTCAATGTAGTGAGGCATATTTTTGATGATATACTATTATAGGGCATCTAGTAGAGACCCTGGAGAGAGATACTAGGGTGGGAAGTGGATGGTTTTGAGTTGGCTCATGTGAGACAAGTAATTTTGCTATAGATGGACCAGGGGGAGTTGGAGCTACACCGTGTGGACCGAGTGACCCATCAGTTTGTATTACAGTAGGACATTCCTTAGTATAGGAATGTCACATATTCTAGGGTGACTCAAGATCCCACTACTATTAGTGGTGCTCCCAATATGGCTCAGTTTATGGACCCTCATTCAGATGATGAGGTATTACCCATAACAGAGGGGGATGAAATTGGAATTACAGATAGGTACCAATAGTGGTATGCTCGCATTCATCCTACCTAGTTGACTACATCAATGGGTGCAGTGTAGTAGGTAGTTGAGTAGGTTTTCAAAAAATGGTGTACAACCAACCACTAGTAGTAGTCGAAGACACAGGTATCATAAAGGAGAGAGGGCCTCGCACTAGGGGTTGGCATAAAAAATGTTTGAGATTGGAGAGGGCATCTAGGACTAGCAACAGATTCAGGGGGACTAGGGGAGAGAGGAGAGCATCTTATTAGAAGGTGGGGGATGACAAGATGGAGGATGAGCATGTAGCATCCCCTTAATAGGAGGTTGTACCTGAGTTTCCTGAGAAGGGCATCATGATAGAGGAGGTAGGGGAAATAAGTGAGATGGTAGCTCTACAGGTAGAGCTTACTAGTTTGAGGGAGGATACTATGATTAAAAATATTAGGATTGAGAATCTAGAGAGATAGGATGCAATTTTGAGGGTTAGGATTCAGACTCTAGAGGTGAAGCTCATACAAGCACGAGCTCAGGAATAGGTGGGACAAGGATCTAGGGATATAGATCCTACATCTTCTCAGTCAATTTACTCAGGGAGGAGTGACTCAGGGAGATTTCTAGCTTAGGCTCTCCAGTTGATGGGTTTTTATCAAGGTTTATACTTTACATTGGTGCATGTGGGGTAGAGGCATTCAAATACTCGGATGCCTGATATACCTACAACTTCGAGTCGCTCAAGATCTTGCTCGACTTCTAGGATAGCCACTACTATAGGAGTAGGAGGATTCAGACCACCATGACCCCCTGGTGGGGATGACGATGCTCAAATATCTAGGGATTCTAGAGGGTGATCTATATGGAGATTATTTTTGTACTATTATCCCTTAGTGACTGAGTATGCCGAGTTGGAGATTGTGGCATACCGATCAGACTTCTATTTTGTATACATATTTTGAGTTATATATATATATATATATATATATATATATATATTGATCTTATTGTCTTATGCTACTTTGAATGATTTGATTGCATTTTATTGTATTAATTTTATGATGTTTAAAATTTCTTATAATCATGCTTTCTTGTTTTAAATATTTTGATTATGCTTAACATAAAAGAAAATTGGTTTTGATTTTGGAAACGTATATTTTTGAAAAGGATATTTTTGTATGATGATAGAATTGAAGGATTAGCAATGAACCTCAAAGGATGTTGTGCTATTATATGACCATTGGTGGAGATCAGTGCTCACTAGGTCATGAAGCGAATCCTGCTACGAGGGAGTTTTGTATTGCTAATAATAGAATAGTTTCTGTGGGGATCAAGAGTTATCTTGAGGCTTATGATGATTAAAGAAGATGTTTGATTTTGTTTTTGAGAAAATTTGATTTTTAAGAAAATATTTTTAAATTTTTTTTTGAGAAAATAAAGTGATTTAAGCATGAAAAATTGGGAAGGGTGACTTGTGCTAGGCGTAGAATTCCTAGTGTGAAAATTTTGAGGAAAATGATTGCTAGGAATTATACCATAATTACGAAGTCGAAATGCAATGAATGATAATTTAAAATTGTTTGTTTTTAAAATACAAATTGATATAAAGCAACTCATTGTATCACATGTTTAATAATATTGAGAAATATGAGATGATTTGAACCAAAAATTGGGAAGGATGTCTTGCACTAGGCATATAGATCCTAGTGTGAAATTTGAAAAAAATAATTACTAGGAATTATACCATCATCACGAAGTCAGGACGCAATGCATGATAAATGATTTTGGACTACAAGTTCTTTTGGAATAATTTATTTTGAATATTTTGAAAATTTTGAAATATTTATGTAATAAATTAATATGAATAATGATAAAATAATTTTGTCCAATAAATTTTAGCGAAATATTTTAAATTATTTCTAAGACAAAGTCAAATTTATCAAGAACCAGTGTGTGACGTGTGAATTCATTATTTATATTTATTTATCATAATGATACAAAATCTCTCAAGGATGAAATTTTTGTGCTTGTGAAATTAATTTACCGATTTTGAGCGAGGTAGTGATACAAGCGAACTTATATGAACTAATGTATGTGCAAGTAAAATGTTCATTAACCATGATTTTGTGCATGCCATTGTACTGAACTACTTTGTGATTCAAGTTACCAAAAATCTAGCTAATCCACAAGCAAACATTGGTTTGTACAAAAGAAGATAGCTAATGTGACAGACATATCGCCATGCGAAAGGCTTACCCAAGGCCAAGAGGGTTGGGCATAAACTACGAATTATGGGGCTCACATCATGGCTTTCGAATAACTAGGGAATTCCAGGGATTCAAGATCATTAACCCCTTATTTTATTTTTATTTTGGAGCAGGGATTATTGTCCATTTTTTAACAAGGGGATTTTATTGCTTTTTGTAGTAAAACTACTTTTTCTTTTCTTTTTCTCTTTTTCTTTTTATTTTTATTTTCTTTTTGCTTTTTCTTTTTTGGGATACTTGCTTAGATTATAAAATGAGAAATGGATTTTATTTGGTTAGGGGGGATATTGTCCTTTTTCCAATTCTTAGTATTCTAGACCATGCACATAATAGGATGGCGGGGGAAACTTTTCACTTAAAGCAACTAAGACCACTATGTAGTATCCTTTTCGAATTTGCAACAAATAATTTTTTTTAAGATGTGTTAATGTGTTCTTAGTTCAAGAATTAGCAAGATTAGTTCCAAAAACTCAAAATTTTATTTAGCGAAGTAATAGTGGTTTTTGGTACAAGAGAGATTTATAATCAAAGTGATAAAATAAAAATCTAGTAAAAATGTGAATTAAGTGATTGGTTCATGATAAATTTTGAATTTATCTTAAATAAAATAAAATATAACTTGAATTTTTGGAATACAACACATAGTGATGTAAAATGAGAACTTAACAATAATTTTTTTTTTTGAAAAAAATGAAAAAAACTTGTATTAAAACAAAAGACAGTTACAAGAGGGAGAAAGGGCATCCCAACCAAGCGCAAAGAGACCAGAAGTACAAAGGGTGCGAAAACACGACATGTCGTGAAAACGCGACACCAAACCAAACAACCGCCACGCCACAACAACCAGTCGCAATAACGCGACAAGTCGCGAAATCGTGACATGTCGTGATATCGCGACAAGTCGCGAAATCGCGACATGTCGCGATATCGCGACAAAAAGCGCCGGAACCACAACACACGAAAAAAGTCACGAAATCACGACAGCACAGCACCAAATCACCCAAACGCCAAAAGCGTCGTGAAATCGCGATGAGAAAGCCTGAAGGCACCTGCTCCCCGAAACTGTCGCGAAATCGCGACGAGGACCCCTTTGATCAACAACTTTGAGAAAGTGTCGCGACATCGCGACGGCTTTTCCTTGGAGCCCCACTTGGCCGGAAGTGTAGCGAAATCGCGACAAGAAAACCAATGGGCGCCCCATCCGCAAAAGTGTCACGAAATCGCGACATGTTCACCCCCGAGGTGCCCATTACCAAAACTAGTCACGAAATCACGGCGTTTTTCCTGCAAGCAGTTTTTCTCCAGAACTGTAGCGAAATTGCTACAGGTTTTCCCCTGTGCTTCCTTTCCATAAACATGTCGCGAAATCGCGACAGGTTATCCATTGGGAGGATTTTCTCAAAAAGGTCACGATATCACGACGGTTTTTCCCTTTAACTAAATTTTGCTCAAAACATCTCAAAATCGCAACAAGTATGCCCCTTTGTGTCCTTTCCTCAAAAAAGGCACGAAATCGCGACGAATTTTCCTTAGAGTAGCTTTTCACACAAATTGTCGCGATATCGCGACGGTTTTTCCCTTTCATGCAATTTTTCTCAAAGCGTCGCGATATCGCGACACTTTTCCTCCAGCAGCAAAACCAACCAAAAAGGTCGCGACATCGCGACACCTTCTCATCAACGACCGCGACGGCGCAACATGTCGCGAAATCGCTACAATTTTCCTCCCAAAGCCGCAGCAACCAAAAGGGTAGCGAAATCGCTACAGTTTTCCAGGATAGGTCGCGACAGAGCAACATGTCGCGACAGAGCGACATGTCGCGACAGAGCAACATGTCGCGAAATCGTGACAGAATACCAAACAGGGTCGCGACGGCGCAATATGTCGCGATATCGCGACAGAAACTAACCTTAGTCATTTTTGAGCTCATGGATGCAGGGATCGTTCCAGACCACTCCGAATCTCTTCATCTATCATAGGCATATCACTGTGCAGCTGAACACCTACCTCTTTCTCAACACCCATCTTCGCAAGGAAGTCAGCTACCGTGTTCAGATTTCTACTCACATACATAGGGATGACATCATCTAACTCCCTCCATAACTCCTTGATTTGAGATATCAACATCCGCAGTCTCCAGGCTTTTAAAGAGAAATTTCGCAAGCAATCTAGAGCGCCGATCAGGACTTGAGAATCAGATTCAAGAATTATCCTCCGGTAACCCTGCTTAACAGCCCAGATAGACGCTGACTTAATGGCCAAGGCTTCGACTTCATTGTTCGTGGCTCTGCCCAATCCCTGCAATTCCCAGTAAAGAACCGCACTCGAGTGATCCCGACAAACAACACCAATTCCTGCGTTGCCCGGGTTGCCTTTTGCAGCCCCATCAGTATTGATCTTGATCCAGCCTTCAGGGGGAGGTTTCCAGCATGATCTGTCTTGCCTCTCAAGACCCTCAACCCCCTCTTCAGGATGCCCAAGAGTAGCCTGATTCTTTTCATTGACAAAAGTAGCAACAGTTTCTGTGACTTTGCTCCAGATGACCTGCCAAACGCCGTCAATCGAGGAGAAAGTGTTTCTAAATATCCGGGCGTTTCTCTCCAACCAAACTTGCCACCAAATGAAGAGAAAGCCTAACTGCCAGCCAGTTCGGAGAGCTATGGAATTGAACCTGCCCCATTTCCATTTTTCCCAAATATTGGTACGGTTGAGAACACCATTAGCCTGGAGTTTAAATTGAGAGAACCAGCGTTCCCAAATCTGATGAGTAAAAGGACACTCAAAAAACAAATGGTCTGTAGTTTCCTCATGTTGGAGGCATAAAGCACATTGAGAGGGGCCATTGAAACCCCTACGTCTGAGATTGTCAAAGGTGAGAAGACCATTATGCATAAGTTGCCAAGCGAAGAAATTCACTTTCGGCCAACCCTTTGAATGCCAAATCCTTCTCCAATGCTGAACCGGAAAAGAGTGTGGGGGAGGCTCAGGGAGGATCTCTTCATATCCAACCTTAACTGAGTAGACCCCAAGGCTTCCATAGCCCCAGGCTAATTCATCTTCCTCATCCTTCCCCGTGAGGAACCTTTTTGACAAGATTTTTTGCAGGATAGGCGCCAACTCCGGAGAGACAGTAATTGGCCACTCCTCCCATCGCTTAAACTTTTTAAAAGTATACCCCCCAAATGACTGGTAAGAAGATACTTATCAATAAGGATCCAACCCTGGGCTTCTAAGGCGGTCATGATAGGTTGTAGCTCGGGGAACATAACAATAATGGGCGGATGCTGGTCCCAAGAGTCAGTCCAGAAACGAGCCTTGTCTCCTTTCCCCACTTTCTAGAATAATTGATCTTTGATAATCTGGGACCCAAGCTTGAGAGTCTGCCACACTAAGGAACCAGGACCTTCCAAGGGAAAGCGACCCACCTCATTGGGGTGGACATGCCCCAAATATTTACTGGAAAGAATTCCGTTGAAGAGAGAGGATGGCTGAGAAACCCACCTCCAATACAGTTTTCCAGCCAAAGCCTTGTTATTAAGCATAGAACTTCTCAAGCCCAGCCCTCCTTTATCCTTAGGCTGGGTAACTTTGTCCCACCCAACCAAGGCCCATTTTTTCTTCCCTTTTGCGCCTTCCCATAAAAATCTTCTAGCCATTTTGTCCAGCTCTTTCCAGATGGTATGAGGGGCAGCCAGTATTGAGAATTTATAGATCGACAAAGCCTGAATAATCGATTTCAGGAAGGTTAATCTACCCCCATAGCTTAGCCATTTATGGGCCCAATGATTCATTCTGTCTTTGATGCCTGCTAACAGGTTCTTCCAAATATCAATATTTAACTTTTTGAAATGAAGGGGAACCCCCAGGTAAACAATTGGAAGAGAAGTCCTTGTGAAGCCCAGGATCTCAATAACGCGCTCCTGAAGCCGTTGGTCGAGATTGAAAAAGACCACTTTGGACTTCCTGTCATTTAGAACCTGATTTGAAGCCCTTAGGTAGAAATTCAAAGTATCTCTGATTCCTCTAGCTTCCCGAAGAGTGGCCGCACCAACCAGACCCGTATCATCCACAAATTGCAAGTGAGTCAGAGTTTCCTCCCCAACCTTGATACCAGAAAGCAGACCTTGTTGCCTTCTCCTCAAAAACAGTCTGCCCAAACCTTCAGCCAAGAGAAGGAAGAGATAGGGAGAACAAGGGTCTCCCTGGCGGAGCCCACGGGAGGCACCGAAAGGAAGCGAGGGAAGGCCCTTAATGAGAACAGAAAAAGAGGGAGAAGAAACACAACTCATAACCCAATCAATCCATTCCTGAGAGAAGCCAAAGGCAGCCAGCATTTTCGACAAGAAGCACCACTCCACCCGGTCATAAGCCTTGGACATATCCAGTTTAATGAACATGCCTTTGTTGCCCGAAGTTTGCATTGAATGGATGGCCTCCTGGGCCAAAACCACCCCATCCAATATTTGTCTTCCCTCAACAAAGCCCCCCTGTTCAGGAGAAATGATGCTATGAAGAAGGGGTTTAAGCCTCTCAGCCATTATCTTAGTGATGATTTTGTAAATCACATTGCATAAAGCAATAGGCCTGAAATCAGAGATATGAGTCCCCGCTTCCCCTTTCGGAATTAAAGCAATGAAGGTGTGATTGATCGCCCTGAGCATTCTTCGATTGGATCTGGATTCCTCAGTAACAGCCAGAACATCCTCCTCCAAGGTATCCCAGAAAGCCTGAAAAAATTCAATAGGAAAGCCATCTGGACCAGGAGATTTTCCAAGTACTCATACCAAAGACCACATTTCTCAGTTCATCCCTTTCAATGGGTCTAAGCAGGGTCTGATTGTCCTCTTCAGAGATAATAGGAGGAATAACATTAAGAACTTCGTTCTGAGCCTCAATATCTTGCTGCATACTTTCCTTAAAAATTTTAGAAAAGTAATCGATAGCATGGGAGTGCATACCAGGAATAGTATCGAAGACATTTCCCTGTTCATCTTTGAGAACTTCCATATTGTTCATCTGTCTCCTAGCACAAGCTGACCGATGAAAAAATTTGGTATTTTTGTCCCCCTCTAATAACCAAGTATTTCTAGCCCTCTATTTCCAGTATAACTCCCTCTTGGTTGTCAATGTCCTCAACCGCTTTACGCGATTCGTCATCTTCGGATTTGAGTTGCTCAAGTAATTGATCCTTCCCTAAAAAGTTTCGAACCTCCTCCCATCTAGCCACCAAGGGGGCCCTTTGGGACTGGAAATCCGACTTGTTTCCTTTCCTCCACTGTTTCAATTGAAATTTGACAAATTGAAGCTGTTTATGAAATTTGAACATTGCTGTCCCAAAAGGTGGACGGCCTTCTGTCCACCAATGAGAAATTTTCTGTCGAAGGTCCTCCTTTTGTAACCAAAAATTCTCAAATTTAAAAGGCCTATGGTGCTGTCCTCTCGAAGTCCCTCCCTCAAGCAAGATGGGAAAATGATCCGAAATAGGGCCCTCCAAAATCTGGAACTTAAAAGTCCATTTAACAAAAGCCTCCTCCTAGACCAAAAAGCGATCTAACTTGACCTTCCTGCTATGTGGCTCCTTTCTCTTGTTTGTCCAAGTGAAAAAAACACTAGGGCCTTGAACGTCCACTAGATTAAAGGCCTGAACTTGGGCAATCAGAAGCCGATCCCCTGGATCCAAAATAGGGGAGCCACCTTCCTGGTCCCGAACAGATAATTTTGCATTAAAATCCCCTGCAATAATCTAGTCATAACACTCCCTGTATACTCTCATGTTGTGAACAGCGTCCCATTGGAGCCTCTGGCCATCAAGATCTTGGGCCCCATAAAAGTTGGTTATAAGGACCAGCTCAGAATTGAAGTTATTTCTGAAGAGAGAAGTAAGTACACCCCTATAAGCTACATGTTCTAAAGCAGTCCAGACCAGAGGGTTCCAAAGGGTAACAATTCCACCTGAAGCTCCTTGGGCAGCCACGTCCATATACCCAGCTCCCCGCCAGATTTTAGTAGCGGTTTTACTCATAATATCTAAAGACATTTTGGTCTCCTGAAGAAGCAAAAAATCTGTTTTACGGTTTTCTAAGAGTCTTTGAACAACAGATTGATGGGTTCTACTGTTTAAACCCCTAATATTCCAAGATTGAATAATCATTGAAAACCTTGAGAGCAGTAAGAATCAATGGTCCTCACCAATCCTCCATTGATTAGCTTATCTCCTTGGGCTGTTAGTAGTTCCTTATTGGATTTTCTTCCCGCTCCTTGAGAGTTATTGTTTCTTGATCTCTTTTCCACCTGGGAAATCCCTAAAGCAGGCCTTTCTATGTTTTTATCTGCATTTCCCATGGTAACATCTTTTATAGCCGGCTGTGCTGGGGAGTGTATAACCAAAGCCCCTGGATTCTCTGACTGCAGGTACTCAGCTGGCACAGTCACCTGTTCTACTACGAGAGTGAAGGAAGGAGAAACAAGAGGTGGAGTGTTGACATTCTCACCATTCCCAACCACTCCTTCCATAGATTGGTCCTCCAGATCCACTAATGACTTAAAAATTTCATACCGATTGTTTGGCTTGAGCTGTACCTGCTCCTTGCCATTTTTCTTTTTGTTTCTCTTTCGTTTCACCTGTTCAAAGCCATCCTGCTGAGCATCAGGACCTGGAGAATTGCTAGAGGGTTCATTGATCGGACTGGACTTACCCTCTCTAGGGCGGTTTGACATTCCACTCGGAGCCTCCATTTTTGTGCTCACTACGTTTGGGCAGAACCTTGCCAAATGTCCATGCTTATGGCATACTCAGCACCTGAAAGGTAGGGCCTCATAGTCTAACTGTTGGATCCAGGGTACTCCTGCAAGCTCAAGTTCCACCTCAGCTGGTAGAGGCTGACTAATGTCCATCTCTACACATATTCTAGCAAAGACAGCAGAATTGCCCTCTATGGTATCTTTGGAGACTCCCAGAAATCTGCCTAGGGAATTACCTATTAATTCCAAAACCTGCTCACCCCAAAAATCCATCGGGAGAGCGTACGACCGGATCCAGACCGGGACAGCCGTGGGTTCGATGCGGGGGTCGAAACCCACTCTCCAGGGTTGGAAAAATAACCCTGCTGGTCCATGGTTTCTCTTTTCTGATTCAAATGCTCTGTTTCTATCTGCTAAAGAAGAGAAACTTATGATGAAATACCCATTGCTTATAGGCCATAGAGAGTACTCACCGTGTGGCTCCCAGTTCTGACGAACCCAGGTATGCAGAAAATTCAGTGTGGGCCGGATGCCCATGAATTTGCAGATCAAGTCGTGATTAGCTCGGTAGACGATTGTATCTTCGACCAGCATTGGTTCTATTACAATCTTAGGCCTGGAGGAAGATTGTGGGAGGCATCCATTAACGCGGTGAGCATTTGGGCCATTGGCAACAGTCTTGAGTATCGATTGAAAAGCATTCCGCTGAGCTCCGTCCATGGAAGGCGAGGGAAAATCTTTCAACTTCTCGGCATATGAGGTCTTTCTCCCAGCAGGAGAAACAGGAGGAGACCCCATCGGGCCCTCCCGGGACCACTAAAGAACCTTCAGGCGAAAGCAGAAACAACCCCCCAAAGCCCTAGGCAAGATCTTCGGGCCAGAGTCCCTCGAGCAACACCAGACGCCGTCACAAAAAATTTCCCGCAAAAAGCCAAATCGCCAGAGCCGAGCGTATCGCTATCCCCCGTTTCAGATGTTTGATGGTTCAGAACTTAACAATAATTTGAAATATATATTTTTTGGAAATTTTTCATGTTTTTTTATTTTTTTTGAAGAACACAAGCTTATACTAAGAAGGGGGTGAACAGTATAAGATCACTTTTTACATTTCTTATCAAATCAATATTATGTAGTGTATAGATAGCAATATCACTAGCAGTAATCAAATTAATGCATAAAACACCATACACAATAGAGACACCACAATTTACGTGGTTCACCCAATGTGGGCTACTCCACGAAGAAAGTATTTTACTAAAATTTTCTCAATCAATTTCTTTGGGAATCATTCCTAATTACAATGTTTATGGACCTCTGTCTAAAGGATATGTTGATCCCCTAATCTCAATTTCATGGATATCTTCCATAGGAGAACTCTTTCCCCTTCTACTTTGGCTAGTGATATTCTAGAAGACTCTGTCTCTCTGTTGCATTGAATGGTGGATCTCTCTCTACTTGAAAACTCCTCACTCAGATCTATCTTCAATTGTATCGACTACTAGATCTCTATCCACTAAGACTCTGTCCTCTTTACTCTATCACCTCCAAAGCTCTGTCTCAATACTGTACTAAATAATGTCTAGTTAATCTAGCACAACTCTGCTCAATATCTTGTACTAAACACAGTTCATTCTGTCTAGAACAACTTTGCTCAATCTCTTGCACTAAAAATAGTTCATTTGGTCTAGCATAAATCTATTCAATAGGTCCACACAGAACCTTATCAAATATACTCAACAGGTCCACACAGCACCTACTCAAATCTACTCAATAGATCCACATAAAACCTACTCAAATCTGCTCAACAGGTCCACATAGAACCTACTCAAATCTGCTCGACGAGTCCACACAAAACCTGCTCAAATATGCTCGATAGATCCACATAGAACCTCCTCAAATTTTCTCAACAAGTCCTCTCTAGGACTTGTCCAAATTTGCTAAATAATTCCCCTCTAGGACTTCCTCAAATCTGCATAGCAAGATTCCACAAAAGCTTACACAAAATTGGTCCAGAATCCTTCTCAAAGATTTACCTCAAATCAATTTAACAAGCTCACACATAACTTGTCCAATCTCAGAATCATAAAGAGAATTGTTAGAGACTCAATATGTTCTATATTCAATGCTCAATCAATATCTCAATTCAATCTCATAGAACCATAAAGAGAATTGTTAGAGACTCAATATGTTCTATACTTAAATCCTAATCTCAACTCAATCTCAATATCATAGAAGCATAAATATAATTGTTAGAGACTCATTATGTTCTATACTCAAATCCCAATCTCAACTCAAAACAATATCATATAAGCATAAAGAGAATTGTTAGAGACTCTATATGTTCTATTCTCAATTCTCAATATCAACTCATATCATAATATAGAATAATTTATTTTATGGAACTTGAACAACCACTTTACACAACTACTTGACTAGGCTCAATCAACTCTAATCAACCAATCACCTCAAGGAATAATCCTTTCCACAAACCCTAGTCCAAGCATCTATCAACCAACTCAAAATATTTCCAATAATGCTCAACAATGAATCTCACATAACAATGATACTCATGTTCTTAACTCAAGTTCAAGTTCTTTGCATGACCAATTGGCTTCAACAACAATGCTTATAAAACAAGGTTTAATCACAACTCTCAAACTAGAAAACCTTGAAGAATTAAACCAATAACTCCTCAAAAGGGAAACCACAATAAATCCTTTTCTATCCAAATATATTTTTAGAAATCAATCACCCAAATAAGTCAATGAAGAATATTTCCCATACCTTTTTGATGCCTTATCAGTTGTCCACTAAATCTGCCACACTCAACACATTTTCTTTTTCCAATCTCAACAAGGGTTAGAGGTCTTGAGTAATAACACAATAATAAAAATAATATCTCAATAACACCTTATTACTCTTGCTCAATAAAATGCACCATACCCTCTTATGCATGAAATAAACCCTCAAAATAATGAATCAAACTTACCTTTGAAACTCCTTGAAAAAACAAAAAATATCTTCTTTCACACAACTTATTTCTCCGTCTAAGAAATCTAAACAAATAGCTCTCGAAAAGAAATTTTCAATGATATATAATATGATATACTTCCAAAAATCAAATCAGAAAAAATCTCTATCTTTCCTAGGGAAAACCATATCCTTATTTCTCCTTAGGCAACCTTGGCAAAAATTAAAATATTAAACAACATCAAAAATTAAATCCACTTGCCTTGCCGTTGGTGGGATTCAATCCCCCGATGTCCTCCTTCCCAATGCCTCAACACCTCTGAGGTTTTTACTAACATAATAGATGTCATAAAAAATATCACCATATTTTTATCCCAGTACTGAGCCTATTGCATTGTTAGATGCATCAATATATATGTGAAAAGGTATGGTCCAATTTGGATCTCTTAGTATTGGAGTAGTTTTTAGTTTTTCTTTTAAGGCCATGAATGCTTGTTCACATTCTTCATTCCATACAAACTTTGTATCCTTAGTTAAAAATTTTATAAGAGGTTTAGCAGTTTTTCTAAAGTCTGATATAAACCTCCTATAGTAATCGACTGATCCTAGGAAACTATGGATATCCTTCTATGTTTTGGGAGTAGGCAAGGTTTGAATGACTTATATTTTATTTTTATCTACTTTGATCCCATTTGCAGAAAGGTAATGTCCTAAAACTATCCCTTCCTGCATTATCATATAAAATTTCTCATTGCTTAGGGATAGGTTAGTATTCATCACAATGTTTAAGTGTTTTTCCTATATTTTATATGGCGGTTTCAAAAGTTTCTCCATATATAGTGAAATCATCTATGTATACCTCCATAGTCTCTCCAATCATGTCAGAACAAATTCTCAGAACTACCCTCTAGAAGGTGGTAGGTACATTGCATAGACCAAATGGTAAAACTTGGTAAGCAAATGTCCCCATGGACAAGTGAAAGTGGTTTTATCTTGATCTTCTTCCCCTATTTGGATCTGATTGTATCCATTGAACCCATATAGGAAAGAAAAATACTTCTTGCTTGTCAAGGTGTCAAGGACATGATCTATGAAGGTAATGGTATGGTCCAATTATGACCTCTCAATTGCAATTTTTTCATGTTCTCCTAGGGCATGACATTTATGGCAACCCTTAAATCTACTAGTGTATTGGGTAAAACACAACCCTCTATTTTTATAGTTAACACAAGGCTTCCTAGATCTAAGTGCTTCTCGTTGTAGGTATTCTCTAACATAAGGTCAACTAATTGACCTACCAAACGGATTTATTTAGTTGGTTTCCTCCATGTTTTCTTTAGGCACGGCTCTCTTATGGCCTTGCCATAGATAGGTATGTATCTAATAGCTTGAAAGAGAGGGATTGTGATCATTAACTTTTTTAAACTGGAGAGCATATCAAAATATGTTTGTATTGATTTCTTGGGTTCATGCAACCTTTGTGGAAAATGTGGAACTCCTTCTTTGTTATTCACAAGCATTGATTCTTCTTCTACTTCCTCTATAAGGGGTGATTCCCCTTTTCCTATCTCTATGTGTTCCTCTTCTTCTACAATAGGAGTGACTTCTACACCTAATTGTTTTCCTCACCATAACTAGATTATATCACAATCTATATTAATATTATACATGGGGTAGATATCATTTACCATCTAATAGGTTGGTTGTTGTTTTTTGTTTAGGTTTTTTGTAGGCTATGCTAATAACTAAGGAGTTCTTGAAGCAGGAGGTGCAGTTAAACTTGGTTGTAGTGGAGTTGGCGTAGGATGTTGTGGATACTTATTCCAAGCATTCTAGTTTCTCCACTGCTACCCAGGCTACTAGTATTGCATCCAAGGGTAAGGGTTGTAAGGATTTACTCCTTGGGGAAATGGATTCCAAGGTTGTTGCCCATACCAACCCATATTGGGTGGTTTGGCTTGACATTGGTTGTGGTAATTATTTCCCTCATAATATGGCATTCTTGATTGCATGTTGTTACCCATAGGAGACTATTTCTAGTTTCTCCTATTATCCATGAAGTATGATTCTAATAATTCAGGTTCCTTTTTAGGATTCATTAACCGTGGATACAACTTAGTTTTATGATCCTTTTTACAGATAACACATATACAAACTTTTTTTTTTGGATACTTGTTTCTAGGGTATTTGCCTCTGCATTTAGGACAAAATTAGGCCAATGCTGCCTTATTTTCCTACTTCTTATTCTATAGTATAAGGTTATCCATTTGAAGAGCCAAATATGATAACATATCACTCTTCAGGTCTTTAAGCATGTTACCTATTTCTATTTTAGTGATAGTGGTTGATTGTTTGATATTTCTAGGGATCAACTTACCTTTCCTGCTTGAAATTTTTTGACATAAACATTGAATATCATCCATATAGTCTTGGTAAATATTCCCCCTATATATCATTTTTATGGGTTCTAGGGATTCATTCATTAGTTCTTTCAAAAAAATACTTCTTAGGGACCTATATCCTAGTTTTAAATGGGGTGATCTTTGCAAATTGAATCTGAACCTATCCCAGTATTCTTCCATAGATTCCCATTTCTTTTGTGTCATGTCTAGGACTTCCTCTCTTGCATATTTTACTCTGCAAAAATCCTGATACTACTCTAGGAAAATTATTTTCAACTATTCCTAGGTAGTTATTTGTTTATCCCCCAAGCTAATGAACCAGTGGAAAGTTGAATCAATCAAGGGTGTAAGGGAATAATTTAAGTTTTTGAGCATTTATTGTATAATCCATGGATATGCATAAAACATAAAATTTAAACGAAAAAATATCTGGATATTCTATTGGTAGTCCTCTAAAGGTTGGAAGGTGGGTAGGAGAGATGTGTTTCATCTTGTGATATCCTCTTGGCTCTCTTATTAGAAAACTAAAACTAGTGGATGATTCCTCTGAATTTTCTACCATTCTATCCACTATTGGAGTTTCTACATCGATTGCATTTAGAGCAGCTGTCAATACTCCTAGTTCATTTCTTTCATCCTTTAGAAGAATTGAAAAGTTAGTATTTGAGATTATTCCATATAATATTCAATCGATATTTAAACCAAAAATACCAAGTTTGAGATATAAGACATATTTTTGAATGGTTGAAGGAATATAAGGTATGCCTAAAATACAATATGTCTTTAGGGTAATATTGGGGAATATATTATCATTCCTCATATCTTGAAATGGTATAGAAGTAGATACTAATAAAATTAGATCTATCACTGACATGCCATCCTCTCAAAATTTAACCCAACTTTAGAGACTTCAAGGTAACTCTAAGCCATCAAAAGGTTAATTTAAAAACTTGCTAAAATATATCAACCCTTCTCAAAACTATTGAAAAAGAGAATATAATTTTAGTGGGATATAAAGTTTCAAGCACCTTTTAATACTTTGGAGTCCTATCTCCTATCCCCATGTATACTTGATATTTCCAATCTAACCAAACCCCTATTTATCTATATTGTAGACATTATTCATCCTCTAGTTGCTATAGAGAAAGTATCATCTATTACATTAGCTAAAATTTTATTAGTTACAAATTCCACTATACTCCCTTATAAAATCTCTATCTCGTTGTAGTGTTTGCATCACAAAAACAATAATATTACATGCTAAGTCACATAATGTTTTTTTTTGCTAGGGTTAATACCTTAAGGTACCTTCTATTAAAATCCCATACTTTAGGGTAAACCAAGTGGATCATGACCCTTAGTGAATTTGATCTCAAATTTATTAGTTAAAAGTCAATAAAAGGTTAGGTCATCACTAACAAATTATTAGATGCACCATTAGAGGCTAGTCATCCTATAGTTGTTGGTTTTATGGATGAGTCTATTTTCATCCTTGATATTGAATAAACTAACTCATGGACCTTGTACTTTGATGGTACTCACTACATCAAAGGAGTGGGGATAATAGTTGTATTGGCCACTGATATTCTCACAATGACACTGAGAGGGGGGGGGTGAATCTGTGTAACTATTTAAAACTTGAATCTGCAACTCTTAATACTTAAAAATGCAAGCTTAAAAATAGATATAGCAAGTATAACAAAAGAGCATCACACAACACAAGATTTAACGAGGTTCACCGATTTGGCTACTCCTCAAATAATGACTGTTTGGACTACAATCCAAATCCAGCCTTTGCAAGGATTCAATCTTTACAAATAGTTTACCAACACCCACTGGAAGGAGCACCAACCCCTGATTTATCTGCAACAATAGATAGGAGCACCAACCCCTTATACCAAGCACCAACTTGGATTTCTATTTTGAATAATAGATTGACATAAAAATGTCTTCTCTTTTACAAGACCCTCTCTGGTCTATTGCTCATTCAAATCAATCTCATAGAAGCATAAGGAGAATTGTTAGAAACTCAATATCTTCTATGGCTTTCTAAAACCTCTCTTTTAATTTTTCAAGAATAAAAACCAGGTTTCAGTTCTGTAGCTATTTTTCTTACAACACCCTTACCCAACCTCACTTTTAGTTTTTCAAGATAAAACACGGTTGCAGTAACCTCACTTACTGCGCCTTTTCGATTCTTTATACTCGGTTTACTCGAACGGCTCTTTTCAAAATGGCTCTAATTTTCCCTCCAATTTTTCATGCATTCTCGGCTACGTTCAATCTGTCACACCCTCTCTGACGCGCTCTGTCTTTTAGCCGCTTTCTTTCTGACTCATTCTGACAGTCTTCTCTGCTCATTCTGATAGCTTTTTCTGTGCAACCTGACAACCTTTTCTGCGTGTTTCGATGCTCTGTCATTCTTTTCTTTTATCCTTTACGTAACTGCCCTCTCGGCACCTTTACACTTCTAGATGGCACTCTTTTCAATTCTGAGTCGAACTTTCTCTTCTGCCTGCAACTTCCATTTCTAACACATGCAACCTCCGAGAGGATTTCTCGTTTATCGAGATTCTCGGTATATCTGCACTTTTGACAGCCTTGCAGCATCACGGCCCTGTAACAACCGTTCTTGTCTTTAATGCACTGTTCTGTAACTGCCACCTGTAGCTTCAGTTCTAACTCCAGCTAACTCTTACCTAACTGGCTGCATGATTTTCTTCTGCACTTACCCCGACAACTGTCACTGTGTAAGCTTCTCGGCTTTTACCTGCGCAACTAAGACATGTCGCGATATCGTGACATTTCTGCCCCTTTGACCTTTTCTTGACAGTTGACCGTGAAAACCTGACCTGTCGCGATATCGCGACGTTCTCCGCCTCCTAGTCCTTATCTCGGCATGCAACCGCGAAAATAGAACATGTCACGAAATCGTGACGCATTTCTGCCTCTAGCTCCTTTCTCTGTCTCCTACCCGTGAAAACGGGACATGTCACGAAATCATGACACTTTTTGCTTTCTTGCACTCTACTTCGCTTGCACCCAAAATGGAACATGTCACAAAATCGTGACACTTTTTGCTTTCCTACACTCTACTTCGCTTGCACCCACGAAAATGGAACACGTCACGAAATCGTGACACTTTTTGCTTTCTTGCACTCTACTTCGCTTGCACCTGCGAAAATGGAACATGTCACAAAATCGTGACACTTTTCTTTTTGCCTTCTTTCTTGCCTCCTGAAAATGCAACATGTCACAAAATCGTGACATCTTTCGCATCCGTACAACTCTCTCTTCATGCACTAGCGAAATCAAGACATGTAGCGAAATCGCTACACCTTTTTCCCTTTGCAATTTCTTTAGCTTCGCCTCCAAAATCCAACATGTAGCAAAATCGCTACAACTTTTTGACTTAGCACTTTTTCTTTGCTTCACCAAAAATCCAACATGTAGCGAAATCGCTACAACTTTTCGACTTGGCACTTCTTCATCGAACTTGTCGTGAAATCGTGACACTTTTCATTGCCTGCGCCTTTACTCCAAACATGTCACGAAATCGTGATAGTTTTTCAACTTTGCTTCTTTCCTTCCAGCATGTCACGAAATCGCGATAGTTTCTCCAACTTTTTCTCTCTCCTTCGATATGTCGCGAAATCATGACATTTTTGGCCGCCTTCTCTCTCCTCTTTGTCACAAAATCATGACATTTTTGCACATTCTCTCTCCTTTGTCTGAAATCATGACATTTTTGCCCTTCTCTCCTCTTTTGTCATGAAATCGTGACATTTTTGGCTCCCTTCTCTCTCCTCAGCTTTGTCACGAAATCACGACAAAAACATGTCGCGATATCGCGACAATTTTCTTACTTGTCTTTTTCTACAAATTTTTGAATCTGGGCCACTTCTTTCTTCTTGGAAATTCACTGTACTTGTTTTGACTGACCTCTGAACTGCATCAACTGCATCAATCTGTCTATGTTGACAACAATGACAATACTTTTGCAATACTTTTGTTGCACCTTGCTCAACAATCTCCCCCTTTGGAATTGTTGGCAACACATGTGCAATTTCAATTTCTTGTAGTAATTCTTCTCCCCCTTTGCCAATAATACCAAAGGGCTGCTGCAGACTCCCCCTGAGTCTATGCACAACATTCTCAGGCATAAATAATTTAATGCTCCCCCTGAGAATGTGTTCCCCATAGCTAATCAGTGCTTGGGTAGTGTGACTACTCCCAACTTACTCCGAAGGTACTCAAAAACTTCCTTGGGCAATGGTTTAGTGAATATATCTGCTACTTGCTCTGTAGTTGGAACAAACTCCAATTTGACCTCTCCTTCTGCAACTTTATCCTTCAAGAAATGATACCGGATCGCAATATGTTTGGTGCGAGAATGCAAAACTGGGTTCTTTGATATGTTGATAGCACTAGTGTTATCACATTTAACTGAGATTGGCTCATTGAAGTGGATACCAAGATCTTTCAATGTCTGTCTCATCCATAATATCTGTGTACAGCATGTTGTTGCTGCAATGTATTCAGCCTCTACTGTGGATAGAGAGACTGATTCTTGTTTCTTGTCTTTGCCATGCTACCGATTTATCTCCAAGATAAAATGCTCCTCCACCGGTACTTTTTCTGTCATCAATACATCCTGCCCAATCTGCATCGAATATGCAAAAAGAGTGAAGTCTTTTCCTTTTGGATACCATAGCCCATACTCCATAGTACCCTTGAGGTACCTAAAAATCCTTTTCACAACCTGTCACATGAGTCTCTTTGGGACTAGCCTGAAATCTTGCAACCATGCAAACTGCCTGTAAGATATCCGGTCTGGTGGCTGTCAAATACAGCAGGCTCCCAATCATAGATCTGTACATTGTTTGATCAACATCTGGAGATTTGTCATCCTTGCTCAACTTGCAGCCTGTTGTCATGGGAGTGCTAACAGGCTTACTATCCTCCATTGTGAACTTTTTCAGCATTTCTTTCACATATTTAACTTGAGAAATAAAAATCCCCTTTTCAGCTTTGATTAACTTGCAGTCCGAGGAAATATGAAAGCTCACCAATCATAGACATTTCAAATTCTTTCTGCATTTTATTTGCTATGTCTTTACATGACTCATCATTGCTGCTACCAAATATTATATCATCTACATAAACAACAAGGACAATGAGATTGCCATTCTCAGTTTTGATATATAAATTGCTATCCACCATACCTTTCTTGAATCCTTGCTTAGTGAGATAGCTGTCCAATCTTGCATACCAAGCTCTAGGTGCTTGTTTCAAGCCATACAATGCTTTCTTCAGCTTGCAAACAAAGTTAGGATTATCACAGAGTTGAAAACCATCAAGCTGTTCAATATACACTTCTTCTTCAAGATTTCCATTTAGAAATGCTGATTTCACATCCATCTGATAAACTTTGAAATTCCTATGAACTCGCTAAAGCCGAAATAGATCCGATTGCTTCAAGTCCGGCCACCGGTGCAAAAGTTTCTTCAAAATCAATCCCTTCAACTTGAGCATATCCTTTACTGGACCAATCTTGCTTTATTCCTTACAACCTGTCCGTCTTCATTCAATTTGTTTCGAAATATCCATTTAGTACCGATTATGTTTTTATTTTCAGGCCTTGGTACTAATTCCTAGGTTTTGTTTTTCTCAATTTGATCTAGTTCTTCATTTACCGCCTCCATCCAACCTTTCATCTCGTGCTTGCTTCAATAATATTTTTGGGCTCAATGCTGGATAACAGAGAGTAGTTGTTTACTACTCTTCTTCTTGTTTGAATACCAACTGTGGGGTCCCCAATAATCTGCTCTCTGGGATGATTTTTCTGCCAGTCGCCTGTTTTGGATTTCCTATTTTCTTCTATTTCTAAATCATCTGAATCTGATTTTGTCTCTCTTCTTTTTCTTGATCTTCATCCTCTTCAATAAATTCTTCATAAGTCGGGTAGTTTTCATTATGGCTGATTTCTTGTTTCCTACCTTCATCAACCTTAACATCCGCACTCTCCACAATTTTCTTTAGTCTTTTGTTGTAGCATGTGTAGGCTTTGCTTTTTGTTGAGTAACCAAGAAAAATTCCTTCATCAACTCTATCTTCAAACTTGCCAAGATTGTCTTCAGTTCGTTTAATGTAACACTTGCTGCCGAACACTTTGAAGTATTTTGTTGTAGCCTTTTTGCCAAACCACAGTTCATAAGGTGTTTTGCTTTCATGCGGCCTCAACATGCACCTATTCTGGATGTAAACTGTAGTATGAACTGCCTCTTTCCAAAACCTGTCAGCAATTCTGCTCTCTGTCAACATGGTCCGTGCCATTTCCTCGCACTGTTTTGTTCTTTCTTTCTACTACTCCATTCTCGCTGAGGTGTTCTTGCTGCCAAAAACTGTCTTCTAATCCCATGTTTTTCATAGTATTCTGCAAACTCATCTGAAATAAACTCTCCTCCTCTATCTGATCTTAAACATTTAATTCTTTTTCCTGATTGATTCTCAACAAGATTTTTGAAAGTTTTGAACATCTCAAAGGCTTCTGATTTAAGTTTCAAAAATAGTACCCATGTCATTCTGGAATAGTCATCTATACACAACATAAAATATTTGTATCCATTTATGCTTTCCGTTCTCATGGGTCCACATAAATCAGTGTGAATTAGTTCTAACGGCTTGCTCGTGAAGTACTCTTTTGCTTTGAAAGTGGCTCTGGTTTGCTTCCCCTTTTGGCATGAAGCACAAATGCTATTTGAAGGTTTGCCAATAGTGGGTATGTCTCTTACTGCCCTTTTTGAGCTGATTTTTACCAGATTATCAAAGCTTATGTGACCGAGTCTCTTGTGCCACAGCCAATTTTCTTCTTCCTGTCCAACCAAGCAAGCTCCTTCTGAAGTCTCTGAGAGAGTATACAGATTTCTAGAAGTTCTCAGTCCAGTAGCTATCAACTTCCCATTTTTTGTCTTTCTTACTTCACAGCCTTGCTTCTTGAAAATTACTTCATGACCTCTGTCACAAATTTGACTTACACTCAGTAAGTTATGCTTCAGACCAACCACAAAAAGGACTTCTTTAGAGTTGATTTTTTCGTCACTTAACTTAACTGATCCTTTACCCACTATCTTGGCTCCATCATTGTTTCCAAATTTTACAGAACCACCTTCGTAAGTCTGTAACTTATCAAACTTCTGTTTATCTCTTGTCATATGACTGGGAGCATCCACTATCCGGAATCCATGGTGCAGATTTGTTCTGGGCTTTGAGAGCTATTTGAACGATCAAGGATTCCTTATCTTTCTTAGGTTGTTCCTTTTCTTTCCACTCGATTTGATAGCAGATTTGGTCACTTGTTTTACCTTCTCCCTTTCATTGGCTTGTGCCTATTTTTCGGGAAATTTTTTGTTTTGTTTCAATCCAGTTGATTGATACTTTCTTCCCTGATATTTATTTCCTGCAAAAGAGCTACGACAATTTCTTGCAATATGTCCAAAGTTATGACAGTTATAACATTCTACAGCATAATCTATCAAAGGTGAAAAAGCATTTCTACTAGTGAAATTCCTTTGTCCTACATTATATCTACAATTTGAAATTTTATGACCATAAGCATTGCATTTAAAACAATAACCAAAAAAGGAACGAGTGTACCTGGGTAATGGTTTTTGCCATGTTGTAGTAGGAGCCATGGGTCTTCTTCTTCTTTGATATGTGACTTTGGTGAATCCATCATTTGCAGTACTCCTTTCATGCTTGGCCTTATTGTTTTCTTTTGCATGATACGGTTTTTCTTGATCAACCCTGATCTTATCTTTATTCTTTATTGGTTCTACAGTTATAGCCTTTGATTCCTTTGAGGATTCTCCTTCATCAAATCCCAAACCAAATTTGATGCCTGTAGGCCTTTGGTTATTTAACATTTTATTCAGCTTCGTAGAACTGTCTTCAAATTTATGATGACAACTCAATTTTCGATTCATCTCTTCTAGCTGCATCCTTAATCCAACTATGTCTTCTTCTAGCTTATTGCACTCATCTATTTTCACGGTTAGTTGTGCTTCAAAATCTTTAGACTTTTTCTTAAATTCTTTAGTCTGTACTTTCAAACTGATTATTAATTCGTTGGCATCCTCAAATTTTCTTGAAATCTTTTTATTCTTTTTCCTTTCTGTACTTAACTCTTCAAGTGCAGCAACCAACTCACCTTCCAGATCTACCTCAGCCTCATCCTCTAATTTTTCATCACACTCCTGGGTTTCCTCTGTTCTTTCTTCTTCAAAAGCCATGAACAAGGCTTCACCAGCTTTCTTCTTCGTAGTCCTCACTCGGAGTCGTCTTTCGAAGAGTTAACATTCTTGGAAATGAAACTTTTCTTCTTGAAGTTCCTTTTTCTAAAATGTGGTTTCTTCTTCCAAGTCACTTCTTTCTTGGTGTGTCCCTTCATCACTTTTGTTTTTCTCATTCATTGGGCATTTAGCCACAAAGTGCCCGATGCCTCCACAGCTTGAAACACTTGAACGGTAGCTTACCTCTCGTACTTTCCTTTTCCCTTTATTAGTTTCCTAACAAAGTTTGCTTCAGTTTCATCTGAAGATTCTTCTTCCTCAGATTCTTGTTTAGCTTTTATATTTTTTTGTGCTTGGAAAGCAGCTTCTCTGTCTGAGGGCTTAGTTTGTCCTATTCTCATTTCATATGCTGTTAAAGAACCATGCATTTCATCCATGCTAAAAGTATTTAAATCTTTAGCTTCTTCTATAGCAGAAACTTTAGCATCAAATCTTTTATGGAGAGTTCTTAGTACCTTTTTCACAACAACTGCATCTTCTATTTCCTCACCGAGTCCTCTAATCGCATTGATGATTCCATTTACTCTCAAGCATATAGGCCTCTATGTTCTCATCATCATTCATCTTTAATGCTTCGAAATGGGCTCGATGGGTTTGTAGCTTGGCTTCCTTGATCTTGCCATCTCCTTCATGAATGCTCTGCAGCTTTGTCCCATATGTCTTTTGCTCGATTTACAGACTCATGATCCTTATCAATTCACTGTCTACTAACCCACACATAATAGCATTCTTAGCTTTAGAGTTGTTCTCAAACTTTTTCTTCTCAGCCGCATCTGTTGGAGGAGCAGAGGGTATTGTGTATCCATTTTCAACAGATTCCCAAATGTCATATCCCAATGCACACAGATATGTCTGCATCCTGAGTCTCCAGAAAGAGTAATTTGTTCCATCGAACAAAGGAGCTTTGTTGGAAGAAAATCCTTCACCACCGGCCATTGTGTATCTTCCAAGATCACCTTAGCTGATTAAGCTTGTTCAGGTACCTTGCTCTGATACCAATTGATATTCTCACAATGACACTGAGAGGGGGGGGTGAATCAATGTAACTATTTAAAACTTGAATCTGCAACTCTTAATGCTTAAAAATGCAAGCTTAAAAATAGATATAGCAAGTATAACAAAAGAGCATCACACAACACAAGATTTAACGAGGTTCACCGATTTGGCTACTCCTCAAATAATGACTGTTTGGACTACAATCCAAATCCAACCTTTGCAAGGATTCAATCTTTACAAATAGTTTACCAGCACCCACTGGAAGGAGCACCAACCCCTGATTTATCTGCAACAACAGATAGGAGCACCAACCCCTTATACCAAGCACCAACTTGGATTTCTATTTTGAATAATAGATTGACATAAAAATGCCTTCTCTTTTACAAGACCCTCTCTCGTCTATTGCTCATTCAAATCAATCTCATAGAAGCATAAAGAGAATTGTTAGAAACTCAATATCTTCTATTGCTTACTAAAACCTCTCTTTCAATTTTTCAAGAATAAAAACCAGGTTTCAGTTCTGTAGCTATTTTTCTTACAACACTCTTACCCAACCTCACTTTTAGTTTTTCAAGATAAAACACGGTTGCAGTAACCTCACTTACTACGCCTTTTCGATTCTTTATACTCGGTTTACTCGAACGGCTCTTTTCAAAATGGCTCTAATTTTCCCTCCAATTTTTCATGCATTCTCGGCTACGTTCAATCTGTCACACCCTCTCTGACGCGCTCTGTCTTTTAGCCGCTTTCTTTCTGACTCATTCTGACAGTCTTCTTTGCTCATTCTGATAGCTTTTTCTATGCAACCTGACAACCTTTTCTGCGTGTTTCGATGCTCTGTCATTCTTTTCTTTTATCCTTTACGTAACTGCCCTCTCGACACCTTTACACTTCTAGATGGCACTCTTTTCAATTCTGAGTCAAACTTTCTCTTCTGCCCGCAACTTCCATTTCTGACACACGCAACCTCCGAGAGGATTTCTCGTTTATCGAGATTCTCGATATATCTACACTTTTGACAGCCTTGCAGCATCACGGCCCTGTAACAACCGTTCTTGTCTTTAATGCACTATTCTATAACTGCCACCTGTAGCTTCAGTTCTAACTCCAGTTAACTCTTACCTAACTGGCTGCATGATTTTCTTTTGCACTTACCCCGACAACTGTCACTGTGTAAGCTTCTCGGCTTTTACCTGCGCAACTAAGACATGTCACGATATCGTGACATTTCTGCCCCTTTGACCTTTTCTTGATAGTTGACCGTGAAAACCTGACCTGTCGTGATATCATGACGTTCTCCGCCTCCTAGTCCTTATCTCGGCATGCAACCGCGAAAATAGAACATGTCACGAAATCGTGATGCATTTGCTGCCTCTAGCTCCTTTCTGTCTCCTACCCACGAAAATGGGACATGTCACGAAATCGTGACACTTTTTGCTTTCCTACACTCTACTTCGCTTGCACCCACGAAAATGGAACATGTCACAAAATCGTGACACTTTTTGCTTTCCTGCACTCTACTTCGCTTGCACCCACGAAAATGGAACACGTCACGAAATCGTGACACTTTTTGCTTTCTACACTTTTCTCCCATGCCTCCAAAATCGAAACATGTTCACGAAATCATGACGCTTTTCTACCTTAGCGTCGGTTCTTTGCCTTTCGCCACGAAAATGCAACATGTCATGAAATCGTGACATCTTTCGCATCCGTACAACTCTCTCTTCATGCACTAGCGAAATCAAGACATGTAGCGAAATCGCTACACCTTTTTCCCTTTGCAATTTCTTTAGCTGCGGCCTCCGAAAATCCAACATGTAGCGAAATCGCTACAACTTTTCGACTTAGCACTTTTTCTTTGCTTCGACCAGCAAAAATCCAACATGTAGCGAAATCGCTACAACTTTTTCACTTGGCACTTCTTCACCGAACTTGTCATGAAATCGTGACACTTTTCATTGCCTGCGCCTTTACTCCAAACATGTCACGAAATCGTGACAGTTTTTCAACTTTGCTTCTTTCCTTCCAGCATGTCGCGAAATCGTGACAGTTTCTCCAGCTTTTTCTCTCTCCTCCGATATGTCGCGAAATCGTGACATTTTTGGCTATGCCTTCTCTCTCCTCGCTTTGTCATGAAATCATGACATTTTTGGCTGCACCTTCTCTCTCCTTCAGCTTTTTCTCCTTTTGAAATCATGACATTTTTGGCTGCGCCTTCTCTCTCCTCTGTTTTGTCGCGAAATCGCGACAGAAAACATGTCGCGATATCGCGACAGTTTTCTTACTTGTCTTTTTCTGCAAATTTCTGAATCTGGGCCACTTCTTTCTTCTTGGAAATTCACTGTACTTGTTCTGACTGACCTCTGAACTGCATCAACTGCATCAATCTGTCTGTGTTGACAACAATGACAATACTTTTGCAATACTTTTGCTGCACCTTGCTCAACAGCCACACCTTAGCAACTAATCATACATTTTTCCTTTAGAATCTAATTTTCTTGAACTAATAATGCCATGAAATATGAAGTGCTTATCCTTGGGATTCACATGAATTTAGCCCTTAAATTTAAGATACTCTCTACCTTTGGGAATTCCCAATCAGTTATCAATCATGTCAATGGTGTCTATCAAACTAAATACAAAATCTAAGGTCATACAAAGACATCATCAAAAACGTAATGGGTACTTTTGATAAGATTGTTGTTGATGCTATTCCTAAGTCTAACAATTTTCATGTTGATGCTATGGTCATTGTTGCTTCTCTTATCCCTATTGAATTGGATGATGGGAAAATTATCGTCATCATATAGAAAATTAGGGAATCTACATGATTATATTCTAGCAAAATTCCATAAAAGAATATTGTTGTTGATATATCTTCCCCACCTAATCCTTGGTATAAGGACTTTCTCAAGGATAATACTCTACCTAGAGGTTTTGTAAGAAAATAAGATACACCCAAACAAACAAATACTGAAACAAGTAATGTGCAAATAGAATGAGCTTTGTATTAAACTTTAATGGAGCCTTGTATCCTCTTTTACAATAATGATATACCCCAAATTTTAGGGGTCTGATTACAAATGAATATTACTTGATTGTTTTATCAAAGTAAAATGGACATAAATGGGGTAAGCCCCTTTGGCAAATCCAACTAAAGGTGGATTTTGATGGTCTTATTTTCTCCAATCAAGATGTTGTATGGGCTTGGATATCCTTGTGGACCATCCTTACTCCAAAAACCTTCATAAACCTATCATCTACACATAGAGTCGTGCAACATTCAAAGAGTTAGTAGCACCTAAAGGGCCTCCACTGTAAAACCAGATTTGATAGAAATGAAAAACAACTATAAAACTTTGAAAAGAAATACTTACAGAATACAAAATGACATGCAGGAGAAGAAGCAATGAATATAAAACCTTGTTTTGTGTTTTACCTATTTAATCTGTTCTTGGAAGTGATTGATTTGCTCCTATGTAAATGCAAGGTTGTGTTTTGGTATGGTCAAACATAGTGCTACATTTGTGATTGGCTGGTCAAACACAAGGATACATTTTTAGATCCATAGGGATACATTTTCTTTTGTATAAATGTAGATCTACATTTAGGACTGAGTGGTAGAAGACTCAGGATGGCATTCCTCAACTTTGATGGCTCAACCTCTAGGAATGTTGATGTCCTCCTAGCACAATTTTGGTAGCATGTCAATATATTTTCCATACTCTTTTGGTTGATCAAATGGTGGAGAAATTATAGGATTTTTGAAGATGAGGGGGGTGAGGATAGGTGGTAATCAAGGGCTTCCAAGTGGCAGAGACTGGGTAGCCACCTATCCTGAGCAATTAGAGCGAGTCACTTAGAGTTTCTCACTTAGTTGGAGTGGTGGGATGTGGGTAGGTGTGAGTAGAGTGATATGTGTGAGGTGTGGCAAGGTGAGGGGTAGTGGTGGTTAGGAAACTTGTCAAGTGGAGATATAGGGTATCCTAGGGGAATTTTCTAGATTTTATAAAATTTAGAAAATAGATTAATGTGCAGGAAAATACACCTAAGTTAGACCTTAGGTATATTATTTTATTATGCAGGAGTTAGGTTATGCAATGTGGATGGTTTTTTTAGAGTTTTAGGGTTTGGTGTATATAGATTTCCTTTTTTTTATTGCATTGTGAAAAGCACAATGCAGTGCAAAAATAATAGACACCTGGTTTATTAGGTGAAGGAACTAATTTAGTTGCCCTAGTGAGAGGATCAAATGAATCTTGGAAATTTTGATTTTGGATTACCCCCTCAAGCGATGAATGGTTGAAATATGAAACAAATGATACCCACAATTTGTTTGATATATTTGGATGCTATAATAATGTGATTTGATGGATGCTAATGTTAAAAATCAAGATCCAGTTTATTTTCCCCAGTTTGGTGTGGGTATGTGTTTGTCAAAATTTTGCTTTTGGAAAAATCAAGTACCATTTTATTGTGGTAGATGGACCAGCCAATGTGGTTATGCATGTAATACTATAATCATTCAAATGTGGAAGTCAATTAAATTTTGGTATTGAAAGAGATGATATATATTGTACATGAAAAAAAATACAATATATAGGAATAAGCCTATAAGAAAAACATGACAAGTGTCAAGGATGCATATTAAGGAGAAGGATAAAATATACTTAAAGTTTAACATTACCCCTTAATGTGTACTTTCCAAAAAAAATTAAGTCAACATTAGAGACATTCCCCCTTAATTTTGACTTGCATTACATGATTTGGAATTGTGTTTAGGCTTTTGATTTTGGATCTTGGCTCTTCTATTTTGAAAAATATTTCTAGATCTACGATGTATATGTCCAAGTTTATTACCTCAGGGTCAACCACTTCTTTGGGTCTATTGCCTTTGAGTGATAATTGTCTTAGTACCTCAGGTTCAGCCTCTTCCTCTAGTTTGTTGCCTATGTAGGTCACTGATTAGGTTCACCATGAATATCATCCCTCCTCATGGTGAATATTTATCTAGAAGGTATCAAGATTTTCTAAACTCTGTTCTTACTAAAAATGCACCTTAATACAATAAATTGATCCATTCGAGAGTGTCGATCTCTACCGAAAATGCACTCAATATTACAAAAAATAAGCCATAGACCAAAATTGGAAGAAAAAATAATCTTTAGAAGTGTCTATGTCTATAGTATTCAAAATTTGATCCAAATTATCTTGATGAAATAGTCTTAAGATAGAGTGGTAAGTGTCCTTATTGTAATTACCTCATCCTACCATAATACATGGATAATCAGTCGCTACATCCACCAGGGGTCATAGAGGGGAATCCTAGATACTAGGTTCACTTAAAATTTCCTTGGAGTGTTGGGTTCAACCGATAATGCACTCCATAATACAATAGTATTTGAGTGAAAAATTATTATAGGACTACATTAAAATAAAAATTGGACACCACCAATGTGTATAATTCTGTAAAAATTTTCTTATGAGTATAAATACCCCTATGCTTAGGTCTATATGGGGCCTTCATCTACTGGAAAAACAACATGTCTTCACATCAAGAATCTAGAATTTTTATGGCATCAAAGAATATTCTTCTTGGAATGTTCTTGGAATTGCTCTTTGGTGGCATTGCTCTCTGGTGGAAAAAGGAAACACTTTTCAATTTCCCCTTGTAGGAGAATATTCTAGAATTTTATTTTGGAATAATAATGCATGATTTAAAATCATGACATGGACCTACTGGTTGTTCAAGCAAATATTTTTTTAAAAATTACATGGACATTTAAAAAATTATTTATTTTGCGCTTCCCACCAAATAATGTGGGACATTAATGCATGGGCTCCACTTAAAAACATGATTTTGTTGTTGCATATCCTTTATCAAAGTCAATAATTGTTTAGTAATAAAAAATACAATGGAAACATCCTTTATCAAAGTTAACAACTATCTTGTAATCAACAATATAGTGGTAATAAAGAGCATCAAAGTCAATAATTGATACGGGGTCCCACCACACTGGTGCCTGCAACTGGTGCTCGGAGGACCATGCAAGAACATCCCTAACCACCCACCTATTGGTCACTTTAAAGGGAGCACTTTCTCCCTTTTAAAATCATATGAGGGTCCTCCCGCAATCAATGTGGGATAAAACCCACATTTAAAAACAATTTTGCACATGCCCGAATAAAAGGTGAGTTGAATGAAGAACACAAGCTTATACTGAGAGGGGGGGGTGAACAGTATAAGACCTCTTTTTACTTTCTCTATTTAACTTCAACTTCACAAAGCAATGAACCAATAGCAATATCAAAGCAATGCATAAAGCAACACACAATGAGACACCAATTTTAACGTGGTTCACCCAACATGGGCTACCTCCACAAAAATTTTCTCTAAAAAGCTTTCTCAAAGTTCTTTGGGAATCCTTCCCAATTACAATGTTTATGAGCCTCAGCCCAAAGGAGAAACCTTCCCCTACTCAAGTATTTATGAGCCTCTGCCCAAAGGAGAATCCTTCCCCTCCTCACGAATTTATGAGCCTCCTGCCCAAAGGAGAATCCTTCCCCTCCTCACAAATTTATGAGCCTCCTGCCCAAAGGAGAATCCTTCCCCTCAGCTCTGGAAATGATACTTCAGAAGATCACCTGCCTCTTATTCCGCTAGCACGTGGAACTCCTTTCCACAGAAGACCTCATGTCCTCAATGCTCAGCCTCAAGAGACCTCTGTCCTCACTGATCACCTCCACAACAACTCATCAACCTGTACTAAACACAGTCAGTCGGTCCAGCACAAGTCTTCCTCACTCTGTCAGATCTGTCCCAAGCTCAACTCATAAAGCTTGAACAAATCAATCTCTGCTGCACACAAGCCTTCTCAAAGACTTGTCAAAACTGTCCTCGGGTTCTTCTCAAAGAACCACTTCAACTCTGTCCTCAAGTCCTCTGCTAGGACCTGTCCAAATCAGCTCACAAGTCCTCCCTAGAACTTGTCCAAATCAGCTCACAAGTCCTCACTAGAACCTGTCCAAATCAGCTCACAAGTCCTCACTAGAACCTGTCCAAATCAGCTCACAAGTCCTCACTAGAACCTGTCCAAATCAGCTCACAAGTTCATCAAGAAAAACTTGCTTAGCATGAACCCACAAAGAGAATTGTTAGAGACCCAATGTGATTCATCAACCTCATAGAAGCATAAAGAGAATTGTTAGAGACTCAATATGTTCTATACTTAACTCCCAATCTCAATCTCAAATCTCATAGAAACATAAAGAGAATTGTTAGAGACTCAATATGTTCTATACTTAACTCCCAATCTCAATCTCAACTCAATCTCAATCTCAAAAGAATAAGATAGATGTAGTATGCTTTTCTCAAGAACATGAAACACAACCCAACAATTGCCAACCATGCAATATCTCATATAACAATGATACTCATGTTCTTTCCACAACCAATATCTTTTCTCAACCAATTAGGGCTTTAACAACAATGCTTATAGACAAGGTTTAACCAACATCATTCAACTCAACATTAACCTTGAAGCATTCAACCAATCACTACATGAAAAGGAAACTAGTAGACATCCTTTTCCCTCCAAAGATATTTGAACAAAACAACCACCAACATAAATCACCAATGCAAAGAATAACTTGCTCAAATCAATCTCAATGGAGTAAGCCCAAATCATGTATCAAGTAAAGCATTAACTTGATCAAAACAACCTCTATGGAAGCAACTCAACCATCAATCTCAAAACAGCCAACTAAGGGTTTCACCAACTCAAAGCAAGTAGCAAGACTTACTAACATAAACCCTAGTGCAAAAATGCTTCCTCTTCCTCAACCAGAATTATGCATTCACCCAAAAAACTCATCAATGATTTTAATGCATAAACAATCTTCAATATCCAGAAAATGGGATTTACACCAACAAGAATACCTAGTAGACAACCTTTTCACTCCAAACTCAATTTCAGAAAATACACCATCAACAATATACATGGAAGAAGTTGCCCATACCTTTGTTTGAGGAAGAAGAGAATAGTTCTTCAACCTGTTACCAACACCACCCTCAACTTTGCCACCAAGTTAGGGTTAGATCATAAAAGTAACCACAAAAATATTTATTCCATAAAACACCTTATGACTCCAATCCTTAGAAGTCAACTACCAAAAATATAAAGCATACAAACAATATATCCTTTTACACCTTATTTCTCCAAATTAATTAAACCATGCTCAAGGAATAATAGCTTCTAAGCAAATCTCACTCAACAATCAAGCCAAAAATCTCAACCACACACTATCAACCTTATATCTCCAAAGAAGCATTTAACCTTAAAAATAATTTTAAATAAATCTGCCCAACCACTTCTTCTTTAACAAAATGCAGATTTTATTTAAAAAACCTTACCAAAAAAAATGCTTCCAAAAATCGTGGGTCAACAGTGCCTCCAAAAAAATCGGAGCGCAAAAACTCTTCTCACACTCCACGGCGGGAGTCGAACGCTTGACCTCCCTTCAAGCGCCTTCGCAGAATAGTCATTGCCACTAGGCCAACGGCGCTAGCTTTAAGGCTAGCAAGAGTCTCCTTCTCCTTAACCCTTTGGCGGCGGATAAACGTGGCAAAAAAATGATAGCCGTAGCTTTTACTTCCCAACCTTTGCGCAATTCCAATTTCTTTTACACCTTTGCTTTGGACTATAGGTTATGGCTTATATAGCCAAACTTCCATGCTATGCACGACGTCGACGGGAGGATAATTCAAACTTTTCGAATTAATATTACTTTGGCGCCTTCGAAACAACTTTAGGGTTTATGAAACCCTTTTGATTATTTAAAAAATAATCAAAGGTCTTTTAGACCTTAGACCTTAGGTGGAGAACCCATTAAATTATTAAAATAATTTAATCACTAAATCAAATAAATAATTAATTAAAAAACCTTAAAAAGGTTTTATTAATTAAGTTATTTAATTAATAAGTGTCTCCAACCTTTGCATTAAGTGAGAGTGGTTTTGAGAAAAACCCTTAATGCATCCACCTGGTTTTAATAAAAACCCTTAAACCTGCCATGGTTTTGATAAAAACCTTTTCATCTGCCACATGGAATCTCTCCAAAATCTTCTAGAAAATATTCTTTGGAATCTTCAACCTTTGAAGCCAATAAATCCTCTTGACATTAATGCCAGTTCCTTTTGACATCAATGACAACTCATAGACAAGAAGCTAGGATCTCAAACCCAAAATTGCCAACAATCTCCCCCTTTGTCATTGATGGCAAACCATGCTTCTCAACAACAATGAAACTCAAAACTGTTGTATAGAAATCAGCTCCCCCTGACTTGAGGCTCTCCCCCTTACTCATATCTCTCCCCCTTTGTCATCAATGGCAAAGGGTCACCTTTGGGGCTTGGGACTAAGAATGAGCCTCTTAGCTTAGTCCCTCCCCCACCTCCTGTTGAGGTGATTAATTCTGGGGTGGGAGTAAAACTCCCATTAGGCACTGATCTTCATCAGTGTCTATAGTTGCCTTACCATGTCTTCTCTTATTCTCCTTGTCCATATTCTTGTTCCTGTTCATGTCACTATTGTTGTTCTTGTTATCATTCCTGTTCTTATCCATGTCTTGATTCTTGTGCCTGTTCATACCCATGTTCCTGTTCTTGTACCTTAGAATTTCAGCTCTACACTGTCTAGCTATGTGACCTTCATTGTTGCACTTATAACAACTAACAATGTTATTTCTTTGAGGCATACCTGATCTTTGACTCCATCTGTTCTAACCAACCTTGTTCCTGTTATTAGCCTTGCAATAAACAACCTTGTGCCCAAACTATTTACAAGAGTAGAAATACCCTTGAAAGAAATTACCACCTCTGAATCTGTCATTTACCTTCCTCACTTGATTCATGCAATGTGAAGCCATGTGACCAAACTTGTGACAAGAAAAACATCTGCCATTAAACTTTCCTTGATTTGACCTCTTAGGTCCTGTAAAATTTCTCCCCTTTTTTTGATTCTGTGCATCTATCACTCAAGGACTCTTTTTATGAAGTACTTTCCTCATCAGAACTCTCTTCCTTTTGGAATCTCTTACTAGATTCCCCAGCAAAGTTTCCAACCTGTTCCATGTGTTTCTTACCAAAACCAAGACCTGTTTTATCTATTGTCCTTCTTTGATCTTTGATGATTGACTTTACCTTTTTGGTGCTATCTTCAAACCTATAAAGCTTCTCCTTGTACTCTTTAGTTTCCTCTTTCAAGGAAGCCACTTTTTGTTCCAACTCTCTACACTTAATAACCTTAGACTCTAACTTATCCTTAAGTTTTTGTTTCTTAGCTATAGAGAATTCAAGACTTTCTATAAGCTCATCTATCTCAATACAACATTCATCCAATTTATCATTGAGTCTAGCATTCTTCTTTATTTCCTTTTTCAAAGCACTAAGAGCACTAACAAGTTCAACTTCAAGATCTACTTCACCATCCTCTATAACTTCCTCTATTTGTTTACCTTTTGAAACATCAATGACTTTTTCAGATTTCTTATCACTAGAGGTGCTACCCTTTTCTAAAGCTATACAAAGATCTTCCTCACAATTTTCCAAAGCATCCTCATACATAGTATAACTAAAAGTCAATCCATTATTTGTGCAATCATCCTCAAGATGTTCAAAATTTCCACATCTAAAACATTTCATAAGGACAAATCTATGTTTCTTTTCTTCTTATGTTTATGTTAGGAACAACATCTCATTTCCAACATCACTTGAAGAAATTTCACTATCACTACTAGAACACTTAATTGCCTTGTCTAGGTAGAAACTTTTCTTGTGTTTGTGAGAGTACCTCTTTCCTTGATTGCTTTGCTCATATTTATTCTTCTTTTGATGTTTGTGCCTTTCAGAATCCTTGCTCTTATAATCCTATTTATCTTCATCACTTTCATACTTAGTAGCAGTACAGTTAGTAGCATAATGACCAAACTTTCCATAATTGAAACACTTGACATTGTTGGCAATTTTGGGTACCTTGGGTACATTGCATTTGCTCAAGTGTAGAAGTTGTCATTGATGTCAAGAAGCTCTTGAAGGAATTTGATTTAATGTCAAATAATTTGCAGACATGGACAGTGAGTTTCCAAGAATATCATAGTAGCCCATTTGCAAAAGATCAAGGAAAAAGACAAGTAAGAAAAGGTATGCAGCTGGCAAGAAAAATAGTCATGATTTCGCGACATGTTAGAGGAGAGAGAAAGTGCTGGAAAAACTGTCACGATTTCGCGACATGATGCAGAAGAGAGAGTCTACAGTGTGAACTGTCACGATTTCACGACAAATTTGAAGAGAGAGAAAGTAACACAAAAAGTGTCATGATTTTGTGACATGCGACAAAACTCAAAATGTGAACTATCACGATTTTACGACATGCAGCAAAGGGAAGAGTTTGAAATGAGAAGCATCGCGATTTCACAATGGGTTGCAAAGAAATCTTTCGAAAGCTAAAAGTGTCACGATTTCACGATAGGATGAAATAAAAGCGTATGGATGCAAAAAGTGCCGCAATTTCATGATAGGTAGAAGTGAAGAAGCCAATGGATGAAGATGTCATGATTTCATGACATGTCGTAGTTTCATGACCAGAGGGCAAGTGAAGACGCCAGCAGAGGAATATGTCATGATTTCGTGACATGTTGCAGTTTCATGACCAAAATGCAAGTGAAGGCGCCATTGGAGGAAGATGTCACGATATCACGACATGTCATAGTTTCGTGACTCAAATAGGAGAGAGAATGTACAGCATCAAAAATTTCACGATATCATGACAAAAACAAAAAAGAAGTCTAAAGAAGCAAAAGTGTCACGATGTCGTGACAACAGGAAAAATAAAGTGTACAGCTGCAAAGGTGTCACGATATCATGACATGTTGTAGTTTCACGGGAAAAGCTATAGAACCAAAGGCGGTTGAAGCCGACAGAGTTAACTTTGAGCCAACAAAGTTCAGGTTTGTGTAGCCGACAGAGTTTAGGGTTTCAGCCGACTAAGTTTGAATTTTTGATCTTGAATTTTTTGTTATAAAAGGAGGGATGTTTCGAGTTTTGAGGAAATCGAATGTGTGGGTGTTAATTCCATGGTGCACAGAGACCGAGTCGAGTCAAATCGAGCTAAGTGCAAAGCAAGAGCGCATAGATAGTAGAAAAGCGCAAAGGAGTAGAAGCTATTGGTGTTGCGACATTCATAGACAGAGCGCATAGTAAGAAGTTTGATCTCCGAGTGCTAAGTGCTGCTGTGTTTGCTCAGACATTGCAAAAATTGGTTTCGACCAAGTGCGACTGTGACAGAGCAAAGAGAACTGTTGGACAGATTTGAGCAAGCTTTTGTTGAGCTTGTGGAGTAGTTTGTGCAGGTTCTCTTGAGAACTTGCAAAGTAGATCTGAGACAAGTCTTGGTCAAGACTTGAGTGAATATCAAGCCAGCATTAGTGCAAGCTGGTAAACCACTTTTATAAACCAGATTTGAGGACCGATTGAGGACAGAGATTGGTGTATATTTGAGGATAGACTTGTGCCAGATCGAAGGACTGTGTTTGGTGTAGACCAGAGAAAGAGGAAGAGGATAGACTTGTGCCAGACCGAAGGACTATGTTTGGTGTATATCAGAGAAAGAGAAAGAGGACATTTGTGCTAGACCGAAGGACTATGTTTAGTGCAAATTCGAGGACCAGCTTTGAGGTGATAGAGTTGAGGATAGAGGTCTCCAGCCAGAGTAGGGAAGACAAGTGTCTTCTGTGGATTGAGTTCCATTTGCTAAGGGTAGCAGAGGCAGAGGTATTCTAGAGGATCACCAGCCAGAGCAGAGTTAGGGGAAGGTATCTCCTTTGAGCAGAGGCTCATAAACATTGTAATTGGGAAGGTTTCCCAAAGAAATTTGATATAACTTTTAGAGAAAAGTTTTGTGGATGTAGCCCAGACTTTCTGGGTGAACCATGATAAAGTTGTGTCTCTATTGTGGATGGTGTTTTGTGCATTGCTTTGATTACTGCTATTGATACTGCTATCTATACATTGCATAATATTGAATTGAAGGAAAAAGTAAAAAGTGGTCTTATATTGTTCACCCCCCACCTCTCAGTATAAGCTTGTGTTCTTCAATTAGTATCATAGCGGGTGCCTTCGAAAAGTTTAACATCTTGAAGGAAAAGCTAGAAAAGAACACAATGGATTTTTCAAGTGGCAATGCAACACCTATTCTTGATGGATCAGATTTTGGTCTGTGGAGTGCAAGAATGAATGTTTATCTAATGGAACTTGGTAATGAGGTATGGGAAGTGATTGAAGACAAGTACACTATTCCTAAACATGGTCCTTATACTAAAGAAGACAGGCTCATGCATCATAGCAATTCAAAAGCAGTGAATGCAATCCTGAAAGGCTTACAAAAAGCAGATCTCACCAAAGTTATTCACTGCAAGACAGCTAGTGAAATGTAGAAATAGTTGAAGGTGGTTCATACAGGTGATGCAAATGTCCGAAAGTCCAAGTTGAGACACTTTAAAGGTATGTTTGAACAACTCCAAATGAATGATGATGAAAATATTAGTGACTACATGCTTCGTATGGATGAGGTTGTTAACTCCATGAAAGACTTAGGTCTTGAGCTTACTGAAAATGATGTGTGTGATAAGATTTTAAGATCTCTTCCTAATATATTTAGTGAAAAGATTTCTGCTATTAAGGAAGCTAAATATTTAGATAAGTTGAAAAAGGATGAGCTCCATAGTATACTTGCAGCATTTGAGTTGAGAACTCAAGTGAAAGTTGATGTCAAGAAAGATGCGGCTTTCAAAGCTACCAAGAAATCAAATGGGAAACAGATTCAAGAAAGTGATGAGTCTTCTAGTGATGAAGAGGCATATTACAGCAAGAAAGGCAAGTTCTCTAGAAAGCACAAAAGCATGAAAAATATAAGATGTTTCAACTATGGAAAGTTTGGTCATTATGCTACTGTCTATACTGTTTCCAAGAATGAAAGTGATGAAGATATACAAGATTCTAAGAGCAAGGATTCTGAAAAGCACAAGCATCACAGGAAGTACAAATATGAGCACAACAATCAAGGAAAGAGGTACTCTCACAAGCACAAGAAGAGTTTCTACCTAGACAAAGCAAGTAAGTGGTCTAGTAGTGATAGTGAAAGTTCTTCAAGTGATGTTGAAAATGAGATGCTGTTCATTTCAAAAAAAGAGGAAGAACCAAAACATAGATTCATTATCATGAAATGTTTTAGATGTGGAAATTTTGGTCACCTTGAGGATGATTGCACAAATAATGAATTGGTTACTAGTATGTATGAGGATGCTTCAAAAAACTATAAGGAAGATGCATGTATGGTTTTTTGAAAAAGGTAGCACCTCTAGTGATAAGAAATTTGAAAAAGACTTTGATGATTTAGAAAATAAACAAATAAAGGATCTTGAAAGTGAACTTACTAATTCTCTTAGTGCTTTGAAAAAGGAAAGAAAGAAGAATGTCATAATCAAGGATAATTTAGATGAATGTTGTATAGAGAGAGATGATCTTATAGAAAGTCTTGACTTCTCTATGGCTAAGATACAAGAACTCAAGGATGATCTAGAATCTAAGGTTCTTGAGTATAGTGAGTTAGAACAAAAAATGGCTTCTTTGAAAAAAAAAACTAAAGAGTACAAGGATAAGCTTTACAGGTTTCAAGATAGCTCCAAAAAGGTTAAGTCACTCATAAAAGGTCAAAGAAAACCAACAGATAAAACAGGCCTTGGTTTTGTTAAACCACACAAGGAACAGGTTGGGGAATCTAGTAAGAGATTTCAAAAAGAAGAGAGTTCTGATGAAGAGAGTATTTCAAAGAAAGAGTCCGTGAGTGATAGATGCACAGAAATAGAAAACAGAATTCTAAATGCGAAGAAGAAGTTTTCGGGACCCAAGAGGTCAATTAAAAGAAAATTTCACGACAGATGTTTTGCATGTCACAGGTTTGGTCACATGGCTTCGCATTGCATGACTCATGTAAGGAAGGTAAATGACAGTTTCAGAGGTGGCAATTTCTTTCAAGGGTATTGCTACTCTTGTAATCAGTTTGGGCATAAGGCAATTTTTTGCAAGGCTAATAATAGGAAGAGGGTTAGTCAGAACTGGTGGATTCAAAGAATTGGCATGACTAAAAGAAATATCATTGTTACTTTTTTTAAGTGCAAAAATGATGGTCACACAACTAGACAGTGTAGAGCTGATCTTCCAAGGTACAGGAACAAGAACAGTGGTATGAACAGGTCCAAGGATCAAGGCATGGATAAGAATAGGAATGATAACCGTGACAGGAACAAGAATAGAAATACGAACAAAGAATTCAAGAGAAGGCTTGACAAGGAAGTTTTAGACGTTGATGATGATCAGTTCCTAATGGGATTTTTACTCCCACCCCTATTTTAATCACATCATCAGGAGGTGGGGGAGGGACTAAACTAAGAGGCTCATTCTTAGTCCCGAGCCCCAAAGGTGACCCTTTGCCATTGATGACAAAGGGGGAGAGATATGAGTAAGGGGGAGAGCTTCAAAGTGAAGAAGAGAGCTTCAAGTCAGGGGGAGCAAAAACTTCAAAGGTAGATTCTCAGTTGTTGGCACAGTTGGTTTTAGTTTTTGGCTCTTGAGATGTGTTTTAGTAAAGGTTTGCCATCAATGACAAAGGGGGAGATTGTTGGCAATTTTGGGTACCTTGGGTACATTGCATTTGCTCAAGTGTAGAAGTTGTCATTGATGTCAAGAAGCTCTTGAAGGAATTTGATTTAACGTCAAATAATTTGCAGACATGGACAGTGAGTTTCGAAGAATATCATAGTAGCCCATTTGCAAAAGATAAAAGAAAAAGACAAGTAAGAAAAGGTATGCAGCTGGCAAGAAAAATAGTCACGATTTCGTGACATGTTAAAGGAGAGAGAAAGTGCTAGAAAAAATGTCACGATTTCACGACATGATGCAAAATAGAGAGTCCGCAGTGTGAACTATCACGATTTCGTGACAAGTTCGAAGAGAGAGAAAGTAACACGAAAAGTGTCGTGATTTCATGACATGCTACAAAACTCGAAATGTGAACTGTCACGATTTCATGACATGCAGCAAAGGGAAGAGTTTGAAATGAGAAGTGTCACGATTTCATGATGGGTTGCAAAGAAAGCTTTCAAAAGTTGAAAACGTCATGATTTCACGACAAGATGAAAGAAAAGCGTACGGATGCAAAAAGTGTCATGATTTCACTATAGGCAGAAGTGAAGAAGCCAGCAGATGAAGATGTCACGATTTCATGACATGTCATAGTTTCATGACCAGAGGGCAAGTGAAGACACCAGCGGAGGAAGATGTCGTGATTTCACGACATGTCACAGTTTCGGGACAATAAGGCAAGTTAAGGTGCCAGCAGAGGAAGATGTCGTGATATCGCGACATGTCGAAGTTTTACGACTCAAAGAGGAGAGAGAATGTATGATGTCAAAAATGTCATGATATCATGACAAAAACAAAAAGGAAGTCTAAAGAAGCAAAAGTGTCACGATATCGTGACAACAGGCAAAATAAAGTGTACGGCTGCAAAGGTGTTGTGATATCACGACATGTTGTAGTTTCGCGAGAAAAGATACAGAACCAAAGGTAGTTGAAGCCGACAGAGTTAACTTTGAGCCGACGAAGTTTAGGGTTGTGCAGCCGATGGAGTTTAGGGTTTCAGTCGACTAAGTTTGAAATTTTGATCTTGAATTTTTTGTTATAAAAGGAGGGTTGTTTCGATTTTTGAGGAAATCAAAAGTGTGGGTATTAAGTCCACGATGTGCAGAGATCGAGTCAAGTCAAATCGAGCTAAGTGCAAAGCAAGAGCGCATAGAGAGCATAAAAGCACATAGCAAAAGTTGTTGGTGTTGTGACATTCACAAATAGAGCGCATAGTAAGAAGTTCAATCATCGAGTGCTGAGTGCTACTGTGTTTGCTCAGAAAGTGCAAAAATTGGTTTCGACCAAGTGCGGCTGTGACAGAGCAGAGAGAACTATTGGACAGATTTGAGCAAGCTTTTTTTAAGCTTGTGGAGCAATTTGGGTAGGTTCTCTTGAGAAATTGCAAAGCAGATCTGAGACAAGTATTGGTCAAGACTTGAGTGAAGATCAAGCCAGCATTAGTGCAAGCTAGTAAACCACTTTTATAAACCAGATTTGAGGACCAGTTGAGGATAGAGATTGGTGTATATTTGAGGATAGACTTGTGCCAGATCGAAGGACTGTGTTTGGTGTAGACCAGAGAAAGAGGAAGAGGATAGACTTGTGCCAGACCGAAGGACTATGTTTGGTGTAGATCAGAGAAAGAGAAAGAGGACATTTGTGCTAGACCGAAGGACTATGTTTAGTGCAAATTCGAGGACCAGCTTTGAGGTGATAGAGTTGAGGATAGAGGTCTCCAACCAGAGTAGGGAAGACAAGTGTCTTCTGTGGATTGAGTTCCATTTGCTAAGGGTAGCAGAGGCAGAGGTATTCTAGAGGATCACCAACCAGAGCAGAGTTAGGGGAAGGTATCTCCTTTGAGCAGAGGCTCATAAACATTGTAATTGGGAAGGTTTCCCAAAGAACTTTGATATAACTTTTAGAGAAAAGTTTTGTGGACGTGGCCCAGACTTTCTGGGTGAACCATGGTAAAGTTGTGTCTTTATTGTGGATGGTGTTTTATGCATTGCTTTGATTACTGCTATTGATACTGCTATCTATACATTGCATAATATTGAATTTAAGGAAAAAGTAAAAAGTGGTCTTATACTGTTCACCCCCCCTCTCAGTATAAGCTTGTGTTCTTTAGACATATTTCATACCTTTGTGCTTTCTTGAGAACTTGCCCTTCTTGTTGTAATATGCCTCTTTATCATTAGAAGACTCATCACTATCTTGAAGCTCTTTACCCTTGGATTTCTTGGTAGCTTTGAAATTTGCCTCCTTCTTAACATCAACCTTCACTTGAGTTCTCAATTCAAATGCTTTGAAGTTTCTCAACTTGGCCTTTCAAACATTTTCATCACCTATATGAACCACCTTCAACTGTTTCCACATTTCACTAGCTGTCTTGCAGTGAATCACCTTGATAAGATCTGCCTTCTGTAAACCCTTCATGATTGTATTCATTGCCTTTGAATTGCTATGATGTAGGAGCCTCTCTTCCTTAGTAGAAAGATCATTCTTGGGAATGGTATACTCATCCTCAATCACTTCCCAAACTTCATTTCCAAGAGCCATAAGATGAACCTTCATCCTAGCACTCCAAAGCCCAAAATATGCCCCATCAAGAATAGGTGTTGCATTACCACTTGTAGATTCCATTGTGTTCTTTACAAACTTTTCCTTCAAGATGTTAAACTTTTTGAAGGAACCCGCTTTGATACCAATTGAAGAACACAAGATTATACTAGGAGGGGGGTGAACAGTATAAGACCTCTTTTTACTTTCTCTATTTAACTTCAACTTCACAAAGCAATGAACCAATAGCAATATCAAAGCAATGCATAAAGCAACACACAATGAGACACCAATTTTAACGTGGTTCACCCAACATGGGCTACCTCCACAAAAAATTTCTCTAAAAAGCTTTCTCAAAGTTCTTTGGGAATCCTTCCCAATTACAATGTTTATGAGCCTCATCCCAAAGGAGAAACCTTCCCCTACTCAAGAATTTATGAGCCTCCTACCCAAAGGATAATCCTTCCCCTCCTCATGAATTTATGAGCCTCCTACCCAAAGGAGAATCCTTCCCCTCCTCATGAATTTATGAGCCTCCTGCCCAAAGGAGAATCCTTCCCCTCAGCTCTAGAAATGATACTTCAGAAGATCACCTGCCTCTTATTCTGCTAGCACGTGGAACTCCTTTCCATAGAAGACCTCCTGTCCTCAATGCTCAGCCTCAAGAGACCTCTGTCCTCACTGATCACCTCCACAGCAACTCATCAACCTGTACTAAACACAGTCAGTCGGTCCAACACAAGTCTTCCTCACTCTGTCAGATCTATCCCAAGCTCAACTCATAAAGCTTGAACAAATCAATCTCTGTTGCACACAAGCCTTCTCAAAGACTTGTCAAAACTATCCTCAGGTTCTTCTCAAAGAACCACTTCAACTCTGTCCTCAAGTCCTCTGCTAGGACCTGTCCAAATCAGCTCACAAGTCCTCCCTAGAACTTGTCCAAATCAGCTCACAAGTCCTCACTAGAACCTATCCAAATCAGCTCACAAGTCCTCACTAGAACCTATCCAAATCAGCTCACAAGTCCTCACTAGAACCTGTCCAAATCAGCAAGCTCACCAAGAAAAACTTGCTTAGCATGAACCCACAAAGAGAATTGTTAGAGACCCAATGTGATTCATCAACCTCATAGAAGCATAAAGAGAATTGTTAGAGACTCAATATGTTCTATACTTAACTCCAAATCTCAATCTCAAATCTCATAGAAACATAAAGAGAATTGTTAGAGACTCAATATGTTCTATACTTAACTCCCAATCTCAATCTCAACTCAATCTCAATCTCAAAAGAATAAGATAGATGTAGTATGCTTTTCTCAAGAACATGAAACACAACCCAAAAATTGCCAACCATGCAATATCTCATATAACAATGATACTCATGTTCTTTCCACAACCAATATCTTTTCTCAACCAATTAGGGCTTTAACAACAATGCTTATAGAAAAGGTTTAACCAACATCATTCAACTCAACATTAACCTTGAAGAATTCAACCAATCACTACATGAAAAGGAAACTAGTAGACATCCTTTTCCCTCCAAATATATTTGAACAAAATAGCCACCAACATAAATCACCAATGCAAAGAATAACTTGCTCAAATCAATCTCAATGGAGTAAGCCCAAATCATGTATCAAGTAAAGCATTAACTTGATCAAAACAACCTCTATGGAAGCAACTCAACCATCAATCTCAAAACAGCCAACTAAGGGTTTCACCAACTCAAAGCAAGTAGCAAGACTTACTAACATAAACCCTAGTGCAAAAATACTTCCTCTTCCTCAACCAGAATTATGCATTCACCCAAAAACTCATCAATGATTTTAATGCATAAACAATCTTCAATATCCAGAAAATGGGATTTACACCAACAAGGATACCTAGTAGACAACCTTTTCACTCCAAACTCAATTTCAGAAAATACACCATCAAAAATATACATGGAAGAAGTTGCCCATACCTTTGTTTGAAGAAGAAGAGAATAGTTCTTCAACCTGTTACCAACACCACCCTCAACTTTGCCACCAAGTTAGGGTTAGATCATAAAAGTAACCACAAAAATATTTATTCCATAAAACACCTTATGACTCCAATCCTTAGAAGTCAACTACCAAAAATATAAAGCATACAAACAATATATTCTTTTACACCTTATTTCTCCAAATTAATTAAACCATGCTCAAGGAATAATAGCTTCTAAGCAAATCTCACTCAACAATCAAACCAAAATCTCAACCACACACTATCAACCTTATATCTCCAAAGAAGCATTTAACCTCAAAAATAATTTTAAATAAATCTGCCCAACCACTTCTTCTTTAACAAAATGCAGATTTTATTTAAAAAACCTTACCAAAAAAAATGCTTCCAAAAATCGCGGGTCAACAGTGCCTCCAAAAAAAATCGGAGCGCAAAAACTCTTCTCACACTCCACGACGGGAGTCGAACGCTTGACCTCCCTTCAAGCACCTTCGCAGAACAGTCATTGCCACTAGGCCAACGATGCTAGCTTGAAGGCTAGCAAGAGTCTCCTTCTCCTTAACCCTTTGGCAGTGGATAAACGTGGCAAAAAAATGATAGTCGTAGCTTTTACTTCCCAAACTTTGCGCAATTCCAATTTCTTTTACACATTTGCTTTGGACTATAGGTTATGGCTTATATAGCCAAACTTCCATGCTATGCACGACGTCGGTGGGAGGATAATTCGAACTTTTCAAATTAATATTACTTTGGCGCCTTCAAAACAACTTTAGGGTTTATGAAACCCTTTTGATTATTTAAAAAATAATCAAAGGTCTTTTAGACCTTAGACCTTAGGTGGAGAACCCATTAAATTATTAAAATAATTTAATCACTAAATCAAATAAATAATTAATTAAAAAACCTTAAAAAGGTTTTATTAATTAAGTTATTTAATTAATAAGTGTCTCCAACCTTTGCATTAAGTTGAGAGTGGTTTTGAGAAAAACCCTTAATGCATCCACCTGGTTTTAATAAAAACCCTTAAACCTGCCATGGTTTTGATAAAAACCTTTTCATCTGCCACATGGGATCTCTCCGGAATCTTCTAGAAAATATTCTTTGGAATCTTCAACCTTTGAAGCCAATAAATCCTCTTGAAATTAATGCCAGTTCCTTTTGACATCAATGACAACTCATAGATAGGAAGCTAGGATCTCAAACACAAAATTGCCAACATTGACGCATTAGGTGCCTGTACATGCAATGAAAACATTTGCATGCACAACATCTCCTTCCAAATGAGAGGACAAAAAAATGATATCGTTGAATCATGGAATTTTTTATGGATTCCATTGCCCACGATCATCATGCACTTCTTAAATAATACAATCCCATTATAATGAAAATCTACAGAATCTATTGTTAGGAAAATCAAGGACCTAGGTTTAATGGACGCCAAATGGTGTAGAAGAAATAGCAATGACTTTTAACTGCGATAAAAATTGGATGAGAAATAGATGCTACCAAATGTTTGGATTGAAAGAAATTATATATTATACATGAAAAATAGTACAATATATAGGCATAATCCTATAAGAAAAATATAACAAGTGTTAAGTACACATGTCAAGGAGAAGGGTAAAGTACACATGAACTTTAACATTTAACACCTTGATTGCAATCACCGCATGTCAAACCCGTATAGTGATATCATGCATACCAATTTATAGTTTGTGAGAGATTTATACTTTTGTGACCTAGCAAAGAGGGCTTGATGATAGCCATGAGCAGATTTTCTTGAACATAGTGGCATTCCAAAATTGAGTTACCCAATTGATATGACTTGGGATAAAATGAAGTAGGATGATGTTTTGGATGCATTAATGAGTTTATTTGATGATTTTGTGAATTTATATAGCCTTTTGGTATGTTTTGGAGTAATTTTAGGATTTTAGGTCCAAACATAGGTCTGCATTTGAGGTTTTACAAATGTAGGGCTGTGTTTGAGATTTTACAAACATAGGGGTGCATTTGGAGGTGCTTGCCAAATGCAGGGCTATGTTTGGAGGTTCATGTCAAACACAATGTTGCATTTGTGAGAATCATTTTAGGCTATAAATATGCTTAGGGGATCATTCTATCTCATTCTTGTGTTTGAGCATTATGATTTCATGTTTGAGAGAAGAAAAGAGCCTTTTGATGGAGGGAGCAGACCCCACTTCTGGAGTGGGAGGGTGTGCAAGAGAGGCAAGTTCTTGTGTAGCCTTCTTCTATCTTAGATGTTTCAATTTTTGTTTTTTATTTTCTTATTATTATTTTTATTTTTTATTTTTTAGTATATTTGTTCAGTTTTTTGTTTATTTTTTCAAAAAAAAAAAAATTGGTAACGACAAAGGGAGTGGGTGAATTTTTTTTTTTTTTGAAAATGAAAATCGGGTGGACTATTTTTTTTTTTGAAATGAAATGGATGATTTATTGATATTTTTTTATTGTTTTTTTTTATGTAGGTTAAGATGTTAGTTGCACAACACTAATTTTCTCCTGTTTTACCTCATGTTAGGAAGGCTTTGACTAAGGATAACTGTGGTATATTGGAGAGGGTGGTATTGGAAGGGGTGGCACATATAGAGGTGGTTAGGGTGGATTATGGGTACCTATTAATGTTGGTGGAGAGGTGGGACCTTGATAGTGGGACTTTCTAGCTCCCAATAGGGGATATAACTATTATCTTGGAGGACATCTATCATATATTTCATGTGCATCTTGAGGGGCTGCTTGTTAGAGTTGGATGAGATAAGGAGACTAAGTTGTGGTTCCTCTATGGAGATGGATGGAAGGATGTGCATGTTATTAAGGGTGGCATTTAGTACTTGGATATGTTATAGTAGGAGTAGTTCAAGGTACTTTTGAATTATGTTATGTTTATTTTGGTCAATATGTTGTTGCCTAATAGTATAGGAGCTAGGTTCCATTGGAACCATATTCGGTTGGTTTTCGACATGATTAATGAGGCTCGTGTTTATGTTTGGGTCCCTACTTTATTTTCTCAGACTTACATTGAGATCTATGAGTTGAAGAGGTATGAATGAAATGTATTGGTTTGTAGTATACTACTTTAGATATGGGGTTGGAAGCACTTCAGCATGGGTCACCCTATGGGATTACCTTACGAGTGAGATGGATCGTGATCTTATGCACTTTGGTGGTGGGTATATGAGGAGTTGTGATTAAGTCATCCTAGACATAGTGGTCATGAGTACAAAGACATGTGGGTAAGGTTGGTAGTTGTTGATGTATTTTGGTGACCATGATGAGGAAATTATGGATGGCCTAAGGATAGGATATAGTTAAGTAAAGTTTGATGGGCTCAATGGGTATCGGGATGCCATGGTAGCAAGAAGGAGTTGATTCAGTTTTGTCACATATTGCAATATTTTGGGCTACCATAAATGGTTTTAAAAAATCATTTCATATATAAGTGATATATGGGTGAGCTCATATTGACCTCTCTATATGATTAGCCAATGGAGGATGATGATTATGAGGCATTAGACATCCTATATGTGGATGACATCGAGAAGATGATAGAGTATGACACTTGTTTTATTTCATAGCCACATTAGGCACTAAGTTATGACTTGGATAATGGTAGTAGGTATGAGAAGGATGTCTGGGTTATAGGGGTAGTAGAGGAGCCTTCATGATGATAAAGGCATCATTTGATTGAGTGGTGGTTCCAAGCCTACCAAGACTAAGGCTGAAAATCCTATGGATGTTGATCATGCAAATGTAGAGATGAACATTGGTTTGTGATGAGCACCAAAAATGCTCATTTTATATACATAGTTAAGGAGAATTATCACTGGTTCAATTAGCATATGAGATGTATTTTATATAACTTATGCATATAATTGATAGAAAATCCGGTATTATGCTTGATTGGTGTTTTTAGTGGGAAATGTGTATAAATGCAGGTATTGGTACTAATATGGTGTTTTCTAGTCTACATCCACTTGGACCCGGCATACTTTTTCTTACAGAGACTAAGGCAAGATAGTAGGCACCTTCCTCTTCAAGGAAGGCGCCCAACAGAAGATAGGCACCTCTCTACAACCGAAAGGCGCCAACGGAAGATGAGCACCTCCCTACAACCGGAAGGTGCCAACAAAAGATGAGTGCCTCCCTACAATCAAAAGGCACCAACGAAAGATGAGAACCTCCCTACAACCGGAAGGCACCAACGGAAGAAGAGCGCCTCCCTACAACCGGAAGGCATCGACAGAAGACGAGTGCCTCCCTACAATCGGAAGGTGCCAATGGAAGACAAGCGCCTCCCTACAATCGGAAGGCGCCAACGGAAGAAGAGCGCCTCCCTACAATCGGAAGGCACCTCCATGCCTTCATACTTTGCAAGATTTACCAAGTCAACTTTGACTGGTTGACCAAGGACTATGGAGGAGGTTGCACGTGAAGACAAAGGAGATCTATTTTAATCATGCATTTATTAAATAGAATAAAGTGTTTGTTATTATCAACCGATTGGCCGGTTGACCTTGTAAAGCTCTTAAAGCATATTATTATTTTTAGGATGCATTAGTTTAGGATTTGTTGTTACATACACCTAAGGATGTTTATAATCTAGTGAACGAACATACTTTAAAATAGAATAATAAAATATGTGTAGAATCAATTGTAACTAAATCACATCATGTGATTAAAATAGACCGATTTGTTATTGTAATGAGATCTGGTTGTGCTTTATATAAAGACGTAGGCCAGATGAACAGAGGGGATCAGAGATCAATGATTAATTCTACAGAGAACTTATTTTATTTTATTGTTTAATTAATCAAGAGTGCAACTCCTCTTATTAAAGCAAGCTTTACGTAGCTAGCCGAGCGGACTATCTACGGGAGCTTGGGCCCACTCCCTGCAGTAGTCCTCCCCTATTTATTTATGTTCTTTATTTTTTGTAGATTATTTTATTGCTTTAGTTCTTGCTTTATTTAATTTAGGTGTGTGCTTTTATTTTCAGCATTTTATTTTCAGCATTGTATTTTATTTATTTAAATTCTCTGCACTCAGTTTATTTGGTTTGGCTGGAATCCAATTACACAAACCTCCCCACCAAACTAAATAAGGTACAACCAGATTTGTTCCCCAACACTACAGGCATATACTGTGCGTGACACTCATAAGTTTACGAACTTACCGGATTGATAATTTATGGAAGAGAAATGAATGTTTTTCGGGACATGAATTTCTGCTCACCATTTTGGCACCGTTGTTGGGGAGTGTCTAAACTGTAGTGTTCTGATTTATAGGTCAGATAAAAATATTATTTGAAATTACCTGTAAATATTTTATTTGAGAAGCATGAGTCCACCAAGGAGCTTTTTATAAGGCCAAAAATAGTTGTCGGTAAATTCAAAGCCAAATCCCATAGGCAATTATTTATATATTTTAGCTTCTTAGGTAAACGCGGGAATGAACCTGTTGTACCATAATTAAGTGTAGAAGTAGAAATAAAATGTGTTGTTGAAAAAAAAAAAATCTGGCATTGAAGGATTTCCATCATGTTCCAAATGGTTTCAAGAAATCAAAATAAAAAGCAACAACCCAATTCTGATTAAAAATTTTTAGGGACGTGTTTTTATACAGAAACCATTGAAAATTTGTGCCTCTAGAAGCTTGGTTTTAAATTAAAAATTTTTACAGGCTTGAAATTTTTGCAATGTATTGGTAAATTTTTACATCTTGTTATGGAGTATGCTCTTCACTTGTGCTTAAGGCGACCTGGTGAATCAGAAACTAGCATGTGTTTTTAACAGACTGCTATGCCATGTTTTCTTCAGGTTGCTAGCTCGCAAATAGTCATTTCCTAGCCTACACATTTTGCCATTATGTTAAAAAAGTTTTGTGTTTGAGGCTATGGGGTAAAATACTCTTCTCATGCTGCAGTGCATCAAACTAGTTGATCAAGAATGAGATAACTTTTAGAAGACTAGTTCATATGTAGGCATGGGGGAGACCCCACCTTCATCATTGCCACCAACAACACAAATAAATATTGTCTAAAAAAAAAAATGGAGAAAAACATATCTTCTACTGCAAAGGCTCCAAGTTAAGAGCAAACTAGAGTTTTATTTTTCTACTTGTTGGAAGAGAGTATCCTCTTTCCCGAGGACCAACTTGGTCCAAAAGGGAAATGAGAAATCCCCAACCGGTAGCTAAATAAAGAAACATATAAAAAAATAGAAGCTTTATTTTTTGTTACTTGTTGGAAGAAAGTATCCTCTTTCCCTAGGTCCAGAAGGGAAATGAGAAATCTCCAACCGATCACTAAATAAAGCAAGCGAGGAGTCCAGAAGTAATCAGAAGATGAAAAAAAAAAACAATAAAAAAATAATAAAAAAATAAAAAAAATTAGTTAGTTAGAATTTTATTTTAATGTATTTAGTTTAGATTTTTCTTTTATGTTTTGCAGGACAACATGAAGTGTGAAGTAGACAAATAAGGAGGTGTCTGGGAAGATCTTGTGAATTGAGATTCATACATGGAGTTTGTAATAGCACTATACGAACTGTCTTGTGTACCTGATTGTGTAGCATCCAATCTAGCAGGTGAAAGCTAGCAGATTTTTGCCTTGGAAACATTAGCACTTGAAGGCAGGCTAAGTAACCTTGATCAAGCAAAAGGCTTCTAGCCCAAGGTGCTTGTGGAATTTGGGGGAAAATTTTGCTACAAGGTGCATGACTATTACAACCTGAGTAAATTATGAGCGGAGTCAAAGATGCTACACCACGTACAAGAGAAGAGTGCTGAGACAATGTTCGAGTAACGGTCAACGAGCTCCATTAACCACTGCCTCACATTCACAAGAGTGGATCAGACATCGGCATGGGGGAGACCCCATACCATACCAGTAGCTTGGACGAATGTTCAAACATTCGTTGAAAACAAAAAAAAAGAAAAAAAAAGGAAGAAAAAAAAAATATGGAAAGAAAAAGAAAAAAAAAAAGAACAAAAAAAGAGAGGGAGGATACATAAAAAAAAAAAAAAATGAAGTGAAAGACGCCTTGTTTATCAAGAAGGCGCCATACATTGGAGATGCCTTCCGCATCAAGAAGGCACCATACATTGGAGGCACCTTCCACAGGAAGAAGGCACTATACATTAGAGGCACCTTTCGCATGAAGAAGGCACCATACATTGGAGGCACCTTCCACATCAAGAAGGCACCATACATTGAAGGCGCCTTCCATAGGAAGAATGTGCCATACATTATAGGCACCTTTCGCATGAAGACGACGCCATACATTGGAGGCACCTTCCACATCAAGAAGGCATCATACATTGGAGGTGCCTTCCACAGGAATAAGGCACCACACATTCGAGGCGCCTTCCGCATCAAGAAGGTGCCATACATTGAAGGCGCATTCCACCAAAAAAAAAAAATGTGAATCCTCCTACTGAAAAAAAAAAAAATGCATAGAACATGTCCTATTTAGCATAAAAATTTTCTTTCTTATTTCTTTGTAGGAAATCATGAACTGAATGCAATCTGCAGGCATCCTGAGAGCCAGGGCCTAATAGGCATGGAGTCATGACTCATGTTTTACTGCTTTCGTGTGTGCAGTTTTTGTAGGTGTAGTTTTGTAGTACACAACCATGAGCATGATCTATAGGTGGAGCCGACTTAAACTAGGCCTAACAGATGTGAAATTTTGTGCCCTGCAATTAAGAGTGTGGCGAAGCAAAAAAGGCACTTACTAGGAAGAGAGTGCCTACAGTCAGCCCAATAAAGCAGTGTCTTTTTCCACCTGGAGGAAGGCACCAATAAGAATTTTTCTTCTCCCTTGGATGGGGGTACCTATTGTTCAGTGTGGGACCTGACATTTGGATGGCTGCAGACCTATTGCACAAAGGGACCTATTGCTGGCGATAAGGGCATCACCAATTTAAGTGGGGGAAGATGCGGGTGAATCAGGACTACCCATAAAAAAATAAAAGAAAAAAAATGGGGAGTTATGAAGGCTGTTGTCATGAGGACGTGACAATTTTTAGAAATGGGAGGAAATACGCCTTATTTTCGGCACCTAACTTACTCCTATGAAAAAAAAAGAAAGAAAAAAAGCCACCTTGTGCTGAAATAGCTCCACGATGAAATGCAAATTAGAAGCAAAGTTTTATTTTCACTGCCTGTTGGAAGAGAGTATCCTCTTTCCCGAGGACTAGCCTAGTCACAAAGGGAAATGAGAAACCTCCAACTGGTAGCTAAATAAAATGGGGGAGGAGTTTGAAAAAAAAAAATAGATGTCAAATATTTGTTTCCTTCGAAATCAACGCATGGTAATTAGGCACCTTCCTCTTCAAGGAAGGTGCCAGAAGAAGGTAGGCGCCTTCCTCTTCCATGAAGGCACCAAGAAAAGATAAGCACATTCCTCTTCTAGGAAGGCACCAATAGAAGGACATCACCTTCCTTTTCTAGGAAGGCACCAAAAGAATGCAAGCGCCTTCCTCTCACTAGAAGGCGTCAATAGGAAGGTGCCACAGGAAGGTGCCGACAAGAAGACACCAACAGGAAGGTGCCAGTAGAAGGCAAGCGCCTTCCTCTCACAGGAAGGCACCGACAAGAAGGTTCCACTAGAAGGCAAGAGCCTTCCTCATAGGGAAGGTGCCCCTGTTCTTCGCCCATTGACTAGAAAAGCACGATGTGGGCAACAAATATTGGTGCAGTTCCAACTCTACGGCATGTAGGTTAATTTGGGGATCGCATCAATGGATGAGAACATCCTACCAATGCCAGCACATACAACACATACATCTCAGAAATGCACTTGACATATTTCGTGAATGATGAAAGAAATATTGTTTTTCTTCACTCCATAAAACAAAGGAATGTCATGTTGTTCCAATTATGCATGCAAAAGAAATAATTCAGAGGGGATGTCATTTTGGACGCACACGTGTCAGGTATAAATTTTAATATTCATCCTATAAATGCATTTGGAGAGAGATATGTCAATGTAGGATTAAAATATTTTTTGTGCTATTGAGAAAAAGCTGGGTATTTCAAAGTTTAGAGTCACCAGCTCAGTTGTTGCGGATTGACTCTGTTCTTTGATGTAGAGGATGAAGAAAAAAAAATTGAAAAAAAAAAGAAAAAAAAAAAGGGAGAGAGTCAAGATCTATTTTGTTCATGGCAGAACAGATAAAGATACTTATAAATAAATAAATAAAATCTCTAGGAGCACCAACGTGAACACATATCACACCACCAGCATCATATATATCAGATTCTACAAAATTCACCCGATCTACATCCACTTGGACCCAGCATACTTCTGCTTACAGAGACTAAGGCAAGAGAGTAGGCGCCTTCCTCTTCAAGGAAGGCGCCCAATAGAAGTAGGCACCTTCCTACAACCAGAATGTTTCCATGGAAGACGAGCGCCTCCCTACAACCAGAAGGCACCAACGGAAGACGAGAGCCTCCCTGCAATCGAAAGGCACCAACGAAAGAATAGTGCCTCCCTACAACCGGAAGGCGTCGATAGAAAATGAGCGCCTCCCTACAACCAAAATGCACCCACAGAAGATGAGCACCTCCCTACAATCGAAAGGTGCCAATGAAAGACAAGCATCTCCCTGCAATCGGAAGGCGCCAATGAAAGAAGAGCGCCTCCCTACAACTGGAAGGTGCCTCCATGCCTTCATACTTTGCAATATTTACCAAGTCAACTTTGACTGGTTGACCAAGGACTATGGAGGAGGTTGCATGTGAAGACAAAGGAGATCTATTTTAATCATGCATTTATTAAATAGAATAAAGTGTTTGTTATTATTATCAACCGATTGGACGGTTGACCTTGTAAAGCTCTTAAAGCATATTATTATTTTTAGGATGCATTAGTTTAGGATTTTTTGTTACGTACACCTAAGGATGTTTATATTTATCCTTCTGGTGAACGAACATACTTTCAAATAGAAGAATAAAATATGAGTAGAATCAATTGTAACTAAATCACATCACGTGATTAAAATAGACTAATTTGTTATTGTAATGAGATATGGCTGCACTTTATATAAAGACACAGGCCAGATGAACAGAGGGAGATCGGGAGATCAATGATTAATTCTACAGAGAACTTATTTTATTTTATTGTTTAATTAATTAAGAGTGCAACTCCTCTTATTCGAGCAAGCTCTACGTAGCTAGTCGGGCGGACTATCTACGGGAGCTTGGGCCCACTCCCTGTAGTAGTCCTCCCCTATTTATTTATGTTCTTTATTTTCTGTAGATTATTTTATTGCTTTAGTTCTTGCTTTATTTAATTTAGGTGTGTGATTTTATTTTCAGCATTGTATTTTATTTATTTAAATTCTCTGCACTCAATTTATTTGGTTTGGTTGGAATCCAATTACATAAACCTCCCCACCAAACTAAATAAGGTACAACCAGATTTGTTCCCCAACACTACAGGAATATACTGTGTGTGACACTCATAAGTTTACGAACTTACCGTATTGATAATTTATGGAAGAGAAATGAATGTTTTTCGGGACATGAATTTCTGCTCACCAGTTTGCACATGGGGGATATGAGTGAGGAAATAGATTGGGCTCCTAGGTAGGGTGAGGAGGAGTGGGTGATACTCCAAGTAAAGTGTGACAACCTAGAAAAGGAGTGAGAACACCTTCTACAAATCAATGTGGCTCAAGATGCCAAGATGGTGAGGCTACAGAGCAATATGGATGCTTGAGATATCAATATGGAATGGCTATGAAATGAGATGGAGGCTTGAGATGATAAGACAACCCAACTATAGAGTGAGGTGGAGGGTCTATAAAGTATCCCAGGTGGAGGTGTTGAAGCATCTATTATATATTCTCTCTGGATAGAGGTGGTCAAGATGGAAGGGTGATAATGATAGGATTTGTCTTAAATTTGGTCACTGGAGGATTACATTTAATCATTGGAATATCAAATTTATCAGCATCATATTCCACTACCATTTTGGCCTTCTTCATCAAGGTCTGTATCTAGTCGACAGAGTGAGTCCCAACATGGTAGTTCCCATTTGAGGGCTCCATGGTTCCTAGAACTGTCTGGGTCATAGGGATCTTGGTTGGGGCCTCCTCTTGGAGCACCTAGATCCCTTGATGGTTCTAGCTAGAAGCATATTTTGTACTTATTTTTGGATATTTTTTCTATCACAAGACTGAGAGCTTTGTTGTACATAGCCTATGGCCAAACTATGTACTTTGCAATATATACACACACACACACACACACACACACACACACACACAATATATATATATATATATATACATGGCTTTTTGTGTATCATTTTTATTGTGCTTTGTGTGTGTTACTTTTATTGTGAATGTATGGATGATGGTATATGTATGTGATAGAATGAATGTACTATGAATGAATGCATATGATATTGTGATGATGGATGTAATTGAACTAATGGTATGACCTTATAAATTTTCATTTGAATAGGTTATGGAGCATTATTTAGCATACTTTGCCTTTATTGCTTAATCAGGGACACCAACATAGTAATACTAGTTTGATGATGAACTGAAATATATGTGTAATATTGTGATGATGGTATGGAATGTAAGATCGTTTATCACATTGTTTATCTTAGGGATAAAGGATCTAGAGTTGTTTTTCAAAGACTCAAACATCCTAGTGATCTCAAACAAACTCATCTATTAATCTTGCAAATCCATAAGATACTAAGGGTATCCTAGTGGATTCAAATCTCTCAAGGATCAATTGTGTGTGCTTTGAATGTTCATTGCCAATCATGAGCATGGGTAGACTAATCAATTGTAACATGTGCAAATGAGCTATCTCATCTGTAATAATGGATAGGTATGTATAAAATAATGTCTCTAATGTGATAAACATTTCACCACACGTAAGGCTATTCCACTACCATTCCAAATTCAATAACCCATTGTTGGTAGTGGAGATCACCCCATGGTTGTCAAAAAATAGGAATTCTAGGAATTCAATCTCTTTACCCTCCCCCCCCACCTTTTTCTGAGGGGGGATTTTGGAAATTTGAGGGATTTTATTTTTGGGTATTTTTCTAAACTAGGTCTGAGGTGTATACCAATTGGTTCATCCAAACCCCATGAGGCGGACGAAGTTCCAAGGTTCAAATATTAGGTCTCGTCGGACTGAATGCTTGTCCCTTTCCTAGTGCTTTCAATGGTGTAAAAGGTTTAAAATGATTGTGGCATGGTGGTTATAGGGGTGGACTGTGCGAAGATCTGTGTGGTGGCTTTCGGGGTGAACAATGCAGAATACTATGGTGACCATAAAATCTAGACAACCTACCCGGATTCGTGGCGGCTACCGATTCCACCATGTAAAAAAAAACAATTATCCAAACTAATCGAATGAATACCAATACAACAAGTGACATGTATGAATGTAAATGATAGGAATGTGTGAATGTAGTGTAATTGGAATATATGAGTTATGAATGTATGAATGGATGCACAAAATGCAATGTGAATGAAATATATTATATATTTATTATTATTATTATCATATATATATATATATATTATCCATGTATATGTAAATATATATAGTTCACATCAGGTATAGAACACTCTCAAGTGAATAATGTTCAATGGCTCAGGCTCTTCTATTCCCTCGAGACTGGCAAGCTTGTACATTCTTGGACCCAACTTCTGTTTAATTATGAATGGACCTAACCAATTAGCCATAAATTTGTCACGAAGGTGTGGCAAGGCATTGGTGTTTTGTTGATTCTCCTTGAGGATGAGATATCCTACTTGGAATTCACGTGGATGAACTTTTGCATTATAAGCACGCTTGATACGGTCTTGATATACCCATAGATGCTCCAAGGCATTGATTCACCTTTCATCAAGGAGCGTGAGTTGGTCAAGATGCACTTGTCTAGAAGTATTATCATCCATGAATTCTTGTAATGAAATGCGTAGTGAGGGGATCTCGAGCTCAAGAGGTATAACTACTTTGATCCCATAGACCAATGAAAATGGTGTTGCCCCTATAGGCATATGAATGCTCATTCGATAAGCCCATAATGCTAAGGGGATTTGAATATGCCAATCTCTATGATTGTCTTTGACAAGTTTCTTTAGAATGGCTATCAAGGTCTTATTGGTGGCCTCAACTTGTCCATTTGTTTGTGGGTAATAAGGAGTCAAGAAACTATGTTGGATATGATATTTCTCGCAAAGTGCTCGAACATCCTTATTCTTGAAAGACTTGCCATTGTCAAAAATTATCTTTGAGGGAATGCCAAAATGATAGATAATGTGTTGGAGTATGAACTCCATAATTCTAGGTCCTATCATAGTGGTCATAGGAATTGCCTCAACCCACTTTGTGAAGTACTTTGTGGTAGTGATAATAAATGTGTGTTGTCTCGATGAGGGAGGTGAGATTTTTCCAATCAAATCGAGGCCCCATTGTGAAAAGGGCCAAAGAATTTGAATTGGTTGTAATACCTATGATGGTACATGAGTTAAATTGGCATGTTATTGATATTTTTGATATTTCTTTACATAGTTGCAACAATCACTTTCCATGGTAGGCCAATAGTAACCCATACATAAGATGCGCTTTGCAATGGCCATCCCACTAAAATGGCCACCACAAGTACCATCATGAGCCTCAGATATGGCCCATTGTGCCTCTATGGGCTCTAGACAATAGAGTAAGATCCCATCATAGCCATGTCTATACAACACATCTCCCAAGAGAGTGTAACAAGTTGCTTTTTATTTGAAAGTGTGTTTGGTAGTTCATGATAAATCTATTGGGAGAGTACCAAACTTGAGAAAGTCCTTTACTTGACTAAGCCAAGGCTCGTATGGCTCTGTATGAATGAAGCAAACATATTTTTCATCTTTAGACTAAGCTCATGAAATTTGTAATAATTAGTGGTTGGACCTCTCCAATGGGGTTCTTTGGAATCAATGATCCTAGAGAGGCCATCACATCTACAAATCTATTAGTTGATTTTATACCAATCAAATTTTACTAGCAATTTCATTGCTATTTCATTGTAAAATTTTAAGACTAGATCTTTGCATTGGTAACTTCCTTTCACTTGATTAACTACAAGTTGGGAGTCACCAAATATTCTAATATGCTTGATGCCCATAGAGATAGTTTCCTGAAGTCCTAGGATTAAGGCTTCATACTCTACATTGTTATTCATGCATTGGAAGTCAAGTTTGAATGATGAAGGGATAGGCATCCCTTGTGGTGTATAAAACATGACTCCTGCACCTTGTCCTTTCTCGCACTTTGATCCATCAAAGAATAGGGTGATGTCAACATCATCTTCAGGAGCGACATGTTCTTCCTGTTTAGTAATGGTAAATATTGAATCATCTAGTAGCTCGATAAACAAAGGTTGATCATTAGGAAGTGGAGCTTCCATGAGCTGATCAACTATCACCTGATCCTTGATGGATTTTTGGCTAATGAATTCAAGATCAAATTTTATTAAGAGCATTATCCATTTTGTGGTATGGGTGTTGTTGTATGTGCAAGTCATCATGTAACACAAAGGGTTTTCATGAGCTATGACATAAGTGGTGTGACTTAGCATGTAATGTCTAAGTTTCTTAGTGGTAAAAACCACTGCTAGACACAACTTTTCCACATATGCATATCTAGTTTCATAGCTCACCAATGTTTGACTAATATAATAAATTGCTTGCTCTCTATGATTTTCATTCTTTTGTGCAAGCATTATCCCTAATGCAAAATCCATAGCTAAGATATAAATATGAAATGGGATGCTAGGGTGAGGTGGCATCAGAATCGATGATGAGGCTAGATATTTCTTAATATCATTGAATACCTCTTGACACTCTTTATTCCATGAGAAAGTGACCCCCTTTTGTAGTAGGTGATTGAATGGCCTACATTTGTTAGAGAGTTGCATGATAAAGCGATGAATCGCTTGAATATTTCCTTGTAAATTATGCAACTCCTTAAGGTTTCTTGGGGGTGGCATTTCTATAATGGCCTTGACCTTGTTTGGGTCCACTTCGATGCCTCACTTGGAGACAATGAACCCTAGAATTTTACCAGATGTAACTCCAAAGACACATTTCTTAGGGTTCAATCTCACCTTATGCTCTAGAAGCCGATCAAAGACTTTACTTAATACATCGATATGATCAAGATGTGTTTTAGATTTTGCTATTAAATCATCCACATAATATTCAATGATCTTATGCATGTAGTCATGGAAGATATATGTCATGGCACATTGATACGTAGCTCCTACATTTTTAATAAATGTTCATAAATGTTGTTTTGTGTTGGTCATCAAGATTGATTCAAATTTGGTTGTATCCTAAAAAATCATCCATTAAGGAAAGTATTTCATGGCCCGTAGTAGAGTCTATGAGAGTATCGATGTTTGGTAAGGGAAAATCATCCTTAGGATATGCTTTATTTAGATCTCAAAAATCTATACATATGTGAATCCCCCCATTAGGTTTATGAATGGGTACCATGTTTGAGAGCCACTCAAGATAGTCAATGGGTTGAATGAAACCCACATCTAATAATTTTTGAAGTTCTTCTTTGACCATGAGGGCAATGGTAGGATGTAATTTCCTTAACTTTTGTTTGACCAACTTTGCATCAGGACCCAAGGTGAGATTGTGGACTACCAAGTTAGGGTCAAGGCCAGGCATATCTTTATATGACCATGCAAAAACACCTTTCTTCATTTCTAGCAATGTTGTAAGCCACTATTTTTCTTCTTCAGATAGACTTTGTCCTAATTTAATGATTTACAGATTATCTGTGTATGTGCTAAGGTTCACATCAAAAGTATCTTCGATAAGCATGTGTGAACCTTCCTCCAACTGGTGGGGAGTAGGAACTAAGTGAATATCATCGGTGACATCCTCAAATATTTTTGGCATTATCTCTTCTACTTCAGTATGAAACATGGATGAAGGGGAAGGCAAAGATTATAGAGGGATATAAGCATTGGAAGCTCTTAGAAATTCCTTAGAACAAGATGAATTTAGATATGGATGGCAGCGAATGAGATCCGATCCATGTCGATAAGGCTAATGTCAATAGGAATTGGTTTTGCCAAATCATATGGATTACGGAGGGGAGCCAACAAGTCAATAGAAATCATGTTTACTTGAAGGACATATGGTGGTTGTGATGTGGAGGGTGGGTTCTCTCATTCTTACTCTCAAGGGAGCAGTTGACCTAGGATTGATGGATTATCATGATGTCACGAAGGTGGCCAAGGTGGATCTAGTGGGTCAACTAGTGCATCAGGTCGCTCAAGCGAGAGGAGGAGATGAAATATGGGTCGATGGATAGGAAACATGTGAAGGTAAAACTCATCCTCATCAGTGAAGGGTGCAATGGGGATTGAATCTTCTTCGGAGTTATCAGAGGCAATTGAGAGTATATCAAATTCCTCATCAAAGTCTTCCTTAGAGTCATCATCAAAAATGGAGTTTATCATGGCAACTTATGGTCGTATTTTTAGAAAAGCCTTGTACAATAGAGGTACAAACTTAGGGTCTATATATTCATCATCACTATCATCACTATCCTCATCATCCTCCTCATTGGGATTTAAGGTAAGTTGTTGAAATATTTCCTCAAAGGAGGATGTAGAGGATTGTGGCCTATATCCTAGGCTAGAGTGATCATGCACCTCTCGATAGTGCGGTTCAAATATGTTATGAATACCTTGTTCATGTCATCCTAAACCATATCCCTACTAGTTAACCCATCAAAAATATCACATTAGGAAATCTGGATTGGATAGATACTTGATATTAGCACAAAATTATTATTGGGGTTCATCGGGGGGAGGTGGATCAGATGAAGAATCGACTCCCCCATACACAAAATTGATTCTATTAGGAGTTGAACCCATGTTATATACTGCACCAATAGCTAAAGGTGGGTCGCATGGGTGACCATAATCTCTAACAATCTCAATGGTGGGTGTGGTTATTGCGATATTCTGAATGATGTACTCACCAATACTTGGGTTGGCGAGATGGACTACAACTTGCATGGGTGTGGTTTGGGATGGAGCATGGATGGAGGTAGAGGCCTCAAGAGAGACCTATGGCTCAGATGGTGGAGGTGGAGGAGGGTCTGACTGAGTGGAGTGGATAACAAGTTGGGGTTTAGGATGAGGTTGGGTGATGGTGGGATGAGTGGGAATGGTGTATGATGGGGGATAATGAGTGATTGTTATTGTTGATGAAGGGTTGGGTGGTTGAATTTGTGATGTGGAGGCTTATCCCCCTACATAAAGGTTGGAGGGGTGAGAAGTTGATTATTTGGATGAGGTGAAGGGATGTGACTTGATGAAGGTGAGGGTTGATTTATAGGATGATGAGGTGTGATGGAAAAGTGATATGAGGTGGAGGATGAAGCATGATTTGGGTTGATGGTTTGGGATGTGGAGGCATGATCAACTATGGGAAGAGCCTCCTGAATGGGTGCTTTTGATGAGGTGTCTTGGCATGGGGCTGATGGAGTGGTTAGTGGAGTGATGGATAAGTGGGTGGATGGCAAGGATGGTGCATATGGGTTGGAAATGAAGTTGTAGTACTTGAAAGGTTCTTCATCTATGGGTATACAATGAATTTATCCCTCATGCATGTATTTTAGGCATTGATGTAATGTTGAGGGTACACTCTTCATGTCTCTAATCTAGGGGTATCCAAGGAGTATGTTATATTGCATGGCCCCCTCTAGGATATGGAACATTGTGTGAATGGTTTTGACCCCCACCCGCATAGGGAGGACAATTATTTTGACTGTAGAGCATAGAGCATCATTGAAATCTTGCAAGGTAAAGGTGGAGCTGGTGATATGTGAAGGTGGAAGGTTAAGGTGTTGAAGTGCTGGGGTGGTGATAATGTTGATGGAGGAGCCAATGTCGATTAGCACTCATTTGAAGGGATTTTGATCAATATGAGCTATGATGTGTAGTAGAGGGTTAGGTATCTCCACTGGCATGGTTTTGATCTCAAAATCATAAAATGTAATTGATGGTTCCATGCATGTCTAGATATTTCCCACAAATTTTGCAAAAGCATTGGGATCTTGTGTCTAAACTTCAATGGATTTTAGGATCTCCATCAATGCTTCATGATGTGGGGGAGATTGTTGTATCAGCTCATAGATCGATAGTTTGGCTAAATCTAATTTTAAACTATGCATCAACCGACTCCTCAGTGTGATGGTTGGTCTTGGTGGATGGTTTTGGAGATGAATTTGGGAGGGTGGTGTTGGTGTGGTCTTGGTTGTAGAGGCACGATAGTTGATGGTGCCATAGGAGGGAGTACCACTGGTGCTAGTTCATTTGATTATTGTGTGCGATTGGTATTTCTTTGACCTTGGGTGACTATGTGGATAGCACCCACAAAACCTTGGTATTGTTGAGCATTATATATATGGTTGACTTGGTTGGGGGGAACTGTAGAAGTTGATGCCCCCATTGTTTTTTGAGTCACCTCATGATGAGGGAGAGGTGTTTGATAAATACCAAGGTTTTGGTTTTGTTATGCTAAAGGGTTATCAATCTTGATAGTCCCCTTCTCAATCATATCTTGCACAATATCCTTGAATGAATAGCAATCATTAATATCATGACATTTCTGATGATGAAAGGTATAATATTGGTACTCCTTGTATGACCTACCACATGGTTTGTTTGGGTCTTTAGTTTTATTTGTGGTAGTGTAATCATTTGTGCCTCATACAACCATTGGAAGATGTTGGAGAGTGGCTCGGGGAATGGAGTGTAGTTGCGAGTTGATCTATTGTACTATCAGCATTGATGGTTGTCTATTGTGTTACCCTAATTTTGCATTTGAGGTGGGGGTGGTACCACTTGATATGCTTGTTGTTGCTATGGTGGTTGAGTTTGGGGTTGTTGGTATTGGACTTGAGTTTGTTGAGTCTATGGTTGAGGCACACTCAAGACCACTTGGTTCACCTGGCTAGATTTGGACTAGCCCTAATTATTCTCCCTTTGGTTCTTGTTCTGCCATTCCTTTTTCTTAAGCTTGATCTCACCCTCTTGGATTTTAATTTCCTTGATTACTCTAGCTTGGGTGAGTGCTTCTTCGAATGTTCTATATTGTTGTAATTGTAATAGCAAGGTGATGGGTTTTGAGCAACTCCTTGTGAATATTCTTGTGAGTTCTACCATGGGGAGGGTGAATGGCAATTTAGTTATAACTACCCTCCAGTGGTTTCCATAGTCATAAACCGACTCATATTCGAATTGACATAAGTTGAATAGGTCGGTCAATGTGGTTTTATTTCTAACATTTAGAGAGAACCACTCTAGAAATTGATTTGCTAATTGCTCAAAAGTGTAGATACTATGGTGCGGCAAATGGTTGTACCATTCTAGGGCATCTCCTCCAAATGTTTGAGGGAAGGTTTAGAGCATCAAAGGATCATTCTCTTGTATTCTAAAGCATGCATGGATGAACGTGCCTACATGCTCTCGAGGGTCCTCATCCCCTTTGAATTTATCAAACTTTGATAGTGTAAAATTAGCAGGATAATATGGTGATGGTATTGAAGGATGAATGGGGTGATTGACTAGCTACCTTAGAGTGGGTTTCTGATATAACATTCCAGGTGTCTACATGGCTAAGCTATCAATCTAGTTTTGCAAAAACTAAAATTTAGGATCTTCCAATGGTGATTGAAAGCCTTGGTTTACTTGTTGTGTGTAGGTTGGGTGAGTTTGTTGCATGATGAATTGGGTTGATGAAATGGGGTTTTTATTGGCTAATGGATTGGTGTTGGTTGGTATTTGATGGTGTTGGATGTTCTGGTGATATTGGTTATGGAATGATTATTGTTGATGAAGTGGAGGTTGTTGATGTGGAGATGGAGGAATGATGGTGTGTTGGGCTGATGAAGTGGCATAGATTTTGTGAAGTGGATGGGTGGGTATGGTTATGGTGGGTGGTCACAACACCTAGGTGTCAGTGTTGGAAAATAATATTTCATTAAGCATATGCGAATTAAATAGTACAACATGCACCCGGATTATTCAGTAACAATCGAAACTAATCAAACAGACAAAGTCCTCTTTAGGTAGAAGTTAAAACAAATATATATACCTACATAATAATGTAATAACTATAGTTTTGAGGTGTAGACCAATTGGTTCATCCAAACCCCATAAGGGGGGCGGAGGTCCAAGGTTCAAATCTTGGGCCTTGCCGGACTGAACTACTGTTGGCAATTTTGGGTACTTTGGGTACATTGCCTTTGCTCAAGTGTATAAGTTGTCATTGATGTCAAGAAGCTTTTGAAGGAATTTGATTTGATGTCAAATAATTTGTTTTTATGAAGGTTACGACATGACAGTTTCAAAGGACTTTTGCAAACCCCATGTTGACAGAGAAAAAGGCAAGTGGAAAAACTGTCGCGATTTCGCGACATGTTGGCAGACAAAAAGGCAAGTGAAAAACTATCACGATTTCGTGACATGTTGGAAGTAAAAGAGAAAGCAGGAAGAAGTTTCACGATTTCACAACAAGTTTGAAGAAAGAGAACAAGTTGGAAAAGTGTCACAATTTCATGACATGTCACATTTTCGCAACTCGAAAAGTGTAGGAAGGCAAAGAAGGAAAAGTGTCACGATTTTGTGACATATTGCAAAGAAGGTTGTACAAACTAAAAAGTGTCATGATTTCATGACATATTGCAAGGAAGGTTGTACGAAAGAAAAAGTGTCACGATTTCATGACATAATGCAGGAGAGAGAGTCCGATAGAAAAAGTGTCACGATATTGCGACATGTCGGGTTTTCACGACCCGAAGAATAGAAAAGAGCTAAGGAGGAAAATTTTCGTGATATCGCGACATGTCACACTTTTGTGACTTAAGCAGGAGAGAGAAAACAAGTTAGAAGACAAAGTGGAAGCAAGATAAACTATCTCAATTTCATGACATGCTACAAAAGTCGAAGTGAGAACTGTCACGATTTCGTGACATGCTGCAAAACTTGAAGTGAGAACTGTTGCGATTTTGCAACATGCAGCAAAGGGAAGAGTTTGAAATGAGAACTGTCATGATTTTGCGACGGGTTGCAAAGAAAGCATACGGAAGCTGAAAGCGTCACGATTTCATGATGGGTTGCAAGGAAAGCATACGGATGCAGAAAGTGTCATGATTTCATGACAGGTTGAAGAGAAAGTGTACGGATGTAGAAAGTGTCACGATTTCATGTTAGGCAAAAAAAATAAAGCACACGGATGCAAAAAGTGTCACGATTTTGCAACAGATTGAGATGGCAGCGTACGGTTGGAGAAAGTGTCATGATTTTGTGACAGAAGCAGAAAGGAGGTCGACAAAGACAGAAGTGTCATGATATCACGACAAGAGCTTAGTTGAAGTTGACAAAGGCTGAAGTGTCACGATATCATGACAAAATCCAAAAGAAAGTGTACGGTTGCAAAGGTGTCACGATATCATGACATGTTGTAGTTTCATGGCAAAAGCTACAGAAGAGTTATAGAGGTAGTTGAAGCCGAAAAAGTTTAGGGTTGTGTAACCGACTAAAGATCAGGGTTACAACCGACTAAGATTAAGGTTTTGATCTTGAAAGTGTTATTATAAAAGGTAGGCTATTTTGAAGAGTTATGTGCATCATTTTTGCAACGTTCGTAGATAGAGCACAGAGTGAGAAGTTCGATCGTCGAGAGCAGAGTGCAAAATTCGATCGAAGTGTGCAGAGTGAGTGAAGAGTCATGGTGAATTGTTCTAAGTGCCACTATGATAGCACAGAGAGTGCAAAGGTTGAAGTTCGACCAAGTGCGGCTATGATTGCATAAAGAGAGCAGAGGGCGTAGAGAGCACAAAGGGCAAAGATGAATGTAGAGTGCTATTGTATGAGGATAGAGGTGCATTGGTTCTATGAGAAGAACCTGAGGACAGTTGGCAAGTCTTTGAGAAGGCTTGTATGTAGAGGATTGATTTGTTCAAGAGTTGGACAGATCTAACAGACAGAGGAAGACTTGTACTAGACCTACTGACTATGTTTGGTATAGGTTGTTGATCTGCTATGGACGTGATCATAGAAGGCAGAGGTCTCTTAGGCTAAGCATTGAGGACAGGATGTCTTCGATGGAAAGGAGTTCCACGTGCTGGCAAGAGGTAGAGGCAGTTGATCTTCTTATGGATCATTTTCAAAGCAGAGGGGAAGGTATCTCCTTTGAGCAGAGGCTCATAAATTCAAATTGGGGAAGGTATCTCCTTTGAGCAGAGGCTCATAAATTTTGATTGGGGGAAGGTATCTCCTTTGGGTCGAGGCTCATAAACATTGTAATTGGGAAGGATTCCCAAAGAACTTTGAGATAACTTTTAGAGAAAAGTTTTGTGGACGTAGCCCAACCATTCTAGGTGAACCACGTTAAAATTAGTGTCACTTTGTGGATGATATTGTGCATTGCTTTGATATTGCTTTGGGTATATTGCTCTACTATTTTGAAGTATCATGAAAAAGTAAAAAGAGGTCTTATACTGTTCACCCCCTCTCAAGTATAAGCTTGTGTTCTTCAATTGGTATCAGAGCGGGTGCCTTCGGAAAGTTTAACAGCTTGAAGGAAAAGCTAGTAAAGAACACAATGGATCATTCAAATAGCAATGCAACACCTATTCTTGATGGGTCAGATTTTGGTCTTTGGAGTGCAAGGATGAAAGTTCATCTAATGGCACTTGGTAATGAGGTATGGGAAGTGATTGAAGATGAGTACACTATTCCTGTACATGGTCCTAATACTAAAGAAGAAAGGCTCCTACATCACAGCAATTCAAAAGAAATGAATGCAATCTTGAAAGGCTTACAGAAAGTAGATCTCACCAAAGTGATTCACTGCAAGACAGCTAGTGAAATGTGGAAACAGTTGAAGGTGGTTCATATAGGTGATACAAATGTCAGAAAGGCCAAGTTGAGACACTTCAAAGGTATGTTTGAACAACTCTAGATGAATTATGATGAAAATATTAGTGACTACATGCTTCGTATGGATGAGGTTGTTAACTCCATGAAAGACTTAGGTCTTGGGCTTGCTCAAAATGATGTTTGTGATAAGATTTTAAGATCTCTTCCTAATAGATTTAGTGAAAATATTTCTGCTATTGAGGAAGCTAAAGATTTGGATAATTTTAAAAAGGATGAGCTCCATAGTATACTTGCAACATTTGAGTTGAGAACTCAAGTGAAGGTTGATGTCAAGAAAGAGGCATCTTTCAAGGCTACCAAGAAATCCAAGGGTAAACAGCTTCAAGAGAGTGATGAGTCTTCTAGTGATGAAGAGGCATATTATAGTAAGAAAGGCAAGTTCTCTAGAAAGCACAAAAGCATGAAAAATATAAGATGTTTCAATTGTGGAAAGTTTGGTCATTATGCTACCTGATCGTATTGTTCCCAAGAATGAAAGTGATGAAGATAAACAGGATTCTAAGAGCAAGGATTCTGAAAAGCACAAGCATCACAGGAAGAACAAAGATGAGCACAACAATCAAGGAAAGAGGTATTCTCACAAGCACAAGAAGAGTTTCTACCTAGACAAAGTAAGTAAGTGTTCTAGTAGTGATAGTGAAAGTTCTTCAAGTGATGATGAAAATGAGATGTTGTTCATATCAGAAAAAGAGGAAGAACCAAAACATAGATTCATTATCATGAAATGTCTTAGATGTGGAAATTTTGGTCACCTTGAAGATGATTGTACAAATAATGATTTGGTTTCTAGTATGTATGAGGATGCTTCAGAAAACTATAAGGAAGATGCTTGTATGGTTTTTGAAAAATGTAGCACCTCTAGTGATAAGAAATCTGAAAAAGGCTTTGATGATTCAGAAAGCAAACAAATAAAGGATCTTGAAAGTGAACTTATTAATGCTCTTAGTTCTTTGAAAAAGGAAAGAAAGAAGAATGCTAGACTCAAGGATAAGTTAGATGAATTTTGTATGGAGAGAGATGATCTTATAGAAAATCTTGATTTCTCTATAGCTAAGACACAAGAACTCAAGGATGAGTTAGAGTCTAAGGTTCTTGAGTATAGTGAGTTAGAACAGAAAATGGCTTCTTTGAAAGAGAAAACTAAAGAGTACAAGGATAAGCTTTACAGGTTTCAAGATAGCTCCAAAAAGGTTAAGTCACTCATCAAAGGTCAAAGAAAGACAACAGATAAAATAGGCCTTGGTTTTGTTAAGCCACACAAGGAATAAGTTGGAGAGTCTAGTAAGAGACTCCAAAAGGAAGAGAGTTCTGATGAGGAAAGTATTTCAGATCATGAGTCCTTGAATGATAGATGAGCAAAAATAGAAAAAAGAATTCAGAATGAGAAGAAGAAGTTTTCAGGACCCAAGAGGTCAAATAAAAGAAAATTTCAAGGCAGATGTTTTGCGTGTCACAGGTTTGGTCACATGGCTTCACATTGCATGGCTCAAATGAAGAAGGTAAACGAAAATTTCAGAAGTTCTAGTTTCTTTCAAGGGTATTGCTACTCTTGTAAATAGTTTGGGCACAAGGCAGTTTATTACAAGGCACATAACAGGAACAGGTTTGGTCAGAACAGGTTTGGCCAAAACAAGTTTGGTCAGAAAAGGTTTGGTCAGAACAGGTTTGGTCAGAACTGGTGGATTCAAATAATAGGTTTACCTCAGAGAAACAACATCGTAAAGTGTTTCAAGTGCAACAATGAAGGTCACATAATCAGATAGTGTAGAGCTTAAATTTTAGATTACAGGTCCAAGGATCAATGCATGGACAAGAATAGGGATGATAACAGTGACAAGAATAGGAATATGGACAAAGAGTTCAAGAGAAGGCCCGACATGGAAGTTATAGACGCTGATGATGATCAGTACCTAATGGGAGTTTTACTCCCACCCCGAAATTAATCACCTCATCAAGAGGTGGGGGAGGGACTAAGCTAAGAGGCTCATTCTTAGTCCCGAGCCCCAAAGGTGACCCTTTGCCATTGATGACAAAGGGGGAGAGATATGAGTAAGGGGGAGAGCTTCAAGTGAAGAGGAAAGCTTCAAGTCAGGGGGAGCAAAACTTCAAAGGAATATTCTCAGTTGTGGGCTCAGTTTCTCAGTTGTTAGAAAAGTTGGTTTCAGTTTTGGATCTTGAGAAGTGTTTTCGGTAAAGGTTTGCCATCAATGACAAAGGGGGATATTGTTGGCAATTTTGGGTACTTTGGGTACATTGCCTTTGATCAAGTGTATAAGTTGTCATTGATGTCAAGAAGATTTTGAAGGAATTTGATTTGATGTCAAATAATTTGTTTTGATGAAGGTTACGGCATGACAGTTTCAAATGACTTTTGCAAACCCCATGTTGACAGAGAAAAAGGCAAGTGGAAAAATTGTCGTGATTTCGCGACATGTTGGAAGAAAAATAGAAAGCAGGAAGAAGTGTCGCGATTTCGTGACAAGTTCGAAGAAAGAGAACAAGTTGGAAAAGTACCATGATTTCGTGACATGTTGCGTTTTCGCGACTCGAAAAGTGTAGGAAGGCAAAGAAGGAAAAGTGTTGCGATTTCGTGAAATATTGCAAATAAGGTTGTACGAACGAAAAAGTGTCACGATTTTGTGACATATTGCAAGGAAGGTTGTATGGAAGAAAAAGTGTCACGATTTCATGACATAATGCAGGAGAGAGAGTCCGATAGAAAAAGTGTCATGATATCGCGACATGTCGGGTTTTCACAACTCGAAGAACAGAAAAGAGCTAAGGAGGAAAATTTTCATGATATCGCGACATGTCGCACTTTCGCGACTTAAGCAGGAGAGAGAAAACAAGTCAGAAGACAAAGTGGAAGCAAGATAAACTATCACGATTTCGCGACATGCTGCAAAATTCGAAGTGAGAATTGTCGCGATTTCGTGACATGCTGCAGAACTCGAAGTGAGAACTGTCACGATTTCACGACATGCAACAAAGGGAAGAGTTTGAAATGAGAACTGTCATGATTTTGCGACGGGTTGCAAAGAAAGCATACGAAAGTTAAAAGCATTGCGATTTCGTGACAGGTTGCAAAGAAAGCGTACGGATGCAGAAAGTGTCACAATTTTGCAATAGGTTGAAGAGAAAATGTATGGATGCAAAAAGTGTCATGATTTCATGATAGGCAGAAAAGAAAGCACATGGATGCAGAAAGTGTCACAATTTCATGACAGATTAAGATGGCAACGTACGGTTGGAGAAAGTGTCACAATTTCATGACAGAAGCAGAAAGGAGGTCGACAAAGACAGAAGTGTCACGATATCATCACAAGAGCTTAGTTGAAGTCGACAAAGGTTGAAGTGTTGTGATATCATGACAAAAGCCAAAATAAAGTGTACGGTTGCAAAGGTGTCATGATATCACGACATGTTGTAGTTTCGCGACAAAAGCTACAGAAGAGTTATAGAGGTAGTTGAAGCTGACAAAGTTAAATGTGAGCCGACAAAGTTTAGGGTTGTGCAACCGACTAAAGATCAGGGTTACATCTGACTAAGATTAAGGTTTTGATCTTGAAATTGTTATTATAAAAGGCAAGCTATTTTGAAGAGTTGTGTGCATCATTTTTGCAACGTTCGCAGATAGAGCGCAGAGTGAGAAGTTCGATCGTCGAGAGTAGAGTGCAAAATTTGATCGAAGTGTGCAGAGTGAGCGAAGATTCATGGTGAATTGTTCTAAGTGCCACTGTGATAGCACAGAGAGTGCAAAGGTTGAAGTTTGACCAAGTGCGGCTGTGATTGTGCAAAGAGAGCAGAGGGCGTAGAGAGCACAAAGGGCAAAGACGAACACGGAGTGCTGTTGTATGAGGATAGAGGTGCATTGGTTCTATGAGAAGAACCTGAGGATAGTTGGCAAGTCTTTGAGAAGGCTTGTATGCAGAGGATTTATTTGTTCAAGAGTTGGATAGATCTGACAGACAGAGGAAGACTTGTACTAGACCGACTGACTGTGTTTGGTACAGGTTGCTGAGTTGCTATGGACGTGATCATAGAAGGCAGAGGTCTCTTAGGCTAAGAATTGAGGACAAGAGGTCTTCGGTGGAAAGGAGTTCCACATGTTGGCAAGAGGTAGAGGCAATTGATCTTCTGAGGGATCATTTCCAGAGTAGAGGGGAAGGTATCTCCTTTGAGCAGAGGCTCATAAATTCAAATTGGGGAAGGTATCTCCTTTGAGCAGAGGCTCATAAATTTTGATTGGGGGAAGGTATCTCCTTTGGGCCGAGGCTCATAAACATTGTAATTGGGAAGGATTCCCAAAGAACTTTGAGATAACTTTTAGAGAAAAGTTTTGTGGATGTAGCCCAACCATTTTGGATGAACCACGTTAAAATTGGTGTCACTTTGTGGATGATATTGTGCATTGCTTTGATATTGCTTTGGGTATATTGCTTTACTATTTTGAAGTATGATGAAAAAGTAAAAAGAGGTCTTATACTGTTCACCCCCCCTCTCAGTATAAGCTTGTGTTCTTCAAACACTTGTCCCTTTCCTGGTGCTTTTAGTGGCATAAAAGGTTTAAAATGATTGTGGCATGGTGGTTATAGTGCCCTCGTTGTTTTTTTATTTACCTCATGATGATAGAGAGGTGTTTGATAAATACCAAGGTTTTGGTTTTGTTGTGCTAAAGGGTTATCAGTCTTGATAGTCCCCTTCTCAATTAGATCTTGCACTATATCCTTGAATGAATAACAATAATTAATATCATGATCTTTTTGATGGTGAAAGGTATCATATTAGTGCTCCTTTTATGACCTACCCCATGGTTTGTTTGTGTCTTTAGGTTTATTTGTGTTCGTGTAATCATTTTTGCCTCATACAACCATTGGAAGATGTTGGAAAGTATCTTAGAGAGTGGAGTGTAATTGTGAGTTGGTCTATTGTACTATTGGCATTGATGGTTGTCTATTGTGTTACCCTAATTTTGCATTTGAGGTGGGTGTGGTACCACTTGATATGCTTGTTTTTTCTATGGTGGTTGAGTGTGGGGTTGTTGGTATTGGACTTGATTTTAATTAGTCTGTGGTTGAGGCACACTTAGGACCACTTGGTTCACTTGGCTAGATTTGGACTAGCCCTAATTATTCTCCCTTTGGTTCTTATTCTGCCATTCCTTTTTTTTTAAGCTTGATATCACTCTCTTGGATTTTAATTTCCTTTATTACTTAAGCTTGGGTGAGTTATTCTTTGAATGTTCTATATTGTTGTAATTTTAATAGCAAGCTGATGGGTTTTGAGCAAATTATTTTGAATATTCTTGTGATTTCTACCATGGAGAGGGTGAATGACAATTTAGTTATAACTACAATCTAGGAAATTTCATAATCATAAACCAAATCAAATTTGAATTGACATAGGTTGAACAGGTCGGTCAATGTGGTTTTATTTCTAACATTTAGAGAGATCTACTCTAGGAATTGGTCTGCTAATTGCTCAAAAGTGTAGATACTATGGTGCAGGAAATGGTTGTACCATTCTAGGGCATCTCCTCCAAATGTTTGAGGGAAGTTTCAGAGCATAAAAGGTTAATTCTCTTGTATTCTATTTCATGCATGGATGAACGTGCCTACATGCTCTCGAGGGTCCTCATCCCCTTTGAATTTATAAAACTATGATAGTGTAAAATTAACAAGGTAATATGGTGATGGTATTGAAGTATGAATGGGGTGATTGGTTAGCTACATTAGAATGGGTTTCTAATATAACATTCCAGGTGTCTCCATGGCTAAGATGTCAATCTAGTTTTGAAAAAATTAAAATTTAAGATATTCCAATGGTGATTGAAAGCCTTGGTTTGTTTGTTGTATGTAGGTTGGGTGAGTTTGTTGCATGATGAATTACAATAATGAAATGGGGTTTTTATTGTAAAATGGATTGGTTTTGGTTGGTATTTTATGGTGTTGGATGTTCTGGTGGCATTGGTTATGGAATGGTTTTTGTTGATGAAGTGGAGGTTGTTTATGATGGGATGGAGGAATAATGGTGTGTTGGGCTGATGAAGTGGCATAGATGTTGTGAAGTGGATGGGTGGGTATGGTTATGGTTGGTGGTCACAACACCTAGGTGTCAGAGTCGGAAAATAATATTTCATTAAGCATATGCGAATTAAATAGTACAACATACACCCGGATTAGTCCGTAACAATCGAAACTAATCAAACAAACAAAGTCCTCTTTAGGTAGCAGTTAAAACAAATAGATATACCTACATAATAATGTAATAACTATAGTTTCGAGGTGTAGACCAATTGGTTCATACAAACCCCATAAGGGGGGCGGAGGTCCAAGGTTCAAATCTCGTGCTTCACCAGACTGAACACTTGTCCCTTTCCTGGTGCTTTCAGCGTTGTAAAAGTTTTAAAATGATTATGGCATGGTGGTTATAGTGCCCTCATTGTTTTTTTATTTACCTCATGATGATAGAGAGGTGTTTGATAAATACCAAGGTTTTGGTTTTGTTGTGCTAAAGGGTTATCAATCTTGATAGTCCCCTTCTCAATTAGATCTTGCACTATATCCTTGAATGAATAACAATAATTAATATCATGATATTTTTGATGATGAAAGGTATCATATTAGTGCTCCTTTTATGACCTACCCCATGGTTTGTTTGTGTCTTTAGGTTTATTTTTGTTTGTGTAATCATTTTTGCCTCATACAACCATTGGAAGATGTTGGAAAGTATCTCAGGGAGTGGAGTGTAATTGTGAGTTGGTCTATTATACTATTGGCATTGATGGTTGTCTATTGTGTTACCCTAATTTTGCATTTGAGGTGGGGGTGGTACCACTTGATATGCTTGTTTTTTCTATGGTGGTTGAGTGTGGGGTTGTTGGTATTGGACTTGATTTTAAATAGTCTGTGGTTGAGGCACACTTAGGACCACTTGGTTCACTTGGCTAGATTTGGACTAGCCCTAATTATTCTCCCTTTTGTTCTTATTCTGCCATTCCTTCTTTTTAAGCTTGATCTCACTCTCTTGGATTTTAATTTCCTTTATTACTTAAGCTTGGGTGAGTTCTTCTTTAAATGTTCTATATTGTTGTAATTTTAATAGCAAGCTGATGGGTTTTGAGCAACTCCTTTTGAATATTCTTGTGATTTCTACCATGGAGAGGGTGAATGAAAATTTAGTTATAACTACAATCTAGTAATTTTCATAATCATAAACCAAATCAAATTTGAATTGACATAGGTTGAACAGGTCGGTCAATGTGGTTTTATTTCTAACATTTAGAGAGATCTACTATAGCAATTGGTTTGCTAATTGCTCAAAAGTGTAGATACTATGGTGCATGAAATGGTTGTACCATTCTAGGGAATCTCATACAAATGTTTGAGGGAAGTTTCAGAGCATAAAAGGTTAATTCTCTTGTATTCTAAATCATGCATGGATGAACGCGCCTACATGCTCTCGAGGGTCCTCATTCCCTTTGAATTTATAAAACTACGATAGTGTAAAATTAACAAGGTAATATGGTGATTGTATTGAAGGATGAATGGGGTGATTGGCTAGCTATATTAGAATGGGTTTCTAATATAACATTCCAGGTGTCTACATGGCTAAGATGTCAATCTAGTTTTGAAAAAAATAAAATGTAAGATCTTCCAATGGTGATTGAAAGCCTTGGTTTGTTTGTTGTGTGTAGGTTTGGTGAGTTTGTTGCATGATGAATTACATTGATGAAATGGGATTTTTATTGGCAAATGGATTGGTGTTGGTTGGTATTTTATAGTGTTGGATGTTCTGGTGGCATTGGTTATGGAATGGTTTTTGTTGATGAAGTGGAGGTTGGTTATGATGGGATGGAGGAATAATGGTGTGTTGGGTTGATGAAGTGGCATAGATGTTGTGAAGTGGATGGGTGGGTATGGTTATGGTGGGTGGTCACAACACCTAGGTGTTAGAGTTGGAAAATAATATTTCATTAAGCATATGCGAATTAAATAGTACAACATACACACGAATTAGTCCGTAACAATCGAAACTAATCAAACAGACAAAGTCCTCTTTAGGTAGCAGTTAAAACAAATAGATATACCTACATAATAATGTAATAACTATAGTTCCGAGGTGTAGACCAATTGGTTCATACAAACCCCATAAGGGGGCGGAGGTCCAAGGTTCAAATCTCGGGCCTCGTCGGACTGAACACTTGTCCCTTTCCTAGTGCTTTCAATGGCGTAAAAGGTTTAAATTATTGTGGCATGGTGGTTATAGTGCCCTCGTTGTTTTTTTATTTACCTCATGATGATATAGAGGTGTTTGATAAATACCAAGGTTTTGGTTTTGTTGTGCTAAAGGGTTATCAATATTGATAGTCCCCTTCTCAATTAGATCTTGCACTATATCCTTGAATGAATAACAATAATTAATATCATGATATTTTTGATGATGAAAGGTATCATATTAGTGCTCCTTTTATGACCTAACCCATGGTTTGTTTGTGTATTTAGGTTTATTTGTGTTCGTGTAATCATTTTTGCCTCATACAACCATTGGAAGATGTTGGAAAGTATCTTAGGGAGTGGAGTGTAATTGTGAGTTGGTCTATTGTACTATTGGCATTGATGGTTGTCTATTGTGTTACCCTAATTTTGCATTTGAGGTGGGGGTGGTACCACTTGATATGCTTGTTTTTTCTATGGTGGTTGAGTGTGGGGTTGTTGGTATTGGACTTGATTTTAATTAGTCTGTGGTTGAGGCACACTTAGGACCACTTGGTTCACTTGGCTAGATTTGTACTAGCCCTAATTATTCTCCCTTTGGTTCTTATTCTGCCATTCCCTTTTTTTAAGCTTGATCTCACTCTCTTGGATTTTAATTTCCTTTATTACTTAAGCTTTGGTGAGTTCTTCTTTGAATGTTCTATATTGTAGTAATTTTAATAGCAATTTGATGGGTTTTGAACAACTAATTTTGAATATTCTTGTGATTTCTACCATGGAGAGGGTGAATGACAATTTAGTTATAACTACAATCTAGTAATTTTCATAATCATAAACCAAATCAAATTTGAATCGACATAGGTTGAACAGGTCGATCAATGTGGTTTTATTTCTAACATTTAGAGAGATCTACTCTAGGAATTGGTCTGCTAATTGCTCAAAAGTGTAGATACTATGGTGCAAGAAATGGTTGTACCATTATAGGGAATCTCCTCCAAATGTTTGAGGGAAGTTTCAGAGCATAAAAGGTTAATTCTCTTGTATTCTAAATCACGCATGGATGTAAGCGCCTACATGCTCTCGAGGGTCCTCATCCCCTTTGAATTTATAAAACTACGATAGTGTAAAATTAACAAGGTAATATGGTGATGGTATTGAAGGATGAATGGGGTGATTGGCTAGCTACATTAGAATGGGTTTCTAATATAACATTCTCGGTGTCTACATGGCTAAGATGTCAATCTAGTTTTGAAAAAAATAAAATTTAAGATCTTCCAATGGTGATTGAAAGCCTTGGTTTGTTTGTTGTGTGTAGGTTTGGTGAGTTTGTTGCATGATGAATTACATTGATGAAATGGGGTTTTTATTGGCAAATGGATTGGTTTTGGTTGGTATTTTATGGTGTTGGATGTTCTGGTGGCATTGGTTATGGAATGGTTTTTTTTGATGAAGTGGAGGTTGTTTATGATGGGATGGAGGAATAATGGTGTGTTGGGCTGATGAAGTGGCATAGATGTTGTGAAGTGGATGGGTGGGTATGGTTATGGTGGGTGGTCACAACACCTAGGTGTCAGATTTGGAAAATAATATTTCATCAAGCATATGAAAATTAAATAGTACAACATACACTCGGATTAGTCTGTAACAATCGAAACTAATCAAACAAACAAAGTCCTCTTTAGGTAGCAGTTAAAACAAATAGATATACCTACATAATAATGTAATAACTATAGTTTTGAGGTGTAGACCAATTGGTTCATCCAAACCCCATAAGGGGGGCAGAGGTCCAAGGTTCAAATCTCGGGCCTCGTCGGACTGAACACTTTTCCCTTTCCTGGTGCTTTCAATGGTGTAAAAGGTTTAAAATGATTATGGAATGGTGGTTATAGGGGCGGAGAACGTGAAGATATGTGTGGTGGATTATAGGGTGGACAGTGTAGAATACTGTGGCAGCCATAAAAGCTAGACAGCCTACCCGGATTCGTGGTGGCTACCGATTCCACCATGTAAATTTAAAAAATAAAAAATAAATAATAATAATAATAATGTAATAATGTAATAACTATATGCTTATACTCTAACATCCCCCCTTATTACATTATTTGCGTAATACTATTTATGCTAACATAACCCCATACAAAAATATTTAGGTAAAGTATATAACTGCCCCAAAACAATGAAAAGAATAAGAAGAGAAATGAAAGAATGATGGCTCATGCTTTGTCTTCAACTCTAGCTCTGGCTAATGGCTCTAGCTCTAGCTCTAAGTGTACCTTTGGATGTGTACCTCTAGGTCTATCTTAGGATCTACCTGTGAATCTACCTCTGGATCACTGCCTGTAGATCTACCTGTAGATCTACCTCTGGAACTTTGTCTCTGGGTCTATCTTTAGGTTTGTCTCTGGTTCATTATCTCTGGGATTGCCACTAGGTCTATCACTGGATTTGCCTTAGGGTCTACCATAGGTTTTACATTTTCGATAGAAGCCATACAACATTTATTTCATCATGGTCCATTGTGTGAGATTTGTCCATCCACAATCTATATGAACCTTGTTGGCCATTTTCACTTTGTACCAACAACTAGAAGAAGAGTGATTCATACATCCATATGAATCACAAGAATGTAATCTCCAACACTTAGCTGCAACATGTCCTATCTTTCCATAGTGACTATAACAATGATTTTTAGGATTTGTAGGAGATTTAGGGTTTACAAACATAGAATTACTGGTACTTGCATGTCCAATATAGCCAAGGCCTTCATGCTTCACCCTGACATTTAGCATTATTGGAGTTTTAATGCCTTGTTCCTGCTTACCTAATCTCTCACCATTGAATACCATTTTATTCATCATTTTGGATCCAAATCCTTTGGTGTGTTTTTCAAAACACCCAATTTTATCATCTTCTTCAATGCTTTTAACAATAATGCATTTGTCGCTATTGATGAGATTATGGAGCTCTTTTTGAGAAGGTTTAGTTTTTAAGTCACTAGTGTCACCAGTAAAATTTGCTACTGAAATGAGATCACCTATGGTACAACTGATATCTACCATAGAAGATATGAGGTCGCCTGTATCACAACAAGCATGTGCCACAATGGGCTGAAGGTCACTCGTGTCACAACAAGCATTCACCCTAATGGGTTGAAGATCACTTGTGTCACTACAAGCATCAACCATTTTTACCTCTGTTTCCTCACCAAATTTCCTATAGATTTTACATTGGGCCATATCAAGATTAATCAATGATATGTAGACTGTCCTTATGAATCCTATAGGGATTTCAACACCATTTTTTTGAAGGTCTTCAGAATATTCATAATCTCTGAGAATGGATTTTACACCACTGCGTAGTGTAGAAAATTTTTCATCCTCATAAAAATCCATTCCTTCCATCTCTGGTGGAAAGTAAGGACCTTTAACTGATATTTCAACAACATCAGTTTGTTTAGGGGCTTGCTTTTTCTTTGATCTACCCATTTTTAAGGTGTCGGTTGCTACCAAAAATGCACCTTTTTACAATAAAATTTTGCAAAATAATTTGACTAAGGTGTCGGTCACTGCCAAAAATGCACCCTTGTAAGTCTTCCCCCTTTTGTTTGCAAAATTATATCTCCCCTGTGTGCAAGATAGGAGATAGTGGAGAAAAAAAATATCCCCCCTTTTTAACTAAAAAAAATATATATACCGCTTAGGCAATTTGCACAATAAAAATGTTCCCCTTGAGTGGGCAAAAGTATCCCCCCTTGTTTTACAAATGTTGCCTCTTAGGCAAATTGCACCAAAAAATCCCCCCTTTTTTGCAAGTTTTAACAAGGTTTGGAGAAAAAATTAATCAAAGGTATTAAAATTTGGGTTTTAAGAGAAAATAAATATTTTTAATGTAAAAGTTGTTTTCAAAAAATATTAAAATTCTTAATTATTTAAAAAATAATAATTAAAAATCTAAAATATTTAAATGGAAAACAAAAATTAAACATTAAAAAAAAATTAAATGCAAACTTAAAAAACTAAAAAATTAAAAATATACCTTTGGAGACAAGGGGGTTTGAACCCCTAACCTTCCTGGTGGCAGTGACTTGTCTACTAATTACCAACCACCCCGGCTATCACTTTCGGTGATGATTAGTAGGGAGAAACCATTTTTTTTAGATTCACTACTCCACATTGGGCAGTGGTGCCTCTCCTCTGTAGCTCCTCTGCTCATGGGTGGCGTCTCTTGTTTAGCATCGATGTTTTCTCCAACTGTAGTACATAGTCCCGATCCATCTAGCATTGCCAGATCCTAGCCATTAGACGTTGGGGCTGTCCAGCCCATAGGTCTCGCTACTTAGCTCTTGATGAGTCGTTTGTGATAGACAATCAATGGCCAACAAAACATATCAAAATTTGCAATGTGCAGGACGTTGTCACAATTTGTTTTATTGTTCTACAACACCAAATTCGTGAAGGCTGTGCTCTTTGTCCTCAATTTAGGAAAAAAAAAATTGGTTCACCAGTCTACAAATTGACTGGATTTGGCTATTGTGACTTCACTCAAAACTCTCAATTCTTCTCCCGACTGATCATTTCAAAATGGGAAAAAGGATGCAAATTCCATTACGACATGCTAATGGAAAATCTATCCTCCAACAGACCTAGAAAAATGCAAGCTGATGATCTTTCAAAATTTATCAAACTTCAATCGTCTACTATATTGGGACTCGTCCGTCAATGTGGTTGCTGCAACATGCACTTTGCTATCTACAAATTTCATAGGGGAATGACAGATCGGTCTGCTACGATGCCTCTGTCTAGATATTACAAAATATCTGATGCCCTCAAAAACATCAAGTTTGTTTGACTCCATAACCATGCATTTTATTACTATTAGAAAACAAATTATACCCAGAATCTATCCGCAAATACAGCTTGGAAATCCTGTAGTGGATGCCTTTGTTGGCTGGATTTTTCATAGCCTGTTGCCTTCCTTAGATGTGGTAGCCATTTCTCATTCTCCCTCTCTAGAATTTCTTCTGCACTAGACAAATATTGCCTCCTACGATTTTCAATACCGCTTAACAAACACTTGGAAATCATTTGCCACTAGGCGATGATGTCTCTGAGCTTTATCATGGATGTAGACTATAAGTAATCTACTCACACCATGAATGTTTGACAATCTATGCATCCTTTGCTATGCTATGGCTGATGAGCCACATCCAAAGCACTGTAAAACACCTATTGGATAGCACCTATGCGCAATGATCTATCGAGATGTTTCTATTATATTTTATTGCTTTACTTTGCTTTCAACTTCTCGATCATCTACGGATGTATTCAGTGTTGATGTTTCGATCTGCGTGCTTTCTTGGGGCCAAAATCAATGGTCCCAAAGCATAAAGCTCTGATACCATGTCAAAGTTGGAAAATAATATTTGATTAAGAATATGCAAATTAAATAGTACAACATACACCCAGATTAGTTCGTAACAATTTTAACTAATCAAACAGACAAAGTCCTCTTTAGGTAGTAGTTAAAACAAATAGATATACCTATCTAATAATGTAATAACTATATTCTTATACTCTAACACTAGGATGGATTTTGGGTGAAGAAAGTATTTTGGATTGATATGGGTGTGTGATTGAAGTCTACTAACTATTGTAACACCCTAAAATTGACTAACATTAATCCACATTAAGTCAAAAACTTGCAAAAAATTGATTCCTAGCTGGTTACCTCAAATTTTGCACCCTCCTAGCAAGATCAGGTCTAAGCTTGATGAGATTGTAAGTATGATATCTGATAGCTATTTTAGGTATGATATCATAAGTACAATCTCATTTGAAAATTGAAAAAACCTAGTTTGGAAAAATGATAAATGAGTTACAATGTTTTTGTCTCTATTCGTCTAACTACATGGTAGTTACGGTATCAGAGCCACTGATCAGTCCCATATTGGAAGAGGTTGTAACCCATTTGTTTCTAGCCCAAATTATCCAATTTTCTTAGCTTATTTAATCATGCATTCACCCCCCCTAAATTTCTCCTAACTTGTTGATCAAATTATGCATTCTAGTCACTTAATTTTTGTATTAGTATTCATTATTTTTTTGGTTTCTTGCAGGATCGAAAGTACAATCATTGTGTTTCCGTGGTTATGATCTATGATTAGGCATATAATATCACCTAGTTAGCATCCAATATCATTTTGTGGTTATGATATCGTATACAGACTACTTAGGGGCAACTCAAAGTTCTGGTTTGCATTTCTTTAGTCTCAAATCTACATTTTATAAACATACTTACCATTTTTTGCTTCATATAGATTTTTTTTTTGATATTATCATTCTTTATGTTCACCATTTTTGCATCTAATTGCATAATTTACATGATTTTATGAATATTTACATCATATCCTATTCATATAGCACTTGATCAATTTTATACAATCTAATTTCTACTTAACAAGATCTGTATCGCATTATAATTTATCTGTTTTGCACTATATTTATGAAATTGAAAGTTTCTACTATAATCGGATCTATCGATCATTGATCAATAGATACGATCATTAATATATTGATACAATATTTAATCATACATATTATATTACCCTACAACTGTTCGATCCTGCTTGCAACAAGTAAACAAAACCTACATCAGACTTTCAAACTGAGTAAGAGTGTCAAATTTCTTTAGAATTAAGCATTTACATTAGAGTATGTTCTGTTTATTGATGTCTACTGTATTCATTGAAATTAAATTACATTTAGCATAGATTAGTTGCATTGGCCAAACTAGGTGATTGTGAGAAAACTTAAAAGAACACATAAAACAACCTCCCAAGGCGTTGAAACTACCAAGAAATGTTTACTGGTGAACCCTAAACAATTCATCAAAAAATCATAAAAGAAGGCATGATCTCAAGTGCATCTCCTCTGAGGTGTAGACCTACTATTCTTGCATTCCCCTTTGAGGCACAAATCCATTATCTTGTATGAAAGGAGTGCAAGAAATTTAGAGCTAAAACTTGCAAAAATTGATTCCTAGATGCTTACCTCAATTTTCATGCCTTCCTAGCGGGATCGAGTCTAAGCTTGACAAGATTGTAAGTACAATATCTGATAGCCATTTTAGGTATGATATTGTAAGTACAATCTCGTACAAAAACTAAAAAAACCCAATTTTTCAAAATGACAAATGAGTTACAACATTTTTTGTCTCTATTCATCTAACTGCATGACAGTTACGTGATTGGATCCACCGATCAGTCCTAGCTTCGAAGAGGTTGTAACCAATTTGTTTTTAGCCATAATTCTCTAATTTTCTTAGCCTATTTAATCAGGCATTCCCCCCCAAATTCCTCCTAACTCACTAATAAAATTTTGCATTTTAGTCGCTTAATTTTTGCATTAGTCTTCATTATTTTTATGGTTTCTTGCAGGATCGGGAGTACGATCACTGTGCATTCATGGTTACGAACTACAATTAGGCATACAATATCACCCAGTTAGCATCCGATATTGCTATGTGGTTACAATATTGTATACACACTTCTTGGGGGCAACTCCAAGTTTTGGTTTGCATTTCTTTAGTCTCAAATCTGCATTTTAGCATCATACTTAACATCTGTAACTTCATATAGAATAGCATTTTGATATTATCATTCTTAGTGTTCACCATTTTTACATATAATTGCATAATTTACATTATTTTATCCATTTTTATGTCATTTCCTATTCATATAACACTTGATCAATTTTATACAATCTAATCTCTTCTTAACAAGGTCTGTAGCGCATTGCAATTTCTCTATTTTGCATTGTATTTATGAAACTACAGGTTTCTGCTGTGATTAGATCTATCGATCACTGATCGGTAGATACAATCACAGATCGACTGATACGATCATTGATTATACATTCAATATTACCCTTCAACCATATGATCTTTCATATAACAAGTAAACATAACCTACATTAGCCTTCTCGACTAATTAAGAGTGTCAAATTTCTTCAAAATTAAGCATTTGCATTAGATTATCTTCTGTTTATTACTGTCTACTATATTCATTGAAATTAAATTACATTTAGCATATATTAGTTGCATTGGCCAAACTAGGTGATTGTGAGAAAACTTAAAATAACACATCAAACAACCTCCCAACCCTAGGCATGGAAACTACCAAGAAATATTTCCTGGTGAACCCTAAAAAATTCATCAAAAAATCACCAAATAAGGCACGATCTTAAGTGCATCTCCTCTGAGGTGTAGACCTACTATTCTCCCATTCCCATTTGAGGTACGGATCCATTAGCCTGGGGTAAAGGAGTGCAAGAATTTTAGAGCTACATTCTTTGGTGAACCCAACATGAATAACATAGGCATCTTTCTTATTTGTAAAACACAAAAAAGCATAAAAATCTATAAAAAAAACAAAAACCAAAAATATCATTAGTCAAATTTGCACATTCTAGATTTATTTCATAGATGTTAGACTTCAACATAGGAAGAGTTGTAAGCATTAATATTAGAACATTATTATCTATACAGGAAATCTCTCTAGTAGTTGAAAATTCTAGTATTCCCTCTTAAGAACAATGGACTGAGCTTTGGAAAAGATTAGAAATTATAAAAGCCAATGAACCAAGACTTAGTCAAATTAAAATATTTGACATAGCTAGAATCCTGGAGCCCAATAACGCTTATCTCTAATTTGGTATTCAAAGGGCATGTGAGAGGTGGTTAACTGATAAAATATCAAGTGTTTCTTCAATTGTTTATACCTTTGATGATCACATTGAAAATGTCATAATAGTACACAAGTTTCTAACACACATAGAAGATCAATAAATAGTCTCGAAAAATAAGATAAGATTTCACAAAAATCCTAAGGTAGTTCATTATCATGAGTATTTTCATGAACTGTACTTTTAGATAGAAAAACCTGAAATTGACAGTATCACCATAGCCCATTTTGTCAAGTTCTTGAAAGCCAATTTTCAATTTGAGGAAGAAAATTATATGTCACCTGAAGAGATTGAACCTATCAACAATATCTATAGAATATTTTAGGAATATTAAGTATAATATCTAGAACATTATAATTGTATTTTTTGCTTTGTTTTCAAAAAATATAAAAAAAACAAAAATAAAATATATTTACATATTTGTATATTTATATAGGTATATATATAACATATATACCCCAAGAACTTGAGCATATATATAGCATATATATATATTTGTAAGACAAAAACATCTTAAAAATAAAAATGACTAGAATTTTGAGAAGTGGCAAGAAACTAGAATCTGATTACATGGAGGAACAACATCAAGAAAACTTTGATGATAGAGTTCAAATAGAAGATGATAGAATTTTAGAACAAGGTGAAGAAGATAATAAAGAAGATGAAATAGATGATCCAACTAAGCCTTATATGGATGATGAAGGTAATGTCAGTTTTAAATTTATCCAACACTTTGTTGGGTTTCTAAAAGAAAACATAGATGTCATTAATCATGTGATACAAATAGAAGGTCAAATTCCTATGGGAGATTATTCAATGAAGGCTACTTTAGAGGTTGCTTTCCAGCTACATGCAAATATATTAACTTACATAAATAGAACAGATCAAGATCAAGCTGGTACATCCCAAAATATAAATCAAAATTTAAATCAAAACATAGCAAAACCACCACCAATGACAAATTCAAATTCTAAAAAAAAATAACATTCTTATGCTTCTCAAGCTCCTAATCAACAAATAGCTACATCACAAAGAGCTAAGAAAATTCAAAATACCAATCATCATCAACAAAAAGTTCAACAAAAAAACAATCCCATATAAACTTCACAACACTGTTTCCACAAATACTTTGCACAATAGTATTTCAATTGGAAATCCTCATGTGACAACACAACCTTATTATCAAATACACAACAACATGGTGCAACAAAATAAATTTTGTGGATAACCACAGGGGCTTGAAGCCATGGTTAAATAATTTTCTTCACGTCTAGACCAAATGGATGCCTATCATCGCTCATAAAGTTATAGAGAGATGCATATCCAACCCTTGGATCCTATCATGGTTTCTCAACCATACCCAAAACATTTCCCTATGTTTGTTCTTCTGATATATAAAGGAACCGAAGATCCTGTTGAGCATATTCACATTTTTTGGACAACATATCATGATATATCTTATGATGATTTGTTTTTGCTAAAAATATTCCATAAAAGTCTTGGAGGCATGGCCTTAGAATGGTATTATCAACTACCAACTAATTATTGAAATAAATTTGAAGAGACAGCAAAAATGTGTTAAGCAAGGTGCAGTAACAGTATTGTCATTGATGTCAACACAGATAGTTAGATCAGTTGATGCAGTGAACACAGTCATGATGCAGTGAACAGGAAGTTCAGAAGCTATTTAGAATATGCAACAATATTGTCATTGTTGTCAACACAGTCAGATAGATCAGTTGATACAATGGACAGGAAGTTCAGATGCTCAAAAATTATTCAGATGTAGTGGACAGGAAATTCAGAAGCAATTCAAAGTATGTACAGTGCTTTTCCAAGAAGATTGAAGTGACCCATTTGTAAAATATCAAAGAAAAAGACAAGTAAGAAAAGTGTCGCGATATCATGACATATACAGCAGGCAAGAAAAACTGTCACGATTTCACGACATGTTAGAGGAGAGAGAAAAAGTTGGAAAAACTGTCACGATTTCATGACATGTTTGAAGAGAGAGAAGCAGCAGGAAAAACTATCGTGATTTTGCAACATGTTAGAAGAGAGAGAAGCAGGGAAAACTGTCGCGATTTCACGACATGTTGGAAGAGAGAGAAGAAGCAGGAAAACTGTCACGATTTCATGACATGTTGGTAGAGAAAAAGGCAAGTGGAAAAACTGTCACGATTTCGTGACATGTTGGCAGAGAAAAAGGCAAGTGGAAAAACTATCGCGATTTCGCGACATGTTGGCAGAGAAAGAGAGCAAGTTGAAAAGTGTCACGATTTCGCGACATGTCACATTTTTGCAACTTGAAGAGAGCAGGAAGGTAGAGAAGGAAAAGTGTCACGATTTTATGACATATTGCAAGGAAAGTTGTATGGACAAAAAAGTGTCACAATTTCGCGACAAGTCAGAAGACAAAGAGGAAGCAAGATAAAGTGTCACGATTTCGCGACGCGACGTGCTGCAGAAGAGAGAGTCTAAAGTGTGAACTGTCATGATTTTGTGACAAGTTCGAGGAGAGAGAAAGTAAAATGACATTTGTCATGATTTTGTGACATGCTATAGAAGTCGAAGTGAGAACTGTCGTGATTCTACGACATGTTGCAAAACTCGAAGTGAGAATTGTCATGATTTCGTGACATGCAAAAAAGGGAAGAGTTTGAAATGAGAACTGTCATGATTTCACAACAGGTTGCAAAGAAAACATATGAAAGCTAAAAGCATCACGATTTCGTGATAGGTTGCAAAGAAAGCATACATAAAGTTGATAGCGTTGTGATTTCGCGACGGGTTGCAAAGAATGCGTACAGATGCAGAAAGTGTTACGATTTCACGATAGGCAAAAAAGAAAGCAGACGCAAGCCGAAGTGTCATGATTTTGTGATAGAAACAAAAGGTAGGTATTCAACAAGAGAAGTGTCACGATTTCATGACAAAAGCAAAGAAGTGAAGTATGAAAGCAGAAGTGTCATGATTTCATGACAAAAGCAGAGAGCAAGACCTCAAAAGCAGAAGCATCACAATTTCACAACAAAAGCTAAAGACGAAGTCTATAGAGAGAGAAGTGTCGTGATTTTGTGACAAAAGCAAAAGGATAGGTACAAAAATAGAAAGTGTCACGATTTCACGATAAAAGCGAAGACAAATTTTATGAAGGCAGAAGTGTCGCGATATCGTGACAAAAGTGAAGAAAAATTCTGCAGAGGCAGAAGTGTCAAGATTTCATGACATGCTGAGTTTTTGCTGGTGCAAGCCAAGAAAAGAGACAAGGAGGTGAAAGTGTCACGATTTCGCAATATGCTACGTTTTCGTAGGTACAAGCCAAGAAAAGAAGTATGATGGTGAAAGTGTAGCGATATCACTACATGTATTCTCGCAGGCCAAAGTTGAGAGAAAGCGTACGGAGAAAAAATTGTCCCGATATCATGACATGTGTTTTCACAGGAAACTAAAGATTTACAGAGGCAGTTGAAGTCGACAAATACCGACGTTAGCTGATGGAGATTAGGGTTTGTAGCTGACCAAGATTAGGGTTTGCATTTGCATAATCAGCCAACTACAATTAAGGTTTTCATCTTGAAATCTCTAGTATATAAGGAGGGTTGTTTGGAGAATTGAGATAATTGATTAGAGAGAAGAAAAGTGTGTGATATGCGGCTGTAAGAGTGCAGATAGCTTAGAAGCGACGAGATGATGGCGAAGTGCGTAAAGTGAGTAAGTCATGTTGAATCATGCTAAGTGCAAAATTTTCTAATAGAGCAGAGTGGGCGAAAGGAAGAAGATGATCGTGTAAGTTTGGCTATAGTAGTGTAGCATATTGTGCGAAGTGATTGCGTAGAAAGAGCAGAGTGCGCAGAGAGCACAAAGGTGAAGTAGACCAGTCAGGGTCTTGCAAAAATGAAGGTATCTTACAAACAAACTCATAGATTCAATTTGAAGTCTAGGTTACATCTTGGCATCAGGGGTTGGTGCTCCTTCCAGTTGGTGCTGGTAAATCAGGGGTTGATGCTCCTTTTTGTAGATGTAGATAAATAAGGGGTTTTTGCTCCTTCTAGTGGGTTTTGGTAAATGATTGTAAAGTTGGTGCTTTGCAATGGGCTAGATTTGGATGGTAGTCCAAGCAACCATTCTTTTTGAGGGGTAGCCATTTTGGTGAACCTCATTAAAATTTTGTGTTGTATGATGTTCTCTTGATGTTCTTGCAATATCTATTTATAAGTTTTAACTGTTGCTATTTTTAGAGCTGTTAATTCAGAAATAAAAAGCTACACTAATTCACCCCCCTCTCAGTGTCGTACTAAGTACAACAATTAGTATCAGAGCCAATTTCCCTTCAAAGGCTAAATCATCTAGGGTTGATCTTGGATTAGTACGTAATGGGTAACAAGAATAGATCTTCCACCAAAAGGGCATCTTAGTCAGTTACAGTTCTTGTAGAAGAGAAAATTGAACCAGAAGAGGTTGAAGGTTGTTTATCAAACAAAGCACCTTTGTTTGATGGAACAAATTACATGACCTGGAGAATCAGGATGCAGGCACATCTTTGTGCTTTGGGGTACTATGTTTGGGATTCAGTAATCAATGAATGCACAATACCCATCACACCTTCAACCGATGCTGCTGGTAAGGATCTAGTTGAGAATAACTCAAAAGCAATGAATGCTCTCATGTGCGGATTAGTGGATAATGAACAGGTAAAGATTAAGAGTTGTAAAACTGCAAAGGAAATATGGGACAAACTGAGGAGCATTCATGAAGGAAACAATGAGAACATAGAGATATATATGCTGAAAGCTAATGAAGTCCTAGAGGATGATTCTAAAAGAGAAACAAAAAAGGAACATAAATGTGATGAAGAAGAAATTGATGCAGAAATAAATTTGAAAGAGAAATTAATTGCAGCTCTGGATGAATTGAATATCAAAAGAAAAAGGAATAAGGAAATCTCAAGAAAGCTAAAGGATGCAAATGAAATAATAACCAGTTTGAAAGTACAGGTGGAAGAATTCAAAATGATTGAAGAAAATCTTAGGTCACAGATCAATGAGAAAGAGATTGGTTGCTGCAAATAAGAGGAAGAGATTATTTCATTGAAGAAACAACTAGAAGAGGCCAATTCAAATCTCAAATTCGAGAAGAGCACAGAGTTGCTAGATAAAATGTTAAGGCAACAAAGAAGCTCCACGGCTAAGCTTGGTCTTGGATTTGAAGCTGAACAACCCTCGTCTTCCAAATATGCAAAAAAAGGAAAGTTCACAGTTGAAGGATCAAAGCGAGAAAAGTCTGAAGCTGAACAACCCTCATCTTCCAAATATGCAGAGAAGAAGAAGTTCAAGGTTGAAGCTAAATCTTCAAAAGGAAGAAAGCATCAAAGAAGATCTAAAGGAAAGCAACCACAGCAAAAGAGGTTCTCTTACTCTCACTCTTTTAATAATAATGCTTTTAATGGCTATTGTTCTAAATGCAACTGCTATGGTCACAAGGCAATTTATTGTGGACTGAACAATAGATAAAAAAGTTATGCTGATAAAAACACATCTGCTTTCCTGAGTGAACACCCTGTGCAATGTTTTAAATGTAATGGCCATGGGAACATAGCAAGGTGTTGTCCAAGCACTTTTGTATCCAATCTAAGACAAGACCATAGATTTCATCATACACACAGAATGCAATGTAGACAGGGAATAAAACATGTGCAATGTTTTAAATGTAATGGTCAAGGGCACATAGCAAGGTTCTGTCCAAGTACTTCTGTATCTAATCTAAGGCAAAACCCTAGATTTCATCAGAAACAAAGAGGGCAACACAGATAGGGAACATATCATGTGCATAAAAGAAAAGAAAATATTCATCCATCAAGAATGCACAAGAGACAACCCTACAAGAGAAATTTTCAAGATCACGAACAAGGGCAAAATAGGGAAGTAATTGAAAAACTCAAGCCAATGTTCAGGAAAGTCTGGATAAAGGTAGAAGAAAGGAAATCGTGTCTCCTTGGTCTAAAGGAGGCTACTCCACCATTGCTCTAAGCAACTCCAGGTGCCACATCCTCAGGGGGAGCAATATTAAATTTTTATTTTAATGCTCCTATATATTTTTCTGGGTATCTGAGGATGAAAGACCAGCAGTCGGGTTACTATTGTATAGTTGTCAAGTGTGTTGTCAGTTCATGTAGTTGTGTGTGGAAGTGCCATGAATGATAGTGATTGAATTGAGAATCGTCACCATTGGTAGTATTGCTTATATCATTGTTGTTTTGTTGATGGTTCTTACTGCCACTGTTCATAGCTATGGATTATAATAGTTTAGATTGTTTTTGTTTGATGGAAGAATGCTTGCCCTAGCTGCGTATTTGTGTTTTGATAATAGCAACATGTTTTTGTTTGATGCTTTGATGTGAAGATTGTCATATCTTTCATGACACCTTGGTGAATATAATTAATTCACAGACAGTTTCGTTTTAACTGTTGATAAAATGCCAATCCAAGGATAAGAAGTATGAGGCTGAGTAAGGTGCACTATGGTTGGCCATAAAGTGTTTGACAAAATATCTTCTCCTAATTTGCACAGTTGAAAGTAAGGTGTGATCTGTAGTAACTATAGAAAACTTAAATCATGTAGTAAATATAAAAAGGAATTTGGTTGTGCTGCAGTACAGTGTTGGACAAAAGTTGGTGTAAATCCCAGTTTTTGGATATTGAAGATTGTTTATGCATTAAAATCATTGATGAGTTTTCTTTGGGTGAATGCATAATTCTAGTTGAGGAAAAGGAAGCATTTTGCACTAGGGTTTGCGTTAGTAAGTCTTGCTACTTGCATTGAGATGGTGAAACCCTTAGTTGGTTGTTTTGAGATTGATGGTTGAGTTGCTTTCATAAGAGGTTGTTTTGATCAAGTTAATGCTTTACTTGATACATGATTTGGGCTTACTCCATTGAGATTGATTTCAGCAAGTTATTCTTTGCATTGGTGATTTATGTTGGTGGCTGATTTGTTCAAATACCTTTGGAAGGAAAAGGATGTCTACTAGTTTCCTTTTCATGTAGTGATTGGTTGAATGCTTCAAGGTTACTCTTGAGTTGAATGATGTTGATTAAACCTTGTCTATAAGCATTGTCATTAAAGCCCTAATTGGTTGAGAAAAGGTATTGGTTGTGGAAATAACATGAGTATCATTGTTATATGAGTTATTGCATGGTTGGCAATTGTTGGGTTGTGTTTCATGTTCTTGAGAAAAGCATACTACATCTATCTTATTCTTTTGAGATTGAGATTGATGTGAGATTGAGATTGGGAGTTAAGTATAGAACATATTGAGTCTCTAAAAATTCTCTTTATGCTTCTATAAGGTTGATGAATCACATTGGGTCTCTAACAATTCTCTTTGTGGGTTCATGCTAAGCAAGTTTTTCTTGATGACCCATTTGCAAAAGATCAAAGAAAAAGACAAGTAAGAAAAGTGTCGCAATATTGCGACATATACAGCAGACAAGAAAAACTATCAAAGATTTCATGACATGTTAGAGGAGAGAGAAAAATTTGGAAAAACTGTCGCGATTCCATGACATGTTTGAAGAGAGAGAAGCAGCAGGAAAAACTTTCATGATTTCGTGACATGTTAGAAGAGAGAGAAGTAGGGAAAACTGTCGCAATTTTGTGACATGTTGGAAGAGAGAGAAGAAGTAGGAAAAACTGTCATAATTTTGTGACATGTTGGCAGAGAAAAATGCAATTGGAAAAACTGTTGTGATTCCGTGACATGTTGGCAGAGAAAAAGGCAAGTGGAAAAACTATCGTGATTTCATGACATGTTGGCAGAGAAAGATAGCAAGTTGAAAAGTGTCACGATTTTGTGACATGTTGCATTTTTGTGACTTGAAGAGAGCAGGAAGGCAGAGAAGGAAAAGTGTCACGATTTCGTGACATACTGCAAGGAAAGTTGTACGGACGAAAAAGTGTCATGATTTCATGACAAGTCAAAATACAAAGAGGAAGCAAGATAGAGTGTCATGATTTCACGACGTGTTGTAGAAGAGAGAGTCCGAAGTGTGAACTGTCACGTTTTCATGACAAGTTTGAGGAGAGAGAAAGTAAAATTAGATCTATCACGATTTCATGACATGTTGCAGAATTCGAAGTGAGAACTATCGCGATTCCACGACATGTTGTAGAACTCGAAGTGAGAACTATCATGATTTCATAACATGTAACAAAGGGAAGAGTTTGAAATGAGAACTGTCGCGATTTCGTGACAGGTTGCAAAGAAAACGTACAAAAGTTGAAAGCGTCGTGATTTCGTGATAGGTTGCAAAGAAAGCGTACGAAAAGTTGATAGTGTCGCTATTTTGTGACAGGTTACAAGGAAAGCGTACGAAAGCCAAAAGCGTCATGATTTTGCGATAGGTTGCAAAGAATGCGTACAGATGCAGAAAGTGTCATGATTTCATGACAAGAAAAAAATAAAGCAGATGCAAGCCAAAGTGTCACAATTTCATGATAGAAACAAAAGGTAGGTCTTCAACAGGAGAAGTGTCGTGATTTCATGACAAAATCAAAGAAGTGAAGTATGAAAGCAGAAGTGTCATGATTTCATGACAAAAGCAGAGAGCAAGACCTCGAAAGCGAAAGCGTCATGATTTTGTGACAAAAGCTAAAGATGAAGTCTACAAAGGGAGAAGTGTCATGATTTTGCGACAAAATCAAAAAGATAGGTACAAAAATAGAAAGTGTCACGATTTTATGACAAAAGCGAAGACAAATTTTATGAAGGCAAAAGTGTTGTGATCTCGCGATAGAAGTGAAGACGAAGTCTATAGAGGTAGAAGTGTCATGATTTCGCGACATGCTAAGTTTTTGCTGGTGCAAGCCAAGAAAAGAGACAAGGAGGCGGAAGTGTCACAATTTTGCGACATGCTACATTTTTGCGGGTACAAGCCAAGAAAAGAAGTATGATGACAAAACTGTAGCGATATCGCTACATGTTGTATTCTCACGAGCCAAAGCTGAGAGAAAGTGTATGGAGGAAAAAGTGTCACGATATCGTGACACGTTGTGTTTTCACGGCAAACTAAAGAGTTACAGAGGCAGTTGAAGCTGACAAAGACCGACGTTAGCTAATGGAGATTAGGGTTTGCAGCCGACCAAGATTAGGGTTTGCATTTGCATAATCAGCCGACTACAATTAAGGTTTTCATCTTGAAATATCTAGTATATAAGGAGGGCTATTTTGAGAATTGAGATAATTGATTAGAGAGAAGAAAAGTGTGTGATATGCGGCCGTAAGAGCGCAGATAGCACAGAAGTGGCGAGATGATGGCAAAGTGCGCAAAGTGAGCAAGTCATGTTGAATCAAGCTAAGTGCAGAATTCGCTAATAGAGCAGAGTGGGCGAAAGGAAGAATATGATCATGTAAGTTTGGCTGTAGCAGTGTAGCATATTGTGGGAAGTGATTGCACAGAAAGATCAGAGTGCATAAAGAGCGCAAAGGTGAAGTAGACCAGTCAGGGTCTTGCAAAAATGAAGGTATCTTACAAACAAATTCATAGATTCAATTTTAAGTCCAGGTTACATCTTGGCATCAGGTGTTGGTGCTCCTTCCATTTGGTGCTAGTAAATCAGGGGTTGAAGCTCCTTTCTGTAGATGCATATAAATAAGGGGTTGTTGCTCCTTCCAGTGGGTGTTGGTAAATGATTGTAAAGTTGGTGCTTTGCAAGGGGCTGGATTTGGATGGTAGTCCAAGCAACCGTTCTTTTTGAGGAGTAGCCATTTTGGTGAACCTGGTTAAAATCCTATGTTGTGTGATGTTCTCTTGATGTTCTTGCAATATCTGTTTATAAGTTTTAACTGTTGCTATTTTTAGAGCTGTTAATTCAGAAATAAAAAGCTACACTAATTCACCCCCCCTCTCAGTGTCGTACTAAGTACAACAAAATGTTTGTTCACCAATTTAGTGCATACATATAAAGACATATCACCATTAAGGATTTATACAACTTGAAACAAGGGAAATATGAGAGCTTTGTAGATTCCCTAGCCAAATGGAGGCAACTTCTATGAAAATTGCATTTTGCTTTACCTCATCGAGAAATGTTCGAAATATTCATTGGAAATGTACAAGAACAATTATCCTATGGACTGGCTACAACTACAGTGACCTCTTTTTATCAAGATATAAACTTAGAAAGAAGGTTAGAATATGCCCTTATCAAAAGAGGTAAATTTAAGAAAAATGATGAAGATAAAACTTCCAAAAACCAATATAAGAAAAAACAAGTAGTAGGTGATGGAGTCACTGATAGTAGAAACACCTCAAACATCAATACTACAGAAGCTGTAAAGAAATTTTTATTGAATATTCTTGATAAACCTACAAGAGAATTCATAAAATTAAATCAACCCTTAACCATGATTTTTCCTCAATTATTAGAACAAGGTTTAATCCGGTTGCCAGAAATATGACAATCGGATACCATTCCAGCTGGATATAGGGCTGATATACATTGTAATTTTCATCAAGTGAACGAACATTCAACTAATTATTGTAATCATTTGAAATATATGATACAATATTTTATTGATAAAGGTAAAATGGAAGTACAACAATTCCTCACAAACAATAATACTCAAAAAATACCCAAAAATAACGAACTCAAAATGCAAATCAAAACCTAAATATTTTTCAACATCCTTTACCCAAACATGGTAAAGAGGTTTTAAATCAGTTAGAACATCATAATGTTCCTCCTCCAACTCGATATGTAGGAACCATTAGTAATTTTTTACCAAAACAAGATTTACAAACCTCCTATGTACCTACTCTATCTGTAGTCACAACTAGACAAATGCAATATTTTCAATCCTCATATTTGCAAGGTACAAAAAGTGACACACAAAGTGAGATAGAAAGTGAAATAGACATCACCTCAAATAATTCCAATAATTCTGAAGATGAGTCAGATCAATTTCTTCCCATAATAGATTTATTAGTTCCAAAAGAACCATTCCCTAGGAGAATGACAACTCGATCCTCTTCTTAACAAATGCTTTCAAATGAACAAGCAAAAAATACTAGATCTCATTTTAGTCATTTGTAAAAAAATAATGTTGTAGGTACTATTGGAGCCATCACTAAAAAACAAACCAAAAATTAAAATTCTCAATCACAAACTCAAACTCAAAATAAGAAATCAAATCCATTTGTGTTAAAAGCACCTACAAAAGGAAATAATATGTCAAATACACAACAAAAATATTCTTATGATATTAATGAACAATTGGCAAATATCACAACTAGAATTTCTCTTTTGGATATTTTAAGAACTTCATCTATCCATAGAGAGAAATTAATGAATACCTTAAGCAAAATTATGGTACCTCAAAATATAGAACTTGATGTTGTGGTAAATGTTGTGATTTCTCAAGGAACAAATTATATATATTTTCAAGATAAGGACATTCCTCCTCAAATCATGTATAAAGATAATCCTCTATACATCATAGCATTAATGGGGGACGTAGGAGTTAAAAGAGTTTTAATTGATAATGTATCATCATTAAACATATGCACATATGACTTTTTCTAAATATTTGGATTTAGAAATTAATATTTAAAAAGAACTGAAATGATTATCAAAGCATTTAATGATGAAACTCAAGAAACATGTGGAGTATTATCGATTCCATTGCAAGTTGGTCCAAGGATATTAGATACGACCATGTTTGTTGTACATTGCCCAACATCATACAACATACTTATAATTTTACCTTGGATCAATGCAATGAGAGCGATACCCTCTACATTACATCAATGTGTTAAGTTTGAGTTTAAAAACCAACTAGTTACTATCCATGGTGATACTAGACGATTTGACATGTGTGCTATGGCATAACTAATAAGAGTCCCATTTTTTCTTGCTATGTCTTCAAAAAACCCTAGTCTACCTTCATCATCTAAACCCACACCATCTAAATCTAAAAATAAAGAAGATTGTCCTTCTACTTCATATCCTCTTTCGGATGAAGTATTACCGGATTTATCTTCACTACTCACACATTTAGAACATAATAATTTTTCCACTCAAGATTCCTTGGTGTTATCTCAATTACCGCCATCTCCCCTAACGATGGGCTTACAAAAAAATTTGGGAAGTATCTATCATGTTGGTAGGTGTGCCTTTGTCTACACAAGGTGTGATTATGGTAAAATTAATATTATGAGTGTCACAATTGATAAAAATGGTTTTGCTAAATGTTACTTTTCTAATGGATATATACAATCAAAATAAATAATGTGTAACATGGGTTATAGAGGTAAAGGTTTGGGGCCTCTTGAAAATGGAATACAGGAACCTTTAGAAGTTGAGGAATGGCCTACCCAATATGGTATTGGTTATATTCCTACAAAAACCCAACCATTACCATTTGAGTATGATGATCAACTTATAACATATCAAGAATATTTAGCACATCAATAATTTTTCAAACCAAGTAGGAGGATATACTCTTATAATATGTTATCAATAGTCTACCAAGACATGATTGTTGAACCAAATGAATATTTGGAGGGAGATATATTTCATGATATTTCTTTTTATGAAGTTTTAAAGAATAAATTCTTCTTTTATGGGTCTACACCATGTATAGCCCATATTGAACCAACCACCCCTCAAGAAGAGATAGCTAAGTTAGCCTTAGAAGAATTACAAGAAATGGGTGTATCACCCACACCACTCAATTTTGAATGAGACTTAAATATTGTGGTAGAAAATATTTTAAAAGTCAACATTGGAAAAGAAGAAAACCCTTGCATGGTCAAAATTGGTGCAGAATTAAGTGAAGAAAGATCAAATATTTCTAATAGAATATGTTGATATTTTTGCTTGTGCATATATAAATATGCCATGGCTAGACTCTTTTGTGGTCATGAACCATCTAGTAGTGCACCCTGATGCAAAACCTGTAAATCAATAACTTAGAAAAATGCATCCCAAAGTAGCGCTGCTAGTTAAAAATGAGAGAAATTTTTTAATGTAGTTTTTATCCAAGCTATTGACTATGCTGATTGGATATCAAATGTTGTTCCAATAACCAAAAAAGAAGCCACTAAAATTAGGGTTTGTACTGATTTTAGAGACATTAATATTGCATACCCTAAGGATGACTTTCCTCTCCCTAATATGGATCAAATAATATATTTTATAGCTGGGAGTGGGATGTTATCCCTCATGGATGATTTTTTAGGATACGACCAAATACGAATAGCTCCTAAAGACCAACCTAAAATAGTTATCATCACACCTTGGGGAAAATTCTGCTAGAAAGTAATACCCTTTGGTTTAAAGAATGTAGGAGCAACATATCAAAGAGATATGATGTATATCTTTCATGATATGATGTAGGAAATTCTACATGATTATGTAGATGATATTATAGCTTGTTCAGCTAAGTAAGACGAACATATTAATGATTTAATAAAAGTGTTTGACAGACTAAGAGAATATATGATTCGCTTAAATCCAAAAAAATGTGTATTTGGAGTTAAATAAGGAAAATTGTTAGGGGTTATTGTTTCTATGTGTGCTATAGATATAGATCCCCTTAAAATTAAGGCTATCATTGATATGCCACCACCTAAAAACATATCATAATTAAGATGTTTACAAGGTAAATTACAGTCTACTCATCGCTTCATTGACAAGTTGGCAGGTAAAACCAAACATTTTATTAAGTTACTTAAGAAAAAAAAATCATTTCAATGGGATGATGAATTTAAATAAGCATTTGAAAACCTTAAACAATATCTTCTTAATCCTCCAATGCTTATTCCTCCTATATCAGATTGTCCTTTTATTTTGTACATTTATGCTTCTGAACTTGCACTTAGAGCAATTTTGGATCAAATTGATGATGATAAAAAATAATGAGCCACATATTATATAAGTAGAACATTAATAAACCATGAAACCCGTTATACTTCATTAGAAAAGCTTTGTTTGGCAGTTTTGTTTTCTTTGTAAAAATTGCACCATTATATGCTGAGTCAGAAAACATTTGTCATTTCTAAGTCTGATCCATTAAGGTACTTGATGAGTAGACCTTACTTTTTAGGGTGCACAACTAAGTGGGTTATTTCTCTAAATAAGTTTGAACTCACATTTATTAGCTAAAAATATATTAAAGGCCAAGTTATAGTTGATAAATTAGTTGCTGCTCTTGTAGAATATACCCATTCTATAACTATAGAATTCCTTGATGAGTGTCTTAACTCAGAAGAGGATCTTTTTGAATATTGGACTTTGTATTTTGATGGAGCTACATGCATGAGCTGTGCAGGTGCATGTATTATATTAATATCCCCACAAAAGCACATTATTCCTTTGTATTTTAAACTTTAATTTGCTTGTACTAATAATACTACAAAGTATGAGGCTCTAATCCTTGGGTTACAAGCCGATTTAGCCTTAAAAATTAAAGTTTTATTAGTCTTTCGAGATTTTCAGCTTGTGATAAATCAAATTAATGAAGTTTATCAAACACAAGATGATAAAATCCATACTTATAAAGAGTATGTTCTTAAGATTATTTCATTATTTGAGAAAGTAACTTTAGAAGCCATCCCTCACACTAGCAATCATTATACCGATGCCATGGCTATTTCTACCTCTTTGTTACCTTTGGAGTTGGATGATGAATAAGATACTATCATTATTCACCAACTCCAAGAACTAGCTTCCTCTAAGTCATATCTAGAGCCATTAGATGTAATTTTAATTAATTAAATAACCCCAGAACCTTGGTAAATAGATATCTTTAATTTTATCCAAAAATAGACCTTCCCAAAAGGATTAGATAGAAACAACATAGGCTGTAATGTAAGAAAGTTATTCGCTTTGTAATTATTGGTAATACCCAATAAAAAATATCTTTTGAAGGTATCCTATTAATATATATCAATATAGAAGAGTATAAGAAAGCCTTAAGTGAAGCCCATGATGGATCATGTGGAGGACACTTTAGTGGAAGTGCCATTGCTAAGAAGCTCCTTCGAATGGGATATTTTTGGCCTTCTATGGAAAAGGATGCTAATGATTATGTGCATCATTATGAAAAGTGTAAAATATTTGCAGACCTTGTCCATGCTCTTGCTCAGGAACTCCAAGCTATTTCTTCTCCTTGGCCCTTCTCTAAATGGGGTTTAGACATCATTGGTAAAATAAATCCTATTTCTTCTTATGGTCATAAATTTATTATAACAACAACATAGTATTTTAATAAATGGGTAGAATCTATACCATTAACTTCTTGAACATGGGTTCAAGTATATAAATTCATCTTTAATCAAATCATCCGTATATTTGGAATCCCATCAACTCTCATATATGATAATGGAACATGCTTTAAGAACAAATATGTTAAGAAATTATGTCAAAAATATAAAATTCAACATTGATGTTATACTCCTTATTATCTGCAAAAAAATAGCCAGGTTGAAGCTTCTAATAAAACCTTGATCAAAATCCTTAAAATATTGGTTAATAAATTAGGCCGTGACTAGAATATGCAATTATATTCTGCCTTATGGACTTATCTAACTAGTGTTTGTACTCCTATAGACGCTTCACCTTTTGTCTTGGTCTATGGTGATGAAGCAATTTTTCCATTTGAGTTAGAAGTTCCTTCTCTATCTCTCCTACTTCAAGATGCTGAAGTAAGGGATGAATAATGTTCTGGTAGATTAAGTTAGTTGGAGCTTCTAGATGAGAAGCATATTCATGCTCTAAAGCATCTTCGCTCTTACCAAGACAAACTCAAATGATCATATGCTAAGAAAGTCCATAGTTGATCTTTTGAAATTTGTAATTTAGTACTTAGAGAAAATAAAAAAAATACTAATGCTAGAAAATATTTAAAAGGTAAATTTCAACCTAATTTGCTTGGACCATTTGTCATCACTACTAAATTTGGATCAGGTGCATATCGCTTGGCCACCTTGTAGGGAAAATATCTTAAGGAGACAATGAATATCATGCATCTCAAAAGATATTATGCATAAAGAAAAAATAAAATTCATCTTTGTATATATTTATAAATAACTTCTTCATTAGTTTGCAATTATCATCAAAATAACCATAAATGTTGGACATTTTGAGTCCTCTAAGTCAAAGTTGTCATTGATGTCACCTGATAGAGTTATCACTCATCTAAAGGAATTCGGAAAGAAATAAAGTCACCCAATTCATCTAGGAAAAAGCTTCATCAGTACAAAAGTGAAAAGAAAAAGGCTCCATAATATTTTAATATTATTGGGAACACATGTTAAGTGATTGATTTATAAAAACCCAAGGTGGGTTATTGCAAAGGTTAAAAAGGATGTTTAATAATTATTTATAAATTATTTAAATTCACAAGGAATTTAAATTTTATAAATAATATTTAATTATATCAAGATTGGGCATTAAGACCAGGTTCTAAGGTTTAATTAAATTAAACCTAAGGTTGGTTCTTTTTCATTTATAATATTTAAATTTAAATTTAAATTTAAATTAATTAAAAATTAAATATCATGCCGACCTAGAAATTATTTGAAGCGCTAACGTGATTGAAAAATAGGACAAAGGTATTATATAAATGCCATCAAAAACATTTACCAAGGCATCCCTTGCAATTATTATTCGAAGCGCATGCGAAAAGGTTTTGTTTTTCGAAGGCCTTACGATTTACGTAAAGGTTAAAGGTGTGAAGGTTCGGAGGCTCTAAGCACAAAGGCTAGCTTGGCCTAGTGGTATGTTGGCTTGGTACTAAGGAGGAGGTCACACATTTGATTCACGTGAGGCCTTTTGGATTGCAAGGAAGAAGCGCTTGAAGCACTTGTTTTTTTGAGGAGTGCTATTCACAAAAAATTTATGGTGGACGTGTTATTTTAGACACATCAAGGCGCATGGCCCAATGGTAGCTTGGTTGCGGCTAAACTCAATTATACTATCACAGATAAGGATTTTCTTGTAGTAATACATGCTCTTAACAAATTTCATTATTACATTACATCTTATCAGGTTTTTGTACACATTGACCACTCATCGATCAAATATTTGATAAAAAAACCTAGGATTAGTGGAAGAATTATGAGATGGTTGTTGCTTTTTCAAGAATTTAATGTGAGTGGACAAGCCAAGAAAGGACAATGTGGTAACTAATTTCTTATCTAGGTTAACACATCTAGACTATTTAGCTATAGAAGACCAAATTTTATATGAGCATTTGTTTGCTCTAAATGATTAGATACCCCGATACGTAGATATGGCTAATTATTAGCCACTGGTAAAGTATCCCTTGCACTTTTACCTCATGAAAAATAGACTTTATTTGATAAAAATGTAGATTTGTCATTGATTGATGGGTGCCTATTTAAAATAGGGCATGATCAGCTCATGAAAAGATGTGTTGCTATGAATGAAATAACTAAAATACTGAAGTCTTGACATGATGAAACTTGTGGTGGTCATTTTGTGGGAAAACAACTACATATAAAGTGTTGTAGGCTGGTTATTACTGGCCTTCACTATTCAAAAATGTAGCCAAACATGCCAGCCAATGTGATCAATGTTAGAGGATGGGTAGACCTACTCTCAGATACGAGATTCCACTCCAACCACATGTTCACATTGAGCCATTTGATAAATGGGGGATAGGCTTCGTAGGACCTATTAATCCATAGTCAAGAGGTGAGAGGTATATCCTAGTTTGTACTTATTATGTGACTAAATGGGTTGAAGTGTAGGCTTTGCATGATTCAAAGGAGAAAACTATAGTATATTTCTTGTATTCATAAATTTTTACAAGATTTGGGGTTCCAAGGGAGATCACAACTGATCAAGAACCTTAGTTTACTTCAAGGATGATTCAGAAACTCATGCAATAATACAAAATCAGGTATAACAAAACCACTCCCTACCATCTACAAGTGAATGGGAAAGTTGAGGTGACCAACCAAGAGTTGGAAAATATTATGATAAATATAGTGCATCAACATAGGAAGCATTGGACTACTAGATTACCAGAAGTACTTTGGGCCTACAGGACCACCTAGAAGACTACTACTAGTTTCACACCATTTAAGTTTGTCTATGGGAAGAGTGCCATGATGCCTATAGAGTTTGAAGACAAAAAATATATATATATATGTATATGTATATGTATATATATGTATATGTATATGTATACATGTATATATATATATATATGTATGTATATATATATATATGTATACATATATATATATATATATGCATACATATATATACATATATGTATATATATATATGTATATATGTATATATATATATATATATGTATACATATATATACATATATGTATATGTATATATAGATGTATGTATGTACATATATATATACATATATGTATATATATGTACATACATACATACATATACATATAAACAGGTTGCTACGCAAGGAAGTCCCCTTTCATTGGGACGAAGAATGCCATAAAGCCTTTGCAGAGATCAGAAATTATATGGCAACACCGCCAGTATTGGCTCCACCAAGGCCAGACATATCATTTTTACTATATATATTGGCTATTTATTTTGCACTGGGCACCATGTTAGCCCAAAATAATGCACAAGACAAAGAGCAAGCCATATATTACATTAGTCCCACCTTGGTGAGTTATGAGCTAGGATATGCGTATGTCAAAAAGTTGTGTTTAGTAGTGGTCTTTGCAACTCGAAAGTTGCGACACTACATGTTGAGCCATATGACCTACATCATATCAAAACAAAATCCTTTGTAGTACATGATGAGCAAGACATATCACAATACGCATACCACAAAGTGGATCATGCTATTGATAGAATTTGATCTAGAGTTCGTATGCCAAAATTCCATCAAGGGAAAAGTCATAGAAGATAAATTAGCAGAGGCACCTCTTGAAGATAACAAGCCTCTCAACCATAGAATTTCTTGATGATGCAGTCTTTACATTATCAGATCTGCCAGAACTCAAATAACCTAAGAAAGAAAAAGACAAGTCATTATTCTTCGATGGTTTGAAGTGTGAACAAGGATACGGAGTAGGGATTGTCTTTATCACACCACATGGTGCTCCATTGCCCTTATAATTCAAATTGGACTTCCCGTGCAAAAACAATAATACATAATATGAAGCATTGATCCTGGGACTCCAAACAGCCGTAGCGATGGGCATTAAAATATTGAATATATTTGGTGACTCCTTGCTTATAGGAAACCAAGTCAAAGGACTATTCCAATGCAGGTGCCCACTCCTGAAGACTTACAAGGAAATTATTGACACCTACTTAGCTCGGCTATAATGGTACAACATCGAGGCAATCCCTCATACATCGAATAGATTTACAGACACCATGGACTCTTTAGGATCTTTAATACCTTAGAATCTGTTTGATGATTTTACAACCATCCATGTGAAAGTTCTTTCACACTCAAAAATATGTCATGAGGCTTTTGACAATCAAGAATCAGTCAACATTATCAACATCAAACCAAATCAGGATTGGTACTTTGTAGTCAAAAATTTCTTGCAAACAACACCTTGGGGGTCTTTGATCTCCCAAGTACCTATAGAGTGTGGTGCAACCATATACCATAGAGTTGTTCCTAAATCCGTGTTCACTACCTCAGAAATTTAGGAAGAGTAAGCTATCTATTCTATAGAAGTTGTGGCCTATCAATATTGGCTTTCCCAACTATAGGACTTCCTGAAGCTTGGAATGATAACTCAAGGTTTTTCGCATACTTAAAGGTGAACATTCAATAAAAGAGCAACAAGATGCATTTTTCTAGGATAAATCCTCTACATATGAGGATATGATGGAGTATTGCTCCATTGTATTGAGCCCTAGAAAACATCTTGGGTAGTTTCGCAAGCTCACGACGGAACATGTGGAGGTCATTTTAGTGGCATGGCCATCGTTAAGCACATATTGGAAATGGGTTACTATTGGCCCACCATGGAAAAATACTATTGCGAGTATGTCAAGAAACGTAGTAAGTGCCAACATCATGCAAACCTAATACACTTACCATCATAAGCTTTGCAGCCCATCCAGTCAGCATGGTAATTCTCGTAATGGTGACTAGACTTAATTGGGAAGATCTCACCCTCGTCCTTAGGCCGACACACATTCATCATAACAGCCACAAAATACTTCACTAAATGGGTAGAAGCGATCCCCTTAACATCAACAAATGGACCAAGGATTGCGGAGTTTATACTCTACAATATCATAAGCCATTTTTGGGTCACTTATAAGATAATACTAGATAATGGGCCATATTTCAAGAACAAAAATGTGCATGCTTTTATGAAAAAATACCATATTCAACATATTTTTTCAATGCCTTATTATCCATAAGCAAACGGACAAGCAGAAGCCTTAAAAAAAATGATAGTCTCCATTTTGAGGAAAACAGTGTAAGAAAATCACAAGGATTGGCCCATGCAGTTGCCTCTTGCACTATGGGGATACAGGACTAGTATACGAACATCCACTCAGGCAACACTGTTTTCACTAGTATATGGAACGAAGGCCATCATGCCGCTAGAGTTAGAAATTTTGACTCTACGCATAACATTAAAGGACTTCATAGATGATGAAGTTGCGTGGAAATGCTACCTTAGTCAATTGATGCTTCTTGATGAACATCGAGTCAATGCTCTAGAGCATCTTTGTGTTTACTAAGATCACCTTGCGTAAGCTTACAATAGTAAATTCCACCTAATGGAATTCAATTCTGGAGATCTAGTGCTCAAAGAAAACCAACAGAATTCAAATATGCCAACGCATCTGCGAGATATGTTCATAGCAAAATGGATAGGTCTATATATGATTTCAATGAGAGTTGGACCTGGAGCATATCACCTTATATAATTATATGGTGTTGAAGAGCCTGAACCTCTTATATCATTCACTTAAAGGTATTTTACACATAAACACAAAAACATTCAAATATGTCATAAACACAAAAACATTCAAATATGTCATAAAACACAAAAACATTCAAATATATCATAAAACACAAAAATATTCAAATATGTCATAAAACACAAAAACATTCAAATATGTCAAAAACATAAAAAAATCATAAAAAACATAAAATTCCAAAAATACAAATCAAAGGCTCCAAGGGTAATTCATACCACTTGGTCAAAATCAAATCAAAGGCTCCAAGGGTAATTCATACCACTTGGTCAAACATCAATTCAAAAGGCTCCAAGGATAATTCATACCATTTGGTCAAAATCAATTCAAAATGCTCCAAGGGCATCCAAGCCGCTTGGTCAAAAATCAATTCAAAGGCTCCAAGGGTAATTCAAACCACTTGGTCAAATCCAATCAATCAAAGGCTCCAAGGGTAATTCATACCACTTGGTAAAACTTCAATTCAAAAGCCCCAAGGGTATTCAAACCGCTTGGTCAAAATCAATACCAAAATCCCCAAAGGCATAATAAGCCCTTTGGTCAAATTAATCAAAAAATACAAAAACAACGTAAAATCAAAAATACAAAAACAATTACATGTCACATTTTGCATCCACATCATTGCATTATATTTTCACATAAATTACAATTGTATATGTCATGAGAGCCTTAAAAGTGATACCACAATTTGTCACACAAGTCATTCATATCCATACCTCCATCCACATCTGTGTAATTATGTTTTTCAACACAACCATTATTTGTTGCTATACATAATAAAATAAGGATTTTTGGTTAGTCAACCACACCTAGTAATCTTATCAACTTTTGAGGAAAATAACTTTGATTAGTAGAAGGTAAGGCCTAGCTGTGATAAAGCCTTGGATATTCAAGATCCCATCACTAATTGAAATACTTGGTACAAGGAAACGATGAAAGCTGCAAAGCGGTCTAAGTTACCTTAAGCAAAAATGATCTTCCTTTCTTATCCCCCTAAGAAACCAGTTTAAAGGTGCTAAGAATTGGCAAAAGGACAAGCTTTACCCTATCAAAATCCCTTGCTTAAATCAAAATAAGCAAAATTCCCAAAGCAAAGTACATGTTCAAAAGGCCAAGCATACAGTCCAAATTTCAAAGCAATAATTCGATACACATAAAAATTCAAAAAAAATCAAGCTAAAAAACATTAATAAAAAATAAATAGTGATTTTCATAACTGCATATGAGCAAAATAAACAGTGATTATCATCACTGAAAAATCCCCGCTCAAAGAAACAATAAATCAAAATAAACAATGATTTTCATCACTACATATGAGCAAATATCCAAAGCCAAAAAGAAGCCAAAAAAAAGAAATAAAGCTTGAATCCCTGGAATTCTCAGCATTGTACAAAACTAGAAGGATAAATCCTTACGCATGATGATATGTCTACCACAACTGCTTCGTGCATTTGTGTAGACCAATGTTTGAATATGAATGAGCTAGCTTAGGTAACCCAATATTGCCTAGTGGTATATTCCAACTAAGTCCAACATAAGGATGAGATGAACACCTAAGGATTCCTGATCTTAGTAATGGGCTAAAAGGATCCTGTCTGACATCAAAGGAAATGCTTGAGTTCTATCTCAAAATATACAATCACATGCACACACAAAGATCATGAAAAACTAGGTCCATGGTAAAAGCCTTACTTTTCAAAAGTCTAAATGGTAAGTAGACATGCTATTGATAGGGGAACTAGAGTGATTGAATCTCCGAAAGCCCTAAAAATTCTTACATAGCAAAAAATCATAACATCATTCACACCATCACATTCTTTATAAGATCCTATAAATTAGGGGGTATCAACATAGTAGGACATATACCGCATATATATTAGAAATAGTATATAGACGACCACTGACTACTTTATATCTTTTAATTTACAAAAAATTATTAATAAAATACATTACACACCATTACATATCATATATTAATACTTAATCAATTCTTATGATAAGAGTGATTATTTAAATTCATGGTTATTTTTTTACTTTTTGTGGTATCACCCATTAAGATTGTCAATTTCATATGTATTCCATATGTTTTAAGTGATTAGAGCATACTGGTTTATTTATATCATTCCATCACATAAGTTATATGCATACAATTAAAGTAAAGTTAAAACATGCATTGTAGCAATAACATGGCATCCACAAAACAAGTCATTAAATCCATGAAGTACATCATAAAGCATATAGGCAACATCCATTTGCATATAATCATAAATTCATAATTTATCATAAAAATACATCGCATCATATCATCAAATCATATAAGCATCTACACATCCATCTAAGAATCTTCAATATCATCTATCATCTAACATATTCATCAAATCATCACAATACCATCATCACATCATATCAAAATATAAAATAATAACAAAAACATGAGCAATAAATGATACACATAATAAGTCATAATAAAAAGCTATCATAAAAGTATGTGTGTCAAGTCCAATGGATATAAAAAAATGCCCATAGACTATAGTCATGTATGTCAGTCGACCTCAAAAATGAATCAAGGACCAAGTAAGGCATCAGTCAAATGTCAGGCCTGAGCCCCCTGCATCACCTCCTCTAGTGCTACCTCCCCCTATGGTGGTATCATGAGTCGAGTGATGCAAGCCTGTAGGTCTCTTTGTTTGATTTTAGGTCCATTGGATAGGATGGGTGGAAGACTACCCCAGCATGGAGCACCCACTGACCTACGAACCACCTGCACCTGCTAGATCCTTAGGGACAATCTTGTGCCTCATAAGATGCATCCGAAGAAGGGTAACATGATCCACAAGTCCCTAGATTTGTACTTCATGCTCATCCAATAAATATGTGAGATGTCCCACATATACCCTTGAGCCTGCTACTAGAGCTTCCTATGGTGTAGAAGGAGGAACAACAAATTGCATCCTGACATCACCACCCCCAATAGTAGCCTACAAAGCCTATATCTATGCTGAAAGCTACTCAATGGTAGTATATATCCATTGTACCTAGATCTTAGTGGCCCAAAGCTCAACCTCAACCTCATGCAACTGTTCTCTTAGAGGAGAGTCTCTCTCCTCGGGCTCTAAATCCTCCTTCTCCTCAAGAATGTTAGGATCCTCTACTACCACCTACTCTATCAACTGGCCCCATACCTTGATCCTGGATCAAACCTTGTGTCCTATCGAATCTATGCCATCACCCTTGCCATCATCCTTACGCCCTAGGATACTGATGCCATGCCACATCTGATCATCCCAACACTGTAGGGTTTACGGCTAGGGCATCCTCATAATCTGAAAGCTCAGTGATCTATCATGGAGGTAGGTCCTTATTTATGTGAGGCGCTTATACAAGAACGGTATCAAGGGCACATCCTATTACAATTCATACTTATGAAAAACCTAAGAGTAGAAGAAATACTCTGAGATGGCAATATTACGGCCAACGAGCCATCGCTCATGTTGTGTCCTGGCAATAAAACTAGTTGGATCATCCCAAGTAGGACACTCATAGTAATGTCACCACACTATATCTCTATCCAATAGTCTGGTGAAAGCATTAGTATAGTGGGACAACTCCCCTGCAAAAGTGTGGCTCTTACGCTACTCGTGATCTCGAGCCCATCTGGCAACATAGCACTATGTCCAAGCGTTGATCACTATGATCATGATCAGGAGCCCCTTAGGGCGATCTACTATAATGTGCTCCCATCCCCAAACATGTAGGAGTAATATGTAGGTAATGTTGACACATCCTCACTGATGGATGTGGTACAACTCATCATAGCACTGAGCCAATAGCGATCTATCCCATGCATAGATGATAGGCTCCTTGCTATCTAGTAGGTCCTGCACCATCGCCAAGATGTTTTGAGGGAACCTCAAATCCGATAAATCTAGGATAAGAATGTTGTTGATCACCATCAGTAAAATGATATGCCTCATTGTGAAAACATGAGCAATATACCATGCATTGATAGATACTTCCCTAGACCCAGTCTCCTGGAGGGCCTGTGTAGAGCGTGCTCCAAACACCCGAGTATATACGACCACCTGATCATTAGTGGCCAATGAAATAATGGGCACCTCATAAAATGGGATCTGAAAGATCCTATAAACGTCCTCTAGCATGATAGTCATCTTGTCGGGTGGAATGTGTTGGTCGACGGGTTCCAACAGTGGGCTAAGGTTGTAAGATAAGCCTGGTCGACCATAATATGGGGTAACATGATGATGTACTATAGCCCATGGGCCTTAAACCACTTCCAATCAGTGTCATCAAATCCAAGAAGTAGGTCAAGTAGGAGCTTCAGGTCCCAGGCCCAAGCAGTGAGGATCTAAGCAAAGAAGAAGAAAGACAGAACATAACTATATGCATCTAAGGCATAATTCACAATAAATATAAAAACGGTGCAAAATAGTATGAGTTACTCTAAATATAAGCAAAAGAAGAATAAATTGCACCTAATCAACCAAAGAAAAATTCATAAAAATTCAACAAAATATGCAAAAAAAAAACAAGGCTTAAGCTTTAGCCATTGTCGCCTATAGCGACCAAAACCTACCTACTGGAGGTAGCAGTGGCCAAGGCCCAATGATCAAATTTTTGACCATTAGGATTCAAGCTTGGTCACTCTGAGCGACAATGGATCAGAGCCAACCGCTTTGAGTGACAGCGACTAAGGGGGAGCACGAAAAACCTGTGAACCCTTGGCTAGAAAATAAAAAAATTACAAACTAACAAAATAATTCAAAGAAGAATAACAGAGGGAGGAAAAACAAATTTACCACCCAAGCATAAAAACTAGGCTAAGTTGAAAATGCCCAAAATGGCAGCAATAGGTAAATAACTAAAAAAAATTGAAAAACCCTAGGTTGAAGGTATTGATAAAAAGCAAAATTGGGGACTAACCCATCATAGAAAAAGGGAACCTAAGCCTAATTATGGATTTTTTTCTTTGCCAGTAGGTTTAGTGAGGTTTTTTTTTCTCATTACTTAGTGAGGTTTAGTTTTACTTAGACAAAGAAAAGAGAGCTAGGGTTTTGAAGAGAGAAATACTTGAGAAGCTTCGACTCCTCCAGCAACTAATGTCTTTCCCTGCATAGCCATATCCTCAACACCAGCAAGTTTCAAAGTTGCAACCATCGTCGTCACACCAGAGCTCTAAAAACAAATCTTCAATAGTGAAAATGATAGGTCAAACCCTAGAATTTTTTTTTTATATATTTCCTTGATTACACCTTGGCCACTGCTTATGTCAGTGGCCCAAACTTCTTGGCCACCCAAGGTGACAATGGCCATAGGAAGGAACTCATGGGCCACTAGACCTGACAACGACCAGATCCACAGAGTAAAATAAGGGATTTTCTCCTTGAGGGATCCCACAAAAACAATAAATAAACACACTTTGGTGGTTTAGGATCATCATAATGTTTAAAATAACAAAAAAAAATCACATAAAATCGTAATCTCAAGTAGTCCTCGTATCTAGTTACCTACTCTATCCACTCGGTGATTGCAGCAATTTTCACTTCATGTATTTCAGTGAGATGAATAGATAAGCATAAGGCCACTTGGGGTAAAAACAACTCATTTTGGAATTACGATATGTCACCCTTCAAACCCAAAGAAGATCAATATGGTTGAACTGCTCCATGAGTGTGAAGGGGTCATTCTAATTCCCCTATGACATCAAAAACATTAAGTCAAAGTGATACAATCTAGGCATAAACTGAATCACTCATCCTAACTCCCTAAGAAGGCTATTGATAGTCGGACCGCTCCTCGGGATAGGGATGGATGATTATCATAAGCAATTGGAATCACACTTGGATGTGGGATTGTCCATTAAAAGCAACAAATGCTAGAAAGGAACCAGATTAGTCATATTGGTCAAGTGACTTGTCGCTTCATTCATTGTCATTTATTCACCAACTCATTGTGTGAAGAGGTAGTTCAAAATTTTAACATAATCATAATAAAAATCAACAAAATATCACTCGATCATAACAAAATTATGTTCTTCCTATGAATAATTGCATACAACAATCACAAATTTCCCTTGTTTGTTGGGAATGTAAGCAGACATGACATCTTTAATTGTAGCTCTCCTACCGATCGGAATTGTTGTAGCAGCTAAAGCTACCCAATTGATTTTGAGGAATGAGTGCAATTTAACATGCAAAAGCCACTGAGCTAAGTCCTCCTAACATTGAGGTAATGAATCAAGGGATGCACACCATCTTGCATGATTGGGCCATTCGACATTGATCAGACCATTGATCACCATACACCCTACAAATAGATCAGTCTATAGTTTTGCTCAGCATTGTGTTTTAAACACAACGCATCACAAAAATGGGCATCTATAGATACCCAAATCATGTCATGCTTAGGGGAGCTACTCACATAGACACACTCATAAGATCATAAGACATAATATTGGACTTTCTAAACATCAACAGTGGTTCTCACCACTCATTTGGGGCCTTTTCAAGCCATCAAAGCTTGGCCACTCAAACCAAGAGCGGCTAGATCCTAGCCGCTCAAGCCTAGAGAGGATAGACCTTAGCCACTACAGATGATAGCGGCCAGTTCTTAGCTACTACAAATGACAGTGATTAAGCCATAAGAAGCAGTTTGTCAACAAACAGGCCCAATCTTGGGTGAAAGTGGTTGTATGCATGCAATAAAGGTGAGCGGGAGTGACTTTGCATTCTTTTTCATGACCAATTCACATGGGAGGTTTGAGTTTGCATTTAGACTTAATTTAACTGACCTTCAAGCATAAACAAAGGACAAAATCTTCTCATGCTAATGACCAGTTCACATAGAAGACTCAAGTGGGTAGTTAGAATTCAGTTAATTGGCTTTCGAATATAGAAAATGGACAAAAACTTCTCATGCTAACTTGCACTACACATGAGACATTTATTCCTGGGGATTGGACATAGACCTAGGGTTTCACGCTATAAAAGGTGCAAGCTTAAGAGAACCAAACAGGGGATATTTTATCATATTAGAGAGAGACATATTTTTAGGAGAGCTTTCGAGACTTGGAGAGTTCTCTTTGAGATCACGTGTATGGTGAAGCTCTGACAGAGTGGAGAGCATAACATCTACTATTTCAACATCAGATTACGGTCTTTGACCCATAGCTTTGGAAAAAATAGGACAATGTTTACTTTATCGGCCGCTATCTTGGACAGTGGCCCACAGGATTAGCTTAGATAGACATAGCTTCTTTTATTTTGTTTCTTCATATTTTCACATCATTAGCATAGATTTACATGATCTTATGGCATAGTTTTATCATATTTTAGTTACACTCTTTGATTACTAACAACCTCATATAGGGAGGTAATCTTAGACACCTAAATGCGCATTGTCATTTCATTACTTGTAGGGCCATAGGTACATCGGACGAATATTGCAACATACGAGAGAAAAAAGGGATCCCTCTAGGAAACAGACCTGGAGTAGCAGGCATCTGTAAGCCCTTATACATTTTCATGTGCAGAACCGGGAAGCTTTTATAAGTGCACCACCTCTTTATAGAAGGGGCACTCCTTGCCTATTTGTAATTTATAGTATCAAAATGGGTATCCCTAAGAGGGACCGACATGTAACCAAGCTTCAGAATCAATAAAGAGATCCATATTTTTTTATTTTGTGTTATATGCTTTTTCCTTGTCTTTCTATTTCATATTGGGTATTTTAAATAGCATCGCAAGTAGGGTTTAGAAAAGGGACTGGTGCGTGCATTCCCAGGGTCGCTACAGATAAATGTTTTTAACAAAGAAAGATAAAATTTGTTAACAATTCAAGATAAAATTGGTTAACAATTCAAGATAAATTTTTTTAACAAAATAAGATAAAATAGATTAAATCATCATTCTAGGATTACCATTTCAAAGTAGATAGAGGATCAATAATGTTACATTTTTTCACAAATTTCATGAATAACAAAGAAAAAAGCAAATCAAATTAATACCAAAGCACATACCCCTTGTTAACAGTTACTTGCACCTCTAAGGTATTCAACACATTTTCATATTTTCACAAGCAATCAAGCATATTTCAAGTAATTAAGAAAATAAGAACCTTGGAGAAGATTTAAATTTCTTTGCAAGAGAGGATTTTCTGATAATACCCTAACTATGATGGTGGTTTTTCAATAAAAGGAGGGCCTAATATGAGGTGTTCAACATAATGGTGTTATATGATTTAAAAAAAAAGGAAGACTAGAACCACAAGTCATAAGTTTCTTTAAAAATGGTAACGTTTATTGAAATGATGATAGGCAACCCTTTAAACATACCTAGGCCTTCACATGATGTGCCTATGGATTTTATGTGTTATCTACCCCAGTTTAGGCATGATGGAATAAGCTTAGTTGAAGCACACATTCATGCATTCAAATATAGTATGATTTATTTGCAAATAATGCATGAAGATGTTGCTTGTAAAATGTTTCCATGCACGTTAGATGAGGTTGAGTATGATTGGTATACCAACTTACCTCTAGGTTATATTACCTCTTAGGATCAACTAGAGGTAATATTTCTTAGTCATTTTAAAAAACTAGTTAACCAAATATTCATATACCATCAGTTTAGCACTACCCATAGAGAACCAAATGAATCTTTGAAGTTATTTACTGAAAGGTTCCATAAGTTGTATACTCAATTAGTGGTACCTTTTGTTCCTACTAAGGGAGAGGCTATCCAAATATATTTCAACACTTTTGACCCATCAATTTCCATGTATTTGCGAAGGATTCCTCAAATCACATCTTTGTCCAAGGCTTATAGTGAAGCAATATCATTCAAACAACAATTGACTTTTCAAGGTTTTGGTGTGAGTCAAATATCATCACATGGATAACTTGGATCATGTTATCAACAACCATTTAATACCACCATTACCCACCCAACCATTTATTTATATCAATATATCATGTAGAATCAACCATCATTCCCAAGTTCTACATAAGTTAAGAATACCCAAATGCCTTTACATGATGCTACTACAACTTAGGTTAATAACACCAATATTCAAATAGACATTTTACAAAGGTTAATTGTTCAAATTGGTAGGAACTTGGTTCAATAGCAAAAGAAATATGCTCAAAATATACATCTAGAATGTTCCACAAATGTTGTTTAGGATATGTATTTTAAAAATATTCAATATGATATTCTATCAAATTATGGAAGAATCTTGGATCTAACTAGTATTGAAACATATGATAATTTAGGACCTTCTATAGACTCAGATGCACTTACTAAAATTGATTGTCAAGAAACTTGACTTACTCCAAATAATGATATGAAAGAAAGAAAAATGTTAGAGTCATTATTCATAGATGAGTATTGTGGTAATCAAGTTAATCCAAATGGAGAGATTGATTCAGTTTTAGAAACATATGAACACTCAAAAATGAAGGAAGATGAATCTAAAGAAGGTTATAACATGAATGACATTGAATTTGAAGATAGCATGAAATAAGATATGGAATATCACCAAACATTTTAGAAATATAATGATTATGTTATTCAAGACAAAGAAGAGGAATCACTCACTTTTTCCCACTTGATGTGCAAGAAATTGAAATCCTTGTTCCACCTGATAATCCTATATTGCCTATGCTATATCAGATGGAGAAAACTCTAGAACATGAATGATTTGGATTGAATATCATATATGATCCAAAGGAAAATGTTTCTCTATTTGAGATGACTCAGGTAGTTGATTAGGAAATTTTTTTATTCAGCACATCCCTTGACCAACAAAATTTATGGTTTGAAAATTATGGGCATATTTTTAATTTTGTGACTAATTCTGATATTTTTAAAAATTAGATTATTGATGAAGATGAAAGGATACAATATGATGAGGATGAATATCATGAGGATAAATAAGGAATCACAAGGGCTCATCAAGTCATGGTAAATGGAAATGTACAAAAGGTAGAATATCAACCTTTTTATTCAACCATTTGAATTCCATTTAAAATTTACATAATTTTCTGTTGGATTCGAATGTTATTGATAATGAAATGTAATTCATGGTTAACAAAGAACTAGAGATGAATCCTACTAACACTAGTAATAAGCTTGCTATGTTGAACAAAATAGGGTTAGATGTTTTCAATTTACTAAATAAATTTCATTAACAATTGACTACTGAAATTGGAATACTAAGTTATAATGATCATCATCTATTAGATAGCCTAGATGCTTGTAAATTGCTGCATAATTATGATTGGTCTAAAACTATGAATGATGGTTTAGATCAATCTTGGAAAGTATCATCTCCAATCATAACAATGAAGATAGTGTTTTGAGAACTAAATCGAAAAAGGGAATTCACACCATGCTAGTTGAAACCATGATTGAAGATATAAATTCAATAATAAATATCTCACACAATAAACAACAATTAATTGAAGATCAGTTATGGACCAATAATTTTGATGAAGCAAAATATAAATTTGATAATGAATGTGCAATTAAATTTAATTGGTAGGGTGAGAGAGGTAAAATAAAGGCCTTTGAGCTTTTAGATTTAATGCTATCTTGGGATGATACCCATCAAAATTAGCATGCTTATCATTATGGGCATCTCTCAAATTATGGAAACCTTTTTTGGGATCTTGGAAAGATCCATATATGGAAAATACCAAGTCTTGTTTGGTAATTAGACTTTTATATAGTCTTCCATTTTCGTGTGTTTTCTGTTACATTGTTTAGATATTGTTTTCATTTATTTGCTTGTTTTGTGATATTTGATTTCAAAATTTTGTTTTAATTTGTTTTTTTTGTGTGCTTTGTATTTATGTCAATTCACATTAGGTTAGGTTTTGGGTTTATTTTTGTGTTTTGCATTTCATGTGCTTTTGAATTTTTTCCTCTAATTGAGGTATTTTTTTATGATGGCTACTAACTTATGGTCTATTTGTTGATAGTGTTACTTTGTCATGTAGGATGGATTGCTTAGTTTACAATCAGGTGAAGTTGAGGAAAGAAAATAAAAATGTTTAGTAATCATTCTTAGATTTTGGAACAATAAAATATTTTTCTGAAGCTCCACATGTATCTCACTATATTAAAGGGTATTCTTTGAAATCTTGAAGGGTAAAGTGATTATGGTTTGTAGATTAAGGCAAAAATCTAATACACTCCATATTTAGCCTTAAGTGATCTCTAACCCAAGGGGCATACGATATTTGCAATGCAATCAAACACTTATAAATTAAAAAAAAATATGCAAATCAATATAAATCATGGGTGATTCAGATAACCTCTACCGAGGCTATAGATGCTTGGTTGGTAATAGATAAAGGTCTAGAAGAGATCAATCTAATAGATAACTTCGTAAAAATAATTTAAACACAATAAAATGAATGAATTCAATTAAATCTTGCCACCTAAGGAGGGCTAATTCCTTTACGACTTAGAGAGGGCTAAGTCTCTTGCACACCTGGGAGTTTGCTGCATCTCAAAAACACGTGGGTGTTTGATGCATAAATTAAGAAAAGGAAAAATCAATCAAATTGGTAGATTACCTCCAAATTTCACTAAAACTTCACCCACATCAATTCCATTATAAAATTATATTTTGTAAAAACAAAAATCAGTTTGGGCACATAATTTTTGTTTGCAACCAAAATTCATAAAAACATAATTCCACCTACAAAAAGTATCAAACTACTCCAAATTTTCACAAAATGATCATCTTCATCATATAAATATTAATTCCCATCATACAACCAATTTCTATAAAAATCTAAGTTGATTTAGCCAAATAAATTGAATTTTGTGTCCAAAAATATGTAAAATTGACCAACATGCTATCCAATGTTTTCCAATTAGGTTTATTTTCACAAATAATCACTTTTATCCTTAAAATTTTAAATTTCATGAACATCATACTCCATCATCCATTTATTTTTGCATGTTCCCAATTTCAAGTTAATCTTGCATATAGTGGTTTGTTCTATATACTTGGTGATTGCAGCAATTTGCATCTATGTAATTTAGTAAGATGAATGAATTACCATAAAAACACTTGGTCATCATAATCATTCCATATCTCCTAGTTTGAAAGCATAATAAAATTTGGTTCCTCATATTTCAAGTTAAACTCTGACAAGATTAATCTTTCTAAATAGCTATCATTGATGGCCTCATTCATGGGGATTAAAACATGGACACAATTACATCATATCATCCACATTTTTCTTGACATTCATCATAGCGATTGGCTCTAGCTAGGGTGATTGGTTCCATTTGAAAGGAATTATCCTACAGTCACTAGCAAGCCCTCTGAAGTTGAATCATTTTTATTCTTGCATCTTCATATTGCATATCAATGAGGCCATACAAAAAAAATTATTCAACATCATGGAATCACCCCAAATTTGGGGCAACTAAATTTGATTTTAATTTTTCCAAAAAGGGATACATCTTACATGATCATGCCATCTACATTTGGCACAAAACCCTTCATATTTTGGGACAAAAACATATGCAATTATAACCAAAATTTCTACCAAAACCCTTCATCTATTGGGGCAAAAACAGACACATTCATATCATCTGTTTCACCAACTCCCTTCAATTGTTGGGGTAAAAAATGGTCACACATTCCATCATTCCCATTTCCTTATTTTCACAATATTTTCTTCCATTCATTCTTTTTCAATTGTCTTGTGAGATTCATTCACAACTCATTCACCAATTGAGGGGGTAAGCTATGCAATAACTCCAAAATTCTTTATTCTTTTGCCTTTAATTTCATTTCCACATTCCAACAAGAGAGAGAAGTTGCTTCTATGCCTAGCCTGATCAGGTGTCTCGTATTTTTGCTATATATATATATATATATATATATATATATAAAGCCATGAATGTGTTTTTTGAAAATTTTAATTTAATGTTATTAATGGTTTTGTTTTGGGAAATTTTAATTTTATTTTATCTATAATTTTGTTTTAATTTTATTTTAGTAATGGTTTTGTTTGAAAATTTAAATTTATGTGCTCTTTATTGCAAAATACTAAAAAAACTGTAGTGCTCAAGAAAAGAAAATATTATGAATCATGCCAATTACAAGGAAAGCGTTATGGAAGGAGCGCAAGCATTATTTAATTTATTGTTGGCAAAAGTGTTATGGAAGAAAGCACTAGAAATCCAAATGAGTGGAAGGGGAATGAAGAGTTTTTTCTTATTTTTGTAAAAAAAAATCGATTGGAATCAACAAGGAAAAAATAAAAGATTTTTGGGCAGAAGTGCAGGTTGGAAATCAAAGTTGTGGAAGAAATTTAACCTCTCAAGTTGTTGGATTTGCACCAATATTACCATTGGAAGCCATTGGAACATGATATTCTACACATGTATTTCATATAAAAATATTTCTTTTGGTAATATATTGGAATCTTAGTGAGTTTTATGAATGCATATGGTAGAATCATTTAAGTTTTTTGATATATTGTATTTTTTCGTAGAATATTGCACCACATTAACTTTGTAATGCATTAATACGAGTCAAACTAATGTTGGTCTAATGCAGGATATTGATGTTTGCATGGTTGGTGTGAAATTTTTAAAGTTATGGCAACTTGCTTTTATTTTATTTTTTCTAACCCTTTCCTTTTTCACTTTTTTTTTTTAACTTCATCAAATAAAATAAAAATATAAAAAAAATTAAAACCCCAAAAAGAGATACGTGAATTCCAAGATTAAGCTTCAAATTCTCATTTTACACAATTTCACATTTTTTTAAAGGAAATTTGAAATTTCAAATTTCACACAAATTCACATTTTTTTTAGGAAATTTGAAATTTCAAGTTTCACACAAATTCACATTTTTAAAGGAAATTTGCAATTTCAAGTTTCACATAAATTTACATTTTTCAAGGAAATTTTGTCATTTCAAGTTTTACACAATTTCACATTTTAAAGGAAAATCAAAATTTCAAACTTTGCACTTTTGTTTTCAAGCAACAAATTAGTTTCAATTTATGGAAATTAAAATTCCAATACATTTGAAATTTTCATTAAAGGGGATTAATTTATACGACATTCCAATGGCTAATACATTGCAAAGTTAGTTGTTTTAGTCATTTATTTCACACTCAAACAAAGCTTAACAAAGCAAGATAAAATTTGTTAACAAAGCAAGATAAAATTGGTTAACAAAGCAAGATAAAAATTTGTTAACAAAGAAAGATAAGTTTTTTAACAAAGCAAGATAAAATTTGTTAACAATTCAAGATAAAATTGGTTAACAATTCAAGATAAAATTTGTTAACAAAAGAAGATAAAATGGATTAAATCACCATTCCAGGATTTTCATTTCAAAGTAGATAGAGGATCAATAATGTTACATTTTTCACAAATTTCATGAATAAAAAATAATAAAGTAAATCATATTAATACCAAACACAGACCCCTTGTTAATAGTTACTTGCACCTCTAAGGTATTCAACACATTTTCATATTCTCACAAGCAATAAAGCACATTTTAATTAATTAAGAAAACAAGAACCTTGGAGAAGTTTTAAATTTCTTTACGAGAGAGGATTTTCTAATAATACCCTAACTGTGATGGTGGTTTTGCAATTGGGAAAAATTATCACTCAACACTAGCCTCCATAAAATATCTACAATATGGCGTACTGCCCTCGTGCTCTGTAAACTACTCTCCCCTTTGTTAGATTTTGATACTGAAAGCACGAGGATACGAAAACAAAAAGGAATATGCCACAAGAAAAGAACAAGAAAGAACATATGCAAATCAACACAAGATAAAAGAAATATGAAATATGGTAATCTCTTTATTGATACGCTTTATAAATTGTGTTACAATACGTATCCTTCCTTTTTAGGGGATAGGAGAGTCAAATGTGTTTCTTGTCACAAGATCCATGGATAATAATCCTTCTTCCGTGTGCCCACATGTAAGATGGGCGGACCAAAAACATTGTCGCCGCTATTGTATGTGATTATTTTCTCTTTCTTTCTCCTCTGCTGTCAGAATCCTGCATTCAAAGAAACAGAAAGTATTAGTAATACCTGCAGACAAAATGAAACATGTATTTCCCAAAGCCTGTTGTCAGTGTATGCATGAAAATAATAAAACGACTATCAGATGACTTCTAATTGACCTAAAACTTTGATAGAAGCATAAAAATATCATGAAAAGACCATTGCAAAAAGAGAAGTCTAAAAATTCCTCACAGATCTGTACTCGCTCCAGGGAGGGACGAATAGGATTGTGAGAATTTGCCAGAAAGCACCCTGTTCAATGTCTTGCTTAGAAAGCTCCAAAATACCTACAAACTTGGGGTTAGATAATTGGGGGCATTTTGGGAAGACCCAGATGCTCAAATTTCTCTAATTTTTCCTCTAGAACCTAGATTTTGAATATGGCATCTGCAAGTTAGTGAAAGAAATAACAATAACTTGGTCAAAACTACTCTGAATGAAATGAAATTTGAATTGTAACCTATTTAACCTATCTAGAATAAAATGCAAAAGAAAAAAAAAAGAAATCTATCATAGATTTCTAATCATCCCAGGGTGGGGCGATTAGCACTGTAATAGTTTGGGGAGCGCTCGGGGGCAGGACACCCATCGTTTGAGGTACTGTTTCGACACTAATCCACTTGGGATGGGTCCAAAACTGGTTATGGGGTGTTGTCAACAAATTTTGTGGATAGTTGTGGCCAAAAATCAGGTTTTGGGGTCCGGATTCGTGCTTCCAATAGTCACCCAATAACCTCCCTTTCGAATGAGAGATTAAGGATGTAAAAGCACAAATCATAGTTAGGTAAATGGGCAGCACTTCATTGCTCAAATGCTCCTTCTCTGTATCTCTTTTGGGTGGGAAAAATCCCCAATTTATAGACCTTAGGGTATCCTTGTTTGAATTGCACATGCGAGGGCGCCACTTGAGTTAACTGTCCTATTTTCAGAGAAAAGCTAACTCCCTGATAAAAAAGCTTCTTGCATGAGATTTCTAAAATAAAAACACTCATCACTGAAGTCTCTCTTCTTGAATAAAAGCTACTCCTTGCAATTGTATGGCCTGAAGCCTCAGTTAACTAGAAAAGTTACCAAGGTTTGACTTTTTTCCAGTCAAACTTGCTATTCATCTCACCCTAGGGTGAATGCTGCTATTCGTCCCTGGGTGGGATGAATGCCAGTTTGTATTCATCCCTGGGTAGGACGAGCAGAGAGAAAGGTGCCAAAAAGGTGCCAAATTGACCTATGACCTCTAAAACTACTTTTGGAAGTGGTTAGGACCACTGTTTAACCTCTAGGAGCTGCCCTTGGGGCTATTTGTGTCAATGCAATCAGCGCTTGTTGTCACATAATCGGATTGGTTTTGTTTTGGTGTCTATAGATACATGTAATGGGAGATAACAATCACAAGATGCAGAATAATATGAAAGTAAGTAAATATGTGAGTTGACTAAAAATATGCTATAAATAGAAATGATAGAAATGTATACAAAGTAGTTATGGAGGAAATGAACACTCCATGAATAAAGCTACTGCTCAAGAATGAAAATTGAGCTTATCACACTCCATCACTCTACACTACATTACATCACACTATGCTACATATCACATTGCTCTATCACTCTACACTCTCACACTACTCTCTATGTCTATGTCTATGGCCCTTTATATAGGAAGATAGGTTCCTTTTCCAACACTCTACCTAGCCATGCAAGGGACAACTAACTCATTTATAGCTTGCACATTGACACTTGTGCATTTATTACATTGCATGAAGTAAGTAGATAATTTTCCACTAAAGTAATATAATGTCCTAAGTATGTACCAATAAAGGTATATTTACATGATCCAAATGATGTAATATAATATATTTCTAACATCCCCCTATATTACATTATTTGGGTATTGAAGACTTTAGTCTTCAATGCGGATCTTCTTCTTGACCTTGAGATTTTGATTCTTCTTCTTTGTTTTCTATAACATCTTCAAGCAAGTAATTAATATCTTCATAATCTATCATTCTTGTTGAAAGAGCTTTGATTTCATAATCGTCTATCGATTCTTCCAGTTCTTCAATTTCTTCTATCCTTTGATCTAGATGTCCTTTTTTATTTATTTTTTGATACTCCAATTGGAGATAATTGGTTGAATGCTAGAATTATTGCTGAAAAGGATTTTGATATTGTCATTCTTGAAATTCATTCTCATTGTTCATCTTATTTCCTTGATTTTTATTTTTGGGATTGAACTTGCAATAGCTAGTGCTATGGCCTTTTCTCTTGTATATCTAACAATACTTGTACCATATTTTTTATACTTTTGATGAAGGAATAATGTTCCCTATGGATTATCTTTAGATGCCAATGCAGTGTTAGACATTTCATCTTTAACTGTATTTTCCACTTCATATTCATGTAGAATATTGACTAAGTCATCAAAATAAATATCTTTACTTAGGACTTGTAAATATGTTACAAAATATTTATAGTTTTCTAGAAGTGCTCTCATGGTTACTTTCGTAAGAAGTTCATCCTTAACTGTTTCTCCTAAGGTAAACAATTTCCCCTTAATATCTGCTACCTTCCTTAGAAATAGTTCTATGCTTTCTCCATTATTCATATTTAATGAATGAAATTGAGTCTGAATATGAAGAATAGTTACCTTATTCTTTCCTTCAAATATTTTCTCTAGGCTTGTCCATGCATTTGAATATGTTTTTGCTAAACTGATATAGGATTATATTTAACCAGTGATAGCAAAGGTTATTATCATTAGAGCCTTTGAATTATTTTCTATGAACTTTAGGATTTCAATATCATCTGTGGTAGGTATTTGTGTTTTCCCTTTGACAATATCCCAAATTTTTTCATATACCAAGATAACTTTCACTTTATTCTTCCAGGAGAAATAATTAGGACACCTGAGTAGTTGATATTATTCTACGAAGAATTATTTTGATGTCATTTAAATTCACTAATATCAATCCTTAGATTTTGTAGAATGCCTTATGACTCCCTAGTATATTTTGGATAAGATATATAGTGCTTTTGTAAATTGTAGTTCAATGTTTGGTTGATTTGTAAAGTTTTGTAAATACCAAAATAAACTTCTATTATCCCTTATTTCTCCTATTGAACTAAGCACTTTTCCAAAATTTCAAGAGGTTTTAATGTTGGATTTCTTTTGTTTCTTTTTGAGAAGTTTGAGACAATAATATTATAAATTTCCAACCTTTGAAATGCTTTGATAAACATATCTTTTTAATATCCCTCTGGAAACTAATTTAAGTGTATCTAGTTTCTAATAAATTAATTTGATGTAGTAACCCTTATAACTCCCTAATTTTTGGAAAAATTAGACCATAATAACATTTGAAAATATTTAAGATTAATTCCAGTATAAACCCTTATTACTCATAGGTTTTATATTACAGATATTATATTGATTTGATAAATTATTTCCTTTGAGGTATGGCTTTCAATATGATAAAATTCCTCTAATTTTAACCTTATAACTCCCAAGGAAATAAAGCACATAAAAATGGGAATAAACCTTACCTTATATCAATAAATAATCGATGCTAATTTCAGATGTGCTAGGGCTACAATATTGATGTCGATGCTTTGACTGTACTCTCCAATGGAATTGCTTGAAAATTTTATTGTATCTAATGTTCCAAATATGGTGTCATTTAGACTCTACCTTTGACCTTGCTTGACTAGAGAATTTAAGGATCTACCACCTTATTTACACGCTACAACTCAGCCATGTGCGCACATATAGTGAAGCGATTAATGTGGATATGAAAATACTTCTTCAATGCTTGGTTGTTGATGTCCTTAAAATGGAGGAGAGTCTTGTCTTAAGTTCCAAGTGGAATGCCCTTTTTTATTTAAATATGTATAAGGAGGAGTCTTGTTACGATTCTTACCTATTAGGTATAATCCTCTGTTATTTTCGTGTAATATTTCTTTTTTTACTATTATCAAAAAAAAAAAAGACAAATACCAGTCAAAAAATAGTCCTTTTTAGTTGAGTAGGTAGAAACCCTATGCCAAGGATTTTAAAATATCATGAAGGATATGTCATTATTGGATAAGCTAGATAGCCCATACAACGTCTAGTGAAGTGAGGGGTGATCAAACTCCAATATGCAGGCCTTAGACAGAACTCGCGCACGGACTTGAGCTCCCACACATCTTCGAGTGTATTGGGAGACCATTCTAGGGTTAACAAACTTTTATCTAGTAGGAAGCTTCTCGGCCTCGTATCATCCATAGTCCATGGGACACAACATCCCAGATGATTACCCTCCCGTACTGTTAGAGAGGTAGATAGTGTGCTCAAGGGTATGTGTGGAATACTCCTTGGATAGTGGCCTGAAATATTGGTCTGAGCACTATTGTTCGTCACTGCGGTATAACAGAGGGCCTATGGGTGTTACATACTCCTTTACTTAGCATAACCTGGTTCTATTAAAACTTCAACTTGCAACAAAATCACAAAATAAAACTCCGTGTTTGTAAACCTATATTCCAAATTCCCAAAAGTGAGCATATGCGAAAGGAATCCTCTACCAAAAAAATAACATGCATTGCATGGATTCAGGATAGAATATGAGGGTGACAGTTAAGTTGATAGTCTAGAGAATAACAGGGTTTTAATAGTGAAGTTAGTTAGGTCAGCACAGTCAGGTCGGAGACTACAATTTTCAGTGTCATAACAGAATTGTCATAACAATAACCTACACAATACAGATAATCTTTAGACTAGTGAGGTAAGCAGTGTTAGAGAGACTATCTAGACTGGGCAAAATAGTGAGCGAGTGACCAAAGACCAATTATAGACAGTGCTCCAGTACCCAAATTTTGCACTATAGCTCAAAATAAAAAAATTTAAACACCGTTAGACTCAGAAAAATAGGAAAAAAAAGTCTATGGTGCCCAAAAGTAGTGTTGTGGGATATAGCTCATTGTGACCACCTCTTCGATCTGATCGTTTTGATATATAGCACCAAAGAACTTTTTTGGACACTTACTAAAAATAGTAAGTCCTGAAACCCAATTCTAATTTTAGTAACTAGTCACAAAAGGTTCCAAAATGGCCCAGGGTACCCGTGGACATCAAAAAGAGCTAGAACAGATGGAATCCTTAACCAAAGCCATTGAGAATTTGAACTTGGCAATTTTATCCATAAGGGAAGAGGTCCAAGGTCTTCATCTAGATCATGAGGCCACTAGCGCTCTCTTAGAAGAAACACTGATAAATGTGGGTAGCAAGTTACATAAGGGACCACACAAAACAAAACACCAGGATGAAAACTCTACAAGGAATGACTGTGACCCATCCTTTAAAATGCTAAAATTGGACTTCCATAAATTTAATGGGAAGGATGTTGATGGGTGGTTATGTAGGGTTGATCAATTCTTTAGACTTCATAATGTTTCCATATATAATCGAGTTCATATGGCTTCCTTCAATTTGGAATCTAAGGCTCTACACTGGTTCTAATGGTTACGTAATTCCAACCCAAATATCTCTTGGGAGGAATTTGAGTCCCAACTACTGACCTGATTTGGGCCTAGTGAGTATGAGGACTTCATAGGGGCCTTGACCAAACTACAACAAACATCTTTAGTCCATGATTACCAAACTCAATTTGAAAAATTGGCCAATAAGATAAGAGGATTGACAAAAGGGTTATTCATAAGTTGTTTTACCAGTGGGTTAAAAAGGGATCTCCAAGCTAAAGTAAAGATGTAGAAACCACATTCCATGATGGAAGCTATCAATTTGGTTCATCTGGCTGAATCTAAACTCTCAAACCAAAGCCGCCCCCCACGGTTTCCTCCAAATTGAACCTCATTTCCTTTTTAAACCCAAAATTTAGTGGATAGTAAACCTACTACACCTAAGCGACTGACTACAAAGGAGATGGATGCACGTCATGCCCAAGGCTTATGTTATAATTGTGATGAAAAATTTTTTAAAGGACATAAGTGTGCAAACAAAAGATTATTTTTGATAGATGTTGAGGAACCTGCTAACACTAACCAAAGTGATGAGGATGAGGACCCCCCTAAAACACCTTCTCCACAGGAAGAAGATACACAAGGGTCTAAGTCAGAATTTTAGTCCATGCTCTTGCAGGCATTACCACGGCATAAACCATGAAAGTTGTGGGATTTTTCAAGGGCCAATGTCTTACCATCCATATTGATTCAGGCAATAAACACAAATTCATTGATCCTAGAGTTGCTAAGCAGGAAAATTGCTATATTCGCACTTGTAATTCATTCGAGATCATGGTAGTCAATGGGGGAACATTACCTTGTAAAGGAAAATACCACAATTTCAAGATCAGGATAGGGTACTATGAACTCAAGCAGTATATGTTTACCCTCCAGTTGGGAGGTTGTGATATGGTTTTGTAATCTCAATGGTTGAGTATGTTGGGCACTATCAGTTGGAACTTTGTAGAACTCTAGATGCAATTCTCCAAAAATGGACAAACACACTTACTCAAGGGCTCCCCTATAGGAACATCTCACCTCATTAGTTCCAATTGTATGGATAAAGTGCTAAAGAAATCAAAACGTGGGATCATTGCACAACTCTTCTCCATCCAACAAACCATTTCCCTAATGGCTGAAATTCCATCAGACCTACAACTAGTTCTACACAAACATGATTTTGTCTTTGCATAACCTACTACACTACCACCGCATCGCTCTAATGACCATGCTATCCCATTGCTCTTGGGTAGTGCACCACCAAATATCAGGCCATAGAAGTACCCTCATGCCATGAAATCAAAACTGGAAAAATTGGTACAGGAATTACTCAAGGCTAGTGTCATCCGGCCTAGTACTAGTCCCTACTTCTCGCCTATCCTACTTGTTCCCAAGAAATATGGCTCATGGCATGTATGTATTGACTACCGAGAACTCAACAAGACTATGGTCAAGGATAAATTTCCTATTCCAATGGTTCATGAATTACTCGATGAACTACATGGGACCATGTATTTCACCAAGCTTGATCTCTGCTCTAGCTACCATTAGATTCGGCTCAAGGATGAGGACATCCCCAAAACTGCCTTTCACACTCATGAAGGTCATTATGAATTCTTGGTAATGCCATTTGGTCTCACAAATGCTCCTTCTATATTCCAAAGTCTTATGAACAACATCTTCCGACCCTTTCTACGAAAGTTCATCCTTGTGTTCTTTGATGACATCTTGATTTATAGTCACACATGGGAAGAGCATCTCAATCATGTAGATCAAACTTTATAGCTATTGGTCACTGTAGAACCCTAAAATTGGCACAATAAAACCTTAATAATTACAATTACTCTAGTAAATATTCAAATTCAAATTTCAACCTCCAAAACCGCTCCCAAATCGTCGTTTAACCCGTTTCCTCCTTTCTCGTGCCATTTTTAGAGTTTGTTTTGTCCGTTTGATGATATCGTCTCCGATAAGACGATATCGTCTCCGATAAGACGATATCGCCTCAGATCGGACGATTTCGTCTGGTGTAGGACGTCCAGACGATCTCGTCCCAAACTGATTTGTGCATAGTTGGACTCTGTTCCAATGACATCTCTAATCCAAGCAGAAGCGTGTCTGCGTTGTTAGAGACCTCCCCCGTTGGAGATCTCCCAAATTGGGATGATATCCAACCTCCCAACCTCTATCCTAAGCCTGTAACTTGAATTCTACATGCACTAGACCATCTTAAATCACTATTTGCATTTGTATTTTTCCAAGTTTGTTTGCAAGAACTTCATTGTTTTTCAATCGGAGCAAGCTCAATTCGTCTCAGATGATCTCGTACAATCTTGGATGATCTCGACCCAATTCAAGATGATTTCGACTACATTCCACATTGGGGGCAATCAGTGCCCAGAGTTTGCATTTTCTCCACTCTTTTTCGCTGCATTATTTTGCATTTAGTTAATTCTATGGTTATTCTTTATTATCTTGCATCTTGGAGTTCACCCATGTAGCTTTAATGCATAATAAAAGCATAAATTGTCATTAGATCATTATAATGCATTCATGTCTTAGTTTGATATTATCATTTTAATGTTCTTATTGCAATTTTACATCATTACCCTCTGTTATCATAGTTGCATTCTCTGTATTTTGCATCTGTTTCTTTGTTTGCAGGTCTCTGAAAAATTCGTCTGACGAATTCGTCAGATCTCAAATGATCCTGTCAGATAGGAGATGATCCTGTCAAATTCCAGATGATCTTGACTGCTTCAAAAATCAGAATCTCCATCAGACATCCGGATCAGGTATGGCTCTATAATTTAGCCTTTTCTCTCTGTTTTTTGTCTAATTTTGTTCTCTGTATGCATTTAGTCTGCACTTTCATAATAGAACAACTTAGTTTCATTTGGCAAAACCTAGGACTTGGATGATTAAAGATAAAACTGAACACATCAAACACATTCCCAACCTAGGCATGGAAACTACCATTCAAACGTTTCTTGGTGAACCCACCATCCGTCGAAAAATCACCATAATACACCTCCCCCGAGAGGTAGGACCTTCGCAAGGCCTCTCAGTCCAAGGTACTGTGCCATCCTTTTCCCATCCTCCTTTTGGGCACGGATCCTATAGCCTGAAGGTAGGGATGCAAAAAATTTGGAGCGATACGGTCACCCATCACATTTTTTCCAAAATGTCCAAGTGTTCCTTTGGTCTTATTGAAGTAGAGTATCTGGGACACATTATCTCATAGGATGGTGTCAAGGTTGACCCTAAGAAGATTCAAGAAGTTCAAGAGTGGCTGAAACCTCACATCCTCAAGGGACTTCTATTAGAGTTACTATGGTAATTCTATTTATTACCTCATTTGGTTACTAGGGTAGTTAGTTATCTACCTAGATTAGATATTCGATAAATCTTTCTATTTATCGAATATTATATTGTTAGTACATTAGTTGTTAGCATACAATAGTTAGAGTTAATTATTGTTATTTGTTAGCGCTCTTAGCTCATCTGTTAGAGCTATTGTCAGCCTAGGATATTGTATATAACTATTACAATCCTATCAATAAATTGTTGTTTTACAACCTAATAACTTCAAGGATTTTTAGGGCTTACAGGCTATTATCACAAATTTGTCTGCAATTATGGGAAGATAGCTTCCCCCCTCACCTCCATGTTGAAAAAAGATTCCTTCACTTGGACAAGGCCTACAGACAAAGCATTCATTGAAATCAAGCATGCTATGACCACCACTCTCGTCTTAGCCATGCTAGATTTCTCTAAACCATTTGTCATTAAAAGTGATGCTTCTGGTCGTGGTATGGGGGCAGTATTGATGTAAGAAGGATGACCTGTGGCTTTTACTAGCAAGACACTCTCTGATTGTAATATAGGGAAATACACATGTGCTAAGGAAATGTTAGCCATATTACATGCAGTCACACATTGGCGACCTTACCTCATTGGGCATCACTTCTCCATCAAAACCGATCATCAAAGTCTCAAATATTTTCTAGAACAAAAAGTTGCAATGCCTGACCAACAAAAGTGGGTGTCTAAAATCATGGGCTATGATTATGATATCACCTAAAAAAAGGGAAAGGAGAATATTGTGGTTGATGCTCTTTCTCACCAAATGGAGATTGTAAGTATGTTGTGTGTCATCTCAGCACCACTTTCCCAATGGGTTGATTCCTTGCATCAAGAAGCATTTCAGGATGCAAATTTGCAAGCTTTTATAGCCTCACTAATGGATGATCCAGATTCTGCACCAGGATATAATTGGAATGGCCATGATCTATGCTACCATCAACGCCTGGTTCTACCTCATAAGTCCCCACTTCGAGAGCTCCTCATGAAGGAATTGCATGCCACTTCCTCTGCAGGCCATTCAAGGTTCCTTAAACCATATGAGCGACTCAAGCACACCTTATTTTGGAAAGGTATAAAATGTGACATCCACTCTTTTGTTGCTACCTATGACACATGTCAAAGGATGAAAGGTGAAATAGTGCACTCTCCAAATACTCTTCAGCCATTGCCTATCCCGGATTAGGTTTGGATCGACATTTCCATGGACTTTATAGAAGGGCTCCCTAAATATTGAGGCAAGTCAATTATTTTCATGGTAGTGGATTGCCTTTCAAAATATGCTCACTTTTGTGCCCTTGCCCATCCTTATACAACATACATTGTTGCATAATTTTTTCTTGACTCCATATTTCACCTTCATGGCATGCCCACCTTTATTGTATCTGATCGTGATCCCACCTTCACTAGTCATTTTTGGCAAGAGTTGTTTAAGTTGTAGGGGACTCAGCTCAAAATGAGTTTAGCCTACCATCCACAAATGGATGGTCAAACAGAAGTTTCTAATAAATTATTGGAAACCTACATTTGCTAATTTATCTCAGATCATCCTACTCAATGGGCCAAATGACTATCCTTGGTCGAATGGTGGTACAACACTTCCTATCATACCGCAACCAAACTCACACCATTTGAAGCAGTCTATGGGTGCCTTCCACCTACACCTTCCTCTTACATTCCTGGTAGCTCCAAGGTCCAGGTCATTGACAACACTCTGAGTCAACACACCGAGGTCCTTCACCACCTTAAGTAAAATTTGAACATGGACCATAATCGTATGCACCAATAGCAGATCAACATCGTTCTGAGCGTAGTTTTGATGTAGGTGATATGGTCTTCCTTCGCTTGCATCCATACAAAAAATCATCCCTACAACTTCGTAGATGCCAGAAGCTTGCTATAAATTTCGATGGTCCTTACCAGGTTCTACAAAGGATTGGCCCCACAGCTTAAAAATTGGCGCTCCCACCTACTTCCAAGCTTCATCTATTTTTCATGTTTTTGCTCTCAAGAAATTTGTGGGCACACAGGTACAGGTTCAATCCACACTTCCTAAATTGGATGAAGAAGATTCCATATTACTTGAACCTGAGAAGCTTTTGGATCATCGAACTCACACTCTTCACAACCGTAAAATTACAGAGATCCTGGTTCGGTGGCGTGGGCTTCAACCTGAAGATGCTACATGGGAATCTCTCCACCAACTCCAGCAATAGTTTCTTCATTTCAGCTTTGAGGACAAAGCTTCTTCAAGGGTAGGGACATGTTAGGATCCCATCCTAACCCTTAATATAATAACTTCCATGATGTAATAATTCCTAAATAACGTGGGTAGTACCCATGATTAATATTTTGTAATGTTCTAAGTTTTAGCTTATATAGTGTCTATGATAAATGGCACCCTTTGTATGTAACACATGGTAGATAGGTTATGTAAGGTGGCCTTGTGCATGTAATTCGAGTGGCATTGTGCATGTAATTCGAGTGGCACTATGCATGTAATTCAGGTGGCATTATGCATGTAATCCAGGTGGCATTTTGCATGTAAGCCAACCATGGAAGGGAACTCTTTAAATACCCGAGAAGGCACCAATGTATTCATATTTTTTCAAATTAATGAAGTTTTGAAGGAGGTTGCCCCCTCGAAGAGGCCTGCGATTCTATCTTATTGTGAGATTGTTCCTTTATGCAAATTTTTGTTATAATGTGTATTTTGTTTTGAATATTAATATGATGTTTATGTGAGTTTATTTCCAAGCAATTTTGAGAGAGTGTGTTTATTTGAGTTTATTTTATAGTAGGATCCTAACACTTATTTCCTTATATAAACCAGATTACGATAGTGTAACACAATGTAATGTATTTATATATAAAATATACTTTATTGCACCTTCTTTTGCACTCCTTTCAAGTTTGAATTTATGGTTTATGGCAGAATTTTGAATGCAATGTAGTGGTTTTGAATTTGTATCTTTTATTAGAAACCTTCTCCTTTTTTCTTGGGTATTTTAAAAATGAATCCAATCTTGTAACCACTTGATAGAAGATTTTTTTTTATATATTCCTGCACTAGTTTTTTGTTCCAAAAACCTTATTGTGCTTTGGATCTGAGACTCACAAAGTCTCTATTTGAGGCTTCCTTTTCTGATATTCGATGGGTACTTTCTTCTCCAATGCTTGGATGATTGAGCTTATATGGTGGATTCTCTTGGACATTGAACTTGTAGTTTTTTGTGCACTAATAGTATCTTTAGACACTTTGAAAATTTCCAATTTTGTGCCCTTCTCATGAACACATGCAATAATATCTTTGAGAGCAATATAATAGTTCAAATGAATTTAATAATATTTTACTTTTAATGCACTAACAATTTTACCTTATCACTCTTATAAACTCTAAAAAAAATGCACTTAATCAAATTACTACATCTAATAAAGAATAATCTGAAATGAATCTTTAAGAATTATTCTGTAATTTTCTTATAAGCAAGGTAGTAGGAGCTAGTCTTATTTTTCTTTCCAAAGTAGATGATAGGTAGTTGATAGATAGTTTAAATTATGAAATATAATCAATTATTAAAGTGTAAATAAACCATTAATGAAGACTATAATTTATTTCTTATTTTTACACTTTTGAATACTGTAATTCAATTCTCCTTTTTGCAACTTCAATCCAAATCAAGGTGCTTAAACAAATCTGATAACTAATCCAATTAATGAATCTACTTGCACCAATAGATGAATACCTTTTTATGAAAGCTATTTTTACTACTTCCATAGAGTATGTAGATCTTGGTGTCTAAGATCACCTACCTTGAGTAAGATCTTGCAACTTTTTTTAGGTTACCTTGAACAACTTCGTGTTCACAAAAATATGGTCTCAAAATTTCTTTCATGAGCTTAATATTTTGATGGCTTGTTATCCTCTTGTAGTCTCCTCATTTTTTTGTAAATTTGAAGAGATATTTATTTCTAAATCAGTGTTTTCTTACTGTGAGAGGTCATATCCAAATCTCTTAGATTTGGTAGATTCTTCTATCTGAATATTCCTTCAATATTCTTGTCGAATTTTGACTTCAAACATTATCTTCTTATTAAGATTCTGAATGTATTGAGGTCTTTTGATATTTGGCACTCCTTGCCAAATTATTCTTTTGGGCTTGTTGTCATATGGTGATAATTGTCCCAAATATTTCACTATCTCCTATAGTGAATTTTTCCAATGAGTTCTTGTTGGAAATATTGAGCATGTTGAGTTGTCATTGGTGTCAAAGGTTTAATGTCAAAAGGTTGATTTCAAATAGAGCTTGGTATGGAAAAAATATTCTCTTCTATGATTGAATAATTATGCAAGGCAAGTCTCATCTTAAAACAAGGAATTTGGTAAAAATTCAAAGTTATAATATTTATTTTTAAATATTATACATAAAGGGACAAAGGTTTGCAGGAGAAAAGCAAAGAAAATATTTAAAATAAAGGTCATGTTTTAAAATAAAGGAGATAACATTATAATATTTTAAATATTATAATACTTAGGACAATAGGTTTTATTTGAAAAATAAAAAGAAATTGAAGACAAGTTTAGTTTGCAATGCCCAAAGGTTTTAAAAATAATATTATAATATAAGTTTGAAAGGTTGAAGGCGCTAAAATATTGGAGGGCATGTTAATATTTCAATTATTTTGAAATGCACCAACGTTAATACATGAAGGGGAAATCATATATAAAGGGAAAAAAATATTTTCATTTGCCTAAGGTTTGAAATCGAAGCACAATCATGAGATATGATCGATTGTTCGATTTGTTGAGGGTAGATAAAAAGGAAAGGACAAGCACATTATTTTTAAAGGGAAATGTCAAAAGTAAAAAGGGAGTGCAGCAAGTTTGAAATCACATCTGGGCATTTAGCTCAGACAATAGGCAAACCCTGTGCTAGATCATTAGCAAAGATGAGGTCTTGATTTCGAAGCACGTTGGGGATGTTTTTTGTTGAAGCTTCTAGTTGAGAACAGTTTCACGTTGCATGGAAGGTGAAATAAAAGTGTGCACATCTTGGTGGTTGTGTGGGTAGCTAGCCCATGTGGTGTCCTAGTGCAAGCTAGGACACGAGCCAACTAGAGGTGGCAGATTTGAATGGTGGTGGCAACATTAGTAGGGGTACATATTTTTTAATTAAATTAGCTATAAGGTATGTGTTGGTTTATTATGTTAGGGAGTCATAAGGGTGTGAGTTATAAAGTTTTGTTTTGCAAATAGGGAGTCATAAGGATGTGTTATAAAATATTTATATTTTGCAAATATGAATTATAAGGGTGTGTTTTATAAATTTTTATTTTACAAATAGTATAAAGAGGAAATACAAAGGAAATATTTTTGCATGTAAGAATAGGAGTTATAAGGTTTTATTGTGGTATGTTTTTTTGTTGTAATTTTTGTATGGTGAAAATAAATCTTGAGGTGATTTAATAATTGTTAATATCCTATCTTTGGAGAATAAAAGGAGAGTCATTGAACACCATTTTTCATATTTCATTGTGCAAATATTTTTGAGAAAAAAATTAATATTGATGGTTTGAAAGAGAAATCTAGTAACCAATTTTGAAGTGACACATTGAAAAGGGAATTAATTTGAGACAGGTTTTTGAGGGCACATCTTCATCCAAGCAAGTTAAGACGTATGGTTATATTACTCATTTAAGGTGTTTGGTTGAGCAAATATTTCTAAATCATAAGGTGGAGAAATAAGGATTATATATGTGCATTGTTGGAAATATTTGAGCTAGGGTTTGTGAAATAAATTGTACATCCTTGTTGAGAGAAATTGGAAACACATGTGCTAGGGTTTGGGAAAAAAATTGTACATCCTTGTTGAGAGAAATTGAAAACACATGTGCTAGGGGTTTTGAAACAAATTGTGCATCCTTGTTGAGAGAAATTAGAAATTCATGTGCTAGGGTTTGTAAAACAAATTGTGCATACTTTTTGAAAGAAATTGGAAATACTTATGCTAGAGTTTGTGAAAAAATTGTGCTTCATTGTTTGAATGAATTTTTGAAGCTTTTGGGCATTGGTTTGAGTGACATTGAATGTGAATGAGCAAGTGTTAGAAATCAGTTTTGTGAAGCAATTTGTGCATTGGGCTTGAGTGATATTTGGAAAGAACATATTGTGAAATTGTATTGCATATCAATTTCTATGTGTTCTTGAAAAATAATTCTAGGTAGAATATGTTTGAGGTACTTTGATCAAAGCATGTGTCATGAGCATGATTTGAGTATGTGCTATGAGTAGTTTTAAGCATGTGTTAGAACAGATTTGAGATAAATTTTTGCATGTATTATGTGCAAATTTGGGATAGAGTTAAGACAGATTTGTACATGTAATGTGTGCATATTTGGGATAGAGTTGAGTCAAATTTGTGCATGTAATATGTCCATATTTGGTAAAGAGTTGAGATAGATTTGTGCATGTAATGTGTGCATATTTGGGAGAAATTTGAAATAAATTTGTGCATGTAATGTGTATAAATTTTGGATAGAGTTGAGATAAATTTATACATATAATGTATGCAAATTTGGGATAAAGTTGAGATATATTTGTGCATGTAATGTGTGAAAATTTAGGACAAAATTGAGACAGATTTGTGCATGTAATGTGTGCATATTTAGGATAGATTTGAGATAGATTTATGCATGTAATGTGTGCATATTTGGGATAGAGTTGAGATATATTTGTGCATGTAATGTGTGTAAATTTGGGGTAAGTTGAAAGTTTATTTGTGAGTAGACCTGAGTAAACCTTGTGAGTGGTCTTAGATCAGATTCAAAGTAGAGGTGTGTACTAGATTTGGAGGTAACCAGAGCATATAGGAGAAGTGTATCTCCTGGATAGATTTCCATGAACTAGAGCAAAGTAGAGGTGTCTCCTATGGATAGAGTTCCACGAATTAGAGCAGAAAGGAGAGGTATCTCATATGGATATATTTTCATGAATCAAAGCAAAGAAGAGGTGTCTCTAAGTTCCACAAACCAAAGTAAAGAGGAGAGGTATCTCATGTAGATAGAGTTCCACAAACAATACCAATAAGAAGATAGAGTTCTCCTATTAATAGAGTTCCATGAACCATATCAGAGAGGAGAAGTGTCTCCTGTGGATAGGTTTCCATGAACTAGATAAAGGGAGAGGTGTCTCCTATGAATAGATTTCCATGAACTAGATAAAGGGTATTGAGATCTCCTTTGGATAGAGGTCCATAAACATTGCAATAGGGAATTGGTTCCCAAGATATTTTTAATAAAATCTAGAATAAATATTTTATGCATGGATGTGACCCACATTGGGTGAACCACGTTAAATTTATGTCTCTCATGCGTGTGATGATTTATGCATTACCTTATAACTACTATTGATGATATTGGTTAATACTACTAGGAAAATATATTACAATTGATAACATTGGATAATATTGTTTGGGAAATAATAGTAAAAGTTTATCTTATATTTTTCACCGCCCCTCTCAGTATAAGCTTGTTTTCTTCAATTCTCATTGGAACTCCTTTGATGTTTTCTTTAGTAAGGCTCTCCAAGCCTTTTATTGGATGCTCATAGAGACCTCTTTAAGGCATTTGATCTTGCAGCTTCTTCTTGTCTTCCTTGAGATCTTATCTTAAAAATTCTACTTTTGGAAGTATTACGGGTGAGATCTTCTCTTGTATCTCTAATTCTACTGATTTTGGATTCGAGCAAGACTCTCCTAGTCCTTATTCTTCTTCCAAATCTAAAATTTCTTCAATAATACCTTCTCCTCATCTATTTTTCTTTAGGTGCTGGATTGATTCTAAAGAATATACTCTTCCTAACTTTCTTGTAGGAAGCTTTCCCAACTCATTGAATCTCCTATTCCTACAACAAAGTATTAGTACTAAAATCAATTTTTGAATTAGATATTCTCTTCTGGATTCTTCTTTAAAATCAATGCTTATGTGGTTTTTTAGTATCAAGGATTTTGTGGCCTTTTTTTTAGTATCAAGGCTTTTGTGGTCCTTTTTCAATATCAAGGCTTTTGTGGCATTTTCTTGAATATCAAGGTTTTTGTGGCCTTTCCTTCAATATCAAGGCTTTTGTGCCCTTTTCTCCAATATTAAGGCTTCTATGGCCTTTTATTTTGGATCAAAGCTTCTATGGCCTTTTCTTCTAGATGAAGGATTCTATGGCCTTTTTTCGGATTAAGGCTTCTATAATTTTTTTTCCTTGTGAAGTTTTCGATCTAGCATTGGAGATCTCCTATGTCCAAAATTCCCCATGATTCTTCTCCAAAAATATCTTATGTAGTATTATTATCTTGCAACAACTAATATTTGCACTATGAAGGTACTCTAACCTTGGGGAAACGAAGTTGAAATGTCCTAGCTTTCTATTGTAGGAGGTGTCACAATCATCTATGAATTAATTCCTTGCAATAGAATTAAATTTAGGTAAATTTTTCTAGATCTCTTATATGAGCTTCACTAGTTTATTCATCAAACTAGTGGATCAAATAGCGATTCCTAGTCTTCATGATTTTTTTCTTGTAACTTTGTGGAAAGAGTCTAGCAATATGTAATATCGATATTTATAAAAATGATATTTCTTCCACTCGTTACTTGTGGCTCTTCCTAATTCTACTACCTAGATACTTTTGAGATTTTTTTATAGTGGCTAGTCTAGCAATGTGTCAGGTTGACTAAAAAATTAGGATGAATAATAATGGTGATTTTCCTATTGATCTACTGTAGCTTGATCTATCATAGCTCTGATACCATTATTAGCTTTTGATACAATATGTCATGGGAGATATCAATCAAAAGATGTAGAATAATATGAAAGAAATTAAATCTCCAAGATGACTGAAAATATGCTATAAATATAAATGACATAAATGTATACAAACTAGCTATGAAAAAATGAACACTCCATGAATAAAGCTATTGCTCAATAATGAAAATTGAACTTATCACACTCCATAACACTACACTGCATTACATCACACTATACTACATATCACATTGCTCTATCACTTTGCACTCTCACACTACTCTCTATGTTTATGGCCCTTTATATAGGAATATAGGTTCCTTGGCCAACACTCCACCTGGTATGAAACTAAATGGTGCGGGAAGGAGGATCGTTTTTATTTTGAATCGCTTTTTTATTGTAAGGTAGAAAACCCACAATAGACTTAATTTATATATTTTTTTGATGATGCCTTATTATCATATGTGGATTGCATTTAAATACCTAGTCTAATAGTTGTAAGAGTGAAGGGTTGTGACCCTAGAATATAATGAATAAATAATATAAGTAATTAGGACATGTTAGGAGGGTCCTAACATGCCACCCCCCTTAAAGGAGCTTTGTCCTCAAAGCTAGAAATTTGGAAATTGCTGTTGGATATCTTGAAAATTTTCCCACATTGCGTCTTCTAAAGGTATACCTTTCCAATGGATTAAAACTTCCATGAAATCATGAGTACGAAGGTGATGAGAGCAGCGATCCAAGATAACTTCTGGATCGACTAGAAGTACTCCATCATCAGAGAATTTAGGAAGAGTGGGTTGTGTCATGATATGGGCTCCCACTGTGAGCTTAAGGCAAGATACATGAAATATGGGGTGAATTTTGGAAGAGGGACGAAGCTCTACTTTGTAAGAAATGGTCCCAATACGTTAGAGAACTTTATACGGCCCATAAAATTTGGGTGCTAGCTTTTGAGAACCTTTTTTTTAAGAGAGGATTGACGGTAAGGTTGGAGAAATAAGAAAATCATATCATCCTCGTGGAAAATACGTTCGCTTCTATGTTGATCGGCTTGCTGCTTCATGCGATTTTGGGTGGTGTGTAAGTTCTCTTTTAGGATCCGTAGTATGTCATCTCTATTAGCAATTTTCGTTTCCATCACATGGACTTTTGTAGTCCCTGGAAAATAGGAAGTGAGGGATGGTTGTGTTTGACCATATAGTGCTTCATAAGGAGTCATTTTGATGGATGTATGGTATGAAGTGTTATACCACCGTTCCACTCATGAAAGCCACTTTACCCAATGGAGTGGTTGAGTAGAAAAAATACATCGAAGGTATGTTTCTAAGCATTTATTTACAACTTCTGTTTGGCCATCGGTTTGAGGATGGTAAGCGGAGCTCATACGAAGTTGAGTACCTTGTAATTTGAACAATTCCTTCCAAAAGGTGCTAGTGAAAGTTGGGTCATGGTCACTAACAATTGTGGAGGGCATACCATTTAATTTAAATATGTTATCTAGGAAGAGGTGGGCTATAGTGCTAGTGGTATAAGGATGAGCCACGGAACAAAAATGGATATATTTATATAAACGATCAACGACTACGAAAATGGTTGTTTTTCCTCCTAATTTTGGTAATCCTTCAATAAAGTCCATAGAAATATTTTCCCATGTTTTGGTGGGTATAGGAAGGGGTTGAAGTAATCATAGAATAGCGAGGGTCTCCCCATTTTGTCTTTGGCAAACTTCACATTATTTTACAAAGTTTTTGATGTAATTTTTCATTCCTACCCAATAGAAGGAGGTAGTGGCTCTTTTATATGTTTTTAAGAACCCTGAGTGGCCTATAGTGGGTGAGTTATGTAACTCATGAAGAAGTTTTTCACTATAATTTGAATTGGGGGTGAGGACCATCCTCCCTTTGTATCTTAATATATTGTCCTTCCAAGTGTATGGATTTTTGCTACTAGGATTATGTTGAAGTTGTTGAATTAAGGTGTGGATAGTAGGATCATTTATCCATTCTTCATGCACGTCATCTACCCATTTAGGAATATGGGAGGAAAGAGCATTGACTTGAGGCATATCTTCAAATTTTCTAGAAAGTGCATCGGCTGTCATGTTGTCCTTTCCATTTTTATATGTAGTTTCATAATCATAGCCAAGAAGTTTAGTAACCCATTTTTGTTGTTCTAGGGTATTAGTCCTTTGTTACAAAAAATACTTCAAGCTATGATGCTCAGTGTGTATAATGAAATGTTGGCCAATAAGGTAAGGCCTCCAATGTTGAATAGCATAGACAATCACCAACATCTCTTTTTCATACGTAGAGCAAGCTAAATTCTTATGAGAAAATGCTTTGCTTATAAAATCTAGAGGCCTTTCATCCTACATGAGTACGACTCCCATTCCTATTCTTGAAGCGTCACTTTCAATGACGAACTATTTAGAAATTTTGGGCATGGCTAGAACAGGGGTGGTACACATTACAGTTTTCAAGGTGATAAAGGCCTCATCCACTTTAGATGACCATTTGAAAGCATTTTTCTTAAGTAATGTTATTAGAGGAGCAGTGATTTTACCATAATTTTGGACAAATTTTCTATAATATCCCGTTAGTCCAAGAAACCCACATAGAGATTTTAAGGTTTTTGGAATAGGCCAATTTTTCACCTCCTCGATTTTGGAAGGATCTACCATAACTCCTTCCTTTGAGACAATATGCACTAAGTATTCAATTTCTTGTTTTCCAAAGGAAAACTTTGATCTTTTTGCATAAAGTTGATTTTCCTCCAAGATTTGGAACGCTTGTCTAACATGGTCCAAATGTTCTTCCCATGTTTTGCTATAAATCAAAATGTCATGAAAGAAAACTAATATAAATTTATGAAGAAAAGGGTGAAATACCTCATTCATTAGACTTTGAAAGGTAGAAGGAGCATTGGTCAGGACAAATGGCATCACTAAGAATTCGTAGTGCCCTTCGTGAGTGTAAAAGGCTATCTTAGGAATATCCTTTTCATTGACTCGTATTTGGTGGTAGCCTGACCGTAAGTCTAACTTGGAAAAATAAGCTACCTCATGGAGTTCATCTAATAGCTCGTCTATGACCAGAATAGGAAATTTATCTTTGATGGTCATTTTATTAAGCGCTCGAAAATTGACACATAAATGCCACGAACCATCCTTTTTTCTAACTAAAATAATTGGAGAGGAGTAAGGGCTTTTGCTAGGTCTAATGACTCCTGCATTAAGAAGCTTTTGTACTAATTTCTCTATTTCGGTCTTTTGGAGGTATGGATAACGATAAGGTCTAATATTAGGATGGTGATGCCCTAGAATTAGTGGAATAGTGTGATCGTGACTTTGTTGTGGAGGTAGTCCTTTTGGTTCATTGAATACCACCTTATGGTGGTCTAAAATATTTTGTAACTCTGGTGTCTCGTCTTATTTGTGACTAGGTTGAATTGAAAATAATTGGGTGACCATTCCTTTGTTTCCTCTTCGGATAATTTTCTCCATTCTATGTGAGCTGACGATTTGGGAAGGTCTTGATTTCAAGCCTTGGATAATATAGGTTTGGTTCTTTGTTGTGAATTTCATCCATAGTTCATCAAATTCCCATTGGACTACGCCCAAGGTTCGTAACCATTGTATGCCTAGTACAATGTTGCACCCACCTAGGGGTAGGACGTACATGTCACCTTTCATGTTATAAACCCCCATAGTTAGTTTTATATTTCTACATTTTCCTTTTCATGTAAATTTTCTGCCGTTTTCAATCATCACTTCGAAGTTATTACAAGGGTATATAAAACAATTTGTTTGTTTAGCCACCTTTGGATCGATAAAATTGTACGTGCTACTAGAATATAGGATCACGGTAAGGTTTTATTTCTTAAAATACCCTTTAACTCGCATTGTTTGAGGGGCAAAAAATTCGGCAAGGGCGTTGAAGGAAACCTTTGGTGCATTTTTTTCGTCACTTTCAAGTGTGTTGGATAATACCTCTACTTCGAGTTCAGGTTCCTCTTCAATAGAATTCCCTTCATTTGTGGCATCTAGAATATATAATTTCCGTGAGGCACATTTATGATTTCTGTCAAATTTCTCATCGCAATGGTAGCAAAGACCCTTAGCTTGTCTTTCCTTCATTTCCTCGAAATTCAAACGCTTAATTGGTAGAGCAGGGTTAATTTTGGGGGCTATGTAGGAGTTTTGGGTTCGTCCATTTTGCATTGGTTTGGGGTTGGTATAAGTGTTTGATGGTTTTCCCCAAGTTGGTTTTGTGAACTTATTCCGTGCCTTGATTTTGTCCTCCGCTAATTTCGCCAAGCCGATGGTCTCTAACATTTTTGTAGGGTTATACATTTGTACCTCTATTCGAATTTCTTCTTTTAATCTGTTGACAAAACATTCTTGAAAGAAGGCAGTGTCTAATCTGGATGTTCGATTAGCTAGCATTTCAAATTTTGCTTGGTATTCGCTTACCGAAGTGGTTTGGCATAATTTAGTGAGGGCCTCTGTAAATCTTTGAAACTTGCTAGGGCCGAATCACACTAATAGATTCTATGTAAAGGTTGACCATGTCTGAGTGCCATTAGTTTTATCGAACCATTGGTACCATTGGATGGCATCGTTTTCCAAGTGGAAGGAGGCGATATGCACTTTTTGCATTTTCAAAATTTGATTTAGTGAGAAATATTGCTCTACTCGGTAGATCTAGTTTGTAGGGTCTCCTCCTTAAAATTTTGGGAAGTCTAATTTGGTCGTCCATGGTAGAATGGAAGTTTGTTGACCTCCTAACATTGCTCGGTTTGATAACCCATGGTTGGGTGAATTTGCATGTGTTGTTTCCTGATTTTAACTGATGGTATCAAGTTTAACATCCATTGCAACTATTTTCTTGAAGAGTTCTCTTGTGGTACGGGTATTCTCGTCTCTTTCTTGTTGAACTTCTTCAACGAGCCTTTCGTTTTTCTCATGAATGGAATCCAGTGATCGTCGTCCTTTAGCCATTACGGTTGGTGTAGGTAACGATCAGGATGACTTGGTACAGGTGAGAAAAAATAAAAATAATAAATAATAAATAATAATTTTAATTTTTTTTCCTTTGCATTATGGACATCGAAAACCTTGATGCTGCATTGAATATTTTAGCTTTTTCAAAATAGCCACCAGTCACCATGCGAAAGGTCAAGAAATTTGGGTGTAAGACAACTTAATTCGTACCTTAGGAGAAGGTTTAATTTTTTGCGAGGATTTTGACATGGATCCATGAAGCGTGAATGTTGTTTGCGTCCTCACGAATGTGTCCTACCTGAAATGTGCGGTGGGAAAAAAATTTAATGGTAAATTTGCTCCTTGATCTAGCTTTGATCCAGATGGTATGAAACTAAATGGTGTAGGAAGCAGGATCTTTTTTATATTGAATCACTTTTTGATTGTAAGGTAGAAAACCCACAATAGACTTAATTTATTTATTTTTTCGATGATGCCTTATTATCATATGTGGATTGCATTTAAATACCTAGTCTAATAGTTATAAGAGTGAAGGGTTGTGACCCTAGAATATAATGAATAAATAATATAAGTAATTAGGACATGTTAGAAGGTTCCTAACACTACCTAACTATGCAAGGGATAACTTGCAAATATACAACTTGCACATTGGAACTTGTGCATTTATTACATTGCATGAAGTAACTAGATAACTTCCCCCTAAAGTAATTGTATCACCCAAATTTTCCACACCCTTACCTTCAGGCTAAAGGATCCATGCCCGAAATGGGGATGCAAAAAGGATGGAATAATACCTAGGACGGAGAGGCCCTTTGAAGGTCGTGCCTCTTGGGGGAGGGGTATAAAGGTGAATTTTTGACGGATGGTGGGGTTCACCAGAAAACTTTGAGTTTCCATGCCTAGGTTGGTAATGGGTTTGATTTGTTCATTTTATGTTTAATCGTTCATATTCCTAGGTTGGCCAAAATGAAGCTAAGCTATTCTATATGAAAATTCTTATTTATATGAAGACAACAAACATAAATGAATCCTAATACGATTAAATGCAGAGGATATGTTAAATGGAGAAGACTACACCTGATTTCTGATTTTTGATGAAGATTCTAAAGCTTGTAGGAGTCTAGATCATCCTGAATATGATAAGATCATTTGTAATTATAAAGAATCATCCCAAATCATAGTCGATCGTCTGAGATCACCCAGGATCATTAGTGACCCGACGAATTTGTCAGACAAATTCATCAAAAACCTGCAATCAATAAAACAGACACCAAAAACCAAAAATACTATTGCAAGAATGATGCAAAATGATAGAAATGAGAGTGTAGATGTTTAAATAACAAATCCAGATATCAAATTAAATGAGTTGAAATGTTTTGGTAACTTATTTTGAATTTTATCATGCAATTATACTAAATGAGGTGAACTCCAAGATGCATAACAAAAGTAAATTAACCTATTGCACCAATAAATAAAAAAATGAGGTAGAAAATGCAAACTCGAGACTCTGATTGCCTCCAAACTGAATTGTAGTTGAGATCATCTGCAATCGTACAATATCGTCACTGATATTGACAAGATTATCTGAAATTATGGTTGAATTGCCTGCGACAATCTGAGCTATCTCCGACTGAAACATAGTGAAATCCTACAACAAAAACTTGAAAACATGAACGCAAATGATGGGAGATCAGGGGGTCAGGGAAATCAGGGGATCAACCAAGGGGATAAACTAGAAAAATCTCAGTTTATATATGATTAGGGGGAGGTTAGGAGGTTGGGGATCATCCCAATCTGGGAGATCCTCAATGTGGAAATCTCCAACCATGCAGACACACTTCTGCCCAAGTTGGAGAGGTCATTGAAACATAAGCTAATTATGAAAATTCAGTTTTGGGATGAAATCGTCCAGACGTTTTGTTCCAGACGAATTTGTCTAATTTGGGATGATATCGTCAGATCGGCGATGATATCATCCAATGATCAAAACAACTTCTAAAAATAGTGCAAAAAATGTGGTGAGAAGTTAACAGGTGGTTTCGGAGTTAAAATTCAAATTTTTACTTTTTACTGATGGTTTAACTGTGCTAATTTTAGGGTGCTACATTTTTCCCCCTCTTTAGCAAATTTTCCAAAGAAAATGCATTAAAGACGAGTTCTTTATGATTTATGAGAAAGCAAAAATTTATTCCATTTTTTAGATGATGATTCTAGGTCGAATCGTACCTCTGTTTACTATGGTGCCCCCTTCGAGTTTTTACCCAAATCAAATGTTTGAGGTAAAAGCATGGAAACGCAAAAAAAATGTGATTTTAAAATAAAAATAAGAAAAATAGGGTAAAACCCTAATTCATTTTTACTGTTCACTTTCGCTGTTTCAGAGATCTACAGGCGAAATGGTGGAAACGACGTGCAGATCGACAGAGGTCCGACGCGAGTTGCGGGTAAGGATCTAAACCTAGTGTACTATGTTTTTAACTTGATTTACATGATTTTTATATGAATTTTAATTTTTTTTAGGTGTCACGGCCGTTTTTAGGTTGTCGACGACAACAAGACGAAATCGTCCCAATTTCGTCGAAATCATCCCTATATCACCGATTTCGTCTAAGGATGAAATTGGTGAAATATGGGCGATCCCATCCAATAAGGGGTGATCCTAAAATTGAAGAACAGAGATGATTTTGCCCTATTAAGGATGATTTTGTCTATATTTGGTACGATATCATCCAATAATGGGCGATATCAACTTTTATGGGATGATCTTAATTTTAATTGATTTTTTAATGATTATGTACTAATGATTTTGGTTTATTGTTTATTTTACAGAGGGGATTGCTAAAGAGTCAGGAGTGGAAATACGAAGGTCTCCGGGATGACTTAGCCACGCTCGATTAGGCTGAGTGAGGCATACTGGCAGAGGTAGGACTGTAGCATGTCGCAGAGATTCCACAACTTCCTTTAGACATGGGGCTACTGACATCCCTAATAGAGAGATGGTATCCAGAGTTGTCCTACTTTCGATTATTGACAAGGGAGATGAATCCCACTCTAGAGGATGTATAGAGGATCTTGCAGATCCCCATACATGGTCGATTCATGACACCTTCGGCCAATCAAGGCCACACCATGATGAGATTGTGGAGTGACCCAAGCTTTGCCCTGGAGAAGGGCAAAGTGAACATCAAGGCTTTGAGGCAGATGCCTGGGGCATCTCGGTTGACCCAAGTTTTGGTAGGGGTTGTGGATGGCCTTCTTCTATGCCACCAGAGTAGATGCAAATTGTCATTGCTACTCTTAGATGTGGTCTGTGACATGAGAGACCATGAATATAGGTTTTCTTAGGGCAGCTATGTACTGTGTTGGTTGTATAGGATCCTTTATGGGGTCGTATACAAGGGAGGTCAATGTATGGTGCTGACATCGCTACTACAGATTTGGTGATGGGAGCACATTATGGTGCAAAGTATGATAGGGCTTCCACTAATAGGAGTGGATCAAGAGAGACCCTAAGTTTTTTATTGGTGGCTCTAGAGAGGATCACAGTGACGAATAGATCTATCGACATCCCAGAGGTTGCTAGATGACCTCACCCCAGATCAGATCACTTGGAGACCATGGAGAGAGAGTCCAGGGTGGTAAAATGATGGACAGGAGTTGGCTCACATCAGGTGAGTCATATGGCTGAGAACATAGTGGGGAGAGGTAGAGCTTCATCGGTATGATTGATTTTTGAGGAAGTTCAGTCTATAGTAGGGGATCCCTTCTCTTATGGATTATGAGTATTCCTGGACTATGTGGGATAACACCACACTAAGCGAGGCTTCAAACATGCAGCGGTTCTAGAGTCAAGATGTTGATGATACCCCCATTCAGCCAGTGGATGGGGATGATGCAGGGGTAGCAGATAGGTATGATTCCTAGTATGCAGGCATCCACCCTTCTTAGATGACAAGGGCATAGGGTCCGATGCATGCTATAGTGCAATGGATGGAGAGGTGGTGCCATGCTACCATCGATATAGCAAGGAGTCACAGAGGGAGGGATCGACAATGGCCTCCTCAGGAGAGACATCAGAGAACACCATAGGCTCTAGAGATATAACAGTAGCCAAAGAGGAGGGGGGAGAGGATAAATAGACTCCCTTATCAGTAGAGGGATAGGCCACCATCACCCGATAGGGGCAAGAGTGTTGAGGTGGGGGAGAGCAACGAGATGGTAGTTCTCCAGGTGGATAATGCCTACCTATGAGCTCAGGTGCAGACTCTACAGGATGAGGCTAAATGGCTCAGGGATCAAAGTAGAGGGACGAGCATTCTAGATTTAGCACAGTCGGTTGCTTAGATTGAGTTCTACCAGGGAGTGTACTACCAGCTGGTTCTAGAGGTCCAGAGGATATAATTTCCAATTGGCATTGCAAAGTCGATCAGGATGGGGTCGTCGAGGACATCATCACAATCGATGTTGAGGACCCATGATATAGGAAAGGCTTCGATGGGACCACCTCCTCCACCTTAGGGTGGAAGAGGAGATGAGGCTAAGAGCTCGAGGGCTTCTTGAGGCTAGACGCACATTGTACACAAACCATTTTTGAGAGGATTTAGTATGCTAGGGTATAGATTGTGGCATACCAATCTGTTTTGATATAATGTATATACTTCTTGATCTATATGATGTTCTTTTTGTGATATGACTTGTGCATATGTTTTATGATGCTTTAATATTTTAATTTTTGATTGACTATTCATGTAATTATGTCGTTGAAAATATTATAATTTTATGTCATGTTATAAAATTAAATGAAATAATCTGATGTAAACAAACTGGTTGTTGTGGTGTGTTTTTATGAAAATAAAATGACTTCTAACAATAATTTCAAAGGATATTGTCATTGTTACATGACCATTTCATGGAGTTGTCACTCGCTAGGTCATTAAGCTAGTCCCGGTATGAGAGAAATATTGCTAAAAGTAAAAGGGTGCTTAAGAGACTGTCTTAAGACTTGGTGTTGTGATGATAAAAAAAGATGATAGTGATGTTTTTTTTTTAGATTTCCATGAAAGTATTATGCATGAAATATTAAAAAATATGATTTTTGCAAAAAAAAATGATATAAAATTTGAACAATTCCCTAGGAATTATACCATCGTCGCAAAAAAAAATGAATGTTGACGTAATGAAATGAAATAGAAAAATTTCATTCTTTTTAAAGCACAATTGTGTAACATAATGATTTAAGCCATATGCTTTTATGAATTAAATAAACGGGAAATAAAATTAGAACAATGGTTTGCACTAGGCATAGAATTTTAGGTATAGACTTATACCATCATCACGAAATCCAAAGAAGAAGTTGATATAATAGTTTTATTGCATAGTTGATTGATATAATAGTTTTATTGCATAGTTGATTTTTGATTTTGAGATAAAAAAATATATATATAAATGAGGACTTGCATTAGGCATAAAATTCCAATTTCGGTTTTTGGGACTATACCATCATGACGAAAGTCGAAAATATATAAATGTGACTTTATTGCTAGATTTTGAACATGTTTTGCAAGAAAATTTTGGATTTTTTGAAAAAGAATGTATTTAATTGATTTTACGCTAAACAAATATTCTCAAGTAAAAAAAAACAAATTATTCCAAAAGATTTGCATAAATATTTTAAATTATCTCAAAGACAAATTTGACATTTATAAGGAAGCCCGTGTGCATACGTGAGTTCATTTCCGATCTTGATCTATCATAATGATACAAAATATCTCAAACACAAATGTGTGTGCAATTGTAATGTTCATTTACCAATTTTGAGCAAGATAATTTGATACAAGTAATTTGAATTAACCAAATGAGTGTTCGTTGACCATGATTTATATGCATGTAACCATACCAGACTACTATGTAAGTCGGGTCATCAAGAGCTAGTTGATCCATGAGCGGACATAGGTCTGTACAAAATAATGTCGCTAATGTGACAGACATATCACCACGCTAGGAGTTACCCAAGGCCAAGCGATTTGGGAACAAACCACCTATTATGGGGCTTACCTCATGACTTTTAAATAATTGAGAATTCTAGGGATTCAAGCTCATTCACCCTTCTTTTCTTTCAAAAGAGGGGGGGAAGGGATTTATTGCTTTTTGCTTTTTCTTTTCTTTTCTTTGCCTTTTCTATTTTTTTTTTGTAATTGATTGACACTGAGATAATGCTGAAATATTACGGAGATGGTACAAAATGATAATGCTTCTGAGTAATTTTTTTTTTTTCATAATTTTTCTTGCTTTTTTTTTCATAATTTTTCTTGCTTTTTTTTTTCTTCCTATACTAGGGATACTTGCTTGGATTGGCAGTAGAGCAAGGGATTTTTATTCTGGGTAGGGGTGAGCTTGTCCTTTTGTCAATTCTCAAAGATTCTAGACCATGTGCATGATATGATAGCAAGGGAAACTTTTCGCTCAAGAGACCACTTCTACTATGTAGCATCGTTTTGAATTTGCAATGAAATCATTTTAATGTGAAAAAGTGTACTTGGTTCAAGTAAATAACAAGATCAGTTCTCTATGCTCAAAAATTTATTTAATTCAACTGTGGACTTCGATATAAGAGAGATTAATAATCATACCAAATAATATCAAGATATTTATTCATGTGAGTGTGAAAGTGAGGGATTCCAAATAAATGCTAATTTATCCAAAATAACTGAAAATATAACTACAATACTTCAAGAATTGATAGGTGCAAAATAGAAAATGTTTTTGAGGATTTTGATGATTTTGATTTTTTTATATTTTGATTTTTAATTTATGAATTGAGAGAATACATAATATTACTATTTTTTGAAATTTTTATATGAATTACTAATATGAGACAATATGTATAATATATACAGTGACGAGATTACTAGATTTATGCATAATAGTGCTTAAGATGCATAATATTCATAGGTTATTTAAGATCTTTACCCTCTAAGGTAGCTAATATGTATGCTCCCGATCCAAATTTAGCAGTGATAATATATGGCCCAAGCCAGTTAGGCTCAAATTTACCTTTAAGTTCTTTAGTTGCATTAGTATTTTTTTTATTTTATTTTAAGACGAGGTCATCGATACGAGGTCATCGATCTCAAAGGATCGATTATGAACTTTCTTGAGATATGCTCGTTTGAGCTTGTTCTGGTAGGCACGAAGATGCTCCAAAGCGTTAATGTGCTTCTCATCTAGGAGTTCCAGCTAACTAAATCTGCCAACACGATATTCATCTTCTACTTCAGTATCTTGAAGTAGCAGAGCCAAAGAAGGAACTTCTAATTCAAAGGGAAAAATAGCTTCAGTGCCATAGACCAAAACAAAAGGTGAAGTTACCGTGGGAGTATGAATGCTAGTTCAATAAGGCCACAAAGAAAGATATAATTGAATGTGCCAATCACGGCCAGATTTATTGACCAATCTCTAGAGTATTTTAATTAACATTTTATTAGATGCTTTTGCTTGGCCATTACCCTGAGGATAGTAGGGAATGGACCAATGATGTTGAATTTTATATTTTTGACATAGTTTCTTTACATCTTTGTTTTTGAAACAAGTTCCATTATTCGAGATGAGATTTGCAGGAATTTCGAACCTACAAATAATTTGATTAAGAATAAACTTGGAAACTTGCATTCCAGAGCAAAGAAGCTAAGGGCATAGCTTCGACCCACTTCGTAAAATACTCGATGGTGGTTATGATGAATTTTTGTGCATCAGGTGACACATGATTGATTTTTTCAATGATGTCTAAGCCCCATTTTGAAAAAGGCCAAGGATATGAAAAAGCCTGTAGTTCTTGTGCAGGCGCATGGACAAGGTCAGTGTGTTTTTGGAACTTGTTGCAATGGCACACATAATCTTGTGCATCATTCTCCATGGTAGGCCAAAAATATCCTATCCTAAGGAGCTTCTTAGCAATGGTGCTACCACTAAAGTGTCCTCCACAAGATCCATCGTGGGCTTCACTCAAAGCTGATCTAGACTCTTCTAGATTTAAACATCTTAATAGGATACCTTAAAAAGTTCTCTTATATAATGTATTACCAATTATTACGAAGTGACTTTCTCGTCTACATAATAACCGACGCTAGTTTCTATTAAAACCTTTAGGTAAGGTCCCATTTTGAAGAAAATTGAGGATGTTAGTGTACCAAAGTTCAAGAATAGTTTCGTTGATTAGAAACACGTCCAAAGGTTCCAAGCATTATTTAGTTGAAGCGGGTTCCTAGAGTCGACGAATAATAATGGTAGCATATTCGTCATCTAACTCCAAGGGTAAAAGAGATGCAGCTGCGGCCATAGCGTCAGCCGCACGATTGCTAGTTCTAAGAATAGCTTCTAAGGTAACTTGATTAAATAAAGATATTAATTGTAATATATATGCTTTATATGGATGTAATTTATCATCTCTGGTCTGATAAAAATCAATAATCTAATTTATAACAAGTTGATAATCACCAAAAAATAATAGATTTTTAATTTTTAGTGCCAGGACAGCTCGTAATCCAAGGATTAGAGCCTCATATTCAACAGTGTTATTAGTATAGGCAAATGTTAATTTAAAGGATAGAGGTATGAGATGTTTCTATGGAGATATCAAAATAATACTTGCACCAACACCACTCATGCATCGGGCTCCATCAAAGTATAGGTCCCACTGCTCAGAATGATCCACCTCTAGGTTAAGGCATTCATCAGGAAACTCAATGATGAGGGGATGGGTGGAATCTAAGGGTGCAACAACTAATTGATCTGCTATTATTTGACCCTTAATAGAATTTTGTCCTATAAACATGAGTTCAAAATCACTTAGAGTAAGAACCCACTTTTTTGTGTGACCAAATAAATAAGGTCGACTCATGATATACCGTAAGGGATCGAATTTAGCAATAACGTATGTTTTCTAGCTGAGCATATAATGGCATAGTTTTTATGCAAAAAATATGATTGATAGACATAACTTCTCTAATGCTGTGTAGCAGGTTTCATAACTATTTAATGTTATGCTAATGTAATAATTAGCATGCTCTCTTTTCTCATCATCAAGTTGAGCCAACATAGCTCCTAAAGAAAAATCTAAAGCAAAAATATACAAGATAAATGGGCGATCAAGTTTAGGTGGTGAAAGTACAGGTGGGTTAAGAATATATTATTTTAGGAGTTCAAATTCTTCCTTAAATTCATCATCCCAATGGAAAGAGACATCCTTCTTAAGAAGCTTCAGAAAGGGTCCAGTTTTATCTGCCAACTTATTGATGAAGCGACGGATAGCTTGAAGCTTACCTTGTAGACTTTGTAATTCAGATATATTTGTAGGTACGGGCATATCAGTGATATTCGTAATCTTGAGAGGGTCAATTTTGATGCCACGTAAAGAAACTATAACCCCCAATAATTTACCTGACTTAACTTCGAATATACATTTGGCTGGATTCAATTGGATAAGATATTCCCTTAACCAATCAAATACTTTTCAAAAGTCATATAAATGGTCATCTTCTTCAATAGAACGAGCTATAATGTCATCTACATAATCATGTAGTATATCATGCATCATATCATGAAATATATAAGTCATGTATCGTTGATAGGTTGCACCTGCATTCTTCAAACCGAATGGCATCACTTTCCAATAGAAAGTCCCCTAAGGGGTAATAAAGTCTATTTTAGCCTGATCTTCAAGAGCTATCTTGATCTGATTATAACCATAAAAGCCATACATTAAGTATATCATTCCACTCCTAGAAATAAAATCAATGATCTGATCCATATTGGGAAGGGGAAAATCATCTTTAGGGTATGCAACATTAATATCTCTAAAGTTTGTACAAACCCTAATCTTAATAGCTTCTTTCTTAGTTATCGGAACTACATTCGAGATCCATTCAGCATAATCAATGGCTTGTATAAAAATAACATTCAGGAGTTTTTCTAACTCCCCTTTGACTAGTAAGGTCACTTTAGGATGCATTTTTCTAAGCATCTGCTTAACAGGTTTAGCATCCGAATGCATAACTATAGAGGGATCTAAACTTGGCATATCTTCATATATCCAAGCAAAGACATATTCATATTCTTTAAGAAATGCAATGTATTTATCTTGTTTTTCTTGAGTCAATTCTAATCCAATGTTGATTATGTGAGGGTTATTATCAGTTCCAATGTTATTTTTTATGAAATTTTCTACTTCCATGTGTAGGTCTCTCTCAAATTTATATGGGGCGGGTGAAATACCCAATTCTTGTAATTCTTCCAAGGTTAGCTTGGATAATTTGTCTTGAGGAGTCGTGGCATCAATCTGGGCTATACAATGTATAGAGCCATCAAAATAAAATCCATTATGTAATAATTCCTCAACAAAGACATCATGAAAGATATCTCCCTCCAACTCATCGTCGGATTCAACGATCATCTAAGGATAAGCTATAGATAGCATATTACATGTGAATGTCTCATTTGTTAAACGCAAAGCATTGCATTCATCTAAATAATCTTGGTAACATATAATATGGTCATCATCCTCAAATGGGAATGGCTGACCCTTACTATAAAATAGGCCCACACCACATCGGGCGGGCCATGCTTCTACCTCAAAAGGTTCTTTCATACCATTCTGGAAAGGTCCCAAACCTTTTTCTTTATATCCCAATTTAAGCATTATAGATTTGGATTTAATATACTCATTAGTAAAATAACATTGAGCATATCCATCATTATGAGTTTTGATGTTTCTGGGTATTCTACCCTAGTCATATTCCTTATAAATAAAGGCACAGCTCCCGGCTTGGTAAATACTTCCCATAGGCTGTGGGAGGCCCAAGGTACGAGGTGGTGGAAAATTATTTAAAATAATGGAATCTTGCATAGAAGAATTTGTTTCTTTTGATATAAGAATTTTAGATAGATCGGGTAAGAGCTCATCAGTAAGAGCATAATAGGTAGAAGTAACATTCCCTGCATCTTTCGATGTGGAAAATATGAATTTGGTGGATGTAGATGGTGTAGATATGTCGATATATGGGTCTATCAAAGGTAAGGAAGTTATAGGATTAGAACAAGAGACATTGGTTGTGGGATTATAATCTCTCTTGGGTCCTAATGTGGTTTTTTTAGAAGATGGTTGAGCTATATGTGGAGGTGCAACTGATGGAGAAGAAGTAGATGACATTGTGGGTGTGAGTTTCACATGTTTATATGGATAATGAGAATTAGGATGTGTGGATGATAAAGCGGGGCAAAATTGAACTCCAATAGGTTCTACCAAAGCACACATATCAAAGGGTCTTGGATCACCGTGAATGGTAATCAACTGATTCTTAAATTCAAACTTAACACATTGATGTAAAGTTGAGGGAACAACTCGCATCGCATTGATCCAAGGATGACCCAAGAGTATATTATATGATGTAGGGAAATGTACAATAAACACAATCGTATCCAAGGTTCTTGGACCAACCTGCAATGGAATGGTAATAACTCCACACGTTTCTTGTGTTTTGTCATTAAAAGCTTTTATGATCATATCAGTTATTTTCATTTCATCACTTCTAAACCCAAATCTTTGGTAGAAGTCAAAAGTGCAGATATTTAAAGATGAACCATTATCAATAAAAACTCTTTTGACTACTACATCTCCAATTAAGGCAATAATATACAAGGGGTTATCTTTATGTAAACTATGTTGCGGTATATCTCTATCCCGAAAGTCAATACAATCAACTTCATGAGTTATTATAGTATGGGCCATGGCTTCAGGTTGAATGTCTTGTGGTACCATCATCTGACTTAATGTGAGCATTAATTCATATCTATGTGTAGGAGATCTTAAAAGGTCCAAGAGAGAAATTCTAGCTATAATATTTGACAATTATTCATTAATATTATAAGGAGGTTTAGGTTGCACATTAGGTGAATGATTCCCTTTATTAGGAACCTTCAAAACAAATGGAGCTGATCCACCATTCTAAATTTGATCTTATTGAGAATTTTGAGCCTATTGTCTAGTAACAGCTCTGATGGTATCCACAATGTTATTCTGTGGATGATGAATGGGTCTTGGTATATCATTTATAGCTAGCTCATTAGAAATTAATTGGTGAGATGATGGTATGGTAGAGATTCTTCTTGGAAATGGCTCTTCTGGAATCATATAACTTGTGATAGGGTTAATAGGATCTGATTCATCATTAGAACTATCTAATTTATTTGATGTGATTTCCATATCACTCTTAGTATCGTATTCTATATCACTTATATTAGGTATCTAAATATTATATAGAGGCATGGTTGTAACCATGGATAAATTTGTGTCAAATATTTATAGATCATGAACAGGTAAATGTCCACTAATAGTTCCTACATATCAGGCAGGAAGAGGGACATTATGATGTTCAATTTGATTAGCCACATCCTTACCATGTTTCGATAAGGGATGTTGAAAGATGCCCAATGACTGATTGGAATTCTGATTTTTCTTTTGTGGGGTATTATTTTAAATATTATTAGGAGGATTTTGCTTAGGTTGAAAGGCTTGCACCTCCATATCATTGTTATCAATCAAATCCTGTATTTTATGTTTTAATATTTTACAAGAGTTGGTAGTGTGTCCAGGTCCTCTATGGAAGTCACAGTGTAAATCTGCTCTATATCCGGGTATAGTTGGATTAGGTTCCTGAATATTTGGTAATTGAATTAAACCTCATTCTAATAATTGTGGTAGAATAGTTGATAAAGGTTGATTTAACCTAGTAAATTATCGAGGAGGTTTGTCAGGAAGTTTTAGTACAAACTTCTCCGCTGTCTTCGCAGCATTAACATTAGCAATATTTCTACTATCGGTGACTCCATCACCCACAACTTGTTTATTCTTATATTTATTTTTGGATGTTTTCTCATTGTCTCTCTTTTTAAGATGGCCTCTCCTAATGAGAGCATCTTCCACTCTTCGAGCTAAGTCTATAGCCTGATCGAAGGTGGTCAAGGTAGCAGTTGATAATTCGTAAGATAGTTGCTCTTGCAAATTATTAATAAATATGTCCAACATATCCCTATAAGGTAATACAAAGTGCAATTTTCCTATCAACTGTCTCCACCTAGCTAGGAAATCAGCAAAGCATTCCTCTTTGACCTATTTTAAGTTATACAAATATTTAATGGTCACATATCTTTCGATGTAGGCACTAAATTGATGAACAAAATACTCGACATTTTCTTTGAAATTCCTCAAAGAATTAGTGGGTAATTGATAATACCACTCTAATGCCATTCATCCCAAGCTTTTTGGGAACATTTTTAGTAATAACAAGTCATCATGTGATATATCATGACAAGCTATCCTAAACATACGAAGATGCTCTATGGGATCTTCGATTCCTTTATATATGGGAAGAACAGGCATAGGAAAATATTTAGGATATGACTGTGCTACGACTATAGGATCTAAAGGCTGACTACACATCTCTCAATAACTGTATGAGGGATGGTAGGGATATATCTGGTCCATGCGGGAAACTAATTGTTTCACCATGACTTCCAAGTTGCTAGTTTGTCCACCATATTGGTTCGGTGGCACGTAGGTATGGGATCTATGAGTGTATGATGGTGTGACACAAGGATTAGATGTTATATTGCTATTATGCAAAGTGTTGGTAGGAAGAGTATTATGAAGGGGATTTGTAATAGTATTATGTTGTACCTTAGGTTGTTGGTAATTGGTGTTCATTTTTGTTTTGGGTTTTTGTTGATTTTAGGTATATTGATCAAGAGATTGGTGAAATAGACTAGTAAATGATGGTTTCTTTTGTGCAGAAATGACCCTAGGCTTTTTAATAGGCACTTTAGGTGGTTGGGTAACCTGTTGTTGATGCATGTTTTGGATCGTAGCTACTATATCCAAATTGGATGGTCCAGCTTGATCACTCTCTTGTTCAATAAAGGACAAGGTATTAGTGTGTGTTTGAAATACTTCTTCTAGAGTTGCTTGAGTGTCACTAATTCGATCCTTGTCCATATGGGCTGCTCTATTAAAAACACCAATATTAGTGTTAATGAACTTCCAGAATTGTTCCATGTTCTCAAAAGTGATGGCTCCTCCTAGAGACATTTTAGGGGATGACGATCCTTCCTCTCTAACAATTTCTTCTTGTTAATTTCCTACAACAAGCTCTTCTTCTTGTTGGTCTAGGGTTTCTTCTTCCTGAACTTGGTCCTCAGGAGGGACATTTTGGTCAGTTAATGGTCTTCCTAACCAATATTCATCTTCTTCGGTTTGTTTTCCATTCCTAAGTCTAGGCATTGTGCTAAAATTAGGTTTTAGCAAATATATATACTTTATATATATATGCCATAGGGTTGAGAGGTATACATTTTAACTATATACCTACTACAAGGAAATGTTTTGTTTTTTCTTTTGTGATTTTATTATATTATTATTTTACGAGAATAAAAATAACAAACAACATGCTAGTCATAAGAAACAATAATAGAAAGAATCACTTAGTTTTCTATGAATAGTTTATAGATATCATTGATAGGGTCAAGTTCATCAAGAGTCATGAAATGCTCATCTTCAAATTGGAAGTTGTTTTTCAAGAACTTGACAAAGTATGCTATGGTAATATGATCTATTTTAGACTCTGACATGTAAAAATAAAGTTCATGGCAATACTCTCGATACAACACAGCTCTAGGAACTCTATTCCATATCTTTCTATCTGTAAGAACAACTTCTTGATCCTCTATACGAGATAGAAATTTATGTACTACAACTACATTCTCAAGGTATTCCTCAAAAGTGTATAATTCAGAAGACACAAGTACTCTTTTATCGGCTAACCACCTATGGCAATCTCTCTGAAGTTCATGGTATAAAGTCACCTGATCAGGATCCAAGATTATATCTAGAACAAACCTCTTAATTTGCCTAATTTTTGTAGATCTATATTTAAGAATACCCAATCTCCTATCAAGTTCATCCCACAAAGCTTGGGCTCTATATGTTTGAGGTACTCTAAGCATAGAAGTAATCTCTTTGGCCGTTAATTGATTTTGAACATTTATGGATACTGCTCGTCTTCTATTATAATCTACCATATAAGTATGATACGCAAATTTAATAGTTTTCTAATGATTCTAGATGTTCTTAATAATGTGTTTTTTTTTTTTGGATTATTTTCAAAAAGTGTTTTAGATTCACGTCGGGTTCACCAAAATGTATCAGCCAAATTTTTTGTACCCTTACCTTCAGGCTAAAGGATATGTGCCCAGAAGGGGGATGAGAAATGATGGAACAATACCTCGGATAGAGAGGCCTTTTGAAGGTCACGCTTCTCGTGGTAGGGATATAAAGGTGAATTTTTGACGGATGATGGGGTTCACCAGGAAACTTTGAGTGGTAGTTTCCATGCCTAGGTTGGTAATGGGTTTGATTTGTTCATTTTATGTTCAATCGTTTAGATTTATAGGTTGGCCAAAATGAAGCTAAGCTATTATATATGACAATTCTGATTTATATGAATACAACAAACATAAATGAATCCTAATATGATTAAATGCAGTGGATATGATAAATGGAGAAGATTACACTTGATTTCTAATGTCTGATGAATATTTTGAAGCTTGTAGGAGTCCAGATCATCCCGGATATGACAGGATCATCTGTAATTATACAAAATTGTACCAAATCATAGTTGATCATCTGAGATCACCCAGGATCATCAGCGACCTGACGAATTTGTTAGAAACTTGAAATCAAGAAAACAAATGCCAAAACCCAAAAATACTATTGCAAGAATGATGCAAAATGATAGAAATGAGAGTGTAGATGTTTAAATAACAAATCCATCTATCAAATTAAATGAGATGCAATGTTTTGGTAACTTATTTTGAATTTTATCATGCAATTATACTAAATGAGGTGAACTCCACGATGCATAATAGAAGTAAATTAACCTAGTGCACCAATAAATAAAGAAACAAGGTAGAAAATGCAAACTCAGGACTCTGATTGCCCCCAAGCTGAATTGTAGTTGAGATCATCTACAATCATATGAGATCATTGCCGATCTTGACAATATCATCAAAAATTATGGTTGAATCGCCTGCGACAATTTGAGCTATCTCTTACTGAAACATAGTGAAATACTGCAAAAAAAACTTGAAAACATGAACACAAATGATGGGAGATCAGGGGGTCAGGGAAATTAGGGGATTATTCAGGGGGATAAATTGGAAAAATCCTAGTTTATATAGGATTAGGGGGAGGTTAGGAGGTTGGGGATCATCCCAATATGGGAGATCCTCAATGTGGGAATCTCCAACCATGTAGACACGCTTCTACCCAAGTTGGAGAGGTCGTTGAAACAGAAGCTAATTATGAAAATTTGGTTTTGGGACGAAATCGTCTTTACGTTCTGTTCTAGATGAATTCGTCCAATTTGGGATGATATCTTCAGATCGGCGATGATATCGTCCAACGGTCAAAACAACTTCTAAAAATGGTGCAAAAAATGAGGTGAGTGGTTAACGAGCGGTTTTGGGGTTAAAATTCAAATTTTTACTTTTTACTGATGGTTTAACTGCACCAATTTTAGGGTGCTACAGTAATCTGATGTCCTAAGTATGTACCAAGAAAGGTACATTTACATGACCCAAATGATGTATTATAATATATTTCTAACACCCTTTATGGGGATGTCTAATATGTGCCACACATTCTCTAGTGTGACTATTATCTCCCCTATAGGTAATTGTAATGTCAATGACTTTACATACCACCTCTCTACTAGCATCTTCAATAACACTTTGTTTACCTCCAACTAGGGTATCTCTACTAGGTGATGAAGCCCCACTACCTCTAAGGTGCCCCACTTTACCTACAAGAGGCCCTCTAGCTCCACCTCCAAGGAGTTGGGTTGCCACTTGTGACTCTCTAGTACGTCATGTTGCATCCAAATATTTTAATTAGTTCAACATGCATAACAATAATTAATAACATGACAACTTCTAGAGTTTTTTATTAGTTTTAGCCTTGTGTGTTTTCTCAATTTTTTTTTCTTTTCCTTTGGTTTTATCTTCTTGGTTTGTTATTTGATTTTGTTCCTCTCTATAAAACTTGTGCCCTGCTAGTTTTGGACATGATTTCTTCCTTTTACCCTTTTACAAAAATCATGCCCTACAATCAAAGGGTATTTTTTCATGGAGTCACACCCCATAGTACTAGAGAATGACTTCAATTTTCATAGAAAACTAGTCAAAACGATGTTGGGGTTGTGCATGACAATTCTTGGAGAAAATAACAAATTACATAAAACAAACTTAAAATCTGACCTAACTTAATATCAAGGGGGATTTTAGTCCTTATCCATGCTCACTCCTCTGCTGCATCAACCTTACCCCTCAAAATAGTTGAACTATGTGTGGGTAGCACCATTTCTCCTTTTTCTCTAGAGCTCCTTTCCTAATTTTCACATGGTGAAAATGATTAATATTTTCACCCCTATTTGACTTTTTGTTCCTATTTTTTGCCCTTGTAGAAACCTAAAAAATGTCATACCGAGGGCGACTACTCATATGGATATGCTACAAAACCATATGGAGGATCTTGGAAAAACTCCAAGATAGAGCAATGGTTCTAACCACTCAATTTAGGCATTTTGGCCTAAGCAGTCTGAACCACAACCCAAACCTACAGTCTCTAGTCTAAACCATGGTTGACACATGCGATCTTAACTGAAGTTGAGTTAGACCTTCCATCCAAGCAAAATCGAATGGAATGGTCGAAATATCTATAAGGAGGTAGTTGAAGGATGAAATATTCTAGAGGCTTCCATCCCAACTATCCTAACCACCCTTCTTGGTCGTGGCTTCTCTATGAAGCCACCCCTAGCCCTAGGGGGCATGCTATAAATACCCCCCTCCAAATGGGGAGAAAAATAGAGGATTTTTTATAGCAAAGTTTTGGCGAATTGCATACTGAATTTGTGCATTTGAGACCCTCTTTGCTATCCATATAGAGACCAATTAGCCATGGATGCCCTAGGTGCCTAGGAGGATCAAGAAACACAAATATGGATAAACGAAGTCCCTTCATAGTGATTTGACCACCAAATATGTTAGAGGAAAACAAAGGCAACCCTTGAACATCAATTTGGACAAGGAGATCAAGCCCACTACCCCTAATTTTTAGGGTAAACATATCAGAGGTCAAACCACAACTGTCAACCACTGTTCACAGTGTAGATCACCCATCACAGCTGTGGTTTGCAACAGGTTAATGGTCGCCTTACTTGCTTTGCTTTTGACCACATAGATTAGTTATATTAGTTTTTTCATAGGTTTAATTTCATTTTAGAGAAACTCTGATCGTTGAAATTAGACATTTCATGCATTGTATTAAGTAGGATTACATTGGATCTTTTATGCCCATTATTATTCCTAATTTGATATTTGATCCATGCATCATTGTCTTATTAATGTCCTTCATGTTGTAGCATAACTATTGATTTAATTACAATAGTTTAAAGTATTTCTTTATGCTTTCTTATTTTTCTAGTTTAATGGCACTTACATGCATATTCCCTTAAAGGGCCTCATCACGAGAGGCTATCAATATTTTTAATCGTGTGCTATTATTTCTTGTTCGTAGGGAGACAGTTGCAAGAGGATCTCAAACTTTATTTAATTGAATTTTGTGGACTTTGTTAGAAGAGAGATTAGTAATCATGCCAGATAAAATCAAGATATTTATTCATGTGAATGTGAAAGTGTGGGATTCCAAATAAAGGCTAATTTATCCAAAATAATTTGAAAATATAACTGCAAATATGTCACAATTTGTGAAGTACAAAAAATAAAAGATGGTTTTGAAGATTTTGATGATTTTGAATGTTTTTGGTATTTTTATAAATTGAAAGAAATACAAGATAGTGATTTTTTTTTTTTGAAATATGTTAAACAAATATATACAATGACGAAATGACCAATTTTTATGCATAGTAACGTTTAAGGTGCATAATATTCATAGGTTCTTTAAGTTTTTTACCATCTAAGGTAGATAATTTGTATGCTCCCGATTCAAATTTAGCAGTGATAATATATGGTCCAAGCCAGTTGGGCTCAAATTTACCTTTAAGGTCTTTAGTTGCATTAGTATTTTTTTTATTTTCTTTTAAAACAAGATCGCCGACCTCAAAGGATCGATGACGAACTTTCTTAGCATATGATATTTTAAGCTTGTTTTGGTAAGCACGAAGATGCTCCAAAGCATTGATGCGCTTTTCATCTAGGAGTTCCAATTGATCGAGTCTCGCACATTCGATATTCATCTCCTACTTCGGTATCTTGAAGTAGTATAGCCAAAGAAGGAACTTCTAATTCAAAGGGAAAAATGGCTTCAGTGCCATAAACCAAAACAAAAGGTGAAGTTCCAGTGGGAGTACGAACACTAGTTCGATAGGCCCACAAAGCTGGATATAATTGAATGTGCTAGTCGCGGCTAGATTTATTGACCAATATTTTGAGAATTTTGATTAAGGTTTTGTTTGAAGCTTTTGCTTGGCCATTACCCTGAGGATAATAGGGAGTGGACCAGCGATGTTGAATCTTATATTTTTGGCATAATTTCTTAACATATTTATTTTTGAAACAAGTTCCATTGTCTGAGATGAGATTTGCAGGAATTCCAAACCTTCAAATGATTTGATTAAAAATAAATTTAGAGACTTGCGTTCTAGTGCAGGAAGCTAAAGGCATAGCTTCAACCCACTTTGTAAATACTCAGTGGCGGTTATGATGAATTTGTGTCCATCAGATGACACAGGATTAATTTTGCCAATAATGTCTAAGACCCATTTTGAAAAGGGCCAAGGAGATGAAATAGCCTGCAGTTCTTGTGTAGGGGCATGGACAAGGTCAACATGTTTCTGGAACTTGTCTCAATGGCGCACATAATCATGTGCATCATTCTCCATGGTAGGCCAAAAGTATCCTATCCTAAAGATATTTTTAGCAATGACACTACCACTGAAGTGTCCTCCATAAGATCCATCGTGGGCTTCACTCAAAGCTGATCTCGATTCTTCTAAATTCAAACATCTCAATAGGATACCTTCAAAAGATCTCCTATATAAAGTATTGCCAATTATTACAAATTGAATTGCTCGTCTACGTAATAATCGATGTTGGTTTCTATTAGAATTGGCAGGGAAAGTCCCATTTTGAAGAAAATCAAATATATCCGTATACCAAGGTTCAGGGGTAGTTTCATTGATTAGAAACACATCCAAAGGTTCTAAGCATGACTTATTTGAAGTGGGTTCCTGGATTCGATGAATAATTATGGTGGCATATTCGTCATCTAACTCCAAGGGTTGAAGAGATGCAGCTGCAGCCATAGCGTCAGCCGCACGGTTGCTAGTTCAAGGAATAGCTTCCAAGGTAACTTGATCAAATAGAGATATTAATTGTAAAACATAGGATTTATATGGGTGCATTTTATCATCTCTGGTCTGATAAACTTCATTAATTTGGTTTATAACAAGTTGAGAATCACCAAAAACTAACAGATGTTTAATTTTTAGAGCCAAGGCGGCTCGTAATCCAAGGATTAGAGCTTCATACTTAGCAATATTATTAGTGCAAGCAAATGTTAATTTAAAGGACAAAGGTATAATTTGCTTGGAGATATTAAAATAATATCTGCGCCAGCCCCACTCATGCATCAGGGTCCATCAAATTATAAGGACCATTGTTCAACATGGTCTGCCTCTGATTGAAGGCATTCATCAAGAAACTCAATGATGAGGGGATGGGTAGACTCTAAGGTTGCAGCAGCTAATTGATCTGCTATGATTTGACCCTTAATAGACTTTTTTCCTATAAATGTGAGTTCAAACTCTCTTAGAACAAGAACCCACTTGGCTGTGCGACCCGATAAATAAGGTTGACTCATAAGATACCGCAAGGGATCATATTTAGCAATGAAAAGTTTTTTGACTAAGCATATAATGGCGTAATTTCTACATAGAAAAGACGACTGCTAGACATAGTTTTTCTAACACTGTGTAGCGGGTTTCATAACTAATTAGAGTTTGGCTAACATAATAATTAGCACGTTCTCTTTTCTCATCATCAAGCTGAGCTAACATAGCTCCTAAAGCAAAATTGGAAGCTAAAATATACAGGATAAACGGATGATCAAGTCTAGGCGGTGAAAGCATAGGTGTGTTAAGGAGGTATTGTTTAATAAGTTTAAAAGCTTCCTTACATTCGTCATCCCAATTAAAAGGGACATCCTTCTTAAGGAGCTTAAGAAAGGGACCGGTTTTGTTCGCCAACTTATCGATGAAGCGACGGATAGCTTGAAGCTTACCTTGTAAACTTCGTAATTTAGATATATTGGTAGGTGCGGGCATATCAGTGATAGCCGCAATCTTAAGAGGGTCAATTTTTATGCCACATAAAGAAACTATAACCCCTAATATTTTACTGGACTTAACTCCAAATATGCATTTGGCTAGATTTAATCGAATAAGATATTCTCTTAATCGATTAAAAACTTTTCTCAAATCATCTAAATGATTATATTCATTAATAGAGTGAGTTATAATATCATCTACATAATCATGTAGGATATCATGCATCATATCATGAAAAATATAAGTCATAGCTCGTTGATAGGTTGCACCCGCGTTCTTTAATCCGAATGGCATCACTTTCCAACAAAAGGTACTCCAGGTGGTAATAAAGGCTATTTATGCCTGATCTTCAAGAGCTATCCTGATCTGATTATAGCTAGATAATCCATCCATTAAGGACATCATCCCACTCCTAGTAGTAAAATCAATGATTTGATCCATGTTTGGAAGAGGAAAATCATCTTTAGGGCATGCAGTGTTAATATCTCTAAAATCTGTGCAAACCCTAACTTTGGTAGCTTCTTTCTTGGTGACTGGAACTACATTTGAAATCCATTCAGCATAATCAATAGCTTGTATAAAAACAAAATTTAGGAGTTTTTCTAACTCCCCTTTGACTAGTAAAGCCACTTTGGGATGCATTTTTCTAAGTTTATGTTTAACAGGTTTAGCATCCGGATGGACTACTAGGTGATGCATGACTACGTAAGGGTCTAAACCTGGCATATCTTCATATGTCCAAGCGAAGACATCTTCATATTCTTTAAGGAATGCAATGTATTGCTCTTATTTTTCTTGACTTAATTTTGATCCAATATTGATTATGTGGGGACTATCCTCAGTTCCAATGTTGATTTTAATGATGTTTTCTACTTCCATGTGTAGATCTCTTTCAAAATTAGGTGGGGCGGGTGAAACACCCAATTCTTGTAATTCTTTTAAAGTTAACTTGGATAATTCATCTTGAGGAGTCATGGCCTCAAGCTGAGCTATAGTTGGTATAGAACCATCAAAATAAAACCCATTGTGTAACATCTCTTCAACGAAGACATCATGGAAAATTTCTCCTTCCAACTCATCATCGAATTCAGAAATAATTTCAGGATAAACTATGGATAGCATATTACATATAAATGGCTGATTTTTTAGAGGCAAATCATCAGGCCCATCCAAATAATCTTGATAACATATGAGTTTATCATCATCTTCAAAATGGAAGGGTTGACCCTTACTAGGAAATAGGCCCACACCACATCGGGCGGGCCATGGTTCTACCTCGAAATGTTCTTTCATACCATTTTGGAAAGGTCCCAAGCCTTTCCCTTTATATCCCATTTTAAGCATTATAGGTTTAGCTTTAATATGCTCATTAGTAAAATAACATCGAGCATATCCATCATGATGAGTTTTGATATTCCGAGGTATTCTTCCCCAGTCATATCCTTTATAAATGAAGGCACAACTCTCGACTTGGTAAGTACTTCCCATAGGTTGTGGGAGGCCCAAAGTACAAGGAGATGGTGGCAAATTACTTAAGATAATGGAATTTTGCATAGAAGCATTTGTTTTTTCTGATATAATAATTTTAGATAAATCAGGTAAGAGTTCATCAGAAAGAGCATAAGATGTAGAAGGATCATTCTCTATATCTTTAGATGTGGAAGGTATGATAGATGTAGATAATGTGGAGGTGTTAATAGATGGGTCTATAGGTTTTGAAATTATAGGGATGGAACATGAAGGATTGGTTGTGGATTGAAGATCTTTTTGAGGTTCTAGAGTAATTTGTTTAAAAGATTTTTTATCTATATATGAGGGTGAAATTAATGGAGGAGAAATAGATGAAGTTATGGGTGTTTGTTTCACAGTTTTAGATGAAAAATAAGAATTAGGATGTGTGGATGACATAGCAGGGCAAAATTGAACTCCAACAGGTTCTACCAAGGCACACATATCAAAGGGTCTGGGATCACCATGGATAGTGACCAACTAATTTTTAAATTCGAATTTAACACATTGGTGTAAAGTTGATGGGACAGCCCACATTGCATTGATCCAAGGATGACCCAAGAGTATATTGTATGATGTGGGGCAATGTACAATAAACACAGTCGTATCTAAGGTTCTCGGACCAACTTGCAATGGGATGGTGATAACTCCACATGTTTCTTGTGTTTCGTCATTGAAAGCTTTTATGATCATGTCAGTTTTCTTCATTTCATCACTTCTAAACCCAAATCTCTGGTAGAAGTCAAAAGTGCAAATATTTAGAGATGAACCATTATCAATAAAAACTCTTTTGACTGCGACATCTCCTATTAGGGTACTAATGTGTAAGGGGTTATCCTTATGTAAACTATGTTGCGGTATATCTTTATCCCAAAAGTCAATACAATTGACTTCTCTAGTGATGATAGTTTTGGCCATGGCTTCAGGTTGAATGTTTTGTGGTACCATCATTTGGCTTAATGTAAGCATCAATTCATCTCTATGGGTAGGAGAAGATCTTAATAAATCCAAAAGGGAAATTCCGGCTGTAGTATTGGATAATTGCTCATTAATATTGTAAAGGGGTTTAGGTTGAACATTAGGAGCATGATTCCCTTTATTGGGATTTTTAAAAATAAATGGAGTTGATCCATCATTCTGGTTTGGTTCTTGTTGAGAATTTTGAGCCTGTTGTCTGGTAACGACTCTGATGGTACCTACAATGTTATATTGAGGATGCTGAATAGGTCTTGGTCTAGCATTTATAGCTTGTTCATTAGAAAGGAACTGATGAGAAGAGGGTCAAGTAGTAACTCTTCTAGGAAATGGTTCTTCTCGAACCATAGAGTCTGTGATAGGTTGAATAGGATCTAATTCATTTTTAGAACTATTCGATTGATTTGAAGTGATTTCCATGTCACTTTCAGTATCTGATTCTACATCACTGAGATCTGGTATGTGAATATTATGTAGGGGCCTGGTCATGACCATGGATAAAGTTGTGTCAAATTTTTGTAAATCATGATTAGGTAAATGTCCGCTAATAGTTCCTACATATCGGGTAGGAGGAGGGACATTATGATGCTCAATTTGATTGGCCACCTCTTTACCATGTCTCGGTAAAGGATGTTGAAATATGTCTAATCATTTATTAGCATTTTGATTTTGATTTTGGGGAATGTTCTTTTGAGCATTATTAGGAGCATTTTGTTTAGGTTGGAAGGATTGCACCTCCATCTCATTATTATCAATCAGATCTTGTATTTTATGTTTTAACCTTTTACAAGCATTGGTAGAGTGTCCAGGCCCTCTATGGAAATCATAGTGTAAATCTGCTCTATATCCGGGTATGGTTGGATCAGGTTCCCGGATAGCTAGTAATTGAATCAAACCTCTTTCGAGTAATTGAGGTAAAATAGTGGATAATGGTTGATTCAGTCTAGTAAACTCTCGAGGAGGTTTATCAAGAGGTTTCAATATAATTTTTTTTGTTGTCTTCGTTGCATTGATATTAGCAACATTTCTGCTGTCAGTGAATCCATCACCTACGACTTGTTTGTTTTTATATTGATTTTTGGATGTTTTCTCATCATCTTTCTTCCTAAGTTGGCCTCTCCTAATGAGAGCATCTTCTACTCTTCGAGCTAAATCTATAGCCTGATCGAAGGTAGTTAAGGTAGCAGTTGATAACTCATAAGATATTTGTTCTTGCAAATTATTAATAAAAATGTCCAACATTTCCCTATAAGGTAGCACAAAGTGCAGTTTTCTTGTCAACTGCCTCCATCTAGCTAATAAATCCGCAAAACATTCATCTTTGTATTGTTTTAAGTTGTATAAATCTTTAATGGTTACATGCCTCTCGATATAGGCACTAAATTGATGCACAAAAGATTCAATGGTTTCTTCAAAATTTCTCAAAGAATGAGTGGGCAATTGATAGTACCACTCTAATGCCATTCTTCCTAAACTTTTTGGAAGCATTTTTAGTAATAGCAAGTCATCATGTGATATATCATGACATGCTATCCTAAACATGCGAAGATGCTCTATGGGATCTTCAGTTCCTTTATATATAGGTAGGACGGGCATGAGAAAGTGGTTAGGGTACGGTTGTGCTACAACTATAGGATCTAGAGGTTGACTACACATCTCTCGATAATTGTATGAGGGACGGTAAGGATCCATCTGGTCCATATGGGAAGCTAACTGTTTCACCATGGCTTCCAGATTACTGGTTTGCCCACCATATTGGTTCGGTAGGGCATTAATATGAGATTGGTGAGCATATGATGGAGGGACATGCATATTAGATGCTATATTACTATTGTGTAAATTGTTGGTAGGAAGGGTGTTATGAAGAAGTTTTGAAGTTGTATTATGTTGTATCCCGATTGTTGGAAATTGGTGTTTGGCTTCATTTTAGGTTTTTGTTGATTTGAAGCATATTGATTAATAGTTTGGTGAAATAAAGTAGTGAATGAAGGTCTCTTCTGTGTGGGCATGATTTTAGGCTCAATAACAGGTTCCTTAGGAGGTTGGGTAACCTGTTGTTTTTGCATATTCTAAATTATAGTGGCCATATCCATATTGGATGGCCCAACTTTATCACTTTCTTGATTAATGAAAGACAAGGGATTAGTGTGTATGTCAAACATATGTTCCATGGCTTCTTGAGTGTCACTAATTTGTCCCCTATCAATACGAACTGCCATATTAAGAGCACCAATGTTATTATTGAAAAATTTCCAGAATTGGTCTAAGTTATCAAAAGCAATAGTTCCATCTGAAGCCATTCTAGGGGATGAGGATCCTTCCTCTCTAAAATTTTGTTGTTGTTCATTTTCTTCAGCCAAGTCATCTCCTGGCTGTTCTAGAGTTTCTTCTTCTGGAATTGGATCTTCAGGAAGGGTATTTAATTTTTTATTTTTCTTGCCTAACCAATCTTCTTTTTCTTCTGTTTGTTTACCATTCCTAAGTTTAGTCATTGTGCTTAAACTTAGATTTCAGCAAATATATATATATTTTATATATATATATATATATATATATATGCAACAAGCTTAAGAGGTATATATTTTAATTATATACCTACTATAATATTTAAAATGAAATGTTTTTTGGGTTTTGTTATGTTTTTTAGTTTTTCTTGTTTTTTGGTTTTAATAACAATATTATAAAGATAACAAATAGCACACAAAATGCAAGAAATAATAATGAAAGCAATGATCTAGTTTTCTATAAACAATTTATAAATATCATTAATGGGCTCAAGTTCTTCAGGAGTCATGAAATGTTCTTCTTCAAATTGAAAATTTTCTTTCAAAAATTTGACAAAAAGTGCTATAGTGATATTATCTGTCTTAGACTCTGGTTGATAGAAGTAAAGCTCATGGCAATACTCTCGATATAACACAGCTCTAGGAACTCTATTCCATATTTCCCTATCCGTAAGAACGACCTCTTGGTCTTCTACACGACCTAGGAATTGGTGTATAATAGTTGCGTTCTCGAGGTATTCCTCGAAGGTGAACAATTTTGAAGACACAAGAGCTCTCCTATAAGCTAACCACCTATGGTAGGCTCTCTGAAGTTCATGATAAAAAATGAGTTGATGAGGATCCAGGATTCTATCTAGGACAAGCCTCTTGATTTGTTTAAGTTTTTTTGACTTAGATAAAATGACACCTAGTCTTCTATCAAGTTCGTCCCACAAAAGTTGGTTTCTATCTGTTTCAGGCACACTAAGCACAAAATTGATTTCTATGGCTGATAATTGGTTTTCAACATTTATAGTAACTGCTAGTCTTTTCTTAGGAGCTACCATCTAAACATGATATGCAACTTAGTATTTTCTAATGATTTTAAATGCATCTATATATTTTTTGTTTTTGTTTTCAAAAGGTTTTAAATGCATTCACATCGGGTTCACCAAAATGTATCGCTCCAAATTTTTCACACTCTTAACTTCAGGCTATAGGATCCACGCTCGGAAGGGGGATGTGAAAAGGATGGGACAATACCTCGAACTGAGAGGCCTTGCGAAGGTCCCGCCTCTTGGGGGAGGTGTATTATGGTGATTTTTCGATGGATGGTGGGTTCACCAGGAAACGTTTAGTGGTAGTTTCCACGCCTAGTTTGGGAATGTGTTTTATGTGTTCAATTTTATCTTTAAACATTCAAATCCTAGGTTTGGCCAAATGAATCTAAGTTGTTCTATTATGAAATGCAGTTTTAAATACAAAAAACAAAATTAACAAAAAACACAGAGAATATGCTAAATGAGGAAAACCATACCTGATCCGGATGTTTGATGGAGGTTCTAATTTTTGAAGCAGTCCAGGTCGTCTGGAATTCGACAGGATCGTCTCTGATCTTCAAGATCATCTGAGATCTGACGAATTCGTCAGACAAATTCGTCAAAGACCTACAAACAGAGAAATAGATACAAAATACCAAAATTGCAACTATTCTGATACAGGGAAATGATATAAAATAATGATAAGGAGTTAATAAGATAATCCTGAATGGAAATGCAAGTGAATTGCAACACTTTAATAGCTAATCATGATTTGATTATGCAATTAAACTACATGGGTGAACTCCAAGATGCAGGATAAAAGGAAATAATAATAAAATTGACAAAATGCAGAATAAAATAGCAGCAAAATATAGGAAAAGCACAAACTCTAGGCACTGATTGCCCCAATGCAGACTGCAGTCAAAATTGTCTCAGATTGGTATGAAATCATCTTGAATTGGATAGGATCGTCTGCAATGATTTGATCTTGCTCCAACTGAAGAATGACAAGGTTCCTGCAACAAAATCTGGATAGCACAAGTGCAAATGATAATCCTGGGTGTTCTAATGCATGTAAAAGTTAGGTTACAAGAAAATTCAGTCAGCCAGCCAGGGGGGAGTCAAAGGGGGGGGTCCTAAGGTTTAAATGGGCTTAGGAGGGAATTTGGGAGGTTGGAGATCATAATAATTTGGAAGATCTCCAATGGGGAAGGTCTCTAACAGCGTAGACACGCTTCTGCCCAACTTAGAGACGTCGTTTAAAATAGAAGCTAATTGTGAAAAATCAGTTTTGGGACAAGATCGTCTGGACGTCCTAGCCCAGGCGAAATCGTCCGATCTGAGGCGATATCGTCTGATCGACGACGATATCATCAAACGGTCACAATAAACTCTAAAAATGGCATGAGAAACGAGGAAACAGGTTAAACGACGATTTTGGAGCAGTTTTGGGGTTGAATTTTGAATTTGAATTATTACTAAGGTAATTTAATTATTGCTATGTTTTACTGCACCAATTTTAGGGTGCTACATCAACAGAGCACCATAAGTGCACCGACCCTATTGAGGGAATTGGCAATTGTAATATCAGTATCATATTTCAAGTGACCCTAAGAGGGCATTTTTCTAATCAAAATTTATTCAAAGATTAATACGAGAAACCTTACATACTTTGTTTCTATTAAATGTATGTACTTGTGTGAATATTTATGCTTTTATGATGGTATGGATCAATGCAGTAGCTAGGTGCATGCTCTATGGTTAGGTCAGATGGCGATCACGACTGAACCCCAAAATTTTAGCCCTGAGTTCTAACTTTTCTTGGTTGTTTCTTATCTCAGGTGCTAACCACAGCTTTCAGATATGGTTATTTTTGGCCTATGGCTGTAACCTGCAGTCACCATTACAGGCCACAAATTGGAACTATATTTTATAGAGGAAAATGTAGACAATAGGAAACTCAGTGGGCAACAGAGCAGGAGTTGAGGTAGGCCCCAATTTCACTATCTATTCTGAATATTCTACTCTGTATATTTCTAGAAAGCATCAAACCATTGCAAACTAGGAACTCATAAAAAAAAGGGTCAATGAACAAGTCATAGTTTGTTTTTATTTTCCTTTCATTAGAAAGGCATTATTGGGAATATTGGACCTCTAAGTGTAGTCCGCCCCTAAATACAATGACCTTGATAGAGATGGCATGTCGTTTGCATGCTTGAGGCCCAATTAGTGGCCATGTCATTGTAATTACATCGTCAAAATATCATATAGGACATTAGCATGCATTCTTTCTAAATTTGAAATATTCCTTTCTTTTCATGCATATCATGTAGGAATGATCATTATGCTCTTTTATGCATTTGTCATTTTTGCAAAGTAAAAGGAACTACGCACCACCTAGAACTTAAACACTAGTGAGTTGTGCTTCATATCCAAACACTATTAGGTTTCAACGACGATGGGCGTAACTTCCATCCGTTGGACCAAATACCATATACCATGTGTTACTAGACCATCCTTTTGTACCCTAAAAAATTTGCATATACTCCTCTTCGAAGGGTATGATGTTGATTGGGGGAAAATGGGTGAGGAACTGGGAGGACTTGTGCCCCATGACTATGTGTGGGCTTCACTTCCACACATTATAGGTTGGTTTACGTGACTTGGGTTTCATCGCCAAGTTGTCGAGCTACGAGTATACAGGTGAAAGCCAATTTAACTGAGTACAAAATCCAACAATATTTCAAAACACGTGAGAGTTTTTAACATTGATACAACACATTTGAAAACAATAGTAAATAGTTTAGGACTCGCAATAAAAATTTAAAAGGAGATAATCATCATTTTAATGCTTTGTTTTCATAATAAAACACATCTAGACGTTAGGTACACAAATGGTGAACATGCAGGATGATCGACAAAGGTCTAGGACCGATGCCCATGATCAACCCCCAACTAGTTCATAGAAACATGTGTTGAGTCCTCACACACATGAGAAAACCGAACGATGTTCAATGAGCATTAGAGGTGACAACTTGACACGAGGATATCCCATTGAGTGGACCCAAAATAGAGGAGCTTTAGTACACTCCTCTAGGCACAGGACTAACTGTGGAGCTTCTTAGCATGAGGATGCTCTACTCCAAAGCCATTATCAAGACCGCACTACATGCACATCCACGGGATCGATCAAGGAATATGTTGTGCAGGGGACCAAGTTGGTTCCCATATGTACTAGGTCCATAAGAGGTTCTAACCCTCCACAGTCAGAGTATAGACAAACTAGATATCCACCCATTCAGGGACAAGACGATAAACTCACTTTCGAGCATACGTCTGCCCATACTCCCACATGTGGCTCACCATGCAAGATCACTATTGATATATCAAAGGTGGGAGCTAATAGAACACCACTACATGAGTGGTGGAGGTCTAGATAGTTAGATGGTCTAGTTAGTGTTCTTGAGCAGCTAGGCTGTAAGCCTACAACTATGCCCACTCGTGCTCCGAATGAGTGTAGTGGTAGTTGTATCAAGATCACTAGAGAGCATGGAGAGGCTTCTAAGCACCCTCATGTCACACATACACCATCCACACATTTTTTTGATGGGTATAGAACCCATAAGGTAGCTCACACAAAGCACACACATCGAAGGCCTCCCACGATCGACCAAATCGATAGATCACATAGACTGGTGTTTGAGCAAAGACGTCAACTCATCCAAGATCAATTGGATGATACTCACCTAGAGAGGTAGCATATTGAAGATGAAAATATTCAAGCACAAAGGCTCCTACGACAGAGATTATATGAGCAATGCATGCGTGAGGATCGTATTTTATCTCAAAAGGAGCACATAGAGTAGGAGGATCGGCTAGACAGGGATGGCCTATACCCTCCCAAGGAGTATAGAGAGTGTGTGCATAGGAGGGTTGTGTCCCTAGCCGATATGCATGAGGAGCACAGAGATGCTCATCCTCATGTCAATGCCTAACAGATGGAGTGACTACGGTCACTCAATGATCTTAGATAGAGGCAACATGAACATGTATATGTAGACAGATACGATCAAGGGTATCCTGAGAGTTACTGAGCTAAGGAGGAGGAAGAGCCATGTCCTCCACCTCCCCCAAAGAATACATTACCTCCTAGACCGCCTTCACATTATCTTAGGGAGGAGGAATTTTTATCTTCTAAGGCATACAAGGTTTTGGCTGATAGGGTCAAAGCAATGGAGAGGCAAGGCACAACTATGCAAAATCTGACACTGAGGAAGATACATAATGAACCTCTAGACCCCTCGGTGCCTACGCCTCCATATCCTGAGCATTTTGATATTCCCAAATTATAAAAATTCAAGGATGATGAGGATGCCCAAGAGCATGTTACAAGTTTTTTGGATGCCTATTTCTAGATAGAGAGTCAGGATGACTTGTTGTTGTGCACTTTCATTACGAAACTCTTCGGCCCGACCCGAGAGTGGTTCAACCAGCTGAAGAAATACAATATTACTAGTTTTGAGTAGTTAGCTAATGCATTTCTTTAATGCTATTCATTTGGAATCAAGAATTAGGCCAACATTTCCAATTTGGTTGTGTTAGCTCAGCACGACGACAAGCCCATCGAGCAATATAGAAAGAGATGGCATAGAATAATGGTAAAGTTGTCATTCCCTATTCTTGTAGCCGAACTGAACTAAATGTTCACAAAGAGTTATACCAAGCACATCTCGCTACTATTGCAGTTGTAGCAGTACCGTACATTTGAGGAAGCTATGGTGCAAGCCAGGGTAATCGAGGACATCAAGTTGTAATAAGGCAACTTGAATCTCAAGACCAAGAAAGAAGGGTTTATAAAGAGTACTATGAAGCAACATGGCAAGAAGGCCCATGTAAATCAAGTAGTACTAAATCTTGGAGGAGAGGACAAGGGATAGAAAAAGCCTATTTATCAGGCTCAACCTCCTCCTACTCGTTATGAGACACACAACAACTATAAGGGAAAAAATAGAGAAGAGAACCCACCTCCCCAGTTCACATCTCTGACGAAATCGATGACTTTTATTTTCCATAAATTGTGTGAGGCCAAGGCCATACGATTACCTAAGGTCAAATTAGTAGATCCGAATGTGCCAAAGTCAAAGTGGAATCAATACGATATGTTCTACATATTCCACAAAGTGAAAGGCCATGACATCGAGACATGTTGGTCCTTCAAACACATTATGCAGAACATGATAGAAAAATGAGAGCTTGTCGTACCAGGAAATCCATAGGTGCCCGACAATAGAAACATGGGGATTTTCAAGAATCCACTACCTAATCATGAGGTTCCTTGTAACAACACCGACCAGGTCAATCAAGTGAGAATCAAACCACCTACCCAGGGCTTTGTAGGTATGGTTAATATTGTTACTAGACATGGGAGGTATGATCAACCGAATCAACCTCATGCTCCCATTAGAGTACAAGCTATGTCGAATCAATGACTAGATCAAAAAATTCTAGTCCCACCAGCTAGACTAGTGGTGACCATAAGGAGCAGGTTAGTTCAGAACCTGCAGATAACTCTTGCAAAGTTGTCAATATATGAGCTTATTCAATAGTCCCCTAGACACAGGGAGATTCTTATGGACATTCTAAGGTCCATTGAGGTACACTCCCAAGATGCACACGCATTTACAAATTTTATTGGGACATGTACTACAGTGTCAGGAACCCACGATACAATTTTATGATCATGAAGTGAATATGGTTCCTACTATTATGGTTGACCCATTGTTGCATATTATCATGTGTGTTAACCGCATGCCTTTCAAAAGGGTCTTGATCAACATGGGGTCCTCGATCAATATAATTACGACCAAGGCACTGAGCCATCTCAAGTTACCCAAATCATACATTATGCCTACCACCTTTATGTTGAGAGCATTACGATGCACTATGCTTGACAGTTGGTACAATTGTTCTACCTATTTAGGTGGGACTCAAGACCATATTTATGATGTGTCACATGATAGAGGGTGCCATGTAGTATAAAATTCTACTCGAAAGGCCTTGGATTCATGAAATGCATTGCATCCCCTCTATATTGCATCAATGCATGAAGTACATTCATGAGGGACAAGTTCACATAGTGTCCTCGGATGAAGAGCCATTCAAGTTCATGAACCTAGTAGATTTTCCTAGGGGTTTTGTACTCCTGTTGATGCACTTGGATATCTGATATGTTTCATCTATTAATATTTGAATAGGTAAACTAGTAGCCCATGCTCAACCATCAACATTTGTGTCACATAGATCTAAGCATACGATTGAAACTTCTCTAAAACCAACTACATCGGCAATGCATCAGGGAGTCGAGAAGCTAAAGGTAAAATTGGGCGAGAAAGTAGAAAATCATATGTCTGGACTAGTCGCCAATGAGACTCCCACTCCCATGTGGAAGAACCTCAAGAAAAAGCCGAGGAGGCACCTCAACCTACTTCATCTGCATCTTTAGCAGGGTCATTTGCATCATAGGTGACCGTTCATCTGGCTAGCACAAGGTTGGATGAGTATCTTGTGCAAAATGTTACTTTTAGACCTATCCTACAAACTGCACAAGAGATGGGCCGACCGCATGCCCATTGATTTTTGATTGGATCTATAGTGTCATTGGGTGAGCCACCCAACTAAACAAACTTCATCTAGGTAGGGCTGGATCAAGCACCCACCAGAATGTCCATAGATGAGGATGATGACAATCCATTCGCTGTGAATGTGCGCTATCTATCCAAATCAAAATATGCCATGCACATTTTTGAGACGTATCATTGGCATGGACACGACCTTGGTCTTTTTGAATAATTATGTAGGACTCCACTCGAAACTTATTATCAGTTAGATACTGATAGGTTCGGGTTAGGGTTATAGGTATAGGATCATGACAATTTGCTTGATGCATCCTTAGATTGCATGTACCTGAGTCTAGGGGACGATGTGGATTTTAATCCAAACCACCCTAATCCTTCCAGCTATTGGAGGACTCGCCAGATGGTATCGTTTGTTACCATAAGGCCACCTGATTCATATCATGATGGGCCCTTAGAGAACAACCCCAGAGGTAACCTGGGTAACAAAATCTGTAGTGCTACCAACAACATCGGTATGTAGGGGCATAACCCCACTATTGTAGGTGATCTCAAGTTGGGAGATCTTTATGATGATGATGGAGAGGATTCCACCTTCAAAATGAGTGGACCTAGTTGACGCAGATGATGATTCCTCAAATTATGATCAATATAATGAGGAAATTGAGCCGACATTTCTAGGTCCGATGTTTATATGCCATCTACTGCCTATGGAATGAGTGGAAGAGATGAAAGTGTGCTTCATAGCTGATAGTTATTATAAAGATGAAATAGAGGAGGCTTACTTAAAGCCTCGTCCAACTAACCTCCCACTGTACATAGAAATAATAGAGTGGCCCATCCATGGTAGTGACCATAGTTATGAAGATGAGAGGACCGATTCCAGGCTCGTGTATCCAAAATATCTATTGCCTAGGGAATCAAAGCATGTTATGGAGGAATTACCTCCCAACACTGATCGCTCTAAGGAAGAAGCAGTGTCAGTTTACACGACAGTATCATATATATGATCATTCTATAAAATTTATTTGGATAGTGATGATAGCGACCACAAAATTAGATACATGGGGCCACATCTGGCAGATCACCCCTTAGAGGAGGGGGAAATGATAGATTGTATTTGTATAGTGATGATGAGGATTCGGTGGAGATGGCCTATTTGGGACCTCATCACTTACATAATAGGCCTCCACCTCGAGGTCCCCAACCTATTACAGTTGTAGGTTTGTGTCAGGAGATTAATCTCCATTGTAGCCTAAGGAAAAGAAGAGAGATTGAAGAGAGGTATCAGGAACTCTTTCCCCATATGCCTACATACGTAGAGCTAATTGAGCCGAGATATCCCATTTTGTAGCTAGTGCATCAGGAGGATCCAGTTATATAGACATCCCATAGAGAGGATCCATTTGTGATCGTACCATTCAAACCAAATCCTAGGTACAAAAGCTATGCTTTAAAGGTAGAGTTTTTTCCATGTGGTTCTAGAGATCAATTCCATTATATCAACATGGTATCCATGGATTTGACCACTCCACTTCATAATCTAGCAGATCCATCCAAACCGTTGCATCTGAAAATGAATTCTATCGACTGGGATCATGCTGACTCATCGGTCCAGCCTAAAGTTTTATTTCCTAATGAAAAAATGTTGTAACTATTTCATTTTGTGCCAGTTCGTGCTCATGATGTTTATCATACTGAGGGTGCTTCCCACGAGGAACATGTGAACCCAACTAATGAAATCCATCTGATTCTTATGCCTCACCAGCTTGAGGAAGGATCACATATGTCAGTAGAGAAAACCTTCGATGTGGATATCAATAAATATCCCACCAATCCAAAGAAGGTTAGATTTGGAGAGAGTCTCACTCCGGATGAGCGTGATAGCATCATCCCTCTACTAAAAGAGAGACCTGATATCTTTGCTTGGACTTAAAAATACATGATAGGTCTAGATTCAAAATTGGTTACTCATAACCTTTCTCTAGATCTGTCGAAGAAGCCAGTAAAGCAAAAACTTATAAAAATGCATCCAACAGTAGCCTTAATGGTGAAAGATAAGCTGCAAAGGTTGTTGGTTGTAGAGTTTGTCATCTCCATCGACTATCCAGAATGGGTGTCCAATATGGTGCCCGTAGGAAAGCCAGATGGAATGGTTCATATTTGTACATATTTTAGAGATCTAAATAATGAAACACCCAAAGATTCATTTTTGTTGTCAAATATTGATGCTCTGGTAGACGCTACTGAAAGCACGAGGATACGGAAACAAAAAGGAAAATACCACAAGAAAAGGACAAGAAATAACATATGCAAATTAACACAAGATAAAAGAAATACAAAATATGGTAATCTATTTTATTGATATGCTTTATAAATTGTGTTACAATACGTCTCCTTCCTTTTTAGGGGATAGGAGAGTCAAACGTGTTTCTTGTCACAAGATCCGTGGATAATAATCCTTCTTCCGCGTGCCCACATGTAAGATGGGCGGACCAAAATGTCACTACCACTTTTGTATGTGATTATTTGCTCCTTCCTGCTCCTCTGCTATTAGAAACCTGTGTTCAAAGAAACAGAAAGTATTAGTAATACCTGCAGACAAAATGAAACATGTATTTCCCAAACCTATTGTCAGTGTATGCATGAAAATAATAAAACGAATATCATATGACCTATGATTGACCTGAAAATTTGACAGAAGCATAAAAATATCATTAGAATACCATTGCAAAAATAACAGTCTAAAAATTCCTCATAGATCTGTACTTGCTCCAGGGTGGGACGAATAGGACTGTGAGAATTTGCTAGAAAATACCATATTCAATGTCCTACTTAGAAATCTCCAAAAGACCTATAAACTTGGGGTTAGCTAATTAGGGGCATTTTGGGAAGACCCATATGCTCAAATTTCTCCAATTTTTCCTCTAAAACCCAAATTTTGAAGATGGCATCTGCAAGTTAGTGAAAGCGGGAAATAGCAATAACCTGGTCAAAAATGATCATAATGAAATGAAATTTGAACTGTAACCTATTTAACCTATCTAGAATCAGATGCAAAAGAAAAAATGAAGAAATCTATCACATATTTCTAATCATCCCGGGGTGGGGCGATTAGCACTGTGATAGTTTAGGGAGTGCCCGGGGGCAGGACGCCCACCGTTTGAGGCACTGTTTCGGCACCAATCCACTTGGGATGGGTCCAAAATTGGTTATGGGGTGTTGTCAACAAATTTGGTGAATAGTTGTGGCCAAAAATCGGGTTTTGGGGTCCGAATTTGCGCTTCCAATAGTCACCCAATAACCTCTCTTTCAAATGAGATATTAAGGATGTAAAAGCACAAATCATAGTTAGGTAAATGGGCAGCACTTCGTTGCTCAAATGATCCTTCTCTATATATCTTTTGGGTGGGAAAACTCCGCAATTTACATACCTTAGGGTCTCCTTGTTTGAATTGCGCATGCGAGGGTGCCACTTGAGTTAACTGTCATATTTTCAGAGAAAAGCTAACTCCTTGATAAAAAAGCTTCTTACATGAGGTTTCTAAAATAAATACACTCATCACTAAAGTCTCTCTTCTTGAATAAAAGCTACTCCTCACAATTGCATGGCTTGAAGCCTCAGTTAACTGGTGGAGTTACCAAAGTTTGAATTTTTTCCAGTCAAGCTTTCTATTCGCCTCACCCTGGGGTGAATGCTGCTACTCGTCCCTGGGTGGGACGAGTGCAAGTTTATATTCATCTTGGGGTGGGATGAGTAGAGAGCAAGGTGCCAAAAAGGTGCCAAATTGACCTATGACCTCTAAAACTACTTTTGGAAGTGGTTAAGACCACTTTTTAACCTCTGGGGGCTGCCCTTGGGGCTATGTGTGTCAATGCGATCAGCGCTTGTTACGTAATCAGATTGGTGCTATTTTGGTGTCTACAGATGCCCCTTTTTTGGAAGCATTGTGCAAGGCGCAGCACTGAGAAAAAATAAATAACCAAAGCACTAATGATTAGGTTTTCTCAATAACCTAACCAACTCTTGATGCCCCAAGTATGGAAGGGGCACGCATTCTTGAATCCTTTCTTTTGACGAGCTACGGAACTTAAATCAAGTGTTAACCTAGTTCGGTGAGGTGTTAATTGAGCTTGGACACTGATCAGTCATGAATAGGCAAAGGGCGCAACCTTTTGTCTATGGGAACCTTGAGTTCATGATTCATGAATGCCAAGTGTTTGATCATTTTGTGATAATTGCTTGTTTGCTGCCCCAAGCAAGGGTGCGATTGTCTTTGTCAATGATCCTTTGAATGCATGTCATTTCCATGATTGGGTATATTGTTGTTGATTGGCGACTAAGTGTGACTACCCCCTCAAGCGACGAATCGATGAGGGAATGACCGACATGAGAAAAGCGATGAGTCACTTGACCCAAGATGACTTAGGTAAGGGTGCCTTTAGTTGTTTACCATTGAATGCGAAAGAAGTTTCGAACATTCTGACCTATTTTTGGTGGGTTTTAACCCTTTTTGTGACGCATTTTGGAGCTGAAATTGACAAAAATCCATCCTCCCATGGAGCGGTCCGGCTATGGTCGCCTTCTTAGGGAGTAGGAGAGTGAAAATTTGTAACCCCAATGTCTTTTTTGGATGCCAAGAAGGTCAGGTGCCAAAGCGCCTTCGTTCGACAATGTTATTGCTATTTTTGGATTTGTTTTGACCCATTTTGGTGACACCATTTGGGGATGAAATTCTTGAAAATTTGGCTTCTCGTGGAGCGGTCTGACTATGATAGCATTCTTAGGGAATATGATAGCAAGGATTTGTGACCCCGAAATCTGTTTTGCATTCCCGGCATGTCCAGTGCAAGAGCACTCTGATCGAACACTTTTAGGGCTGGTTTTGGTGCATTTTTGTGCATTTTTTGCTATTTTTAAAATTTTTGCTCTATATTCGTCCCAGGGTGGGACGAATTCTTATTTAGTATTCGTCCCAGGGTGGGACGAGAGCTAACCAGAGTGCTCATCCTAGGGTGGAATGAGTACAGGCTCAAAAATCCTATTTAAAGGCCAAAACTGAGTTTTGGGCTCATTTGCATTGGTTTTTCTAGGTGATTTGGAGCTCTGAGGAGGAGGAGGTCAATTCTGCGAAGTGAAGCACTGCCAAAATTTTCTTGTGACCATGAGTGCTCATACCATATCGAGCAGTGGAGCTGAAGCGATACCAGTGAGTACTTGTCCTCTTTATCACTTTTTGGTGCAATTGGAAAATCGCATTTTGCTTATTTCTTATGTTTTTTTTTTGTGTGGTTGTTTTTGTGGTTGTTTATGGTTTTTTAAAAATGAAAAACCCTAGTCTATGAACACTTAACTGAAAATGGAATTTAACCCTAGTTAAAACACAGATCAAAAGTTTAGTTGAAAACTGAACTTAGAAAGTTAGTTTAAAACAGAACCTACAAACTGCGTTGAACTCGAATGAAACCAAAAGTTAAACTGTAAGTTTAAAAAACGTAGGGTAAAACTAAGCAGAAAGCGTAGCATGAACCCTAGTTGACTGTTGTGTTTTTTTTTTGTTTAATTAATTAGTTAAAGTTAAAAACCCTAGGTCTGACAAATTAATTTTTTGAATTTTTGTTGTGTTTTTGAGTTCATCAGTTAGGAAAAAAAACTTAGGACTGACAAATTAATTTCGTTAAATTTTGTAATTGTTTTTGTGTTTATCAGTTAGGATTAGAAACCCTAGGGCTGAAAAATGAATTTTTTAAATTTTGTAATTGTTTTTGTTGTTTAATTAATCAGTTAGAGTTAAAAACCCTAGGTCTGACAAATTAATTTTTTTGAATTTTTGGTTTGTTTTTGAATTTATCAGTTAGGATTGGAAATCCTAAGACTGACAAATTAATTTTGTTAAATTTTGTAATTGTTTTTGGCTGTACAGTTTTAATGCATTAGTGTATATACATGTTAGGGTTTGTATAGTTTTTCGTTGTTTTTAATGTTTTTGTGTTGTTTTCTTTTGCAGGTTGTGAAGATCCGGTACCGAGTGCCTACTATTTTTACTGAAGCACGTGCGATGCTGACCTTGGTTGACTGGGATTGGCTTGACGCCCTTGGGCTCAAGAAGGTGATGTGACTGGAGCCGGTGGTCAAGGATCGAGCCTATCTGATGGCCCTGATCAATCTATGGGATCCTTGGACCAATACCTTCCATCTCCCAATAGGGGAGATAACGGTGACCTTGGAGGATGTTTATCGAATTCTGTAGATTCCAATAGATGGATTGTCGATCCAGATGACGCCACGAGCTCGGAGGACAGCGGTACTAATACACTATTTTGGGCATGGAGAGGATTTGGGTTTGGAGAGCCTCATAGAGATGGCAGATAGCGATTTCCAGATTTGCAGCATACTAATGCAAAGGTGGCTAGAGAGGGGTGTGTTGGGAACGAGGCATGCATTATTCATGAGCCTCATTTCCAACATGCTGCTCCTCGACTCTTCTGGTGCGAGGTTCCTATGGAACCTGCTAGAGGTGGTATTCAGGTTGGTGGAGTGTCCGACAGATGCTTCGATGATTATGAGATGGGGACAGATGCTACTGGCACAGCTCTATGATGAGTTGTATGAGGTCCACTACCAAAAGTGGAAGGGGATCGATTATAGCTACTTGTTGCAATGCTGGGCTTGGCAGCACAGTAGTGGAGAGGATGACGGGGCTGCCCTAGATGATGCAAGCAGATATGGCAGACTGAGAGATTGGATACAGGGTACTATGGCAGAGGTCGAAAGAGCAGGGATAGAGTCGACGATGGGCAGGTGTCGTAGGGCACTATGTCGATGCCTTTGCTCGGCTTACTCCTAAAGAGGTGTTCTAGCGCCCCTATCGGGACTGTCCAGCCTAGCCTGAGGTTGAAGAGTGGCTCTAGTAGGTATGGAGGGGGCAGTGGATTATTGGGAGGCATGGGACAGAGCAGGAGTTCTTCCCATACAACTGAGTGACCTGACAGTTCGAAGTGCGCCAGGGGATGCCTGGTGAGCCCGTGGTCTATCAGCGCTAGGGGGATGAGAGGATGCTGGACCGGCCAGTCGTTGTGCCACTTGTTGAAGATTCATATACGATTATTGACATGCCAGATGTGGATGACGTCGAGGTTACTACTGAGTATGAGCAGTGGTGGAAGCTACGACAATGGCGAGGCGAGGGGCCTATAGGGGGTGCATCAGTTACAGAAGGCGATGAGGATACATATGTACCAGATGAGGGTTGGGGTGCTCCACATGATGATGTGAACATGGTCAAGGTTAAGGATGTTGGAGGGAATTTTGGAGTACCATATTAGCCAAAGATGTAGGACGTCTCGAAGTAGTGGGAGCCAGAGCAGGCTGTTGTCTCGAATTTGCCTATGCCTCAGGCAGGGTCAAAGGAGGTGGAGGCGAGGCTCAGCGCTGAGATAGCACGATTGGAGGACCTGCTATGGAGGTGAGATGAGGAGCTGGGAGAGGATTTGCAAGAGAGATATATCTTGCGGACTCAGATGGTAGAGCAAGATAATGCATGAGCTATATCTCATCAGTAGGAGGGGGATACAGATGCTGCACAGGAGAGGAATCTCCTGTGGGTGCAGCTAGCATAGCGTGATGATGTAGTAGCTTACTACCGTCAGCCAAAAGTAGAGTGGGGTCGACGAGAGGTAGAATGGGGCTAGTGGGAGTCAGATTGGCAATGATAGGAGTTAGATTGGAGATGACATCGGTTGGATATGGATGGAGAGATAATCCACATTGGGGGGCAGATACCTGAGCCCCTTGTTGGTAGCTCGTCACATCGAAAGAGAGACAACGAGATTGAGCAGTCAGCATCATCCCGTCACAAGCAACTAGATGAGGGAGGCAGTAGTGGGTGTGATGCAGGGGCGAGCAGCAGTCACCCTGAGAGGTCCCATAAGACCCACACTGTAGGGGGTAGTTCCTGTCACATCGATCCTGCGTGATCATGGTGAGCGACGCCCTAGGCTTGGGGGTTTGGGTTTTTTTGGATTTTTTTGTAGGGTCAGAGGACCAGTTCATTGTAGCTTGCAGACATTTTTGTTATGATATATATATACAGATGACTTTTTTTTGGTGTTTATGCACTTTTTATGGTTTGTTGTTATGTACATTTTTTTACATTGATGTATGCATATGCTATTATGAATGTGATGGTTCTAATTTGTATGATGTATGCCAATAGAATGAATGACATGAGTTGTTTGATAACTTGTCGATGGCATCATAGACTGTACAGGATTTGACTGACTTGCTATACTAATGGGATGACTTTGTGGAATGACGGGGCTTGTGAAAACTTTGTTTTTGTATTTTGCATATTTGCGGATGGTGATAGACGGAATGAAATGTGACAGTTGTTTTAAAATGTAGTTTAAGCTTTTCTAAGATTCAGATATTTTAACTAACTAGCCAAGACTGTACATTTATCTCACAAGAATTTTGAACAAGGTATAAATCAAAATTGAATTTAACTAAGTTATTTCACATCCCTGTGTGTGCAATTGAGTTCTTTGATGTGGTATTTATTAGGATACCGCCAGTGCCAGATAGGCTATCAACCAAACCTGTACTGAGGATCACCTAATTATCTCCACTAACTCCGTTGTTGTGTTTAGCAAGATTAATCCATGGGACAATCTAAGGTACCATAAGCTAGCTCATCCACATGCAAACATTGGTCTATGCACATGCAAAGCTAATGTGATAGACATATCGTCATGCGATTAGGATACCACCATTGCTAGGTAGGCTATCAACCAAACCTGTAATGAGGATCACCTAGATGGTTTTTCAAATGCTAAGAATTCCAAGAATTCAAGTTTAGGTTATGTGTTTGCTCGATGGTTTTGGATACTTGCTTGTCTATATAGTAATGAAAATCACTGTTTATTTTTCTCTTTGTTTTTCTTTTTGAGCAAGGATTTTGAATAGTGGTGATGACCACTGTTATTTGATTTTGTATTTTGAGATTTGTAAGGTTGAGCGGGTGAATGGCCTTGATCCTATTGGTCTTAGGGATGACTACCCATCTTGTTTAGGGACGTGTAGTACGAATCCTTACAACTTTGGGAACCAAGGGGATGATGGAGATTATGAAGTAAGGGCATTGATATTTTAGGCCTTGGGGATGACTACCCATCTTGGTTAGGGACATGTACAACTTGGAGACCAAAAGTGAGTGGATATGGTTGTGATGATGGTGAGTTGGAGTTTTGTGTTTGAATGACATTGATCCTTTTAGGTCTTGGGGATGACTACCCATCCTTAGCAGGGATGTGTAGTACGAATCCTTACAAATTTAGGGACCAACTATGATTGGCATTTGTGGGAGTGGTGAAAACCAATATTTATGATGGGGAATGGATGGGGAAGAGCTTGTCCTTTTGTCAATTCTTAGCATTTTGAAACCATTCGCACAGGGGGATGAACAGGCTAATCTTTCACCTATGGTACCCTATACTGCTTTGTAGGTTTCTCTTGCGTTCATAAAACTTAGGAATTATTTAATGTGTTTTAATTTTTTTTGGGATGCTACATAACAAGGCGTAATCCAAGTAAAAATTTCCTATGTAAAGTCTGTTTAACTGTGTACAGTTTTTGGCTAGAAATTTAAAGACAACTGAATGAAAAAAACCCTATATATATTAGGAGACAACTGACTATGCTAAAAATGGTGATGGTGTGATTCTGAATGTATGCGTGTATGAAATGGATTTGATGTGGAAAATGATGGAGTGGCCAAGTAATGACAGTCTATGGTGTTGTTGACTTGTATGACCTAGTAAATATGCAATTCTCTCACACCCAGCAGCAAAGCGTGCAACCTTTGATAACAAAGAGTCAGTCAACATGATTATCGTGGAACCAAAAGTTGATTGGTTCCATAGAGTGGATGACTTTCTTAAGCAGGCACCCTAGGAGTCATTGACTTCTTAGAGTCCTACGGGGAGTGGTACTACCATTCACCATAAGGTTGTTTCCTAGTCTGCATTTGTAAAGTTAAATACGTAGGGGAAGAAGGTCGTCTTAGCAGTCAAAGCTGAGGCTTTTCAAAGATGGATATTGCAAATCCAAGAATTCCTAAAACTTGGTATGATCCCAGAGGGATTGTCGCATGTCACAAGATGCACATTCAAATAGAAAGTGACTAAGTATGTCTTGATAGGAGATATTTTGTACCAATGCAGCCACGAAGGAATTCTCCTTCGATGTCTTGAGCCCCAAGAGTCATATTAGGCAATTTTAGAAGCTCACGGCATTACGTGCAATGGCCATTTTAGCGACATGGCTATCATCAAACGCATCCTCTGCATGGGTTACTATTGGCCCACTATGGAGAAGGATTGAAATGTGTATGTCAAGAAATGCGTTAAATGTCAACATCATGCTAATCTTATGCACTTGCCATCACAAGCCTTACAACCCATTCATACGGCTTGGCCATTTACTCAGTGGGGACTAGATCTTATTGGCAAGATCTCTCTTCCATCGTTAGGCTGACATACATTCATTATCATGGCTACTGAGTATTTTACAAAGTGGGTGGAAGCCATTCCCATTACAATGACCACTGGAGCTTGCATCACAAAATTTATTCTTGAGCATATCATATGTTGTTTTGGGATACCATCCAAAATAATTTTGAATAATGGAACTTCTTTTAAGAACAAAAATATGTGGGCTTTAACATCTAAATACCAAATTAAACATAATTTTGCAACTGCATACTATTCGCAAGCAAACGGGCAAGCTAAGACCTCAAACAAGACTATGGTAGCCATCTTGAAAAATACAGTTCAAGAACACCACAAGGATTGGCATATACAATTGTCCCTTGCATTATGGGCTTATAGGACTAGCATTCAGATTCCCATTGGGGAAATGTCATTTTCACTAGTATATGGCACTGAGTCCATTATGCCCTTAGAGTTGGAAATTCCAATGCTGCGCATCGCATTGAAAGAGTTCATCGATGACGACACCGCATGACAAGCTCACCTCGATCAATTGACATTGCTCGATGAACATTGCGTGAATACCCTTGAGCATCTTCGTGTTTATTAGGAGCGATTAAAACGAGCTTACAATGTCAAAGTCCACCAGAGAGATTTTGAAGTTGGGGATCTTGTGCTGAAAGAGAACCAACAGAACTCAAATTTGCCACATGATATGCGAGATAAATTTGCGGTTAACTAGTAGGGCCTTACATCATATCTAAAAATATTGGTCCAAGTACCTATCACCTAATGTCACTAGAGGGTGTGGAAGATCTTGAGCCTCTCAATATCATCCATATTAAGGCGTTCTATGCTTGAGAGTGTAGTAAAGTCACCAAAGTCAACTATAAGTCCTCTGGTCAACCCAAAAGCTCTGAGGTTTTTGTCTCAACCGCTCAGTCATCCCAAAATACCCCAAACTCTTTGATTAAGGAGCTTGGTCAAGTAAAGGTACCAAAGGCATCTGTAAGCCCTTTGGTCAACCCAAAAGATCCAAGGGTTTTGTCTCAACCACTCGGTCATCCCAAAATGCCCAAATGTCTCTATTGAGGAGCTTGATCAAGTAAAAGCTCCAAAGGTAGTTCCTCATCGTTTGGTCATCCTTAAAAGCTCCAAGGACATGTACTCATCGTTTGGTCAAATATGAAAGCTCAAAAATCCATAAAAATATATAAAGTCCAAAAAACAAAATTGGTAAAGCTTCAAATCCAAAAACATTTGCATTTGCATTTTGCATTTTCATTTGCATTCACACAGACATTCACATCATCATATTGCATTTAGGCATTTGTCATCCGTTGCATTCCACAGTAGAGTTGAATGCGTCTATCAATATTTTACAAACGATCACACGTTTGTATATCAATCATGCACCCTTACATTATCATAATTCATTGCATTCATACACGATACCTTTTGTGGAGAAATATGTATGTATATTAAGTTTTCCTGTCACTCAGCCATACCTAGTGGGTTCTTCAGATATTGTAGAAAGCTTGCTTTGCTATTATAGACATGGTCATTAGTTAGGATAGTGCTTCAACAAATTAGAATCCCATCACTAAGCAAAACAATATAAAATCCTGCTAAGACGAGAGAGGATGAAAGCTACGAAAGTAGTCTTAGGTATCTAAAGAGATGGGTTTCATGACTTTCTTATCTTGCAAATAGTCGGTCTACAAAGGTGTACTTTGGCAAAAGGACAAGAATTTCCCATATAAATCCTAAAGTCACAAAGTTTAAATCCCAATATTACAAAGTGCAAAAGTAGAAATTTCAAGTTCAAAATGTAAAGTGACATAGTGAATCAAAAGCACTATAAAAATCCCTTGCTCAAAGAACATGGTAACACATGGACTAACAGTGATTTTTATCACTACACATGAGCAAGTAAGAAGGGTGAGAACTTGAATCCCTAGATTGTCCATCTTTTGAAATCCATAGAGTGATCCCCGATCGCAACAATGGGTTGGAAGAGTCCCACCTACAATCGGAGGGGTAGTTCTATTGGGTGATCCTCGAACGTAGCAATGGGTTGAAAGAGTCCCGCATGCATTTGGAGTGGTATCCATGATCAATTTGCAATATGAGCTAGCTCTAGGTACCTAGGATTGTCTAGCTAAATAAGTCTAATCAAAGCTGAAATAAGGATGGTACAATCGTATGAGGAACCCTATCTCACATATGGGTTGAAAGAGTCCCGATTGACATACGGGGTATGCTTATGATCTATTTGAAAAAACTCACATGCATACATAGGGATAATAAATAGTTAGGTCTATCATGGCAAAAGCCTTGTCCAATATAAGCCTTGTACAGTTAGTATGTGATTTTTGGAGAAATATATTAGGGTGTTTGAGTCTCAAGGAAAACCCCAAAAGGTGCTCCAATAGCAACACGATACCAAATATCATTACACTTTTGAAATATGAGTCATTCATTCAATAAAATGAATTTTACAAAGAACAATCAAACATATAGGATAGATACCGCATGAATATCATAAACGATGTTTAGACGGCCACTGACTATATAGTGCAGCAAAGAAGAAATATACAAAATGACATAATCATTCATTAGCATTATACCAATCCATTTCATTGCATTTCATAAGTATGATTAATTGATTAAGTTCTTGTAATGAGAATTATCAATTACTTTGCATGATTGTTATACATTCTGTGGTGTCGTATTTTAAGAATTGATATACACAGTTTACATTCATTCCTTATATTTTAAGTGATTAAAGCATACAGGTTCAATTTAATTAGATTATGATTTTGTACATAATGCATTACCATACATTGCATAGCATACCATAAACTACATAAAATAAACGCATGCCCACAAAGCAAAAATAAATATGCGTTCAAAAATAAAAATTGCATCCATATACATACATCATATATCGCACATCTAATCATCTAGATCACTGCATAACATCATCATAAGGTAAAATAGTTATCTAGTGCATGTCATTCGTACATCGTATCATATAAACATAGCATTTACATAAGCCTTGCATCCATGTGCATCAAATAAACATAAAATCAAAATAATAAATACACATGTACACATAATGATCCATAAGAGATCATATCATATATATGTATCCAAAAGAGTACATAAGGAGTAAAAAATGCCCGTAGGCTACAACTGTGTAGGTCTTTGACCATACACACAAAATAGTATATCAAAACTATAGTTAGCAGTTGCTATAATGCAGATCTAGGCTGCTCCTATACTGGAGCTCTCATCGCCTCCCTCTGCACTGTGCTCTAGATCCTGCTCTCCCGACTGACCTGGCACCTATGGTGGATCCTACTGTGGATCCTGCCTACCTCCAAAGCCTGAAGCACCCAACACATGAGAAATTGGTAACTACAACAGGTTAGTCCTCTGACTAGAGGTCCCTGATGTCTACCTTGGATCTCTAGTCCTAGCCTGCGACCTCGTTGTGTGTGTACTAGAGGACCTGTGCATCCTCTCAGTCCTGTGAGTCCTCTGACTCGAGCTCACTATTAGCTGCCCTAAGGTATTAGACCTTGTACACTAAGAATATGATACAAAAGGATCCTCACGAACATGTAGCTCGTGCATCTCTATGTAACCAAATAGTTTATCAATATGAGCAAGCATGACTGCATGCATCTCATTGCTTCTCATGACCATACCTCGTAGTTGCTCTACCTCCATAGTTAGATCCTATGCAGCTACTGTACCTACTACTGGTGTTGTAGGAGGCCCTATAGTAGCTTGAGGATGCGGCGTAGCCCCCCTCAATGATCATACAAGATCCTGATCTACCTCTGCTATAGTTCGCTATGCTTATGCCAACTCTAAGGTATTCTACAGTCTCTGCACTTGGGCCTCTGCATCGGTAGCTCGAGTTGTGAGCTCTTGTACTTGGCATTGCACCTCAGTTAGATTCCACTCTCTGTCAGTCACCTTCACCTCTAGAGTGGTGATGGTAGTATATATCTTGAGATGGTGGGTATGAAATCACCCAATATGACTCTGCAAGTCAGCAACCTGAGCCAATAGCCATCCCTCTATGCTATCAAGAGGGACCTCGTCCTCCTCTAGGGTATCCTCCTTAAGGTCAATCTTTAGATTATCCTCAATGGTGGCCTCTATGCCCTAACCACCATTAGTATGATGGTGCACCCTACACCCATCAGGATCTGTCTCTACCTCTACCTCAGCTGGATCTTGGCCCAGAGGCCCTATCCCATGCCATCTAAATAGAGACCACAGCCCATCATAGTCAAGAATGGTCCTATATGTCTTTACCCCTAAATCCTAAAAGTCATTGGGTGCATCTCCTAATGGTGGAGGAACTATCAATAGGATATCCCTCTCCAGAGCCAAGCGTCTGTACCTAAGTGGCATCTTTGGTATGTCCTACACCATGCCAAAATATCATAGGACACGAGAGAAGAACTAATACTCTTAGACCTCTAGCTTATGCCAAATAAGCCATATATCTCGATGGGCCCATCGTAGCCACTCGTCCGCCTCTAGCCATGTAGGGCAATCCATGTAGGGGTGCCAGACAAAGTCCCCCATCCCAAGTGATGCAAACTAAATAATGTAGTGCTTAGTGTTCCCGACATGAGTTCTACTATGGATACCCTCCTCAGCACAAGGCCAACATGCAGTGTAACATTGATGGTTGTCATCTATGGTGATGATATGTAGTGGTAGCTCTGTAGGACACTCGATATGGATGTGCTGCCACCCCCAGATCTGTAACAATAGACTATAGTTTATGTCCTTATGGCTACACTCTGTAATTTGGTATAGCTCCCTATAGAGCTAGCATAATAGGGTGCTCCCCCAAGATAATAATAGTGTCTCCTCTATCAAGCTCTGAAGCACCCTCCAAGCAGAGGCTAGCATGTTCCAGGGAATCCTCATGCCCAAATATTTTGGAAGGACAATCTACATGATGAGATGCATGAATAGGGCCTCTCATACAGAGAAGACATCATCACGATACCAGTCACAGATGTGCACCCCTCCATGGTCCGCATCATCATGTGCATCGGTGCTCTGATCATCGAAGATGACATCAAATACAACATCCTTTGTTGCGTAGGTAAAGGAAACGATAGCCTCACCATCGATGAGGATCCTAAAGATACTGTAGACATCCTTTAGGGTGATGGTCATATCACTGAGAGTAAGGTGGAATGTGTTGGTCTGTGCATTATGATGTTGGGCCAATGCAGTCAGATAGGCTTGATCTACCCTAATGGTGGGTAGATCCATGATGTAACCAAACCCGATGACTCAAAACCATGCTCGGTCATCATCCGATAAAGCCTCGTAGAGAGTCTTCATAAGGTCAGGATCCTACGCTCTAGAAGTTAAATTTTAAAAGTAAAAAGCATAATGTAAGCTAAATATATTTAAGCAGAACTAAAGAGAATTACAAATTTCTTAATTAGAAAACCTAAAAAAAAAACAACAATCACAAACCACAACTGCAACTTGCGGTCCCCGATTTGTAAATTGGGAACCGTAGCTAAAACCTGCGTTCCCCAATTTCAAAATTAGGAACCGTAGCTGAAACACACGGTTCCCAATTTTCCAACTGAGAACCGCAGCTACCAGCTGTGATTTAGGAGTGGCACCCATTTCGGGTACCCTCCTAGACCACTCAAACATGAAATTAAATCCTAAAGCTAACCTAGACTAGTGGGGTTCATTACCAGCATTTTAGTGAGGTTAATTTTTTTATATTTCTTAGTGTGGTTTATTTTACTGGTATTGAGTGCATGGTCTCAATTTTGAGTTACCTTGCCCGCACCCTGCCCTCGACTAGTCGATGGCTGATCAGGATCTGCCATCAGGGTAGATGAGTGTAAATGTGGTAAATTTTGGCAGCATTCCATATAAAAGAACATTCTATCTCTCTTAGAGATATCAAATTGCTAGTGGTTGCAAGAAAATAATAAAAAAATTCAAATGGGAATTCAATTTATAGGTCCTCCTAGACTCTACGGACCACAGCTGACACCTGCAGTTCTGAAACTAGGGTTTTCTACCCGCAGGTCTGAACCATAGTCCCCAAAATTTAGAAATGTAAACCGTTGATCGTACCCACGGTCCGCAACTAGCAATAAATACACTCAAAACCCACCGTGGGATGGTCTAAAATGACAAATTACTGACTTCCACTGGATAAAAATTCAAAATCAATGATTAAAATTATAAATTTGGTGATGTTAGAAGCACCAAGAATAATAAAAAAATGCAAAATTAAACAAAAAATAAATAAAATAATGAAAAACCAAATGCGCCTCGTATTCAGTGATTTATACAATAAAATTGACGGTTGCAGCGACTTGCGATCCATGCAATCTGGCAAGATGAGTAAATCACCATAAGGATATTTGGGGAAAACTTGTAATTTCTTTTATGACATATTTCAGCAAATCATCAACAATATGATTCAACACAAGTCTTCTTGCATTTATCTTATTTTGACTCCCTAAGATGGCTATCATAGCCTGACTGCTCCATGGGATGGGGATGTGCAAATACTACTAAGTGTTGTAATCATAAGCTGAACTAGGCCTAACCAAGGTATTACAAGGCTCGAATCTAATGTGGTTTAGGATCATTCATTATGGTCAAGTGACTTCGTCGCTTCATACATTGTCATTACCCTCATCGACTTGTCGCTTGAGGGGGTAGTCATAATTTCATGTTGTTGAGTGGTATTTTAACCCAATTGTGAAAGTACACTCTCCCTTGGGATTTGGGTTCCAAATCCCCTCTTGCAAAGAAGTCAAACAAACAACTTCTCCAAGGTCTTCGCTATATTAGCATTTGCATATGTGTATTAGTAATCTCAAATAAAGATATTCAATTTAAATGCTTGGAACACCTTAGTGATTGCAAGTAACTGTAAACAAGGGGTAATGTTGGTTTATTTTACCATGAAACTTTAGTGATTTTTCATTGAACCAAAATGAAGCAAATGTGAGTTGGCCCTCATATGACCACGATGTAGTGCCTTAATTCCTTTTATCTTGAGGATTTTAAAATAGATTTTATCTTCTTTATTAAGTCCAAATATGGCTTCTTATCATGAAGATGAAGATAGCTTTCAATGTAATCGATAAACTATCCCTCTTTGGTGAAATAGGTTTTTCACAAAGAGGCAATAATTTATGGCCTTGAATTAAGGACTTTAAATGTCACTTTAACTTATCCCTCTTAAATGAAATCAAATTTTCATTAAGATGAACAATTAAGTGCTTTGAAGAAATAACCTTCAATGTAATACTCAAATTACCCCTCTTTCATAAAATTATAATTTTTTATGAAGAGGACAATTTTAGGCTCAAAATACAGAAATTTGTGAAGTGCCATAAAACATAAATCCTTCAATGAAATTGGAATTTTCATGAAGGGAATGTCATCATAGGCTCATGAGTGTAAAAAAAACTGAAAAAATGAAATTTGACCTTAAAATGGAAATTTTCTATTTTCAGATTTTTAAAATCTGTAATAAAATAGCAACTTCGATGAATTTTTAAAAATACTAAAAAACTCCGAAAATGAAATTTCAAAGTTCTTATTGGAATTCTGAAGTATAACCTACGCAATGGTGTATTTTTGGATTTTGAAAATTTTTAAATGTTTATTTTAATGCCTAAAAATTAAAAAAAATTAAAATTTCTGAAAAAATAAAATGCAGAAAAATGAAATTTGAAGTGTAGAAAATGAAACACATGATACATTCAGTTTGATGCTATCATATTCCAGGAAAACTGAATATGTTAGGTTTTAATGCATGCAACCTAACCTATTGGACTTGCAAAACAAGCACAATCCGGATAAGCTAAGTGTTGGCTTCTAGGGTCTTAACTAAGTTTTTCAGATTTAAAAATTAGCATGAAGCAACCAAGAAACTTGCATAAACTCCATTTACAAGCCTAAAATCTGAAAAGGAAAAAAAAAAAAATATTTAATCTTGCATGCAGAAAATGACTCCTTTCTTGCCCATAAAATGGAACTTTCTAAAATTTTCTGTATTAAAAATTTGTCATTTTACAATAACACAAATTTCTGGTTTTCCCAAACTAGTCCATGGAAGAAAAATAGCCCAAACAAGCCCAAAATAGCCCTCTTGCCTTCAAATATGCAACTTTGCTTGCAGCAGTTTGCAACCTCTATTTTATGCATCTTCATCCCCTTTTAAGGTTTTCCATGTAAATCCTTTTGTTTCTGGTTTCTTGGCTTTCCATCTTTTGTTTTCCTGCATTTCAATTCTTGCCCTTTTGGTCTTCACTTTCCAATATTGAGAATCTCTCTATTCCTTTCATTTGGCTTCATGCAACTTCCATTTCATTATTTTTGTTTGGTAAGTTTAACCTCCCCTTACACATTTACAACTTGTATTTTGTCCTTATACATTATAACCGCCGCGATGCTACATGCATTTATGTAAATTATAGTCTCCAATGGCTTTCCTTATGTGGCAACGTAAATAAGACACCAAATGGCCTTTGTTCAACCTATTTTGGCTTTTAGTACAATATCTTATTTCCCAATAAGACATTTGTTTATTGGATTATATAATGTCCTTCCATGGTCATGGATATGACTATTAAACTAACACCCACCAACCAACCGGGATGATTAATAATACCAAAAAGACTAAATATTTGATATTAGGTATTATTTTCCTCTATAAGACCTACAAAATCTTATCATTCATTCGCCTGTGTCAGGCATTAAGAGCAGATGAATGTTTATCCTTTGTCCTTGTACTTCTTGTTTCTAGGAATTCCATGTCTGCACTATCCTTTCGGTGTAGCAATACTGCCAAGTCGTGAAATTCCAAACTTTGCAAATGTCGTTCCCTTCAATATCCAATAACAATTCATTGCCATGCCATAGGATTCACATCCGTTTACCTGTGCGGTTACTATCGCTACCATGACAGACTTCGTAACTGCCCTATCTTTACTACTGGTCACTACCATTATCATGCAAATCTCCATCAGTGGTGTCCCCGTCATCCATTAGCCATGTTGGTTTCTCCCATTCTCTACTTTCATTGATGTCGCCCTTTTCTTTGTTGAAGTGCTCACTACTACATCAAAACACACCACCGTACCGCCTATTGTTGCTCGATACTTGTGGCGTCGTCATCGATTATGAGCTGTGAACAATTCAAATCATCACTCGGTATTGGGAAAATAATGCCATCCTCCCATCGATCACTACCACCTCATCATTAGAACCTTTATGATTTGGTTTATTCGTTGCTTAATTGGGCCGACCATTAATGCCTGCATGTCTAATTGGCTCGCGCCTTCCCAGGCCATAAAACCATCGTTTGCTTCTTTGAAAAAACCTACACCTACCGGTAAACTACTCCTACGAAACAACCATCCCATCTCTGGTGCTGGTCTATCACTTGTACCTTGCATGTCATCTATCGTAATGTGGGCCCCATCGCTCCTTGTGCTCACTCATTCAATGCGACACGCTTTGTCCACAATGCCTTCCATTGTATGCAATCCCCATGGGGTCATTTGTGAATTTCATGTTTGTGGGCTCCATAGTGTCTACATTTGCTATCACTGCTAGCTTTCATAAGTGCCATGCCAAACATCCCAAATGTCTTCACTCTCTATATCATCGTGGGACCTATTGAAATTATCTCTCGGTATGGATTTGTTTCTTCGACGGGTCTATGATGCCACTGTGGATATCCATTGTCATTTTTATCTCCAATGAAGTCATCCATGTTTGCCATTAACTTTTGGGGCATCTAACCTTCGTGGTGACCCCATGTATTTCGAAGACATCAGACCTCCCTTTGTCATGTCTTACAACTATCATAAAACTTTCGTGAAGCCATTACGAAATCACCGCGAGGTCTTCCCTTTGTTGATATGGAAGATCCATGTGTTGGCTTAATCCGCGCTGGATAGCTTGGACACTCATTGCTTATCTCATGTATCGGTTATCCACCACCGTGTTGCTGACGTCCTCCGAACCACGACCATGCTTGGTCGAACAACTTGCAAAACACACAAAAAAAACATATATTAAAAACATTATGCTTTAACCCCTTTTTATAATTATTATTTTTTATTTATTTGTTTTTTCTTTATTTTTTATTTTTTTTTATATTGAGTAAATACTTCTTATACATATACATATCCGTCGCGGGATTGAAATTCATTTTTATTTTAAACATTTATATGCACAAAAAGCTTACTTGAAACCCTCAAATGAATAAAACATAAAATGCAACCATAACAAAAAGCTAACAGTAAAATTGACGACAAATAGTTGTCGACAGCAAAGTCGTTGACAATAAAATATTGTCGACAAGAAAAAGTTGTCAACAATAAAATATTGTCGACAATAAAATATCATCAACAACAAAATATTACTGCCAAAAACTAAAGATAAATGCAAATTCAAAACAAAACGATCATTAGACACTCAAAACGAACATGCAAACACCCAAATACCAAAAATAAAAAGGTGGGTCCCAATTTTGGGATACATTGTGGAGCAGCCACAACAAATGGTGACTCTGCTGGGAAATGCTCCTGAGTATTTCAGTGAGAACCCAACCTGGAAACCTTCAAAACTCAAACACAAGCATCAACATATATCCAAAGAATGAAACTAGATGAGAAATACATGAAGCATTAGAATTATTCAGCGTCATCTCAATGTGTGTGGTGTGATTCATTCCTTATCATTTGAAATTGATTAAAATTCCATCATCTATTTCACTTATGATTTGTGCGTATGGGAAGTTATGAATGATTCCTGTAGGATTTAATGCATGGTGAAGATGCTAGAGATTTAACAACCTGCTCTGCAAATGCTCAAAATTTTTAGTACCATGAACAAACATATTAAAACTATCAAACCCTCTTAGGATCAAATATGTGTATATTGAATTAATTTACTAGATCCCAATTGGTTATATGTCACTACCATCTTGAACCCATGTGCAAGTGTAAGTGAAATTAGAGCTTTGAGAAATAGGATTCCCAACCTAAGCGAGATGGGAATTTAACCCTATTCTTACTACTCTAATTTGGAGTTCATTATCTCATCTTGAACAAAATGATTTAACCTGTTATGGACGAAACTGCCAGGCTAGCCTGTCCATTTGAGCAGTCAGTGGTCTTGCTTTTGAAGAACACAAGCTTATACTAAGAGGGGGGGTGAACAGTATAAGACCTCTTTTTAATTTTTCCTTTATACTTCAAAATAGTAAAGCAATATCAAAGTAATGCATAATATCATCCACAAAGTGACACCAATTTTAACGTGGTTCACCCAGAATGGCTGGGCTACGTCCACAAAAATTTTCTCTAAAAGTTATCTCAAAGTTCTTTGGGAATCCTTCCCAATTACAATGTTTATGAGCCTCGGCCCAAAGGAGATACCTTCCCCCAATAAAAATTTATGAGCCTCTGCTCAAAGGAGATACCTTCCCCTATCTGAATTTATGAGCCTCTTCTCAAAGGAGATACCTTCCCCTTAATCTAAATTTATGAGCCTCTGCTCAAAGGAGATACCTTCCCCTCTGCTCTGGAAATGATCCCTCAGAAGATCAACTGCCTCTACCTCTTTCCATCATGTGGAACTCATTTCCATCGAAGACCTCCTGTCCTCAATGCTTGGCCTAAGAGACCTCTGCCTTCTATGATCACGTCCACAATAGCTCAACAACCTGTACCAAACATAGTCAGTATATCTAGTACAAGTCTTCCTCTATCTATCAGATCTGTCCAACGCTTGAACAAATCAATACTCTGCACACAAGCCTTCTCAAAGACTTGTCAAATCTATCCTCATGTTCTTCTCAAAGAACCAGTTCTCCTCCATCCTCAAGTTCTCTGATAGAACTATCAAAACTCAGCTCACAAGTCCTCTGCTAGGACCTATCCAAATCTGCTCACAAGTCCCAACTGGAACCTGTCCAAAACTGCTCACAAGTCCCCACCGAAATCTGTCCAAAACCTGCTCACAAGTCCCTAACGGAACCTGTCCAAATCTGCTCACATGTCCCCACCGAAACCTGTCCAAAACCTGCTCACAAGTCCCCACCGGAACCTGTCCAAAACTGCTCACAAGTCCCCACCGAAACCTGTCCAAAACCTCAACAAGATCACCAAGAAAAACTTTCTTAGTAGGAAATCACAAGGTGAATTTTTAGAGACCCAATGTGATTTTTCAAACTCATAGAAGCATAAAGAGAATTGTTAGAGACTCAATATGTTCTATACTCAACTCCCAATCTCAAAAACTCAACTCAAATCAACTCAACTCAAACTCAATCTCAAATCTGAAAACTCAACTCAAACTCAATCTCAAATCTGAAAACTCAACTCACTATCTGAAATGGATAGGATAGAATGCTTTCTTTGAAGAACATGAAACTCCAACAATTTCCAACTATGCAAAGAATCACATAACAATGATACTCATGTTCTTTTCACCATCAATTAGGGCTTCAACAACAATGCTCATCAAACAAGGTTCAATCAACACCATTCAGCTCAAAACACAACCTTGAAGCATTTCACAATCAACATCAAAAAAGGAAACAAGTAGAACTCCTTTTCTCTCCAATATTGTTTGAACAAAAGCATCCACCAACTCAACTCATAATAGCACACACAAAATTTCAAATCATCAACAAAGGAGTAAGCCCAATAGTTTAACCAAGTAAAGAATAGCTTGATTATTACCAATTTAATGAAAGCAAATGTCAATCTCAAAGCTGCTCACTTAAGGTTTCACAACTCCACACAAGAAGCAATTGACCTTAAAACATCATGCTTTCATTTCCATAATCAACCAAAAGCACTCTCAACATTACAAGAAAGATTTAACCCTATACACCTTATTTCTCCCTTATAGTCTTATCAAAAATAAAATTTATCTCTCATAAGAATGCAATAAGATATTTCAACAACATCTTCAAAAAGAATCTTTTATCAAAATACAAACAAGCTTTACACTCCTTATAACTCCTAAGTTGTTTTTCCCTCTAACAAACTTCCTCCATCCGCAAAAACACTTAGCAAAAATTAATTTCGAAAATACCTTAGCCAACATCAAAAATCGCTATGGAGAAATTGCACACGAATTCTAACACCACCCGCTACGTCCACTTCATGACGAAAAACCCTTTCACGATATTTGAACGTGGAACCTCCCATTCAGGTAGCGCGCCAACAGCCTAGCCACTACCGGTGTGCCAAAGGCACCCGATGAGATTTAAACCTCATGCTATTAACCTTGATCCTTTTGTGCCAGGGATAAAATGAAACCATAGTCCCTTCCTTTCCTCTGCCGTGACATGACGATGATAAAATTTATGGTGGATTCAAAAAACGGCGAGTGCAGACAAACGAACATCAGATCCACAAAAATCAGCGAAGACAGAGTCGAATTTACAGTGAGCAACTCCTTTCGAAATTCAAATCGGATGAATCTTTGTTTTCGTCGAGGGATATTTATATGCAATTTACCATAAGCTCTTTGACGTCGGCGAGGAGTTTAACACATCGAGCAGAGGTCTTGGCTAGCGCGCATAATCTAAAAACATAGCACCCACCTAGTTAAGCCATTTGCGCCATGGATTAGGAGAACCCATTGCAAATAATAATTTAATATTTATTTAAAAATAATTAAATGGAACCTTAACAAGGTTTTTAATTATTTAAATAAATACTTCCTCCTGGACCCAAATGCATTAAACCAATGCATCCACCTGTAATATTTAAACCTGCCAACTTGGGGTTTGCAAAAGACCTTTGAAATTGTCATGCCGTAACTTTCATCAAAACAAATTATTTGACATCAAATCAAATTCCTTCAAGAACTTCTTGACATCAATGACAACTTATACACTTGAGCAAAGGCAATGTACCCAAAGTACCCAAAATTGCCAACAATCTCCCCCTTTGTCATTGATGGCAAACCTTTACTAAAAACACTTCTCAAGAGCCAAAACTGAAACCAACTATGCTAACAACTGAGAAATTGAGCCCACAACTGAGAATCTTCCTTTGAAGTTTTGCTCCCCCTGACTTGAAGCTTTCCTCTTCACTTTGAAGATCGCCCCATTACTCATATCTCTCCCCCTTTGTCATCAATGGCAAAGGGCCACCTTTGGGGCTCGGGACTAAGAATGAGCCTCTTAGATTAGTCCCTCCCCCACCTCCTGATGAGGTGATTAATTCGGGGGTGGGAGTAAAACTCCCATTAGGCACTGATCATCATCAGCATCTATAACTTCCTTGTCGAGCCTTCTCTTGAACTCTTTGTCCATATTCCTGTTCTTGTCACTATTCTTGTTCTTGTTCTCATCTCTGTTCTTGTCCATGCCTTGATCCTTTGACCTGATCATGCCACTGTTCCTATTCCTATATTCTGGAATTTCAACTCTACACTGTCTGATTATGTGACCTTCATTGTTGCACTTGAAACACTTGATAATGTTGTTTCTCTGAGGTAAACCTAATCTTGGAATCCACCTGTTCTGACAAAACCTATTTTGGCCAAACCTGTTCTGACCAAACCTGTTCTGACCAAACCTGTTTTGATCAAACCTGTTCCTGTTATTTACATTGCAATAGATTGCCTTGTGCCAAAAATTTTGACAAGAGTAGCAATACCCTTGAAAGAAACTAGCACTTTTGAAATTGTCATTTACCTTCTTCACTTGAGCCATGCAATGTGAAGCCATGTGACCAAACCTGTGACAAGAAAAACATCTGCCTTGAAACTTTTCTTTATTTGACCTCTTGGGTCCTAAAAACTTCTCATTTTGAATTTTGTTTTCTGTTTCTGTGCATCTATCATTCAAGGACTCCTTTTCTAAAGTACTTTCCTCATCAGAACTCTCTTCCTTTTGGAGTCTCTTACTAGACTCTCCAACTTGTTCCTTGTGTGGCTTAACAAAACCAAGGCCTGTTTTATGTGTTGTCTTTCTTTGACCCTTGATGAATGACTTAACCTTTTTGGAGCTATCTTGAAACCTGTAAAGCTTATCCTTGTACTCTTTAGTTTCCTCTTTCAAAGAAGCCATTTTCTGTTCTAACTCACTATACTCAAGAACCTTAGACTCTAACTCATCATTGAGTTCTTGTGTCTTAGCTATAGAGAAATCAAAATTTTCTATAAGATCATCTCTCTCCATACAACATTCATCTAACTTATCCTTGAGTCTAGCATTCTTATTTCTTTCCTTTTTCAAAGCACTAAGAGCATTAATAAGTTCACTTTCAAGATACTTTATTTGTTTGCTTTCTGAATCATCAAAGCCTTTTTCAGATTTCTTATCACTAGAGGTGCTACCTTTTTCAAAAACCATACAAGCATCTTCTTTATAGTTTTCTTGAAGCATCCTCATACATACTAGAAACCAAATCATTATTTGTACAATCATCCTCAAGGTGACCAAAATTTCCACATCTAAGACATTTCATGATAATGAATCTATGTTTCAGTTCTTCCTCTTTTTCTGATATGAACATCTCATTTTCATCATCACTTGAAAAACTTTCACTATCACTACTAGAACACTTACTTGCTTTGTCTAGGTAGAAAGTCTTCTTGTGCTTGTGAGAATACCTCTTTCATTGATTGTTGTGCTCATCTTTGTTCTTCCTGTGATGCTTGTGCTTTTCAGAATCCTTGCTCGTAGAATCTTGTTTATCTTCATCACTTTCATTCTTGGGAACAATATAGTCAGTAGCATAATGACCAAAATTTCCACAATTGAAACATCTTATATTTTTCATACTATGGAGCTCATCCTTTTTCAACTTATCCAAATCTTTAGCTTCCTCAATAGAAGAAATATTTTCACTAAATATATTAGGAAGAGATCTTAAAATCTTATCACAAACATCATTTTCAGCAAGCTCAAAACCTAAGTCTTTCATGGAGTTAACAACCTCATCTATACGAAGCATGTAGTCACTAATCTTTTCATCATCATTCATCTTGAGTTGTTCAAACATACCTTTGAAGTGTCTTAACTTGGCTTTTTTGACATTTGTATCACCTGTATGAACCACCTTCAATTGTTTCCACATTTCACTAGTTGTCTTGCAATGAATCACTTTGGTGAGATCTACTTTATGTAAGTCTTTCAGGATTGCATTCATTGCTTTTGAATTGCTGTGATGTAGGAGCCTTTCTTCTTTAGTATTAGGACCATGTACAGGAATAGTGTACTCATCTTCAATCACTTCCCATACCTCATTACCAAGTGCCATTAGATGAACCTTCATCCTTGCACTCCAAATACCAAAATCTGACCCATAAAGAATAGGTGCTACATTGCCACTTGAATGATCCATTGTGTTCTTTACTAGCTTTTCCTTCAAGCTGTTAAACTTTTCGAAGGCACCTGCTCTGATACCAATTGAAGAACACAAGCTTATACTGAGAGGGGGGTGAACAAGTATAAGACCTCTTTTTACTTTTTCTTTTATACTTCAAAACAAGTAAAGCAATATACCCAAAGCAATATCAAAGAAATGCATAATATCATCCACAAAGTGACACCAATTTTAATGTGGTTCACCCAGAATGGCTGGGCTACGTCCACAAAACTTTTCTCTAAAAGTTATCTCAAAGTTCTTTTGGAATCCTTCCCAATTACAATGTTTATGAGCCTCAGCCCAAAGGAGATACCTTCCCCTAATAAGAATTTATGAGCCTCTGCTCAAAGGAGATACCTTACCCTATCTAAATTTATGAGCCTCTAGTCAAAGGAGATACCTTCCCCTCAATATGAATTTATGAGCCTCTGCTCAAAGGAGATACCTTCCCCTCTGCTCTGTAAATTATCCCTCAGAAGATCAACTACCTCTACCTCTTTCCAGCATGTGGAACTCCTTTCCATCAAAGACCTCCTATCCTCAATGCTTGGACTAAGAGACCTCTACCTTCTATGATCACGTCCATAGCAGCTCAGCAACCTGTACCAAACACAATCAGTCGATCTAGTACAAGTCTTCCTCTGTCTGTCAGATCTATCCAACGCTTGAACAAATCAATCCTCTGCACACAAGCCTTCTCAAAGACTTGTCAAATATATCCTCAGGTTCTTCTCAAAGAACCAGTGCTCCTCTATCCTCAAGTTCTCTGATAGAACTATCAAAACTCAGCTCACAAGTCCTCTGCTAGGACCTGTCCAAATCTACTCATAAGTCCCCACTGAAACCTGTCCAAAACTGCTCACAAGTCCCCACCAGAACCTGTCCAAATATGCTCACAAGTCCCCATTGAAACCTGTCGAAAACCTGCTCACAAGTCCCCATCGAAACCTGTCCAAAACTGCTCACAAGTCCCCATCGAAACCTGTCCAAAACCTCAGCAAGCTCACCAAGAAAAACTTTCTTAGTAGGAAATCACAAGGTGAATTATTAGAGACCCAATGTGATTTTTCAAAGTCATAGTAGCATAAAGAGAATTTTTAGAGACTCAATATTTTCTATACTCAACTCCCAATCTCAAAAACTCAACTCAAATCAACTCAACTCAAACTCAATCTCAAATATGAAAACTCAACTCAAACTCAATCTCAAATATGAAAACTCAACTCAATATCTGAAATGGATAGGATAGAATGCTTTCTTTGAAGAACATGAAACCCCAACAATTGCCAACTATGCAAAGAATCACATAACAATGATACTCATGATCTTTTCACCGTCAATTAGGGCTTCAACAACAATGCTCATTAAATAAGGTTCAATCAACATCATTTAGCTCAAAACACAACCTTGAAGCATTTCACAATCAACATCAGAAAATGAAACAAGTAGAACTCCTTTTCTCTCCAATATTGTTTGAACAAAAGCATCCACCAACTCAACTCATAATAGCACACACAACTTTTCAAATCATCAACAAAGGAGTAAGCCCAACACTTTAACCAAGTAAAGAATAGCTTGATTATTACCAATTTAATGAAAGCAAATGTCAATCTCAAAGCTGCCCACTTAAGGTTTCACAACTCCACACAAGAAGCAATTGACCTTAAAACATCATGCTTTCATTTCCATAATCAACCAAAAGCACTCTCAACATTACAAGAAATATTTAACCCTTATACACCTTATTTCTCCCTTATAGTCTTATCACAAATAAAATTTATCTCTCATAAGAATGCAATAAGATATTTCAACAACATCTTCAAAAAGAATCTTTTATCAAAATACAAACAAGCTTTACACTCCTTATAACTCCTAAGTTGTTTTTCCCTCTAACAAACTTCCTCCATCCGCAAAAACACTTGGCAAAAATTAATTTTGAAAATACCTTAGCCAACATCAAAAATCGCTATGGAGAAATTACACACGAATTCTAACACCACCTGTTGCGTCCACTTCACAACAAAAAACCCTTTCGTGATATTTAAATGCAGTACCTCCTGTTCGAGTAGCACACCAATAGCCTAGCCGCTATCGATGTGCCAAAGGTACCCGATGAGATTTAAACCTCACGCTATTAACCTTGATCCTTCTGTGCCAGGGATAAAATGAAACCACATTCCCTTACTTTCCTCTACTGCGACACGATGACGATAAACTTTACGACGGATTCGACAAACAGTGAGTGCAGAAAGACGAACAGCGGATCCACAAAAATCAGTGAAGACACAGTCGAATTTACAATGAGCAACTCCTTTCGAAATTTGGATCGGATGAATCTTTGTTTTCGTCGAGGGAGATTTATATGCAATTTACCATAAGCTCTTTGACATCGACGAGGAGTTTAACATGTCGAAGGAGGTCTTGGCTAGCACCCACATAGCGCCCACCTAGTTAAGCAATTTGCGCCATGGATTAGGAGAACCCATTGCAAATAATAATTTAATATTTATTTAAAAATAATTAAATGGAACCTTAACAATTTTTTTAATTATTTAAATAAATACTTTCTCCTGGACCCAAATGCATTAGACCAATGCATCCACCTGTAATATTTAAACCTACCAACTTGGGGTTTGCAAAAGACCTTTGAAACTGTCATGTCGTAACCTTCATCAAAACAAATTATTTGACATCAAATCAAATTCCTTCAAGAGCTTCTTGAAATCAATGACAACTTATACACTTGAGCAAAGGCAATGTACCCAAAGTACCCAAAATTGCCAACATCTTTTAGACAAGACATGTTGCCACACATGAGCATACTCCACTGCTAGTGAAGCATCTATAGCCCCGATGGAGATTAACCCCATAATACAGGATTTGACTTTACTTTTGATTCCTTGAACCTTGGGGATGACTACCCATCCTTGCAAGGTAAACGTAGTACGATCCTTCCAATCCAATATTAATGATGAAATGAAAGTAGAATGGAAAATATTTGCTTTGGAATTTCGAGTTCTTGAGTGTAGATCATGCTTTTAATTTCTTAAAGCATGATGGAGGTAAAATAGAAGCTTTGGGGAATCGAATTCTCAACCTAAGCGAGATGAGAATTAGACCCTATCATTAATATTCCATGAAGGTCAAATTAGAGCTTTGGGGAGTTGGATCCTCAACCTAAGTTCGATGGGGGTTTAACCCTATCCTTACTACTCTGATTTTAGGCTTTAAGCACTATGGGAGTGGTAAAAACCACTATTTTAAGGATTATGTTCCATGATACGACAGACACGAAATACTCCTTTTGCCTCATATTTTCTTCCAAGTATGGTTTTGACCATTTTGCTCAAGATCCTCTTTAATATGTGTAGAACGTGCTTGGTTCAAGATAGTTCGGGTGTCAGTTCCCAACCTTAGGATCCTTTTAATACATGTTATGTAATAACCCTAAGAGGATTCGACACCTTTTCAATGATTGTATTTGAAATGTAGATGCAACTAAGATGAAATGTATATGCAATGTGGAATGTAACATGAGATATATATGAATGCATTGCTCTTTTTGAAATGCGGATGGAGTATACCACCTACTTTGCCATAATTGGTAAAACTGACAACTTCATGCATCACAAGTTCCAAATGATATTTTTTAATGTGTTTTCGATACTCATGGAGCTTTTGGAAATACAATTCCGATGTTTCATATTCTCTTAGTCTTAGTCAACATTCATAAGGACATAAGTTGACATCTCACTTTTCTTTTCTCTTTTTTTTTTTTTTTTTCAAGACAAACCAAAAGTGTCCAAAGGACCAACACACAAAACTTAAAACACAAATGAGATCCAATCCAAAACCAAAACATGAAAACCAAAAGTATTTACATATCTACAATATAATACACATCTCACATGACTTAAGGGCTAAAATAATGCTTTAGAACTTGCCCATTAACCGGTAACATCAAATCTTTCCCATCCAAAGTTCTTAGTCTAAAAGTATTTTCCCCTAGGATTTCAAAAATTTGATAAGGGCCTAACCAAAGACAATCAAACTTTTTGTGATCCCCTTTCTCCTCATGTTTTTTTATCCCACAATAAAACCAAGTCATAAATCCGAAAAGACTTAATTTTGGCTCTTTTATCAAACCATATTTTAACCACATCTTGATGTTTGCTCATGTGGAGCATGGCTTCTTCTCTCTTTTCATCAAGGTGCATTAGATGACTTAATCTAGCCTCAATGTGATTATCAGTTTCAAGGTATTCTTGTGTGAAACAAAGGGTTTGAAGCTTCAAATTTGCAAGAAAAATTAGATCTTGCCCATAGAATAGATGATAAGGTGTATTCCTTATTGATTCTTTTTCTCTAGTCCTATTTTCCCAAAGAGCAAATTTTAATTGGTTGTGCCAATCCCGAGAATTATTTTCCAATAACTTCTTAATGATGGTTAACAAATTTTTATTTGAAGATTCTGCCAAACCATTGCCTTGAGGGTAATAGTTAGACGAAAAATTTAAACTCACATTATTATCATATTCCCAATTTGCAAATTGAGTGGAAACAAAAGACTTACCATTATCACTTACAATAGAATCGGGCATTCCAAACCTTGTTATGATATGATCTTCGAGGAATTTTATTACCACATCCATAGTAGAATGCTTCGTAGGAATTGCTTCTGCCCACCTAGTGCAATAATCTGTAGCTGTGAGTATGAATTTATGGGAATCTAAAGAATTTGGGTTAATAACCCCAATGAAGTCTAACCCCCATTGTGAAAATGGCCTCATCTCAACTACAGGTTGCAATGGCATAGCTGCATTCCTTTCTCTATTGGCAACCACTTGACAAATATGGCAAGATTGCACGTGCGCATGTGCATCTTTAAAAATGTGGGGCCAAAAATATCCCACTCTTAAGATTTGATGTGCTATTGAATTTTTCGAACCATGGCCAATTTCATATTTACCATGAAACTCTTGCAAAACATTGGTAGCTTCTTCTTGATTTAAGCATCGTAGGTAAATTCCCTCATGATTTTTCTTGTAAAGAGCACCAGACCTAATAAGATAATTGGAAGATTTAAGTCTCAAGGCTTTTATTTGAGTAGAATTAAGATGTGATGGACACTTACCATTTAATAGAAAATACACAATATCAACATACCAATCATCTTTGGAAATGTGTTCTACATTTAAATATTGGCACGTGATTTGGGGATTGTTCTCAGCAATTGTTTTCACAAGTCCTTGTCCATGAACTAGTTTCATGGGTTGAATTTCAAGATCAAATTATTGAATGGTAGAAATCCATTTACCTCTTCTCTCACCTAGCTTGTTTTAAACATACATGGTGTTGACAACAGGGTCAGGCACGATGGCAAAGACCCTACTATGCACAATGTAATGTCTGAATTTTTTTACTATTTTGAAAAGTGCATACATTTGCTTATTGAGAATGGAATACCTCAATTGAGCATCCTTCAAAGGAGCACTTAGAAAAGCTATGGTATTTTCTGTGTTATCTTCACCTTTCTGAGTCAAGACACTCACAAAAGAGTGTTCAGATGCAAAAGCATAAATAAAGAAAGGATTAGAATAATTTGGACTTATAAGGACAGGGGATCTAGAAATAGCATCCTTGATGCTTTAAAAGGCAACCCTACTTTCTTCATTCCATATGAAATTCACATCCTTTTTAAGAATCTCATTGAGTGGTTTAGCTATCTCAATGAAGCCAGAAATAAACTTCCTCACAAAATTGATTTTCCCAAAGAAAGATCTCAATTCCTTTTTGCTACCTGGGAGAGGCTTCTATCCTTTACGGATCAATGGAGATACCTTCTTTTGAAATGATATGGCCAAGAAATATTCCTTCTATCACTCCAGAGATGCATTTTTTGGGATTTAAAGAAATTATGTGTTCTCTACACCTTTGGAGAAATTTCCTTAAATATTTCACATGATCTTCTATTTCCTTTGAAAACATAGGAATGTCATCCACATACATAATGATACATTTACCTATGAGCCCTTTAAACGTATAATCCATGGCACGTTGAAATGTTGCACCTGCATTTAATAATACGAAAGGTATTCTTCTATAGGCAAATGTTCCCCATTTGGTTGTGAAGGTCGTCTTCATCCTGTCATTGGGATGAATAAGAATCTAATTGTATCTAGAATATCCATTGAGAAAAGACATCATTTCAGACCCATTAACCATTTGCAATATTTCATCAATTTATGGCAGTGGGTAATTATCCTTCTGTGAGGCTTTGTTGAGATTTCTAAAATCTATGCATAGCCTTATCTCTCCATTCTTCTTTCTCATAGAAACAAGATTAGCGACCCAAGTTGAGTGCCTAACGGGAAATATTATCTTTGTGTCCAACAATCACTTGACCTATTTCTCTATCAAGGGCTCAAGTAATGGGTTAACAGGTCATTGTCTTTGTCTGAAGGGTTTGGAATCCGGTTTTAAAGGGATGGTGTGCATAATAACATTTTGATCATATGTTTTCAACTCATTGTAATTCCAAGCAATGCAATCCATGTAATAATTTAATGCATGTATTATATTTTCTCTCTCATAAACTGTACATGCCTTTGCAATGTACACTTCATGCGGATTATCTACACTCCCTATATTGATCAGGTCACAAGCGTCTTTAGGAAGTGGAACCCTTTTTCCTTTTCTAGATTTATATCCAATGTCAAACATCTTCTCCAATGAAACAATGTTCTTAAGTATCTTGTTGGATTGAAATGTAGCTTCGATTTCTCCTTCTGTTTCTTCTTTCCACCTTTGATCTTCATAAATCACTTGGTCCTCAAAAATATCCAAATTGGTGACAAATTTGAAAACGTGTCTATCATTCTCAAAAACTTGCAAGTTTATAATGTTATCAGGTATCGATGGGCAAGGGACTAACTCAATGGAAAACTTCTTGCATTTTTTTATGTCAATTGGATTTAGCATGCTTGCAGCGACTGCAAGAGAATTAGCTATACAATTTCCTTTCCTATAAATAAGGGATATATTAAAAGCATCAAACTCCTCAATGAGGTCCCTCACCCTAGTTCTATAAAGGCTCAATCTCTTGTCGTGGCAGGTATATTGTCCTTTAACTTGTTTTACCACCAAATCTAAATCTCACAATACTTTCAAACACTTAGCCTTCTTGATCAAAGCCAATTGTAATCCAAAGATAAGAGCTTCATATTCTGCCACGTTATTAGTGCAAGGAAATTACAATCTATAGGCAGCAAACAATGGTTTACTTCCTGGACAAGTGAGTTCAACTCCAGCTCCTGCCCATTGTTTTGACTTAGATCCATAAAACTTGAGTAACCACATGAGATTATCTTCTTCAAAAGAGCTACAAGAAAATGTTTATTTTTGAGGTTCTTCGATAGATCTTTTGACATCAAAAGCATAGACTCCTAACTCAGGTTCAAAAAATTGAACTTCATTTGGCTTGTTGAATTCTGTGATGATTTCCTTAAGCCTTGGATCATTTTCCACTCTAATTTGATTAGCAATTCTCTTACAAGGTAGCCACATGTGTGAGCAATCAGTGGAGAAATAACCATTCAAAATTCTCATCCAATCCCTAGAAAATAGCATTCCATATCGACTTGGGATATTGACAACCAAAATATCAACCACATGTTGGACCCTAGGTTTAGAATTGAGTTGGATCTTAACATCGTAGAGGGTCCCTACCACATTTACCTCAGATCGATCCAATTGCAAAACCTTGCATTTAGAAGAAACAAGATCTAGGCCTAGCACTTGATAAATTTTTGAAGGCATGAGGTTACTTGTGGCACCTGTGTCCACCAAAGAATTGTACAAATTTTTGCCAGCAATCCTCATAGTCAATAAAAAATGAGGGACATCTCATCTTTCCTTTCATAAAACCATGTGAGATTCAACTTCCTTTCCTTCCTGTATTTGACTAGGCGAGTCCAAAGCCTTTATCAATGCTTCCTTTTGGCTAGGCAACCTAGACGCCTCTAAAAATGAAAGGCTAGACTTGGACTTCCTTAAATCCTCCACTATGTCATAAGTTGACTTCTCAAGCTTCAATGTTTTTTGCATGGACTTAGATGTTTCTCTTCCATATGGAGGAGGGGTATTATTATCAGAATTAGTATCAGGAGGAAGGATAGAGTTGTTTGGTGGAGTTGAGGATGTTTTAGGGGTTTTGGACTTACTCCTCAAATGATATCCATGGTTTCCCTTTCTAAATTCTCTAAAAGCTTGCACTTCCTACTCCAAGATTTCATCCTCTTCTTCCTCATTCTCACTTTCTTGATGATATAGAGTTTCCACCACAAAAATGTTGTCATCTCCTTGTTGATGTTGGGGTGGACCCTCATTTGGCACAAGTTCCAAATCATCCACTTGAGCTTGGAGATAATGGGTATACCTAGCGATTTCAGGACAATTCCTTTCATTATGCTCCTTTGTATTATGCAATCTACACCCCTTTTCCCATGCAAAATCAGAAATATTAAGAATGGAACTAGAGTGACTTGGTCCTGCAGAAGCATCTATCTGATTAGAAATAGGGGAAGGCACACCCCCATTGTTTGGATTTGTATTCCATTGTCTCCCTCTATTGTTGAAATTTTGATTTGGATGAGGGGCATGGGATTCATACTTTTGTTTTTCAATCAAATCATTACTCAATTTGTGAACCATATTTTTGAGCTCTTCAACCTTTGAATAAATCTCTTTTTGTTGAGCTATGTTGTTGCTAGTTCCAGTAGGGTTTGCATAATTTGTGAGATCTTGACTTAACATTTGAGTTGGATTTTGAGAAACTTGATTTGCATAGGGATTCAAAATTTGAATTGGAATTGGATTGGGGAAAGGAACTATAGCCTGACAATTAACCGGACTAGTTCCTTGCATAGTCTGTTGACTATTTTGCAAAAATGAAGGAATGGGGGAAATGGATGTGATTGGTTGAATTGGAATGGGTGTGTAAGCGGGTGTTGATGAATATGGTTGTTGATAAGGAAAAGCATTCATGCCTAACATTTATGGTGCCATGATCTAATTCATCATAGGAGCTTGACCATATCGACCATATTGTCCTACGATAGGCATCTGGGGAAACCCATAACCCTGTGGTGTCATTTGTTGTTCAATGGTCATAACTTCATTGTAGGCTAGAGCAAGCATGGTAACTTGAGGATTTTGCCTTGCAAACATTGCCATCATATGATCCAATGCCCCAAAATATATTTGCAAAGCTACTGCAGGATCAATGGAAAAATTTTGAATTGATCTATTATAGCACTTCTAAAATCTCTAATTAAAAGTTTGAATTGGCTCACCCTGGCCTCTTTTGCATGTAATGAACTGATTATAGATGATTGTGGGATCTAATGGTGACCTAAATTGGTTGACAAAAGCATTCTCCATTTGCGTCCATGACGTAATGGAACCGATAGGTAAGCAAATATACCATTTGTAGGCCACTTGGTCTAGGCTCATGGGGAAGAGTCTACAAGCCACATCTTCATGTTGAACTTTTAATCTTATCAATACATCCCTATAGGCCTGAATATGTTCTTCTGCGGTCCTTGGGCCATCTGGTTTGTATTTGGGCAAAAATATCTTTATATTCTTAGGGATATCATGAATATCCCTTGCGATATTCAAAGGAATTTTATGGGCTCCGTACCAAGAGGCTGGTGGAGGTTGGGCCATTTGATTCAAAATAAATGATGATAACCCTACAAGAACCATGGAAATGGTACTGATAATTGGTACACTAGTGGAAATTGACACCACCGATGCAAGTCTGCTAGATGCACCTGAAAACAGAAGAATCTTCTATAACAAGGGTATCCAGTGGGATCACAATTTGCTAGGTTTTATTCCTTGGATTCCTATGAGTGAGTGGGAGGCTTTGGAATATGGTTTCCTCAGTTGTTTTGGACCTAGTTGCGATGCAATGTTGTGGTTCTAGCTTGTAAATGAAACTACCCTACGAAACCTGACAAAACCCTCAACGCCTCAAAGAAAACCTGTGACACAAAGAAAATCTTGCAGTTGTAGCCATTAATGAAACTCAAAGAATAACTTCAAAACCAATTTGTTAGTCATGACTAAAATAAGGAACCATGACAAAGCAGTATTCTAAAAATGTAAATTAGTTTCTGATTCACTAGATCGCATATGCGCAAGTGAAGAGCATACTCCTAGTGTTGTAAGCTTTCTGATTCACAAGATCACATTACACGCAAGTGAAGAGCATAATACCGACAACAAATACATTTTAGACAAAATAATTCCTTATAAATAAGCATGAAATGACTAGAAAATATCAAACATGTGACGTATGAAAAATTATGTTAGCATCAACCAAGAGATGTATCCATTAAAATCAAATGAAAGTAATTGCAAGGAGACAACCTCGTTAGTCAAGACCAAAATTTTTCAAAATCAAATAAAAACACATTATTCCTGAACAATCAAAACTGTTAGAACAATGCATAGCAATTCATGTCCTCCTTTTAACACTACAAGGTTGTATTGTTAAAAGAGGGCTAAAGATAATAATCAATAGGGCATGAAATATTCAACATTTAAATCCCTATAGCATTTAAATCATATTGAAATAAACCAATACAGGCCCTCCTTCTAGCACCAAATCTATTGAGTTCTATTTTCACCCAATTGTGAAATTACACTCTCCCTTGGGATTTGGGTTCCAAATCCCCTCTTGCAAAGAAGTCAAACAAACAACTTCTCCAAGGTCTCCGCTATATTAGCATTTACATGTGTATTAGTAATCTCAAATAAAGATATTCAATTTAAATGCTTAGAACACCTTAATGATTGCAAGTAACTATAAACAAGGGTCAATGTTGGTTTCTTTTACCATGAAACTTTAGTGATTGTTCATTGAACCAAAATGAAGCAAATGTGAGTTGGCCCTCATATGACCACGATGTAGTGCCTTAATCCATTTTATCTTGAGGATTTTAAAATATATTTTATCTTCTTTATTAAGTCCAAATATGGCTTCTTATCATGAAGATGAATATAGCTTTCAATGTAATCGATAAACTATCCCTCTTTGGTGAAATAGGTTTTTCACAAAGAGGCAATAATTTATGGCCTTGAATTAAGGACTTTAAATGTCACTTTAACTTATCCCTCTTAAATGAAATCAAATTTTCATTAAGATGAACAATTAAGTGCTTTGAAGAAATAACCTTCAATGTAATACTCAAATTACCCCTCTTTCGTAAAATTAGATTTTTTTATGAAGAGAGGGCAATTTTAGGCTCAAAATACGGAAATTTGTGAAGTGCCATAAAACATAACTCCTTCAATGAAATTGGAATTTTCATGAAGGGAATGTCATCATAGGCTCATGAGTGTAAAAAGAAACTGAAAAAATGAAATTTGACCTTAAAATGGAAATTTTCTATTTTCGGATTTTTAAAATCTATAATAAAACAGCAACTTCGATGAATTTTTAAAAATACTAAACAACTCTGAAAATGAAATTTCAAAGTGCAAATTGGAAGTCTGAAGTATAACCTACGCAATGGTGAAATTATTTTTGGATTTTGAAAATATTTAAATGTTTATTTTAATGCCTGAAAATTTAAAAAAAATTAAAATTTCTGAAAAAATAAAATGCAGAAAAATGAAAGTTGAAGTGCAAAAAATGAAACACATGATACATTCAGTTTGATGCTATCCTATTCCGGAAAAACCAAAGATGTGAGGTTTTCATGCATGCGACCTAACCTATTGGATTTGCAAAACAAGCACAATCTAGATAAGCTAAGTGTTGGCTTCTAGGGTCTTAAATGAGTTTTTTAGATTTAAATATTAGCATGAAGCAACCAAGAAACTTGCATAAACTCCATTTACAAGCCTAAAATCTGAAAAGGAAAAAAAAATAAACATTTAATCTTGCATGCAGAAAATGACTCCTCCTTTCTTGCCCATAAAATGCAACTTTCTAAAATTTTCTATATTAAAAATTTGTCATTTTACAATAACATAAATTTTTGGTTTTCCCAAACCAGTCCATGGAAGAAAAACAGCCCAAACAAGCCCATGAGAAATCAGAGTATAAATGGCGACAAATACTTCATATTGTGCATAGATGACTATTATAGGATTACATGGGTATTATTTTTGAAATATAAATCAAAAGCTCTTGAAATGTTCAAAATATTAAAAACTTAGTTGAGAATCAGACTGGGAGAAGAATTAAATACCCGAGATCAGACAGAGGAGGTGAATTTATTTCAGAATATTTTACAAAGTATTGTTAAAATTTTGGTATCAAGAGACACTTTTTTGATGCTAGGACTCCTCAACAAAATGGCATTATGGAAAGAAAAAATAGAGTAGTGCAGGAAATGGATAGAAAAATGGTAACCGAGAGCAAAGTATCTATCAGGTTCTGGAAAGAGGCAGTTCATACATCGGTTTACATTAAAAATAGGTGTATGATGAGGCTAAATGAAAGCAAAACTACATATGAGATGTGGTTTGGTAGAAAAGCAACAACAAAATATTTCAAGGTATTCGACAATAAGTGCTACATCAGAATAACTGTAAACAATCTTGGCAAGTTTGAGGATAGAGCGGATGAAGGTATCTTTCTTGGTTATTCGACAAAAAGAAAATCATATAAATGCTACAATAAAATGCTAAGAAAAATTGTTGAAAGTGTTGATGTCAAAGTTGATGAAAGGAGAGAACTACCAACAAGCAATGAAGAAAACTTTCCTATTTATGAAGAGACAATCAAAGGATAAAAAGAAGATAAGAAATATGAAGAGACAAAAAGTGAATGAAAAGAAGAAGAATTGGAGAAAGATAAGAAATCCAAATAAGCAACATGGCAAAAATACCATCCCCAAGAACAAATTATTGGAGACCCTGAAGTTGGTGTTCAGAAAAGAAGAAGAATAACTAGAATTTACTCTCTTTTGTCTAACATAGAGCCCAAAAATGTTGCAGAAGCAAGTAAATATGAAAATTGGGTAAAGGCAATGGAAGAAGAGTTGACCAGATTGAAAAGAACAAGACTTGGGAGCTAGTGTAAAGACTAGGAAACAAGAACGTGATTGGTACTAAGTGGTTTTTTCAAAATAATCTTAATGAATATGGATAGGTTGTAAGAAATAAAGTAAGGTTAGTTTGCAAAGGATATGCACAAGTTGAAGGTATTGATTTTGAAGAAACTTTTGCACCTGTAGCTAGGCTAGAAGCAATAAGAATGTTTCTTGCATTAGTGATTTACAAAAATTTCAGATTTTATCAAATGGATGTAAAGTCAACTTTTCTGAATGGTAATCTTGAAGAAGAGATATACCTTGAGAAACCATATGGTTTTCAGCTAGGAGATGATCCTAATATGGTTTACAGGTTGCAGAAAGAATTATATGGTTTGAAAAAATCACCTAGAGCTTGGTATGCAAGGCTAGACACCTATCTCCAACAACAAGGTTTCAAGAAAGGTATGGTGGACAACAATTTGTATGTTAAATCTGAAAAATATTATCAAATTATTATTTTCGTGTACATAGATGATATCATTTTTCGAGGTTGCAAGGATAAGTTATGCAAAGATTTTACCAATAAGATGCAAAATGAGTTCGAGATATATATGATTGATGAGCTTGTTTATTTTTTTGGTTTGCAAATTAATCAATTAGAAAATGGCATATTCATTTCTCAAATAAAATATGTGAAATAGATGTTAAATAAATTTACAATAGAATATTGCAAGCCAGTTAGTACTCCCATGACAACAGGTTGTAAGTTAAGAAAGGATGACAAATCACCACCTGTTGATCAAACCATGTATAGATCCATGATTGGGAGCTTATTGTACTTTACTGCTACAAGACTATATATTTTGTAGGTAGTGTGTATGGTGGTAATATTTTAGGCCAATCCTAAGGAAACTCATGTTACAGTGGTAAAGAGAATTTTTTGATATCTTAAGGGTACAATGGAGTATGATTTATGGTATCCAAAAGGTAAGGAATTCACTCTTATTGCTTATTCATATGCAGATTGGGTAGGTTGTGTATACGATAGGAAGAGTACCATTGGTGATGCATTTTATCTTGGTGACAATTTTGTGGCATGGCATAGCAAAATGCCGAAATCAGTTTTCTTGTCCACAGTAGAGGTAAAGTACATTGTAGCAACATCATCTTGCACATAGGTTTTATAATGTATGAAACAAACCTTGAAATATCTTGGTATTCATTTCAGCGAGCCTATTTCAGTTATGTGTGATAATACTAGTGCAATTAATATCTCAAAGAACCCAATTATGCATTCTCACACAAAGCACATAACTATCAGGTACCATTTCTTAAAAGAGAAAGTTGTATAAGGAGAGGTCAAGTTGTATTTTGTTCCTACGATAGAGCAAGTAGTGGATATCTTCACAAAACCATTGCCAAAGGAAGTTTTTGAATATCTTCGCAAGAAATTGGGAGTGGTTACACTTCCCAAGCACTAGACCGCTATTGGGACCACATTCTTAGGGGGAGCAATTTTTCACTATTTTATCTTTTTGCTTCTATTTGCAATTATTTCTTGGTACTAATTTTTGCCTAAGAATTTTGTGTATGGACTCAAGGAGAGTTTGCAACATCCCTTTTTCATTATTGTCAAAGGGAGAGAAGAGTTACAGGAAAATGTTCATGTGTTGCCAACAATTCCAAAGGGGGAGATTGTTGAGCAAGGTGTTGTCATTATTGTCAACACACTCAGTTGGACTAGGTTGGTGCAGCGGTAAGATGTTCAGAGCTTCCACAAAAATATTTGATGCTTGTGAGGACGTGTTTGATGCTCAGGTGAAGGTGTTGCAAGTGGTTTGTGCGAAATTGCAAAAGTTGTCAAAAAGTTGCAAATGTTGTTCATAAGTGCCAATGGATTGTGTTGGATAAACCAACACATTGTATGGAGTCTTTTTTTATAGTAGTGAGTGTAGTCACAGTGTTAGTTCAATATTTGGACTGGTCGGTTGCATCCCTGGTACTTTGATGTATGACTTTGTACATTGTTGGACAGGTGTAAAATCTGCATCAGAGGCCATGTTATCAAAGGTATATTAAACAATTTGTGAGGAATCAAACTTTGAAATTTGTATTGGAGATAGTCGGATGTACCGAGAGAATACATTTTATATTTTAGTCCAAACGGAGATCTGATGAGGAAAAGGTAACAGTTGCAAAACGGGTCTAGAGCACTTTTTCCAGTTTATGTGATAGGTGTAAAATAAGTGTCAGGGGCCACTTTTTCAGAGGTATATTAAGCAATCCTTAAGAAATCAGACTTCAAAATTTTACTAGAGGTAGTCAGATGTACCGAGGGTATACGTTTTAAATTTTAGTCCAAACGAAGATCTGAGGAGGAAATAGTAACAGTTGCGAAACGACTCTAAAGCACTTTTTCTAGTTTTTGGTAGTTTTCGACATGTCAAATCTGCATAAAAGGCCATCTTGTTGAAGGAACTATGAATAATCCATGAAGATTTAAAATATGAAATTTAAACTAGAGTTAGTCAGTTTATCCAAGTATATATGTTTAAAATTTTAGCCTGTTTGGAAATTCGAGGAGGTATTTATGATTGTTACAAAAAGCCCTGTCAGCTCTTTTTAGAAATTTTGCCAGTTTCTAAGAATACAAGTGTGGAGTGGTGATTTTGTGTAACTACCATTGCATGTTGTGAATAATTTTTTTTTGGCATTCTGATTTAAAAATGTGCAAGGTGTGATATTATCTGAGTGTAAAGCTGAGAAGATTGAAAAGGTCTAAAGATACCTATGGGGATTTATTGTTGTGCCTCCAAGCTCTCTTACACAATGGCCTATGTAGGCCCCCTAACATTGATTATTATTTTCTAGTGTTTTTGTAAAATTATTTTGTAGGTTGAAGTTATCAGATATTTTTGGACACAAGATAAAGCTTGGATCAAACACTGAATTAGGTAAGTGCCCTAGTAGATATTTAAGTTATTTTCTCAAACCTAGGACATAATTAAAAGGAAAAATATTTGATCATATTGTTTTTTATATTTGAAATAATAGGAGCATATAGTGTGCATCTAGGGTTTAGTCTTGTGTGTGCATTCTCTTGATCCCTTGCTAAAATAAAAATATATTCATTTTTGGTAGCCTAGGGTTAGATATTAATTTAACCAAAGAATCATATTAGGGTTGGTTATTGTCTTCTTACATCTTGTATGTTTTGCATCACTTTTTCATTTGCATAGTTTAATTTATAGAGGTCAAATGTAGGTAACTGCTTAATTGACATATTAAATATTGTTACCTTGGACTTAGACCAAGTCCCAAAATCATTCTTGGTGAACCCATTTTCCCTTGTTTTGAGTGTAGAGATATAATAGCCCTGTAATCACCTCAACTCCCAGTGGATCTAGTCAAGAATCGTATGCGGTGTGTAGTTTTCCCCCTCTATAGTTATAAAGACCATGTTGAAGAACAAAGTGGTGATGAAGAGATTGGGTTATTGTAAAGGCACACCAAAGGTATTTTACCTATGCTAATAAAAATAATGGGATATAATTGAAAAGGATTGAAAATTAATGGGCAAGGCATAAGATATCCCATAAATCTAAACATAAGGCCATGAATAAGGCCTTGGTTATATTGGTCAAAAAAATACTTTTGGCACCATTTTTGTTAATGAAGTCTATGTAGAGGATGAAATTTTTTATTGTAGTCATTAGAGGATTAAATATTTTTCTTTATTCATTATGGTGGAAATAATCATCCTAATAAATATTTTTAACACAAAGATAAAATGACCAATAAAATACATGTTGATTATGGTTATATGGATGCGATAGAATGAGATAAAGTGAAAGAAATGTTGAGCAAATTATATAAAATAATTTTTTATTCTTAAAATATAAGACAAAAAAAGTGCCATCATGAAGAGAGCAAGTTAAAATATCAATAACTTTGAAGATCAATCCTTGTTCATGTGATGGAGCTCATGAAACATTTCTCTTTCTTGGTGAGTATGATACAAGAGCATCCAGACAAAAAAAAACTAAAAAGTATTTGAAGATACTTCTATCTACTAAGAGAAGACTAAGGGACATGAATTATAATCTTCCATATCCTACCTTAGTTCATATTAATGAAAAAACATAAAATGGATGTATTGTTGCATTTCTAGTTATCTAGAAAAGAACCAAAGTAATAATGTATTTAGTTTTGTTATGTGTTGTTTATTCTCTATATGTGAATATGTTGTGATATGTGATTCAAGACAAGAAATTTTGTATAAATATCATGATGATGACAATATCTTGGCATGACCTTTTTCTCTATTTCTCCTTTTTACCCTACAATCACTTTTGGAAGCATATAGTCTAATTGTAATAAATTTTTCTACATAATTTTTATAGGAAAGATACAAATCATGAAAATAACAATCACATGCTACAAATATTTTTAAATATAGGTCTTGACGTTGGCATTGATATGGCATGTAGAATATTTTACAGTTTTTGGATTTTTTTTCACTAAATTGTGTACACAATGATGGGATTGTGACCTTTGTTTTCAAGTAAAGTATAAATTCTCATGTTCATCCTACATCTAAAAAATATTCCTTGTAGGGGTACTATAAATATGGTAGATATTTATGAGAGTAATTAAGATAAATGAAAAATATGGCGAACATGCAACAATTTGAAACTATTCATACTCTAAGCATTTCTTGCGCCTGGTTAAAATAGATCCTAATATGATGATAAATACAATAAAAAATGTATTTAGATAGATACCAACCCCCATAATGTGGGATAATGAAATGATTCCTTCAAGGGCTTATGAATACAATGGAAAAATTTCCTTAAGAGGATGAGCCCCCATAGAAGTTTCATATAGAGTATGTACAATATAATTGTTTTATCCATTAGCATCAACTATAATAGAAGGTAAATTACATTTATATAAAGAATATTTTTGTTACTGCAAATAAGATTATTGATCATATTGCCATGTATTTGTAAATAATACTTACTTTCCATATTGAATATATACTATTTGATTTTAGGACATGCTTTAGTTTGGCATATTGGACTAGGATATCTTAATCATTGATTGGACCTGACATATATGGATGAATACCTGAGAGATAAATTCTTATTAATAACACTATCATGAAACAACATAATATTGGACTTGTCACACATGTAGGACTATAATACCTAGTCAAGTGGAGCATGAGTAAGTCAGATGAGGAGATATTGGATGAATATATATGAAGGAATTGACATTTTTGATTATTATAGTAAATGGTTAAGAAAATAGGTGATGAATGAAAGATCATAAACGAATGTACAATTTTTTTTTTTGAATTTACATGGTGGAATTGGTAGCCGCCATAAATTTGGGCAGGTTGTCCAGCTTTTTATGGCTGCCATAGTATTCTACGTCGTCCGCCCCAGAAATCACCACACAGATCTTCACGTAGTATGCCCCTATAAACACCATGCCAAAATCATTTTAAACATTTTACGCCACTGAAAGCACCAGGAAAGGGACAAGCGTTCAGTCCGATGAAACAAATGTATAAATATTAGACACTATATTCTTACATATATACTATATCATGAATATTTTCTACTTTGCAAAAATCATAAATATTATATTATATCTAACTACCTCTTTGAAAAGAAGGAACTTCTAAAAATATGAAAGGCATCACTGTCCTCAATAGCGAACATAGGTCTTTGAATGCCTATTTTTTCATCTTTCTTCCTCTTTGAATCATGGTAATATTTTTCCCTAAGCTGATATAAGTTCCATGTAATAATCATCATCTACAAGCTTGGAGTAAGTGTAAGATATTTTCTTGACCACCATAGAGGAGTATTTTGGGATAACTTTAGGTTTATTTTGACAAATGGTATGAACACCATGACTTTGAACTTTCTAAATTACATATATAACTCATGCACATGTAGCCAATTATACATCTAGCCTCCTCATCAAAATAGAGAACACTTATATTCTAAATATGGAATTGTTGGACTTTGGAGTGGTCTACCAATTGGTTTTCATAAATATATTTGTTTTAATTTGATAGATGTTATTTATTGTGACATTTAGCATTATATTTATCTAAAAAAATCATAATTAACACTTTATTTAATTCAAAAAGTTTGAAATTGTATTTTTCACCATGAATGATAGAGTATAATAATTTTTAAAAATGAAAATAATTTTAAAATGATGCAAGAAGCATTATCTACAAGCTTGGAGTAAGAGTAAGATCTATTCTTGACTACCTAAGAGATTCTTTTATGATAAGCATAAGAGGATTTTTATTAATGGTATGGATACCATGAGTTTGACCTTTATATTTATTAGATGGATGACTAACATACACACAATCAATTATGCACCTAGAAACATCATCAAAATAGAAAAAAGGATTGTTCAAAAGAGGAGTTTGTTAGACCTTGGAGTGGTACACCATTTGGATTTTATAAATGTAAGTGTATTTATTTTTTAGGTGTTAAGTTTTGTTACTATTATTAATATATTTGGTAGTAATAAGAGTGATATTTCAATCCTTAATTGTTTTGAATAAATTCAAAATTAAAATTATCAAGAAATAAGGTTGAGGATTAAGGTTTTTTTAAGGTAACAATAAGTTTTAAAATTATGTTTTGGAATGTCATGCCCAAACCAATCTTTGAAACTAGATGATTTTGGTTTTGATTTAGTCCATGTAAATAGTTCATCTCTTCATTTCAACATAACTCTCTTAGGTTGGTCCATTGTCGTAGGAAAGTCCCTATCAAAGAAAAAATAGTTTATGACATTTGTTGTGTTTTCTTCTTTTGAATTTTCTTCATGAAGTAAATAGTGAGATTTTCTATTTGTCTATGAGAAATATTAGTTGTGATCTTATGCATAGGCTCAATATCAATACCACCATATATAGTGACAACTTTATTTTTATTCTTAGGTTTAATATTTAGTGCACATTCTTCTTCTCGTACCCGTACTAATGTCATAGCTTGTGTTGTATACAATCTATTGAAGCTTTAAGGTTATATTGTTGCTTAAAGTCATTTCTACTTAGATTATCACTTAAGGCCATTTCTAGTTAGAGGTAAGACATGTTCAATGAACATTTTATTAAGGTTAGTGTCATCAATATTATACTTCGATTTTTAGCTAAGGTATTTACAACTTCTAGTGAAGCTATATATGCTTTAATTTAGTCCTCACTTGGTCATAATAAATTGGTAAAATAACATCATTTAATTTTGTATTAGCTCTAGAATCATATTTAGTAATATAATATAATTGCTCAAAATTCATAGTGCAATCCTCAAGTAAATATGCATAGCATTCCAACATGGTTCCTTTGAATCATCTTGCTAGTAGTTCTATCATATCATCAAGGTTTAAATATATCCAATCTTAATATGTATTAAAGAATACATTAAGAACATATTTAGTTATTTTTTATGTATCATATGAAAATGTTGCTAGTGGAGGTAATATATAGCAAGCAATATGAGGTGCTAATGGTTCATTGTGCAACTTTTTGATGATTTCACATTTGATTAACACTTAAATATTTTTTTCTTGTCATCCATGGTGGACAAATGATCATTAGAGTTTACCCTAGGCAAACTATTGCCCCTAGGAATATTTTTTAAGTAGGTGCTTGTTGCTTTATGGATTGCATTTGATAGTTCAAATCCTAAATCATTTTATTTTATTTTATATTATCTCTAGAGTATGTGTTTATTTCTTTTCTCTACAAAATTTAACTTTATGCATGTTGGTTTATTATATGTTGTTGATTTTGTTGAGTCATAGTGTTGTTTCTATTTTTTTTTCTAAATGAAATATTATTTTTGAACATATATTTGAATGGTTTAGAAATATTCTATTTGGGATTCTAGCCTTAAAGTTGAGTGACATGTTTTTTTTTCTTCTTTATACAATAGGAAAGGCTAGGATTTAAGTTGATTTAATTCCACCACCACATTGAGCTTGTTTAGGTCATTTAAATTAAGAGGATATACAATTACTAATGTTACAAATATTTTTTTTATTTGTGGTTAATTTTAATATTGTATTTAAATCACATTCTATGAATAATGTAATGAAATATTCCTTCCCACTATTATTCAAAGTGGATTTATGTAAGATTTTATCTTCTTATCATGTAACTTGTGATTCTATACTCACATTAGAATATTTACATGGGAAATGATTAGCATGACGAATGATAAGTCCCTTAGACTTAACGACTTCCTTGGGAGCTCTAGAAACCTATTGGATATTAATAAGCTAAATTGGGTCAAAGTATATAGATCTCTTCATGGGAAATGCTTTGAAAATATAATTAATAAAGGAAATATCAAATTTATTCCTAAATTCAAACATGTCACTCTACTAAATTTATCACATCAAATTTTAGCCAAGGTAAATTCTTTTTAAATTTGGTTTACGATATGTATAACTATAAGATTAAAGCATACATGTTTCATTGGAAGTATATATATATTGGAAAAAATCATAGATGTAGATGAAGTCATGGATAATGTTTATGCCTATTGAAAACTAATGTTCTTGAAAATTAACTTTGAGAAAGATGATGATTGAATGGAATGGACTTTCAAGTTGGGCATGATGAAGGAATTATAGTTTTAATGTCCAAACCAATGTTTGAATCCATTTTTATAAAGAAAATAATTTCATTTGATTAAGTATGAGATTTGAACATTAAATGAGTGATTTTTATATAATAGAAATATAGTTATATATATATATATATATATATATATATATATATATATATATATATATATATATATATTTGATTGATTTAGACTATTTCAATATGATTATAGCTCTTTATATGTGATATAAATATATTTGTGTCTCAAAGTTCCTTTTAATTTCTTAATTTTATGATTATGTTTTTAATTATCAATATAAAGTACTATATATTTTGTTTTCTATTGCTTAGCATCTTATCAAAGCATTTGAAAATAATACATTTTTTTAATTTAAAATTAGTTTTTTATTTAAATTCGATTGAATATAAAATTTTATATCCACATGGAATATCATTAAAAAAATAGATTTATTATGTTTACATTTTATTTTTTATTGGTGCATTATTTTCAAATGCTTTGATAAGATGTTAGGCATAACATAGAAAACTATATATATAATATTTTTGTCATTAAACTTGTATAAATGCTTCTTTAAATGTGTTTGTATAATAAAATAACTAAAATATGCATTATAAAAATCCATTTAAAGAATCATAATGATTAATAAATGTTTATATATATGTTCAATGTAAGTAGATTTCCTTATCTATAATAGTCAAGATCCATTATGTACTCCATGGTCGTGTATTTTTAATAAACTTGATCATGCGTTTAACTAGTTATAATGTTTATATTAATAGAGTTGTGAAGTGGATGGTTGGTTTCTTTGGGTTTTTAGGTGTTAAGCAAAGCAAGGTGTTTATGTTATGTTTACATTTTTAGGTTTTTGGTATATGTATAAAACTAGAAAGTGCCACATTTTTAAAGATATGGGAAAGAAGAGGTAGAGATAACTTATCCATCAATAGATGGGTGGGGTGAAGAGGTAGAGATTACTTATTCCACCAAGGTATTAGATTGTCTATTTACAATTATCCTAGAAAATTATAACATCTATTATGTGATAAAATTGTAGACCAACTTGGGTTTATCAATTATAGGTCTTATATTTTGTTTCAAGGATTTAAAATGATTTCCTAAATTTAGACTATATTATTAAAAAACTAAATACTAACACTGAGAAATAAATTTAATGAAATCAATATCCTTCCTTAAAAAGATTACCCACTTAAAATAAGAAGTTTTCTAAAATAATAAAAGTGAAGGTATTTGATAATTTTATTGTGGTCATTTACATAATATCATTGGAGAATGCCAATGCTGAATCATTTGTCACGTCCCTTATAAGATAGAGTAGAAAAATGTGATTAAAAATAAAGAGATCTTAGGTATAAACTTAGGATATCTACAGGAACATAACATACAAATAATGACACTTCAATCAATACAAATAATGACATTTCAATTATTATTGAGGTTTCCAAAAGTGGTATTTTTGTCTAGTAATGCAAACATGGCAAGGAAATGAAATTTTAAATTTATACAGTAGAAAAACAATACAACTTTTATAACTGATCAAGTTGTATTAACTCAAATTTAGTTGATTATTACATGATAATAAGTTAATATTTCCATGAACTTTATTGATACTTAAAGTAATAAGATCTCCATGGATTTGATTGACACTTAAAGTAGTAAAGTAAGAATTTTTTGATATTGAGCATCAAAGCCATTGATAAAGAAGGTTATTTTACTAGTGATGTTGATTCAAAACAAACATCTCACTTTTTTAAAGTGGATATTAATGATAATCATTCTTGAATCAAAATAAAATAAATTAAGTTTAATTGCACATGATATCTTGATTTTTATATTTTGTTATTTTTTAATCATTTTTATAACCCATAGTGTGTTAAGTTTGTGTTTCTAATATTTAATAATATATTAGTGGGTTTAGCAAAAGACCTCTACTAGAGTTGTTTCTTGTATTTTAAATATTATTTAAAATAATTATTTCCATTCTCTTGGATTTTAACATCCAACCTTTAAGAATTACAAATAAAAACTTAATATACCTCTTTAATATAAAAATATAATTAATAATATTTCAATTATTATTATTTTAAATAATATATACATAATCACAATAAAAAATTAAATAACCAAATAAAAATTAAAAATTAAATTATGATATAAAATTTACATGTCAAACAAAGTTAATTCTTTTTAGTCCTTACAAGGAGGACAAAAATATTTGGTTCTCTTAATAAAGACCCAAGTTTAATTCACTAGAAGGGTGACCCCTAATATGCCCCTCCTTTTCAAATTCTAAAAAAATTTTAAACTTTCCTTCATTATTCCTATGACGGAATTTTATTCCATAGTAATACCTTTCTTTTTCAAACACTTTAAAAGTATATAAATTTCTAAAAATTATTTTAAAAATAAAATATTAATTATTTATAAAAATTGATTCTAAAAAATTATAAAAAAAAACAATGTTGCTCAATCCATATTACTTCCATATTAGTTTTCATGTGAAAAATAAAATAATTTTTTTGTTTTTGAAAGTAAATTATATTACTTTCATGTGAAAAATAAAATTACAATGATATGATATTAATTTATTGTGTACCTAAAATTCTCTGTTTTTTAAAAGTAATGCTAAGTATAAGGGGAGGTATAATAATTACTTTCTTCCCCATAATTTGAATCTAGATATTTTTTTTATTACTTTTATATGATCCCTTTTAAAGTTGAGAGCTATACTTATCAATAGGAAATTTAACACAACCTCCTCACACACTCATCCACGCCACTCAGGTCGTGGTTTGAACCTTGGACCTCCAGAAGAAGAGCTAAAGCCTAAACCTTTAGGCTGCACCCGGGGTGCATCCATTTTACTTTTAATGTGAAAAATAAAATTACAATGATATGATATTAATTTATTGCATGCTGAATTTTTTTTGTTTTTAAAAGTAAATGATAAGGATAGTCTTAATCCTTATTTCTTTTAATGTGAAAAATAAAATTACAATAATATGATATTAATTTATTATGTATCAATTTTTTTTTTTTTTAAAGCAATGCAAAGTATACGAAGGCCATAATAATAGCGGCTATCATCTATAACTTGAATCCTGATTTCCTTCTCCATAATTCGAACTTAAAATATTAAATTAAAATACTAACAATTTAATATACCAGAATTCTGAAAACTTAAAATATTAAATTAAAATACTAACAATTTAATATACTATTAAAATGTTTTTACATAATTTATTTATTTTTATTTAGTTAGTGTGAGAAATCCTTTATGACCAACGTATAGGACTGAGCAGTGTCTTCCCAACCATAACCTTTCCTGAAAGCTATACTTATCAATACAGAATTTAAGACAAAGATGCGGGGATTTGAACCTTGGACCTCCCCAAAAAAACAACCAAAGCCCGAACCCATGCGATGCAGTCTAGGTTATATTGTAAATATTAACCTCTTATCTCCATGAGTGAATGTGGTCTACTGACAAAGACAACCACTTACATTATCGGTGATGTGACCCTATTTCAATCCCTATAATAAGAAGTATTTACTTTTAAAAAACATATTGGAAATATTGGAATGTGATCTAATTTTGACCTTTTCACAAAGTTCTGCGGATAATGTTGGCTCACTTAGAATATTTGTTCGTATATGTTTGTCGTATGCTATTTATTATTATTGCTCAAGAATCTATGCGGACAGGAGACGTCAACGCCGCATGAATACCGGAGGTCGTATATGTCGTTCGTATGTAAGGCGGTGGAACATTCTTCTATTTACTATTGTTAGTTGTCTTTTGATTGTAAAATGTCTAAATCTTGATTTGATGATGTGGAGGAGTGGGAGCTACTAAAAGCGAGTTGTATTTTATTAACGACGTCTTGGATGAGGGTTTTAATATTTTTTTATATACGTAGAATGTTTATTGATGCGATCATTGTTCTATCGTATTGAATCCTTCTTGTAAAGGGTCTTATGGGTAGGTGAGAGTTTCATTATTTTTCCTTCTAGAAGGAGGTCGGTCTAACCTAGTATGCTATTTTATAGGTCTTTCATTATTGATGTTTTACCTAGAGTCAATGACCTCACCTCCTATGACATGTTTGTTCCTATATTGTCCCTCTTGATTAGAAGAGGATTTATCGTCTTCCTTCTAAGCGTTAATTGTTCCTTCCTAATGAGACGAATTTTACTTATTTAGCCAACTGAATAGCATCTTATATATATATATATATATATTTTTAAGGAATACGGTAGAATGTTTTTAAAGGTTCTTTTTAAAGACAATTAGGAGATCCTTTGGAGGGGTTTATATTCTAACTTTACTTCTATTAACCTCCACCTTTTTAAGAAACTCGATAAAAAAAATTTATTAGTTTTTCAATATCAATAATGAATTATTGAATGAATTTGACACCTAGTTTTCTAAAGCTTATAAGAGAATAGCGAGGCAATTAGTAATATCATTTCAATGTTGATCCAATAAGACTTTGTGGGAATATTTTTAGTAATAACAATTCGTCATATGTTATACTTACATAGACAAGCATGAAGAGTTTTATATGACTCACAGAATCACTTAAACCATCACTTGGGTAACTTAGGGACTTTGAAATGGTGTGGAAAAGGGCAATTAGCTACAAGTGGGTCTAATGGTTGACTACACATATCGTTAAATGTAGATATTTGCATTAGAAATCCCTAGAGTGAAGACATTTGTTGAGTAAATTGTTGTACCTAGGGCATAAGGGTTTGAACATTAGGATAGGGTTGACTAGTCAGAATTAGCAGAACTTTTGATGAAGGAAAAAGATTTGACATATTAATCAAAGGATGGATTTCATTATTTTGATAAAAAAAGTGTTTTGTTTAAGGAGCAAAGTGGTTTGAGAAATTGTTGAAGGGATTAGTTGGGAAATTTGTAGGATCAAGCATGGGTGTCATACTAAAACTACTAATGTTAAATATGTCAAAATAAATGGGGCATAAGGTTTTAGACATCAAGAGAGGGTTTACGAGATAGAATTAGTGAAACTTATGACGAAGTAAAAGGATTTGATATATTAATCAAAGGATGAATTTGATAATTTTGATTAGAAAAAGGGATTTGGTTAAGGAGCAAAGCGATTTGAGGAATTATTGAAGGGATTAGTTGGGGGATTTGTAGGATCAAGCATGGGTGTCATACCAAAACTACTAAGGTTAAATATGTCAAAAGAAGTGGTGCTAGAGCAAGGAGGGACAAAATTATACTCATATCCCCCTCTTGGGTTTAAAAGGGAAGTTTGTTTGGGAAAGACCAATTGAGACATTGGTTTGTTAGGGGGGAATTTCTAACTAATTTACTACCATAATTGGAGGTATAGAATGACTAGGAGTTGTTTTTAGTAGTTTCTCTATACAATGTAATGGGGTTTGTTTACCCCATATAAATGGTTAGGTTAAGATTTTCTCCTTTTGAAGTGATATTAGAAAGTCTAGACCCTAAATTATTAAGATCTACATGTAGGGTCCCCTAGTATTTGTTTTTCAAATTAAAAATAGGAGTTGATTTAGCTTGTTGAACATGTTCTAAATGTGCTATAAACAAAGTGATCATTAACAAAGTGTCTTTATTTATGGGCAAAAGAAGTAAAGTGATCCATATATCCAAAGACTACTTCTCCCTTTCTATTATGTATAGGGAAAATACTTCAAGATGGAGGAAGATACTCCTCTTCTTCATATACAACATTCTTGAACACTATTGGGTGTTCAAGAATGGAAGACAAAAAATTTATATTATGCATAATTTGGTGAGCTACACTTCTAGTAATGTAGGGAGGTTGTTGATTTGTTAAACCTAGAAAAAAGGAATTAATTTTGTTATAATCACAATGACACTGAGAGGGGGGGTGAATCAGTGTGTTCTTTAAAAAATTAAAAGCAATTTAGACTTTTAAATAAACTGCAACAGATTAAAACAAAAATAATAAAAGTACTAAGAGCATCACACATAACACGACATTTTAACGAGGTTCATCGATGTGGCTACTCCTCAAAAATACTGCTTGGACTACCATCCAAATACAGTCAAATGCAAAGCTACAACTTTACATAATCATTCACCAAGCACCAACCGGTAAGAGGCACCAACCTCTAAATTTTATCCGCAACAACGGAATGGAGCACCAACTCCAATTTTTCTAGCTCCAACTGGAAAGAGGCACCAACCCCTTTTACCAAGCTACAACTTGGAGATAGTAATAAAAATTGCAGAATTAAACTGTCACCTCAATTTGCACGATCTGCTATTTTTCTTGCGTTCTGTTGCTTGTCGGCATTCGATTGCTGCTGTGAAAAATGATTCACACTTTTTCAACCACTCCTCTATATCTCTCCGCGTTTTCTGCTGCAACTTCACAGAAATATTACTTCTACAGCCAGCACACTGTCATTTCACACTCGAAACATGACTTTTGCATACCACGTTCTTATCTTCTCTTTGCACCACTCACTCTGTTGCACCTTCCATGAAATCTCACTTCTACCATCTGCATATTTTTGCCTCAAACTTTAAACACGTCGTCTGCATATCACTCTCTTTGTTCTCGATCAGTCGATACACACTCACTCACTATCTCATCGCTACGATCTCTTTTCTTTAACTCCAAAGAACTATCACCGACTTACACTCTGCTGCACACGAACTTCATTCGCATATATCGCATCACGCCCACACCTAAACCTTGCAACAGTCCCGCATTTTTATAGAAGAGAATATCCCATCAAAACATTCTCAAACATGTCGACTGCAACCCTAATTAGGTCAACATGAAACCCTAGAATTTTTTGGTTGCTTAACCTTGCTTTGTCAGCAGGAAACCCTAATTGATCCGTTGCAAAAACCTAGCAACGTCGGCTTTGAAAACAAGCCGATGAACAACTTTAATTTAATTTTAAAATATTAATTTAAATTTTAAATAAATAAATAAAATTTAAACTCGGATATTTAAAATTAAATATCTTCATCATCGGAGCACCTTTTTCAATAAAACGAAGAGCTAACTTGGGTTTTAAGAAAAACCCATTTCAAAACTGCACGACCATGGATTTAAACAAAACCTATAATTTAGTCTGCCTTGGTTTTCACAAAAACCCTTCCGCTCTTTGACATCAATGACAACATCAACACTTGAGCAAGGGCAATGTACCCAAGATACCCAAAATTGCCAACAATCTCCCCCTTTGTCATTCATGGCAACCCTTTACTAAAAACACGTCTTCAAGAGCCAAAACTGAAATCAATCTCTTTGAAGTTTTGCTCCCCCTGACTTGAAGCTTTCCTGTTCACTTGAAGCTCTCCCCCTTACTCATATCTCTCCCCCTTTGTCATCAATGGCAAAGGGCCACCTTTGGGGCTCGGAACTAAGAATGAGCCTCTTAGCTTAGTCCCTCCCCCCACCTCTTGATGAGGTGATTAATTCTGGGGTGGGAGTAAAACTCCCATTAGGCACTGATCAATATCAACGTCTATAACTTCCTTGCTGGGTCTTCTCTTGAACTCTTTGACCATATTCTTGTTCCTATCATTGTTCTGATCCTTGGACCTGATCATGCCATTGTTCCTGTTCCTATATCCTGGAATTTCAACTCTGCACTGTCTGACAGTGTGAATTTTATTGTTGCACTTATAACAAGTAATAGTGTTGTTTCTTTTAGGCATACCTGTTCTTTGAATCCACATGTTCTGACTAAGCCAGTTCTGACTAAACCTGTTTTGACCAAGCCTGTTAGTGTGATGTTCTTTTGTTTTAAATGAAACTCTGGTTTGTTTACCCTTCTGACATGAAGCACACATACTATTTACAGGTTTTTTAATGATTGGAATATCTCTCACTACTTGTTTAGCGCTAATTCTTACCAGATTATCAAAACTTATGTGTCCAAGCCTCTTATGCCACAACCAGTTCTCTTCTTCTTGTCCCATGAAGCACATACCTTATGAAAAATCTGAGAGTTTGTACAGATTGCCAGACGTCCTTGAGCCGGTTGCTATTAATTTCCTGCTGTTTATTTTTTTGACTTCACAACCATGCTTCTTGAAAACTACTTCATGTCCTTTGTCACAGATTTGACTCACACTCAATAGATTATGTTTCAAACCATCCACATATAAAACTTCCTCTGAATTGATCTTTCCTTCACTAATTTTGACCGTTCCTTTACCTATTATTTTGGCTCCGTCATTGTTGCCAAATTTTATAGAACCACCCTCATACTTTTGTAGATTTTCAAATTTCTGTTTGTCACCTGTCATATGACTTGAGCAACCACTATCAAGAATCCAAGGAACATGTTTATTCTGAGCTCTAAAAGCTGTCTGCACTATTAAAGAATCTTGTTCTTTCCTGAGCTGTTATTTTTGTTTCCATTCTGTTTTAACTGTGGTATTGGGTTCTAGCTGTGACTTCCCATTTTTAGAATTTTGCACATATCCTTCAGTATAAATTCTATTTTGTTTTGCTCTATACGGTTGAAATCTGCTTTCATGAGGTTGATATGAAACAAAAATACTACGACAATTTCTGGCAATATGACCAAAGTTGTGACACTTAAAACACTCTACTGCATAACTCATTAAAGGAGCAAACACATTTCTACTAGTGAAACTTCTTGGACCTACGTTGTATTTGCAGTCAACAATTTTATGCCCATAAACATTACACTTGAAACAAAAACCATAGAAATAATGATTAAACCTGAAAGATGGTCTTGGCCAGGTTGTTGCTGGAGCCTTGGATCTTCTATTCTTTTGATGTGTGACCTTAGTAAAGCCATCATTGTCAACTGCTATTTCAGGTCTGGCATTATATCTTTCTTTTGCCTGATTCTTGTCTTTGTTCTTTTCACTTTCAACATTGCTTGCTTTTGGTCCAGTTGATGATTCTCCTTCAGAAAAGCCGAGACCAAATTTGATACCTGTGGATCTTTGATCGCTCAGAATTTTTTCCAATTTCATCGAGCTTTCTTCACGTTTTACATGACAGTTGATTTTTTGATCCAGCTCTTGTATCTATATTCGAAGACTCACATTTTCTTCTTCCAATTTGCTGTAGTGGTCTATCTTCATGGATACCTGTATTTCCAGATCTTCAGACATTTTCTTGTATTCTTCAGTCTATATTTTTAAACTGGCAATAATGTTGTTTGCATCCTTAAGTTTCCTTGACAATTTTTCATTCTTCTTTTTCTCTAATTCCCATTCCGTAAGGGCAGACACTAGCTCACCCTCTAAATCAACTTCGACCTCAACTTCTTCAACTTCAGAGTTCATTCCTTCTGCCATTTCTAGTTCAATTTTCTCAACCATAGGAACTGAAATTGGCTGGGATGCCTTTTTGGATGAGGATCTATTCTTCTTAGCCATTGTGTACTAATCCAAGATCAACACTGAATGATTTAGCCAAAATTGGGAACCTTGCTCTGATACTAATTGTTATAATCACAATGACACTGAGAGGGGGGGTGAATCAGTGTGTTCTTTAAAAACTTAAAAGCAATTTAGACTTTTAAATAAACTGCAGCAGATTAAAATAGAAATAATAAAAGTACTAAGAGCATCACACATAACACGACATTTTAACGTCGGCTTTGAAAACAAGCCGGTGAACAGCTTTAATTTAATTTTAAAATATTAATTTAAATTTTAAATAAATAAATAAAATTTAAACTGGATATTTAAAATTAAATATCTTCATCATCGGAGCACCTTTTTCAACAAAACGAAGAGCTAACTTGGGTTTTAAGAAAAACCCATTTCAAAATTGCTGACCATGGATTTAAACAAAACCTATAATTTAGTCTGCCTTGGTTTTCACAAAAACCCTTTCGGTCTTTGACATCAATGACAACATCAACACTTGAGCAAGGGCAATGTACCCAAGGTACCCAAAATTGCCAACAATCTCCCCCTTTGTCATTGATGGCAACCCTTTACTAAAAACACATCTTCAAGAGCCAAAACCGAAATCAATCTCTTTGAAGTTTTGCTCCCCCTGACTTGAAGCTTTCCTCTTCACTTGAAGCTCTCCCCCTTACTCATATCTCTCCCCCTTTGTCATCAATGGCAAAGGGCCACCTTTGGGGCTCGAAACTAAGAATGAGCCTCTTAGCTTAGTCCCTCCCCCACCTCCTGATGAGGTGATTAATTCTGGGGTGGGAGTAAAACTCCCATTAGGCATTGATCAACATCAACGTCTATAACTTCCTTGTTGGGTCTTCTCTTGAACTCTTTGACCATATTCTTGTTCCTGTCATTGTTCTGATCCTTGGACCTGATCATGCCACTGTTCCTGTTCCTATATCCTAGAATTTCAACTCTGCACTGTCTGACAGTGTGACTTTTATTGTTGCACTTATAACAAGTAATAGTGTTGTTTCTTTTAGGCATACCTGTTCTTTGAATCCACATGTTCTGACTAAGCCGATTCGACTAAACCTGTTTTGACCAAGCCTGTTAGTGTGATGTTCTTTTGTTTTAAATGAAGCTCTGGTCTGTTTACCCTTCTGACATGAAGCACACATACTATTTGTAGGTTTTTTAATGATTGGAATATCTCTCACTACTTGTTTAGCGCTAATTCTTACCAGATTATCAAAACTTATGTGTCCAAGCCTCTTATGCCACAACCAGTTCTCTTCTTCTTGTCCCATGAAGCACATACCTTCTGAAAACTCTGAGAGTGTGTATAGATTTCCAGACGTCCTTGATCCGGTTGCTATTAATTTCCTGCTGTTTATTTTTTTGACTTCACAACCATGCTTCTTGAAAACTACTTCATGTCCTTTGTCACAGATTTGACTCACACTCAATAGATTATGTTTCAAACCATCCACATATAAAAATTCCTCTGACTTGATCTTTCCTTCACTAATTTTGACCGTTCCTTTACCTATTATTTTGGCTCCGTCATTGTTGCCGAATTTTATAGAACCACCCTCATACTTTTGTAGATTTTTGAATTTCTGTTTGTCACCTGTCATATGACTTGAGCAACCACTATCAAGAATCCAAGGAACATGTTTATTCTGAGCTCTAAAAGCTGTCTGCACTATTAAAGAATCCTGTTCTTTCTTGAGCTGTTCTTTTTGTTTCCATTCTGTTTTAACTATGGTATTGGGTTCTAGCTGTGACTTCCCCTTTTTAGAATTTTGCACATATCCTTCAGTATAAATTCTATTTTGGTTTTCTCTATACGGTTGAAATATGCTTTCATGAGGTTGATATGAAACATACATACTACAACAATTTCTGGAAATATGACCAAAGTTGTGACACTTAAAACACTCTACTGCATAACTCATTAAAGGAGCAAACGCCTACTAGTGAAACTTCTTGGACCTACGTTGTATTTGCAGTCAACAATTTTATGCCCATAAACATTACACTTGAAACAAAAACCATAGAAATAATGATTAAACCTGAAAGATGGTCTTGTCCAGGTTGTTGTTGGAGCCTTGGATCTTCTATTCTTTTGATGTGTGACCTTAGTAAAGCCATCATTGTCAATTGCTATTTTAGGTCTGGCATTATATCTTTCTTTTGTCTGATTCTTGTCTTTGTTCTTTTCACTTTCAACATTGCTTGCTTTTGGTCCAGTTGATGATTCTCCTTCAGAAAATCCGAGACCAAATTTGATACCTGTGGATCTTTGATCGCTCAGAATTTTTTCCAATTTCATCGAGCTTTCTTCACGTTTTACATGACAGTTGATTTTTTTATCTAGCTCTTGTATCTGTATTCGAAGACTCACATTTTCTTCTTCCAATTTGCTACAGTGGTCTATCTTCATGGATACCTGTATTTCCAGATCTTCAGACATTTTCTTGTATTCTTCAGTCTGTATTTTTAAACCGGCAATAATGTTGTTTGCATCCTTAAGTTTCCTTGACAATTTTTCATTCTTTTTTTTCTCCGATTCCCATTCTGTAAGGGCAAACACTAGCTCACCCTCTAAATCAACTTCAGACCTCAACTTCTTCAACTTCGGAGTTCATTCTTTCTCGCCATTTATGGTTCAATTTTCTCAACCATAGGAACCGAAACCGGTCGGGATGCCTTTTTGGATGAGGATCTATTCTTCTTAGCCATTGTGTACTAATCCAAGATCAACCTTGACTGATTTAGCCAAAATTGGGAACCTTACTCTGATACCAATTGTTATAATCACAATGAAACTGAGAGGGGGGGTGAATCAGTGTGTTCTTTAAAAACTTAAAAGCAATTTAGACTTTTAAATAAACTGCAGTAGATTAAAACAGAAATAATAAAAGTACTAAGAGCATCACACATAACATGGCATTTTAATGAGGTTCACCGATGTGGCTACTCCTCAAAAAGACTGCTTGGACTACCATCCAAATCCAGTCAAATGCAAAGCTACAACTTTACATAATCATTCACCAGCACCAACTGGTAAGAGGCACCAACCTCTAAATTTTATCTCCTACAACAGAATGGAGCACCAACTCCAATTTTTCCAGCTCCAACTAGAAAGAGGCACCAACCCCTTTTACCAAGCTACAACTTGGAGATAGTAATAAAAATTGCAGAATTAAACTGTCACCTCAATTTGCACGATCTGCTATTTTTCTTGCGTTCTGCTGCTTGTCGACATTCGGCTGCTGCTGTGAAAAATGATTCACACTTTTTCAACCACTCCTCTATATCTCTTCGCGTTCTCTGCTGCAACTTCACAGAAATATTACTTCTACAGCCAGCACACTGTCATTTCACACTCGAAACATGACTTCTGCATACCGCGTTCTTATCTTCTCTTTGCACCACTCACTCTGCTGCACCTTCCATGAAATCTCACTTCTACCATCTGCATATTTTTGCCTCAAACTTTAAACACGCCGTCTACATATCACTCTCTTTGTTCTCGATCAGTCGATACGCACTCACTCACTATCTCATCGCTGCGATCTCTTTTCTTTAACTCCAAAGAACTATCACCGACTTACACTCTGCTGCACACGAACTTCATTCGCATATATCACATCATGCCCACACCTAAACCTTGCAACAGTCCCGCATTTTTATAAAAGAGAATATCCCATCAAAACATTCTCAAACATGTCGGCTGCAACCCTAATTAGGTCAACATGAAACCCTAGAATTTTTCGGTTGCTTAACCTTGCTTTGTCAGTAGGAAACCCTAATTGATCCGTTGCAAAACCCTAGCAACGTTGGCTTTGAAAACAAGCCGGTGAACAACTTTAATTTAATTTTAAAATATTAATTTAAATTTTAAATAAATAAATAAAATTTAAACTGGATATTTAAAATTAAATATCTTCATCATCGAGCACCTTTTTCAACAAAACGAAGAGCTAACTTGGGTTTTAAGAAAAACCCATTTCAAAACTGCTGACCATGGATTTAAACAAAACCTATAATTTAGTCTGCCTTGGTTTTCACAAAAACCCTTCCGCTCTTTGACATCAATGACAACATCAACACTTGAGCAAGGGCAATGTACCCAAGGTACCCAAAATTGCCAACAAATTTTACTAATTTTTTTTATCAAATTTGATTAGAGAAGAATGGAAAGATTTTCCAAAAAATACTTATATCCCCTTTATGATAACATTATACCTCCTTATGACTATTTCTAGCACACCATTTTATACTTGCCATGAGAGATAACCCTCAATATTTGTATGATAATTTACATAATGGGTCATTAACATTCCCTAAGTAGGACTAATTTTTTGTGATGTTCTTGTTGTCTTTTTTTGAAATGATTTAATCTAACTAAATACTTTAGGTGGTATTTAACTAAATTGTAGTAAATATTTATGGTTGATTAAGATAAAAAAAGGTTTAGACCAAATATTCCAAGTCCTGTGTGTTGTTCATGTTGGGTTCACAAAAGATGTAAACCTTGATTCAAAGACATTACTCTCCAAACCCAAGCATCCACACTTGGACGAAGATTATTGCCTAAATCTCATTGTTATTTGAGTTCTCTAGTTTGGATCAAATGTTCACCAAGAGTGTTTTATGAATTTTATCTAAATCCTATGTTTTGTTGAGTGTTCTATGCAAGCACCTAAGTTTTATAATCTAGAAAATAAAAATTTGCCTAAATGTAAGAATTTGTAAATACAATGCAATTCAAAAAATTTAATAATGCTGAAAACAAGAACTAATTCCTATATGATTTTATCAAATCCTTACAAGAACCATGAAACTTAAAATGGAAGATATAAGAAACTAGAAGGAATTGTATTTTGTCTTTTCAAGAAAAGGCACAAGAGTGAATGGAAAAACAAAATTCTAGCCTATATGCAAGCTTTATGCAATTTGATATAATTCCTAGTGAGTATGCTTGAGATAAAGTAAATTTAATGATGTAATAGGTTTTGATACTAGTTCCTTAGTTTTGTGTTGCTTTAAAGGAAATACTACAACTAAATACATAACTAAAACTATAAAAGTGCAAACAATAACTTTAAAGAAATGCTAAAATGCAAACTAAAATGTAAACTAAAATGAAACTACCCAAATTCCTATTGAAGATAAGTTCATTTCCGAAGCTCAAGTTTGTCGTTTGGATAGGTTCATTGACTGCAAACAAATTTTCCACTTGTAATAGGTTCACTGCCTCTTAACCTATGAATCTACAAAAAAAGCTTAAAAGAGGAAAACAATAGAGGTGCTTGTTTTTAGGGGGCTTATCAATGCTTGAAAAGATGTTAAGCTTCCTTTTTTGTAGTGAAGCCCCTTGTTCCGTTTTACAAAATTGATTTTTATCCTTTAGAAGAATATTAATTGCATGAAATATAAACATAATTGCTACAAAATCAAATTGATCTAGTTGAGAGAGTGTTAGTATGTCCCTTGGATTAATTGATAACTATTTTTATGCTAATATTTGACTGATTAACCAAATAAAATAAATTTACAGCCTATAATAGGTTCACCACCAATAGGGCCTTTAACATATGAATTTGATTTTTAGGCTAAAATCAAAGAGATTGAAAATGCAAATTTGAAAAATTGATTAATAAGATGTCAAGGAATCCAAAAATGAGAATAATTTCAAGAAATAGTCTATCTAGAAAAAATTGTAGCCTACTAGTCATACTAGCTAAGAATTCATAGTATGTTGTTATAATACAAGGTAGAATCTATTGTGTCCTACTATAGAAAGGTGATGGAGAACTTCTGGATGATACTTGTGAATCCTGCAAGGCAACTAAAGTGAGTTTGGAAAATATTATGTAAAAAGAATTGGCATGTTAAATAAGTTAGAAAGAAAAATTGAGATCCTACAAAATAGGTAAGAGGAATGTAGATGCAAGAATAAAAATATTTGTCTAGAATCAAAGATCCTAAAAGAAAAGTGAAACAAGAGAATACTCCCCCTTCTACCATAAAATTAAGCTTATACATGTAGCATCCTCTGATTCTCGGAGGTGAAAAATGTACTTCCAAAGGATGTCCCAAAAACCTTCAAAACCTACAAAATAAGAAAAAAAGTGATATCTTCGCTATACAACAATCACCTGCTTTCAAAATTGCATGTCTTTTTATTGTATTGTGTTATTTCCTTTGTGTATACATTTTGTTGTCATGCAAATTGAGAATGAGATGCCCAATTACACATGATTATATAGCTTAAGTAATATAAATACAAATGTAATTTAAATAGAAATATAAATATAAATCTAAGTGAAATGAAGATAATGAACATCAATAAGTACAATTTAGTTTAAATTAGTAATTAAAAACTTAAAATGCAATTACAAAATTAATTTAAATGTGCTTTGGTTTAATAAAAAAGACTTAAATATTAAGTGGCATTAGCTCAACCAGTTGGAATCCTCAACATTTAAGGAGGAGACTAAGGTTCAAATCTTGCCAAGTGATACACGGATAATATCCAAGCTTTGTTGTGATACCACTATGTGGTGATGATGTAATACGGGTAGGGCATGTTTCAATCCCATATAACCAATTGAAAAATAAAATAAAAATAAACTTAAAAGAAACTATATATATGTATGTATGTATTTTATACTTTAAACTAGTATGTTAATTTTATACATCTTTTTGAACCAAACCTAACCTCTTTAAAAAAATTGAACCTCAAAACCATTTTTTTGCTTTCCAAACATATTGAAAGAAACCTTAACTATGGTTTGGAGTGTTGTGGAATATGGATATAAGTGATTGATAAATTGGAGTGCTTTATAATCAACAAAACAAAAGAGACATGAAGGAATCATAAATACAAGATGTCTTGGCTTTGTATTACATACAAGTAGCTCTTGATACATGCATCTTTAAAAAATTCAAAGATTGAGACTACCAAAGTTCCTTGGAACACATTGAAAATAACATATTAAGGGTATGATCAAGTAATATTGGAGAATTTATAGAAATTAAGAATATAGTATGAAAATGCGAGCACAGTGACAATGAAAATATGGGAGACTAATATGTAATGATACATGATTTACACAAATAATGGGTGCATATAGTGAAGAACCAACATAAGGAGATGTTGTCAAAATGGTATTGATAACATTAACAACAAAGTAGAATGTGCAACGATATTGATGAGAGCAAGGATCTAAAGAATTTCAAGCTTGATGAATTATTAGGATCAGTTATATCCATGAAGAAATAATAAGAAGTAGCAAAAAGAGAAACTTAATGTAATTTTTTTCTTTCAAGGGTGGAGTGTCAAAAAATAAGGGAACTAAATCAATCTCTATGTTTATAATCAAAGAAGGTAGCAACAAAATCAATATTTGACAAGATTAAGAAGCTATGATATTGGAAGAAGTTATAATGAAAGAGGAAGAGCTATATTTTTAGGTAAACATAATTATTTAAAAATATATGCCCATTACGAAAGAGAATGTAGAATAAAGACAACCAATAAAAAGGTAAAATACAAAAAATTCCACATGAAGAATGCAAGACCTCTAAAAAATATTCTTATCATGAAATGTGATAAAAGTTTCACTAAATAGCCTTGGTGCATAGATCTAGGTTGTTCAATTCATATGAATAGTAATACAAAGGAAATGTAAAATTTGAAGACAAAAACACATTGGATATTGAGAAAAGGTTTTTTGAATTAAAAATAAAATATGAAAAGAAATGCTTTTAAAGTAGTTACTTTGGACTAGGCGTGAAACATAGTTTGATTAGTTTCAAAATAAAAACTATAAATGGAGAACAAATAAAAATACTAAGAAAAAAATAATAATTGAAGATGTTGGTGTGTCATAACCATCAAATGGAGACACAATCATTACTCTAAAGATAAGCATAAAATAGGAAAGAGTATTACAATCACATCCAAATTGTCAATATCAAAGAAAAATTTTGGTAGAAGGTTCAAACGAATCCAAGCACTATCCCAAGAATAAAAAGAAAAATAAAATTATAATATGATGAGCTATGCACTACTATTATAGATTGAAGTGGATATCTCAATTTATAAATAAGTATTTTAAAGCAATAATCAAATACAATTGAAAATAATGATACTCACGAGTTGTGTGAACATGCAAGGAACAAAGAGATAATTGGAGTGGAGTGGGTGTTCAAGACCAAGCACAATACTAATGGATCAATTGAAAGGAATAGTGGCAAAGGGATATAAAGTTGTTGTAAGGTATGATACAATAAAAATGGCCTTAGTTTAGCATATCCCCAAAATATTGATTGTACATCAAGTTGATACAAAGAGCACATTTTTGAAAGGTAAGATTTAGGAAATGTATGTGGAACAATCATAAGAATCAAAGTGAGAGATAAAGAAGGAGATGCCTACAAGTTGAAAAGGTGTTATTTAGACTCAAATAAGAATTGAGAGCATGGTATTGAAGGATTTATGCATACTTATTGAAGTATGGATTGAATAAAAGTATGAATGAGCCCAAATTATAATACTAAGAAGAAAATATTTTTTTTGAATGTTAATAATCCATTTTTGTATAGTAGATTCATCAATAATTGTGAGAATGTTCAAGAAACAAAATAACACAATAATTTGAAATTAGTTTCTAGGGTTTTTAACATTAGTTTATGTATACATTAAACACATCATGGGATCTTTATTTTTCAATATAAATATACATGTGACACTTACTGAATAATTTTATAATGAAAGTTACAAAGATATGGCTACCATGCATGCACAAGGTGAAAGCATTTTTGTGGATGGAAATGGAAGAGTGGATAATAGAAAGTATATAATTTTGATTGGTAACCTTATGTACTTGAAAAAAACAAGATTAGGTGTTTTATATCTAGTCTATAATTTTGAGATTCATGAGTGATCTATTACAATATTATTAATACTCACTCAAGTTGACATTTAACCTTTAAAGCAATTACAAATTTCTATTGCTAAAAATTTCCATTGAAATAATGTTTGGTCAATTGAGGCCCCTCCTAAGGCAACAAAATTCCTTTTTTTAGCAATACAAAGTAGTTATAAGAAAGAATCTATAAAGAAGAGGATATCACAAATTTTCTAGTTGTACCTTATGAAAGAAAGATTTAGAAACATCAGATCATGTATACTTTGCTTAGATCACTTAGGAACATTTATAATAAAAGTGAAAACATGTTATATATCTTGATTAGCATCAAAATATTTGATGGAATATTAGATTACTTGTTCTAAATATAAAGCATTATGTATTCAAGGGAAGGATAGTCCCATGTTATGCCATTTTTTTAAATTGTGGCTTGAAAGAAATAGTAGATTTTTTTAAAACAAATCTTAAAATATGCTAAATTATGGAGTCATGACATTACCTATATCCTATAATGTTTATAATCATTGTTCTTATTATGAGAAGTATTATTTTGGATATATGTACTTTATTCTTCATGACAAGAGTTAAATACATATAAAAGACCTACATTGACCTATAAGAACATGGAAATGTCTAGAAGTTAGTTCTACTACAATTAATTTTCATATTATTTTTAAATAAAATTAAAGAAAAAATGAAGGTGGCGTTAGTTATGCTAGAATTATTTTTCATGGTATTTTCAAATAAAATTCACAAAAATCTAAAGTAAGCTCTTCTTAGTTACTTGTATAATTATATGGAACTTAAACTAGTGTGGTATTCACTTATTACAAGGTCAAAATTATCATTGAAAAATAATGGACATATGTTTTAATGCAAAGGGTTTCACAAGTTTTTATTAATTTTACCAAAAAAATAAAGATGTCACGGTTCAATCACTAATGACCATTGCCTTTTATGTTCATATACCATCATTGGAGGAGTATATTGGAAATTTAAGCATATATAGAAATAAGTATATATGGTCGTAAATATTTTAGCCAACTAAAATGTTAATGTTTATATTGACAAAATTTTGATGTTAGAAAGTAACCAAAAAAAAGAGAATTTATCTCATAATTAAAATTATATCAAGAAGTTGACAAGGACAACATGATAGCCTAGAAAGATCAAGAATTTCTTTACTAGAAATACAAGTTAAATGTGATCTAATCGATATAATAATAAATATCGATATAATAATAAATATAATTCTTATATTTATTATTATATCAATTAGAGGGCTTATGAGGGCTTATACAGTGCTACACACTGTGAGCATGGATTTTTGTTATGGATAGATCTATAGCTCAGTGGATACCCCTTTGGGCAAAGATCCATTTTGGCATATGACACTACAGTTGTATGTTGGTCTCTTGGGTGGAAGACTGGGCCAGCTAACGGAACTATATTTGGGGGGTTGAGTGGAAGACTAGGTGATCTAAAGGAACCACAAAGGTTGGCTATGTTTCTAGGAATTTTGTTGGTATTGGTAATTCTGGGTTATTGGGTTTCCTAGTTTGGTTGTAGTATCCATAGTAGTATGTTTGTTTGCTAGATGGAAGGTTGGATTAGTTGAAGGAACCATAGTTGGAAGGTTGGGTGGAAGCCAAGATTAGTTGAAGGAACCACAGTAGTTGGCCTTGTTTCTAGATGGATGACTAGTCCAGTTGGTGGCTGGGTGTTTGGGCTCTAACTTTTGTTTTTCTTCTCCCACTAGGTGGGTTGCTATTCCAACTAGTTTGTGCTTTGCACGGCTAAATACCATAGGATGAAATATTTTTTTTTGGTGATACAAGGCTCCTAGTGAATAAGAAAATTGATGAAGATCCACAAATACCTCACAACAGATTCTTAAATCTCATTCATTATAGTTGGAATTGATTTACAATATTGGCAGCGGTTTGTAATTTAAAAACTCCTTCACTCTGGAAGATAGTTATTTTATTTCCTTTTACTGCATCTTTCACACAAGAAGAATAACAGTCTAAACTGGTCCAAAATCACCTTATTGCCTTCACGTCTGCAACTATGGCTTCATCGTTCTCTGAACCTTATGCATGCCTTCGCTTCTCCTTTTAACATCTCTGGCATGAATGTTCATTTCAATTCTCATGCCTCTTCATTTTCTACACTTTCGAGCGCCTTTCATTCTGACTCTTCATCTTCATCTGCTTCCACTACACCTCGATGCCACGTGTTGTTCAGTGCTGTCACTGTGAACTCGACCCACCTATCAACCATTGATGACGTTCGGTATACCACCGCTCGATCGTTTCCTCTGTAACGACTTCTGTAACCGCCTGCACTTTCTTTTCTTTTGTTTGGTCGCAAAAATGCATCATGTCATGATATTGTGACACTTTCGGCTTCCCTGCCTTCCTGCTATCTTCGGGTGACGAAAATGTGACATGTCGTAATATCACAACAATTTTGGCTTCTCCGCCTTCCTATCTTCTTCGAGTCACAAAAATGCGACATGTCGCGATATCGTGACAAATTTGGCTTCTCTGCCTTCTTGTCTTCTTCGAGTCGTAAAAATGCGACATGTCGCGATATCGCGACATGTCACATTTTTGGCTTCTCTGCCTTCCTGCTCTCTTTGGGTCTCAAAAATGCGACATGTTGCGATATCGCGACAATTTTGGCTTCTCCGCATTCCTATCTTCTTCGAGTCATGAAAATGCGACATGTCATGATATCGTGACAAATTTGGCTTCCCTACCTTCATGTCTTCTTCGAGTCACGAAAATGCGACATGTCATGATATCATGACACTTTTGGCTCCTCTGCCTTCCTGCTCTCTTCGGGTCACGAAAATGCGACATGTCATGATATCATGACACTTTTGGCTTCTCTACCTTCCTGTCCTATTCGAGTCATGAAAATGTGACATGTCGTGATATCGTGACATCTTTTCCTTTCTGACTCCACCTCGCCTCTCGGGTTGCGATATCGTGACATGTCGTGATATCGCAACATATTTCCTTTCTGGCTCCACCTTGCCTCTCGGGTCGTGATATCGCGACATGTCGTGATATCATGACAGTTTCCTCCATTGCTTCTTTTTCGCTTCTTCTGTCATGATTTCGTGACAGTTTCATCCCTTGCTTCTTTTTCGCTTCTTCGATCGCAATTTTGTGACATGTTGCAATTTCGTGACATGTCGCAATATCACGATAGTTTCCTTCCTTGCTTCCTTTTTTCTTCTTCGGTCGCGATTTCACAACATGTCACGAAATCACAACACTTTTACTCCATGCCTTCTCTCTCCTTCCTGAGTCATGAAAATCCAACATGTCGCAATATCGTGACACTTTTCTCTGTCGCGATATCGTGACATCAAGGCAAACAATTAGAATTTTTTTTTTTGTCAATGCAAGATTGCTCTTTAGCCACCAGATGCTCATGCATCAGACACCCAGGGTAGATTGAGAAGTGTCCTTCACTTCTATACGGTTTGAGGAAGACCCAGGTGGTCGACCTCTATTTTTGAAAACCAAGTTGCATCTTCGATAGGTCTGCCCTTCCACTTGACCAGATATTCAGAATATTGCCTGTTCTTGGTACTTCGCTCGCTCGAGTGTCTAGTATTTCCTCGATCTCGTCTGCTGCTGAAGTAGATGTTGGAATACTCCATAATTTTGTACTTGGTGTCTCGCTACTGTCTCCTTCATGATACTCTACCAAATCTGCAATATTAAAAACAGGTGATATGTTAAGGCCAATTGGCAATTCCACTTCATATGCATTGCTCGAATCCCGTTTTCCCACAATTCAGCATGGTCCAAGCTTCTTCATCTTTAGCTTGTTATAGGTTTTAGCAGGAAACCTCTCTTTTCTCAAATGAACCATGACTTCATCACCCACTGTAAATTCCTTAGACCATCGCTTCTAGTCTGCCTTTGTTTTATTTGTTCATGTTAGTAATGTGCTTCTTCACTTCTTCATGCACATTCTTTAGATGCTCTGCCAAGTCCTCAGCCTCGGCACTGCACCTTTCCCTTGTATCCATCTTCCTCAACTCAGAAACACTCCTTGGGCTGCTCCCATATATTATCTGAAATGGAGATTTGTTAGTACTCTTGTTGACAAAATTGTTTTATGCAAATTCTACCTATGGCAAAACCAAATCCCATCCCGTGGGCTTATCTCCTATCAAGCATCTCAATAGATTTACTAGACTTCTATTCACCACCTCCATTTGGCCATCAGTCTATGGGCGATAGGCAGAACTGAATTTCAAATCTATCTTCAATTTCTTCCACAAAGTCCTCCAAAAATGCCCAACAAACTTGGTATCTCTGTCAGAAATGATACTCTTTGGTAGACCATGAAGTCGTACCACCTCTTTGAAAAATAAACCTGCAATGTGAACTTCGTCACTAGTTTTCTGGCAAGGGATGAAGTGTGCCATCTTCAAAAACGTGTCCACCACCACAAATATGGAATCATTTCCCCGCTACATCCTTGGTAGACCAAGAATGAAATCCATACTGATGTCCTCCTAGGGTTTCTCTAGTACAGGTAATGGCTGGTACAATCCAATGTTTTGGCTCACACCCTTCACCATCTGGCACACTCTACAGCTTTGTACAAACCTCTTCACATCTTGCTACAGTTGTGGCCAATAGTAGTTCTCACTAACCAAGGCAATGGTCTTTTCTCGACCAAAATGTCTAGCCAACCCTCCACTGTGCTTCTCCTTGACTAGATTTTTCCTCATTGAGCTCCTTGGAGTACATAATTGACTTCCTCTAAACAACATTCCATCTTGGATCAAAAAATCCAACCACTTGGTCCTGTCCAAAGTGACAGGTGCCAAGCAAGCCTTCCAGGATTTTGCAAAATCAAGATCTTTAAGGTACAAACCCTTCAGTTCATCAAATCCTACCACTTCCACCTTCATTTCTATCAACAAACACTACCTTCTACTTAAGGCATTTGCAACTATGTTTGATTTCCCACTCTTGTGCTTCAAAACAAAGGTATAACTCTGTAGAAACTCAACCCATTTTAGGTGCCTCTGATTTAGTTTCCCTTGGCTATTGATATACTACAAGGCCTGATGATCAGTATATAGAACAAACTCTTTTGGCAGCAAGTAATGTCGCCACTTCTTTAGAGACTTAACTATAGCATAAAACTCTTGATCATAAACTGAATACTTCTTCCTAGCATCATTGATTTTCTCACTAAAGTAAGCAACAGGTTTACCTTCTTGACTCAAAACAGCTCCTATGGCACTACCACTAGCATCACAATCTACCTGGAATACCTTATTAAAATCTAGAAGTGCCAAAATAGGTTGCTCTGTAACCTTCTTCTTCATCATACCAAAACTCCTATCTGCTCCTAAGGTCCACTTGAATTCCTTCTTATCCCCTCTCATTTTTTCTATAAGGGGTGCACAAATACTGCTAAAATTTCTAATGAATTTCTTGTAAAAACTTGCTAGACCATGGAATGATCTTACCTCAGTCGTGCTTCTCGGATTAGGCCATTCAATGATATCTCTCACCTTTTTTGGGTCCATTTTTAGACCTTCGACTGAGATGAAAAATCCCAGGTATACTAACTCTTTCTTCATGAAATTACACTTCTTCAGATTTATTAACAACTGCTCCTCCCACAGCTTCTCAAAAACCCTTCTGACCTACATCATATGCTCTTCCAAGGTTCTGCTAAATATTAAAATATCATCCAAATAGACAATGATGAATTTGCCTAAAAATTCTTTCAATACCTCATTCATCAATCGCATGAATGTGCTTGGTGCATTGGTTAGCCCAAATGGCATGACCAACCACTCATACAAACCTTCTCTAGTCTTGAAGGTTGTCTTCCATTCATCTCCTTCTCTGACATGAATCTGGTGATAACCACTCTTCAGATCAATCTTCGTGAAGTACTTGGCTCCACTCAAACAGTCCATAATGTCATCCATCCTTGGCAATGGAAATCTATACTTTATGGTGATCTTGTTAATGGCTCGAGAGTCTGTACACATTCTCTATTCTCCATATTTCTTTGGTGCTAGTATTGCAGGTACTGCACATGGACTCAAGCTCTCCTAAATCAGTCCCTTTTTTGGCAACTCTTGGACTTGCCTGTTCAGCTCTTCAGTTTCGGTAGGAGTCATTCTATGTGCTGCCTTATTGGGTAAACTAGACCCTGGTATTAAATCTATATGGTGACTGATCTTCCTTACTAGTGGTAAACCTTCAGGCACATTATCAGATACGATGTCTGGGAATTCTTCTAATAGTCCTAAGACTTCTACAGGGGTATTCTTGCATTCTTCCTTCCTAACTCTAGGAATTAATGCATAGCACATATTCTCTTTCTTTAAACTATCCAGAAATCTTCCCCTTTCAACTAAACAGATTCTAGCGCTGCTACACACCTTTTCACATGCCTTCTGTAAGGGCTTTAGCTTATGGCACTTATTTGTCACTGAGTAAGTTTTGGCATGACCATCATGCACTGCACACTGATCAAACTGCCATGGCCTTCCCAATAGCAAATTGCAAGCATCCATAGGCAGGATGTCACATAGGACCTCATCATAGTACTTCCCAATATTAAATTTCACCGAGCATTGCTCACTAACCAAGGCCCTATGGTCCTTCTGTAACCACGCAATCCGATATGGATGTGGGTGTGCCATTATCTTTAACTATAACTTGGTAACCATTTCTTTTGAGACCAAGTTATCAGTACTGTCGTTATCTACAATGATGTTACAAACCTTAACTGAACTTCTACACCTTGTGCAGAATAGGATACTTCTCTAGTTTGATCCTTTCTCCTCATTCAACAGAGTCCTCCTTGTAACCATAACTTCTCCTCCCTCTACCTCCTCATAATGTTTTTATTTAGCACCTTCATCGGCTACAGCAGCTCTGGCAGGACCCCCAGGTCTCTCATTTGTCCCTTCTCGATGTTGGGGACACTCGTATGCTCGATGTCCTTCTTTGCCATAGTGGAAACAGGTTCCACGAAATCCTCCCCTTCCAAATCCACGTCCATATCTACCTCTCCCCCTTGGGTAACCATTGTTTTGATCATAGGGTTGGTAGGTGTTCCTATCTTCTTGATCCTAGGTATTACTGGTTTCACCAACCTTCTTCTGATCCTTATATCTTTCTCCACTGGTCCTTCCACCAGTTCTTCCCCCATGAGCTCTTCCTCTTTGCTTTCCCTTAAACCGTCTGTTCATCTTCTCTTCAACTTTGAGGGTAAACTGGTAAGCATCCTCAATGGTATTCATCTTAACCAGAATCAATTCTTCTTGAATACTGGTTCTCAACCCATTGATGTAACGGGCCACCTTCTCCCTGTTAGCCTCTGTATGGCCAGTTCTGATTGAGATCAGGTAGAAATCCTCTGTATATTCTTTGACAAATCTATTTGACTGTATCAAACTCTACATTCTTCTCAACAGGTCTAATTTGTAATCTACAGGAATAAACTATCTCTTAAACTTCTCTACCATTCAATCCCATTTGGTTATCTTTTCCTTTCTTCCTCTATTTCTTTCTAGCTGCACTTCTTTCCACCATATGCAAGCATGGCCTTTCAACTTTGTTTTTGCAAACTTGATCCGATCTGGATCTACAATCTCCTCATACTCAAAATATTCCTCCATATCATTGATCCAGTCAATTAACTCCTCTAAATTGAGACTCCCAAAATACGTGGAGACCTCAAAATTTGCCTTCTTCCTGATCCAAGATATGGCCTTAATTAATCTATCTTCTGTAGGATCCGTTGCTTCTTCTTCAACCGATGGATCATCAACCTCCCAAGCTTTCTCTTCACTATGGTCTTATCTCTTTGGTTTAACTCCTCTTCATAATTCTTCTTGTAGGGCTTGCACTTGCCTCTGCAAAGTTTTGAAATCTTCTTCAAGTACCACATTCCTTCCACCACCATGGTTTCTTCATGGAGGCATTCTTCCTCACTCTCTTCTCATAATCCTTCCACATATTCTGGTGCAAACTGCCTCACTTTCGGTGATCTGCTCACACACTCAGAAACTCCCGCTCTTATACCACTTGATGAAGATCCACAAATAGCTCATAATATATTCTTAAACTCATTCATTATAGTTGAAATTGATTTACAATATTGGCAGTGGTCTGCCATTTAAAAACTCCTTCACATTAGAAGATAGTTATTTTCTTTCCTCTTACTGCATCTTCTGCCCAGGAAGAATAACAGTCTAAACTGGTCTAGAATCGCCCTATTGCCTTCACATCTACAACTATGGCTCTGTCGTTCTTCGACCCTTGTGCATGCCTTCACTTCTCCTTTTAACATCTCTGGCATGACTCTTCGTTTCAATTTTTGTGCCTTTTCATTGTCTATGCTTTTGAGCGCCTTTCATTTTGACTCTTGATCTTTGTCTGCTTCCACTGCACCTCGATTCCACGTGCTGTTCAGTGCTATCATTGTGAACTCGGCCCACATTTTAACCATTGATGAAATTCAGTATACCATCGCTTGACCATTTCCTCTGTAATGGCTTCTGTAACCGCCTGTGATTTCTTTTCTTTTGTTTGGTCACAAAAATACGTCATGTCGTGATATCGCAACACTTTCGGCTTCCCTGCCTTCCTGCTCTCTTCGGGTCACAAAAATGTGACATGTCGCGATATCGTAAAAATTTTGGCTTCTCTGCCTTCCTGTCTTCTTTGAGTCGCAAAAATGCGACATGTCACGATATCATGACAAATTTGGCTTCCCTACCTTCCTATCTTCTTCAAGTCGCAAAAATGCAACATGTCACGATATCACAACACTTTCGGCTCCTCTGCCTTCCTGCTCTCTTCGGGTCGTGAAAATGCGACATGTCACGATATCACGACAATTTTGGATTCTCCGCCTTCTTGTCTTCTTTGAGTCACAAAAATACGACATGTCGCGATATCGTGACAAATTTGGCTTCCCGGCCTTCCTGTCTGCTTCGAGTCACGAAAATGTGACATGTCGCGATATTGTGACACTTTCGGCTTCTATGCCTTCCTGCTCTCTTTGGGTCATGAAAATGCGACATGTCACGATATCGCGACACTTTTGGCTTCTCTACCTTCCTGTCTTGTTCAAGTTGTGAAAATGTGACATGTCACGATATTGTGACATCTTTTCCTTTCTGGCTCCACCTCGCCTCTCGGGTCACGATATCGTGACATGTCGTGATATCATGACATCTTTCCTTTTTGGCTCCACCTCGCCTCTCGGGTCACGATATCATGACAGTTTCCTCCCTTGCTTCTTTTTTGCTTCTTCGGTCACGATTTCATGACAGTTTCCTCCCTTGCTTCTTTTATGCTTCTTCGATCGCAATTTCACGACATGTCACGATATCGCGACATGTCGCGATATCACGATAGTTTCCTTCCTTGCTTCCTTTCTGCTTCTTCGATCACGATTTCGTGACATGTCACAAAATCGTGACACTTTTGCTCCATGCCTTCTCTATCCTTCTTGAGTCATGAAAACGCGACATGTCGCGATATCGCGACACTTTTCTCTGTGGTGATATCGCGACATCAAGGCAAACAATTAGAATTTTTTTTTTTTGTCGATGCAAGATTGCTCTTCTGCCACCGGATGCTCCTGCATAAAAAATATTCTTTAAGCCTTTGTTTCACTTTGAGTTCTCTTCCAAGGTTTTGGGAGCCTTCCAAAAGCTTGTGGTCCTTTGTTGAGGCTAGTTGTGTTATTGGTTTGGGGATCCTATGAAAACCCTTGTTAAGGTCAGTTATTTTGTGCTGGAAGGTTGTTGTGCTTTTTTTTAGGCTAAGAGTCATGGATTTACAAGTTTCAAGCATAATTTTATGTTTTTTCTTCTTTGAAATTTTGTGAGTGCCAAATCCTCTATTTTTGATTATTTCTCCTATGCCCTTGGTGATAGTCATGGAGTCTTATGCTAGATGTTGTAGGTGGGATTTCCTAAATTCAAAAATTTGGTTTTATTTGAAAAATTCCAAAGTTATTGTGCCTATTCCATTTTTGAGCACTCAACTTCAATTTTTAATTTAGAAAGTGGCACAATTGCAAGATCCATGTGTTTTGAGTTGTATGTTTTTATCGGATGGTTATTCTTGGGTTGGAGGGTTTTTATTTCATTGGTGTTTTCAATTGTAGAAATCCTTTTACTAGATGCTCCTCTTTCGAGCTTTATTGGTTCTAGTTCTATGCTTCCTACTATGTGTGAATATCCCATATGTTGGATGTCTTTTGTGTAGGAAGGTAGGATTTCTTGATTCAATTCTTCCATTAGGAGAGAATTCTTTTTGAAATTTTATTCAACTTGAGCATTATGGTTTGAGTGGGTCAATCTGGCTTCAGTTTTTGAAGTGTTCCAACAATGGCCTCAACCCTTTGTTAGTCTAAAACTTAAGTACCTTTGGAAAATATGTTGGCACCATTTCCTATGGTAGATATGGTTAGAAAGGAATCATAGAGCTTTTAAGGACACCATTCATAGCCTTAAAACAATCCTCAATAGAATCCTTGCCTTTACAAAGAACAAATTAGTATCCTTGTTGAGGAGAACCGTATAATACCTCCCCAAGAAAGATAAATTGTTTTAGCCTTAGGCATTGAGGAAAAGCCTTTCATACCTCTACCCAATCCCATAAATGGGGTCTCTTGGGAGCCACCCCCTAGGGGTTGGTTCAAATTGAATTTTGATGGTGTAGCTAAGGAGAACCCAAGAAGAGCAGGAGCTGGAGGAGTAATCATATATCATCAAGGAAACCTGGTTAAGGCCTTCTCTAAACCATTGGGAATTAGAACTAATAATGAGGTAGAAGCTAGAGCCCTTTTGAGAGGGTTAAAAGTTGCCCAGGAGACTCATGGAAATTTTATGATTGAAGGCGATTCCATCAATATCATAAACATGTTAACCAATGGCATAAAACCTCCATGGAGGATTGAGGTCGTCATCCATGAGGTAAGGATCATTTTTACAGTAAGACATGACAGGAGGATTCACCATGTGTTTCATGAGGCCAACAAAATGGTTGAAAAATTAGCCAATGTGGGTATTGATGTGGGAAGTTTGATGATGTGGACACAAGGGGTACCACATGAAGTGGAAGACATTCTTAGACATGAAAAGCACACTACTGATTAATTTGAAAGGTGGAAGGGTGCATCTTCCCCAAGTTTTTCGTGATAAGCATAGAGTTTTTTATCTAAGTCAACTCAAACGACTATCGATGTAAGTAATGTTAATTGTCATGTTGAACTGTATTTATGTAGTAAGTGTAAGGTGTTGTAGGATAACCAACACAATTTTTGAAAACAATTTTCTAAGGATGACCAAGATCCGCAATCTCAACATAAGGCTAGATTTTGTATTAGGTTTTGGGTTAACCTACAAAACCCGGTAATTAATGACGACTTTTATTTACCAAAAAAAATTATGGTTTGAGTGGGGTTTCAGTTATTAAAATTTTAAATCAAAATTTAGTGTTCTTGACCCAATATTTTATTGGATTCGCCTACACATTGGATTGTTAAATTGTTAGATAACGTTTTTATTTCTAGAGTTGGGAGAATTTTCTTGTTAATAAAATCCTTAGTGTTATTAGGTAGGAAGACCTAATTCAAATTGTTTTAGCACCCTTGGGGTCCATCGGTTAGGTCTTATTGGGTATTCAATCTCAAATTTGACTTGCTTTTTATATTTTAGGTGGGATTTTAGGATCTGCGAGAGCTGATTTGTTGGATCCTTCTATTAGATGTTGGATCAACTTTATTCCTCTTTAGTGCTCATTGAATATATTTTTGTCATTTTAGGTTTGGAAACCCTTGGAAAACCTTGTTGTAAAAGGGTTGGGGACCCTTTCAAAACCACAACTTTTACCCACATTATAAATTAAATATAATGCTTTAATATACTAAAAGGAGTATCAGTTTATAGAAAACAAATATAAATTATTTGAAAATAGTACTCTTTTTATTAAATTTTTTTAAATATCTACTTTTATTTAAATGTTTAATTATTTCTAACTATATTATTATGAAAATATCAATGATAATACAAATAAACTTAAATGACCTTACATATATAATAATAATTAAATAAAACAACATTTAAATATTTATAATTACTAATCGCTTTGTTATATACTATGTGAAATGACAAAATATAGAGATAGATAATATTTTGCTTTTTTTATATTTAAAATTAATTTTAAAAATAATCATATAAAAAAAAAATAATGTTATACAAAAACTTACATTTGTCATGACATGATAATTATTATAAACATTTTTTCATTTATCTAAATGCAACCTTGCAAATCCTTGATTCACTCCTTACAAGATGGTATTTCCATAGCCACTTACAACATATGGTACAACCCTATTATTGAGAGAGAGGTGAGACCCTTGGAGATTTCCAAGGAATGTAAGCTTCTATTCATAGTAGACAAGGGTTTATTACTACTCCCAGATCTTTGGGATGAGTCTTCAAGGAAGTGGTTGTCTTGAAAACAAGTAATATTATAGTCTATCCTTCCTTCCTATTATAGTGGCAAATGAAGAGGTTATTAAGTGTCTTCCTAGATTAGTTACAATGAAAATTAATTGCTTTGTTTTATATTCCTTGTATAACTGGAGATGGTGGAAAAACTTCCCTTACAAGCCATCTACTATAAAAAACTATATTCTCACCTAATACCTTCCCTCAACTTCTCTCATCAATTTAATGAAAATTGGGACCTTCAAATTTTCAAACAATAATGACTTTTACTTATTGACTAAACATGGAAAGTATCACTTGTTACCCAAGATCTATTGTTTCTCTAGAGATTTATTTAGTGCAAAATCCCTTCTCTTCAGCACCTAGAAAAGGTCAATTTTACTTAGCATTTTTATGCTACCTATTGAAAAGTAGATCCCATAAAAAAATTACTTTGGTTTTGTCATTCTATTAGAGGATATGAAGAATTGTTTACTAATCTTATCTAACACTTCTTCACTTGTATTAATAAAAAAACCTATATTTTTGGTCTCTTAGTTGATTTTGATCATTATAATATGATCCCATACATTTTTATAGTCATAATTATCCTATGGCAAGTGCTAATTTTTATTTATTAGGGGGTCTCCATTCCCTTGGGTGAAGTGCAACCCGTCATGCATAGCGTTCTATCGAAGGTGAATAGGGTTCACAATTAGAACCAAGTTCTTGGAGACTTAATCAAGAATATTTATAATAGACTTGAAATTGTAAGGTGAACCAATAACACATAATGAAGGTGATGCTACCCATTTATTCATTCCTGGTCACAAGATACCTACTATAAATGAGTGGCCTCATGATGTTTCTTTCACTAGGATGGTAGCCAAAAATTTGAATCCACCATGATTCTTACCAAATCATTGTATAGAAACCTTATGGTAATATATTGGATATTTTTTGTTTCATAACCACTTTTTAAATTCTTATGTGTTTATATATTAGTAGTTAATTTGTGCCATATATTGGCTTATTTTCTGTATAGAATTACATACTTTTCAATTTTAATGTTTTTAAATTCATGATAAATTGAGAGAAATTTAATTTGCAAGGCCCTAGGTCACTTAATTGTGTATGTTAAATTGTTTACAATTAATATAAGCTTATATTATATATAATGTTGCATGTGTAAGATATTTATCCATTTTGAATTTTGTTTGTAGTTCATGTGTGAAAAAACATGATGAATTCCTATGAAACAAAGTCTTGATTCCTAGGGGTTATTAATATTTCTAGCAAGGTCATGCTAAAATTACATATATCGTCCTTGGGAGTAATTCAACCACTATGATGAATTCAACAGAGCACACTAGTTGCTTGTAGGTATGGATTTATAGGTGAAATTTTGAAGGAGTTGAATAAAACATACACACTAAGAAACATAGGTTATAATACTAAAGTAGAAAAATTGTTTCTACAATTTTCAATATGTATAAGGAATATTTCTTGTATTAATATTTATTTTTCATAATACTCATGGTACATTCATTATCTACACATGTATATATTTTTAAAATAGAACATTACAAAAAATTATAACAAAAAACATCACATTGAGACACACTATCTTTACAACTTGTCATGTGTTACAATAAACTCAAATAAGTTCTTAAATATCTAGTCAACATGATAAACATTAATATATACACTAAAAAGCTATTAATTCTTAGGTTAAAAAGTGATACGAGTGGTTCCAACTATTTATGTCTTATGTAATAAAGAGGGTGAGTGTGTGGACCACCTATTTGGAAATTGTGATTATTTTATGATATTATAAATATGTTATTGAGAGAAGTTAATGTTGCTTGGGTAATTCTAGATTCTTTAATAAGTATTTAGAAATAGTAGCACTTAGGAAGCAGTATTTTTTGGTAAAAATGCATTCCACATATTTTTTGGGGGATTTGGTTGGAAAGAAATAAATGAGTGTTCAAAAATAAAACCAGATGAATAATTGGGGTTTATGCCAGGATAAAAATAGCCTTATTGGAGGATTGTATTAAAAACATTATTGGACATGAAATTCTTGCAATGGTCCTCTATAGAGAAAAATATATATTAAATATGAAAAAAATCAATAAGGTGAGACGAGATACTCGATGGGAATGTCCCCACAAAGATTGGGTGAAAATTAACTTCTATGTAGATACAAAAGGTAACCGGGGTCATGTTAGTGGTGGGGGTTTCATTAATAATGACAGATGTCAAGTAGTGGTTGCATATGTTGAGGATCTAGGAATTACCACAAATCACCAAGCTGAATCAAGGGCAATTCTTACAGGCATTCGAATTGTAGTGAATTTGGGTTTTAGGAAAATTGTTCTTGAGAGGGATTCCAAGAATATTATAACTTCCCTTCAAAAAGGGGAGTTAAATAATTCTAGTATTTTCTAAATAATTATAGATGCGAGGAGTATTTTGGGAAACCTAGAATAAATTCAAGTTAAATATATTTATAGAGAGGGAAACAAAATTGCCGATAAAATGTCAAATATGGCAATTAAATCCGAGAATTTCAAGGTTTGGTCATATACCCCCATGGAGTTGGAAGATATTATAAGAATTGATAATAAATCTAGCAGATAAAGAGGGTAAAGAAAAGTAGAATACTTATTGGAATCATGCGATGAATTATTTGAGCACACTAAATTACATTATTGTTAGCAGTTTATTTTTAGTTATGTAAAGCATTGACCACTACATCAGCTACGTTAAATAAAAGGATAGAGGGAGGAATATTATTTCAATATAGGTTTGTTTATTTTACTAATATAGGGCTATCTTGCATTTGTATGATCTTCTCTTATTTTTTTCTTGTATATATTTCGAGCTTTATGTAAAGGGTCAGGGCCTTTCAATCCCCTTTTTATATCAATACCAAAAAAAAAGTAATACCAGTTGCACACAATAAAAGATAATTATTTTAGATTGATCCTAGAAAGATAATGTTTATATAAGAAATATGGATTAATTTCAACACCCTTCCTTAATCCATATTTCTCAAGACTATGACACCCCCCCCAAAAAAATCAATCTTCCAAAGTCTTCTTTCATCAAATCTTTCGTAAATATGTGTGCTACTTATTTCTTTGACCTACAAAAGTCCAATTTAATTATTGAATTTCTAACCAACTCTTTGATTAAGTGAAATTGATATCCATGTGTTTGCTTCTTACATAAAATATTGGATTTTTTGAAAATTCTATAGATCAATTATTATAAAAAAAATATTTTTCTTCAATAGTTGAAAGTTAAACAATAGGCTATTTTTTAGAAGACCACATGGCTACACTAGATCGAAGATGAAATATGTACCTATAAGTGTTTTTTATTTCATCAATGTTTCCAACCCAATGACTACCCATATATCTAACAAGTTCAATATTAGGTATCAAGATAGGTATTTAATATTGAATAATTTAATATAATGGTATGAGCCATAAATTAATTATTGAGTAAGGAAGGCACATGTCAAATTAGAAATAGGTATGTCATAGAATCATATTTGTAACCATTGGGGGAATATTTTCATATGTAAGCACAAGGAATATTGTCATATTATTATGCACTTTGCACTTTGTAATTCATGGAGGTGAACCTCCACATGTGTGATCTTGTAATTCATTGAAAGTGAACCATCACACTCTTATATAAAGAGAGATGTATCTCCATTGTGAAAGGGATCTACGAGGTATTCTTGTAGAAGTCTTGGCTCATGGAGCTAGATATCTTATGGAGTGGATTCCTTAAAAAAGGAGCATTGTATGGTGTTGGTATACCTCAAGGGTATAATCAATCTATATTTTATTGAGCAATTTATTATGCAATTAATTTATTTGTGGATGCATGTTGAATATTTTATTATATTGTTGATGTTAGAATTAAAGTGCACTATGCCTTCACCTTGAAACTTGTCAGTTTCTCTTGACAAGTGTCATGTGTTTCATATAGGCTTATACCTTATATTGTAACCCATTTGTATCAATAAAACATCTCATCAGTTTTACTCCTATCATTTGGTATCAAAGCAGGTTCCCTCTCCTGCCTGTGAAACCCTTGAGGGGGGATTTCCCTCATGGAAATACTCCCTCCCTCCCCCATTTTTTTCCATTTTTTTCTTTAGCTAGGGAGTATGCTCTCCATCCATGAGATGGATCAGAAACTAGAAGCTTTGAAAACCAATGGCTACCAAATACTTTTTTTCTTAGAGTTATTGAGAGGAAATTTGATGTAGTGGATGAGTTGCATTAACTGATTTGTGGTTGTTGAATGCCATTTTTTGAACACAAACAATGCAAAATTTATGGGTAGATGGTCCTCTTAGATTTTAAGCCTTGGAAAAATTTGCAGCAACAACAGCAAGGGCCTTGGTAGGCTTCTTGGCTAACTTGTGCTTGGCCATTTTTTTTAGAAACTTTTTTTAGCAATGGATGTTTGGCCATATTTGTTTTTGCAACGAGTAAACCTATCATAACGGCGCAATCAATGTTTACTGTAGCAAGTATTTTTTTAACTATTCTTATTCGTTGCCTCTAAACATTTCCACGGTGGTGATGAGCATCAACTGGCCCTAATGGTACAACTATAGATGACAAAAAAAAATTATTACTTTGCAGAGATTGTGATAGCAGGAGCAGGTTTGGCTGGCTTGTCAACTACAAAATATTTAGCTGATTCTAGTCACAAACCTATACTATTGGAAGCAAGAGATGTTCTTGGTAGTAAGGTAGCAGCATGGAAGGATGATGAAGGTGACTCAAACCTACAACGCAGTAGCTACCGCATCGCCTCAATGAAGTTAATTATCGGGTTGGCATTAAACTATGCACAAAATTGTGTGGGCTACGATGACGTTGCGTCCTGAGATGACATCCCATGAGATCCCTATTTTAGGGATGGCACTCCCAGCTCTCCCAGGGACAGCCACCACTACATCCCCATTTTGGGGACATTTGGAAGACGTTTTAGATCCCCTCGGGATGGCATGAAAAGAAAGGGTGGATTTCAAGGATGGATCCTCGAGATGCATCTTCCATGGTGATGCTCCACTCAGCCCTGCTAGTGGCACTTTAATGAAGCGCTTCCTCCACCTCGACATAGATCCCGTAGACCCAACAACCATGGAACCGTTCCCTCACCCGGGCTATGTAGGCCGACATACATTCCTCCTTCAATCTACAACACTCGCATTTCGCTACCTCCACTTCCATAAGACCGTTCCCTGAACTCCCCATAACTAAAACACCTCACCTCGAATCCCAATTCGCCTCCTTATTTCCCCCCTTCTATTTTTTATATCCCAATTCGCCTCCTAATTTAAGTTTTCTTTCCTATGATGCGATGAATCGAGCACAATTTTTGTAGGCCTAGACTATTATTTTTTAATGTGGAATATTCGTTGAGCGTTAATATGGTGATTTTGACCAGTTATATATAGTGATGGAGTGGGAGTTGAAGAATATACTGAAGATAAAAGTGTAGTGATGTTGTTTGATGTTTATCTTCCGATGACGTGATGGAGCCCACCTGAACAGCTTGTTGACTGCATAGTTTCTGATACTAACATGTATGTTGGCCTGATTTCCAAGATGACACAGTTTTTGATATGGCGTGGTTGCATACATGGTCATTCGTGCAGTTTTCCTACTTCAGAAGAGTCGAGCACTTTGTTGTGCAGTGTTACTACCACTTACGCACCCACCAAAACAATTTTTTTTTGTAAACCTGGTGGTCTTCTTGCTTCCCACATGGCTTCAACAGCGAAGGGGTGGTGGGTGAGCGACATAGCGACATTGGGAGGTTTCACTGCAGGGAGGGTCATCCGTGGGCAATATCCTACATGACTGCGATAACAAGATTCGCCTTTTTGATAGAAGATTGATGAAGGGCTAACTGCACATAAGGCTTGTGATTTTGACCCATGATTTTGGTATTGATGATGATGCTGTGATTTTGGCCCATGATTTTTGATGCACATAAGGTCATTAAAAGACTCAACATGAGGAATTTGGTCCGTGTTTTAAAAAAAAAAAATGTTTGATTTGGGTGGTCAACTCTCGCCTATGGCCGAACACAGTCCACGGCTTGGTCATGATCAACTCAGCAAGAGGTAAATACCACCTCAAATTTCGAGGCCAATGGTCACAAAAGGCACCACACGAATCGTCAACTTTCTCTAAATGATCTCAAAGTTGTATTCACCTCAATAGAGGCTCGCACGAGAAAGCACGAGCACGATGCCCATGTGAAAGGGGCATTATTAATTTTTTTTGAAAAGCGATGCAATGTGAAATTTTTTTAATAATAGTGGTGAATTTTATTTTAAAAGAGGAAGCATTTTAAGTGGAGGGGTCCATTTTTCATCATGGGCTTAATGATAATTATCTAAACTTTGATTTTAAATTGTAAGGGAAGTACCCATGCTCATTGGCCGATAGTATGGCCCATGTAATTTCCATGTGAGGGAAATTGATGCTATTTTTTCCGCCTGAGAGCGATGCCGCCATTGAGCAATGTTGTTTATTTACTGCTTAGATAGGCATCCTATTGTTTTTCCACATGTTGAAGGCCCCATTCAAACACAAGTATAGGGGTATTTATAGTCGTTGGAAATATTTTTCCGTGACGGACACATTGGTGGTGTCCATTTGTAATTATGACGCTGTTTCAATTGAGTTTATTAGCCTCAAAATTTTTTCTACCTTGGAGTGGACTCTCGGTTGTACCCGACACTCCCAAGGCACTTGTAAGTGAACCTAGTATTTAGTATTCTCCTCTTTCTACTTGGTGGATGTAGCGGCTATTTACCCATGCATTCCAATAAGATGAGGTGACTACCATAAGGACACTTATTCTAGGGACTACAAACATAGACACCCTAGACTCAATCCGAGGTTTTTTTTGGTTCTACTTCTGAAGACTACAAACAAAGACACTTTCAAAGATTCTCTTCTATTCTTCTTTCTTTTTCTCCTCCATATTTGAATCTATGGCTTATGTTATTGTATTGAGTGCATTTTCGACAGAGACCGACACTCTTATATGGCTCATTTTCCATTTGTATTAAGGTGTATTTTTTTGCAGATACCGACACCTTCTAGATTGATTTCACCATAAGGAGGGATTTGATTTTTATAGTGGATCTAGTCAGTGACCTATGAGAGGCAACATCCTCTGAGTATGACCTACAGAGGCAACAGACCCAGAAGTGGCTGACCCTGAGGCACCCATGATGACCCTGAGGCACTTAGACAACTGACCCAGTGGCAAAATACTCGTGGAAGTGGCTGACCCTGAGGCAATAGACCGAGATGTATACATAGTTCATCTAGCATTATTCACAGTTGGAGAGCCAAGCGCAAAGAGCATGAACCTAGACCAAATCAGCAATAAAAGAGGATAATAGGTTTCTTTTAGAGAATTCAACATTAATGGGGAATGTTACCTAATGTTGACTTGTTTTTTTCTTTAGTTAGGATAGTGCACTTTAAGGGGAATTGCTAGAATTATAGTGCACTATGCCTTCACCTTGATACTTGTCAGTTTCTCTTGACAAGTGTCATGTGTTTCATATAGTCTTATGCCTATATATTGTAACCCATGTGTATGGATAAAACATCTCATCAGTTTTACTCCTATCAGTTGAAATATATATGGTATGATAATATAGGTTTACAACATGTGGTATCAAAGTAGCGATTTGGGCAAAGTGATTTTACTTTTGTAGAGCTAGGGCACATTTTACAGAGGCCATATTTTTTTATTTGAGCAGTCATTTTTAGAAGGTTTTTTCTTCATTGTGTAGATATTTTTGAGCACTAAAAAAATGACTACTCATTTGTTAAATTCTGATATGTATTGATAAAGTTATGGTTGTTTGAAGTTGAGTTATTTTTGTTGTTTTTTGGCCGTGCGAATTTTTTTTTTTCAAAGTATAAAAATTCTTATTAACTTTGTCAGCAGTCATTTGCAAAAAATTTTGGCATCAGCATATAGATTTTTCTAAGTAATATATAAATGACCACTCATTTGTTGACTTTTGATAATTTTGAGAGAGTTATAGTTGTTTGCAGCTGGGTTGTTCAAGCTAATGCGAATTTATTTTTTCAAAAAGAATATTTTTTATTAAATTTTATAGCAGTTATTTTTAGAATATTTTTGCATCAACATGTAGATTATTTTGAGTACTACAAAAATGACTATTCAGTTGTGAAATTTTGATAAGTATTGAGGAAGTTACAACTATTGCAAGTTGGGATTTTGGTGTTGTTTTTTGGGTTATCGACAAAAAGGGGAAAATTTTCATAACTTCCAATTCGGGTAAGCAAATCAGTCATTGTTTGTTTTATTTTGAATATAGAAGTACAAATTTAATTTTTGAAGACAAAAATAGATGAAATTTCAAAAAAATTATTTTTTTGGTTATTTCAAACCCTAGCGACTTAAAAAAAATATGGAGTTGTCATTGCCAAAATTCAATGGAAGGGCTAATAGTAATGCCATTGATTGGTTGGAGGAGGATATATATATATATAAATGTACATAGCCTTCATTTTGCCTTGGAAGAAAATGCTCTTTCTTGTTTCCATGATTTTTTGTATGATTGTAAAAATAAATGTACAATAGAAGAATTTGATGTTGCATTTTTAATCAAATGGGCATCAAAATAAAAGGATAATAATGTGTAAGATAAGGAAACTACACTTTGTGTGTTAGGACCAATCAGTGGTCAAAAAGAAGAATTTCAAGTTGCATTTTTAGGCAAAAAGAAGTATCAAAAGAAAATGATAATAATTTATAGGATAAGGAAACTACACCTTGTGTGTCAAGGCAATTCATTGATCAAAAATATTTATTTGAATGTAATAATTCTATTTTTTAAGTTCATGGTTACATTCAAAATAAAAAAATTTATTGTTTCTATTAACCTTAGCAGCAAATATAATTTTATCAATATATCTTTGACTAAGAGGTTGCAAGTTCAAGAAAAGGAAAATCAAAGACATATAGATTGAGGGAAATAACGTTCAAAGTTTTGAATATTTAAAGCTCACCATAGATAAATATGTTTTACATTCAAATTTGCATGCTATTGAGATTAATGATGCACATATTTTTCATGGTTATCCTTGGTTGCATTATTTGGGTACTATTAACATTAATGTGCAAAATAAATTCATGAAGTTATGGTACCGAAAGAAGAAGATAAAATTACAAGATATTTCTCAATGTAAGGAAAAACAGGTAGCTATTACAAAGGACCAAAGTGAAGAACAAGAAAAATAATATAAAACAAAATCTCAGTAGGTGATCAAAGAATAAGTAAAATAAAGGGATAAAACAAATTAAGAAAGTAAGAAGAAAGAGTAAAAAAAGAACATCAAGTTAAGGTTGCACCATATCACCACCCACATCACCATGAGAGGCAATAATTTTGGAGGTATTTCTTAAGGGAACAATCATATGGTTCTACATGAATTCAATAAGGCACCAATTATGGCAAGGTTTGGAAAAGAAAGCATAGTTAGTTTGGTTTTCAAAGTGGTGTAGTTGCATTACAAAACAAATCGACTCATCATCAAAGTAGATCAAAAAAATGATGGAGCAAATCCAACAATTTTGGCTACTCATATGGACACATGGTATATCGACATCAAGGAAGGCCACCACCCATTAGAGTTTCCATAGGATGGATGGATGATCAATATTGGTATCAATACACAACATGACTTAAAATATCCTATTATTTAGCCTCTTCTAATATTTTGAGGATGAAACATTTGTAAGGGGGATGGAATGTTAGGTACCAAGATAGGTATTTAATATTGAATAATTTAATATTGCATTGTATAATGGTATGAGCTATAAATTAATAATTGAGTAAGGAAGGCCACATGTCAAATTAGAAATAAGTATATCATAAAATCATATTTTTAACCATTGGGGGAATATTGTCATAGATAACCACAAGGAATATTATCATATTATTATGTGTGATATTGTAACTCATGGAAGGTGAACCATCACACTCTTGTATAAAGAGAGATGTATTCCGATTGTGAAAGGGATCTATGAGGTATTCTTGGAGAAGTATTGTCTCATGGAGCTAGAGATATGGAGTGGCTTTCTTCCAAAAGGAGCATTGTATGTTGTTCCTCTACCTCAAGGGTATAATCAATCTATATTTTATTGAGCAATTTATTGTGCAATAAATTTATTTGTAGATGCATCTTGAATATTTTTTTATATTGTTGAGATATATATGGTATGAGAAGAGAGGTTTACAACATTCAAGTTTTTTTGAGATTGCATAGAAATTTACATTATCTTTTGTTCCATTCACATAATTTAGAATTATTTTCCTTGCTTGCAAGTGAGTGTTATTAGGTGTCTCCATAAATATTGAAATCAAACTAGTTGCCTACACTGTATCTGGTCTAAAGTCCATCAAATGCATGATATTTCCAACTATTCATTTGTAAAATGTTAAATCTACATCACTGTTGTAATTATATCTACATAAATTTTGACCTATTACAATTGGTGTATAAGCTATTTTCCTATTCTCAATTCTAACTCAATTTAAAACATATTTTTCATATTTAATTTCTAAAATAAAAATTCCATAATTTGATTGGAATTCTTCAATTCCAAAAAAGTATTTTATCAAGCCTAAATCTATTGTTTTGAATATGCTCTTCATTTCTATTCTAAATTCATAAAACAACACATTATTGTTGCTTGTATAAATGAAATCATCTATATACAAACAATTTATTAAAATTTATCAGATGAGCACTTTATAAATGAAATAATATATATGTTGCTATTTTTTGTGTTCTATGCATCCTTTTTGTCAGATGATGTATTAAGGCATTAGGGAGCCTTTCAAATGCCCTCATAAATATAAAATATTTAACTTACCAAAAAAAATTGCTAAAACTTATCCTTGTTTCTTTTCCTTAATATGGAAAGTGGTCTCATGTGAGCACTTGAGAAATCCATATTTCGTAAAGAATCAATGTGAATTTATCAAACCCTAGGCAACTGTTTGAGTCTATGTAATGATTTATTCAATTTGCACAATTTTATCTTTGTCATCCAATAAGTTTTTATACACTTTTACAACTAACCTTGGTCTATATTATTCAACATCATCATTTGTATTAATTTTTTTTTAAGCACCCAATTCACACTAATGTTTTTCTCTCTTGCTAGAAGATCCACCAATTCTCATGTTTGATTCTTCTCTATAGAATCAATTTCTTTACCCATAAAGTTTATCCATTTACTATTATTAATTGCATATTTGAAATAGATAGGATCACACTTAAAAAATAAGGTAAAATCAAGAAAATCTTGATCTTTATTTTCATTTATTGTTATCTCATGTATTTCTCATAGGATAGTCATCTTTGATGGTCTTTGCATGATGGAATCAGACCTTGTTATTGCACTTGGTGGTGAATTTGATGACGAGGAAGGATTGCTACCTACATTGGCACTACTACTTGAAACCAAAGTCTGATTTGTGTTTTCTCTATGTGAAAATTCCATTTCAATGTTAGTTGTCCCTTGTTGATATATTTTGTTATTCTAACTCCAAGCTTCATATTCAATAAAATTTACATCTCTACTTAAATTTACATTCTTTGTAATAAGGTTATACAATTTATAAGCTTTTGATTATTCACTATATCCAATAAAAATGCATCTCTCCCTTGTCATACATATTTATTATCTTTTCTTCTATAATATGTGCATAAGATATACAAAAAAAAGTTATTAAATATGCAATACTTGGTTTTTGTTACTCCATTATCCTTATGGCATGACATCTCGAACACTCCTTCTAGGACATCTATTCAACAAAATACCCACATGTGCAACCACTTTTTCCAAAACATCATTTGGTGATATTATTGTTTCTACTCCTTTCCATCTCTATTATAACATGTTTTTCTTTCCAGAATATCATTTTTTTGTGTGGTGTGTATCTCATTGTAAATTGTCTTTTGATCCCATATTCCTTAAAAAAATAATGGAATTCATCCACTTTCCTTCTCAAACAATGCTTTGAATTCATAAAATATTCCAAATGATTTTAATTTTTGCTTCATGAAGAATACTCATATATTTTGACTAAATTCATCTATAGATGTCATAAAATATTTATTATTTTCAAATTATCTCATTTGCATAGGCACACAAAGATTCGAGTGTACAAGCTCTAAATATTGTGAATATCTCCATGATTTTCATATACAAAATATGTTCCTATGTTGCTTTCCCATGATACAACCTTCACAAACATGATGTTATTGTTCTATTAATGCAATCCTTTTACTATTTCTATATTGCATAGGACCAAATGATTGTTTCTTGTATTCAAAAATTTATTCAGATTTAGGTTGAAAAAATTTGGTCCTATCACATTGAAAATTATAAACAAGAAAAGGATGTACATTTTTCCAAAATATAAATAATTGATTGGTCAAAAAAAGAGAAATAGACAATCTATGGAGAATCTCTCCTTGTTGTATTTTGAGTCCCTCAATTGAATGAAATAGGAGATTGGCACTATTCATAGAGTAATAATCATTTTCTACATAAATCAACCAACTACTTGTTCCAACAACCAAAGCCAATGATTGTAGGACAAATACAAAAAAGAGAGAGATATATTTAAAAATTCCCTAGCTAGCATCCCAAGGTAGCAATAGGGATCCCACTGAAAAATGTTTAATTAATTTGGGATATGGTACACATTCTTAGGTGAATCAAAAAGGAAATTGATCATCTAATCAAAAATAAAAATTCAATGGTGTTGGTTTTTGATGCCAATTTTTAATCAGCCTAGGAAGTCGATACAACTCTAGGACAAAAAGAGTGGTAGGAAATTGTCAGAGGGAAGTGTAACTTCCAAAGTGAATGTCAAAAGTAAAATTTCAAATTTAACATCACCTAGTCAGACCACTATAGAATTAGAGGTAAATATTGAAGAAAATGGGCAGAGATAGTGTATACTAGTATGCCACAATTTTTTGTTAATAGACTAAATACTAAATAAAAGCTAAATATAAACTCAAGGCATACATTAGTTAGTTTATTGGGATAAATTTTTTTTTTTATAAATGTACAAATAATATCACATGCTTTTAATAGGTTAAAAAATATATGTTGCTTCTTGGAAATTGATAGGGTCAAAATTGGAGATATGAGTTGGATTCAGAGACATATTCAAGAAATAAGAGCTTATAAAAGAGAATTCTATCCTTAGTGGCTATGTAATCTTTAGGAATAAATTTGTCCTAAGGGTCTATGGTGGATAGGCACTTAGAAATGGAAGAATGAAGAATATGTCTTAGCTGAAGTTGTAATCAATTATGAAGATCATTGTGCCCAAGAGAGGTAAAGCAATCTCAATAGAAAATGATTGATCTTAGTATTTCCAAGGTTAGCTAAACTTGGAATTTAAATTAATGGTAGTCAGACAAACATCCTAATGTTATTTAAAACCATCTTGATGTTAGATAATGTTATCTCAATGTTTTCTAGATCTACTATTCCATTTAAAATTCCTATTTTCTCATTGTCCTATGAAGGGTTTCAACAACAATAGCCATAACCTCATAGCCTATGTTTTTTTCCATTTTTCAAGATATCCTAATATTTTTTAGGAATTGATAACCACAGACAATAGAGGAAAGGTAATATGAATGTTTTCAAAGGTTTTTAAGTCTACGAATCATAATTGTTTGGTGGGCCTAACTAGTTTCCAGGATCACTCCAAGCTACTCTTCAATTTGTGGAGGTTTTCTAATATAAACTTGAAATAAGAGAAACAACAATTTAGAAGAAATCCCTTGAAAATGGGATATGCTTCACCTTTTATACTATCTTGATGTTTGAAACTAACATAGCAAACACCAAGATAGTGCAAAGGTGAAACAAGCATCTAGGCATATGCATTAGACAACCAAATCTAGTAGGGAAGGTCCAAAGCATGTGGTGTGTAGGAATGAATTTCTTATATTTTATCTCATCCATATTCTTATTTCCTGTTACCTTTACATCCTACTTATACTCATTCCCACATTCCATCATTCCAATCCTTTCTCCCATATTATCAACTCCACATCCCAATGGAAATATTAGCAGAAGTTTTCTTTAGTAAGAAATTATGGTCTCTTTTCATGGCTGCAATAAAGTGGGAGATAAATGCTTTGAGCATGTTTATAATGAAGGTGGATATAAAATTTCAGCAATAGGAAATCATTAGGAACATCAACATGTGTAAATAAAATGTACAATATGCTCAAAAGTAGACTTGAAAGGATACACACCATGCTTAATTAAGAGTAGTTTGTTGTAATGGCAAGATGATGAAAGCAAATGCATGTTGTATTAATGAAAATATATGAATTAAATATTTTATTGGATGGATAAAATAAAAGTGAAAGAAATTAGGGCTATCACATCAGTAATCAAAACCAAGAAAATCATGCCAATACTAGAAAAATTCCACTTCAATGAAGGATCTAGTTGTTACCTACTTCAAAGTACCTATAAAGGAATGCTTAGGGTCTTCTAATGCATGTAGCTCTATGATCATTTTGAGCAACCATGCACTCCCTTGAAGCAAAAGGTCAAATGGTGTAAGTTTTGCAAAGAAAATGGTATAGGAAGAATTAAATCTTGTGAGCACTAGGAATATTTATCTAAGATGGTTTACATGAGTGAAAATCCACCTAAAGCAACTTATATGGATTTGAAGAAGTTCCTAGATCTAGCAAAATATGCTCAAAAGGATTTAAATTTTGTTGGATATGCTTACACATATGTATCTCCATTTTCTCTTATTTTTCTCCTCCTTTGAATATTCACCTTGTCTTCACGGATGTATGTTCTATCTACTTGAATATCTTGCCAGAAAATACTAGCATTCTAATTACTAGTCTCTTCCTCTGTATTGTATTAAACCATCTTATTTATTTTTCCCTAAAATCCTTGCCCCCTATTCAACCACTAAGACTACAAACTCCCATGCATATTTTTCTTCCTTTGATACTTTTCTTCATCTAAATAATGTAGTGCATTATGCATTTTGTAGGTTAATGGGATGGATTAAATGATATCACCTATCTTAAGGTGTGTTTCAAAATCCTTGTTATAGCTATAAAATTCTCCAACCTCTCTTACATCTCCAACTTAACCTCGTCATCTTCCACTCTCTAAGCCATTCCAATTTTTTTTGTACCTTATTTTATTTAATAATATTATCTCCAAGTTTTATTTCACCTCTAAGCTTTGTTATCCCATAAATAAGGCATTCTAGGTTCTCAAATTTATGAGCAAAAAACCCCTTAATTTGCCAATTATGTAGGTGATTTTTTTCACCCACATCAACTTATAAACACCTAAAAGTCACACATTCTTACTTCTAGGTAATTGTAGGCCACAATAGGCCATCATAGGCTGATTTAGTCATCTGGAGGCAACCTTGGTCACTTGTAGACTCCAAATCTACAAAATCTAGGTAAAATACACCCATGATGCTTCCTACCTAATTGGAATCCATATACTAGCCCCCTAAGGCCACCTAAGCCATTTCCCACACCTAATTAGGATCCCATGGGACCATTCCCATACTAAAAATACTAATTAGGATAATTAAAATTCTAACAAATCATTGAATTTCATTTACATATACTTTATCCCGTAAATGAGTTTAATTAGGGTTCTAAGCCAAATTTTCCCTAAGCACACCCCCACACATGTGTGCACCATGATATTAGTTACGATATTTATGATAAAAATAGCTAAAACCTAACCTAACCTAGGACTTAGCTAATTCCAACTAACCCAAACTCTTCCTCACACATGTGTAAGGAGGAAATATTTCTTTAGGACATGTGGGCTTCACACCTCCTTAAAACCCAACCTAACTCCATGATGAAGTGACACTAAGGTTTGGTTTATCTCACCCCCTCTCCCGACCTTAACCTCTCCTATAAATAGAGGGTCCCCCTTCTCATTTTACCTATCTACCCTTTAAATCACCTTACAAAAACTTTTCAAAAATTGTACCAGAGTCGCATCCAACAATTATAGACCAAGGTCCAAGGTGTAGACCAATTGGTTCATCCAAACCCCATAAGGGAGGTGGAGGTCCAAGGTTCAAATCTTAGGCCTCACCGAACTGAACCCTTGTCCCTTTCTTGGTACTTTCAACAGTGTAAAAGGTTTAAAATTATTGTGGCATGGTGGTTATAGGGGCAGACTACATGAAGATCTATGTGGCGGCTTCTAGGGCGGACAACACAGAATACTATGGCGGCCATAAAAAGCTGGACAACCTACCCAAATTTGTGGCGACTACCGATTCCACCATGTAAAAAAAAAAAAAAAACAATTATAGACCATACAAACAACATCAAAGCATCTAGGGATCCCATCCGAATCGAGGATATCCGCCAGAAATAAGTCACAGTCCAATTCATCCACTACCTTACAAATTTGAGTTCTAATTCACAAGTTACCCTACAAATTGACCTTGTAGTGGGTCTACACCAAAAGAATCAATAGGTATAAATTAATATTTGTTTTAAAAACATTCTAGTTCAATTTTTATCATTATTTCATGCTATTTTTATGTCAAGTTTATCTTTTATCACTATGGAGCTTGACTGAGGCAAGCTCCCAAACATACTAATAATCTTTTGCAGGTCTAAAAACCAAGTGCAGAAGAAAACCACACTAGTAAACACACATATGTGGCCCGCACACATAGAGGCCCACCTTCACTGAGGAACTCTTAAAGACATCATTAAAATGCTATATATTTTGTAAATAAAATAGGGACATTAATCTTTGTAACCTATAAAGCATTCCTTTATGAAATAAAAGCAACATTTTTGAGTAGTTTGCATTGTGTTGAATAACTTGATCAAATGAATGTCTATTTTTGTTAGTTTCATTATGGCATGCCTTGTGGGACTCCCAAAAAATGTTTCATTAGGTAATTTTTCTTACAAATTGAAAGCACGAGGTTACGGAAACAAAAAGGAATATGTTGAATATGATGCGTCTAAAACCAAACTTAATGCCAAAAGCCTATGTATTGAAATAATGCATAAAAGAAAAGAACATGAGCGAATTGACACGAGATAAAAGCAATATGGAATAGGGTCCTCTTTATTGATGTGCTTTCAAAGTCGTGTTACAATACGTCTCCTTCCTTTTTTAGGGGATAGGAGCATTAAATATGTTTTTGATCACATCCATGATAGTGATCCTTCTTTCGCGTGCCCACATGTAATATGGGCGAACAAAAACGTCACCACCACTTGTGTATATGATTGTTCACTCCTTCCTGCTCTTCTAATGTCAAAAAACTACGTTCAAAGAAACAGAAAATATTAGTAGCACCTACAGATAGAATAAAGCATGTATTTCCCAAGGCCTATTGTCAGTATATGCATGAAAATATTAAAACGATAATCAAATGACCTGAGATTGACCTAAAATTTTAACAGAAGCATAAATATGTTACTAGGAAGCCACTACAAAAGGAACAATCTATAAATTCCTCATAGATTTGTATTCGCTCTAGGGTGGGACGAATAGACCTATAATAACTTGTCAGAAAGCACCCTCTTCAATGTCCTATCTAGAAGGCTCCAAATGACTTGCAAAGTTGGGGTTGGCTAATATGGGATGTTTTGGGAAGACCCAGAAGGTCAGATTTCTCCAATTTAGCCTCTATTAACTATATTTTGCTAGTGCCATCTGTAAGTTAGTAAATGCAGGAAATGATAAAAACCTGGTCAAAATTGCTCAGAATGAAGTGAAATTTAAACTACAACCTATTTAACAGACCTAGGATAAGATGCAAAAGAAAAATCAAAGAAATATATCATAGATTTATAATCATCCTGGGGTGGGGCGAATAGGACTGTGACAGCTTGGGGGGCACCCGAGGGCATAACGCCCACCATTTGGGACTCTGTTTCGGCACCAATCCACTTGGTATGGTTCCAAAACTTCTTATGGGGTGTTGTCGACAAATTTTTTGGAATATTGTGGCCAAAAATCAGGTTTTGGGTCCAAATTCGTGCTTCCAATAATCACCCAATAACCTCCCTTTCGAATGAGAGATTAAGGATGTGAAAGGCACAAATCACAAGTAGGTATGTAAATTGGTAGCACTTCATTACTCAAATTCTCCTTCTCTGTATATCCTTTGGGTGAGAAAACTCACCAATTTATAGATCTAGGGTCTCTTTGTTTGGAATGCACATGCGAGGGCACCACTTGAGTTAATTGTCCTATTTTGAGAGAAAAGATAATTCCTTGATTTAGAATTTCCTTGCATGAGGTCTCTAAAATAAATACATGCATGATCAAAGTCTCTCTTCTTGATTTAAAGTTATTCCTCGCAATTGCATGGCCTGAAGCCTTTGTTAACTGGTAGACTTGTCGAGGTTCGAATTTTTGCCAGTCAAACTTGCTATTCGCCTCACCCTGGGGTGAATGCTGATATTCGTCCCTGGGTGGGATGAATGTCAGTTTGTATTCATCCCGGGGTGGGACGAGTAGAGAGCAAGGTGCCAAAAAGGTACCAAATTGAACTCTAACCTCCAAAACTACTTTTGGAAGTGGTTAGGACCATTTTTTAACCTCTAGGGGCTGCCCTAAGGGCTGTGTGTGTCAATGCGATCAGTGATCATTGTCACATAATCAGATTGGTGTTGTTTTGGTGTCTACAAGTGCCCCTTTTTGGGAAGCGCTATGCAAAGTGCAACGCTGAGAAAAAATAGATACCAAAGCACTAATGATTAGGGTTTCTTAGTAACCTAACCAAATATTGATGCTCCAAGTATGGAAATGGCACGCATTCTTGAATCCTTGCTTCTGACGAGCTAAGGAACTTAATTCAAGTGTTAACCTTTTTTTGTGAGGTGTTACTTGAGATTGAACATTGATCAGTCATGACTAGGTAAAGGGCACAACCTTTTGTCTGTAGGAACCTTGAGTTCTTGATTCATGAATGTCAAGTGTTTGATCAGCTTGTGATAATTGCTTGTTTGCTGCCCCAAGCAGGGGCGTGATTATCTTTTTCAATGATCCTTTGAATGTGTGTCGTTTCCTTGATTGGGTATGTTGTTGTTGATTGGTGACTAACTATGACTACCCCCTCAAGCGACAAATCGATGAGGGAATGACCGACATGAGAAAAGCGACGAGTTGCTTGACCTAAGATGACTTAAGTAAGGGTGCCTTCAGTTGTTTACCGTTGAATGATTAAGCAGTTTTAAAAAATTTTGACCTATTTTTGGTGGGTTGTAACCCATTGTGTGACACATTTTGGAGCTGGAATTGGCAAAAATTCATCCTCCCATGGAGTGGTCTAGCTATGGTAGCCTTCTTAGGGAGTAGGATAGTGACAATTTGTAACCCCAACATCTGTTTTGCATGCCTATAATGTCAAGTGCAAAAGCACTCTCATTGGATAGTTTTCTTGCTTGTTTTTGTGCCATTTTGTGCAGTTTTTGTTGTTTTTGAAATTTTTGCTTTGTATTCATCCCTGGGTGGGACGAATTCCTATTTAGTAGTCATCCCAAGGAGGGACAAGCACTAACCAGAGTGATAATCCCAAGGGGGACGAGTACAGGCTCAAAAATCCTATTTAAAGAACAAAAATGAGTTTTGGGCTCATTTGCATTTTTTTTTCTGGACGATTTGGATCTCTGAGGAGGAGGTCAATTCTGTGAAGTGAAGCCCTACTGAACTTTTCCTACAACCATGATTTCACGCACCGGATCATCCAGCGGCAAAGCCGAAGTGAGACTAGTGAGTGCCCTTCCTCTTTATTGTTTTGTGTTGCAATTTGGAAACCGCAATTTGCTTATTTATTGTTCTTTTATTTATTTTGTTGTTTAAAGTTAAAAATGAAACCCTAGTCTATCAAAATTAACACTTAGTTTAAAACTTAGTATAACCCTAGTCAAACAAAGATCAGAAGTTAGTTGAAAACTAAGCTAAAAACTTAGTTTAGAACATGACTAAAAAACTTCATTGAACCTGAATTGAACTAAGATCAAAACTTTGGTTAGAAACGTAGGATAAAACTGAGTGTAAAACGTAGCTTTAACCCTAGTTATTTGTTGTGGTTTGTTTTTGTGAATTTTTTTTTGTTTGTAATTTATCAGTTAGAGTTAAAAACCCTAGGTCTGAGAAATTAGTTTTGAATTTTTGTGTTTGTTTTTTTAATTTATCAGTTAGAGTTAAAAACCCTAGATCTGAGAAATTATTTGTGAATGTTTGGGTTTGTTTTTGTTGAATTTATCAGTTGAAAGTTAAAACCCTAGAACTGAGAAATTAGTTTTTTTTGAATTTTGTTATGTTTTTGGTTGTACATTTTGATGCATTGCTGTATATTCATGTTAGTGATGTATAGTTTTTCATTGTTTTTATGTTTTTATGTTTTTATGTTGTTTTCTTTTGCAAGTTGTGAAGAGCCAATACCGTGTGCCCACAGTTTTCACTAAAACATGTGTGACTCTGAATTTGGCTGACTGGGACTGGCTTGACGCCCTTGGGCTCAAGTAGGTGACTTGGCTGGAGTCGATGGTCGGGGATCGGGCCTATCTAACGGCCCTTATCAACCTGTGGGATCCCCAAAACAACACCTTCCATCTCCCAACAAGGGAGATGACAATGACATTGGAGGATGTCTATCAGATTCTTCAAATTCCAATAGACGGACTACCAATTCGGATGACATTGTGAGATTGGAGGACAAAAGTACTGATACACTATTTTGAGCATGGGGAGGATTTGGGTGTGGAGAGTCTAGTGGAGAGGGTGGAGGGCGACTGCCAGATTGGTGGTATACTAGTTCGATGGTGGCTAGAGAGGGGTGTGTTGGGAGTGAGGCACACATTACTCATGGGCCTCATTTCCAACATGCTGCTTCTCGAATCGTCGGGCATGAGGTTCTCGTGGAACCTGCTAGAGGTGGTGTTTAGGTTGGTGGAGTGTCCGACAGATGCACCTATGATCATGAGATGGGGACAAACTCTACTAGCACAGCTCTATGATGAGTTGTACAAGGTTCGTTGCCAAAAGCGAAAGGGGATTAGTTGCAGCTACTTGTTGTAGTGCTGGGCTTGGTAGCACATAGCAGTGGAGAGGCCGATGGGGTTGCCCTAGATGACTCAAGAAGAGATGATAGACTAGGATATCGGATACGGGGTATTATGGTGGAGGTATGAGGATCAAGGATAGAGTCTGCAATGGGAAGGTTCCGTAGGGAACTATGTCGATGCCTTTGCTCGACTTACTACAGGGGAGGTGTTATGTCTCCCCTACCAAGACTGTCTAGCCTAGCCTGAGGCTAGAGAGTGGATTTGATGGATACAAAGGGGGCAATGTCTGATTGGGTGTCATGGGACTGAGTAGGAGTTCTTCCCATATGGCCAGGGGTTGCTTGGCGAGCCCATGGTCTATTAGCGTCGGGGAGACAAGAGGACTCTTGCTTGGCCAGTCATTGCACCACTAGGTGAGGATGCAGACACAACGATAGATGCCCCAGATGTGGATGATGTTAGGGTTACCATAGAGTATGAGCAGTGGTGGACTCTACGGTGATGGTGAGGCGAGGGGCCTCTAGGTGGTGTAGAGGCGATAGCAGTAGGGGATGAGGGTACAGAGGCATCAGATGAGGGTTGGGGTGTTTCACATGATGATGCAGACATGGTGGAGGTTGAGGATGCAGGTGTGGACTATGGGGTTCTAGAGCAATCGAAGATGCAGGACATTCCAGAGAAGCCTGCCTTTTCAAAGATATTGATGCCTCAGGCTGTCTTGGAGGATATGGAGACAAGGCATTGCACTGAGATAGCACGATTGGAGGACCTGCTACAAAGACAAGATGAGGAGATGGGAGAGTCTTTGTAGGAGAGGGATCTCCTACGGACTTAGCTAGCAAAGCAGGATAACGCATTATCTTCATATCGCCAAGGGGATGGGGACACGAGTGCTGCACGAGAGAGGGATCTCCTGCAGGCACAGCTAGTGGAGAAGGAGAAGACATTGGCACAATGTGATGAGAACTTGGCCACAGTTCATCAGTGGGAGATGGACTTGCTTTGGAAATGGTTTGATATGGAGGCAAAGATTATTCACCTTGGGGGGCTGATTTCGGTGGCTAGTGTAGGCGGATCGTCATGCCGCACGAGATGGAGTGATACTGAGCAGTCAGCATCCTCTCGATGTAGGCGACTGGATGAGGGAGGTGCTAGTATGCGTGATGTAGGGGCTAGCAACAACTACTCTAAGGGGTCCCATAGGACCCACACCATGTGGGGTAGTTCATGTCGCACCGATCCTATGTGATCATGGTGGCTGAAGCCCTAGGTTTAGGGGTTTTTGAGCTTTGGGATTTTGTTACGAGGTTAGAGGACCGGTTCATTGTAGCCTACGGGCAGTTTTGATGATAAATATACAGATGACTCTTTTTTTTTGTGTTTATGCACTTTTCATGGTTTATTTTGATGCACATGTATTTTCATTGATGTATGCATATGCTATTATGAATGTGATGTTTCTAATTTATATGATGTATGCATATGGAATGAATGAAATGAGTTGTGTGATAACTTGTCGATGGCACCATAGACTATACAAGATTGACTGGCTTGCTGTACTTATGGGATGACTTTGTGGAATGATTTTGCATGTGAAAACTATGTTGTTTGTATTTTGCATATTTTTGATGGTGATGTATGGAATGAAATGTACCAGCTGTTTTTAAAATGTAGGTAAGCTTTTCTGAGATTCAGATATTTTAACTAACTAGCCAAGACTGTACATTTATCTCGTAAGACTTTTGAACAAAGTATAAATCCGACTTGAATTTAACCAAGTTATTTCACATCCTTGTGTATGCAATTGAGTTCATTTATGTGGTATTTGTCAGGATATCGCCAGTTCCAGATAGGTTATCAACCAAACCTGTACTGAGGATCACCTAATTAGATCCACTAAATCTGTTGTTATATTTAGTAAGATTAATCCATAAGATAATCTAAGGTACCATAAGCTATCTCATCCACATGCAAACATTGGTCTACGTGCACACAAAGCTAATGCGACAAAAATATCGTCATGCGGTTAGGATACCGCCATTGCCAGGTCGGATGTCCACCAAACCCATAATGAGGATCACCTAGACGGTTGTCGAATGCTGAGAATTCTAGAGATTCAAGTTCAAGTTTTTTTTTTGTTTTTTTTATGTGCTCAATAGTTTAGGATACTTGCTCGTATACATAGTGATGAAAATCATTGTTTATTTTTCTCTTTGTTTTTCTTCTTGAGCAAGGATTTTGAATAGTGGTGATAACCACTGTTATTTGATTTTGGATTTTAAACTTTGTAAGGTTGAGCTTGGGAATGACATTGATCCTGTTGGCCTTGGGGATGACTACCCATCCTGTTCAGGGATGTGTAGTATGAATCCTTACGACTTGGGGAACCAAAGGGGATTATGGAAATTATGAAGTAAGGGCATTGATATTTTAGGTCTTGGGGATGACTACCCATCCTTGGCAGGGACGTGTAGTACGAATCCTTACAACTTTGAGACCAAAGGTGATTGAATATGGTTCGGATGATGGCTTGTGGGAATTTTTTTTTTGAATGGCATCGATCCTTTGAGGCCTTGGGGATGACTACCCATCCTTGGCAGGGACATGTAGTACGAATCCTTACAACTTTGGGGACCAACGATGATTGGGATTCTTGGTAGTGGTGAAAACCACTATTTATTAGGGGGAATTGATGGGGAAGAGCTCATCCTTTTATCAATTCTCAGCATTCTTAAACCATTTGCACAGTGGGATGAATAGACTAATCTTTCACCCATGGTACCCTAGACTACTTTGTAGGTTTTTATTGTGTTCACACAACTTAGGAATTATCTTATGTGTTTCAACTTGTGCAGGGATGTTACGTAACGAGGCGTGATCCAAGTAAAACTTTCCTTTGTAAAATATATTTAACTTTGTACAATTTTTGGATAGAAATTTAAAGACAACTGAACGGCGAAAACCTTATATAAATTAGGAGACAACTGACTAAGCTAAAAATGATGATGGTGTTATTCTGGAGGTATGCGTTTATAAAAAATGGATTTGATGTGAAAATGATGGAATTGCCAAGTAATGATAGGCTATGGTGCTTTTGACTTGTATGACCTAGCAAATATGCAATGTATGGATGTGATCTCTAATGCAACCTATATTTTTATATTTTGATTTTTACGAGTATGCATGGAATGGAGATGCAATTTTTTTTTATTTTTGATGATTTTATTGTTTTTGCTTATTTTTGAATATTTATTGTTTTTGTTTGTTTTTTTGAATATTTATTTTGACCAAGCGATTATGGTAACCCTTGGAGCTTTTGGTGTTTGACCAAAGGGTTTATGGATACCTTTGGAGTAGTTTTGGGGTTTACCAAGTGATTGTGTGAATCCTTTGAGCTTTTGGTGTTTGACCAAAGGGTTTATGGATACCTTTGGAGTAGTTTTGGGGTTTACCAAGCGATTGTGTGAATCCTTGGAGCTTTTGTCTTGACCAAAGGGTTTATAGATACCTTTGGGGCATTTTGGGTTGACCAAGCGATCGTGAGAATCCTTGGAGCTTTTGGTTAGACTATGGCTCTCTAGATGTGGAATGGCCTCAAATGACTGATGTTCAAGGGTTCTGTTTCCTTGATTCCTTCAAGAGAGGCAATTCGGTATGTTCCAAGTCGTATTCTACTATCAATCACATAAGGACCTAACCAGTTTGTTGTGAACTTATCTCTTATATGAGACCAAGTCACCAACTTGAAATTCCCTTAGGTGGACCTTCATGTTGTATGCTTTCTTAAGTCGCTCTTGATAGATACATAAATGCTCGAGAGCATTGACACATCATTCATCGAGCAACGTCAGTTGGTCTAACTGGGCCTGTCACACAGTGTCATCATCGATGAACTCTTGCATTGAAATGCGTGGAGAAGGGATTTCTAATTCAAGAGGTATGACTGCCTCAGAGCCACACACCAGCAAAAATGGAGCTGCCCTAGTGGGCATCCAAATGCTAGTGCGATAAGCCCATAGGGAAAGCACGATTTGAATGTGCCAATCCTTATGACTGTCTGTGACTATCTTTTTGAGAATGGCAACTAGAATTTTGTTCGATGCCTCTGCTTGCTTATTTGCCTGCGGATAATAGGGTGTTGAAAAACTATGCTAAATTTTGTACTTTGTGGTCAAAGCATGCACATATTTGTTCTTGAATGACGTCCCATTATCCGATAGGATCTTGGATGGAATACCAAAATGACATGAGATGTTATACAAAATAAACTCCGTAATGCGGGATCCAGTCATAGAGGTTAGCGAAATTGCTTCCACCCACTTGGTAAAGTACTTTGTGGCCATTATGATGAATGTGTGATGACCAGACGATGTAGGGGAGATCTTTCTGATTAGATCGAAGCCCCACTACAAAAAAGGCCAAGCCGATTGGATTTACTGCAAGGCCTGAGAAGGCACATGTGTCAAATTAGCATGGTGTTGACACTTCATGCACTTCTTTACATATGCGCAAAAATCTCACTCTAAAGATGGCCAATAATAGCCCATGTGAAGAATGCTCTTTGTGATGGCCATACCGTTGAAATGGCCACCACATGTACCATCATGGGCTTGGGTGATCGCCCAAGCAGACTCTTGTTGGTCCAAGCAATGGAGGAGGATTCCTTCATAGCTCCAAAGATACAAAATGTCTCCTAACAAGACATGTTTTGTCACTTTCTGTTTGAATGATATTTTTGTGGCTTGTGTCAATCAAAGGGGGAGGTTACCTAACTTGAGGTAATCCCTTATGGGTGTGTACCAATCCTGTTGATCAAAAACCTTGATGGTATGAACGACCAATCCCTCTTGAAGTTCATCCCTAGCAAAATTTGAGTGGGAAAGAACTTGTAAAAATAGCGTTGTGTTGCTATTAAGAGGGGTCGAGGAGAACAAGGACCCCCAGTTGGCTCGAGTTAGACAATCATGGATTCGAGAGAACCTATCCTAAGATGGTTCAATCTGGATCAAGTGGATTCCTGGCGTTAGGTTAGAGCTTACATGCTCCATTGTGGATTGTGATAATGTTTTGACCTGAATGGTTGTCATTTCACCGAAAGGGTCTTACGAGATTAGTGACCCCAAGGAGGCCATAGTATCCGTAAAATGATTCGATGATCGAGGGAGTGCCTCGATGTCATACCATTCAAGTTGTGCTAGGAATTTGTCCACAAGGGCTTTGTAGGCCTGTAGAACTGGACATTTATATTGGAATATCCCCTTGAATTGATTGGCAATCAATAACGAATCACCAAATATGTTTAAACATTTAATGTTCATGGTGATTGTTTTCTGAATACCTATGAGCAAGGCTTCGTATTCTACATTGTTTTTGGTGCACAGGAAGTCTAATTTAAATGACAGAGGCATGGGAGCCCCTTATGGAGTGAAGAATACAATTTCCATGCCACCTCCTTGCTCACACTTAGAGCCATCAAAGAATAGGGTCATGTCAGCCTGTGACTCAGGCTCATCAGAATCTGGTGATTCTGAAACATGGAAAACCCCATCATCCAATAGTTCTATGGTCAGAGGCTGATCATCTTCAAGAGGAGCCTCTGCCAGTTGATCGATGATGACTTGACCTTTTATGGATTTTTTTCCAATGAATTCTATGTCAAACTCCAAAAACATGATCCATTTCGCCATGCGGCTACTAAGATAAGTACGACTCATCATGTATCACAATGGATTCTCCTTAGACACAACATACGTCGTATTGTTGAGCATGTAGTGGCATAAATTTTTGATAGCAAACACCACTACCAAGCAGAGCTTCTCAACGTATGCATAGCTAAGTTCATAACTGACCAGGGTGCGGTTAAGATAGTAAGTAGCCTATTCTTTGTGTAGTTCATTTTCTGGGATAGCATGGCACCCAGTGCCACCTCAGTAGCTAAGATGTATAAGTAGAACGACACTCCTGGTCTAGGTGGTGCCAATACTGGTAGCGAAGCCAAGTATTGTTTAATGTCATCAAAGGCTGACTGGGACTCGTCATCCCAATGAAATGTTACCCTCTTATGCAATAATTTATTCATGGGTCGACACTTGTCAGATAGCTGTGCTATGAAGTGCTTGATTGATGCGACCTTTCCCTGCAGACTTCTGAGATGCTTGATGGTAGTTGGGGGAAGCATTTCAAGGATTTCCTTGACTTTGTGTGGGTCTACCTTGATTCCTCATTTAGAGACTATGTAACCCAAGAGCTTTCCATATGTGATGCCAAATACGCACTTCTTGGGATTTAGTCTAACTTTATGCTCCATGAGGCGATTGAGGATCTTGCTTAAGTCATCGAGATGATCTGGGCATGTAATCTTCCAAAGTTTTGTGCATGTAATCATGGAAGATGTACGTCATGGCATGTTGGTAGGTGGCACCAGCATTTTTAAGGTCAAAATGCATGACCTTATGGCAAAATTTCCCCCAAGGCATTGTGAATGCCATTTTTAGTTGGTCCTCGGGATTGCTACAAATTTGATTGTATCCTGAGAAACCATCCATGAGGGAAAGCATTTCATGGACTATTGTAGCATCTACCAATGCATCAATGCTTGGCAAGGGAAAACCATCCTTAGGACTCACTTTGTTTAGATCTCAAAAATCGATGCATATGCGAATCCTCCCATCGGGATTTTTGATGGGAACCATGTTAGACAACCATGGCGAGTAATCCACGCAGATGACAAATTATGCATCCAACAACTTTTGTAGCTCATATTTGAGCATTAAGGCCATTTTTGGGTGCATCTTACGTAGTTTTTGCTTTATTGGCTTGATTTTTAGATCAAGCATTAGATTATATGTGACTAGTTGTGGGTCTAGTCCCAACATGTCTTTGTATGACCATGCAAAAACCTCATTTTTCTCTTTGAGAAGGGCAATGTAGTTGTCTTGCTCTTCGGGGGATAGACTTACCCCCAACTTGATAATTTGCAAATTCACTGGATCTGAGCTCATGTCTACGTCATTCGTCTTCTCGACCGACATGTGGGATCCGTCCTCCAGTTGGTGTGGAGTTTGGATCAAGTGGATATCGTTTGCTAAATTTAGATCATCTTTTGGAACATCAGGTTCCTCTTTAGAATGGAAGACATCTTGAGTCTGTCCTAGGGTGAAATGGAACATTCCTTTGCAAGGACAGTACTCTGATGGGGATGGCAGTGCGTCAGTCGATAGCATCTAGGTCTAGATACAAAGACCATGTTGGGTCGGCTGGATCATGGATGGGGGCGGTTAGGTCAATGGAGATCATGTTGATGAAATGATTGTGGTCTCCATTACCGTGGGTGTTGTAACTCGGACATCCTAGATGATCTTTGTGCTCTGGATCTGGATCTATGGGTACTGGCACAAATGGATTGGCTCTATGCATGGATACGTAGACAGGGTCCACCCTAGGCATTGATGGTTTTATAGGGTCTCCAGGCAGAATATGCTCTCTATGTACCTAGAGTGGTGGGTGCAGTAATTGCTATAACTGCACCTGGTTCAAGTGCCACCTATTCCTTGGCCCTATGTGTAACTATTCAAACATGTCATCTATATCCAAGGGATATTGCTATTGTATCTATGATTGAGATAAGCCATCTCGGTTTCATCTTCGTAATCACTATCAGATATCAAAAGGCCTTTTTTGGCTCCAACAGCGGTTTGCAACATATGAGGCTCATCTTGTTTGAGCAAATTAATGTGGTCCCATCGAGGTTGTTCCGCTCTCTGCGAGGGGACCTGATTATCTTGAGGTGGCATATGCTAAAATGGAGCATCCAAAGGGAACATTGTCAGGAAGCTCTCCTGATCATCATCCATGGGATATACTGGTGAATGATTGCTATCAGACTCAAAAGGATCCCAAGGTGCTACCTCGTACTCCAACTCATCCTCTGAAGACCCTTCTTGGTTTTGTCCAGATCCCTCTTGTAGGGGAGTCCTCAAATTTTCTCCCTGTTCGACCGAAGAGAAAGGGTTGTTATGGTCAACAAGGTTGGTTGTTAGCAATGGGAGATAATCTCCCAATGTATAGGTTGTGTTAGGATTGACATATGGATCTGATGCCAACCCATCCTTGTTGCCTATCCCTAGGCCTTGCATGTTCTCCACCAAGATGTCTAGGGGCAAGGGGTGGTTGAACCCTACTCCTGACTTGTCATACGACATTTGATATCTCGGTTGGCAAAGAACACACACTCCTTGATCATACCTACCCAACCCATATCCATGCCAATTACATTTGCCAAGATATCTCAATGTGAAGTCTGGGTTGGAAAAATTGTTAACGTCCTCTACAAAGGGCTCTTCATCTTCGTCTTCTTGCATACAAATTTCAATGCCATTATCCAAGCCCCCATAAACAAAGTTTGTCTGATTGGGTGGGTAGCCTAAAGGAACCACTGAGCCGATGGGGAGTCGAGGCCTCCCCATGTCCTGCATGGAATCGAGTGTGGGCATTGCTATAATGTTCCTCACTAGATACTACCCTAGGCCCATGCTAGCCATTTCAACAATGACTGTTAGCGGTTGAGGGGGAGCTAATGGGAGTCCTTCTTGAGTCCACTCCATGTGGGGCAAACTAGGTGTCTCGACTTCCATTCTGCTAGGCATATCTTCTGTCGAGATGGTTGAGACTAGAGGTGGTTCTTCTTCTAGGGGTTTCTTTCCCTTGTCCTTGGATGTGGCTACCGTAGGTGTCGTCATTGTTGGACTAGCAGAGGCAGATGGACCCGACTGAGGACTTGATAGATTAATCAATGGAGATGCCTGCGAAATTGGACCCTATTGAGATGGATTCAATTGAAAATCCAAATGTGTTGATGGAAGAGTCGATTGTGGCATGAATTGCACTGTATTGTAGTATTTGAAGGGCTCCAAGTCTGCTGAGACTACATGTACCTATCCTTCAAATGTATACTTTAGGAACTGGTGAGCTATTGAAGGGATACACTTCATGTCCCTAATCCAAGGCTGACCCAGTAAAATATTATAAGCCATCTCACCTTCCAATATGTGGCACAATGTATGAATAGTATTTTGTCCCACTAGGATAGGTAGGACAATTGTGCCAACTCTCAAGCAGATTGCATCATTGAATGCTCGCAGTGTATAAGTGGAGGCCACGATGTGAGATGCTAGCAACTTCAATTTTTTTTGTGCTGCTGTAGTGATGATATTATTGGACGAGCTAGTGTCCACCAACACCCTCTTATACGGAATCTCGTTGACCCATGCAATAACGTGCAGGGGTGGATCTGCCACATCACCAGTCACTATTTTCAATTCATATTCTCTAAAGGTGATGACTGGCTCTGTACATTGTTTTACATATCCCACAAAGTTTTTGAAAGAGTTTGCTTCGTGGGGCTACAGCTCGATGGCCTTTAAAATATCCATTAGAGCCTCTCGATGGGGCATTGATTGTTGAATGAGCTCGTATATGGAGAGCCTAGCCGACATGGTCCTTAGAATTTGGGTAATTCTAGTCTGAATCATGGCCACTGGTCTAGGCAGGGGAAGTTGCATAGGGTGATGTTGAGTTTGTGACATCGATGGAACCTCTCTTGTAGCTTCAGCAGGGGAAACTCCTGGATATATCTTGTTCCTAGTCACTATGCTTATCATCCCTACATACCCCTGCATGGGGCAATTCTATTGCACCTCATTGAATTGAAGGGGTTTGGCCTGGGCAGGCAAGGGGTCTCTGAACACTCCCATATGTTGATTGTTTGACGCTACGGGGTTGTCCACTGCCAATGTCTTGTTGTCGATTAGGTCTTGTACCAAACCTTTGAACTTCCAACATGTGTTAAGATCATGTCCCTTATGCCTATGTAACCTATAGTACAAGTCCTCTCGGTACCCCTTAGGCTTCGATGAATTGGGGTCTATAGTTTGAATCTCTGGAAGGTTGATCAAGTTCACAACTGACAAGCGATCAAACAGAGAGTCCCTAGACTCTATGTAAGGAGTAAATTGTTGCCTAGGGCGATGCTACTAATTTTTTTCCTACATTTGGTTTTCTCTCTCATAGTTGTTAGGAGGCACCACCTGATAGTTAGCCTTTTGAGGTTGTGTTGCTTGTGCAGGCTTAGGGACGTTGATAGCAACCTGATTAACCGCAGTGGGTTTCGGTGGTGTGGTCCATGTTTTAGTGTTCTTGGTCCATTCTTTCTTCTTAGGTTTGGCAGTATCGCCATCCTATATCTTAATATCCTCAATGAATCTAGATTATTCCAGAGCTTCCTCTAAACTGGCATATTTTTATAGCTACAGTAGCATGGAGATCGATCTCAAATAGCTTTTTGAGAACATTTGGGTTAGGTCTGACATGGGAGGGAGGTAAGGCAGCTTTGAAAGCAACGTCCTCCACCGGTTCCCGTATGCCACCATGGTTTCTTCTTCATATTGCCTAAGGCTATCTAGGTCACTTAATGACACCTTTTTCTTAGTGTTGAAGGCGAAGCATTCGAGGAACGCATCCACTAGTTGATCCAAGTTACTAATGCTATGTTTCGGTAATTGGGTGAACCAATCCGAGGCAGGGCCTACAAATGTGGTTATAAATGTTCTTAATAACAAAACATCATTGTCCTGAATACCAAAGAACTGGCTCAGTAATCTAGTCACATGCTCTTGGACGTCCTCCTCCCCTCTAAAGAGTGCCAACTGGGGCAGTTTAAAGTGTTTCGGGTATGGATGTATTGGCACTGACGGATGCACAGGATGACTACGGAGTTGGCATAAAGTGGGCTTTTGGGACCCAAAAGTCTTGATCTCCATTGACTCTAAGTGCTCTATCAGCACTTTATATGCATCAGAGGATTTAATTTCTTCCTCCTTATCTTACTCCCGTTGTGGGTTGCGGGGAACTTGTGGTCTTGTTGAGTGGTGTTTTCAGCCAATTGTGAAAGCACACTCTCCGGTAGGATCTGAGTCCCAAAATCCTCTGCTTGCAAAGAAATTATAACAGAATAATTTCTCCAAGGTTCCTGTTATGCTAGCTCTTTTTTTACAAATGATGCTGTTCAATTTAAATGCTGGGAACACCTTAGGGTTGCAAGTGGATGTTAACAAGGGGCACTGTTGTTTATTTTAATTTGAATTTGCAGTGGACTCAAAGTGAATAAATCTAAGAGATGAATTTGTTTTGATCTTGAGCTTTGATGGATTTTCAGCTATTTACTTAAATTACAGTAATTAAAATGCAGAAAATAAAATGAAGAATTGTGAATAAAAGAAAATGCAAAGAAAAGTAAATTAAACTACACTCAGAATGTTGCCATCTCAAGTCGATGAAACTGAAGATAATGAGGTTTTCTACATGCAAAATAACCTATTGAATCTGCACATTCACACAATCCTGATAACCTAGGTGCGGGTTTCTAGGGTTTTACTATAATTTTAGGTTTTAGGCGTTCGCATGAAGCAACCGAGAAAACTTGCATTAAACTCCATCTATAAACCTTAAAAATCTGAAAGGGGAAGATAAGCATTAAATCATGCATGCAGAAATGACTCCTTTTTTCTCATCAATGAGATGCCAACTCTCTGTATTTATGTATTAAAATGATTTATCAGTTACAATGATAGAATGTTCCAAGTATAACAAATCTAGAACAAATGAAGGAAATTGCTCCAAGTGTAGGTCCAAAATGGCTTGCAGCCTTTGTCTCTGCAACTCTACTAGCAGCAATTTCCTTGGTTGTTTGGGACCTAGTCGCAATACGATGTGGTGGGTCCAGCCTGCCTGATGAAACCCTCGGTTATTTCCTGCAACAGAAACAAAAACAAATGCTACAGTTTAGCCATTTGTGAGATTTAAGATACAATTTCAAAATCGAATCAAAAGATATTACTTATGCATGAAAATCAAAATAAAGTAACCCAATCAGGCCCTCCTTCTAGCACCAATCTGTTGAGTGGTGTTTTCACCCAATTGTGAAGCACACTCTCCGGTAGGATCTGAGTCCCAAAATATTTTGCTTGCAAAGAAATTATAACAAAATAATTTCTCCAAGGTTCTTGTTATGCTGGCTCTTTGTTTATAAATGATGTTGTTCAATTTAAATGCTGGGAACACCTTAGGGTTGCAAGTGGATGTTAACAAGGGGCACTGTTGTTTATTTTAATTTGAATTTGCAGTGGACTCAAAGTGAATAAATCTAAGAGATGAATTTGTTTTGATCTTGAGCTTTGATGGATTTTTAGTTATTTACTTAAATTATAGTAATTAAAATGCAGAAAATAAAATGAAGAATTGTGAATAAAATAAAATGCAAAGAATATTAAATTAAACTACACTCAGAATGCTGCCATCTCAATTCGATGAAACCGAAGATAATGAGGTTTTCTACATGCAACCTAACCTATTGAATCTGCACATTCGCACAATCCTGATAAGCTAGGTGCGGGTTTCTAGGGTTTTACTGTAATTTTAGATTTTAGGCGTTCGCATGAAGCAACCGAGAAAACTTGCATTAAACTCCATCTATAAACCTTAAAAATCTGAAAGGGGAAGATAAGCATTAAATCATGCATGCAGAAATGACTCCTTTCTCATCAATGAGATGCCAAATATTTCTATTTCTATATTAAAATGATTTATCAGTTACAATGACAGAATGTTCCAGGTATAACAAATCCAGAATAAATAAAGGAAATTGCTCCAAGTGCAGGTCTAGAATGGCTTGCAGCCTTTGTCTCTGCAACTCTGCTAGCAATAATTTCCCACCCTGTATCGATCTGCGCTTCTGATTTTATACTAACTGATACGGCTCTTCAATTCTCCTTGCGTCGCTTCGTTTCACCTCCCAGAATGCGTCGTTTCAAATTCCTCGCCTTTTTGATGCTTTTAATTCATGCTCGATGCCGAAATGTCTAAAATTTTCTGTTACATTTAACGCTTCTGCAACACCGACACCTGTATGCCACGTGTTCTGTGTTTCCAGCATGTTTCGTAATGGCCCCATGTAAATTGTGACGTTTTCATGCATGCAGATTTTTCCTCGGCCAGCACAGTAAAAATGAAACAGGTCACGATATCGCGATGTTTTTTGGCCAAAAGCCTTCTTTCCTTCTTTCCCAGCGAAAATGCGACATGTCGCGAAATCGCGACATGTCATGAAATCGCGACATGTCATGAAATCATGACGCTTTTCTGTTTCGTACACTTTCGGCCGCAACCTGTCGTGAAATCACGACGCCTTTTTGTTTCAGAGCTATCCTGTGGTTTTCTGTCATGAAATCGTGATGCCTTTTCACTTGGTACGCCTTTTGCTGCAACCTATAGCGAAATCGTGACGTTTTTCACTTTCGTACACTTTCGGCCGCAACCTATCACGAAATCACGAAGTTTTTCACTCGACATGCCTTTGGCTACAACTTGTCATGAAATCGCGACATTTTTCACTTCCGTACACTTTGCCAACTTTTCATCGCAAAATCGCTACACTATTTTGCTTCGTGCTGCTCTTGCTGTATTTGGCAGCAAAAACGTGACATGTCACGAAATCGCTATGCTATTTTCATCCGTACCACTTCGCTGCTTTGGAGTCGCGAAACCGCGACCTGTCGCGATATCGTGACATTTTTTTGCTTTGAGCCTCTTTGCCATTTTCTGTCGTGATATCATGACGTTTTTCTGCTTTGTGCACATTTGCTGATTTTTGTTGCAATATCGCTACGCCTTTCTGCTTCATTCTGTTTGACCGGTTTGACCCATGATTTTGTGACATGTCGTGATTTCGCTACGCCTTTCCATTTTGCCTTTCTCTCTCCTCTCTGGGCCGCAATTTCGTGACACTTTTTCATTTTCTTTTTCTCTATCCTCTTTCAACCACAACGGAGCAACATGTCACGATTTTGCGACACTTTTTCATTTTCTTTTTCTCTCTCCTCTTTCGGTCGTGACGGAGCAACATGTCGCGATTTCGTGACACTTTTTCATTTTCTTTTTCTCTCTCCTCTTTCGGCCGTGATGGAGCAACATGTCACGATTTCGTGACACTTCATTTTTTTGGCAGCGATGGCACGACATGTCACGATATCGCAACACTTTTCTTCCTTGTGCAATTTTGCCCCTTTTTCTTGATTTTTAGCATCTTGGTCACTGAGATTTTCTTTGAAAGCCTGCAAAAAAGGTGGGGTCCCCAATTTTGGGGTGTGTTGTGGATCAGCCACAACAGGTCTATTGAGAGGTAGCTGGATAGCACCCCCTATGCCTTGGTAGAGCGTTTCAACCCGCTCTTCTTCTTGTTCATACTCCTCATAGGCTTCTTGAGGAGTGCCTAACCAAGACCTATACACATGGGTGGGTGCCCGCAGAGGGTGCCCATCATTGTTTTAGGGAGTGGCCTCCCACTCAGGTCTAGGAGGTCTCAAAGGCAATACTTGATAAGGTTGCGTGGACCTATCTCATACCAAGGGGTTATGCCTCTCATACACTTCTACTTTATGCACACGAGGGATTGGAACCTTCGCAGGCACATTGTTATGAAGCAATTCAACTGTCTGATGTTGAATGCGCTCTTTGTTAAGGTGATACAAATGCTCTAACTGTTGTTGATCCTTCTTGAGCTACGTGATTTGTGCTTGGTGGGTGACATGTCTAGAAAATTCCAGGTCACTTTGTTCTGTCGTCTCGTGTTTAGGAAGCCTAGATGACTCTCCTACATGTTTGTCTTGGTCATGGTGATCCGAGACCCCTATGGGTTGCTTTCCTCTATCGAGGTTAGCTGCATTAACCCGAGGTTGTGGCCTCAATGGGTGATCCTGATACATGGTAGGCATGGAGGTACATCACTCCCATGTTGTGTACTGCTCTTGGGGAACATGATAGTATTCCTCGTCCTCCCTTTCATATGCATACAAAGTGTGGGAAGAATTGTCTTGCCCTGTCTGGAAAGCCTAATACTCTAGATTTGGTCTAGTTTTTCTAACAGTAATATGGGGTAGAGGAGGGATGACAAAATCATGTGGCCCCTCCTTCTAGACCCTCTTTTGTTCTAACACTTCATCACTAGGACACTCATAATGAGCATCTAAGGGATGTCTCCTGTCCATGTTGAGTGCTATGTGTAGGTTCTCTTCTTGAAAGGACCTATGCTGAGTGGGGGTGCCCCTCAAAGAGGTGCCTCTATAGTCCCATTCTGTTATGGCATGATGTGGACTATCTTGTGTGTCAGGCCATCAAGGTGGGATGACCAAGTCCTCAGGACTATATCGGAGGTGACTTGTCCCCCTTGGTGCACTTTCTACAATGCTTGCCCATGATTGGGCTCGGCTACGAGTGTACACCATGGTGATGCTTACCTAAAGATGCGTAGATTTTTATCTTTTTTAGGATTTCTTATGCTACACTAAATAGGAAATATCACACACACAAAACAATGATTATCTTGTTTAATGATTAAAACTGTGCCCTAAACCTGGTTCTGTGTGTTTTTAATGTTCATTTTGAAAGCTTGTGGAAAGAACATTTAAATGCAAAATGACATCTCTTATGACTCCCAAAAAAATGGTCACCCCTTCGATATACCATTGCCAGACCAATATACCAACCTCTCTATATACCCGCCCTTACATGAGGGAGACTATTGGTACGTGGAACATAGGCGGTACGAAAGGGGAATCACTCTATTTATGACACCTACCATAGAAGACTTATCCTCATGTGTTGGGAATCACCCTAGCTACACTTGGTTAGCTTTCGTCAGGATTTATGTCTAGCAATAGTCGTGATGGGGGTAATGTATGCAGTATCTCAAGCCAAGGTGGTGATGAAATCCATCGTTGGTCTTGCTCAAGGGTTGGCATTTTACGACCAACTTCTTGTTGTTTCAAATTACCATGTGGTTTGTGGGGTTCTTTTTAAGTTGCATAAATGAAGAAAAAAAGCATTCAAACTCTCTTATGCAAGCAAATAACCAGAAAACAAACAAAAAAATTTTGATAGAAGGTGTTGAAGACCTCTACCTCCTCTCTTCCCAAATCGGATGTCTCTAAATTTTTGCTCTAAAACAGTATAGCGTTGGAAAAATTGGTACTTGTAAGAAAAAACAAGAAAATTTAATCAGAAGGTTAATCTTAAAAATCAAGGGACAGAGGTACCACTATGATCAACACTGAAAGCACGAGGATACGGAAATAAAAAGGAATATGCTGAATACGATGCGTCTAAAACCAAACTTAAAACCAAAAGCCTATGCATTGAAAGAATGCATAAAAGGAAAGAAAATGAGTGAATCACCACAAGATAAAAGCAATATGGAATAGGGTCCTCTTTATTGATGTGCTTTCAAAGTCATGTTATAATACGTCTTCTTCATTTTTTAGGGGATAGGAGCATTAAATATGTTTTTGATCACATCCATGATAGCGATCCTTCTTCCGCGTGCCCACATGTAAGATGGGCAGACCAAAATGTCGCTGCCACTTGTGTATATGATTTTTCACTCCTTCCTACTCTTATGATGTCGAAAACCTGCATTCAAAGAAACATAAAATATTAGTAACACCTACAGATAGAATAAAGCATGTATTTCCCAAGGCCTACTATTAGTATATGCATGAAAATATTAAAACGATAATCAAATGACCTCAGATCGACCTGAAATTTTAACAAAAGCATAAATATGTTACTAGGAAGCCACTGCAAAAGGAACAGTCTAGAAATTCCTCACAAATTTGTATTCACTCTAGGGTGGGATGAATAGACCTATAATAACTTGTCAGAAAGCACCCTCTTCAATGTCCTATCCAAAAAGCTCCAAATGACCTGAAAAGTTGGGGTTAGCTAATTGGAGGTGTTTTGGGAAGACCCAGAAGGTCAGATTTCTCCAATTTGGCATCTATCACCCAGACTTTGCTAGTGCCATCTGTAAGTTAGTAAAGTCAGGAAATGATAAAAACCTGGTCAAAATTGCTCAGAATGAAGTGAAATTTAAACTACAGCCTATTTAACAGACCTAGAATAAGATGCAAAAGAAAAATCATAGAAATATATCATAGATTTCTAATCATCCCGGGGTGGGGCGAATAGGACAGTGACATCTTGGGGGCACCCGGGGGCAGAATGCCCACCGTTTGGGACTCTGTTTTGGCACCAATCCACTTGGTATGGGTCAAAAACTTCTTGTGGGGTGTTGTAAACAAATTTTGTGGAATATTGTGGCCAAAAATTGGGTTTTGGGTCCGGATTCGTGCTTCCAATAATCACCCAATAACCTCCCTTTCGAATGAGAGATTAAGGATGTAAAAGGAAAAAATTGCAAGTAGGTATGTAAATTGGCAGCACTTCATTGCTCAAGTGCTCCTTCTCTGTATATATCCTTTGGGTGAGAAAACTCACCAATTTATAGACCTAGGGTCTCTTTGTTTGGAATGCGCATGTGAGGGTGCCACTTGAGTTAATTGTCCTATTTTAAGAGAAAAGATAATTTCCTAATTTAGAATCTCCTTGCATGAGGTCTCTAAAATAAAGACATGCATGACAAAAGTATCTCTTCTTGATTTAAAGCTATTCCTTATAATTGCATGGCCTGAAGCCTCAGTTAATTGGTGAACTTGTTGAGGTTTGACTTTTTACCAGTCAAACTTGCTATTCGCCTCACCTTGGGGCGAATGCTGATATTCATCCTTGGGTGGTATGAATGCCAGTTTGTATTCATCTCGAGGTGGGACGAGTAGAGAGCAAGGTGCCAAAAAGGTGCCAAATTGACCTCTGTGTAGACACCAAAATAGCACCAATTCGATTATGTGACAACAAGCGTTGATCACATTGACACAAACAGCCCCTAGGGCAACCCCCAGAGGTCAAACAGTGGTCCTAACCACTTCCAAAAGCAGTTTTAGAGGTCAGAGGTCAATTTTACACCTTTTTGGCACCTTTTTCTCTACTCGTCCCACCCAGGGATGAATTCAGATTGGTATTCTTCCCAACCAGGGATTACACAATTACTCCAGGGTGGGACGAATAGCAGGTTTTACTGGCAAAAAGTCAAACCTCGGCAACTCCGCCAGTTAACTAAGGCTTCAGGCCATGCAATTGTGAGGAATAGATTTTATTCAAGAAGAGATACTTTAGTCATGCATGTATTTATTTTAGAGACCTCATGCAAGGAGATTCTAAATTAGGGAACTAGCTTTTCTCTGAAAATAGGACAGTTAACTCAAGTGGCGCCCTCGCATGCGCAATTCAAACAAGGAGACCCTAAGGTCTATAAATTGGGGAGTTTTCCCACCCAAAATATATACAGAGAAGGAGCATTTGAGCAACGAAGTGCTGCCAATTTACCTACCTAACTATGATTTGTGCTTTACACCCTTAATCTCTCATTCGATAGGGAGGTTATCAGGTGACTATTGGAGGCGTGAATCCGGACCCAAAACCCAATTTTTGGCCACAACCACCCCCAAAATTTGTTGAAAACACCCCATAATCAGTTTTGGACCCATCCCAAGTGGATTGATGCTAAAAAAGTGTCCCAAATGGTGGGAGTCCTGCCCCCGAGCACTCCCCAAACTGTCACAGTCCTATTCGCCCCACCCCGAGATGATTACAAATTCTTATAGGCCTATTCGTACCACACTGGAGCGAATACAAATCTGTGAGGAATTTCTAGACTATTATTTTTGCAGTGGTCTTTTGATAATATTTTTATGCTTCTATCAAAATTTCAGGTCAATCAGAGGTCATTTGATAGTCATTTTATTATTTTCATGCATACACTGACAATAGGCCTTGGGAAATACATGTTTCATTCTGTCTGCAGGTGCTACTAATATTTTTTGTTTCTTTGAACATAGGTTTCCAACATAAAAGGAGTAGGAAAGAGCAAATAATCACATACGCAAGCGGTGGTGACATTTTGGTCCGCCCATCTTACATGTGGGCACGCGGAAGAAGGATTGTTCTCCATGGATGTTGTGACGAGAAACACATTTGACGCTCCTATCCCCTAAAAAGGAAGGAGACGTATTGTAACACAATTTACAAAGTGTATCAATAAAGAGATTACCATATTTTGTATTGCTTTTATCTTGTGTCAATTTGTATATGTTCTTTCTTGTTCTTTTATTGTGGCATATTCCTTTTTGTTTTCGTATCCTCGTGCTTTCAGTGGTGATCACGGTGGGACCTCTGTCCCTTGATTTTTAAGATTAAATTTCTGATTAAAGTTGCTTGTTCTTTTGATTATAGGTACCAAGTTTTCCAACACTGGACTATTTCAGAGCAGAAATTCAGAGACATCCGACTTGGGTAGAGAAGAGGTAGAGGTCTTAAACACCTTTTGTCAATTCTTTGCTTTATGTTCTCTGTTTATTTGCTTGCATAGGAGAGTTTGAATGCTTGCGTGCTTCATTTATGCAACTTAAAAGGAACCCCACACACCACGTGGTAACTAAAACAACAAGGCGTTGGTCATAAAACCCCAACCCTTGAGCAAGACCAAAGGTGGATTCCATTATCACTTTGGCTTGAGATATTGCATACATTACCCCGATCGTGACTATTGCTAGACGTAAATCCTGATGAAATCTGACCAAGTGTAGCGGGGATGATTCCCAGTGCATGAGGATAAGTCTTCTATGGTAGGTGTCATAAACAGAGCGATCCCCCTTCAGTATCGCCTATGTTCCACGTACCATCTGCTCTCACGTACCAATAGTTTCCCTCACGTAAGGGCGGGTATATAGAGAGGTTGGTATATCGGTCTGGAAATGGTATATCGAAGGGGCGACCATTTTTTGGGAGTCATAAGAGCCCTCATTTTTGCATTTAAATGTTCTTTCACAAAGCTTTCAAAACAACATCAAAACACACTAAAACCAGATTTTAGGGCACACTTTTAAATCTTTAAACGAGATAACCATTGCATTGATTGTGTGTTTCCTTTCTATTTAAGTGTAGCATAAAAAATCCTAAAAGAGATAAAAATCTACTCGTCTTTAGGAGCACATCACTATGGTGTTCACTCGTAGCCGAGCCCAATCATGGGCAAGCACTCCAGAAAGTGCACCAAGGGGGACAAGTCGCCTCCGATATAGTCTTGAGGACCTGGTCATCCCGCCTTGGTGGCCTGACACACAAGAGAGTCCACATCATGCCATAACAGAACAAGACTATAGAGGCACCTCTTTGAGGGGCACCCCTACTCAGCATAGGTCCTTCCAAGAAGAGAACCTACATGTAGCACTTAATGTAGACAGGAGACCTCCCTTAGAAGCCCGTTATGGGTGGCCTAGTGATGAAGTGCTAGAGCAACAGAGGGTCCAAATGGAGGGGCCATAGGATTTCGTCCTCCCTCCTCTACCTCGCATTGCTGTTAGAAACACTAGACAGTGTCCAGAGTATCAAGCTTTCCAGGCAGGGCAAGACAATTATGCCCGCACCTTTTATGCATATGAAAGAGAGGATGAGGAAGATTACCACGTTCCTCAAGAGCAGTACACAGCGTGGGAGCGATGTACCTCCGCACCTGCCATGTATCAAGATCACCCATCGAGGCTACAGCCTCAAGTTAATGCAGCCAACCTCGATAGAGGAAAGCAGCCCATAGAGGTCTCGGATCACCATGACCGAGGTAGACATATAGGAGAGGCATCTAGGCTTCCTAAACAAGAGACGGTGGAACAAAGTGACTTGGCGTTTGCCAAAAAGGCCACCCGCCAAGCGCAAATCATGCAGCTTAGGCAAGATCAAGAACAGTTAGAGCATCTTTGTCGGCTTAACAAAGAGCGCATTCAGCGTCAAACAGCCAAATTGCTGCATAACAATGTGCCTGCGAAGGTTCCAAACCCTCGCATGCACAAAGTAGATGTGTATGAGAGGCATAACCCTTTGGTACGAGAGAGGTCCATGCGACCTTATCAAGTATTGCCTCCGAGACCTCCTAGACCTGAGCGGGAGGCCACTCCCCGAAACAATGATGGGCACCCTCCACGGGCACCTACCCATGTGAATAGGTCTCGGCCAGCCACTCCTCAAGAAGCTTATGAGGAATATGAACAAGAAGAAGAGAGGGCTGAAACGCTCTATCAAGGCAGAGGGGGTGCTACCCAACTACTTCTCAATAGGCCTCAAGCTCCCCGCAACCCACAATGGGAGCAAACTAAGGAGGACGAAATTAAATCCTCTGATGCATATAAAGCATTGTTAGAGCACTTAGAGTCTATGGAGATCAAGACTTCTGGGCCCCAAAATCCCACTTTACGCCAACTCCGTAGTCATCCTGTGCATCCATCAGTGTCGGCACCTCCATACCCGGAACACTTTAAGCTGCCCCAATTGGCACTCTTTAGAGGGGAGGAGGATGCCCAAGAGCATGTGACTAGATTCCTGAGCCAGTGCTTTGGTATTCAGGATAATGATGCTTTGTTGTTGAGAACATTTATAACCACATTCGTAGGCCCTACCTCGGATTGGTTCACCCAATTACCGAAACATAGCATCAATAATTTGGATCAGCTAGTGGACGCGTTCCTCGAACGCTTCACCTTCAACACTAAGAAAAAGGCGTCATTGAGTGACCTAGCTAGCCTCAAGCAATATGAGGAAGAGACCATGGTGGCATACGGGAACCGGTGGAGGACGTTGCTTTTGAAGCTGCCTTACCTCCCTCCCATGTCAGATCTGACCCAAATGTTCTCGAAAAGTTGTTTGAGATCAATCTCCGTGCTATTGCAGCTACAACAATATGCCAATTTAGAGGAAGCTCTGGTGCAAGCCAGAGTCATTGAGGAGATTAAGATACAGGATGGCGAGATCGCCAAACCTAAGAAGAAAGAATGGACAAAGAACACTAAACCAGGGACCACGCAACCAAAACCTACTACGGTTAATCAAGTTGCCATCAATGTCCCTAAGCCTGCACAAGCAACACAACCTCAAAAGGCTAACTATCAGGTGGTGCCTCCCAACAACTATGAGAGAGAAAACCAAAGGCAGGAGCAAAATTAGCAGCGTCACCCTAGGCGACAATTTACTCCTTATACAGAGTCCAGGGACTCTTTGTTTGACCGCTTGTCAATGGTGAATTTGATCAACCTTCCAGAGATTCAAACTATAGATCCCAATGCACCGAAGCCTAAAGGGTATAGAGAAGACTTGTACCGTAGGTTCCACAGTGCATAAAGGACATGATCTTAATGCATGTCTGGAAGTTCAAAGGTTTGGTACAAGATCTCATTGACAACAAGACATTGGCGGTGGACAACCCCGTAGCGCCAAACAACCAACATATGGGAGTATTCAGAGACCCCTTGCCTGCCCACGAGGCACAAGAAAAACCCCTTCAAGTTAATGAGGTGCAACAGAATTGCCCTATGCAAGGATATGTGGGGATGATAAGCATAGTGACTAGGAACAAGAAGTACCCAGGAGCTGCTCCCACGGCAGCCACAAGAGAGGTTCCATCAACGTCACAAGCTCAACAACACCCTACGCAACTTCCCCGCCTAGACCAGTGGCCACGATTCGAACTAGACTTACCCAAAGTCTAAGGACCACGTCGGCTAGGCTCTCCATATACGAGCTAATTCAACAATCAACACCCCATCGGGAGGCTCTCATGGAGATTTTAAAAGCAATCGAGCTGCAGCCCCACGAAGCGAACTCTTTCAACAATTTTGTGGGGCATGTAAAACAATGTATAGAACCAGTCATCACCTTTAGAGAAGATGAATTGAAAATAGTGACTGGTGATGTGGCGGATCCACCCCTGCACGTTATCATGCGGGTCAACGGGATTTCGTATAAGAGAGTGTTGGTGGACACTGGCTCATCCAGTAATATCATCACTACAGCAGCTCTAAAGCATTTGAAGTTGCCAGCATCTCATATCGTGGCTTCCACTTACACACTGCGAGCATTCAACGATGCAATCTGCTCGATAGTTGGCACAATTGTCCTACCTATCCAAGTGGGACAAAAGACCATTCATACATTGTGCCATATCTTGGAAGGTGAGATGGCTTATAATATCCTGCTGGGCCGGCCTTGGATTAGGGACATGAAGTGTGTCCCTTCAATAGCTCATCAGTGCCTAAAGTATACATTTGAAGGACAGGTGCATGTAGTCCCGATGGACTTGGAGCCTTTCAAATACTGCAATACAGTGCAATTCATGCCACAATCGACCCTTCCATCAACACATTTGGATTTTTAGTTGAATCCATCTCAACAGGGTCCGATTTCGTAGGCATCTCCAGTGATTAATCCATCGAGTCCTCAGTCGGGTCCATCTTCTTCCGCCAGTCCTTCCATAATGATGCCACCTACGGTGGCCACATCCAAGGACAAGGGAAAGAAACCCTTAGAAGAAGAACCACCTCTAGTCTCAACCATCTCGATAGAAGAGATGCCTAGCAGAATGGAAGTCGAGATGCCTAGTTCACCCCACATGGAGTGGACTCAGGAAGGACTCCCATTCGCTTCCCCTCAACCACCAACGGTCACCGTTGAAATGGCCAAGCACGGGCCTGGGGGAGTATCTAGTGAGGAACATTATAGCAACGCCCACACTCGAGTCCATGCAAGACATGGGGAGGCCTCGACTCCCCATCGGCTCAGTGGTTCCTTTAGGCTACCCACCCAATCAGACAAACTTTGTTTATGGGGGCCTGGATAATGGCGTTGAGATTTGTATGCAAGAAGATGAAGACGAAGAGCCCTTTGTGGAGGATGTCAACTATCTATCCAACCCTGATTTTGCTTTAAGATATCTAGGCCAATGCAATTGGCATGGATATGGGTTGGGTAGGTATGAGCAAGGAGTGCGTGTTCTTTGCCAACCGAGATATCAAATGCCGTATGACAAGTCAGGAGTAGGGTTCAACCACCCCTTGCCCCTAGACATCTTGGTGGAAAACATGCAAGGCCTAGGGATAGGCAACAAGGATGGGTTGGCATCAGGTCCATATGCCAATCCTAACACAAACTATACATTGGGAGATTATCTCCCATTGCTAACAACCAACCTTGTTGACCATAACAACCCTTTCCCTTCGGCCGAACAAGGAGAAAATTCAAGGACTCACCCACAAGAGGGATATGGACAAGACCAAGAAGGGTCTTCAGAGGATGAGTCGAGTACGAGGTAGCCCCTTGGGATCCTTTTGAGTCTGATAGCAATCATTCGCAAGTATATCCCATGAATGATGATCAGGAAAGCTTCCCGACAATGTTCCCATTGGCTGCTCCATTTGAGCACATGCCACTTCAAGAGAATCAGGTCCCCCCATAGAGAGCGGAACAACCTCGATGGGACCACATCAATTTGCTCGAACAAGATGAGCCTCATGTGTCGCAAGCAGCTATTGGAGCTAACGAAGGCTTTTGGATCTCTGATAGTGATTCAGAAGATGAAACTGAGATGGCCTATCTCAACCACATGCGACAAATGCAACAACGATACCCTTTGGACATAGATGACATGTTTGAACACTTACACATAGGTCCAAGACATAGGTGGCACCTCAACCCGGTGCAGTTATAGCAATTACTGCACCCGCCACTCTAGGTACATAGAGAGCATCTTTCGCCTGGAGACCCTATCAAACCATCAGTGCCTAGGGTGGACCCTGTCTTCGTCTCCGTGCATAGGGCTGATCCATTTGTGCCAGTGCCCATAGAGCCAGATCCGGAGCACACAGATTGTCTAGGATGTCCGAGTTATAACACCCACGGTAATGGAGACCACAATCATTTCATCAACATGATCTCCATTGACCTAACCACCCCCATCCATGATCCAACCGACCCGACATGGTCATTGTATCTAGATCTAGATGCTATCGACTGGGATCATGCTGACACACCACCATCCCCATCAGAGTACTGGCCTTGCGGAGGAATGTTCCATTTCACCCCAGGATAGACTCAGGATGTCTTCCATGCTGAAGAGGAACCTGATGTTCCAAACGATGATCTAAATTCAGCAAACGATATCCATTTGATCCCAACTCCACACCAGTTGGAGGACGGGTCCCACATGTCGGTCGAGGAGATGACTGACGTAGACATCGGCTCAGATCCAATGAATTTGCAAATCATCAAGTTGGGGGTAAGTTTATCCCCCGAAGAGCAAGCCGACTACATTGCCCTTCTCAAAGAGAAGAAGGAGGTTTTTGCATGGTCATACAAGGACATGCCGGGACTAGACCCACAGCTAGTCACGCATAATCTAACGCTTGATCCGACAATCAAGCCAGTAAAGCAAAAACTACGTAAGATGCACCCAACAGTGGCCTTAATGGTCAAAGATGAGTTACAAAAGTTGTTGGATGCACAGTTTGTCATCTGCATGGATTATCCACCATGGTTGTCTAACATGGTTCCCGTCAAGAAGCCCGATGGGAGGATTCGCATATGCACCGATTTTTGAGATCTAAACAAAGCGAGTCCTAAGGATGATTTTCCCTTGTCGAGCATCGACGCATTGGTAGACGCTACAGCGGGCCACGAAATGCTTTCCCTCATGGATGGTTTCTCAGGATACAATCAAATTCGTATCAATCCCGAGGACCAACTAAAAATGGCATTCACAATGCCTTGGGGGACATTTTGCTATAAGGTCATGCCTTTTGGCCTTAAAAATGTCGGTGCCACCTACCAACGTGCCATGACGTACATCTTCCATGATTACATGCACAAAACTTTGGAGGATTACATGGATGATTTGTTGGCCAAATATCTTTTGCGCCCAGATCATCTCGATGACTTAAGCAAGATCCTCGATCGCCTCATGGAGCATAAGGTCAGACTAAACCCCAAGAAGTGCGTCTTTGGCATCACATCTGGAAAGCTCTTGGGTTACATAGTCTCTAAACGAGGAATCGAGGTAGACCCACACAAAGTCAAGGTAATCCTTGAAATGCTTCCCCCAACTACCATCAAGCAGCTCAGGAGTCTGCAGGGAAAGGTCGCATCGATCAAGCGCTTCATAGCACAGTTATCTGACAAGTGCCGACCCATGAATAAATTATTGCATAAGGGGGTCACATTTCATTGGGATGACGAGTGCCAGTCAGCCTTTGATGACATTAAACAATACTTGGCTTCATCGCCAGTATTGGCACCACCTAGACCAGGAGTGTCATTCTATTTATACATCTCAGCTATTGAGGTGGCACTGGGTGCCATGCTATCCTAGAAAAATGAACTTCACAAAGAACAAGCTACATACTATCTTAGCCGCACCCTGGTCAGTTATGAACTTAACTATGCATACGTTGAGAAGCTCTGCTTGGCAGTGGTGTTTGCTACCAAAAGTCTATGCCACTACATGCTCAATAATACGACGTATGTTGTGTCTAAGGAGAATCCATTGTGATACATGATGAGTCATACTTATCATAGTAGCCACACGGCGAAATGGATCATGTTGTTGACGGAGTTTGACATAGAGTTCATTGGATAGAAATCCATAAAAGGTCAAGTCATCGCCGATCAACTGGCAGAGGCTCCTCTTGAAGACGATCAGCCTCTGACCATAGAATTATCGGATGATGGGGTTTTTCATGTTTCAGAATCGCCAGATTCTGATGAGCCTGAGTCACAGGCTGACATGACCCTATTCTTTGATGGTTCTAAATGTGAGCAAGGAGGTGGCATGGGAATTGTATTCTTCACTCCACAAGGGGCTCCAATGCCTCTGTCATTTAAATTAGACTTCCCATGCACCAACAACAATGCAGAATACGAAGCCTTGCTCATAGGTCTTCAGACAACAATCACCATGAACATTAAACATTTAAACATCTTTGGTGATTCGTTGTTGATTGTCAATCAAGTCAAGGGGATATTCCAATGTAAATGTCCAGTTCTGCAGGCCTACAAAGCCCTTGTGGACAAATTCCTAGCACAACTTGAATGGTATGACATCGAGGCACTCCCTCGATCATCGAATCATTTTGCGGATACTATGGCCTCCTTGGGGTCATTAATCCCGCAAGACCCTTCTGGTGAAATGACAACCATTCAGGTTAAAACATTATCGCAATCCATGATGGAGCGTGCAAGCTCTGACCTAACGCCAGGAATCCACCTGATCCAGATTGAACCATCTCCAGATAAGTTCTCTCGAATCCATGATTGTCTGACTCGAGCCAACTGGGGGTCCTTGTTCTCCCCGACCCCTCTTAATAGCAACACAACGCTATTTTTACAAGTTCTTTCCCACTCAGCTTTTGCTAGGGATGGACTTCAAGAGGGATTGGTCATTCATACTATCGAGGTTTTTGATTAGCAAGATTGGTACACACCCATTAGGGATTACCTCAAGCTAGGTAACCTCCCACTTGGATTGACACAAGCCATAAAAAGATCATTCAAATAGAAAGTGGCAAAGCATGTCTTGTTAGGAGACATTTTGTATCGTCGGAGCTATGAAGGAATCCTCCTCCATTGCTTGGACCAGCAAGAGTCCGCTTGGGCGATCACCCAAGCACACGATGGTACATGTGGTGGCCACTTCAGCGGTATGGCCATCGCAAAGTGCATTCTTTGCATGGGCTATTATTGGCCATCTTTAGAGCGAGATTGTTGCGCATATGTGAAGAAGTGCGTGAAGTGTCAACACCATGCTAATTTGACACACGTACCTTCTCAGGCCTTGCAACCGATCCAATCGGCTTGGCCTTTTTCACAGTGGGGCTTTGACCTAATCGAAAAGATCTCCCCTACGTCGTCTGGTCATCACACGTTCATCATAATGGCCACAGAGTATTTTACCAAGTGGGTGGAAGCAATTCCGCTAACCTCTATGACTGGATCCCGCATTGTAGAGTTTATTTTGCATAACATCATATGTCATTTTGGTATTCCATCCAAGATCCTGTCAGATAATGGGACGTCATTCAAGAACAAATATGTGCATGCTTTGACCACAAAGTACAAAATTTAGCATAGTTTTTCAACACCCTATTATCCGTAGGCAAATGGGCAAGCAGAGGCGTCAAACAAAATGCTAGTCACCATCCTCAAAAAGATAGTCATAGACAATCATAAGGATTGGCACATTCAGATCCCGCTTGCCCTATGGGCTTATCGCACTAGCATCCGGATGCCCACTGGGGCAACTCCATTTTCGCTGGTGTATGGCTCCGAGGTAGTCATGCCTCTTGAGTTGGAAATCCCTTCCCTACGCATTTCAATGCAAGAGTTCATCGATGATGACACTGTGCGGTAGGCCCGGTTAGACCAACTGACGTTGCTCGATGAACGACGCGTTAATGCTCTCGAGCATTTGCGTATCTATCAAGAGCGACTTAAGAAAGCATACAACATGAAGGTCCACCTAAGGGAATTTTAGGTTGGTGACTTGGTCTTAAAAGAGAACCAACAGAATTCTAATTTGCCATCCCATCTAAGGGACAAGTTCATGGCAAACTGGTTAGGTCCTTATGTCATTGACAGTAGAATAGGACCTGGAACATACCGGCTTGCCTCTCTTGAAGGAATCAAGGAAACAGAACCCTTGAACATCAGTCATTTGAGGCCATTCCACATCTAGAGAGCCATAGTCCAACCAAAAGCTCCAAGGATTCCCACAATCGCTTGGTCAACCCAAAATCCCCAAAGGGCAAAACCCAAAAAACCCAACCCAAATCCCATCACTTGGTCAACCCTAAATGCCCCAAAGGTATCTATAAACCCTTTGGTCAACCCAAAAGCTCCAAGGATTCCCACAATCGCTTGGTCAACCCTAAATGCCCCAAAGGTATCTATAAACCCTTTGGTCAAGCCAAAAGCTCCAAGGATTCTCATAATCGCTTGGTCAACCCAAAAATGCTCCAAAGGTATCCATAAACCCTTTGGTCAACACCAAAAGCTCCAAGCGTTACCATAACTGCTTGGTCAAAATAAATATTCAAAAACAAACAAAAATAATAAAATCATCAAAAATAACAAAAATATTGCATTTCAATTCCATGCATACTCATAAAAATCAAAAATCACAAAAATATTGCATTTCACTTCCATGCATACTCATAAAAATCAAAATACAAAAATATAGGTTGCATTAGGCATCGCATCCATACATTGCATATTTACTAGGTCATACAAGTCAACAGCACCATAGACTGTCATTACTTGGCAATTCCATCATTTTCCACATCAAATCCATTTTCATAAACGCATACATCTAGAATAACACCATCACCATTTTTAGCATAGTCAGTTGTCTCCTAATGTATATAGGGTTTTCGTCATTCAGATGTCTTTAAATTTCTAGCCAAAAACTGTACACAGTTAAACAGATTTTACACGGGAAAGTTTTACTTGGATCACGCCTTGTTACGTAGCATCCCAACACAAATTAAAACACATAAAATAATTCCTAAGTTGTGTGAATGCAAGAGAAACCTACAAAGCAGTCTAGGGTACCATAGGTGAAAGATTAGCCTATTCATCCCCCGTGCGAATGGTTCCAGAATGCTAAGAATTGACAAAAGGACGAGCTCTTCCCCATCCATTCCCCATCATAAATAGTGGTTTTCACCACTCCCACAAATCCCAATCATAGTTGGTCCCCAAAGTTGTAAGGATTCATACTACACGTCCCTGCCAAGGATGGGTAGTCATCCCCAAGACCTAAAAGGATCAACGCCATTCAAAAACAAAATTCCAACAAACCATCATCACAACCATCTCCACTCACCTTTGGTCTCAAAGTTGTAAGGATTCGTACTACACGTCCCTGACCAGGATGGGTAGTCATCCCCAAGGCCTAAAAGATCAATGCCCTTACTTCATAATCTCCATCATCCCCTTGGTTCCCAAAGTCGTAAGGATTCATACTACACGTCCCTGAACAGGATGGGTAGTCATCCCCAAGGCCAACAGGATCAAGGCCATTCACAAGCTCAACCTTACAAAGCTCAAAATACAAAATCAAATAACAGTGGTTATCACCACTATTCAAAATCCTTGCTCAAAAAGAAAAACAAAGAGAAAAATAAATAGTGATTTTCATCACTATAAAGACGAGCAAGTATCCCAAACCATTGAGCAAACACATACCCTGAACTTGAATCCCTGGAATTCTCAGCATTCGAAAAACCATCTAGGTGATCCTCATTACAGGTTTGGTGGATAGCCTACCTGGCAATGGTGGTATCCTAACCGCATGATGATATGTCTGTCACATTAGCTTTGCATGTGCGTAGACCAATGTTTGCATGTGGATGAGCTAGCTTATGGTACCTTAGATTGTCCCATGGATTAATCTTACTAAATACAACAATGGAGTTAGTGGAGCTAATTAGGTGATCCTCAGTACAGGTTTGGTTGATAGCCTATCTAGCACCGGCGGTATCCTCGACAAATACCACATAAACGAACTCAATTGCACACACAGGGATGTGAAATAACTTGGTTAAATTCAAGTCGGATTTATACCTTGTTCAAAAGTCTTGCGAGATAAATGTACAGTCTTGGCTAGTTAGTTAAAATATCTGAATCTCAGAAAAGCTTAACTACATTTTAAAACAACTGTCACATTTCATTCCGTACATCACCATCAGAAAATATGCAAAATACAAAAACAAAGTTTTCACATGCAAAGTCATTCCACAAAGTCATCCCATTAGTACAACAAGTCACCAAATCTTGCACAGTCTATGGTGCATCGACAAGTCATCAACAACTCATTTCATTCATTCCATATGCATACATCATACAAATTAGAAACATCGCATTCATAATCGCATATGCATACATCATCATATGTAATAACATGTACATAAAAACAAACCATGAAAAATGTATAAACACAAAAAGAGTCATCTGTATATATATCATCAAAAAAATGCACAAAAATGCACCAAAAACAAGCCCTAAAAGTGTCCGATGAGAGTGCTTTTGCACTTGACATTTCGGGCATGCAAAACAGATGTCGGGGTCACAAATCCTCACTATCCTACTCCCTAAGAAGGCTACCATAGCCGGACCACTCCACGGGAAGACGGATTTTTGAGAATTTCATCCCCAAACGGCGTCACCAAAACGGGTCAAAACCCATCCAAAAATAGCAATAACATTGCCGAACGAAGGCGCTTTTGCGCCTGACATTCTTGGCATCCAAAATAGACGTTGGGGTTACAAATTGTCACTATCCTACTCCCTAAGAAGGCTACCATAGCCGGACCGCTCCACGGGAGGACGAATTTTTGCCAATTTCAGCTCCAAAATGCATCACAAAAAGGGTTAAAACCCACCAAAAATAGGTCAGAATGTTCGAAAACTGCTTTCGCATTCAATGGTAAACAACTGAAGGCACCCTTACCTAAGTCATCTTGGGTCAAGCGACTCGTCGCTTTTCTCATGTCGGTCATTCCCTCATCGATTCGTCGCTTGAGGGGGTAGTCACACTTAGTCGCCAATCAACAACAATATACCCAATCATGGAAATGACACGCATTCAAAGGATCATTGACAAAGACAATCAGCCCCTCGCTTGGGGCAGCAAACAAGCAATTATCACAAGCTGATCAAACACTTGGCATTCATGAATCATGAACTCAAGGTTCCCACAGACAAAAGGTTGCGCCCTTTGCCTATTCATGACTGATCAATGTCCAAGCTCAAGTAACACCTCACCGAACAAGGTTAACACTTGATTTAAGTTCCTTAGCTCGTCAGAAGCAAGGATTCAAGAATGCGTGCCCTTTCCATACTTGGGGCATCAAGAGTTGGTTAGGTTACTGAGAAACCCTAATCATTAGTGCTTTGGTTATCTATTTTTGCTCGACGTTGTGCCTTGCACAATGCTTCCCAAAAAGGGGCATCTGTAGACACCAAAACAGCACCAATCCGATTATGTGACAACAAGCGCTGATCGCATTGACACACACAGCCCCTAGGGCAGCCCCCAGAGGTTAAAAAGTGGTCCTAACCACTTCCAAAAGCAGTTTTAGAGGTCAGAGGTCAATTTGGCACCTTTTTGGCACCTTTTTCTCTGCTCGTCCCACCCAGGGACGAATACAAACTGGCATTCGTCCCACCCAGGGACGAATACTAGCAATCGCCCCAGGGTGAGGCGAATAGCAAGTTTGATTGGCAAAAAGTCAAACCTCGGTAACTCCGCTAGTTAACTGAGGCTTCAGGCCATGCAATTGCGAGGAATAGCTTTTATTCAAGAAGAGAGACTTCAGTGATGCGTGTCTTTATTTTAGAGACCTCATGCAAGGAGATTCTAAATCAGGGAGTTAGCTTTTCTCTGAAAATAGGACAGTTAACTCAAGTGGCACCCTCGCATGCACAATTCAAACAAGGAGACCCTAAGGTCTATAAATTGGTGAGTTTTCTCACCCAAAAGATATACAGAGAAGGAGCATTTGAGCAACGAAGTGCTGCCAATTTACATACCTACTTGCGATTTGTGCTTTTACATCCTTAATCTCTCATTCGAAAGGGAGGTTATTGGGTGACTATTGGAAGCACGAATCCGGACCCAAAACCCAATTTTTGGCCACAACTATCCACAAAATTTGTCGACAACACCCCATAATCAGTTTTGGACCCATCCCAAGTGGATTGGTGCCGAAATAGTGTCCCAAACGGTGGGCGTCCTGCCCTCGGGCGCTCCCCAAACTATCACAGTCCTATTCGCCCCACCCCAGGATGATTAGAAATATGTGATAGATTTCTATGGTTTTTCTTTTGCATTTGATTCTAGATATGTTAAATAGGTTACAGTTCAAATTTCATTTCATTCTGAGCAATTTTGACCAGGTTTTTGTTATTTCCCGCCTTCACTAACTTGCAGATGGCACCATCAAAATATGGGTCCTAGAGGCAAAATTGGAGAAATCTGACCATCTGGGTCTTCCCAAAACACCCCCAATTAGCTAACCCCAACTTTGCAGGTCTTTTGGAGCTTCCTAAGCAGGACATTGAAGAGGGTGCTTTCTGACAAATTCTTGTAGGCCTATTCGTCCCACCCTAGAGCGAATACAAATCTGTGAGGAATTTCTAGACTGTTCTTTTTGCAGTGGTCTTCTGATAATATTTTTATGCTTCTGTCAAAATTTTAGGTCAATCAGAGGTCATTTGATAGTCGTTTTATTATTTTCATGCATACACTGACAGTAGGCCTTGGGAAATACATGTTTCATTCTGTCTGCAGGTGCTACTAATATTTTCTGTTTCTTTGAACGCAGGTTTCTGATAGTAGAGGAGCAGGAAAGAGCAAATAATCACATACACAAGCGGCGGCGATGTTTTGGTCCGCCCATCTTACATGTGGGCACGCGGAAGAAGGATTGTTATCCATGGATGTTGTGACGAGAAACATATTTGACGCTCCTATCCCCTAAAAAGGAAGGAGACGTATTGTAACACAATTTACAAAGCGTATCAATAAAGAGATTACCATATTTCATATTGCTTTTATCTTGTGTCAATTTGTATATGTTCTTTCTTGTTCTTTTCTTGTGGCATATTCCTTTTTGTTTTCGTATCCTCGTGCTTTCTCTCTGACCTCCAAAAAAGCTTTTGGAAGTGGTTAGGACCACTGTTTAACCTCTAGGTGTTGCCCTAGGGGTTGTGTGTGTCAATGCGATCAGCGCTCGTTGTCACATAATCGGATTGGTGCTGTTTTGGTGTCTACACAAATCTAACATAATATATGGTTTTCTATCCTATTGCAAGTACCCTCAAGGTAGAACATAACCTTCCTCAGCCCTGCAAAGCAATTCAAGCTAGCAGAAAAATGATTTTAAGGCTCCTAAACCTAATTTTTCCTCCAACCTACAAATCAAAAACCAATTCACAGGTTGAATAACATGCGCTTATACTGAGAGGGGGGGTGAACAGTATATGATAAAACTTTTTTACATTTTAATCCAAGTAGTAGCATCAACATCAATAAAGCAGTAAACATTACACAAATCAACATTAAAATTTTCACTTTGAAATATGTTTCCCTCCAAAACCCAACCTTAGGGTTTATAAATTTTTTAATTAATTGACCTTTGTAAGCCCAATAATATTATAATTAAAATTATAATAATTTATTTGGGTTTTCACTAACTTGGTTAAATATTATAATATTATATCCTTCCATTGCTTCGGATACATTTTATTCCAAAGGAGAAATGAAACCACTTTTTGACCCATTATTTTGGGTGTAAAATATAAATATTTTAACCCATTATAACTTGCATTAAAATTTGCACTTGAATTGGATAAGAGCTATCAACTGTATCTTAACATCAATGACAACTAAAATAGCTCAAAATGTCCAACGCAGGTCACCTTGTGAATTATGTCACACTACTCTATAAAACCCTAACATAACATGTTCTCAAAAAGGGAAACTTTATAACACTTATTAGGCATCTCAGTAGTTAGGTATTTCCCTCAGAATTTGTTGTTTCTATATTTCTTGTTGCATAAGCAATTTTACATTCAAAATGCATTGTGCTATTTAGTATTGTTGTTCATTTTTGAAACAATAATTAGGTCTAATAGAGTGGTAAAAAATCCTTCTATTTTTTTAGAGTTGTTCACTGTCCTTTTATTCAAAAATTGCATTCCTATTTTTGCTTTGTCATTTACAATCATCAAACTAGTTCTTCAATCATCAAAATAGTTCTTCAATCCTTATTTTTAGGTTACATTTCATTCCTTTATGTATGTTTGATAGGCACTCCCAATTCCTTTCCAAAAATTGCATTTAGATCATAATTTTTTAATTTCTTTTATGTTTCAAAAGCACTTCAATTTCATTTCTCAAAAATTACATTTAGAAGAGGTTTTTAAAATCCCTTGTGTCAAAGATTTAAATTCCTTTTCACACATCAATTTCAATCTCTTTTTGTAAATAATTTCCAATTTCTTTTTTTTTGCAAAATCAAATTTCCCATATCTTTCACAAATCCCCTGGGTAACTTGCATATTTATTTTCATGTCATTAGATTAGGGTTTCAAATTTATTTCAAATCATTTAGATTAGAAATTTTCCATATCTTTCACAAATCCCCTGGGTAACTTGCATATTTCTTTTCATGTCATTAGATTAGGATTTCAAATTTATTTCAAGTAATTTAGATTAGAAATTTCATATCTCTTTCACAAATCCCCTGGGTAAATTGCATATTTATTTTCATGTTATTATATTAGGGTTTCAAATTTCTTTCAAATCATTTATATTAAAAATTTTCCATCTCTTTCACAAATACCCTAGGTAACTTACATATTTATTTTCATGTTATTAGATTAGGGTTTCAAATTTATTTCAAATAATTTATATTATAAATTTCCCATATCTTTCATAAATCCCCTAGGTAACTTGCACATTTATTTTCATGTCATTATATTAGGGTTTCAAATTTATTTCAAATAATTTAGATTAAAAAATTTACATCTCTTTAACAAATCCCCTAGGTAATTTGCATATTTCTTTTCATGTCATTAAATGTGGACTCCAATTTATTATTGCATCTTCTAACATATGATTTAAATTTATTTTTTGCACCATTAGTATTCAATACCTCATCTTCCACTTTGAGCATGTAAACACCCTCATCACAAATACCTCCACTACAACCTCCTTTGGAGCCACAATATGAACCCCTCACATCATAATATAAGGATGCTTTCCAAGTGCCACAACCACCATATTTCCAACAACCTTCCTTTTCATCCTTCGATTCTACATCACAACCACATTCCTACTTACAACAATTCTCATATCAAACACATCAACACACACTATCACCCTCATCTAGTGAGATCATTTTCACCAAGTCATCTCCTCAGGCTCCCACCATGGAAGCCCTAGTTCCCTCCTCTTAATCACCTCCACCTAAATTTCCTCTTCCTAGGATGTATGGTGTGTCACCTTCCATTCTACTTCCATATTTATCTGCACCCATATTTCAAATACATTCACTGCCTCCATTTCAAGCTCCAATTCCTAGTTTCTTACCTACCTACAATTCATGACCTATGTCTTATCCTACTAATACTCCAAGCTATCCAATTCCACATAGATTATTTTCTCATCATAATACTAGCCACATGTAAGTACCATATTTGTACATATTATATCACCCAACACTGACATCATTTGTATAGACACCACTTCTTCCACCGCAACCTCCTACTCCTACCTTATTTACAATACCTCTTGCTTGGGTCATCATCCCCATGATCCAAACATTACAATAGGATCATTTCTAGTAGATACCAACTTAGCAACCATAACTCCTACAACCACAATATTACCACCCCCAATAGATGCCTGTTCTACAATAGGGTGTTCCATTAGCTTCGTCATCCTATGATATCCAGTAGTCTCACTTATACGTACAATCACCATATGTTCCACAATCATATTGGGAGGAAAGAAAACTCCAATATCCTCCACATTCTCATGATCTACTTTCCCCTACACAATCCTCTACACCCTTAGCACTCGAGATTCAACTTCTACAAGATGAAGTTAAAATTTTCAACCTATGTACAATCGATTATGGGCCATAAAATCCCACATACAATGAGCTCTACAACGAGCCAATCCATCCATTAGTTCCTATTACTCCCCACCCTTATTGCTTTGAGATCCCAAATTTCAATAAGTACAAAGGGAAATAGGATCCCCAAAAACATGTTAGTAATTATCTCTCAAATTGCTATCATCTTCATAGTAGCAACCCCCTCATGTTACATACATTCTTCCTCTCGCTTGGGGGATAAGCCCTAGATTTGTAAAAAATGCTCCCATGCCATAACCTATATACCTTTGAGAAATTATCCAACTCATTCTTGGAAAAATTTTCCAGCAACATCAAGAAGAAAACTAACTTCTTATATATCTACACCCTACATCAAGGAGACAACAAATCTATTACTGAGTTTGTTGCTATATGGAGATTGGTTATACATGACCTCGCTCATGGCCTCTTATCCATCAAGTTGGTTATACTATTCTTAAATAGTTGTCAAAAGCACATCTCCACCTCTTTACAAATTTATCAAAGCCACACCTTTGAGTAAGCTATCACACAAGCTAAGATAATAGAGGACATCAAGGTACAATATAGAAAGATCAAGCTTAGACAAAAACCCTCTTATAATTCTAACTTTCGATTCAGCAAGTATATGCCAAATAATCCTATACTAGACCAAAATAAACCAACCAGGTGGTAGTAGCTTCTCCTACCTCTTCATCCATATCATGACCTCCACCTCCCCTATAGTTTTTATTTCATACTAGCGCACCCCTTGCACCCAGATGACACAACCTCATGGTATTCATCTGTAGTTTCTACAATAAAATTTAACCTCACTATTTGAGCTCTTCAATTATTGTATGATGCAGGCCATATTATCTTACCTGATATTATACCTATTACTCCCAATTGAGGATATATCGAGTAAGACTTTTGCACATACCATAAACAATGTGACCATGATATAGACTCTTATTGTTCCTTTTGTGGTCTTGTTTAGGAACTCATTGACTGAGGTACCATTCAAGTCTCAAATCCCATTATACCTCAAAATAGAAACTTGGGCATTTACCAAAATTTGTTACCCAAACATCGAGGGATAAATATCCAAGAACCTCAATCCAATCCCCAAGTACAATCTAGACAAGTTAACAATACCCAATAATATCTATTGTCATGTGGTGTTGTTGGCATGATAAACCTTACCACTAAGGTCTAACACTATCTTTCCCACCAGAATGCACTAGTGGTTACACCCCCAAAACCATTCACTTCTCCAAAACCTACTCCAATAGCACAAGCTTCACCACACCTCCCATAAAATATTATTACCATTTGTGGTAGTATTACACATCAGTTACACAATATCATAGCCAGGATATCCATATTTGATCTCTTAAAACAATCTCAATCCCATCGTGAAGTGTCGAATGATATCTTTTGATCCGTCGATCTTGAAATACATGATACAAGTACATTTGTTAATTTCATAGGAAACATACCCCATTGCCTCCAACCCTATATTAGTTTCCATGAACATGAGATAATAGAACTCATATGGGAAGGAGCATATCCCCCTATTCACATTTAGAAAATCATCAATGACATCACGTACAAGCATGTTCTTGTTGATGCTAGCTCTTCCATAAGCATCATCTCTACAATTGCTCTACATCATTTGTACATCCCACCAACTTGTTTCACCACACCATCACTCAACCTTAAAGCATTTTATGGTTCCATGTGATCCACATTAGGATCTATTATTCTACCCATTCATGCAATTTTATAAACCATGTCCATCCTTTTTCATGTTATTTAGGGTGAGATGCAGTACAATATCCTGCTCAAATTCCCATAGATTAGGGACATGTAGTTTCTCCCTTCTACTTTACACCACTATATTAAGTATGTGTATGATGGTATCATCCATTTTTTTAATACCAATGGGGATCCCATCAAATTTTACAACATTGTAGACCTTCCACAAGGATCCTCATCATCCTCCACTCACAAAATCCCCATCCATTATGCTCACTCATCAGGAGAACCTATATCTCCTACCATACCAATATCTTCCCCACAAAAATAATCATCTAGAATTATGCTTAGTTCTACTACCATTCCTTTCTCACCACCTTCCTCATGGTCTCCCCCTCCCTCTCAATCGTCTTATTCCACAAATCCTCTTCCTGTGCTTCCATAATTTTTTCCACCATCATCATTACTGCCTATCCCATATCACCCATATTCATCCACTGAACCTCCTCTCCTTCCCACTCCACAAATTATACCACTAACTTTTCATCCATGACCATGATCTTTTACATATTCACGTAGCTTGACACCCATGCTTTGTACCCCATCCATGCAGTTCTTGCACGTGAAACACTCCATTCCATCTATCGTAGTTGAATTCCACAATTGGTAATAATGATATTCCCACTTAGATTATGAATTCATCCATTATTATCCTCCCATAATTCATGATTCTTAGTTGGCATCATCCCCTTTGGGTTCTAATTCACCACCTCATTCCCCAACACATGCCACACCTTGTGTCAATTTTTATGAAAAAATCTAGATCCGATGAGTACAATATTAAGGATGTTCATATGTGATCCTAGATGATCCAATACACATGGTATTTTTGTTATCCTTTAGCTTTGATCTTTACCATAGGTACTTTTATGTGACTAGGTACCCTCAAGAACTATACCAACTTTGCTTATGCTAGCCTTGAATCCTCGCTCCCGATCGCTATACCTCCACCACCACAATCTAGTTTTTGTGGTACTCTAGACCAAATGTCAAACCCCCAATTCACCATATGTTACCTTAAACATTTCCATTGAAATAAATATGGAATAGGATGCTATGAAAAAGGATTACAAAAACCTATCAACCCCCATGTTCAACTACCAAAATATAAGTTTTGTCTAGGCTATCACCCATGTATCGTACACACACTTGAGGATGAGATTCAAGACCTTTCTTTGCATCCCATTCCAACATCCAAACACACATTGGATATCTACATTGACATGGATATCTTGTATGAGATAATATCTCTCCATTCCATAGTTACCATTCTATGCACTTTCTTCCAAGAAATGTCTCTAAATAATACAAATTTTTCTTATTGTATCAATGCATTGGTTGATCAATTTGCTACCATATCTCTCATGTATCCTCCTCCAAAGTAGCCCATTTCACCTCCTTCTTCACCACCTCCTCATTTGGCCACACCACTACCTATACACTAACAAATTCATTGATCCATCAAACAATGTTATTATCCATGAATGGTCTTATGCCCACCACTAAACCTCCCATGACGATCCAATGTCTTTCAATTTTTATCATTAGATTCATCATCTTCCATGACCTCTACATATTTCTTCAACATGGTTGACATGTATTTATTCTCCACACTTTGATATTCATATCTCGAACATTGTAACAACACACCCAATCCTAATTTCATTGATTTCACCCATATTTCACCAACACCTTCATCACAAGACTTTTTGCTATCACCTTCTATCTTGCATCTAGTAAACATGCCTTCACAATCCACCCCACCTCACATTCCATGGGTCCATCACATTGATGTATATCTAAATGATGAGTTTTAATTACTAGAGGCTATCGATGACCTCCACCTTATCCCAATTCTAAAATATCTCCAATATGGCTCTCACATGCTCGTAGAAAAAACCATTGATGTCGACATTGATGATGATCCCATAAATCCACACATTGTCAAACTCATTGCTAGCATCTCTCTCTAGAATAGTGTATCATATTTACCATATTTCTCAAGGAATATATTAGAGTATTCACATGGTCCTACAAAGACATGCCTAGACTCGATCCTTCTCTAGTAGTGCACAACCTTACTCTCAAAAAAGATGCCAAACCTATAATGTAGAAATTATGACGCATGCATCCTACATTTGCGTTACTAGTAAAATTTGAGCTCTAAAAGCTCCTCGACATAGATTTCATTAAACCTATTGATTAACCTAAATGGGTCTCCAACATGGTACCTATACCTAATTCCTTAAGCGAGGTTCACGTATGCATTGACTTTCATGACTTGAACAAAGCTTGTCCTCAGAACAATTTTTTCCTACCACACATCAACTCACTCATTTATTCCATCGTGGGCCATGAAATAATATCTCTCATGGATGGATTGTTTGGCTACAATCAAATAAAAATCAACCCCATTGACCAACACAAGACTTCCTTTACAACACCCTAGGGGACCTTTTTCTTTAAAGCCATGCCTTTTGGCCTTAAAAATATTGGGGTAACCTATCAATACACAATGTCTTAGATTTTACATGATTACATTCAAAAAATAATGGAATACTACATTGATGATCATATCGTAAAATCAAAAGAGCATTCATAACACCTTGTTTATCTACATAAAATTGTCAATCACCTTTTGGAATACAACGTTCACCTTAACCCAAATAAATGTGTCTTTGGTTTCACTTCAGGAAAAATCATAGGGTCCATCATCTATCAGTGAGGCATTGAAGTGGATCCTAACAAAGTTAGAGCCATCCTCGAGATACCTCCACCCATAAACCTCAAATAATTATGTAGTTTGCAAGGCAAAATTCAATCCATATGCCATTTTATCATACACAAATTTTATATAAATGCAAGTCATTTAATCACCTCTTGCAAAAGGGTGTCACCTTCAAATGGGATGAAAAATATTAAAAATTCTTTGATTCAATCAAGGCCTACCTTACCTCTTCACTAATTTTATCTCTTGCACATCCATAGAGTCCATTAACCCCATACATTTCCACTATGAACTTTTCACTTGGCACACTCTTAGCCTAAAATAATGAGCTCAATCATGAGCAAGCTATATACTACATCATTCGTATGCTATTTAGCTATGAAACCCACTATGTATTCATGTAAGAGCTATGCTTGAATGTAGTCTTTGCCACTCGAAAACTACATTATTACATGCTTAATAACACTATATTTGTCATTACTCATCTCAATACACTTTGATACATGATGAACAAGAGTTATCATAACTCTCATATTGCTAAATAGATCATGCTCCTTACTAAATTTGATCTAGAATTTATTTTACAAATATCCATTATATTGTAGGTCATCACAAACCAACTCATTGAGGCCCCATTACCCGATAATCATCTTCTCCTCATCCAACTCCCTGATGATTCCATATTCAATAATATTGAACCTAAAGAGTATGTTGAACAAGAGATAACTATTGAATTAACACTTTTATTTGATGATTACCATTGCACACATGCTGGGGTGCATGCATTATAATTTTCACACCAGATGGAGAGCCTCTCCCATTTTCATTCAAACTAGGATTCCCCTACACAAACAATAATATGGAATACAATGCTATCATTCTTGGACTAAAGTAGGTGCATTCGATGCACATTCAATGCCTTCACATTGTTGGAGATTCCCTCCTTATAATAAATCAAGTCCATGAGATATGGTAATGCCACTGTCCCATTCTCCAACAATATAAACAAATCACTCAACAACTCCTCATCCAATTCAAGTGGTATGCTATCAAAGTTACCCTATGATCCTCCAATCATTTTTTGATATAATGGATTCCTTAGGATCATTAATACTTTAAAATACCTTCTCAAAAATAACACGTGTCCATTCATACACTTACACATACATCCATCTCATCTTCACCCCCTACAAACGATGATGGCATTCATGTTGTCAACATCAAGCTACATGATCCTTGGTTTTCACAAATAAAGGATTATATCAAATTAGGTTTCCTACCTTGCAATCTACTACATGCTTAATTCTAAGCATTCAAATAATATTCCATTCTCTACATATTTCTAGAGGACATATTGTATGATCGTAGTTATTATGGCATCCTTTTGTGTTACCTCAAACTACATGAATCACAATGGGTAGTACAAAAAACCCATGATGGTACATGTGGTGGCCACTTCAGTGGCATAACTATCACAAAATGCATCCTATGTATGGGCTACTACTAGCCCAAAATGGAGCATGATTGTTGTGAATATATCAAGTGATTTATCAAATGCTAGCAACATGCTAACATCACACACCTTCCTTCACATGCTCTCCAACAAATTCAATCCATGTGGCCTTTCTCAAAATGGGACATAGACCTCATGGAAAATATCATACCTAATTCATAAAGAAATTACAAATTCATCATCACTGCAATAGAGTACTTCACAAAGTGGTTCAAAGCCATCCCACTTTTCCAAACCACAAAAGCCAAAATCATGATCTTTATCACTGATCACATCATATATCACTTTGGAATTCCTTTCCAAATCATATTTGACAATGGTACACCCTTAAAAAAAAACTTTTCATGCCATCTACACCAAATTTAATATCCACCATAGCTTCTTTACCGCATACTACCCATAGGGTAACGGTCAGGCCAAGGTCACAAAATAACCATTTTCTCTATTCTTCATAAAATACTTGTGGAATCCCACCATGATTGGCATAATTAGATGCCTCTTTCCTTGTGGTCCTATCATACAAGGATCCATACTCCCACTAGGGTAATCCCCTTCTCATTGGTCTATGGTGCTAAAGCTATTATGCCTATTGAGCTTGATATACCTTCATTACAAGTCTCCATGAAAGAATTCATCAATGATGAAACTAGTTGTCAAGCTCATCTTGAATAATTAATGCTCTTGGACAAGTGTCACATCCATGCCATTGAGCACACATATGTCTACCAAGACATCCTTCATCGTGCCTACAAGATTAAGGTACATCAATGAAAATTTCAAATTGGTGGCCTGATTCTCAAGGAAAACCAATAGAGTACAAGCCAAACCCATTCACAATGCAACATGTTCACTCCTAAATTGTTAGGTCCATATATTGTTACACAAAAATATAGTTTTGGTACATATCAATTTCCAAATATATAAGAATTCGTCGAACCCAATATTATAAACATCATTCACCTTCACACATTCAATGCCTAGATCACCTAGGTATGCATCAACATATATTGTACATAGTATCATTACAACATGGTCCTCATTCACATCATCCACAATCTACATTGTACTATAAACATAGTTTTCACATTATTTTATGCAACAAAAATATTTGTACTTTTTTGTCATTTATATGTTATGGGTATTTTTATTTTTGTGGGTCCTTTAGTGCCAACAATGACATCTTCCATAGCGAGATATGATTCCATACACACACATTTAGAATACCACACACCTTCATCATGCAGGACCTCTAAATACTACCCCTAGTACCAGTCACCCAGGTGATCTGGCTAGGCTACCCAACATGGTCCATGTACGTCAACATTCTACATCCTCACATTCTGACCACTGCAACTCTCCCCACCTTCGATCACCTCACCATAGGATCTCATCCTATTCACTCCGCTCAAGAGATAGCTAGTTATCCTTATCCTACTTCATAGATAAGGAGGAACATTCCCATACAATAGATCCTCATCCATATAGATCATTCCCACATCCCATAGGTGACTCGATATATCCATATCTTCCACCCTCCTTAGTTCACCGACCTTCACCAGTATTCTATCCCCCTAACATGGGAGCTACACCTATTCACACATCTTCTGTAGGACTACATCCACCTCTACTAACTGGTATGTCACCCTATGACTTATCGCTACACCAACATGTAACCCATGCTGCTTCTACTTGCTTTCCCCCATACTACCCATGCCACTATCTATAGACATTGCTCACACCACCTATTCTTCAAACATCACCATCCTCACTCAGTGGTCTCCCATTTTAGCCTATCACACAATTAGCATAGTAGTTCCACTCTCCCCCTTCTTCATCCAATTTTCTTCCTACTCAACACCCATATCTCCATTCTATTTACCTACTTGAATATTTTTCCTCACCTTCCTTGATTCCATCACCCCCTCCCATTGAAATCCAACATATCCTCTCCTACCTCAACAACCTTAAGTTACACTTGAGCCATTTTTGTTGCCAATCCCCTTCATGTAGTTCTATCACAACCTAACCCGCATCACTTTCTTCCAAGCCTACCCTTCACTCTTAGATTTAACCTACACCTAATTCTTATATTTTGATATGATTGCTCATCCCTACCCCACATTCTTCATGCTCATCACCACTCAACCCATATTTCTATCCTATGCCAGTTTGGTCAGCACACCTGTCTCAAAAATTTAACTAGCTACTTCACCAAGGCCTGCTTGTACTACCCAAGATTCACCCTATTGATTCCTTGCACCTTAAACTATGAGATTACAAAGAAAACAAATTTTGTGTTTATTATCAAAAACTAGGGTATGACATCAATATGTGTTGTATATTTGAGACCATTGTTTAGGAATTGATCTTTAATGATCCTCTTTCACATATTGAACAAGATACCTCACCTACTCAACTCCATAGCTCTCATCATAGGATAGTACCTCATTCCATACCATCATAGGATTCATTCATCTCCACACCTTGTTACTTTCAACAAATATTTAGTTACACCAACTATGAAAATCCTAGTTACCTTGTCACTTCACCCAGTCACTCGCGACCTGATTCACATTATTTCACTTAGTTTTTACTTGGTTACTTATTTTTTGTTTTCTTCCACTCCATATCCTCTTCTCCTTATTCATTAGAATAACTAAATGGTCATGCTTTGAGTGGTTACATTCCTATGTTGATTCTCCCCTCTTCTTTCCCCCTTTCTTTTCCTTCTCTTTACATCATTGTTTTAGCTTCTTATCCTTATCGTACTTCATCACTTTCATGCTATTATACATCCCCTATCATGATTATCTATCCTCGTTCATAATTATCATATGTATTCTTCCACTTATATGCTTTTCTCATGTTTGCTACATCTCCCCACACGCCAGGGCAATCGTTATCATGACTCTCTATTTTTGTCCTCCTCGCTCCACATATTCATTTTTAGATATGTTTACTTTTATTTTCATCTGGTTACATATCACATACTTCCTATTGTATATATTGGTTTTTCATAATATATCACACACTACATTAATTACATTTACCCATATTTATTCTATGATTTCATTCATGTTTGTATATTCCATCTATAGAAATGTGTCCTTAGTAGATATAACATACACACTTGTTAGCATTTCCACTTGGATGTCCACTCCCTTTCTTGGGATTACAGAGTAGATGGTGTATTATATTTTTCTTGACCATTTATTAGTTTAGTCATTCAAACATCACCTCTAGATGATAGGTTATTACACTTCTAGTTTAACGTCTTTCAAGGACCACTAATACATATCATATTTTAAATAAATTTAAAGTCTATGAAAGATAACACCTTGCATAGATATTTCCATCTAATTAATAGTTCCCCCTACTCATTCTATCAATTTCATGGTCAACATACAACCTAGGGCTAAAAAAATATGCAAACATCAGAAAAAGAGCAGAAAACAAAAGCAAACACCCACAAAAAAAATAGAAAAATAGCACCATAAAAAGAAAAGCAATAAAACGAGGGATAGAAAATAAAAGTAAAATCCTCCAAGAAACACAATTGTTATGCTTCATCACATTTTGTCATTAGGTTTAACATAACATCATGGGATGATTTCCATCGCTAGCTATAGGCCTTAAGCATCTACCTGCTAGTGGATTAGTCTTACAAGTGGTAATGCATATGTCACATTAGAAACCTGCTCTTGTATAGATCATTGCATGCTTGTGTATGAGATAGCTACTTTGGATATGTTTACAATGGGTTAGTCCTATCTCCCTCAAAATGGATAAATTAAGATCACTTATTTTTACACACTGGTCCTTGATAGATTTTGATCTAGCCAGGTTAGTTATGAGTTGTCAACAAATCTCGTTTTGTTTTTCATGAGGTTTGATTGCTAAAACTATGATTGTCAAAATTATTACATACACCCTATACTATTATACATACTTGATACTATGGAATGGATCACATTACCATTAGTTATGTCATGATACAAGTGCTTCCTCTAGATATTTTAACTTCCACATACATGCATCATTGCATCTATTTTACATGCATCTATTTACATCACATCATGCATCATTGCATCTATCCTACATATAGTTTTTATAGTAAATTATCCATTATCATATTTATATTAGATAATGCATCATCACATCTATTTACATTCAATTCCATTACATATACACTACATCGATATCATTTTTATTACAGGATACCACATGCACATATATACATTTATCATACTTTTACTTACTAATACTTCACCTTACAAAAATATCAAAACATTACAAACATGTTCGAATCAAATCACAACACACATATATAAGAGAATCAACAAAATAGGTATATATATCATAATAAAAAATGCCATAAAGCTACAAAATGTAAATAATTCCACCCATCATACAGGTCCATAGGCTACAAAACCAACAATACACCATAAAAAACCAATCTCAACCCTAATGATCACTATGAGTCTCTTCACTCCCCTCATGAGCCACCCTTACCTACTCTTCTCCATGCATTACCACTGCCCCACTTGACTCAACCACTACCCCTAATGTTTGAGTACCCACAAGCATTGCCACTCTATCCAACTCTGGGATAACATCTTCTATCTAAAAAATCACTGGTACCTCTATTCTCACCTCCATCCCATGGAAGTCATACTCTGGTGAATCTATTGATAATGCATATACACTCATGATTGTGATATCGATATCAAATGTGGCCTACCATAAACCAAAAGTGGAATTCCACAAATCAACAAAATAACCTCACACTCACTTTTTATAGCTACCTCCTCTCTCATCCTAGTTGCCATATTCTCACTACCCTTCTACAACTACTCTATCTTTGCTCTCAAATAATTCACATATGTAGGGAGCTTTGCTACCCTCACTTGCTTCACATCCTCTCACACCTTCTGATGTTGCTCTACCTCAGTATATAACTTAGCTATATCTACCAAATGATTTTCTTACTCAAAATCCCTAGATGCTATCACATGCTACATCTTATGCACCTCTACCTTCAACTTCTCCCCAACCTCCATCATCTCTGTGGTTAGTTGACATAGACTCTCTACTATATTTGCATACCTCATCTCCACCATTATGAGTCACCCATATAGCTCCATGCACTACAACTCTAGTATCCTCCGCTTTGTGATAAGTACCTACTCTGTTACCCCCAACCTCTCTATTAAATCTCCCTGCTCAACATCACTTACCATATCCATAACTATAAACATATCCAAATTATGGTTCTTTCATCTCCATGTATCCATGTCAATCACCAACCTCTCTCGCTCTCCTGAATTTTCCCCTCCAACTGATGTACCCTCTCTCGTAACATCAACAACTCATCATCCACATCCCTCCTCTCCTAGTCCTCAAAGAGTATATCTCCCATATATCCCATGTTGCCAAAACCACCTACATCAATCAAATCATCAATACCCATGCCAACCCCACCATCCTCAACCACCTCCTTAATGGTCATGATATACCCAAAGGTTGCACCCTATCACTCATTGATGCATCTTCTACCCTCTCTGTAGATGCACTAGATGAGCTACCTAGATATCACCTCAACTAGCAAAGAGACACCTCTACATCATCTCTCACCCCTCCATGTGGCCTAGAATTGGTACCTCTTTATGCCCATCCCTCTAGTGCAAACACCCCACTACTTGGTTGCACCCATCGATCAATCACTCCCATACCTGCCTGCCAACTCGAAGTTGCCCACCAGGTATCATACTTTGGCATCGTATCAACATCATTTAAAACTAAAAAAATTATTAGTATATCCCTCTCATTCATCCATGGCAATACTACAAGGTGACTCCATCTATCACATCATCACCTATAAATCATGATAGGTGGATTTGGAATATACTACAATAAACCAAACTACTGCATCACCCTACTAAACTAAAAGAACTTTTCCTAGAGAGTATACCACCCGAATACCCATCACCCCTAGTGGATAGTGCCTAACTGCTCCTCATCACTCTCCCATACCACCCCATACCTCCTATCCTTAGCCTCCAACTCTCCAAAATTAATCCTCCAAAACAAATTATCACCCTCATAGGCCTCTTCATCCCCTTCTCATTTATCCACCATATCAATGTATATGGCAAGTGCATATTTCCCTCCACATGAATATGATATGAGAAAAATTTTACTTACTCTATTGCTATATGATCACACACCCACACCTGTATTAACGATATTCAACTCAATTCTTTCCACCCTATGCATACCACATCATGTAACTCCCTATACACATGGGCAAAAAATGTAGGCACCCATGCAAATACAACAATATGCTCTACCATGTCACACACCACATCCATTATATTCTAGGTAAACAATACCCTATAAGTATCTAGTAGTGCATATGTAGAAATCATTAGCATCATCACACAGTGGTGATTAGACAATATGCTTTGATACCATAGATACTCATAATCCATATTCTTAGTATCTACCTCCCTTCATCGTGAATCAAACACATGTTCCATCACCTCCCTTTGCCTATCATCCACTATTTCCCTCTTTGGAACACCGTCAATAGGCAACTTGTATATCCTTTACACATCCTCAAGGGTGATCATTATCTCACCCATAAAAAAGTGAAAAGTATTCCTAGTCGGGTTCTATCTCTCACATAGTTTTGATATGTAAGCCTTGCCAGCATGAGTGCTTATACACTCCCAAACTCCCCTCATCCACACTGCATCCAATCACTCCTCATTTGCATCATTTTTCAAAGCCACATCCAACTCATCTTTCATCATCTGCACACAATGTTGTGGCTCAATAATCTTCACTTGTTTCATCTACAAACACAATTTTTTTTATTAGTATCCCATACATTGTCATTTTTATCTATTAGGTAATGGATCCAAATTGATAAGAAAGGAATTAATCACCATTAAATATTATTGGCGGTGTTCCAAGGCCATTAAATATTATTTATGGGCAACGATCAACAATAGGAACATGAACGGGGTTCCAAGGTGCAACACATATTTCTTGGTGGAAAACACTTGTCAAAAGAACATTATAAGTGTATGGGTGGTTTTAACCCATATTTTTTGGCCCATTGTATCCCGACACTACTATGTGGAATAGGATAGAGAAAAAGTCTTGAACCTCTATATATTATATACTGTAAAGACCACCTTTGTGTGGTTAATGCTCTTTTTTTGGTTTGGAGCTAGATAGGAGAGGAGACATTATACATAGGAGAAGATTGTTGTATTGTTGCTAATACAAAGTACTAATTATTTCTCCATGGATGTAGGGTACACTGCCCAAACCACTTATATCTTGTGTCTCTTACATTTGTGTGATTGTTGTTTATTGCACTGTTTCCTATTTTGCATATGGGAACTTAACTAGGGTTTGAACTGTTTCTCTAGATGTTATTATTATTTGTCTTTGCATAGATTGTGTATTGTTTGTACATCAACATCATCACTTTCCACATATAAAAATTCCATAAAACACACACAAAACACCTCATGCATCCACAAAACAAACTCAAATATTTTGGTTCAATTCACAGGTTAACTTGTGAATCCAGGTCCAATTCATAGGTCACCATGCAAATTCATATATACAATCATGTTTGGGTATTATTTTTCCTCCCCCATAGAAAACATAACAAAACATGCAAAAATAAATCAAACCATGCACACTCAACATCCACAAAATAGCCCATTTTATTGATCATGCCTTTCGATATGGTAAACCATGTACAATTCATGCAACCAAAAATACAGTCATATATTTGGATACCCATTTTACCATTTCATGGTAAAAGTCCAAGAAGATTCGAAAAACAATATATATTTGGCTCTCAATAGCTCTTTTCATGTTCACCCATAAACACTTCGTGAAACAAAATTCAAAAATATACCAAACACAATGACACACAAAAACAAAATACATTTTTGGATACCCATTTCCCATTTTTACAATGAAAGTTTCAATGGTTTTCAAAAATAGTACACCAATACCCACACAAATTGTAGTCAAATTCAACACACATCCACATAACATGCCAAAAAAAAAACAAAAAAAAAGTTGTATTTTTGAATACCCATTTCCCACTTTTGTAGATAAAAATCAATCACATTCCAAAATAGTACCCTGTTTACCCACAAAAATCAAAGTCAAATCAATTACCTACAATTCCTGCCATACAGTCAAACTGGTGCAAAATTAGGTCAAACCAAAAATCTAATCACACATGTAGATACCCATTTGTCTTTTTTAACACTTTGTGTTCAAATTTTCATCAAAATTTTACACTCACTTACAAAAACATGCAAAAACCCCCCTTCTCTTAATTTCATGCATTTCTAAAAATCAAAATGCATTAATGTTAAGCAATGAGCACTTACTGGTGGATCCCTGCATTGACCACTAGCATCAGTCTATCCCCTCACCATATCCACATGTGCTTATCAACTATACAAGTGCTTCACATTGCCAAACTTCACTCTCTGCTCAATCTCCAATTATCTCATTGTGCAAATGACCCCCCATGCTCTTAAAAAACATAAATACACCTAAAAATCTAATTTTCAGGTCACCCTACGAATTAAAGCTACTGACCCTAAAATCGTACAATTTCAAACCAAAAATGATTTCATCCTTTCTCCTTCCTGTTTTCCAAAATTCTCCCTCCTTTATTATCATATATTTTCCTCTATCAGTCGATTCATCACCATCATCAACTCATTTGATTTGTCTCATTGCTAATTCCTCATTTGAGGGGGTATCAAGATATAAATCCACTTTGCATGCAACCAAACAATCAAACATACAATCAATGATATCAAATTTATCTACAATTTTTTTTTCTAAATATTATCTCAAGATAACCCCCATCCCAAATCAGAAATTTATTAAGTCAAGAGAGCCATGCAAAATATCAAAGATGTCTTACTTTCATTTTTTATATCAGCCCTGACCACATACTGAATGTTACGCTTGATTCATCCATACCATTTAGATAAAATGGTTTGACATGTGTCACCATGCACTCATCAATCAATTAGAAGCAAAAAATTGAATAGGCATTTGTTCTATTCATGTTTGGAACATCTTGCATTGGTCACAAAAGCAAAAGCAGACATAAGATGCCCTCACAAGCAATTTGTATGATAAAACAAAATATCATACAAAATCATAAAATCATCACATTGCATCCACAATTATCCATTTGCATTCATCATACACATTTAGCATTTTACTCCTCATATCTTCTTCCTTCTCTTTTATTAGCTGTCGATCAATGTTGTATGGTCATGATTCGAGAGGCTACATACCTTTGGTTGGATCCCATTCTTCCTCCCTTCATCTTATCCCTTCTCTTTTCCTGGCTTCTAATCATTGTTGTATGGTCATGCTTCAAGCAATTACATACCTTTTATTGAATTCTATTCTTTCTCTTATTTTTCTTCTCCCTTTTTCTCTTCTTCCATTATTTCCTTATGTTTCTTCTACCTTTTCTCTTCTTCCATTCTTTCCTTCTTATTTTTCCTTCTTCTCTTAGCTATCAGTAATTTTTTTATGGTCATGCTTTGAGTGACTACATGCCTTTGATTAGGATCCATCCTTCTTTTCCTATTATCTCCTTCTGTTCACACAAATTCCACCTCATTCTCACGTCGTATTTTTGTACTAAATTGTGTTACACATAGCCTAGTACAAAAATGGGCAAATGTAGACACCCATAAGTTACACATTGTCACTTCTAGATATTCGTAGGCCACCATACACCATCATAGGACATCATAGGTAACTTTAGTTATTTGTAGGCTACCTTGATCACTTATAGACTCTAAACCTACAAAAACTAGGTAAAATACACCCAGGATGCTTCCTACCCACTTGGAATCCATCTACTATCCCCCTAAGGCCACCTAAGACCTTTCCTACACCTAATTAGGACCCCATGGGACCATTCCCCTACTAAAAATCTTAATTAGGCTAATTAACATTCTAATTCATCATTGAATTTTACTTACATGCACTTTATCCCTTAAGTGAGTTTAATTAGGGTTCTAAGCCAAATTAGCCCTAAGCACACTCCCACACATGTGTGCACCATGATATTAGTTAGGATATTTTTGATAACCCTAACTAAACCCTAATCTAACCTAGGACTTAGCTAACCCTAGCTAACCCTAAATCTTCCTCACACATGTGTGAGGAGGAGATATTTATTTAGGACATGTGGGCTTGACACCTCCTCAAACCCTAACCTAAATCCATTAGGAAGTGACTCTAAGGTTTGGTTTATCTGACCCCCTATCCTAATCACAACCTCTACTATAAATAGAGGGTCCCTCATCTCATTTTACCTCTCTCTCCCCTTTCAGTCACCTTAAAAAAACTCTACTAAAATCATACCACAGTTGCATCTAACAATTCTAGACTGTACAAAAAGTATTAGTGCATCCAAGGAGCTTTTTTGGATAGAGGATCTCCACTAGAAAGAATTCATAGTCTAATTCACCCCATGCCCTATGAATTTGGGTTCCAATAGGTCACCCTATGAATTGACCTTGTAGTGGGTGTACACCAACAAAACCAATAAGTATTAGTTCTTTTATGTTTTAACAAAATCATTATTTCATGCTATTTTTATGTTGAGTTTATCTTTTATCACTATGGGGATTGACTCAAGCAAGCCCCTAAACTTAACAATCATCTTTTGTAGGTCTAAAAACCAGGTGTAGAATAAAACGACACCAGAAAAAACATACCGGTGTCCTGTGCACATAGAAGCCTACCTGCACTCAGGAAATCTTAAATACATAATCAAGATGTGTATTTTTTAAAGAAAATAGGGACATTAATATTTATAACCTATAAATCATTCCTTTATGAAATAAAAGAAACATTTTTGAGTAGTTTGCATTGTGTTGGATTACTTGATAAAATGAATATCTCTTTTTGTCAGTTTCACCACTATGTGGTATAGTTTAGACGATATAGTTATTTTTTCTAAAAGTAGTGCAATAATGAGCATGCAATAGTCTAGAAGAGAAATAGAAGAGACTACTAAAGTAGATAAAGTGGATAAAAATATTATGAAAATATTCAAAGTGCAGATTGGTGTGATTAGATGCAAAATAGGCTAGGGAAGATAAAAGGGCACCATGAAGATGGTTTTTGGATAATATTTTATGCTACAACATTGAACCCAAAACCCAAAAAAAAAATCAAAATATGAGTAAGTATGAAAATCCTGTCAAGTATATATAATGTTGATGTCACCAATAAGACAACATGTCCAAAATTATTCAAAGAGGAGTAAAATAGAATGTACAAGATCCAAAAATCGTCTCCCGATAACTGATAGTTAAGCAATGAAGACAAGGGCAACTAGATAGACCATAATGTTGATGTCATCAAGAGGGTACAAAATACATGACACAATGTAAAATAATGCTAATCAAATAATATCTTAAGGTATTGAGACCGATATCTAAATTCTAGCATCATAACCTATCGAGCTTCTGGAATTGTTAAAATTTAGAAGGTATGATTTTAGCATCAAAAGATTCAACTCTTGGCAAGCCACGTACATTCCCAGATGAAGTGACTTGGAAACAAAGAATTATAGGAACTAAATAATCTTGACACCTATCAAAGAGAAGTGCAATTTGGCATGAAGAGAAATTAGTAATGCTTTGTTTCAATAGATTCTTGATGATAAGCAATATCTGTTCTTGATTCCAATATATGCAAAAGCAAGCTAGAACTATTCATGCCAGTAGGTGTACACATGCCAATCAGCTTCCAAGAATTATCACTATTAGAAGATGTCAGTGGTTGAATTCCTCTAAACCACACACCTGCCCCTGTTTATTTGGATATGCATAATAGAAAGGAGTGGTATGTCACCTCATGGTTATAATCCATTGATACACCACACAAGCTAGTCTAAATTTAATATTTGCGTTATCCACATCAATAGAGCATACCTAAATCAATTAAGAATAGTTGAGTTGAATGTGATGGCCAATATTCATGCCCATCCTAAAACCTACAATACACTCTAACGACAATCTTTGTAGGATAACTAAATATATTTTAAAATATATATATTTACTAGAATGAAAGATATTTTAAGGGTTGACTCTTTGGCATTTACAATTGAAATGATTGTATTGATTGAGGCTATATGTCTTCTTGAATAAAAATTTGATTGTTTTCTAGACTCCTGCTAATTTCATGTGCAAAACATATATGCATATCTTACAATGCTAATGATTTTTAGTTAAATCTATCAATGTATATTCTACTATAGTAGTTTTACATTCTAGATCTCTACTTGGTTTTCTATTATAGTTTTGGAATGATTTAGTATAGCTTAGTGTGGTTAATGGTAAAATGTTTTAAATGCATAAGGACACAAGTTTTTCTATTAGGTTTTCAATTTAAGTTTATATTGTGAGACTTTTTACACCATCTCTCTTGATGCTTCTAAATTTGTACCACTTTTAGCTTGTATTTCTAGCCCTACACATTTCTTTATTTAGTCTACAAAAACCCTATTTATATAAATTAGCTAGGTAAAGGAACTAGCCTTCTCTAGAGGCTAACTCAAAAAATAAATTTCTTTGAATTTTCCAATCTCTTGGCTAAAATATTAAGGGCTTACATCAACCTTATTCCCAAATTAGGTGGATTTTGAAACCAGGAGTTAGACACACATCATTCTCTTAGCACCCTTAAATGATTTTTTTACACCTTAATGGCTCTAAATTCATGTAACTATGAAAATATCCTCAAATGGATTGGTTGACAAGGTATATTTAGTATATAAAATATATAGTATGACATATAATGTGGTCATGTTATCCATAAAATTGGATGTAAGTTTATTTCTCTTTGCAAAATGAATGTAGAGTGTTAAAGGGACTCAAGCTATGGTCTCTTAGATGCCAAGTACAATGCACTAGCCAAGACTTCATATTTTCCTTTGGAAAGGGAAATACATTCCCTTCCAAACATGCTTCCATTAATTGGCCATAATAATAAAATTATCAATTGGAATGTTGTTTGGATGTATGATCTTTTCTAATGAAGATCCTCATATTATCCAAATAACCATTATGCATGGTGATGATGAAGCAACAACACCTCCCATAAAAGTCTAGTCATTTTCTCTATTAATACAAAATGGAGGGATGTAATTTAAACACATGCCCTCATCTCCCATGAACAATACTAACCACCATGCCCTCTACAAATTGAGCTACAATTTGTAGTTGCATAATTATTTGTTATCATATTAGTCTAAAGATAAAAAAAATATTTATCCCCTTCAACACAAAAGAATAGATTATGGGTTTGAACTTAGGATTTTGGTGAGCCAAAGGTACAATATGCTCTATTCTAGATATAATGGTTGTCTTACCATATATGTAGGGGTGTACAAATTCTCCTTATATAATGGTATTTCATGATCTTATTTGCATAATTTCCAAGTCAAAGCAAAAGGATATAAAACAAACCCTTTTCAAATTTAAATATTAGGACACAAACTAGTTGTTAGATTTTGAAGCTAAATACTTAAGATAAAATTTACCACTTGATATAAAATAAAGCTGCAATATGTTATATATAATAATGGTAATATTCTAGAAGTATAAAACTCATAAATAACTTCAACAATAACTCATATAACTGCCATTAACAAGTGCTCACAAAAATAGCTTTGCAAATAATAAATATCTTGATTGTTTCTTACATACACACATTACACTATATATAATGTAACATGACTCTTCATATGGGGAACTCTCAACCTTAACTCTTCTAGAGACTCTTCCACTTTCTATCCTATGGACTCATGTGCACATGGACAACTATGCATATTTATAATACCAAAATACTTTGCACACTTGTGTATTTATTACATTACATAAAGTAAATCATAACTTCTAAAATAGGACACACTTTCCTAATCTAAGGATGTACCAAATGTGGTACATTACCATGTACCAAACAATGTAATATATTCCAACACCCCCCTGTATTACATTATTTGGTTATTGAAGACTTTAATCTTCAATATATTCTTCATATTGATCATTTTAATCTACCTCTTGTAGATTAAAACCTGAATTTATTGCACTACTATCATCTTTAGTTTCTGATTTAGTCTTCATGTTATCTTGCTTGAACTAATACCTTTTCTTGTTCTCTTTCTTCTTCTTTGTTTTAGTACTCTTACCAATGAAACATATTAAAAGTGATAGGTTAGTAGACCATCACAATAAAAATTCCTTGGATTCAATGATTCAATATTATGAGTCATTTATTTCTTCTGTTATGCTCCTTCAAAGAACTCAAAAGTGATTAATATTAAATAAATTATTAAATACTCTAACGATGAAACAAGAATCATATTTTGAATGTTCCACCAAGTATTGAATATTGTTTCATGAATATATCCAATTATGGTCAAAAAATGTTCCTCCTTTGATTCCTTCAAGAACAAATAGAATCTTACCTTCAAATCTATAGACACATGTATGAATCTACCAAATGTATCTATTAGGCTTTGTGAATAAAACCTAAGTTCATGAAATAACTCTTAATTATTTCTATTAAATGTATTTCTAATTATTGCATCCATTTTACTGTAAATCCTTCAATTTTCATACCTTTGTAATTGACTTCCTTAATATTGCAAAATATAAATTCTAAATTTCTCAATCCTATGTTGATGTTGAATACCTTATAAGTCCAAACTTAGAAATTTAGAAATTCTACAATATTTGCAAAATTTATAAATTTAATTTGATGTAGAAAACATTATTACTCCAATCTAATCAAATTTTAAATATTTCTAATTGTTTTGTAAATTTAAATAATAATAAAAAACTTTAAATAATCTTATTTCTAGGGTTCAACTATTAGTTCTTATCCCTCCAAAATGAGTAGTTCACTTTTACCCTTAGAAAATGATAATTATATATATTCCTTATTCCTCCTATGTTGAATGTAAATAAACTTGAATGAAATTGAATTACCTCCAACTTTGAACATGGTAATTCCTCCTGGTCAATAATGGTTGACCATCTTCTTATAGGTGCTCTTCCCACTTATGAAATCTTTACCAAACCTTAGCTTACCTTGAATAAATATTCTTCTTCTCATTTTCATTGTCCAAATACCTTTGTCTTTCAAACAGGCACTCTCCAATGTATTCTATTTTAGATTTTTTTACTCCTTCCACTACCAAGTGGTGTGTTTCAAATTAATCCCACTTAAATATTTAATTAATTCCTTCTCCACTTCATCTATACAAAACTACTTCAACTCTTCTATATTTGGCTTCTTAAATAACGTTTCCACTTTGAAATGAGGGCTTGAAGTTCTTCAAATCTGTTGACCTTCCACCTTATGCATTCCACATGGCACTTAGACTCTTCCAATACCTTGAGTTCATATTTTGAAGCATGTATAACATATCATTGCCTGGGTGAATGATATTGTAATGTCTTGAGAGTTACTCAATGAGGATTATAACACCTTATTTTAAATTGGGTATTTATTTAACACTTAAGCTTATCATTTTCTTCTTCTAACATGTATCCTTTACATGTAATGTATCCTCCAACATATATTTTTCCCTAACCTCCAATCCTTATATCTTGTCAATGTATTCACTTGCACTCTTACAAGCGTGTTCACTTGGACTCATTGGGTGAAATTTGTTAGCTTGATAAATTATTTTTATTGTGGCTCTTCCTTAGATAGTAGTGGCAATTATTTGAATAGCAGTGGTACTTTTTAGCATGGCTGTTCTCTTCTTGTTGGACTGCGGTGGTTCTTATTTACATAGTAGAAAATATCCTTTGAATAGCGATGATATATACTCCAAACATATGCCCTTCTCTTCTCTTTTGGATCATGTCTACCTAGTGTCTTTATACATTGAAATGCTTGATTTTTAATCCCTGTTTGGTATTTAATTTACTCAAGATAATGCGTTCACTTTAATAAATCTGCATTTTTATGAACTATAAAAATAACATAATGTTATACTCTTCTTATTTCTCCTTTCTGAAAGCACGAGGATACGAAAACAAAAAGGAATATGCCACAAGAAAGAACGAGAAATAACATATGCAAATTGACACAAGATAAAAGCAATATGAAATATGGTAATCTCTTTATTGATATGCTTTGTAAATTGTGTTACAATACGTCTCCTTCCTTTTTATGGGATAGGAGCATCAAATACATTTCTCGTCACAACATCCATGGAGAACAATCCTTCTTTTGCGTGCCCACATGTAAGATGGGCAGACCAAAATGTCGCCGCCACTTGCGTATGTGATTATTTGCTCTTTCTTGATCCTCTGCTATCAGAAACCTATGTTCAAAGAAATATAAGATATCAGTAACACCTGCAGACAGAATGAAACATGTATTTCCCAAGGCCTACTGTCAATGTATGCATGAAAATAATAAAATGACTATCAAATAACCTCTAATTGACCTAAAATTTTGATAGAAACATAAAAATACTATCATAAGTCCACTGCAAAAAGAACAATCTAAAAATTCCTCATAGATCTGTATTCGCTCCAGGGTGGGACGAATAGGACTGTGACAATTTGTCAAAAAGCACCTTGTTCAATGTCCTACTTAGGAAGCTCCAAAAGACCTAAAAATTTGGGGTTAGCTAATTGGGGGTGTTTTGGGAAGACCTAGATGGTCATATTTCTCCAATTTTGCCTCTAGCACCTATATTTTTAAGATGACATCTGCAAGTTAGTGAAAGCGGGAAATAACAATAACCTGGTCAAAACTGCTTAGAATGAAATGAAATTTGAACTGTAACCTATTTAACCTATCTAGAATAAAATGCAAAAGAAAAACCAGAGAAATATATCATAGATTTCTAATCATCCCTGGGTGGGGCGAATAGCACTATGACAGTTTGGGGAGCGCCCGGGGGCAGAACACCCACCGTTTGAGACACTATTTCAGCACCAATCCACTTGGGATGGGTCCAAAATTGATTATGGGGTGTTGTTGAAAAATTTGGTGGATATTTGTGGCCAAAAGTTGGGTTTTGGGTCCAGATTCGTGCTTCCAATAGCCACCCAATAACCTCACTTTCGAATGAGAGATTAAGGATGTAAAAGCACAAATCGCAAGTAAGTAGGTAAATTGGCAGCACTTCGTTGCTCAAATGCTCCTTCTTTGTATATATTTTGGGTGGGAAAACTTCCCAATTTATAGACCTTAGGGTCTCCTTGTTTGAATTGCACATGCAAGGGTTCCACTTGAGTTAACCGTCTTATTTTAAGAGAAAAGCTAACTCCCTGATAAAAAAGCTTCTTGCATGAGGTTTCTAAAATAAAGACACTCATCATTGAAGTCTCTCTTCTTGAATAAAAGCTACTCCTCGTAATTGCATGGCCTAAAGCCTCAGTTAACTAGCAAAGTTACCGAGGTTTGAATTTTTGCTAGTCAAACTTGCTATTCGCCTCACCCTAGGGCGAATGCTGCTATTCATCCCTGGGTGGGACGAGTGCCAGTTTGTATTCATCCCGGGGTGGGACAAGTAGAGAGCAAGGTGTTAAAAAGGTGCCAAATTGACCTCTAACCTCTAAAACTACTTTTGGAAGTGGTTAGGACCACTGTTTGACCTCTAGGGGCTGCCTTAGGGGCTATTTGTGTCAATGCGATCAACGCTTGTTGTCACATAATGGGATTGGTGCTATTTTGGTGTCTATAGATGCCCCTTTTTGGGAAGCATTGTGCAAGGCACAGCGTCGAGCAAAAATAGATAACCAAAGCACTAATGATTAGGGTTTATCAGTAACCTAACCAACTCTTGATGCCCCAAGTATGGAAAGGGCACGCATTCTTGAATCCTTGCTTCTGACGAGCTAAGGAACTAATGTCAAGTGTTAACCTTGTTCAATGAGGTGTTACTTGAGCTTGGACATTGATCAGTCATGAATAGGCAAAGGGCGCAACCTTTTGTCTATGGGAACCTTGAGTTCATGATTCATGAATTCCAAGTGTTTGATCAGTCTGTTATTGTTGCTTGTTTGCTGCCTCAAGCAGGAGGCACGATTGTCTTTTTCAATGATCCTTTGAATGCGTGGCATTTCCATGATTGGGTATGTTATTGTTGATTGGTGGCTAAGTGTGACTACCCCCTCAAGCGATGAATCGATGAGGGAATGACCGAAATGATAAAAGCGACGAGTCACTTGACCCAAGATGACTTAGGTAAGGGTGCCTTCAGTTGTTTACCATTGAATGCAAAAGCATTTTTTGAACATTCTGACCTATTTTTGGTGGGTTTTAACCCTTTTGGTGACGCATTTTGGAGCTAAAATTGACAAAAATCCATCCTCCCGTGGAGCTGTCCGGATATGGTAGCCTTATTAGGGAGAAGGATAGTAATAATTTGTAACCCCAACATCTATTTTGGATGCCAAGAATGTTAGACACAAAAGCGCCTTCGTTCGACAGTGTTATTGCTATTTTTGGATGGGTTTTGACCCGTTTTGGTGACGTCGTTTTGGGATGAAATTCTCAAAAATTTGTCTTCCCGTGGAGCGGTATGGCTATGATAGCCTTCTTAGGGAGTAGGATAGTGAGGATATGTGACCCCGACATTGGTTTTGCATGCCCGAAATGTCCAATGCAAAAGCATTTTTATCAGACACTTTTAGGGCTTATTTTGGTGCATTTTTGTGCATTTTTTTGATGATATATACAGATGACTCTTTTTTTTTTATGCATTTTTCATGGTTTGTGTTTATGTACATGTTATTACATTGATGTATGCAAAAGCAATTATGAATGTGATGTTTCTAAGTTGTATGCTGTATGCATATGGAATGAATGAAATATGTTGTTGATGACGTGTCGATGCACCATAGACTATACAAGATTTGACTGACTTGCTATACTAATGGGATGACTTTGTGGAATGACTTTGCATGTGATAACTGTGTGTTTGTTGTATTTTGCATATGTTATGATGGTGATGTATGCAATGAAATGTAATAGTTGTTTTAAATTTTTTTGATATTCAGATATTTTAACTAACTAGCCAAGACTGTACATTTATCTTGCAAGACTTTTGAACAAGGTATAAATCCGACTTGAATTTAACTAAATTATTTCACATCCCTATGTGTGCAATTGAGTTTGTTTATGTGTTATTCATTAGGATACCGCCAGTGCCAGAGAGGCTATCAACCAAACCTGTACTGAGGATCACCTAATTAGCTCCACTAACTCCGTTGTTCTATTTAGTAAGATTAATCCATGAGACAATCTAAGGTACCATAAGCTAGTTCATCCACATGCAAACATTGGTATACGCACATGTAAAGATAATGTGATAGACATATCATCATGCGGTTAGGATACCACCAGTGCCAGGTAGGCTATCAACCAAACCCGTAATGAGGATCACCTAGATGGTTTTTCGAATGCTGAGAATTCAAGGGATTCAAGTTCAGAGTATGTGTTGGCTCAATGGTTTTGGATAATGGCTCGTCTATATAGTGATGAAAATCACTATTTATTTTTCTCTTTGTTTTTATTTTGGAGCAAGGATGTTGAATAGTGGTGATAACCACTGTTATTTGATTCTGTATTTTGAGCTTTGTAAGGTTAAGCTTGTGAATGACATTGATCTAGTTGGCCTTGGTGATGACTACCCATCCTATTTAGGGACGTGTAGTATGAATCCTTATGACGTTGGGAACAAAGGGGATGATGGAGATTATGAAGTAAGGGCATTTATATTTTAGGCCTTGGGGATGACTACCCATCCTGGTCAGGGATGTGTAGTATGAATCCTTACAACTTTGAGACCAAAGGTGAGTGGATATGGTTGTGATGATTGTTTGTTTAAATTTTGTGTTTGAATGGTGTTGATCCTTTTGGATCTTGGGGATGACTACCCATCCTTGGTAGGGACATGTAGTATGAATCCTTACAAATTTGGGGACCAAATTATGATTGAGATTTGTGGGAGTGGTGAAAACCACTATTTATTATGGGGAATGGATAGGGAAGAGCTCGTCCTTGTATCAATTCTCAGCATTATGGAACCATTCGCACAGGGGGATGAACAGGCTAATCTTTCACTTATGGTACCCTAGACTACTTTGTAGGCTTCTCTTGCATTCACACAACTTAGGAATTATCTTATGTGTTTTAACTTGTGTTGGGATGCTACGTAACAAGGCGTAAGCCAAGTAAAACTTTCTTGTGTAAAATCTGTTTAACTGTGTACAGTTTTGGCTAGAAATTTAAAGACAACTGAATGACGAAAACCTTATATACATTAGGAGACAAATGACGATGCTAAAAAATGGTGATGGTGCTATTTTGGAGGTATGCATTTATGAAAATGACTTTGATGTGGAAAATGAGGGAATTTGCCAAGTAATGACAGTCTATGGTGTTGTTGACTTATATGACCTAATAAATATGCAATGTATGGATGCGATGCCTAATGCAACCTATATTTTTTATTTTTGATTTTTATGAGTATGCATGAAATGAAAATGCAATATTTTTGTTATTTTTTATTTTTATGAGTATGCATGGAATTGAAATGCAAATTTTTTTGTGATTTTTGATGATTTTATTGTTTTTGTTTGTTTTTGCATATTTATGTTGACCAAGCAGTTATGGGAGTGCTTGGAGCTTTTGGTGTTGACCAAAGGGTTTATGGATACCTTTGGAGCATTTTTGGGTTGACCAAGCGATTGCAAGAATCCTTGGAGCTTTTGGCTTGACCAAAGGGTTTATAGATACCTTTGGGGCAATTTAGGTTGACCAAGAGATTACAGAAATCCTTGGAGTTTTTTAGGTTGACCAAGAGATTACAAAAATCCTTGGAGCTTTTTAGGTTGACCAAAAGATTACGAAAATCCTTGGAGCTTTTTAGGTTGACCAAGAGATTATGGACATCCTTGGAGATTTTTATGTTGACCAAGAGATTACGGACATCCTTGGAGCTTTTTAGTTTGACCAAGAGATTACAAAAATCCTTGGAGCTTTTGGTTTGACCAAGAGATTATGAAAATCCTTGGAGCTTTTGGTTTGACCAAGAGATTACGGAAATCCTTGGAGCTTTTGGTTGGACCAAAGGGTTTATGGGCACCTTTGGGGCATTTTGGGTTTGACCAAGTGATTTTGGGAATCCTTGGAGCTTTTGGTTTGACCAATGTAGTCGACTTGCTCTTCGAGGGATAGACTTACCCCCAGCTTGATGATTTGCAAATTAACTGGATCTGAGCTGATGTCTACGTTAGTCGTCTCCTCGATCGACTTGTGGGACTCATACTCCAACTTGTGTGGAGTTGGGATCAAATGGATATCATTTTCTAAGTTGAGATCATCGTTTGGAACATCAGGTTCCTCTTCAGCATGGAAGACATCCTGAGTCTATCCTGGGGTGAAATGGAACATTCCTCCGCAAGGCCAGTACTCTGATGGGGATGGTGGTGTTTCAGCACGATCCCAGTCGATAGCATATAGATCTAGATACAATGACCGTTTCAGGTCATCTAGATCATGGATGGGGGTGGTTAGGTCAATGGAGATCATGTTGATGAAATGATTGTGGTCTCCATTACCGTGGGTGTTATAACTCAGAAATCCTAGACAATATGTGTTCTCTGGATCCAGCTCTATGGGCACTGGCACAAAGGGATCAGCCCTATGTGCAGAGACGAAGACAGGGTCCGCCCTAGGCACTGATGGTTTGATAGGGTCTCTAGGTGGAATAGGCTCTCTGCGTACCTGGAGTGGCAGGTGCAATAATTGCTATAACTACATTGGGTTGAGATGCCACCTATGTCTTGGACCTATGTGCAGGTGTTCAAACATGTAATCTATGTACAAAGGGTATCATTGTTGCATTTGTTGCATGTGGTTGAGATATGCCATATCAATTTCATCTTTCGAATATCTATCGGAGATCTAAAAGCCTTCGTTATCTCCAATAGTTGCTTGCGACACAGGAGACTCATCTTGTTCAAGAAAATTGATGTGGTCCCATCGAGGTTGTTCTGCTCTCTACGGGGGGACCTGATTTTCTTGAAGTGGCATGTGCTCAAATGGAGCAGCCAATGGGAACATTGTCAGAAAGCTTTCCTGATCATCATTCATGGGATATTCTTGCGAATGATCATACTTCGACTCATCTTCGGAAGACCCATCTTAGTCTTGTCCATATCCCCCTTGTGGGTGAGTCCTTGAATTTTCTCCTTGTTCGGTTGAAGGGAAAGGGTTGTTATGGTCAACAAGGTTGGTTGTTAACAATGGGAGATAATCTACCAATATATTGTTTATGTTAGGATTGGCATATGGACCTGATGCCAACCCATCCTTGTTGCTTATCCCTAGGCTTTGCATGTTTTCAACCAAGATGTCTAGGGGAAAGGGGTGGTTGAACCCTACTCCTGACTTGTCATATGGTATTTGATATCTTAGTTGGCAAAGAACATGCACTCCTTGCTCATACCCACCCAACCCATATCCATGCCAATTGCATTGGCCTAGATATCTTAAAGCAAAATCATGGTTGGATAGATAGTTGACATCTTTCACAAAGGGCTATTCATCTTCATCTTCTTGCATACAAATCTCAATGCCATTATCTAGGCCCCCATAAATAGAGTTTGTCTGATTGGGTGGGTAGCCTAAAGGAACCACTGATCCGATGGGGAGTCGAGGCCTCCCCATGTCTTGCATGGACTCGAGTGTGGGCGTTGCTATAATGTTCCTCACTAGATAATCCCCTAGGCCCATGCTGGCCATTTCAACGATGACCATTGGTGGTTGAGGGTAAGCGAATGGGAGTCCTTCCTAAGTCCACTCCATGTGGGGCAAACTAGGCATCTTGACTTCCATTCTACTAGGAATATCTTCTATCGAGATGGTTGAGACTAGAGGTGGTTCTTATTCTAAGGGTTTCTTTCCCTTGTCCTAAAATGTGGCCACTGTAGGTGGCATCATTATGGAAGGACTGGCGAAAGAAGATGGACCCAGTTGAGGACTCGATGGATTAATCACTGGAGATGCCTACGAAATCGAACCCTGTTGAGATGGATTTAATTGAAAATCCAAATGTGTTGATGGAAGGGTTGATTGTGGCATGAATTGCACTGTATTGCAGTATTTGAAAGGTTCCAAGTCTGTTGGGACTGCATGCACCTGTCCTTCAAATGTATACTTCAGGCACTGATGAGCGATTGAAGGGACACACTTCATGTCCCTAATCCAAGGTCGGCCTAGTAGGATATTATAAGCCATCTCACCTTCCAAGATATGGCACAATGTATGAATGGTCTTTTGTCCCACTTGGATAGGTAAGACAATTGTGCCAACTGTTGAGAAGATTGCATTGTTGAATGCTCACAGTGTGTAAGTGGAGGCCATGATATGAGATGCTGGCAACTTCAAATGCTTCAGAGCTACTATAGTGATGATATTACTAGATGAGCCAGTGTCCACCAACACTCTCTTATACGGAATCCCATTGACCCGCATAATAACGTGCAGGGGTGGATCCACCACATCACCAGTCACTATTTTTAACTCATCTTCTCTAAAGGTGATGACTAGTTCTATACACTATTTTACATGCCCCACAAAATTGTTGAACAAATTTTCTTCATGGGGTGGCAGCTCGATTGCCTTTAAAATCTCCATGAGAGCCTCCCAATGGGGCATCGATTGTTGAATTATCTCGTATATGGAGAGCCTAGCCGATGTGGTCCTTAGACTTTGGGTAAGTCTAGTTCAAATTACTGGTCTAGGTGGGGGAAGTTGCATAGGGTGCTGTTGAGCTTGTGATGTTGACAAAACCTCTCTTGTGGCTGCTACGGGAGAAGCTCCTAGGTACTTCCTATTCCTAGTCACTATGCTTATCATCCCAACATATCCTTGCATAGGGCAATTCTGTTGCACCTCATTAACTTGAAGGGGTTTTCCCTGTGTCTCGTGGGAAGGCAAGGGGTTCTGAATACTCCCATATGTTGATTGTTTGGCGCTACGAGGTTGTCCACCGCCAATGTCTTGTTGTCAATGAGGTCTTGTACCAAACCTTTGAACTTCCAGCATGCGTTAAGATCATGTCCTTTATGCTGGTGAAACCTACATTACAAGTATTCTCTATACCCTTTAGGCTTCGGTGCATTGGGATCTATATTTTAAATCTCTTGAAGATTGATCAAATTTGCCACTGACAAGCGGTCAAACAAAGAGTCCCTGGACTCTGTATAAGGAGTAAATTGTCGCCTAGGGCGACGCTACTGATTTTGCTCCTGCCTTTGATTTTCTCTCTCATAGTTGTTGGGAGGGACAACCTGATAATTAGACTTTTGAGGCTGTGGTGCTTGTGCAGGCTTAGGGACATTGATGGCAACTTGATTAACCACAGTAGGTTTTGGTTGCGTGGTCCCTGGTTTAGTGTTCTTTGTCCATTCTTTCTTCTTAGGTTTGGCAATCTCACCATCCTATATCTTAATATCCTCAATAACTCTGGCTTGCACAAGATCTTCCTCTAAACTGACATATTGCTGTAGCTGCAATAGCATAGAGATTGTTCTCAAACAGCTTTTCAAGAACATTTGAGTGAGATCTAACATGGGAGGAAGGTAAGGCAGCTTCGCAAGCAACGTCCTCCACCGATTCCCGTATGCCACCATGGTCTCTTCCTCATACTGTTTGAGGCTAGCTAGGTCACTCAATGTCGCCTTTTTATTAGTGTTTAAGGTGAAGCGTTCGAGGAACGCGTCCACTAGCTAATCCAAATTAGTGATGCTATGTTTTGGTGGTTGGGTGAACCAATCCGAGGCAGGGCCTGCAAATGTGGTTATAAATGTTTTAAAAAACAAAGCATCGTTGTCTTGAATACCAAACCATTGGCTTAAGAACCTGGTCACATGCTCTTGGGCATCCTCCTCCCCTCTAAAGAGTGCCAATTGGGGTAGCTTAAAGTGTTCTGGGTATGGAGGTGCCGACACTGACGGATGCACAGGATGGCTATGGAGTTGGCGTAAAGTGGGATTTTGGGGCCCAAAAGTCTTGATCTCCATAGACTCTAAGCATTCTAACAACACTTTATATGCATCAGAGGATTTAATTTTGTCCTCCTTAGTTTTCTCCTATTGTGGGTTGTGGGGAGCCTAACGCCTATTGATAAGTAGGTGGGTAGCACCCCCTCTACCTTGATAAAGCGTTTCAGCCCTCTCTTCTTCTTGTTCATATTCTTCATAAGCTTCCTGAGGAGTGGCTAGCCGAGTCCTATTCACATGGGTAGGTGCCCGCGGAGGGTGCCCATCATTGTTTTGGGGAGTGGCCTCCCACTCAGGTCTAGGAGGTCTCGGAGGCAATACTTGATAAGGTCGCGTGGACCTCTTTTGTACCAAAGGGTTATGCCTCTCATATAATAATTGTTATGCAGCAAAGGGTTTGGAACCTTCGTAGGCACATTGTTATGCAGTAATTCGGTTGTTTGACATTGAATGCGCTCTTTGTTAAGCTGATAAATATGCTCTAACTATTCTTGGTCTTGCCTAAGTTGCATGATTTATGCTTTGCGGGTGGCCTATTTGGCAAACGCCAAGTCACTTTGTTCCGCCGTCTCTTGTTTTGGAAGCCTAGATGCCTCTATTAAATGTCTACCTCGGTCGTTGTGATTCGAGACCTCTATGGGATGCTTCCATCTATCGAGGTTGGCTGCATTACTTAAGGCTATAGTCTTGATGGGTGATCTTGATACATGGCAGGCGCAGAGGTACATCGCTCCCATGCTATGTTCTACTCTTGAGGAACATGGTAATCTTCCTCGTCCTCTCTCTCATATGCATAAAAGGTGCGGGCAGAATTGTCTTGCCCTACCTAGAAAGCTTGATACTCTGGACACTACCTAGTGTTCCTAACAACAATGCGAGGTAGAGGAGGGATGAGAAAATCCTATGGCCCCTCCATTTGGACCCTCTGTTTCTCTAGCACTTCATTGCTAGGAAACCCATAACGGGCTTCTAAGGGAGCTATCCTATCTACATTAAGTGCTACGTATAGGTTCTCTTCTTGGAAGGACCTATGTTGAGTAGGGGTGCCCATCAAATAGGTGCCTCTATAGTCTTATTTTGTTATGGCATGATGTGGACTCTCTTATGGGTTAGGCTGCCAAGGCGGGATGACCTGGTCCTCAAGACTATATCGGAGGTGATTTGTCCCCCTTGGTGCACTTTCTGGAGTGCTTGCCCGTGATTGGGCTTAGCTATGAGTGAACACCATAGTGATGTGCTCCTAAAGATGAGTAGATTTTTATCTCTTTTAGGATTTTTTATTTATTTTTATGCTACACTTAAATAGAAATGAAACACACAATCAATGCAGTGGTTATCTCATTTAAAGATTTAGAAGTGTGCCCTAAAATATGGTTTTAGTGTGTTTTGATGTTGTTTTGAAAACTTTGTGAAAGAACGTTTAAATGCAAAAATGAGGGCTCTTATGACTCCCAAAAAAAAATGGTCGCCCCTTCGATATACCGTTGCCAGACCGATATACCAACCTCTCTATATACCCGCCCTTACGTGAGGGAAACTATTGGTACGTGAGAGCAGATGATACGTGGAACATAGGCAATACTGAAGGGGGATAGCTCTGTTTATAACACCTACCATAGAAGACTTATATTCATGTTCTAGGAATCACCACCGCTACACTTGGTCAGCTTTCATCAGGATTTACGTCTAGCGACAATCACGATCAGGGTAATGTATGAAATATATCAAGCCAAAGTGATGATGGAATCCACCTTTGGTCTTGCTCAAGGGTTGGGGTTTTACAACCAACTCCTTGTTGTTTCAGTTACCACAGGGTGTATTGGGTTCCTTTTAAGTTTCATAAATGAAGCACGCAAGTATTCAAACTCTCCTATGCAAGCAAATAAACAGAGAACATAAAGCAAAGAATTGACAAAAGGTGTTTAAGACCTCTACCTCTTCTCTGCCCAAGTCGGATATCTCTGAATTTCTGCCCTGAAATAGTCCAGTGTCAGAGAATTTGGTACTTGTAAGCAAAATAACAAGCAACTTTAATCAGAAATTTAATCTTAAAAATCAAGGGACAGAGGTCCCACCGTGATCGCCACTGAAAGCACAAGGATATGGAAACAAAAAGGAATATGCCACAAGAAAGAACGAGAAATAACATATGCAAATTGACACAAGATAAAAGCAATATGAAATATGCTAATCTCTTTATTGATACGCTTTGTAAATTGTGTTACAATACGTCTCCTTCCTTTTTATGGGATATGAGCATCAAATACGTTTCTCGTCACAACATCCATGGAGAACAATACTTCTTCTGCGTGCCCACATGTAAGATGGGTGGACCAAACCATCACTGCCACTTGCATATGTGATTCTTTTCTCTTTCATGCTCATCTGCTTTTGGAAACCTGCATTCAAAGAAACATAAGATATCAGTAACACCTGCAAACAGAATGAAACATGTATTTCCCAAGGCCTACTGTCAGTGTATTCATGAAAATAATAAAATGCCTATAAAATAACTTCTGATTCATCTGAAATTTTTATAGAAGCATAAAAATACTATCATAAGACCACTACAAAAAGAACAGTCTAAAAATTCCTCACAGATCTGTATTCGCTCTAGGGTGGGATGAATAGGACTATGATAATTTGTCAGAAAACACCCTGTTCAATGTCCTACTTAGGAATCTCCAAAAGACCTAAAAAGTTGGGGTTAGCTAATTGGGGGTGTTTTGGGAAGACCCAAATGGTCATATTTCTCCAATTTTTCCTCTAGCACCCAGATTTTGAAGATGGCATCTGCAAGTTAGTGAAGGCGAGAAATAACAATAACCTGGTCAAAACTGCTCAGAATGAAATGAAATTTGAACTGTAACCTATTTAACCTATCTAGAATAAAATGAAAAAAAAAACTAGATAAATATATCACAAATTTCTAATCGTCCCGGGGTGGTGCGAATAGCACTTTGACAGTTTGGGGAGCACCCGAGGGCAGGACACCCATCGTTTGAGACACTATTTCAGCACCAATCCACTTGGTATGGGTCCAAAACTGATTATGGGGTGTTTTCAACAAATTTGGTGGATATTTGTGGCCAAAAATCAGGTTTTGGGTCTGGATTCACGCTTCCACTAGCCACCCAATAACCTCACTTTTGAATGAGAGATTAAGGATGTAAAAGCACAAATCGCAAGTAAGTAGGTAAATTGACAGCACTTCATTGCTCAAATGCTCCTTCTTTGTATATCTTTTGGGTGGGAAAACTCCCCAATTTATAGACCTTAGGGTCTCCTTGTTTGAATTGTGCATGCAAGGGCGCCACTTGAGTTATCTGTCTTATTTTCAGAGAAAAGCTAACTCCCTGATAAAAAATCTTCTTGCATGAGGTTTCTAAAATAAAGACACTCATCACTGAAGTCTCTCTTCTTTAATAAAAGCTACTCCTCACAATTGCATGACCTGAAGCTTCAGTTAACTTGTGGAGTTACCAAGGTTTGAATTTTTTCCAGTCAAACTTGCTATTCACCTCACCCTGGGGTGAATGCTGCTATTCGTCCCTAGGTGGGATGAGTGCCAGTTTGTATTCATCCCAAGGTGGGACGAGCAGATATCAAGGTGTTAAAAAGGTGCCAAATTGACCTCTAACCTCTAAAAATGCTTTTGGAAGTGGTTAGGACCACTGTTTGACCTCTGGGGGCTACCCTAGGGGCTATTTGTGTCAATGCAATCAACGTTTGTTGTCACATAATCGGATTGGTGCTGTTTTGGTGTCTACACTTTCCTAATAACTATTACTAGGATTATTGCTAATTTAATCTTTCAAATTTAATATGTTAATGCTACTAATACTATTAACACATTATACTTGAATGCTTCTTTTTAACTTCTTTCTTTAGACTTCAACAATACTAATATGGTGCTCTTGAATACTTAAAGTAGAACTAGTTTAAATGCTCAAATAGTAAACTCTCCAATGTATGGAATAGAAAAATCTCTAATATTTCTTGATTTATCCTACTAGACATAATATCCTTTGTAAATTTAAAACTTGTGCAATCCAAAGCATTATTGTATCTTTGATACCATTGTTAGGTTTTGAAGCTAAATCCTTAAGATAAAATTCACCATAGCATATAAAATAAAGTTGCAATATGTTATATATGATAATGGTAATATTATAGAAGTATAAAACTTAGAAATAAATTCAACAATAACTCATATAATTATAATTAACAAATACTCATGAAAATATATTTGCAAGTAACAAGTATCTTGATTGTTTCTTACATACACACATTACACTATATATAATGTAACATGACACTTCATATGAAGCACTCTTGGCCTTCACTCTTCTAGAGACTCTTCCGCTTCCTATTCTATGGAATTGTGCATATGGATAACTTTTCACACTTGTGTATTTATTACATTACATAAAGTAAATCATAACTTCTAAACTATGGTACACTTTCCTAATATAAGGATGTACCAAAGGTGGTAAATTAGCATGTACCAAATAATGTAAAATATATTCCAACACTAGTATCCAATTATATTTGGAACTCAATGTCCTTAAGCATGTGAATCTATGAATTTTGAACAATAGTATACTATAATACTTTCTTTTTTGAAGTTGGAATCATTTTTTAGAAGAAACATAGTATTTTACTCCAACACTCTTAGTAATATGAATGAAAAGAATGAGGTAAAAACTTGTTATTATCCCTTTTATAGAAATAGAATATGAGACTTTGAGGATAAAATCATCATAGGGTTTAGAAGAAATATTAGAGGCTTTGAGTAGCTTTACTATGTGATGAAGTGTGGTAGATACTCTAATATCATATTGAATTTCATGCTTATTTCCAAAAATGAGTAGAAGAAAAACATTCAGTCATATCTTATATAGAAAGCATAAAACAATGAAAAAAAAGAGATCAAAATTATTAATTCCCTTGAGCACCATAAATAATAACTAATTATCTATCGATAAGGATCACAACACTCCAATAAAATGGATGGAGTGGTGGTGGTATTTATACCAATATCAAATCCCTAATTACATAAAAGCGTTTAGCATAGGCCAACATAACAAAATGTCTAAAGGTTAATTACAAGTTATAGGGTAAGTTTAATCATAAAATATTAATCATATCCCATAGGTATTACATAACAAAATATTATAATAAATTAAATATAATTATATAATTATTACCACTAGGCCTATACAAGATTATATCATATAATGCCAATCTTGGCCATAAAACAAATTATTCTTTCAATAATATGGCGATGGATATGGACACTATAAAGTTTTTTAGTAGGAAAATTGCAAGATTTAGGAGACTAACCTACCAAATAGTTCTATATAAATATATAGGATGGAAAGAGGATAAAATGAACTTTGATCTCTTCATTTAATTTACCTTGGTTCATTACTAATTTAGTGGATATTCACTTAGAAGATGAATGGAAATGATATTTTGATACTATAATTTCATTAATTTGGTGTATATTATATTACTTATAAGAGTACTAACTAGTGCTAGTCACTCATATTAGGCCTAATAACATGACATAATTGATTAAATAAATAGTTCATGTCTAGACCATAAAATACTCTTAAAGGAGTAGTTTGTTTTGATCAAAATATTAAGAACATTGATATCCAATGCCCTTAATGATTTTGTGGTACTATTTCTAATAGGGAAACAATCTTGCCACTCATAAATAGAAATGTAAAATAGAAATGTTTGAAGTGAAATTAACTTATCTTAAGATTCTCTAATGGACCAAGCATGCATTATAGATTATCTATTGGTGTTCATATCCTGGTTGATAGCATTATAAGGGTAGGCATCTGATGTAAGAGCATCTGGTTAAAAATAATAATAATTTCTTTTTGAAGATATTTATAGCTACCAAGAGAAGAAAAAGGGGTATGAATTTTAGCTTTCCATATCCCACCTTTGTTTCCATTATTGCAAAAACATAAAATGGATGTATTGTTGCATTTCCACTTAACCTAAAAAATAAGTAATTTAATGATGTATTGAGTTTTGTAATGTGTTGTTTATTCTATATCTATGAATCTATTGTGAGATATTTAATTTTATATAAGAGGCTATATTTTAATAGACCATATCCTCAAGAATACAAAAAGTGGTATTAGAGTAGTTTTCAGTCCATATGCAGCAGAACCCCTCATAACTAGTAGAGACCAAAATCCATTTCTTGAAGAGATATCATTTTGGGGTGTAATTTCTAAGATTTTCCCTTAAATTTAAGTCATATTTTAAATTAAAATGTTGGTTTTTTAGAAATGTTGTTTTAATTTATAGCCTTTTATCTTATAAATGGTGAGGTTCTATATATTTTATGTGCCTGGTTTTTATAATTTTAAAAATGAAAATCATTTTTTAAAAATATTGGGATCTTATATAAGCCTCTATAAATAGTAAACACAATAAATGTCTAGCCTACATAGTTTGAAAATGTAAATATTGCATAAAAAAAATTCAAAGCTCTATCAAATTTATTGTCTTCTTTTAGGAGAGAGTTATGTGGTTATCAAATGCTAAAACTTTGTATGGCTTATGTAATTGAACAAGCTTTATTGTGATTTTATTGTTACATACTTAGACAATATTTTCCCACATGGTTAATTTTGAGAATAGTTTTTTTATTAAAAAATAGTCCTCATATGTGATGTAGACGAGGACTAAGAGCAACATCTATTCCATTTCTTATCGAGGGGGGTGTAGAGTATGTTGTTAACTGAAGGGTTGAGGATCATTATGTCATGAAAGTATTGGATATTATGTCACACCACTAGATTATAAGACCCTATATTTGAATTTAAGGGCCTACAAAAGCCAACATTAGATAAAAGTAGAGTAAAAAAATAAAAATAATTTTTTTTCTAAAAGGACAGTTGAATTGGTGCAAGTCTTGTGAAAGTATTAAAACCTAAAGTCTTACATTCAATTATTTTCTTCTAAATTTTTATTTAAATTGCATAATAATTAAAATTTTAAAATCATCATTTATCCCCTTTCATACATGAAATAAAAATTAAGAGCATTGCCAATTTGAGCCAAAGTATAATTTTATCCCCAACAACAATGAGTGTTTGAAAGGTCAAAACCCACAACAAATTTTTTTTATATCCTCTCTCCCACATAAAATTAAAGAGGATAACAAAAGACAAGAAAGTGAAAGAAATAAGAGAAAGTAAATAAACAAAAATTTGGAAAGACAATGAGGTCTTTAGGTTATGTGAAAACATGTGGGTAGATTCCCAATTTTCCAAAAGTGAGAGGGTACCAAAGTAGTCCAAGAAGCCAAATAATAACTCTAAAGTTGTAGATATAATAAATAAATTTCTATTGTAGATATTTCTAGGTCTATTGTTTGTACCAATAATATTGATAGGGAGGACGTTCAGATAATGGAGGGAAGTGAAATAATTATTAAGGCAAAGATGTGGAAGCCTTTCAAAACTAAGATTTCCTACTAAGTTGTGAGAGGAATGGTATAATAATTACTAGGATAAAATTTATAGCATGGTTGAATGGATAAGATGCAAACAATGACAAAATTGATAGTGAGGATAAGATAACCAATTTGTAGAGGCTCAACTAGGTTCTAGTTAAATAAAATAAGAGATTAATAGAATAAAATGTTCCTCTTTTGAAGAAATAAAATGAGCTCAAATATTATGAGAAAATTTTAAAGGAAGAAATGGAAATTTTAATATAATTTGTAAAACAAGTAGAGGCAAAGGTGGAAATGAGCAAGATAATAAGAATGTGGAAGAGACAATTGTCATAGGTCACCAATAATAGTGACAATGAAGATGATGATACTACGATTTTCACTTCTGTTTCAAAAGGAAATATAGATAAAATTAAAGAGAAAGAGAAAAATAAGACAAAATACACATGAGAAGAAGATGATCATCATGATGTCATTGATTATTTTGATGGTCATGACAAAAACCATATTTTTGAAGAACAAAGTGGTGATGAAGTGATTGGTTCTTTAAAAGGTAATCCAAAGGTATTGGATATATGTTAATGAAAAGAATGAGATATAATAGAAAATTATTGGGAAGTAATGATAAAGCATAACAAATCCCATAAATCCAAATATATGACCAAGAATGAAGGCCTTGATTATGTTGGTCAAATAGAAAGTGGTGACACCAAGTTTATGAAAGGAAAATTTTGTATAGAGGATAAAAAATTATTGTTATCATTATGGATAATAAAGACATGTCATAGCTAAGTGTTGGAATTTACACCCATGTGATATTTATGATGGAAATAATCACTATAGAAAATATTGTTAACAAAAAGATAAAATTGTCAATAAAATACATGTTGATTGTGGTTAGATGGATGCAATTGAATGGGACAAAGTGAAATAAATGTTGAGTGGATTATATAAGAGAAGTTTGTATTATCAAAATAAATCAAGGATAAGATAAAATAAATGACATTATAAAGATATCAAGTTAAAATAGAAATAGTTTTAAATCTCAATCCATGTTCATGAGTTGGAGCTCATGAAGGATTTCTTTTACCTAGCATGTACGATGAAAAATCATTAAGTCAAAAAATATATTTGAATATCTTTCTAGATACCAAGAGAAGAGGAAGTACCATGAAATTTACACTTTCATATCCCACCTTCATTGCAATTTTTGAAAAAGAATAAAATGGACGTATTGTTACATTTCTAGTTATCTAAAAAAAGAAGCAATTTAATAATCTATCGAGTTTTGTAATGTCTTGCTTATTATTTAAATGTGAATTTATCATGATATGTTTAATATATTAGAAAGGTTTCCTTTCAATAAACCCCCTTACCTAGACTACATCAACACCTATATTTATAGGTATTATTAATGTCAAGACTAATCATCTCCTTACCTAAGAATTCACCAATTAAAATGGGTTAGAACATACTTACCTCTATGTTTTGACATTTGAATTTTAATTTAGTAGTTTCTCCAATATAAATATTACCTCCATAAATATCTTATTTTACCATTGAGTGAAACAAAAAGTGAATCACATTGGAAAGTAGAACACATGATGATGTAAAAATGAAATAATAAAATATGTTTAAATGCAATAAGGGGTTTTACATACCAACATATGTTAGTCCAATATTTATATGGAATAAAAATAAAATGTGATCTTGCGTTATAGGAACAAGGTATGCCCTCATGTTAATACATGCCCCTAGATAGAGGTTAGGAGAAGGAAGGTATCAAGGAGGATGTGTTTTTAGTGACACACTCATGGAGGGATATAGTTAATCCATGGATGTAGTTGATCATCTAAAATATAGTATAAGATATACAAGGATATACTAGCTAGGGAAATTAATAAACAAACATTGGTATAAATCTAGATATGGTATGGTGATATCGCTACCAAAGGGTGGGAGGGTGGCTAGATTGATAGACATTGTTGTACATACTAAATTTATAGATTTAGGTTTCCAAATGGGATATCCTTGTGAGTATTACGATTCCTTATAATTTGTTCATTATAAATCATGTAAGCATGCATGTGTACATAATATATGAAATGCTATGAAATAAAATAATAGAAACTGATAAAATAGTAAATATAAGTACCTCAAAATGGATGATGATATCTCATTGCATGTGGTCTACCCACATAGTAATATATATTCCATCATTAGTTTCCACTAGTCCTCCCTCATCTAATTTTGTTTGTTATCTCCTACAAGGTTTAGAGATAGGGACAAGTAATAAGATAGATTTTCTAGATGAAAAGCCAAATTGGATGGATAAGAATCCTGAGCTAGTGGAAGCTTATGTGAGAGAGGTGGATTCTATGATAGAAATCTATATGAGGGAGAGGTATGATCATCTTTGTCAAATATCCACTTTGAGACATACACTTTTCAGGAATGAGAAGAGTTGTTGGGATGTAAGACATGATTAACTTGATAGAGGACAAATATTGAGATATTGATAACTACAATTTAGGCAACAATGGATAGTGTACAATAGCATCATAAGGAGTCATAGAGTCATATAAGGTATATGTTTTAATTATTATATGTATAGGTATGGACTAACTATGGATGATGGACATTTGGTGTTATCCCATTGCATATTTTATGTATTAAATTATTTAAAATCATATATTGATTTTCCTTTGGGTCATGTGCTTGTTTTTTATACACTTTATTTATTTATTGTAGATATGTCATTTTTTAAATGTATAGACATCATTTTCCCTTATGCACCATATTATTTTCAGTGTATGTATATCACTTTTTTAACTCGATACTTGTAACAATGTTAGGCATAAAGAGAAATATAAATGAAATAACCTTATTAGAAATGCAATGTCTAAGTATCATATCATGTAGTCAATGTATGTATATAATGTATATCATTAATGATGCAATAAAGAGTTAGGAATTTAAGAAAAATTCTCATATGAACTTAAAGAGACTCATATTTTATTACATGTCAAATGCTTGTCAAGGGTAAAATTAAATTAATATGAATCAAATAGGAGAACAAGCTTTGGTTCAAGAATCATAAGTTTAGTCTTCCTTAGTTGTTAGTATTTTTAGCATAGTAATAAAATTCTCATCTTTAGCATAATGTAATCCAAACAACTAATGAAGTTAAGGAGTATCCATGTAATGAGAAATATAGCATGATTAAGATTAAGTACTCAAATTTCAACCCATATGGGTTCTCAGTCTATGCTAATGATTAAATATCAATCTACAAAGGATCCTCATATGTAATACTCAAATTCCAATGCATCCAATATGTTCAATATGCAAATTATCAAATCTTGATCCATGAAGTATGCTTATATGTAATGCTCAATTCTTTATCCATACAAGGATATTGATATGTAAGAATACATTATCTCATAAATCTATATAGAATAACCAATAGTTTGTAAGAATGCATTATATCTTATAGGTGCAATGTTTATGATGAAGTATCACATAGTAATTAATCTCATAAATGAGTTAATACACTAGCAAATGTCATCAACCATGAATAGTGTAAGAATGTCCAGATAAGAAATTTAGTATAAATATCATGATTATGACAATCTTATAGAATGACCTATTTTTCTATTTTTCTTTTTAAACATGATTTTTCTTATGCTATTTGTTTTAGCACATTTTTGATACCTCTACTTCTTGTTTTTCATTTCAATGCTTTTGTTTTTTCCTTTTAAAAGGTAACCCTCAATTTTTTATTTTTTGATGTTCTTAGTCCATAAAATATATACACTACAACCCCTAGGACTAGTTTTATAGATGCTATGGGGATGATGTAGTTGCTTTTGGAAGCACATAGCCTAATTGTAAGAAGAATTTTTTGCATCATTTTTTAGGAAACAAACAAATTATGAAAAGCATAATTAAATGCTACAAATATTTTTAAATATATATCTAAACACTATTATTGAGATGGTATGTGGAATATTTGCCAAATGTTGATTTTTTCATCAAAATTTATATAATATTTAGATTGTGACGTTTGTTTTCAAGTAAAATTTGACTTCACATTTTCATCTTACATATGAAAAATCTTTCCTTGTAGTGGTACTATAAATATGGTAGATATTTATAAGGAGACTAGGTATGAAAAGTGAAAACTATATATGGTATAATGATGAACACACAACACTTAGAAATTGTTCATCCTCTAATAATTACTTGCAATTGTTTAAAATAAATCCTAATATGATGACAAATACAGTAAAAAATGGATTGAGATAGAGACTAACCCTCATAATCTAGGATAATGAAAATATTCGTTGAAAGGATTATGAATACAATAGAAAAGTGCCCATAAGAGGATGATCACCATATAAGTGTCATGTAGATTCTATGCTTGTTTGATCCATTTATATCAAATATACTATAAGGTAAATTCCATTTGTATGAAGATTAATTTGTGTTACCATAAATAAGAGTTTTAATCATTTTATCATATTTGTTTAAATAAGACTTATTTGCTATATTTAAGATATACTTTTAACTTTGGGACATGCCCTAGGTTGGAATATTGGACAAGAAGATATATATCCTTGACTGGACCTAACATATATTGATTAATACCTAGGAAAGAGAGTGTGATGAATAACATTAATATGAAACAACTTAGGATTTAGACTTCTCACAAATGTAGGACTAGTAGACCTTGTCAAGTGGAGCATGAGTAATTCATAGGAGGAGGAGATATTGGATACATATATATGGAGGAATTAACACATTTGATTTTTATAGTAAATGGTTTATCACGTAGGTGATAAATGGAAGAGCATAAACTAATATGCCAATCTTAAAAAATATTTTCTGATAAATATAGTAGAGCATGGATATTTTTACAATTAGATAAGTTAGATTGCAAAACTAATAAATACTATATTAATATTTAACTACCTCTTTGGAAATAAGAAAATCCTAAAGATCTTGAAGGTATATTTGGTCCTCTATAACGAACATAGGTATTTCAAAGCCTAGTTTTTCATCTTTTTCCCTCTTTGACTCATGGTAACCTTTTTCCTAAGCTTCTATAAGTTCCATGTAATAATCATAAACTACAAGCTTTGAATAAGTGTAAGATATTTTATTGACCACCATAAGAAAATATTTTCTTGAACACCATGAATTTAACCTTTATCAAAATTATATATATAACTAATGAGCATTTAGCCATTTATGCATCTAATCACTTCATAAAAATAGAGAATATTGATATTTTAAATATGGGATTGTTAGACCTTGGAGTGGTCCGCTAATGGGTTTTCATAAATATAAATGTTTTAATTTGATAGATGTGGATTGTGACATTTAGCATTGTATCTATCAATAAGAAAAATTATAATTAACACTTTAATTATTTCAAATAGTTAAAATTATAACTTTCATAATGGATAGTGGAATATAATAATTTTTAAAATGAAAAAAAATTAAAATTTATGTAAGAATCATTATATACAAGCTTTGAGTAAGAGTAAGATATTCCCTTTACTACTTTAGTGGATTATTTTATGATAACCTTAAGAGTATTTTAGCTAATGTATGGATACCATTACTTTGACATTCATCTATATTAGATGGATAACTAACACACATGCAAACAATAATACATCTAGAAGCATCATCAAAATAGATAAAAGTATTGTTGAAAAGAGGAGTTTATTGGACCTTGGAGTGGTACACCATTTGGATTTTATAAATGTAAATATTTTTGTTTGCTAGGTGTTATGGATTGTTAATTTTATTAATATATGTAGTAGTAATAAGAATTGTAGTTTACTCATTTGTTTTTAATAAAGCTAAAATCAAAATTCTCAATAAAGAATATGTAATATAAGAATTTTATAAGGTGACAATAATTTTTTCAAATTGTGTTTGGGAATGTCATGCCAAATACAAAATGATTTACCTTTGAAACAATATGAGTTTGGTTTTGCTTTAGTCCATGTAAATAGTTCATCTCTTCATTTAAACATAATTCTCCTAGGTCGATCAATTGTCAAGGGAAATTCCCTATCAAAGAAAAAACATTTCATGACTTTTGTTGTGCTTTATTATCTTAATGTTTCTTCATGAATTAAAATGTGAATTTTTTTATTTGTTTATGAGCAATAGTAGTGGTGATATTATGCATAGGATTGATATTAGTACCACCATCTATAGTAACAATTCTATTGTTATTATTAGGTTTAGTATTTAGCATAACTTATTCTTCTCCTACCCTTACTACTGTTCAAACTTGTATTATTTACAATCTAGGGAGTTTCAAAGTTACATTGCAACTTTATTCCATTTCTAGTTAGAGGTAAGAAAAAATTCAATGAAAATTTTATTAAGACTAGTGTCATCAATATTATACTTTACTTAGTAGCTAAGGTATTTCTAAATTCTAATGAAATATATGTTTTCATTTACTCTTGATTTTGCTATAATAAATTAATAAATGACATCATTTAATTTTTTATTAGATTTATAATGGTGTGTAATAGTGTAACATAGTTTCTCAAATTTGATAGTGCAACATTCAAGTAAATCTACATAGCATTCTTACATGGCTTATTTGAATCATCTTGATAGTAGCTCTATCATAGAATCAAGTTTTAAGTCTATCCCATATTTTGTATATATTAAAGATTGCATTAAGAAAATGTTTACCTATTTGTTATCTATCATATGGAAGTGGTGTTGTTGGAGGTAATATATAGCAAGCAATGTGAGGTGTTATGGGCTCATTGTGCCACTTTTTGAACATATCACACTTGATTAATGCTGAAATATTTTTTTCTTTTTATGCATGGTGGATAAATTATCACTATAGATTAACCTAGGTATATTTATATCCCTAGGAATATTTTTTAGTAGATGTTTATTGATTTATGGATTACATTTGATAGTTCAAATGCTACATCATTTATGTTAATTTTATATTATCTCTAGAATATGTGTTTTTTATTTCCTTTACAAAATTAAACACTTTACATGTTGGTTTATTATATGTTGTTGGTTTTTTTGAGTCATAATGTTGTTTCTAAGTTGTTTTCTAAAACTAATATTACGTTTAAGCATATATATTAATGAGTTGCAAATATTCTATTCATGATTTTAACTTTATTGTTGAGTGACATATTTTATTGTCCTTATTTATATAAATAATAAAATATAGGATCTCATTTGATTCACATTTAGCTCATTTACATCATCTAAATCAAGAGGTTATAAAATTGTAAATGTTCCAAATATTGTTAGCTTTTGAGGTAGATCACAATGGGAGATGGCAATCACAAGATGCAAAAATATGAGAGAAAGTAAATTTACGAGATTGCAGAAATATGCTATAAATAGAAATGACGAAAATGAATACAATGTTGCTATGGAGGAAATGGACACTCCATGCAAGAAGCTACAAGACTACATTGTACTCCATCACTAATGGAGTTACACAAGTATTCTACTACTACCTACTATCATACCAATCTCTTACAATGAGGCCCTTTTATAATGGAAGATAGATTCCTTGGCCAACACTCTACCTAGTTGTACAAGGGACACCTTGCACATTTACAACTTGCACATTGACACTTGTGCATTTATTACATTGCATAAAGTAACTAGATAACTTCCCCCTAAAGTAATCTAATGTCCTAAGTATGTACCTAGAAAGGTACATTTACATGACCCAAATGATGTAATAGAATCTAACTCTAACACCCCCTGTATTACATTATTTGGGTATTGAAGACTTTAGTCTTCAATATGGATCTTCTTCCATTGGATAATGGAACTTGTATTCTCCTTCATTGCTTACTGTGATCAGATTCAGCTAGTAGTTTGTTTCTTCAGTTGATGTAGAGTAAGCTGATGTTGTAGGTTCCTCTTTCTTTTGAGTGTGCTCAACTGGTTCAATATTTGTAGTGTTGTGTTCCTTTTTGGCATACCTTTTCTTCTTCCTTCTTCTCTTCTTGCGATTATGTATTGGAGCTAGTGGAATTTCTGCTTCATGGCAAGTTAGTTGATCATCACAATAATATTATTCCTTATTGTTGGCTTTCTTCTTGTGTTGAGTAAGTACAAACACAATTAATGATAGATAAATCATTAGACACTCTTCTTGTGAGAATATAACCAATTTTTGTGAGTTCCACCATGTTGTGAAGAGGATTTCATGGAGATAACCAATCAAGGCTGCAAAGTTACCTTCTTTGGCTTCCTTAAGAAATAAGGAGAATTTTTCTTTGTTGCTAGTTGATAGATACATGTACCCTTCCAGAGTATCTATTAAATTTTGAGAGTAGAATTCTACTTCATGGAATAGTTCTTCATTATTGAAAGATTTTCTCAAAATTTCATCCATGAGAAGTAGTAATTGTAGAAATGGATTTGATAGAATCTTAGTAGTATACCTTATAGCTCCCAATCTTAAGGTATATGTAACCCTTAGAATATATAAGCTTGATTTGATAAAACCTTTGTTAACCCTTAGGTTTTGTAGACTTCCTTATATCTCCCTAATGATGAGAGTTCATAAACCTAATAAGTTTTTAGGTTTTGTAGAAAGCTTACATCTATCCAATGAATTTAGAACTTGATAATTTTTTATGGATGCTAATATTACCAAGTTTTGTAGAATGCCTTATGACTCCCTAGGGTGTTTTGGATAGGATATATGATCAATATAGTGCTTTTTGTAAATTGTAGTTCAATTTTGGGTTGATTTTGTGAAATTTTGTAAACACCAAAATCAACTTTTCTATCTCCTTATTACTCCTATTGAACTAAGCACTATTTCAATTTTTGAAGAGGTTTTGATGTTGGATTTATTTTACCTCCTTTAAGTGTTTTTGAGACAACACTATTATAAAAATTCCAACCTTTGAAAATCTTTAATAAACCTCTTTAAATACCCCTTATGGTTGATTTTAATGTTTTCTAATTTCCAATTCCTAATTTGATGTTGTATTCCTTATAACTCCCAAATTTGGAAAAATTAGAAAATAATATTTGCAAATAATTTAAATTTCAGTAATAACCCTTATTCCTCCTAGGTTACCTTTTGCAAATATTAATAATTCTGAAATATGCTTGCTTAATAAATCACTAATGCAGAATATTGCAATAGTAGATATAATGTACCCTTATAACTCCAAAAACCTTAGGTTTAAAGCAAGCAAATAATAAAATCAACCTTTACCTTAATAATCCTTCAATGTTGTGAGGTGGTGGATTCGTAGCTTTGTGGAGTGTAGCGCTCATGGGCAGTCAAAGCCCTCTTTGACAGATGCTGGTTTCCTCCTAGGATGGTGCTCCTTCTCTTCCACAAATGGTATCAAAAACTCCTTGAAATACGCTTTGCTTATGACAAAGCTCCTCCAAATGCAAGTGTTGGTTTGTTGGTTTTATGATAGTGTCTTAAATGCTTCTCTTACACCTTTGAATGGTGTATGGCTTGAATTAGCCTTTCTCCTCCAAGTGAGCTTCAATGCATAAATGCTTGACTTCCTTTTGACTTCGTTCTCCCTCCTTTTCCAAGATAGGCACCTTAAATAGGATGAACTTCTTGCAAGTCGTGACAAGTGTCACTTGAAGCGTTACAAGGTAGGTGTCTTCAATGTACCTTTGGCAATGATGAGGTTGGTGGTAACCTCCAAATATTCTTAACTCCCTCCAAATGTATGTAACTCCCTTTTAGGTGAGCGCTTGGGTCTTCATGAACGTTGGGATGCTTAGAGAATTTGTGCCAAGTGGCACTCAAGGCTTGTGCATGTAAGCCTTCTTTCTAACGCTTCAAATATGAGCTTGCAACCCTAATTCTTCCTTTATCTTTGCATCCTACGTGAGCTTGCTATGTTTCTTGAGATGCAAGCTTCCTTTTGCATGTTGGCTTGGTGAGGATGATGGATGGCTATAGCTGGATTGCTCCATGGTTCTATGGCACACTTTTGAGCTCCTTTTTGGTGGATGTTTGCTTCAATGGATGCCTTAGGTATAGCTCCTTTCTATTCACCTTTTTGTAGGTTTTGTATGCTGATTTGTGCCCTTCTTTAGTGCTTGAAATATAGTGTTGTTTGTAACAGCCAATAGGTAGCCCTTTTGCTTAGCTTTTACGTAGCTAATCTCTCACTGAATGCTACCCCTTTTTTTACGTAGACACATGTGATAATGCCTTCTTTCAATGGCTTCAATGTTGTAGGTGACGTGTTGCTTATAGGGTTGGATTGGATGAGGGAAAATGGTGTTTTTGAACACCTTGATTCTTGGATGTGTGAGCCTTCCTCTTTGCTTGAATTCTACCCTTCAATCTACTAGATATGACATCCTTACTACCCCCTTATAAATAGAAATACTTTTGTCCTTTCACAAGAACAAAAGAGGTGCTTTGTAATAGTTGGATCTTGCACCAATATGAAGAATTTTTTACGTAATCCTTCTTGCTTCTTCTTCCTTGGATGATAGTCAATCCAAGCTAATGAAATGTTATTTTTGAATAGGGATTCCTGCACTCTATACTAAAATGAAACCCTTACATTCTCCTTGAATCTTGAGACTTCCAAGGTCTCGATTTGAGGCTTCCTTCAAGGACTTCAATGGTGGCTTTCTTCTCCACCTTTTTTCTTGTAATGGTGGCTTCTTTTGGCCATGAAAGTGCTATGTATAGTTTTTGTGCTTTTAACAACATAAACTAATTGAGAATAACTAGTTAAAAAATCAACTAGTATAGTGCTTAATAGATGCACTTTTAATGGTAACAATAATCTCACCTTATTGCTCCACTAATTTCTCAAAAATGCACTTAACAATTCCACTGCAACCTTTCAAGCATAATCTGGAATGAACCCTTGCAAATTTCACTACAAACAAAGTTGTAGGATCTAGTCTTCTTTTTCTCTTTTTCCAAAGTAGAAGATAGGTAGTTGATAGATAATTGTAACTCTGAAATCTAATCAACTCCTAATGTGCAAATGATCCTTAAAAGGAATTTTCTCTTTTTGCACTTTTGAAGACTATAATTCAATTTTCCTCTTTGCAACTTTGATCCAATATAAGGTGCTTTAACAAATATGATAAGTAATCCAATTAATGAATCTACTTGCACCAATAGTTGCTTACCTTTTTTGAAAGCTTTTTGTAGAGGATGTAGATCTTGGTGTTTAGGTCAACCAAGCTTGTTGCTTTAGATAGAGTTCTGCAACTTTTGTTAGCTTTCCAAAAAGCTTCTTTCTTCACCAAAACTATGGTCTCGAACTTTCTTTCATGAGCCTAGGATTTGGTGGCTTGTTCTTCTCTTGTAATCTTCTCCTTTCTGCTGTAGATTTGGAGAAATATTTATCTCTAAAATAATACCTTCTTGTTGTGAAAGGTAATCTTCAAATCTCTCGGATTTGGCAAGCTTCTTCTATCTTCAAGTCTTCTTGTCAAATTCTAACTTCAAGCAAGATCTTCTTCTCAAGACTCTGAATGTCTTGAGGTCTTCTATATTCTTCTTTGGTACTCCTTGCCAATTCTTCTTCTCCTTTTTGGGCTTGTTGTCGGATGGCGATAATTGTCCCAAATTCTTTCCCTTATCAAAAAATTTCTCCTTGATGGAGAATTTCTCCAATGAGTTCTTCTAGGAACTCTTTTGTTGCTCTTGCTTCAGCAACAAGGCTCTCCAAGCCTTTTTCCTTGAGACCTCTCCTAGGTCTTTGATTTTGTAGCTTCTTTGGTCTTCCTTGAGACCTTCTTCTTCAACTTCTAGAATTGAGATCTCCTTCCTGGATCTCTTGATTCTGCTACTTCTAGATTTGAACAGGACTCTCCTAGTCCTTCTCGTTCTTCCAAGAATGGAAGTTTCTTCAATGAGATCTTCACTTGATCTCTTCACCTTCAAGTTTGCTTCAGGTGCTGGATTGATTCTAAAGAAGATACTCTTCCTAAATTTCTTGTAGGAAGTTTCCCAACTCACTGAATCTCCTTTCCCTACAACAAGTTATTAGTACTAAAATTTGAATCTGCTTCTAAATCAGGTACTCTCTTCTAGAGTCTTCTTTAGGATCAAGGCTTCTATGGCCTTTTCTATTGTGAAGTTGACTCTATCGATGGAGATCTTCAATCTCCAGACTTCACCATGACTCTTTCTCCTAGAGTCTCTTTTGTAGTATTCTTCTCTTGCAACAACTAATATCTGCACTATGAAGGCACTTCGACCTTTGGGTAACAAAGTTGAAATCTCCTAGCTTTCTATTGTAGGAGGTGTCCCAATCATCTGAGAGTTAGTTCCCTACAATAAAAGAAACTTCAGGCAATAGTAAACTTTTTAGATCTCTTAGATGAGCTTCACTAGTTGATTCATCAAACTAGTGGATCAAATGTTGAGTCCTTATCTTCACGAGTTTTCCTGCAACTCTGTGGGAAGACTCTTAGCCAAATGAATCTCACAATATCTCTTTTCAGTCTATTCTACCAAACAATCTCAAAGCAATAAAATTTACATGCAGTGGGTCCAAAGGCACATCCGGTTTGCAAAAATTGAAGCTATGGTGATTGGCCCAATTTTTAACAATAGTACTTTCTCGAAGCTCTCCCTACCACCTTGATTCTTCTGAATATTTTTGCAAGAGCCTGTGCACTGTGGTGAATCAGGTTCACAAAAATTTAGGCTCAATAATAATGGTGGTTCTCCTCTCAATCTATAGTAGCTAGATCTATTGTGGCTAGATCTATCGTGGCTCTGATACCATTGTTAGATTTTGAGGTAGATCACAATGGGAGATGGCAATCACAAGATGCAAAAATATGAGAGAAAGTAAATTTACGAGATTGCAAAAATATGCTATAAATAGAAATGATGGAAATGAATACAATGTTGCTATGGAGGAAATGGACACTCCATGCAAGAAGCTATAAGACTACATTGTACTCCATCACTAATGGAGTTACACAGCTATTCTACTACTACCTATTGTCTCTCCAATCTCTTACAATGAGGCCCTTTTATAATGGAAGATAGATTCCTTGGCCAACACTCTACCTAGTTGTACAAGGGACACCTTGCACATTTACAACTTGCACATTGACACTTGTGCATTTATTACATTGCATAAAGTAACTAGATAACTTCCCCCTAAAGTAATCTAATGTCCTAAGTATGTACCTAGAAAGGTACATTTACATGACCCAAATGATGTAATAGAATCTAACTCTAACAAATATTTTCTCTTTTTGTAGTTAATTTTAGTATTGTATTTTAAATCGTATTAAATGAATAATGATATGAAATATTCCTTCTTACTATTACTAAAATTTAATTAATATAATATTTTATCTTCTTATCGTATAACTTATGATTATTTTCATACATTAGAGGTGTTATATGAGACAATGATTAATATGATCAATGATAAGTCCCTTAGACTTAACAACTTCCTTGTGAGCTCTAGAAATCTATTGGAGTTTTAAATGTTAAATTTAATCAAACTATATAGAAATATTCATAGTCAATGCTTTAAAAATATAATATATATATATCTAATTTATTCCTAAATAAAAATATATCACTCATATGAGAGTATACATTCTTCATTGGGAGTAGATAATCTTGTAAAACATCTTAGATATATATGAATCCACGGAGCATGCTTATACCTATTTAAAATTAATGTTCATCCAAATTAACTTTGAGAAATATCAGGATTGGATAGAATGGACTTGTATGTTGGGCATGATGAAGAAATTATAGTTTTAATATTTGAACCAATGTTTAAATCCTTTTGTCAATTGATAAAACTTTCTTTTTATTATGTATGAGATTTGAATATTAAATGAGTGGTGTTTATATAATAAAAATATAATTATTATTGAAAATAATATATATTTTATTTTGAGTTATACTATATCAAATTAGTTATGGATCTCTACATGTGATATAGATATATTTTTATCTCATAGTACCTTTTTTTTCATAATTTTATGATTATGTTCTATAGCTTTAAAGGAGAACTTAGACTACAAGTTTTTAATAATCAATATAAAGTAGTATATATGCTATGGTTAGCATCTTATCAAAGATTTTGAATATGGAGTGTTTTAAAGTTAAAAAATCATTTTTTTAAATTAGATTCAATATAAAATTTTACATCCACATGGAATGTAATAAAAATCTAGATTTGTTATGTTTACATTTTAAATTTTATTCTCTTTTTGTTTAATTATTTTAATATGATAATTATTCAATAAAATTAATATGCATCTAAATTCAAACAAGTTTTAATATGATCCTTGTCATTAAACCAAACTAGAATATTTGTTATACAGATCTATTTAAATAATCACAAGGATTACTAGATGTTTACATCATTTAGTAAATGGAAATAGTTTTTATTATCTATAGCAGTTAAAATCTATTATATACTTCATGATCAAGTTTTTAATTTAACTTGATCATGTTTTAAACTAGGTTATAATTTTTATGTTAATAGAGTTGTTAAATGGATGGATGGTTGATTTATCTGTGCTTTTAGGTGTTAAATAAGGTAAGGTTTCAAATGATATTTTTATGCTGCGTTCAAATTTTGAGGTATTTGGTATTTAAAGAAAACTAGAAAGTACCATGTATTTAAGAATAAAGGAAATACGCATAATAAAAGCAATCTATCAATAGGTGGGTAACGTGAAGAGTAAGAGATTATTTATCCATCCAAGATTTTAGATTAGCTATTTACACTTTTCCTTGAAATTCATAGTTTATATTTTTTCACTTTTGAAGACTATAATTCAATTTTTCTCTTTCCAACTTTGATCTAATATAAGGTTCTTTATATGATAAGGAATCCAATTAATGAATGTAATTGCACCAAAAGTTGCTTACGATTTTTTGGAAGCTTTTTTTAGAGGATGCAGATCTTGGTATTTAGGTCCACCAAGCTTGTTGCTTTAGAAGGGGTTCTACAAATTTTGTTAGCCTTCCAAAAAGCTTCTTTCTTGACCAAAACTATGGTCTTGAACTTTCTTTCATGATCTTAGGATTTAGTGTCTTGTTCTAATATTCTCCTTTTTGTTGTAGATTTGGAGAAATATTTATATCAGAATAATACCTTCTTTTTGTGAAATGTAATCTTCAAATCTATTGAATTTGGAAAGCTTCTTCTATATTGAAGTCTTCTTATCAATTTTTTTCTTCAATTAGGATCTTCGTCTTAAGACTCTGAATGTCTTGATTTCTTATGTATATTCTTCTAAAATTTGGTACTCGCAAAATTCTTCTTCTCTTTTTGGGATTATTTTTGGATGGCAATAATTGTCCAAATTCTTTCCTTTATCAAAAAATTTCTCCTTGATGGAGTATTTCTCCAATAAGTTCTTCTAGGAAATTTTTTTATGATTTTTTTTCTTCAACAACAAGGCTCTCCAAGCCTTTTTCCTCAATATTTTTCCTAGGTATTCAATTTTGTAGCTTCTTTGGTCTTCCTTGAGACATTCTTCTTCAACTTCTAGAATTGAGATCTCCTTCTTGGATCTCTTGATTCTACTACTTCTATATTTGACCAAGATTCTTATAGTTCTTCTTGTTCTTCCAAGAATGGATATTTCTTCAATGATATCTTCACTTGATATCTTAACCTTCAAGTTTACTTCAGGTGCTAGATTTATTCTGAAGAAGATAATCTTCCTAAATTTCTTATAGCTTTCCAACTGACTAAATCTCATTTCCCTACAACAATTTATAAGTACTAAAATTTGAATATGCTTATGAATCAAGTACTCTCTTCTAGAATATTCTTTAGGATCAGGGCTTATGTGGCATTTTATATTGTAAAATTAACTCTATCGATGGAGATATTCAATATCCAAACTTCACCATGAATCTTTCTCTAAGAGTCTCTTTTGTAGTATTCTTCTCTTGCAAAAAATAATCTCTACACTATGAAGGTACTTTAAAATTTGGGCAACAAATTTGAAATATACTAGCTTTCTATTGTAGGAGGTGTCCCAATCATATGAGAGTTAGTTCCTTGTAATAAAAGAAACTTTAGATAATAGTAAAATTTTTAGATCTCTTAGATGACCTTCACTAGTTGATTCAACAGACTAGTGGATAAAATGCTGAGTCCTTATCTTCATGAGTTTTCCTAAAAATTTGTGGGATGACTCTTTACCTAATAAATATAAAAATGTCCCTTTTTAGTCTATTCTACCAAACAATATCAAAGCAATAAAATTTACATGCAACGGGTCCAAAGACACATACGATTTGCAAAAATTGAAGCTATGGTGACAAGCCTAATTTTTAACAATAGTAATTTGTTGAAGATCTCCCTACCAACTTGATTCTTCTAAATATTTTTGCAATGGCCTGTGCACTATGGTGAATTAGGTTCACAAAAATTTAGGCTCAATATTAATGGTGGTTCTCCTGTCAATATATAGTAGCTAGATCTATTTTGGCTCAATATTAATGGTGGTTCTCCTGTCAATATATCGTATCTAGATCTATTTTGGCTAAATCTATCATTGATATGATACCACTATTAGATTTCAAGGTATATCACAATGGGATATGACAATAACAATATACAAAAATATGAGAGAAAGTAAATTTATGAGGTTACAAAAATATGCTATAAATGGAAATGATGAAAATAAATACAATGTTGCTATGGAGGAAATGGGTACTCCATGCAAGAAGCTACAAGACTTCATTGTACACCATCACTAATGGAGTTACATAGTAATTCTACTACTACCTATTGTATCTACAATATATTACAATGATGTTATTTTATAATGGAAGATAGATTCCTTGGCTAACACTCTACCTAGTTGTACAAGAGACACCTTGCATATTTATAACTTGCACATTGACACGTGTATTTATTACATTGCATAAAGTAACTAGATGAATTCCCCCTAAAGTAATCTAAGGTCCTAAGTATGTATCTAGAAAGGTACATTTACATGATCCAAAAAATGTAATAGAATCTCTCTAACAAATATTTTCTCTTTTTGTAGTTAATTTTAGTATTGTATTTTAAACCGTATTATATGAATAATGATATGAAATATTCCTTCTTACTATTCCTAAAATTTAATTAATATAATCTTTTATCTTCTTATCGTATAACTTATGATTATATTCATACATTAGAGGTGTTATATGAGACAATGATTAATATGATCAATGATAAGTACCTTAGACTTAACAACTTCCTTGTGAGCTCTAGAAATCTATTGGAGTTTTACATGTTAAATTAAATCAAAGTATATAGAAATATTCATAGTAAATGCTTTAAAAATATAATTAAATATATATATATATATAATATATATATATATATATATATATATATATCTAATTTATTCCTAAAAAAAAGTATGTCACTCATATGAGAGTATACATTCTTCATTGGGAGTAGATAATCTTGGAAAACATCTTAGATATATATGAATCCACGGAGCATGCTTATACCTATTTAAAATTAATGTTCATCCAAATTAACTTTGAGAAAGATCATGATTGGATAGAATGGACTTGTATGTTGGGCATGATGAAGAAATTATAGTTTTAATATTTGAACCAATGTTTAAATCCTTTTTTCAATTGATAAAACTTTCTTTTGATTATGTATGAGATTTGAATATTAAATGAGTAGTGTTTATATAATAAAAATATAATTATTATTGAAAATAATATATATTTTATTTTGAGTTAGACTATATCAAATTAGTTATGGATCTCTACATGTGATATAGATATATTTTTATCTCATAGTACCTTTTTTTTTTCATAATTTTATGATTATGTTCTATAGCTTTAAAGGAAAACTTAGACTATGAGTTTTTAATAATCAATATAAAGTAGTATATATGCTATGGTTAGAATATTATCAAATATTTTGAATATGGCATGTTTTAAAGTTAAAAAATCATTTTTTTTTTTAAATTAGATTCAATATAAAATTTTACATCCACATGGAATGTAATAAAAATCTAGATTTGTTATGTTTACATTTTAAATTTTATTCTCTTCTTGTTTAATTATTTTAATATGATAATTATTCAATAAAATTAATATGCATCTAAATTAAAACAAGTATTGATATGATCCTTGTCATTAAACCCATATAAATGTTTCTTTGAATGTTTTTTTATAGTAACCAAACTAGAATATTTTTTATACAAATCTATTTAAATAATCACAAGGATTACTAAATGTTTACATCATTTGGTAAATGGAAATAGTTTTTATTATCTATAGCAGTAAAAATCTATTATATACTTCATGATCAAGTTTTTAATTTAACTTGATCATGTTTTAAACTAGGTTATAATTTTTATGTTAATAGAGTTGTTAAATGGATGGATGGTTGATTTATCTGTGCTTTTAGGTGTTAAATAAGGTAAGGTGTAGAATGATATTTTTATGTTGCATTTAAATTTTGAGGTATTTGGTATTTAAAGAAAACTAGAAAGTACCATGTCTTTAAGAATAAAGGAAATAATCATAATAAAAGCAATCTATCAATAAGTGGGTAGGGTGAAGAGTAAGAGATTATTTATCCATCCAAGGTTTTAGATTACCTATTTACACTTTTCCTTGAAATTCATAGTTTCTAGTATGTGTTATCAAATTGTAAGCAAAAATTGGGTTTAACAATTAAATATTTTATATTTTGTTCCAAGGACTAAAATCTAGTTGAATAACAAGTATAGTAGAGGCAAAGGCAAGCATTCCAAATTTTAGGAGGTAGTATTAACAAAAACTAAAGACTACAAAAAAACCAATAAGAAATAACTTTATAGAAATCATGACCAACACTCCCTCTTCCTTGAGGGTATACCCACATAAAATAATAATAAAAAAAATTATTTGATGATTTTATTGTGGTCTTAAACTTAATATCGCTAAAAAATACTAATGATGAATTATTTGTCAAGTCCCATTATAAGACTTTATTAAGAAATATATGATTAAAAATAAATATATCTTCAAGCATAGACATAGGATATCTGCATGAACATAACATACAAATAATAGCACTTTGACTATTATAGAGGTTTTCAAGAGTGATATTTTTGTCTAGTAATGGAAACATGGTACAAAAATAGAATTTTGAATATATATAGTAGATAGTTAATATGGTAATTTCTATAACTAATAAAGTTGTTTTAGCTTCAATTTAGTTGAATTTTACATGATAACAAGTTAATATTCCTCTAGATTAGATTTAAAATTTAACATTAAAGCCATTGCTAAAGAAAGTTTTTTTTACTAGTGATGTTGATTCAAAATAGGCATTTGACTTTGCAATAACATGGATTCACCAAAATTATCATAAATTTTAAACATAATTATTTTGTAATGTGTTCAAATTATTTTTTAAATTATATAAATAATTAATATTTTATTCCCTAGAATTTATATATTTTTAAAGTGTTTGAATTTTTTTTTAAATAGTTTACCATGTGTTAATATAAATTTCATTGTAAATAAATCAAATGGCAATATATCAACGGTTAGATTCTTTAAGATTTAAGGAGATCCTACTTCCAATCTTGCCAAAGGGATACATGGATAATATCCAAGCGGTTACAATACTACTACCTGGTGATGCTGTAATATGGGTGGGACCTGTTTCAATCACATATAACCAATCAAAAATATAATTATAAATACTTAAAATATTAATATATTAATTATATTTTTTAAGTATTTCATAATTTTTAATTATAATTATTTTAAAATATAAACTTAATATTAAAATTTAATTTTTAATTTATGTTACTATATTATTTAAAAAAAAACATTATCTTAAATATTATTAATTATTTAATTATAATTTTTATAATAAAAAAATATATTAAATTTTTACTCATAAATAATCTAATTATTAAATATTAAAAACATAAACTTAACAAACTATAAATAAAAAAATAAAAAAATAGATAACAAAATATAACAGAAATCATCACCAACTAAAGCTATTTCTTTTTCTTGTGAGTCAACTGATTACCAACTAAAGCTATGTCTTTTTCTTTCTGAGTCAAGCATGGTTATCATTAAAATCCAAGAAACTATGATATTTATTTATTGTGTACTGTGAACCTTTATCCCATAACCTAGAGTTTGGCATGCGGTGTCCTTTTGACCTTTTCACAGCCTCGCGGATAATGTTGGCCGAATTAGAATCTTTGTTCGTCTACGTTTTGTCGTATGCTATGGGTTTTTTTTCGCTGAAGAGTCTCGTCGGACTGTGATTGCCAACCAACACATTTTGACCGATCAAACACTATGTGGAGGGCGGGCCTTTGCCGACAATCAATCATGGAAAAAAAATAAAGACGTGTGGAATATTAACTCTCACAAACTTTATGTCATGTCCACCCTTAGAGACGTGTCGAATATATTATAGATTATGAAACTTCACCTCAATGTAGCATCTCCATGCCATGAACATATTTCAATCTAGAAAAGCTATGTTAATATTGTGGTCTACACATTAAAAAATATATATACTTGAAGTGAGAATACCAACTCCCTCTGGGTGAGATTACCAACTCCATCCATGCCATCCTTAATTAAGGGTGGCTCGCTTTCAATATATTATTAGGTCAGATTGATGGATTGAGATGGTATTACATGTTACCATAAAATGTAAAACGTAAAAACCATCGTGTCCTTGGAGTACCTTCTGAACATATATTACGCAAGTGATGAAGTTTTGGATTAATCGTATTCGGATTTGATTTAGTGGATTAATACTTACATTAATTTTTCTATTTAAAATATACAAATACAAACTTATATATATTTATTTATTTTTAATTTGATTAGTGTAAAAAAGTCTATATGATGGATGTAGTGAGCAGTCTCCTTTCAACAATGACCTCTTGTAAAATTAAGAACTGTACTTATCAATAAAAAATTTAACACAAAAACACCACACACCCACCCTTTTAAACACTAATGCTTTAAAATTTTGATTTTCAAATACAAAAATTGTATCACCAAATATATTATATTTAGCGATGTTCAAAGCTAAGGCAATATGTGTATGTTAAAAATAGTACAAATGATAACACGCTATCATGCATAGTCGGTAAAAGTTTAAAATTTTGATATTTTTCACGTCCGACATTGATTTGACAGGCGGTAAGGTATCAACATATTTCGATCTAGAAAAGATTTTGCAGACCAAATTCAAAGTGTTTAAACATTTATAAATGTCTAACCTTGTCCATAATCGGGCCTGAAATTTGATTTTAAATTGGTTTAACGATTAGATTTCAAATTTGCATTTAACATACGTTTAAACTAAATAAATATTATAATTTAAGTTTGATTTTTAAATTTAAAATTATTATTAAAATATTTATATAAAATCTAATTAAATATTACGTATCAGCTTCTGCTGTTTTCAGAAGATCAAATCATTCTATCGATTTGAATCATGAATCTCAAGTTACTATAAATTTTCACCAAGGTGAATGTGCCCCTTACGTTTGAGGTTCAGAATTCCCTCTTTCGGAGTAGAAAGTTTGTTTCATTGCAAATGAAAAAGGAAATCCATTATTATAATTAAAAGCTTGAAGCTGACCTTTTAAGCAGCTCAAGGTGGCCCCTTCAGAGCAGGTAACAAGTTGAAGCCTTCTTGAAGCTGACCTTTTAAGCAGCTCAAGGTGGCACCTTAAGAGCAGGTAAAAAGTTGAAACTTTCTTGAAGCTGATCTTTTAATCAGCTCAAGGTGGCCCCTTAAGAGAAAGCTTCAACTTGTTACCTTCAGCAGTATCCTCAGCATTCCGTGTTAGATCACATCATCACACTTGTATAAATTGGAGAAAGAAATAAGAACACCAGGCGTATGGTACTGAGCCACTGACCATGAAGAGCTTAAGCTGCTTGAAGTCATTGCTTTTAGCACTTACCGTGCTCGCACTGCTTCCCAACTATGATTCTCTACTGCTGGATGGCGGAGACGCCGTTCAGTTAGGGGCTTCCCTCACCGGCAATCAGACCATACTTTCTAAAGATGGCACGTTCGCGTTGGGATTTTTCAATCCCAATGGAACGAATAATTGGTATATTGCCATCTGGTATGCCCAAATTTATGAGAGGACGACCGTTTGGGTGGCTAACCGGGACAATCCTCTCACAAACATGCCCGGTGTCCTCAATATGTCGAGAGACGGTCATCTCAGACTGTTTGATTTAGAGGGAAGATCGATCTGGGAGAGCGATAATACCCTCAAAGCATCTCGAGCATTGCTATTGGACTCTGGTAACTTTGTCATGTTCGCAGAAGACAACAACTCCGAGATTGTCTGGGAGAGTTTCCGTCATCCAGGGAATACATTACTGCCTGAGATGAAGTGGTGGAGAGGCCTTAAACTATCTTCGTGGAAGAGTTCCATCGATCCGGCATCTGGACCTTTCTCTAAAGAAATGGATCCATCCCCTGGAAGAACACAGCTTTTGATGCTCTATAATAACAGTATTCAATATTGGGCAACCGGAGAGTGGAGTGGTGACCATTTCGCCAATTTGCCAGATATGTCAGCTGATAAAGATATGATTGAATTTATCTTTGAAAAGAATTCTTCTTCAGGCATGTACTTCATGTTCAGAGGAAAAGGGATGATGAAGAAGATGTTCCCGCGGCTAGTTCTGAGCGATACTGGCGACGTGAGAATGTACGTATGGATCGATAGTAATAGATGGAGCCTCGTATGGGCTGAACCCCGAGATCAGTGTCGAGTCTATGGTTTCTGTGGGGCCTATGGAGCATGCAGCAACAATAATCTTCATTTCTGCAGCTGTCTGCAGGGGTTTTGGCCTAAAGACAGTCGCGCCTGGGATTCTGGAGAATGGTGGTCAAGTGGTTGTGTTCGACGCAGCCCACTGCAATGCTCCGCAGCAAATGGCACCACCGATGGTTTCTTGGAAGCGAAGGACAAATCCTTGCCCATCGAACAAGCCGTTCCGTTTGCCAACGAACTAACACAAGAACGATGTCAGAGTGCTTGTCTCCAAAATTGTTCCTGCACAGCCTTTGCTTTCAATACTTCTATTGCTCCCGTTTGTCTATTGTGGTTTGGGGATTTGTTAAATGCTCGCTATTCATCCGAGGGCCTGTCTTTCTTCATTCGGATGGCAGCCGCTGATTTGCGAGAGTTCTCATCTAACAGAAAAAAAAAAAACCTTGCTCTTCCAATAAGTGTTCCTTTCATTGCTGTTTTGGCTCTCCTGTTCGCAGCGTTGATTCTATGGAGGAATGTCGCATCGGTTAGGAAACGCAAGGAGGATGACACGCCAACCACTCTCAGAACTTTCACTTATAAAGAGCTGAAAATTGCAACCAAGAATTTCAGGCAAAAGTTGGGAAGCGGAGCATTTGGGTCGGTGTTCAAAGGAACTCTGCGGGACAACACACTTGTAGCGGTCAAAAGATTAGAGAGTTCAATGGATGGAGAAAAGCAATTCCGTGCGGAAATCAGCACCATTGGAAACATACAGCACGTGAATTTGGTGAGGCTTTGGGGATTTTGCATAGAAGGCTCTCAGAGGTTATTGGTTTATGAGTACGTCTCCAACGGCTCTCTAAATTCCCTCTTGTTCTCTAAGACCGACAGAGCCCACAAGGTATTGCAATGGAAGACAAGATTTAAGATCGTGTTAGGCATTGCACGAGGACTACTTTATCTCCACGAAGAATGCAGAGATCGTATCATCCACTGCGATATTAAGCCTGCAAACGTTCTTCTGGACGAAGACCTCCGCCCAAAGGTGGCTGATTTCGGGCTTGCAAAGTTGATGGGTAGGGATTTTAGCAAGGTATTGACCACCGCCAGAGGAACGAGAGGATACTTGGCTCCAGAGTGGATCTACGGCCTCCCAATCACTACCAAAGTAGATGTGTACAGTTTCGGTATGACTTTACTGGAAATATTATCCGGCCGAAGAAATGTGGACTTGACTATGCAGGATTCGAGTATGCAGTTCTTTCCCACATGGGCTGCAACTCAAATTCATAATGGAAACATAAAAGGTGTTGTAGATGCAAACATAGTTGACCAAGCAGATGTTGAAGAGGTGAAACGAGCTGCAGTGGTAGCGGTGTTATGCATTCAAGAAGACGAGGTCGATCGACCAACCATGTTCCAAGTTGTACAGATGTTGGAAGGGACAATGGAGCCTCAAGCTTTCAAGTTCCCAAGTTCTACAGAAGTTCCGGGACTGCAAAAGGATTGGGATAGTGATCGTGTCGTTTGAAATCGTAACTAGCTGGCATGACTGCAAAAGGAGTGGGATAGTAGTGATAGTGTCATTTGATATCGTAACTAGCTGGCATAGTTTTAGACTGCTTTTAAACATGTGATTTTGTTTAGCCTTTCTTGTATGGTTTTAGTTGTGTGTCTTGTTTATGCTAGATATATAATTTGAAGTATCGGTTCATGGAGTGGCAATGTAATATTTTTAGTTTTGTGACTTGTTTATGCTAGATATATAATTTGAAGTATCGGTTCATGGAGTGGGAATGTAATATTTTATTTGTAATTTTAATTGTGTAAATGTAATGTAATTTAGTGAGGTTTGTTTGGCATAATGATGTACATTATGTATGATAACAAAAAAAACAAAATGTAAATTTTATATAATAATATTTTGTGTTTAAAAACAAATTAATTATTATAAGTTAAGGTATTTAGATTGTAGGATTTATGGATGTTATGTATGTCCTTAAAAATAATATTATTGATAATTATTTTTTAATAATTTATTATTTTAAATTTAATAAATATAAAATGAATATTAATTTTTAACTTTTATAATAAGATAAATATAAAATACAATATTTAAATTGATAAATGTCATATCTAAAATGAATATTTAATTTTTTTTTTTAGCAAGGATAGAAATTAAAATATTGAGAGCCTTTTGAATTCAATTTTACTTTCTTGAAAAAGACAAAATAAAAATTGATGTTCCTAAAAAAATCAAATTTTATTTTTCACCTTTTCAACCTTAAAATAGATGGAATAGTTTATTATTTTAATGAACAAGTTATATGTGGACTCTATTGGGGCCACTCATTAAAATATCAAAATATTATGTTTTCCTTATTTCATTGCTGACATGTTCAACTTATTTTTTTATAAATATTTTCTTCATTTGCTTTTTTTATCACAAATATTTATTCATCTTCCTCAAAGTGTTGTTATGTTTTCTCAATCAAAATTTTTGGTATCATTTTTAGGAAGAGATAAAATCTCAGTTGACTAGTTGCCTTTAAAATTTTGAGTTTTTCTAAGACAAAAATCAATACTACAGAAAGTAAAATATCTAAAATCAACACTAAAAAAGGTGAAATATCTACTAATTGATTTATATCTCTATAAATAAGTTGGCTATAATAATTTAACAGTTTTTATGGTTTATGTGCTTGGATATGCTTGGATATTATATATATATATATATATATATATATATATATATATATATATATATATATATATATAGAATATCAATGAATGAATCCTCTTGGATAAGGTGAGTACCCAAATTATATAGCATGCATGTACCCTTACATATAGACACAATGGTTCACAACAAGTCCTCCTAGCTAAGAATGCTTTGCCCCCAAAGCATAGAAAGGGAAGGATGAGAAATAATGAAGGAGTGGGATTCCCATGAAGCTTCTACTCTAGAAATACCTTTCCAATTAATTACATATTTGGTGATATCTTGAGTTCATAAGGACCATGTATGGACATCTCAAATACCTTCAAGTTCAAGTATAAGTCGACCTTCCTTATCCAAAATTGGGAGCTCAGTTTGAACTAGAGTAAGAGTGCCCAATTTTTTTTTTAAACATAAAACATGACAAACATTAGGGATGTGACCTTTGTTTGAAAGTTCAAGATCATAGACACCAAGGTTGATCTTTCTTCTTATATTGTAAGGACCATAATATTTTGGGGATAATTTTAAATTCTTTCCACTATTGTTAAGATATGTTTTCTTTTGTGGGTGAAAATACATATAAACCTAATCATATTCCTAGAATTCATAGTTTGAATGATGACTATCCATATTTTGTTTCATTATATTTAAACATGTTCTAAGTTACTCTTTAAGGAATATGCAATTGAATTGGATTATTCAAGATAATAATGTATAGTTGGAACCTTTATTTTATTAAGCACAAAGTATTTAGATCATGGGGGTTTGTAACTATATACGATAGTGAAGGAAATTATTTTTTCTAATGTATGATAAGTTGTGTTATATAACCATTGAACTAGAGATACTCATTTAGCCCATTTTTGGGGTTTATCTAATACAAAAATTTGTATCCTTCTAAGCACTTATTTACAATACATATTTATTTATATGTTCGAGGATGATATACTAAAATTATTGTTTTCAAGATCTCTATTTTTTAGCATAATTTTTTGTAAAAATAATTAGTAAGAAATAGATCATGATCACTTATGATTACCTTTGGAAACTTATGAAGATTATAAAAAAATTTGATAATTTTTTTTTTCACTTGAGATGTGGAGCAAGTGCACTTCATCTGAATGAAATGGAAAAACATTTTAAGATGATCCATCACCATAAAAATTCCATCATGCACATCTAATACAAAACAAATTCAAGAATTATAGTACTAACACTAGTAATCCAATAAAAAAAAATACATTATTTAATTACCATAAAATCAAATATGAAATAATGAAATCCTAGATTGAAATAAAAAAAAATCCTTAGCTACATAAAGAGGGGAAATTCTCATAGCTACTTGCAAAGAATGAAGTCTCATAAGCATAAAAAATGTGACTAATATTTGAATGTGAAATATGATCTCAATTACCACATAGCTCTTCCTATTTAGAGACTAAATAAATCATTAACTCTAACCCTAATGTTGAAGCACTGACTATGTAGACCTAGGGCCAAAGCTAATAAAAATAAATATAGTTAACATGGCTATATTAGAGTCATTATATGGTTCCTCCTTAAAAATATTTATCCTCAAAGGTAGAAAAGTCTAGAAAATGCTCTTAGGCTCCCATGTAGCATATTATTCTAAAATATCCTTCCACTTGATAAGGAACTTCTGAATTTTTCAAGACCAAATATGGAAAAACCTAGACCAAAACACTACTTCATTCTAGAGAGCGACTTGGCCTTGTTTATTGTGTACTAGAAGCTCAATTAAGCATGATATCTTCTAGAAAGTAACATATTGGAGGTAAGATACATGAAATATAGGATGAATGCAAGAATATGGTGGAAGCTCCAATAAATATTCCACTTCACTAATATGATGGAAAACCTTGTAGGTCCCATATAATAAATAATTCAACTTCTAATTAGACTTGGTCTTCAAGGATAATTGCTTGTAGGGTTGTAGGTGAAAAATGACCATATGTCGTGTGAGAAATTATCATTCAAAATGGTTTAAATCCTATTGTTGCTTCATGTGGTTCAGGGTGTGTATCAAATTATCATTAAGAATCTAAAGCACAACCATCATTGTTATAATAAATCATCTGCCTACACAACCTTGGAGGATCTTAGAACATAGCTCATCACTGATGGAGGTTTTTGACCATACAATGCTTCAAAATTAGGATATATTAATGGATTAATGGTATGATACATTGTGACACCATTCATATAATGAGAGCCAATGAACCTATTGATATTGCTTACCTTGAGAAAAATAATAGGGGTAAGTACCCAACTATTTATTAACAATATTTATCTAACCATCCAACTGAGGGTGATAGGAAGAGGACATACTCAACTTGTACAAATGTTGTAAGGGACAGTGGAGCCTCAAGCCTTAAATTTCCCAAGTTCTATAGAGGTTTCATGACTGCAAAAAGAGGATTGAGATAGTGATAGTTGTTAGTCTCACAATGACACTGAGAGGGGGGGTGAATCAATGTAGCTCTTTTAAAACTTAAATCTTCAACTCTTAAAGCCGAAATAATGAAAACTTGAAACCAAATAAAGCAAGTATAACAAGAGAACATCACACAACACAAGATGTATCGAGGTTAACTTATTTGGCTACATCCTCAAAATGACTGTTTGGACTCCCATCCAAATCCAGCCTTTGCAAAGCACCAACTTTACAATCAATTTACCAGCACCCACTGGAAGGAGCACCAACCCCTGATTTATCTACACCAAAAAAAAGGAGCACCAACCCCTGATTTATCTGCACCAACAGAAAGGAGCACCAACCCCTCTACCAAGCACCCACTTGATTTTGATATTGATAATAAAATGACATATATGAATCTTCTCTTCTCATAAAAAATTGACCGTTCTCTTAGCTCATTTTGTCAAATTCTAAATGCTTTTTGGGTATTGTGCATAACTCTATCTATGAGGTCCTCTCAATTTTTTAGCAAAAATTGATATCGTATGAGAAAGTTATGCCCAAAATACTAAAGTGACATTTTTTACCTTTTTCCCAAAAACATGGATTTTCACTCTTTATTTTTCTCCACACACTCTTCTCACTTCACAAAATAAAATCCTCGACCAAAATTCTTCAAGCAACACTCATTTTATAACTATCTTTTCTCTTTGTAACTCCTTTTGTAACTTCCATATTCTCACATACCACCTATCAATTGTAACTCCTTCTTTCATATTCTCATATGCCACTTGTCAATTGTAACACCTTCTTTATGTAACTCCTTTATGACACAATATTCTCCTATGCCACTTGTCAATTGTAAATCCCTTTTTATATTTTCAACCTAGTCCATATTTTCTACAGTCACTACTGGTCACATCTTACTTTCAACTGTTTAAATCTGGAGAAGACATTTCATCAAAAACTTCACGGCCTAACTCCTTACGGTTTGCCTGTACCACTTCCACAAAAACTGCTACTGACACACTTTTTACAAAAAGGCTTTTCGTTTTTATTTTGTGGCCCTTTGTTTCCTTTTCTCCACATGGGCATGCGTCCGCTTCTTTCCATGTGTAACGACCATCTTAGATGATTTCAAATCATTAAAGATTCCTTATGTAACATTTTGTATTATTCATTGAATTTTGTCCTTATGTGACAAATTACCTTATTCAATCTTCGATTTATTCCTTATAGGTCCACGTCACTATGCAGCCTTCTGTTTCACTATCCTGGTGTTCATCACTAATATCAGACGCACTGTCAACTACTCTATTCCTTTGGTGAAAATGCAACATGTCGCGATATCGCGACACTTTTGTTTCTATGCCTGCCTGCTCTTTTTGAGTCACGAAAATGTAACATGTCGCGATCTCGTGACACTTTTGTTTCTCTGCCTGCCTGCCCTTTTTGAGTCACGAAAATGCAACATGTCGCGATATCGCAACACTTTTTTCTCTTTGCTTTGGACCACAAAAATGCAACATGTCGCAAAATCGCGACACTTTTTTTCTTTGCGATGTTTTGCTTTTTCTTTGATCTTTAGCATATGGGCCACTTCGGTCTTCTTGGAAAATATGCAAAAATGTGGGTCCCCAATTTTGAGGTACGTTGTGGAGCAGCCACAACATGACAATTTTTTCAACTTTGCACAAACAACCTATAAAAACTTCACCCAAACATCAAAAACATCCTCATAAGCATTTAACATCACTGTACATACTCTGAATAACCTTTGAACTCCTATCCACTGCATCAACCGATCTATCTGACTGCTTTAACAACAATGACAATGCTTTCGCTGCACCTTGCTCAACATTAGTGTCATTTAATAATGTAACTAGATAGCGTGCTTTTATACCACTATTAAAAGTGTGATTTTGGTTACCTTTTGTTCCATTGGTTTTATTTTTGTGTTTTTTTTAATGAAATAAGCTATATTATATTGAAAATACAACTTAATCATACAAAAATTGGGTTTATACACACACCCCATTAGGGTCCCAAAAATCACACTAATCGCATACGGTTAGGAGAAACCAAATAGCAAATACAAAGACTTTAGCTGGATAACACAACAAAGAGGGAATTAAAATCATACTCTTAGCCAAAAATCAAAGAAAAGCATGCATCCGTAGAACATAAATCATTTCCATACATTGGGAGGGACAAAACTACTATATTTTTAATTTTTGAGTATCAATCCATGAATGCTAATTTCATATTTTATTTTAAAATATATTTTTCTTGGTTAAAATTGTAAATTATAGAAGATGACATTGTTCTTATTATATTGCTATTAGGTTAACTAAACCTTATTTTACTTATATTTTTATCAAACATATTCTTCACTTACATTTCTATGGAAGATATTATTTATCTTCCTCAAATTGTTATGTTTTCATAATCAACTCCTTGGTATAATTTTTAGCAAGAGATAAAATCTCAATTGACTAGTTGAATTTTAAAATTTAAATTTTACTAAGATAAATATCAACACTATAAAAGGTCAAATATCTAAAATCAACATTAAAAAAGGTAAAATATCTATTATATAATTTATATCTTTATAAATATGTTGCCTAAACCAACTATTCAATTTTTTTGGTAGACATTTGTATATAAAATATTTAATAATGATGAATAAATTCCCTTGGCTAAGGGTGACTACCCAAATTATATAGCACGTAGGTACCCTTATGTATATACACAACGGTTCATAACAAGTCCTCCTTATTAAGATTAATTTTCTCTCAAACCATAGCAAGGGAGGGATGAGCCATAATAAAGGAGTGTGATTTACATGATGCTTCTTCTCGGGAAAACCCGTTCCACTTAATTACATATTCGATGATATCTTGAGTACACAAGGATCATATATAGGTATCTAAAATACTTTTAGGTCAAAATATAAGTTGACCTTCCTCATCCAAGATTGCGAGATTAGTTTGAACTAGAGTAAGGGTACACAATTTTTATTTTTAGCATGTAATATGAAGAACATCATGGATGCAACCTTTTTTGGAAGTTCAAGAGCATCAAAAACATGGATTATCTTCCTTATTATACATTAATTACTATAATATTTAAGGGATAATTTTAAATGATTCTCACTATTGTTAACACGGGTTTTCTTATATAGTTGAAGATGCTGATAAACCCAATAATATTGTTGGAATTCATGTTCATAACAATGACTATCCACATGTTGTTCCATCACATTGTAAGTTACTCTTTAAGGCACATACAATCACATCATATTATTCAATATGATCATGTAGAGTCAGAACCTTTACTTGATTAATCACACAATATTTATAACATGGGAGTTCATAGCCATATAATATAGTGAAGGAAGTCATTTTGGTTGCTGTAAAATAAGTTGTGTTATATCACCAATGAGCTAAATATAACCATTTAATCCATTATCTATGTTTATCTAATACAACACTTCATAAGTAATACTCTACGCACTTATTTACAATACTTGTTCATCCATTAGTTTGAGGATGATATGTTGAACTCATTATTTGCAAGATACCTATTTTTTAGGATAATTCTTTCTATAAATTACTAGTCAATAATGGATCATGATAACTTACGATTACCTTTGGAAGCACATGAAGTGTATAAATATGGTTGATGATTTTTTCTCCCACAAGATATGTGGAACAATTGTAATTTATTAGAATGAAATGGGAAAAATTTGTGATATGATCCACAACTTTAAAAATTATATCATAATCATATGTTATGAAATAAATAACATAAATATTTATAGCAAGTAGAATTAAACAAATAATGCACAAATAACATTACATAATGATAATAATAATTTAGATCCAATTGTCAAAAAACCACATATGCAATAATCAAATCTCATATTCAAATAAATGCAAATCCTAAGCCACTTAAAGAAGGAAATGTCTCATAGCTACTTGGAAAAGGTAAACTCTCATATGTATAGTCGACATGACTAAGATTTGAATGTGAAATATGATCTCAAATACCATCCAATTATTTCTATTTATATAGTAAATCAATCATTAACCCTAACCCTAATGCATAAGGAATGACTATATAAACCTAATGTCAAATAAAAATCAAGATAGCCAACATGACTATACTATAGTCATTACAAGCTAGAAAATACTAGAAAATTCTCTTAGGATCCCATGTAGGATCATATTTTTAAGGATCCTTCGACATGATAAGGAACTCCGACATTTTCTAAAACTAAAGATGAGAAACCTTGGACCACAATACTACTTTAGTATGGAGAGTGGTTCAACCTTCTTTGTTAGGTTGTAGGTGCAAAATGACCATATCTCCTACAACAAATTGGCACTCAAAATAGTATGAATCCTATTGTTGCTTCATGTGGTTTTGGGCCTAGGTCAAATTATCTTCAAGAACTTAAATCACAAGCCATCAATGTTGTGAAAAATAATCTACCTAAGTAACCATGGAGGATACTGGAACATAATCTACCATTTATGGAGGTTTTTTATGATACGCATGCTTTAAATTGTAACATCTTGAGGGATGAATGGTAAGCAATATTATAGCACCATTCAGCTAATGAAATCCAATGAACCTAGTGACACTGCTTATATTGCACAAAATAATAGAGGTAAGTACCAAAACAATAACTAGCAATATTTGCCTAATAATCAAAACAAGGGTGATAAGAAGAGAACACACCCAACTTAGTACCACTAAGACAATTTTTTTTTTTTCAAAAGTTATTGTTGAAGATAGGGCCAGGGTCACTCACAATGGTTTTGCATATACCATATAATTTAAAAATAGAATCAAGAAATACCTTGGTCATATTAATGTTGAATAGGGATGTTATAATTCATAAAAATGGGCATACTTAAAAAGGTGTTCTACTACCAAAAATATCACTATCTTATCCTTAAATTTGGTAAGAGCGTCAATGAAATCCATGGATATGTGATCCCATTGGTTAGTTGAGGACAAGTAAAGGTTGCAATAATATGAGAAATTTAGTTGTGTTCCCTTCATTACATTGACACACATCACACATAGACATAGACATATTGATATATTATTTTAATACTTTTCAAGGAAAAGATTGCTTCACCTACTGGTAAGTTTTCAATAATCCAAAATGTCCAACCAATGAATATGCATGCAAATATTAGAGAATATTTTACTTAATATTCAAAGACTATAAAGTTACAAGCTTATTTTAGTGGTAAGGGCTATGGCCTCTCTTTGAGAGGTTTAAGGTTCAAATCCCACATAGTATGAGGGGACTGGGACCCCTCATAAAAACCTATGTAAATTCATTGAAATAATATATCCCAAGACTATGGAAGATAAATGTGACCATTTTTATGAAATCCTCCATCAATATATGAGAAACAAGAATACAATGATTATCCCACCTCCATTTGTAAATTATCCATGTAGTATTTGGGTTAGAAAGACAATCTTATCAAGTTTGATAAAGCCACTGTTGAAGAGGACTAGAGATATAATTGGCATCAACAACATCCTCATACTTGCAAAATAAAACATCCTCATAGAGGAATGACCTTATTCATTGGTCTACCTATTGCTTATTTTTTTATGTTCTAGAGGTGATTGAGACTATAGAACACTTTGTCTTGGTGGGTGTGTCTAAGGTGACCTTCTTCTAGTTCTTGTTCTTTAGATTTATTTTTCTCATTTTCCATAGATCTCTAAGGTTACCTTTGTATAGACTAGCAAGCCTGATTGGTCCATGGAGGTTTCATAAGTTGAAATATCCAAGAAGATTTAGTTTTTATAGATTGTTAAGTGTTAATATCCTCTTGAGATATGGAAAGGAGATTGCCTTACCATATTTTTTTTCTAGTCACCATGAGTCCCTCTTATTCCTCCATTATTGCTAGGTTTTATTCCCCAATATTTTGGGTTGGTACCATATTGTGATTGGATAAGGAAATTGTGACTAGTCGTTATGAACCCAAATAGATGTGGAAACTAGCCCAATGCACATCATTGTTATTTAATGAGAATAATATTCCACAACCACTATTTGGTTCGAAGTCCTACCAAAGGCGGAGACCTTTTAAATTTCACTAGAAGGACTCTAGGACTCCAACCAAAGGTGAGGTTCAACTTAGTTGCCATTGAAAAGGCTTATGGATTGTTCTTATTCATTCTACTTGGTTAGCTTGGCTTGAAGGTGTAGGAAGTTGTAGTTTTAGCTTCAAACTGTCATGATGGTTCCTTCTTGGTGGCATCCCAAATGGTCCTTTGACATTATATGTTTGGTAAAGCATGGGGACCTTGAGTACCCTAGTATTGTTATTATTCAACTAGCTTTGGATGATAACTTACTCAAAATTGTTTCCTAGGCAAGATTTTCCAAATATAGTGAAAATTCACTACAACTTTGATGACTCACAAGGGATATTTGTCTAGTAAGAGACAAGCAACCCATAATTGATGGGATTTTCTACTAAATAGACAGTCTTAATAGAGCCAATCCAAGGGTTTTCTGCAACTTGGATGTGTGGGAGAAGGATATGCTATTGAGGGTAGATATTTTTAGGACTTCATGAAAAAATAATAGGTAAATTGCTTCCTTTTATAGGACCTTTCAACTTGGAAATTCATAAAAATTCACCCCTTCCTTCTATCATTTCACTAATATTTTCTTCTAGATTAATGATATGGAAGGACCTATTCTTGCATGCTTGCATAGCAAGGGCATCATCGTTCTTAATTATATCTCATGCTTAATCATGATGAACATCCTTTCACTTATCATATGATCCCATGAGGTAATCTTGAAAAATCCTGCACCTATATCATACCTTGCATGAGCTATCATGCAAGCATGCTAATCATCTAGTTCCATTTTCACGAGTATAAACCCATTCATGTCTTGCAAAACCTAGAAAAACAAGTTAAAAAGACTATTTTTGTTTAAATATCCAAGAAGGGTTGGTGAATAAACCTTTTATTGAGTGTTATGCATCCATGTGGAATCAAAGGTTTTTCTAGGATTGTAATCCTAGACTTTGATAAGAATGTTTCTTTTAGTTGATTGGATGTACCTCAACCAGAGACTTCTTTGGCTTGATTTGTTCCCCCTCATATCTTGACCCCCTTTCTACATTTGGATCATCCATGATTAACAAATCAATGTGGTACCTATGAAGAGGTTCAACTAGAGTGATAAAATTATACCTAGATTTTTCCTTAGTACCATCCATGTACAATCTACCCATAGGTAGCCACCTAGCCTAGAAGTGAAGTCTCCTTAGAGACATATGTTGAATGATATCGAGATATCAATCACCATGATATATAGGGAATAGTGAGATAGGGGAAAACATACAACATGATTTAAAGGCCACATGCTATCCCATGGACTTAGATTGAGTTCCCATCCAACTATATGATTTTTTTATCAATTGGTTGAAAAGTTAGATTGATCACTTTTGCCATCATTTTTGGCATTACAAAGGTACCAAATTTGAATTCAATCATTTAGTTATGGAGTAGCTTATCATTGTAGGTAATAGTTAGGTGGAAATATCTTGGCTTGAATTACTTTATCACCATATCAAGGTTTTGCATGGTTTTTAGTTTTTCTAATATACCAGGATTTATTTTGGCTTTTTCTTAAGTGATGTGCTCAATAGATATCATGATTTGGTCTTAACCTTCGCTAATTGGGGAAATTCTATGAGATCTAGGGAATTGCACCTAGTGGATACTATAAATTTTGGTAGGCCTAATTTGGCATGATTATGGAAACAATGCTTCTATCTGATCTAGTTAACTCATTTTCCTTACATTTTTTAGTTACCTCTAGTCCAGTTGGTGCCTCATGGTTCTATCTAACCCAATTCTCAGTGAGTGTTACTAAAATATTTTGGTCAGCTATCACATATGATTCTTCATCCTCCTAAGTGACTAGAACCTAATATAGTTGAGTAGTAATAGGGTCAAGGATGACCTAGGAGTGGAGTGGCTAGATCAATGCTAATGTATTTACTTTTGAAATAGAGATACCCATATGGGAATATCCTCAAATAATATTATAATTAATGACTAAAAAATCCCTTCAATACAAGTTTTGTGAGGGTAGGTTTTTATAAATGGATAGTACCATGCAAAAATTTCCTTTATGTAATTATTTTACACATGGGCAATATCTTTGACATAGTTACGAGGGACCTACTATAGTGGGGTGGGGATAGGCATGAATTTTTTGTTTTTTTCCTAGGCTAGGTTATGCTCTTATAGTATGGGAGTTGAGGTTACTAATAATTGTTAGGATGGGGCCTATAACCTTGGCTATTTCTTAATATAGAGGTCTTAGATAGTTTTATTGTTGAAACGTCTAGATTTTTGTGATTTCACTAGGTAATTATGATTGGTTGGATAGCCACTATAAACCCAAGTAGATGTGGAAGCTAGCCAAGTTTGAATCCTCTTTCCTCTAGGAAGAATAATATTCTACAACCACCACTTGGATCAAATCCCTTCCAAATTTGGATTCATTTTAGCATTACCAGAAGGGCTTTGAGACTCATCTAATTGTGCGCTTTAGATTTACTGCCACCAAAAAAGGCTTATGGACTATTATTATATAGTTTGATTTTCTAACATGGATTTGAGGCATATGGATTTTGAGGTTCAAATTTACCTTACAATGAAGGTTCTTTCTTGGTGGTATCTCAAATGGTCCTCTAACATTAGCTTCTCAATAAATCATGATGCCCTTGGATCCGCTCATCTTGTTATTCTTTAGCTAGATTTGGATGATACCTTGCTCAAAATTATTTGTTTGGAAGGATTTTCCTGGTGTAGTAAATATTCACTATAGTTACAGACATATATTTTTAGTAGCCTATAAGTCCTAGTAATCCATAAAGTTAAAAGGATTTGGGCAAGTAACAATATTGCATAACTTTGATCTTGTTAGGATCTGACTTAAATCCTTTTTGAGCTACTATATATCCCATCTATTCTACCTCTTAGATCCTAAAAGAAAATTTAGACATTTTGACAAATAAAATGTCCTTTGTAATAGGTGGATAACTTTATTCACATAAACTATATGATCTTAGCAAGACTTGCTATAAATTAAGATATCATCAAAACTACTATAAAATTGTAAACTTTAGAAAAGGGATCATTATTAGGATAAAAATGCATGAATAAGAACTCATTATAACCCTCATGTGTATGAAAAGTAGTCTTAGGGATATCCTCTTCCCAAACCCTAATCTGTTGAAACCCAAAACATAAGTCTAGTTTTTTGAAGTATCTAGTACCATGCAGTTCATCAAATAAATCATGTATAATAAGGATAGGAAAGTTATATTTGATAATAATATTATTTAGAGAATGCAAATTAGGACACATGCACCATAAATTATCTCTTTATTGTACCATCATCACTCAATTTTTTTAATTTTAGGGTTGTGGATATTGATATGAATACACATTAGAAGGTTGACTTCCTAAAACAATGTTTATGGTATGATCATTTTTTTCTTAAGATAAAGACCTATGGGATCACTAGTGACCTCCTCATAGTAATCCATAATTTTTTGTTTATATAAAGGAAGAGGTAGAAGAAGCAACTTCAAAGGTTAAACCTCCATGTAATGGACTTGGGTGAAGAATCCACAATAACCTTTCTTTAATATCATTTCCCTTACTATATGAACTAACCACATTAGAGACAAATGACTCTTTCATTTTCCATCCACATCATATATAAATTTTGTAGATTAATAGTAACATCACCAAGCTGAAATAACCATTGTGCTCCAAGATGACATTTGAAATACCTAGGTTCATGGCAAATATTTTTTTCAACCAAGTATAGTCCCCCATTTAGATGTTAACATTACACGTTTGACCCACACACTAAGAAGTATCCCCATTTATAATTAATACTTTAAATTTATCCTACTTTGAAGTATTGATATACAAGCCAAAGGACTTCACTATCTTGTTATTTATAAAGTTATATGTGCTACCTAAATCAATCAACCTATTTATACACTTTCATTTACTAAATATTTCTACCTTGATAGTATTATGAGCTTAGAGCCCCAAAATATAATGAGTAGAGAGATAAATGGTATCATCCTCATTTTCAAACTCATATACTTTTATTTATTACTCCTATTACAATGAATATTCATCTTTATATATTGTTTTCTTCACCTTTCACTTAAAATTTATGATATTCTTCACAAGTTTGTTATCAAGGATGGTGAGAATGACATTTAAAATAGAAGAATCTCATGAATTTTCTTTATTATGGTAAGGATTGTGAGATATGAAGTCATATCTATGTTGGGGACTAAAATCTTAAAGCTTTTGTTATGTCACTAAACGTATACATTGAGCATCATCGAGAGTATAGAAATTGAGTATGTTGATTTCCCATTATATTTTATCCTTAATACCATGGAAAAAGGATGAGATCACCATGATTGGATTAAAATAGTGGGTGTAGATGATAAAAATTATAAAATTAGATCAATATTCCTCCACCATTTATGTTTTCTTTATTTGCATAATATGGACCGCATATGATATGGAAAATCCTTCATTAAATTTTGGAAGAAATTATTCTTTAAAGTTAGACCACAAAAGAGCATCTCCATGTTGGTAAATCTATCATAACAATAATTTATGATCATATATTATCAACTTAGACACTACTAATATGACATGACCTACTTTAAGAACATGGTATAGGTAGATAAGACTATCCATGTCAACCTTCCAACATTATGCATCATCAACATCAACGGTAGGCATGTTGATGCAAGGAATAAGAACTTCATAAGGTCAATAATGAAAATTAGAAGCACATCCTATCATTGAATCAAAATCAAAGCAAATTATAGGTCATACACACCCATAACTAGAGGAGAACGTTGAGTTGCATAAGAATTTGAGTGACTTTCATAGGAATTTGGAGGAATATGACTAAGTGACAGTTGTGAAAGAACACTAGTATTTGGTGCTGTATGAATGATTAAAGACTACTTCCCCATAGTTTTTTATGACCCTTAGACAATAGAAGGTATTGTAGTAGATATTTTTAGGGCTCTTTTGATGTTATCCAATGACTTGGAAATGGAAATAATCATCTAGTCTTGATTGCTAAAGGACCTGACAATGGAAGTAATTACTTGTTCTTGATTCAAAAGATATACATGTAGATCAATATCAATAGTATTTGGAAGAGGATAATCAATTGTAGGCATAGTAGGAGGAATAAATAGGGGAGGGTTATTAGGAGGATGTAAAGCTATGGAATTTAAGGAAGAAATAAGAGATTGGTCACATCTATTGATATTTGGGGGAGTGTTTTGATGTTTACCAAGATTTTTAGGTTGGCACTTTTTTTTTATATAAAAATATCCTTTGAATGAATAGTGCCCTAAAATCAACCATTTAATTGTGCCTAACTAGTATTGGCTTTAGGTTCATTCGTACACTAAGAGCAATTACAAAACCCAAAAAATACTTGGAAATATATTGTAAAAGGTGTTGTGAAAAATTATTGTTTGAGATACCATTTTTTTTGACCATCTAGGATGGATAATAATAATATTATAGGTCTCTCATAAGGTTTCAATAATACCTGCTACTTTTTTAAAAAAATTAGGTTTAAAAAAAGGAGGTAGCAATATTAAACTCATAATATTTTAGAAAATAATTACACTAAAATATGGAATAAAAAGAATTATGAAAAAATTATAAGGAAATTGTAAACAATAATATTTTGTAGAGGTTCTAGAATAGTTTACTCACACTTTTGTTATAAATTTACACCCCACAAGGAGTTGAGATCAAATATTTGATACCACTTGTTATGAAGCATCTTCAAGAATTATAACAATAGTAGTAGCAATCCAGTAATACACAACTACCATCACATAATGATTATAATAATTCATATCAAAGATGTCATAATAAAATCCCAAATTCAAATCAATTAAAATCCTTAGCTACTTAGAGAGGAAAAAGTCTCTTATGCACAACAAATGCAAGTAAGATTTGAATGTGAAAGATAATATCAACTACCACCTAAATCTTCTTATTTATATACTAAATCAATTATTAACCCTAATCCTAATTCTCAAGGGCTGACTACTAAATAAGAGCCTAATCTAATAAAAAAAAAGTTAGATGAAGTAAATATATTGGATCTATTACACCATCAAATATAAGTAAGAAATTCATAAAATCCAAGGATATTTCTTATAATTTTTTTTGTGGTATGTGTAATGGTTACATAAGCCCTTTATACATGACATGCTAATTTTATGCCTTTCGCACATATTCCACTCAACCACATAATTGTATATGTTCTTTTGCATATGTCTCCAAAATAATTATTTTCAAGCATTATAATATGTTTTAAAGTTGAATTCAAGGAATCATGACTATTTGCAAGAACTTTTAGTATGAAACTTGAATGTTGAGGTAGATATATACAATTTTTGGTCCATAAGATATAAATTTTCATGTATATTGTGGATTTTTCTTAATATTCTAAATGATTTCATGACGCTCATTGCTTTTAACATATTTATGTTGTACATTTTAACTCATTTTTGGAATGATAATTGAAGTTACATGTGTGACTACTTTTTCATCCTTCCTATATAAGGCATTGATGACCTAGTTATATTTACCTTTCTGATGTAGGATTTCCTAATCAAATGATCAAATTTTAGCTACCTATTTTTGTTGTTCAATCATTAATGTTCTCTCTTCAAGTACATATTTAAGACTATCATGATCAATCTAAACTAAAAATTGCTATGTATCAGATATTGCCTCCATTTTGCTAAAGCATGTATAAATGCAAGCTTTCATTTATCATAATTACACTTGATTTACTCATAAGGTTTAGACTTCTAACTCTTATTTGTGATTGTGTGATCATCTTGCATGAGCATAGCTCCAAGACCTACTATAGAATAAATACATTCTATGATAATGTCTTAAAAAAATTATGAGTCGTTGATAAGGGTGTTGAGGATAGCACTTCCTTCAATTTTAGAAAGACTTGGTTAGCTCCTAGTGACCGTTCAAATAAAACTCTTTTTAGAATATCTAATATTTGAGATATAATAGTTACACGTTGTTTAATAAATCAATGATAATATCATGCTAAACCAAGGAATCCTCTTATTTTGAATATAGTTTTAGATTTAGGCCATTCCATTATTGTCCTAATTTTAGCAACATTGACTTCAACACCATCTTTTATTATGGATATGTATCAAATATTCAAGCTTTATCTTTCCAAAATTAAACTTCAATGTTTTTGCATAAAACTTATTTTCTTATAATATTGTTATCACCTCATCTACATGCTTAAGATGATCCTTCCAATTTTTTTTGTAGATAATAATGTTATCAAAGAATAATAAGATAAAATTTTATAGATATAATTGGAATATCTTTCGTGATTTATATTTGGTAACATCCTTATCTTAGGTATAATTTTGTAAAATTTTTAGCACCATGTGGTTCATCTAGCATTTCTTTCATAATTGGAATAGAAAACTGATTTTTAATTGTAATTTTATTTAAGCCTCTAAAATACATATATAGGTGATAAATTCCATTTTTTTTAAATTGAGTATGCCCAGTGCTAAGTATGGGATTTTAGAAGCTGTGATAAAACCTAATTTTAATACTTATTGGACTAAATGTTTGATTTCATTTTTATGGTGATGTACATGATGATACATTTGATATTAAATGGATATGTATCTAGTTTGATTTCAATAACATGCTTAAAATATTATTTATGAGGTACTTCTAAGGGTAGATCCTAGAATACCAAAGCATATTATTTGATGATTTGATTAATTTCATTATCCCATACAACTTTTATGGGTACAAGGCTATTAATAAGATATCAAACAATAATTACACATGCTTATTTTCTAATTTGCTTTTTCATTTTATATGAAAACACTAATTGTGATGGAGAAGCAAGGAATCCTTTTAAAGTATACTTATTGACTTATTATTAAAAATTAAAAATTCATTTTTAGAGGCTATTTTAAAAAAATCATAATGGATTTAACCATTCTACTCCAAGTATTACATCCAACCTTCCTAACGACATAGCATAGAATATATTTTGGTATTTGTAATCATTTATACTTAGATCCACTTTGTGGAATTTGGAATCACGAGTTAGGTGAATACCCCGTGGAATTGCCACATCAAATGCTTTGTTAGATATATAAATAAATTGGGTTATTTAGCAATGGCTAAATCAATAAGATTATGCATACTACTTGAATTAGTGAATACTATAACTAATTGGTTTTTAACATACCCTTGTATTTTGAAGGTTTATGGGTATTAGATTTTGTTAAAGCAGCTGTGGGAATTTTAGTCTCTTTTTATTTTGATGGAGGATATATTTCTATATCAAAATACATCCTTGCTACTAATACTACTTCCCATTTTTTCTCTTCAAGGTTCGTTCTTTCATACTTATAAAGTGTTTTTGAATCTTAAAAATTTTATGGTTTAGAGGATCAATTTTTTCCCTATTCTATTGATATTTTTGGTAATTAGGGTTATACTAATGTGGAGGTTATTGTATTATTGATTCTGTTATATTTTTATTTCTTACATCATGACTAGCTTAAAACCATATGTTTTGATTTTGTTTTAGTATATTATTTTCATACTTCCAATCTAATCTAATAGTTGTAGGTAGGGTCAAATTATCCTTAACTTGAAGTTAATGTTTTATATCAGGTTTTAATCTTCCCATATAAATTTGAACTAATTGGCTATATACTATGTTAGTTACCAATGTTGCTAAATGACTCAAATTCAAAGGTGTATTCATACATCAATCTTCATTGTTTTATTCTAGTAAATTGATTAAAATTTGCAAGAAATTCTTCTCATGTTTATATAAGGCCTTGTAATTTTTTGTACCACCAACTATACCATATTTGTGCTTTTATTTGAATTGGATGAACTCTACTTTTATAACATCTTTCCCATTGCTGACAAGATTTAATTCAAGATAATTTTTAAAGCTTATACCCAACTCTATACATTCATATAGATTTTCATCATTGAACAATGGCACATTGATTGATGCACTTTTTTGTAACAATTTATTTTTCATACTATAATATTGATTCAATTATTGCAGAGGATAAGTAATTATGATTTCTATAATCTAGTTAGGATTTTCCCTTGATGTTTGTGTAACTATAGATTTTAACTCTCCTAAGGATATCCTCTCAATGACTAAATATTGAATTTTGGATTCAATGCTTTGATACCTTTCTCTATCTTGTTAAATATTTTATTTATTTATTTCATACTTGACCCCATATCCTATTTTATTTGATGTACGTCTTTTTGTAACGAATCCATCATTACTTGTAATTGGGCATTGCTCATCCTCAAATATTTTATTAGTTATATGTACTCCAATAATTCTTATTTAAATCTTTGCTGACCATTTTCCCTAAGGAAATAAAATTGTGCTTGTATTTATTTACGAATTAAATTATTTATTGTATTTAAATATAAATTATTTTATAATTTATATAGTTTATAATTTATGTATAGTACAATTTATATTATATTATAAAATTTCATAAATTATTAAGAAACATGGTTGGAATATTTCTTTATAATCAAGTGGGGCTTAACTTTAGGGGGAAGGAGGGTGGCAAATAATGGGGCTGGATTTATGGAGTGGAGTAAGTGGGGAAGGGGGGGTTACATGGAATTTCATGGGGTAGGAGGGCTTACCAAAGGAGGTGGGTGTGTGGAATGGGGCAAGTGGCATAAGTGTTTTTATTTCTTATTTTAATTTATTTCTTTCTTTGGGTTACATGGAGGGTTGTTGATGGAAGGGGTGAGAGGGAGAGGCTATGTGGATGTTTGGTGAGAGGAAGAAGGTATTATAGTAGGATGTGGGTGTGTGAGATAATATGAAGGTGAGGTGAGGTAAGTGGTGTGAGCATGGTTTTTCTTATTTTAAAATATATTTATATATATTTTGCTTACTTATCTCTACCAACAACTTATAAATTTTTGTGGTGATATGCAATAATTGTCAGTGGTAGATTAGTGTGGAAATTGAGTAGTAAATAGATTTTGGAAGCTAGATTTGCTACTCTTTTTATTTTTTATTTTTTTATTAACTGAGTATGCTTTATAAAGAATGGAGTTTAATTTAGGAATAGAATACAATTCAACGTTATCTTAACTTTGTTTAAAAGTTGGCAAGTTACTCTCATACCACTTGTGGTAGATCTACTTGGATATATTATATATTAATTGAATAATGATGAATAAATTTCCTTGGATAAGAGTGAGTACCCAAATTATTTATCATGTAGGTTCTCTTACAAATAGACCCAATAATTCACAATAATTTTCTAATACCTCTTTATTTAAGGACCTTTTAATACCCTCAATATTCTAAGATATATTTTTCATAATCATTTTTATTTTTATTTTTGGGATTAGCCCCACTTCTTATTAACACTTGGCATATATATATTTTATTTACCATATAAATATCCCTCTTAGTTTTCTATTATCTTTATTTTTTTAATTTTTGGGTCATCCTCTCCTTTCTTCATTCCCATGAACACTTTTATCTTCATCAATCTCTTTGTTTTTGTTTTTTTTAGATTTTTCATATTGAGAATTATCATCCATAGGTTTGTCTTACTTTGAAGGATTTAAATTGTAAGGAATAACCTCACAATTTTTTCTTATTTAATTTTCCTTAGAAACCCTAAAGTTCAAGAGATTTTATCCATAGCAATTACCATCTTATGCTACCCTAAAAACTATAAATTGCTATGGATATCCTCCATATTCATTTATTTACTATTATCCTCTTAAAATACTAAAGTACAAGGGAGAACCTTTAGAATATTTTTCTTTCTATTTTAAGGAGAGGAGTTTATACTACTTAAGGAAAATGTAAACTATTTACCTATATTAAAATTGATATCTCTTGCCTTATTTGTTTCAAAATTTTAATTTATAACTTCCTTTGCATATTTAATTTCTTCTACATTTGAACCTCCATATTATATTTTCTCATCTCTTGTATCCTTAATTTTTTATTTTAATAGTTGATTCAAGTGAATCATGATGGGATTTGTCATTTGATGTTGTAGCTAAGTTTTCTTTCTCTCTTTTTTGGAGTCAATCCAACTTCTATTATAGTTTGATTTTCTTATTTCATATTTAAGTTTATATCATGACCAAAATTTTCTATCTTCCTCCATGGTTTCCACTTTGCAATAACATTACATGTGTCTAGTCTTATAACACCTGTAACATCATAATGTTATATTTTCATAATCCACTTGTTGATCCTATTCTCTATATTTAGATTTAGCCTTAATGGATTGTGATGAAGGTTTTAAAAGATCCATAGCAAAAAATATCCAAGTTTATACAAGAATATTTTAATTATTAATAGTTTCTCCATTCTTGATGAACTCCCCTAAGGTATTTCTAATATTCTTCAAAACATCCTTATTGATAAGTTGATATGGCAATCCAAAAATCCTAACTTACACAAAATAATTTTAATAGTTTCTATCTCAATAGAAAATTTCTTACTCCATGGTTTTAAATATAGGTAATATCTTCCCCTAAACCATGGTCCTTCAGCCATTATTATATGATTACTTAAGAACTAGAAAACATGAAAAGGAAAAACCTTTAGGAAAAAAATTTCATGGAGTAATTTGAGTTCTTTGGGTAGAATAACTTGCCCACATCTATCTCTTCAGAGGGAGAGAAATTTTCTATCAATATTTTTCTATTTTGCTAAGTAAGGTAGCTTCAAAGACTCAACTAGGTATATGAAATAGCCACCAAACTAAAATAAGGAAGATAAGGCTTATTTAATCTAAAGTAGCACCACAATACAAAGATAAGTATAGAGAGTTGTTAGATTTTTGAGATGATGATATCAAAAATAAGCATAAATGTATCTAGCATATGATGTGGATGAAGCTCAAGTCTCAAATGAGGCAAAGGAACACCATTTTTTTATCATTGGATTCATATTTTGACTAAGTATGGGGTATGGTCAAAAATATAAAATGTTGATGTTAGTAAGGCTTGATAAAAATCTAGCATTCAATGTATTATGAAATAATTTTTGTTGTGGATAATATTTTGGCATCTAGCTTATATTAGAACCTATCGGGTGTAGAAAATTTTTGGCTATGTAGCAAAGAGGGCTAGAATTTTTAGGGTTCTAGCATCACTATAAGCTATATAAAAAACCTACACAATGGGAAATAGAGCCAAAATGTAAAATATACCAAGGAATTAAACCTAGGACACAAGAGAAACAACTGGAAGCTCATCCAAAGTATGGTAGAATGCTTTATAGAAGATAAAATAAATATCAAATTGTGACATACATTTCAAATGTTGACATCATCATAAGGAACTTAAAATTTCAAAAAATATAAAAAGAGTATGGGATAAATATTTGATAGGAAACTGAGTATGACAATAAAGTATCTAGTTTCTAGAATCTAGGGTCATGCATAAGAGTGTAGTATAGCAAAAAGGGTGTCTAGACTCTAAAGGCATTTATTTCATCAAGGTAAGCTAAGAAACCCAACATTCAACCAAATATTAAGATAAGTGTTGAAATTTTTTGGAAAGATAATGGTGCCTACATAATAGAATGATGGATTTATTTCAACTAAGGAAAGAGGAATAGTAAATGGAAAAGTGCTCAAGCATGCTCATGAAAAATCATAATCTACTATTAAAGAATCTCAATAGAGAAAATATTTCTTGATTAACACATATATTGCTACAACTAGGCCAATCATGAGGTAACCAAAAGAAAAACAAGCATGTCAAATAATCCTATGGATTAGATGAAGACACTTTAGCCATCACTCTCTTAGATGAAGTTGAAGCAAGCCACATCAACATCATGGAACCAATAGATTTGTAGCATAATGAGTTGGAGAAGGATACTAACATGTTGTACTTGTATAAAAGGCCTATGGTCCATTTCATGAGTAATAACGCTAAAATAATTTAATGTAAATGTAAAGCTATATATAGTTGAATGTAGCTCATTCAAATGGTTGGTTATTTAGCTTTTACAATTATGCATTTTGTATGATTGAAGGCTATACACCCCTTAATGAAAGTTGGTGTGCAGTTCGACCTCTGTCAAATATAACTATAGAATATATAAGTATAACTTTCTCAATAAGAATTTATGTTAAAATTGAATGAATGGTTTATTCTATAAAGAATTATTTTGCTATGTGAATTTCTCATTAGATTATTGCTTCTTCAATTCCTAGAATTCTTAGATGTGTGTGCTTAATAGTTTCATGGAGGAAATGAGAATCTCATATATTTGTATCTCTTGATATCGTTGAATCTATTTCACTTAAGTCCTAGATTCTAAACTTATGCATTTCTTACTTTAGTCTACAACCCCTACTTTTTTGTTATTTTATCTAGAATCATAGGATATGGCATACTCTATAGGCAAACTCATAAAATCCCAAATTTGGATCTTCTAGTCTTGCCCAAGGTCTTGAGGGTGCAACTCATACACTTAGGCATATTTTGGACAAATATTTTTTAACACACTCTGTGAGACTCAAATCTCACCTCCCTAATTTAGTAGAATCATTTTGATATTTTTCTCTAATAAGATCATCCTCTAACCACTTGATGACTCCACTGAGTCAAAACCATAGAAAATGTTGAGCAAGATGCAAAAATAGTATTGTCATTGTTGTCAACATAGTTAGACAGATTGGTTGATGCAGTGGACAGGAGTTAAGAGGTTCTTTAGAGTATGTACAATGGTTTTCCAAAAGATAGAAGTGGCCCATATACTAAAAATCAAAATAAAAATCACAAGGAAGAAAACTGTCGCGATATCGCGACATGTTGGAAAGAAAAAACTATCGCGATATCGCGACATGTTGGCAAGAAAGAAAAAATATCACGATATCGCGACATGTTGAGAAGAAATAAAACTATCACGATATCGCGACATGTTGGCAAGAAAGAAAATTTTCGCGATATCGCGACATGTTGGCAAGAAAGAAAATTTTCGCGATATCGCGACATGTTGAGAAGAAAGAAAACTATCGCGATAGCGCGACATGTTGGCAAGAAAGAAAAACTGTCACGATATTGTGACATGTTGAGAAGAAAGAAAAACTGTCACGATTTTGCGACATGTTCGGAGAGAAAGCGCAAGCAAGAAAAACTGTCGTGATTTCGTGACATGTTTGGAGAGACAGCGCAAGCAAACAAAACTGTCATGATTTTGCGACATGTTGGAAGAGAAAAAGACAAGTAGAAAAAGTGTCATGATTTCGCAACATATTGCAAGGAAGGTTGTACGGATGAAAAAGTGTTGCAATTTTGTGACATATTTCAAGGAAGGTTGTACAGATGAAAAAGTGTCACGATTTCGTGACATATTGCAAGGAAGGTTGTACAAACGAAAAAGTGTCGCGATTTCGTGACATATTGCAAGGAAGATTGTACGGACAAAAAAGTGTCACGATTTTGCGACATATTGCAAGGAAGGTTGTACGGACAAAAAAGTGTCACGATTTTGTGACATATTGCAAGGAAGATTGTATGGATGAAAAAGTGTCATGATTTCGCGACATGTTGTAGGAAAGAGAGTCCGAAAGAAAAAGTGTCGCGATTTTGTGACATGTTGCAGGAAAGAGAGTCCGAAAGAAAATGTGTCATGATTTCGCGACATGTTGTAGGAGAGAGAGTCCGAGAGAAAAAGTGTTGCGATATCACGACATGTCGGGTTTTGCGACCCGAAGGCAAGAGAAAGATCTAAGGAGAAAAAGTGTCCCAATATCGCGACATGTCGGGTTTTCACAACTCGAAGGCAAGAGAAAGAGCTAAGGAGAAAATGTGTCGTGATATCACGACATGTCAGGTTTTCACGACCTGAAGGCAAGAGAGAGAGCCCAGGAGAAAAAGTGTCGTGATATCGTGACATGTCGCATTTTTACGACTTAAGGAGGAGAGAGAAAGTAAGAAGGTAGAAGTGTCACGATATCGCGACAAAAGTAAAGAAGAAGAGTACAGAGGCGAAAGTGTCGCGATATCATGACATGTTATGTTTTTGTGGGTGCAAAGTTGAGAAGAGGACAAAGAGGCAGAAGTGTCGCTATTTCACGACAGGTCACTTTGGCATGAGCAAAGAAGAGAACCCAACTGAAATAAGATATGTGACAGTTAACTGGAGTTATACGACAGTTACAGTGCGATTGTAGAAGAAATTCATGCAGATAAAATAAGAAGAGTTAACTGAAGTTAGTACGTTAGTTACAGGTGCAGTTATAGTGAAAACGCATGCATGCACAGAAAAGAAAGCGAATAGTCTCTAAGGAGAATACGAACAGTAATGACCAAGAAGACAAACAGTCATGGTAAATGTATATGTGTCAATTCATTGCATGCAACGTAATGCCTACTCTATATATACAAAAGGAGTTACATATAAAAGGCGTTACAATTGACAAGTGGCAGATGAGAATATGAAAGGAACAGTTACAATTGACAAGTGGCATATGAGAAATGAAAGGAGTTACAACTAGAGTTACAAAAATACAATATGGGTATAAAAGGTGGTCTGCAGGGAGGATTATGTGCATTGAAATTGTGTGAAAGTGCTGCAAGAAGGGGGTTGATGGAGAGTTGCAAGAGGATATTCAGCAGAGCAGTGAGAGCCATAAAAGAGCAGTAAGCAGAGCTTTAAGAGCGTGTGGTGTTTTGGTGAATAGTTAAGAGGTTGGGTTAGCAACAGACCAGTAAGGGTCTTGTATAAGTGAAGGCATTTTTATGTCAATCTAATAGTTTCAAAAGTGCAGTCCAATTTGGTGCTTGGAATCAGGGGTTGGTGATCCTCTTTGTTGGTGTAGAGAAATTAGGGGTTGGTGCTCCTTTCTGTTGGTGTAGATAAACTAGGGGTTGGTACTCCTTCCAGTTGGTGCTGGTAAAGTGATTGTAAAAGTGGTATTTTGCAAAGGCTAGATTTGGACAAGAATATAAGTAGTCATTTTTGAGGAGTAGCCAAATTGGTGAACCTCGTTACATCATGTGTTGTGGAATGCTCTCTTGTTATATTTGCTTTATTGATTTTTATGTTTTCATTGTTTTGGCATTAAGAGTTGAAGAATTAAGTTTTTAATAGCTACACTGATTCATCGCCCCCTCTCAGTGTCATTGTGAGACTAAAAATTGGTATCAGAGCCAGTTTCCCTTATCAGGCTAAATCAGCTAGGGTTGATCTTGGATTAGTCGAAATGGCAGGTGGTGAAGAATTCTCTTCAAACAAAGCACCATTGTTTGATGGAACAAATTACTCATTCTGGAAACTTAGGATGCAGACATATCTGTGTGCTTTGAGATTCGACATTTGGGAGTCAGTAGACAGTGGATACACAATACCCACCACTCCTCCAACCGATGTTTTTGGTAAGAAATTGTTTGAGAATAACTCTAAAGCCAAAAATGCTATCATGTGTGGTTTAGTGGACAGCGAATTGATAAAGATTATGAGTTGCAAAATGGAAAAATACATGTGGGACAAACTAAGGAGCATTCATGAAGGAGACGGCAAGATCAAGGAGGCCAAGCTACAAATGCATCGAGTTCAGTTCAAAGCATTAAAGATGAATGACAATGAGAATATAGAGGCATACATGCAGAGAGTTAATGGAATCATTAATGCGATTAGAGGACTCAGTGAGGAAATGGAATATGTTGTCATCGTGAAAAAAATACTAAGATCTCTTCCCCAAATATTTGATGCTAAATTTTCAGCAATAGAAGAGGCTAAATATCTAAACACTTTTAGCATGGATGAGATGCATGGTTCTTTGACTGCATATGAAATGAGAATAGGAAAAACTAAACCCACATACAGAGAAGCTGCTTTTAAAGCACATAAAAATATAAAAGTAAAGCAAGAATCTAAGGAAGAAGAAACATCAGATGAAATGAAAGCGAACTTTTTTCAGAAACTAATAAGGGGAAAAGGAAAATATAGAGGAAAGATACCATTTAAGTGTTTCAATTATGGAGGCATTGGACACTTTGCAGATAAATGTCCACTTAATGAGAAAAAAAAACGTGATGAAGGTTCACATCAAGAGAGAAGTGACTGGAAGAAGAAACCAAATTTTAGAAAAGGCAACTTCAAGAAGAAAAGTTTCATAACCAAAAATTTCAGTCCTTCAGAAGACAGCCCTGATGAGGATTCTGAAGAAGAAACGGGTGAAGCTCTTTTCATGACATTCAAAGAAGAAAAATAAGAAGAAAAACAGGAAGGTGATGAAAATTTTGAGGCTGAGGCTGAAGTAGATCTGGAAGGTGAGTTGGTTGCTGCACTTCAAGAGCTGAGTATAAAAAGGAAAAAGAATAAGAAAAATTCAAGAAATCTTGAGGATGCCAATGAAATCATAACTAGCTTGAAAGTACAAATAGACAAATTTAAGAAAATATCTAAAGATATCGAAGTATAATTAACCATGAAAATAGATGAGTGCAGCAAGCTAGAAGAAGATATTGTTGATTTAAGGATGTAGCTAGAAGAGATGAATCGAAAAATGACTTGCTATCACAAACTTGAAGGAAGTTCTATGAAGTTGGATAAGATTATAAATAACCAAAGGTCTACAAGCATCAAATTTGGGTTAGGCTTCGTCGAAGTAGAATCATCGAATCGATCAAAGGCCATAATTATAGAACCCATAAAGAATGAAGACAAGATTAGGGTTGATCAAGAAAAAATGAAACATTCTAAAGAAATCAATAATGCCAGGCACAATAAGAGTATTGACAATGATGGATTCACCAAAGTCTCTCATCAAAGGAGAAGAATATTTATGGCGCCTACTACAAAATGGCAAAGACCATCACCCAGGTTCACTCATTCCTTTTCTGGTTATTGTTTTAAATGCAATGGTTATGGACATAAGATTTTTAAATGCAAGTACAAAGTAGCTCAAAGGAACTTTTCCAGTAGAAATGTTTTTTCACCATTGATGGATTATGCAGTAGAATGTTATAACTGTCATAATTTTGGGCACATTGCAAGAAATTGTCGAAGAACATTTGCAGCAAATAAACATCAGGGAAAAAAAATTTAACCAAATGGTTGGAAACAAAATAGAAAATTTCTCAAAAAATAGGTACAGGCCACTGACAAAGAAAATTCAAAACAAGCGACCAAACCTACAATCAAATTAGAGTGGAAACAAAAGGAGCAACTCAAGGAAGAAAAGGAATCCTTGATTGTATAGACAACATTTAAAGCATAGAACAAATCTACACCATGGATACTAGATAGTGGATGCTCCAGTCATATGACAGGGGACAAACAAAAATTTGAAAAGTTACAAAAATATGAAGGTGGTTCTATAAAATTTGGAAATAATGATGGAGCAAAGATAGTTGGCAAAGGATCAATTAAGATCAGTGACAAAAAAATCAAGTCGAAAGAAGTCCTGTTTGTGATTGGTCTGAAGCATAACTTATTAAGCGTAAGTCAGATTTGTGACAAAGGTCATGAAGTAATTTTCAAGAGGCAAGGTTGTGAAGTCAGAATAGCAAATTGTGGAAAGTTGATAGCAACTGGATCAAGGACATATGGAAACCTGTATACTCTCTCAGAGACTTCAAAAATAGCATGCTTGATTGGATAGGCATAAGAAAATTGGTTGTAGCACAAGAAGCTCGGTCATATTAGCTTTGACAATCTAATAAATATCAGCTCAAAAAGGGTAGTGAGAGATATTCCCACCATTGGTAAACCTTTAAATAGCATTTGTGCTTCATGCCAAAAGGGGAAGCAAACTAGAGCCACATTTAAAACAAAATAATACTTCACAAGCAAACCTTTAGAACTAATACATACTAATTTATGTGGACCCATGAGAACACAAAGCATAAATGGTGACAAATACTTTATGTTGTGCATAGATGACTATTCCATGATGACATGGGTACTATTTTTGAAGCTTAAATCATATGCCTTTGAAATGTTCAAGATTTTCAAAAAATAAGTTGAGAATCAAACAGGAAAAAGAATTAAATGCTTAAGATCAGATAGAGGAGGAGAGTTCATCTCAGAAGAGTTTTCAGAGTATTGTGAAAAGTATGGGATTAGGAGATAGTTTTCAGAAGCGAGGACACCTCAGCATAATGGAGTGGTAGAAAGAAAGAATAGGACAGTGCAGGAAATGGCATGGACTATGTTGATTGAGAGCAAAATAGCAGACAGATTTTGGAAAGAGGCAGTCCATACTATGATTTACATCTAAAATAGGTGCATGTTGAGGATGCATGAAAGCAAACTCCATATGAACTATGGTTCGGTAAAAAGGCAACAACAAGATACTTTAAAGTTTTTGGAAGCAAGTGTTACATCAAAAGAACTGAAGATAATCTTGGAAATTTTGAAGATAGAGCTGATGAAGGTATTTTCCTTGGCTATTCGACAAAAAGCAAAGCCTACACTTGCTACAACAAGAGGCTAAAGAAAATTGTGGAGAGTGTCGATGTTAAAGTTGATGAAGGTAGGGAACAAGAAAGAAGCTATAAAGAAAACTACCCAATATATGAAGAAGTTATTGAAGGAGATGATGAAAAGGAAAACGAAAAGAAACAAAAAATTGACTCAGATGAGTTAAGTAGTGATTCAGAAGAGGAAGAAAACAAGAAATTCAAAACAAGCAGCTGGCAGAAAAATCATCCTAGAGAGTAAATAATTGGAGATCCCACAAATGGTGTTCAGACAAGAAGAAGAGTAGTAAGTAACTACTCTCTATTATCCAGCATTGAGCCCAAAAATGTTGTTGAAGCAAGCAAAGATGAAAGTTGGATGACAGCAATAAATGAAGAATTGGATCAGATCGAGAAAAATAAAACCTGGGAGTTAGTACCAAGACCTGCAAATAAAAATATAATTGGTACTAAATGGATTTTTCAAAAAAAATTGAATGAAGATGGACAGGTATTCAGGAATAAAGCAAGATTGGTCCAGCAAAGGCTATGCACAAGTTGAAGGTATTGAATTTGAGGAAACCTTTGCACCAGTGGCCAGACTAGAGGCAATAAGAATGTTTCTGGCTTTAGCAGTTCATAAGAATTTTAAAGTTTATCAAATGGATGTGAAATCAGTATTTCT